>JALPQD010000051.1:7051766-8473274 GCA_023101885.1 Typhlomys cinereus
TTAGAATTCATAGATTGTAGAGGTTATAATTACCAAACTATATTTACAGCATTGAGGTATAAGTATTAGAGAGCAGGGGAAAATATATATATATATTTGGATGAATTATATGACAACATATGAAAAGTTGGGTTGAGAAAGAAAAACAGTTATCAAAACCTGGTTGAGCTCTATAATTTGATGAATGGTTTACGTATTAGAATAGTTTTGAAAAGAAGCAATATAGTTATATAAAGTATCTGGGAGTGAAATGTAAGGGTTTGTTAGATTCCACTGATTTTAGAGGTCTTCATAGCTATGAAGGCTTGTTGATTATACTGTATTAATGGAAGTACAGGGAGGAGGTAAGTATGGTGAGGCATGAAGGACTTAGGGTTCAGCAGTGGTGGGTAAATGGTAAAATGTATCTAAACCTAGTGAGTTGGGTGGAAAAACTAAGAGAGCAATTCAACACCTAGGCAAGTGCTATGCCTTGGTGGGTGAAGTTTAGATTAAACAGTAGAATGGTTTTGAATAGAAAAGATTGGGTGGGTAATGTTTGTGGGAGTGAAGGGTTTGGGTTTTATTTGAGTCCACAGATTTTAGTGGTTGTTAAAGCTATAGAAGGCTGTATTTACCAGTTACCAAGGGAGGAGATAAGCATGGAGAAGGAGAGAAGACCTTTAGATCTGACATATAGGGTGTGTGTGAAGTGAATGCCAACTTATATGAGCTAGGTGGAGAACCAAAAATAGCAATTCAAAATGCAGCTGGACTATGTACTAAGAGAAGCTCAACATCTTGAAACTTATTCAGGTGTATGAAAGGAAAGAGGACACAAAAGAGTACTTGTAACTTGGTGATACAGCTGCTCTGCATTGCAAGGCAAAGTGGTCAGGATCCGCTGTTGGAGGCTGGGCAATTAGGAGCCTTTGGTTTCTGGGGCATCAGATTCCCTAAGGTAGATTGCAGGTGTATGGGTTCTGGGACGTCTTCAGTCCTTTCCAGCTGGTTGCCAGTGTGCCTAGCACTGTGCTGTGGCCTTCCATGTTCAGTTTATGTGCCCGGTTTTCCCTCGGGGATAACTGGTTCTAAGGCTGGAAACGGGAAGCTGGGATCAGAGATGCCTCATTCTGTTCTGACTCTCAGGGTCGATGTTGCATTGCTCCGATACTTGATTTTTGCTGGGTGATGGTGGCAATTATCTCAGCTGCAGACTCCAGGGACTTGGTCTACTCCCCGGCCACCACTAGACTTGCTCTTGATTTTCCAGTCTTCACCTTCTTCCTCCTCTCTGCACCCTACCCCAGCCTGCATCTTCACAGTGAGTCCTTGTGGGGTTCCATTTTAAGACATGACAGGGTTGGTTTCTGGAGCTGTTGACAGAGTGTATCTCCCCTCTGGAACCTATGGTAAGCTGATTAAGTCTCAGTTTCTCTCTTAGGTTGCTTGACTTGGAATATTCTCTCACAGCAACAGAAAAGAGTAACCATTACAGGTAGGAAATGCAACATTCCCACCCAGCATTTTATGTGGGATCTAAACTCTGGTTTTTCTGCATTCAAGACAGAGGCTTGTCTCTGAGCCCTCTCCCTAACCTGTAGCCAACATTTTGTTCTCAGTCTCTATGAGCTTGACTTTGCTGAGATTCCACACCCTGTGATAGTTGTGTTTTGGTGCCTGGCTTATTCCACCTTATATATTATCTTCAAGACTCATTCATTTCTTGCAAATGAAAGGCCTCTATTTTTTTTCCTACCTTAATTGGATGCTGTTGTTCATGTGCATAACATTCTTTTCATTACCTAACTGAATTACACTGACATTGGTACCTGATTCCACTTTCAACTTATTGTGAATAATGCTGCAATGGACATTTGGGTACAGATATATTTTTGGCATTATTTCAAAGGTCAAATTATATTTCATTGTCAATAACATAGAGAAAATTCTGTATTGAACATTTGGAGCAGGAAGAACTTATTTCCAATGAATGGCAAGAAAGGGAAGAAGGTTAAAGAAGGAAGGAGGGAAGGAATGTTACAACTCTGTAACAAATGCTTCCTTTTGACAGTGAATTAACATATTAGGCTGCAACTTTGACAATTGATCAAATCACTTTATGAATTACCACTTAAATTATTTACAACATATTGCTTTCTAGAATTCCTTTTTAAAAAAGGAAAAAGTTTCCTTTGGGCTCTATTGAATTTTGAGTAGCAGTGTGTCTTCCGTGGACCACGTGCGTAGGTCCCTGGTGGGCCAGAGAGGCAGAGGGTCTGATGTTGATGGCAGAATTCTTCACCTGCGACCTGGGAAGGTCGCAGCCCAGCCCCCAATCAACCCGGAGCCCCACGCGTCCCAGCGGCGGCGAGCACCCAGGCCAACTGCGGCTTAGCCTGGGCCCCACCCCGGACCCAAGCCCCTCGCATCCTCCCGCCCCCTGTGCGCCTAGCCACCCCCCTGGATCCCAGGTGAAGAATTCTGCCATTGACCCAGGGAGTGAAAGAGCCCAGCCCAGCCCCGCCCCCCACCCGGGAGCTGCCTGGCCAGCAGCATCACGCTGCGCAGCCGCGGGCTTTGCCCCTGGGGCCCCGCCCCTCTCCGCGCCTACCTTCCTAGGTCGCAGGTGAAGAATTCTGCCATCAACATCAGACCCTCTGCCTCTCTGGCCCACCGGGGACCTACGCACGTGGCCCACGGAAGACACACTGCTACTCAGAATTCAATAGAGCCCAAAGGAAACTCAAGCAAAATTCTAAGGAACAAAGGGAGCACAGGCCATACATCTGGACTCCACTACAATCATATCACGTGGGCGAGTTTCTTCTCATCCAGCCCAAAGATAAGTAAACTTTTTCTTGTCACCTTACTGATCCTTTAAAGTATCAATGCTGTAGATCAACTTTCTCATACAGCCACCCCACAACATACAACTCCAGGGAGTACACCACTCACCCCCACATTTCACCAAGAAACTAAATCGTAAAAGTGCACTACCAAACTAATATTCACCCCCTGGTAACATAACCTGACTTAACTGATGTACTAACAGCCTAGTAGCCTCATCTAGGATATAATAATAACAATACACAAACATACCCAATCCAAGATAAGCACTAGTAATAACTGGCAAGCGTAACAATACTAACTATGTCGATTCAGTGAAAAACACAGAAAATGAAAGGTCCTAAAAAACAAAACAACAATGTACAAGTCAAAGTGCAGATCCACGAGAAACAAAACCCAAGAAGACCAATCTCCTGCCGAAAGAATCAATCCCATAATGAGGGATTCTGACCAGAACAAATCCACAGAAAATAGCCATGGAAGCCAGACCCAAATTCAGAGTATGATCCTTACCATGATTAATACTATGAAAGAGGAAATCCATGAAGAGTTAAACAACCGTATCAACCACTTTGAACAGGAACACAACAGGCACTTGGAGGAGTTGAGAAAAACAGTTCAAGAAACAAAAATAGGTATGGAGCAATTAAAACAGTCTCAGGCAGAGTTTAAAATTGAACTAAAAGACAAGTTATCTTCAACCCAAAACTCAACAGAGAGTCTTATCAGCAGAACAAATGAGGCAGAAAATAGAATTTCAGATCTTGAAGACAAAGTGGGAGAATTGACCAGCTCAATGGAAGAGATTGTTAAAGCCAAAAAGATACTGGAGAGGAACATTCAAGAGATATGGGACACCCTGAAGAAGCCTAACATGCGCATTCATGGAATACCAGAGCAAGAATCCCAAAATACCACACCAGAGGAAATATTTCAATTCATCATAAATGAAAACTTTCCACAATTAAAGAATGAGAGGCCTATCCAAATACAAGAGGCATTTCGCACTCCAAACAGATACGACCAAAATAGAAAATCGCCACGGCAAATAATAGTCAAAAAACTCCACATTCAAGACAAAGAAAAGGTGCTGAGAGCTTCAAGAGAAAAAAAGCAACTCACTTTTAAAGGTAAACCTATTAGAATAACAAATGACTACTCAATGGAAACAGTAAAAGCAAGAAGAGCTTGGAGAGACATACTTCAAGTATTAAATGAGCAAAAATGTCAACCCAGACTGATATACCCAGCAAAACTATCTGTCATGATTGAGGGAGAAAGAAAAGTTTTCCAGCACAAAGACAACTTGAAGGGATACATGTCTACCAAACCAGGCCTTCAAAAAATCCTAGAACTGATACTCAAGCTTGAAGAAAAGAACAAGCGTATCCAGGAGGACAGAAGGGAATTATAATACCACCAAAACATAAATATCAAACAACATGCTTACAAAATCTACTAAACATAAAAAATGTCCAGAATTAAAAATAATTTCTCCATTATAACATTAAATGTCAATGGTATTAACTCGCCGATTAAGAGACACAGATTACAAACTTGGATTAAAACCCACAATCCAACAATCTGCTGCCTGCAGGAAACTCATCTCACCACAAGAGATAGGCACAAATAAGAATGAAAGGCTGGTCCAAAATCTTACAAGCTAATGGAACCAGGAAACAGGCAGGGGTAGCAATTATGCTTTAAGACAGAGTGGACTTCAAACCAAAGAAAATCATAAGAGACACAGATGGATACTACATTTTAGTCACAGGTACAATTCACCAGGAAGATTTCACAATACTGAACATATATGCACCCAATATGGGCCCCTCCACATTCATTAAGAAAACCCTACAGCGTCTAAAGTAAGAAATCAACCCCCAAACGATAATTCTTGGGGACTTCAACACCGCCCTCTCAACATGGGATAGATCAACAGGTCAAAAGCTTAACAGAGACACTTTGGAACTTAATCAAACCCTGAAAGAAATGGACCTTACAGATCTCTATCGAACTTTTCACCCACGCACAAAAGAATACACATTTTTCTCAGCAGCACACGGAACTTTCTCCAAAATAGATCACATAATGGGCCACAAAACGAATCTACACATGTACAAAAAAGTTGAAATTCTAACCTGTGTCCTATCAGACCACCACGGCCTAAAGCTGGACAAGCACAACACAACAAACAAGAGAAAATACACTAACACCTGGAAACTTAACACTATGATGCTGTATGAGAACTGGATTCAGGAAGAAATTAAAAAGGAAATTCAAGATTTCCTGAAAGTGAATGATAACGAAAATACAACTTACCAAAATCTCTGGGACACAATGAAAGCTGTCCTAAGAGGTAAGTTCATAGCTCTTAATGCCTGCATCAAAAAAATGGAAACATCAGAAATAAATAACTTTACGATGCAGCTTAAGGCTTTAGAGAAACTTGAGCAATGTGATCCCAAAGGTAGTAGAAGAGAGGAAATTAGCAAAATAAGGGGAGAAATATCTGAAATCGAGACTAAGAAAACGATAGAAAAAATCAACCAGTCAAAAAGCTGGTTCTTTGAAAAAAATCAATAAGAAAGATACACCCCCTAGCTAAATTAACCAAAAGCAAGAGAGAGAAAACCCAAATTAACAAAATTAGAAATGAACATGGAGTAATCACTACTGATACCCAAGAAATTCAGAGAATTATAATGTCATATTACAAAAACTTATACTCTGTGAAGTTTGACAACACACAAGAGATGAATGAATTTCTAAGTAAACACATCTTACCTAAATTGGATCAGGAAGTTGTGAATTACTTAAATGGCCCTGTAACATATAAGGAAATTGAAGAAGTAATCTCGAATCTTCCCACCAAAAAATGTCCTGGACCAGATGGATTCAGCACAGAGTTCTACCAGACATTTAAGGAGTCAATAACACCAATACTCCTTAAACTGTTCCATCAAATAGCAAAGGAAGGAACACTACCAAATTCCTTCTATGAAGCTAATATTGTCTTAATCCCAAAACCTAATAAAGATTCACTTAAAAAAAAAAACTATAGGCCGAACTCCCTGATGAACACAGACGCAAAGATTCTCAACAAAGTCTTAGCAAATCGGATTCAAAAACATATCAAAAAGATCATTCACAGGGACCAAGTAGGCTTCATCCCCGGCACGCAAGGTTGGTTCAACATATGCAAATCGAAAAATGTAATTCATCATGTAAACCAGTCCAAAGTCCAAGACCACATGATACTCTCGATAGACGCAGAAAAAGCCTTTGACAAGATCCAACAGCCTTTTATGATCAAAACGCTAGAGACAGTAGGAATGGAAGGAACCTTTATCAATATAATAAAAGCTGTATACAACAAGCCCACAGCAAGGATTATGCTCAATGGGGAACAATTGGAAGCATTCCCACTTCGATCAGGAACTAGACAAGGCCGTCCACTCTCACCACTTCTATTCAATATTGTACTTGAAGTCCTAGCTGAAGCCATAAGACAAGAAAGGAACATAAGAGGGATTCAAATCAGCAAGGAAGAAGTCAAGCTATCCCTATTTGCAGATGACATGATCTTATACCTGAGGGATCCCAAAAACTCCATCAGGAAGCTCCTGGAACTAATTGAGAAGTTCAGCAGGGTGGCAGGATACAAAATAAATGTGCAAAAATCAGAGGCCTTCCTATATGCCCAGAATGAAAGAAGTGAAAAAGCCTCGAGAGAAACAATCCCATTTACTATAGCCCTTAAAAAAATGAAATACCTTGGTATAAACCTAACCAAGGAGGTAAAAGACCTTTACAATAAAAACTTTAAAACCCTAAAGAAAGAAATTGCTGAAGACATCAGAAGGTGGAAAGACCTCACATGCTCCTGGATCGGCAGAATCAACATCGTAAAAATGATCATCCTACCAAAGGCAATATACAAATTCAATGCTATACCAATTAAAATCCCAAAGCAATTCTTTAAAGAAGTTGACCAATTAATCTCAGAATTCATATGGAGGCACAAAAGACCTAGGATAGCAAAGACAATCCTGAGTAACAAAAACACTGCTGGAGGTATTACCATACCGAACCTTAGTCTATACTACAAATCCATAGTTATAAAAACAGCCTTGTACTGGCTCCAAAATAGACACAGAGATCAATGGATAAGGGTTGAGGACCCAGATATAAGCCCACAAAATTACAGCCGTTTGGTCTTTGACAAAGGGGCCCAAAGAATCCAATGGAAAAAAAACAGCATCTTCAACAAATGGTGCTGGCAAAACTGGATCTCCACATGCAGAAGATTAAAGCTGGACCCGTACTTGTCACCATGTACAAGACTTAATTCCAAATGGATCAAGGACCTTGATATCAGGCCAGAGACTATGAAAACCATAGTTGAAAGGATACGGAACTCCCTCGAGCTGATTGGGCTAGGCCAACATTTCCTAAACAGACATCCAATGGCACAGTCACTGCTACCAACTCTCAACAGTTGGGATCTTGTGAAATTAAAGAGCTTCTGTTCAGATAAAGAGATTGTAACACGAGCTCAAAGGCAACCCACAGAATGGGAGAAAATCTTCACTAACCACATATCTGATAGAGCTCTACTGTCCAGAGTGCACAAAGAACTTAGAAAATGAAACACCAAGGAAACCAATGGTCCAATTAAAAAATGGGCCCTAGAACTTAAAAGAAATTTTACCAGAGATGAAATTAAAATGTCTAACAAATATCTTAAAAAATGCTCCACTTCTCTAGCCATTAGGGAAATGCAAATCAAAACTCCCTGAGATATCATCTCACCCCGGTCAGGATGGCAAAAATCCACAATACAAACAACAACAAGTTCTGGAGAGGATGTGGAGAGAGGGGAACTCTGCTACATTGCTGGTGGGAATGCAGGCTCATACAGCCATTCTGGCGAGTCGTCTGGAGATTCTTAAAGAAATTAAAGATTGAAATGCCATATGACCTTCCTATTCCACTTTTGGGAATAACCCCCCAATGCAGCAGAGGTTCGCCTCTATAGCACAAGCACGACTATGTTCATAGCAGCACTGTTTACAATAGCAAAGTCATGGAATCAACCTAAATGTCCAACAGTTGACGAGTGGATAAGGAAACTGTGGTACATCTATACAATGGAGTACTACTCAGCCATCAAAAATGATGAATTACTGGAATTTGCTGGGAAATGGATGTCATTAGAAACAATTATATTAAGTGAAGTATCCCAATCCCAGAAAGTTAAGCGCCGTATGTACTCCCTAATAGGTGGCTCCTAGTACCAAACTCACCCAGCCCACTTTGAGACACTCAAGGGTAAACCTAGGTAATACGGTAATGGCAAGGATTGTGAACAGGACGGATGGGGTTGGAGGGCCACACCAGACACAAGGAGAGAGGAGACCATGTTACAGCAGAGAAAATCGACCTCCAAGGAATGCAAGTAAGTAATGTGACACCTGGTTAAGTTCACAGACGTTCGTTCCTGATCATGTACAACTGAGGGGGTATGATCTCACCAGAAGGGGAGGGCATATATTCTGGCAGATGAAAAGAGATCATTTTGCAAATGGGTGACTGATCCCTCCCTCACCGAGGTTTCCTGCTTTTATTACATCTATCCTTGAATGTGCTATTATAACAAGACTCCAGTTTAACAGTTTTTTGTCTCTGACCAGGGGGTGACATACAGTGCCCATCAGGATGGAGTAAAGGGCATTGCAGGAGCAGCAAAACTGCAAAAGAAAATCAACAAACCACAATCCAGAACTTCAGAGACTCTATATCATTCACATAGAACTAAGCCAGCCTAATCTCCCCCCATCCTGAAACTCAGGGACATCTGCAGAAGAGGGGGCGGTAAGACTGTAAGAGCAAAAGGATGGGGGGAGCAATGATTTGAAGAGTCTCCACACTAGATAGGGCTGAAGCAATCATAATAGGACTTTGCATGCCGTGCGCCATGTCCGTCACACTATTGACCTCACAAAGTCTAACTGGCTAAAGGCACCAAGATCCTTGGAGGCAAGGGATGGATGGCCACAGAAGTGTTCCTTTGCTTAAGGGGAACATGAGAAAGGGTTCAGGGAAATGCCACTGGGTCCTTTTATGTCATCGGAAAGGAGGACCAAGAGGAGAGTTAGGCATACACAATAAAGGACTCTCTGGGAATTGGGGGGGAGGCACTGGGAGATGGGGAGGGAGGGAAGGGGAGCAGGGGGTTCGGGGGGAGGAGGAGGGGGGGAGGGAACTGGTCTACCTATTAAGTTTGTATGAGCGGAAATAATAATAAAAATGTTAAAAAAAAAAGGAAAAAGTGCCTAAGAGATGGATAAGGGGTGAAGACTCTGTTCCATAAGCAGAAGGGTCTGAGTTCGGATACCAGATCCCACATAAAAAAATGCCAAGTGAAATAGTAGGTGGCCTGCACTTCCAACTCTGGTGGGCAGAAACTGGGAAATTCCATAGTGAAGCTAAAAGGAGAAAGAAGTAATCCAGGATAATTCCCAAAGTCACTCTTGGTCCTCCACAGGACACACAGTGTTCTTTCACACACACACACACACACACACACACACACACACACACACACACACAGATTTTAGCATAAAGGCTTCTAGACCTACGATAGTATGAACAAGTACCCAGAGTTCATTGGGAAGAGGTAGTTTTGGGTAGTTTTGTGAACTCCATATTCTGGGGCTTCTTACGACTTCTATGAAGTGAGAATACTTGAGAACATTTTTTATCCCAGAGAAGAAAGGCAAAGTCTTGCCATGAATTTCTCCAAATCACCCTGTGTTAAAAGGCTGTACTGTCAAATGCTGAGTGTGCTCTACTTTATGGGTACAACGATAAATGTTTGATATTAAGTCTTCATAGTCAAAACTTAGTAACCCTTCCTCCCTGTCCATAAGCTCTTGCCTGGTTTACAATACCAGGAATGTGTTCTCTATTGAACAGTGGGCCTTACATCCAGTCAGAAATATGTTGGTTCTATAGACCCACTGTTGGAAGCTGCTACAGCAGGACACACCCCAGTGGATGCTTTAAGGCACACCGCACAGTAACTGATATAACATGATAGCTACTAACCTTCCCAGCCACGGGTCCCACTGTGGTCCCTTTCTGTGTGCCTTTATCAACTCTTTCATCTCCGAGAGACCAGAACTTCCAATCAGAATGAGACACCTCTTTTCTTGTACTTTTGTGTCCAGTGATGCTAAGCACTGCTTAATGAATCACTTGTCCATTTCTATTCAGGCCCTTTGATTAGTTTAAAGTGAGATTTCAGTGTTGGGTGAAAAGTTCTGTAGGACATCTGTCAGTTCTATTTGGTTTCGTTGAACTGTATTTTGGTTTGACCTGTCCAAGGGTAAGAAACAGGTGTTGAAGTCTGTTTATGCTCCAGCAGATATTCAGGCATATGTCATCACAGGCATACCAGATAAAGCCTAGTAGGACACACATATGAACATCCCTGAAAATAGGAAGAAGTCTGGTAAGGAAGATGAAGGGTTGTTAGGTGTAGCAGTTATTCTTAACTATTGCTATGACAGAACACCCAAAGTCAAACAACTTAAAGGAGAAAGGGAGATTTATTCAGCTTACGGTTCCAGAAGGGAGAAACAGTCTTTCAAAGTGGAGGCAGCATGGCTGGTTGGGTAAAGCTGGAGGAGGCTATGTCACTGCAGACATCTTGGAGGCTGAGAGCTGCAAGATTCTTGATGCAAAGGGAGACTTCTCCTGGAGGTAGGGTGGGACTAATCTATCGCAAGGCCCACCTCTTGTGACTGCCTTCCTCCAGCAAGACTCTACCTCTCAAGGTGCCATGACCTTGCCAAACACATGAGACTGTGGGGGACATATTTATTTATTTATTTATTTATTTATTATTTATTTATTTTTTGTCTCTTTCTCTTTCTCTTTTTTTTTATTAAAAATTTAATTATACATTTTAAAATTTTTTACCAGTTCCCTCCCTCCCCCCTCTTCCCCCTCCCCTTCCCCCAGTGCCTCCCCCCCAATTCCCAGAGAGTCCTTTATTGTGTACACCTAACTCTCCACTGGATCCTCCTCTCCGATGACATATAAGGACCCAGTGGCATTTCCATAAGCCCTTTCTCTTGTTCCCCTTAAGCATAAGATCACTACTATGGCTGTCAATCCCTTGCCTCCAGGGGTCTCGGTGCCCTTAACAGATGCTAGACTTTATGAGGGCAACAGTGCGCTGGACATTGCGCAGGGCATGCAAAGTTCCATTATGATTGCTTTGGCCCCAACTATTGTTGAGAATCTTGCAAATCGTTGCTCCTCCCATCCTTTTGCTCTTACAATCTTACCGCCCCCTCTTCCGCAAATGTCCCTGAGCTCCAGGATGAGGAGAGATTAGGCTGTCCTAGTTCTATGTGATTGATATAGAGTGTCTGAAGTTCTGGATTGTGGTTTGTTGATTTTCTTTTGCAGTTTTGCTGCTCCTGCAATTCCCTTCACTCCATTCTGCTGGGCACTGTATGTCACCCCCTGGCCAGAGACAAAAAGCTGTTAAACTGGAGTCTTGTTGTAATAGCACATTCAAGGGTAGCTGTAATAAGAGTAGGAAACCTCACTGAGGGAGGGGTCCATCACCCATTTGCAAAATGATTACTTTTTATCTGCTAGACTATATGCCCTCTGTGGGGGACATATTTAAACCATGACATAAGGGGAAGAGAAGGGATGGGATAGAGGATTAAAGGTAAAAACGTCATAAGTTTGCTATATTTGTGTATGTCACACTAAAATAATAACATATATATACACACACACATATATATATATATTTAGTGAAATAAAAATTCTAGTAGATAAAGAATGTAAAAAAACAGAATGAGTTTTTTAGGTTACTATTGAATTGTATTAATTTCTCCTAAAAATTTTGATGTTATGCTGCCATTAGATATCTTATTACAAACATTCCACCCCAATTCATGGAGTTTTCTCTGTACTCTGTCATTTCCTTTGTTGGGCAAGAGGTTTTCAACTTTGGTCTGTTCACACCATTCCGTTGGTGCATTTGAGGTCATATCAGTGCAGCTGTGTTCCCAAAGCAACATCATACACAGAGTTTATAAAGGTTGTTTCTCATTTTATTGTTTGAGATTTTGTTCTTGTCATAGTTAGATACAGGTGTCAATTTTTTAGTAGAGGGTTTGAACTTTGGGCACATTTGTAGAGAATTAGTAGTTGAATTAAGCCCAGAGGGAACCTGCAAGAGATTGTGTAGTTGATGGGGAAGGCCCAGCTCATGGTGGTGGGACTAGTCTCTGGACAGGTGAATAAGATGGAGGGAACTGGTTGAGAAATTTGGCATCCTTTTGTATACTCGTCCAGACATACTGGTCTGGCAAGTGAGGATTATCACTCTTTCAGCCATTATGTGGATATAGTGGTCAGTTCCCTTGGCCCCTGGTGTTGGTGTGGGCTCTCTTGCCAACCTGGACAAGTTACTGTAGTTGGATTGTTGTAAGAGAGAATAAACCCATCATTCCCTTTAGCTGCTTTGTCATGATTTTACCCATAACCATAGAAACAAATTGCTATAATGCTTAAATCTTTTACATATTTTTGGTTGGTTTTTGTGATATCATTGGTTAAAATTCTGAAATTCAGATCCAATTTTTTTAAACTTTTGTGTGTGTGTGTGTGTGTGTGTGTGTGTGTGTGTGTCTGTGAGAGAGAGAGAGAGAGAGAGAGAGAGAGAGAGAGAGAGAGAGAGAGAGAGAGAGAGAGAGGATACTATATGTCCCTGTGGAGGCCCAAGGGAGACTTTGGGAATCATTCTGCGATGCTTCTACCTTCTTTTTATTTCACTCTGAGATTCCTCAGCCTCTGCCCATCTGGGCCAGAAGTGTAGGATGTCATTTTCACTGAGTATCTATCTGAACTCAGGACCTTCTGCTTTCAAAGCAGAATCTTAAACCCTGAGCAATCTCTCTAGACCCAGATCCAAGATTTTATCCTGTGTGTAACGGTGCATTAAAGCAAGGTTACTAACAGAGACTCAATGCGGCCCTAATGCCTTGTTGGAGGTGTGTCGTAATTACCATAGGACAGCCTCGGTGAACTGTAACTGAAGGTTTTTGTACCATTTAAAATGCTTATGTGCAAAGCCTTCCATGAAACTGAGACAGCTGAGCCCCCAGATTTCCACCAGTAGAAACAGGCTCCACCAGTCTAAGGTGATCAGCTCTTCCTTAGACAAGGAGAGAGCATGGCCTTGGGCACTTGTATTCTTTCAAATTTGTCCTCAAAATTTTAATTTTGACAAATAATTTGGATGGTTGATTTATTATTGAAATTATCTTTTCAGAGAACATTTTATTATTATTATCTCATAAATGAAATACCTCCTAAGTCATCTGTGTTTATTTTTTTATGGCTGTTGTTCAGGTATGTTCAGTACTTAATATTTTGCTATTCTTGGTTGCATGTCCACATTTGAAGAACAAAATCCAAACTGTGATTTGGAGGCAGAATGTTCTTCCAAGATGTTCTAGTAGGAGATGTTTTCTTGATAATCTTGTGATTGATGGAGAGAAACCAACATGGGATTTTCAGATAGGAAAGCCAGAATGATAGGAAGTTAGGACCCAGTATACAGGCCTGTGTTAATCACACACGATGTGTGCCTAGGTAGGATGGCATTGGGATTAAGATTCTGTGATGGTCTCCACAATCGTCGAGTTCTTTATCTGAAATCAGCCTCTTTCTTTCTATATATCTACATTTATTTCTCTATCAAATTCTTTTTCTAAACATGTATTATTTTTTAAATTCAAACATGGTGTAAATTTTTAAAAGCATTTATTTATGTGTGATAGAGAGAGAGAGAGAGAGAGAGAGAGAGAGAGAGAGAGAGAAAGAGGTTTGCAAGCAGGTACCTTATCCACTGAGCTATCTTTCAGACCCCAAATTCTTAATAATACTGACATTTTCCTCAAAACTTTTCATCGTTTTAGAGTTTTATGCTTGGGCTTTCAGATTTGCTTCAGAGATTTACGGAACTGGCCCTAATCTCACAAATTCGCAGATACAGTGACTCCATTTCTGTTATGAGAGAGATGGCTGACATGGCTCTGGACGAGTGTGGACATTGATCAATGGCGTCAGTCACTGACGGAGACTGGTGTGGAGGCCACCATGCATCTTATATCTTGGAAGGTTTTCTCAAACTAACAGGTATGACAAGAATGAAAGACCGCTGCTGAAACCACTTGAAGTGGAGAGATAAAATATCTCAGAAAATGCAGTTCCCTAGTTTATATCTTCATTAGTGACTTCAAAGCTCTGATATTTGCCACAAAGAAACTGAGACCTTCAAGTAGCATAAGATTGGGATTTTGTTTTCGGTTTCTAAAATTCTTTGTTAATGATAGCTTAGAATTGCACATTTGATTGGCAGAATATAATGCTTTTATATAAATGTGAGATTTTATATAAATGAGTGCAGGATTGCTAAATCAGTATCATTACCATATTGGCAATCTTAGTTGTCCGTGGTGTGACAGTTGGGCTTCAGTGTTTTAGTTATCTTAAAATACACATCATTAGTGATTGTAGTCAATCAGCTGCTGTAAGTAGGCAAACTTTCTCCTCCTATTTAATGGAGAACATGAGCTGTAACCAGCAACATCCCATTCCTTTCCTCCCTCTAACTTTAGTAACCAACTCTTTATTCAGTTTGTGTGATTGTGATTTTTTTTTTGAGTTAATGCACTTGAGGGTCTTAACTGGGTATATTTTTCTTCCTATCCCTGGCATATTTCCTTTATTATAATGCTCTCCCGGATGATTTGATTGCCAGAAAGTGACAGGAATCCATGCTTCTTTATGTCTGAATGATATTCTATATGAATGTCTTTATGGATTAGTATTAGTTTAGGATTTAAAGTTTGGAATTAAGTACTAGAATGATTTTGAAAAGAAGAGAAAATACCTTGGATAAATATCTTGTATCTGTATGGTGAAGGATTAGAGTTTTGTTGAAGTCCCTGGGTCTTAGAAGTTGGTAAAGTTTGAAAAGTTTGCTAAGTTATAATGCAGAGAGCATTATATATATATATGATATATATCTTATTATATCCATATGGATATAATATAATATTATATGGAGAGGAGATAAGTATGAGAAAGCAGAGAAAACAGGACTCCATCTTTTCTTTTTAAGACAGGATCTTAAAGAGTAGAATGGTGTATGTGGACTTATATGAGCAACTTATGTATGGCAACTTATATGAGCTGGATGGACTCATACTGTCAGAAACTCAGCATCTTGAGACTTATTCAGGAGTGAAGATTATGTGATTGAAAATAGGAAATAAAAAGGTAACTTGCCTTGTAACTTGATGGTAATATGAAAATAAATAAGGGAAGTTATCTTGTAGCAGCTGCCCTGTGTTGAAAAATGATGCTCTCAGGACTCTCCCTCTGTTGGGGGATGGTTAGCTGTCTTGGGTCTATGGTGTTGGAGTCCCTTCAGTAGAGTTCCAGTGTGTGAGCTGGTTGCCTGTGTGGTAGTCACTCTTTCTGTGTGTGATTTTTCCCTGTGGGCACATTAATTCTGTGGGCTGTAAACTGGAAGCTGGGACTGGAGATGACTCACTCTGCTCAGACCTTCAGAGTCTATATTGCATTGGTGTGGTACTGGAGTTTTTGGTGGAGTGCTGGTGGTGCTCTTAGCTGCAGATCCCAGGCACTTTCTCTGTCTTTTTCTGGCACTTGCCTTTGTTGAGTACAGGTAACAGAAGATTGTGGGGTTTACTGCAAGCCTCAACTGAGGTTGCTGCTGCTACTGTTGTATTTGATGTTTGCTCAATGAGATTCCTCCCTCCTGGCCACTGTTGATGCAGCCTCTGCCAGGAGACAGAAGCCAGCACTGTGATGGGGGGAGCACAGAGGGAGGTTGTTGCTACAGAGATTAAGAAAGTAGTTATTTGTAAATTAAGAGATTTCTCTTTTGTTAGAGGAGCCACCTCTAGCTCCTATGTGGCTTCTATAGTGCCATCTTACCCAGAAGTCCCTAGTTCTAATATGGCTTTCATGCTACCATCTTACCCAGAAGCCCCTAGCTCCTATATGGCTTCCATGTTACTATCTTACCCTGAAGTTCCTAGCTCCAATATGGTTTCCATGGTGCTATCTTACCCTTCTTTTCTTTTGAAGACAGGGTTTTAAAGTAATAGAATGGTTCTGAAAAGAAAAGGCAAGTCAGGTAGGTGGGAGTGCAGGGCTAGGGTTTTGTTGAAGGCCACAGGTTTCAGAGTGTGGCTAAAGCCGCGAGAGGTTGTATTTACCAAGCTGTAGCAGCATCAAGGAGGGATTAGGTCTATGAGGAAGCAGATGACCTCCCTCCATAGGCCGTCAGTGGCCGAGAAATCATTAGTTAGCTTACACTGGCCTTGATCCCATGGAAACCCTTGTGCCTTATCTTGCAAAGAAGTGGGTTACAAGTTCCATCCAGCTTTCCTAGCTGTAGAACATCACACAGGATTCTGTGGGAAAATAGTACATGATGAAAGAAGAGAATGAAGAGACTTTCTGCTTCCACCATCCTTCTCTTGTCTCAGAAAAGGCTCTTGTCCTAGGACACTCAACACTACATCCATTTTCCTCATCTGCATTGCATGTACTTTCTCTATGGTATATGGATATTTACTTACGTTGCCCACAGTTACCGTAAGGAACACTAATGTTAACACAATGTTGCCCTCATGTGTCATCACAAATCAGCTGACTTCTCTAGAAGTCACCAGCTTTTATGTTCTTAAATGAAAGGTTCTCTAAGCTAGACAGGAATTCAGAGTATGCTTGGTGTGTCCTATGTTGCATAGTGGCATACCTCCAAGGGATCATCCGGAGCTAGAAAAAAGCAATGGAGCTACAATTTTAAAAGGATTTTGACATCATGAAGGTCTTCTGTTCCCTGCCTTGTTCATTTTTCTTAATAATCTTATCTATCTATCTATCTATCTATCTATCTATCTATCTATCTATCTATCTATCTATGTATCTATCTATGCTTCTTTCTTCTTTCTTTCTTTCTTTCTTTCTTTCTTTCTTTCTTTCTTTCTTTCTTTCTTTCTTTCTTTCTTTCTTTCTTTCTTTCTTTCTTCCTATCCTTTTTGCATTTGGCTGAAAAGCAGAGGAGAATCAAGCACAGTAGTTTCTTACAGTCTGGAAGGCTCTAAACTAAAAAACTAATTCAATTATTTCAGCATCTTTCTGAAACTTTTGCATACGATGAATGTGCAGTCCACTGGAGTCCACAAGGGCATGTGACCCACAAAGACAGAACTAGAGTCACAAAGATGTCTCCTTTTCGTATCCTGGTTCTCATTCTACCTCATTACACTGCTGCTTGGTGGTAACTAACCATTTATTGCTGTTTTTCAATACACAAAAATCCTTTACTTTTTCTGACTTGCAGAGAGACTCTGCAGCTCAGAGAGATTTAATATTTTTCTCTTATTCCATCACAATGAAGCCACGTTTTGTAGGTTTCAAACCTACTCTGACAAATTCTCTGCAAGCTGTATTGGCATCTTGGAAAACCTGTGTAGAAAAGTTGATCATTGGGTGTCTCTGGATGGGCTTCTCTAACCAGCAATGTTTGTTAACACTGAAGTGAAATGTGCACCTTCCCAAGAAGCAGGTAGGGAAAGTTCATTCGTATTCAGATAGTTATAGAGTCTCCTCTGTCTTGCTTTTCTACCAAGGGAGTTGAGTGTGTGGGAAGGAGGGCAACTCTGATGGCACTGCACAGTGAGGTAGGGCATTCCAGCGCAGGTTTATGATGAAGTACAGCAGAGAATGAAGGCATAGTTTGGGAGAGTTAGCACAGGACAAGCTCGACTATCTTGTTCTCATCAGCAAATGTACAGAAGGAAGAAAGACAAGGATCTTCATGCCTTCAGAGTTAATGTGGCCTGGCACAGCTTAGATGCTGGTGGTTGGTTGAAGAAAGAAAGGAAACATCCTGAAAACACATTGAGGAGCCACGGTTTCTATGTGTAACACTCTATGCATAACATCCACAAGACTACAATTTCTTTGGTGGTTCTTCAGAGGTAGACTAGTCATTTAGGAGAAAGTCTGAGCAGAATGTGCACTGATTGGGGTGTTGGGAATGGAACCTGTCGCCTTCCTCTGCTTTAAATTCACTCTGAGTTTTGTGTATAGCATAGTGAAACTGGCTGCGGGGTGCAATCTCAGGGGCATGTGGCATGTTGGAGTTACATTCCAAGGAAAACTGAAAATTGTTTTCTGACAGATCAATCAGAGAAAAAGCATTAAGCAGGAAGCAGAACAAATTGGCAAAGGAAAATGAGCCAAATTGCCCTATCTCCCACCCAGCACTGCAGGCAGGCTCGCCTCAAAACACCAGCATGGAGGTCGATATCACAGCACACAGAATGGATGTGAGCTGTGGGAGGAGAGACCCAGATTGAGTGACACAATCAAGACTGTCCTAGCAGAGACTGTGGATGCTACACCTCTGCTCATAAATTCAAGGTTTTGACAGTGGACAGGGACTCAAAGTTAGTCAAAGACCAGGAAGTGGGTTATCAACCACATTGGGATTTAGGAAACTACAGAATTTCCTGTCTTGAAGTCAGGATGGGGGGTTTGGCTGTCACTTTGGGGAGGCATATTGTGTCAACTTTGGGTGGCATATTAGTGTGAACATCTGAGGATAAAGGTCATTTCTATGGACCTCTGCGATCTGTCTGGGGATAAAATCCACGGTACAAGTCTTTGTTATCAAACCAAAGTCACTTCAGTAATCACAAGA
This sequence comes from Typhlomys cinereus, assembly GCA_023101885.1. NCBI lineage: Eukaryota > Metazoa > Chordata > Mammalia > Rodentia > Platacanthomyidae > Typhlomys > Typhlomys cinereus. The sequence continues at coordinate 7,070,446 of JALPQD010000051.1, forward strand.
ATGGGAGGCCGTCTTTGGAATTCGGATGGAACCCAACATTCCCATCGATCAGGAAAGTGAGGCTGTGTTCCATATTCACTGGTTAAACTTCTTGTCTTGGCAATTCCTGAGGAGGAATGTGTGACTGGGAATAGCTTCAGGAGTCTTTGGGAAGTGTACAAAAGAATGCAGGTAATCCTGTGTCATTTGCCAATGGCATCTGTGAACATGAAATCCGTGAGTCAGTGTGAGATGATGTGTGGAACAGCTGTGACTGAACAGTTGGTGAGATCACATTCCCAGAGTAGCTCACGGAGGGTAACATGTCACTCATCCTCCTGACTGCGGCTTTGAGCAGCCTGTTGCTCCCTTGTCCAGCTCAACCTGTCAACTGTCACACTGATGTGAAGAGTCTTAGAGAGAGGCATAAGGAGCTGGGCCACACAATCTAGTGCGATGGGAGGGCAGAGATTGGAACCACAGAATTCTGTGGTTCAGAGTCAGGTATTTCTGCCTTATTTTATTTTTATTTTTTAAGAGAGAGAGAGAGAGAGAGAGAGAGAGAGAGAGAGAGAGAGAGAGAGTAGAAGGCACTTGAGTGTGTGTGCTTGTGGGTGATGTCGGGAATCATCCTGGATTGCTCTGCCTTGATATTACTTTGCTCTGGGGTTCCTCAGGCCCCACCTTCTAGGGCTGGAATTGTAGATCACTGCCATATCTGCCCAGCATTTGTATGTGGAATCCAGAGATCTGAACTCGGGTCCTTTTGCTTGGGAAGGCAAATGCTTTAACTCCTGAGCCATGTCCTCAGTCCTTATTTTAAAGGCAGGAAGCAGACTCATTCTAGCAGGTATGTGTGGTCTCCTTCAGGAAAAGGAAGGAAAAGGTCACAGAGTCCCAGAGACCTGCACCAGTGGGCTGGGCTACCGCAGGGGTCAATGGTGTGGGCGCAGGTTCACTTGTAGGAGGCATGGCCTTGCTGAGTTCCTGGGATGCCTCTCCCACTGTTGCTCATTTCCTTTTGGTCTGCAATCAGTCCCCAGACAAACAAGTCTCTAAAAAAGCCATTTTCCATTTCATCTCTGTTCTGAATGAAAAACCTTAAAGTTCTTCCATCCCCAGATTGTAGCCTGCTGCCTTTGATCCTACCCCAGGATACACCTGGACTTGGGTTCTCATACCTGTGTTATCTGTACATTAGCAGTAAGATGTAGAAACCCAGCTAGCTTCTAGTTCGTTTGGGCAAGACTAAGGGCTGTGTCCTTGCTAGACTTTCAAAACTATGATGTCTCTCACTCTTAGTAAGTTTGAGGCTGATCATCTGTGCTTGGTGTGAGCCTGAGCATTCCATTGTTGCGTTCACCCATGGCTGTAAGGTAACTATTTTTTTATTTTTTTTATTAATACATTTTTTATTATTATTTCAGCTCATACAAACTTAATAGGTACACCAGTTCCCTCCCTCCCTCCTCCTCCCCCCGTACCCCCTGCTCTCCCTCCCCACCCCCTCCCTCCCCATCCCCCAGTGCCTCCCGCCCCAATTCCCACAGTCCTTTCTTGTGCATGCCTGATTTTCCTCTGGGCCCTCCTCTCCGATGACGTACAAGAACCCAGTGGCCTTTGCCTGAACCCTTTCCCGTGTTCCCCTTAGGTATAGGAACACAGCTGTGGCTGCCAATCCCTTGCCTCCAAGGATCTTGGTGCCTTTAGCAGATGCTAGACTTTGTGAGGTCAATAGTGTGTTGGACAATGCGCAGGGCATGTAAAGTCCAATGATGATTGCTTCAGCCCTAACTTGTATGAAGTATCTTACATATCATTGCTCCTCCCATCCTTTTGCTCTTACACTCTTACCTCCCCCTCTTAAGCAAATTTCCCTGAGCTTCAGGATGGGGAGAGATTAAGCTGGCCTAGTTCTAGGTGGTTGATATAGAGTCTCTGAAGTTCTGGATTGTGGTTTGTTGGTTTTCTTTTGCAGTTTTACTGCTCCTGCAATGCCCTTCACTCCATCCTGCTGGGCACTGTATGTCACCCCCTGGCCAGAGACAAAAAGCTGTTAAACTAGAGTCTTGTGATAAAAGCACATTCAAAGGTAGATGTAATAAAAGTGGGAAACCACAGTGAGGGAGGGGTCTATCACCCATTTGCAAAATGGTTACTTTTTATCTGCCAGACTATATGCCCTCCTCTTCTGGTGAGATCATACCCCCTCAGTAGTAAATGATCAGGAACAAAAGTCTGTGAACTTAATCAGATGTCTCATTACTTATTTGAATCCTTGATGGAGGCCTATTTTCTCTGCTGTAACATGGTCCCTTCTCTCCTTGTTTCTGGTGTGGCCCTCCTACCCCATCCCTCCTGTTCATAATCCTTGCAATTACTGTCACTAGGTGGGCTGGGTGGGTTTGGTACTAGGAGCCACCTATTAGGGAGTACATACAGCGCTTAATTTTCTGGGTCTGGGATACTTCACTTAATATAATTGTTTCTAATGACATCCATTTCCCAGCAAATTCCAGTAATTCATCATTTTTGATGGCTGAGTAGTACTCCATTGTATAGATGTACCACAGTTTCCTTATCCACTCGTCAACTGTTGGACATTTAGGTTGATTCCATTGACTTCGCTATTGTAAATAGTGCTGCTATGAACATGGTCGTGCTTGTGCTATCGAGGCGAACCTCTGCTGCATGGGGGGTTATTCCCAAAAGTGGAATAGGAGGGTCATATGGCATTTCAATCTTTAATTTCTTTAAGAATCTCCAGACGGCTCGCCAGAGTGGCTGTATGAGCCTGCATTCCCACTAGCAATGTAGCAGAGTTCCCCTCTCTCCACATCCTCTCCAACATTTGTTGTTGTTTGTATTGTGGATTTTTACCATCCTGACCGGGGTGAGATGATATCTCAGGGAGTTTTGATTTGCATTTCCCTGATGGCGAAGGAAGTGGAGCATTTTTTCAGATATTTGTTAGACATTTTAATTTCATCCCTGGTAAAGTTTCTTTTAAGTTCCAGGGCCCATTTTTTAATTGGGCCATTGGTTTCCTTGGTGTTTAGTTTTCTAAGTTCTTTGTGCACTCTGGACAGCAGAGTTCTATCAGATGTGTCGTTAGTGAAGATTTTCTCCCATTCTGTGGGTTGCCTTTGAGCTCGTGTTACAATCTCTTTATCTGAACAGAAGCTCTTTAATTTCACAAGATCCCAACTGTTGAGAGTTGGTAGCAGTGACTGTGCCATTGGATGTCTGTTTAGGAAATGTTGGCCTAGCCCAATCAGCTCGAGGGAGTTCCGTATCCTTTCAACTATGGTTTTTATAGTCTCTGGCCTGATATCAAGGTCCTTGATCCATTTGGAATTAAGTCTTGTACATGGTGACAAGTACAGGTCCAGCTTTAATCTTCTGCATGTGGAGATCCAGTTTTGCCAGCACCATTTGTTGAAGATGCTGTTCTTTTTCCATTGGATTTTTTGGGCCCCTTTGTCAAAGACCAAATGGCTGTAATTTTGTGGGCTTATATCCGGGTCTTCAATCCTTATCCATTGATCTGTGTGTCTATTTTGGAGCCAGTACCAGGCTGTTTTTATAACTATGGATTTGTAGTATAGACTTAGGTTTGATATGGTAATACCTCCAGCAGTGTTTTTGTTACTCAGGATTGTCTTTGCTATCCTGGGTCTTTTGTGCCTCCACATGAACTTTGAGATTGTTTGGTCAACTTCTTTGAAGAATTGCTTTGGGATTTTGATCGGAATAGAATCTGTATATTGCCTTTGGTAGGATGGTCATTTTTACAATGTTGATTCTGCCAATCCAGGAACAAGGGAGGTCTTTCCACCTTCTGGTGTCTTCTGCTATTTCTTTCTTTAGGGTTTTAAAGTTTTTATTGTAAAGGTCTTTTACCTCCCTGGTTAGGTTTATACCAAGGTATTTCATTTTTTTAAGGGCTATAGTAAATGGTATGGTTTCTCTCAAGGCTTTTTCACTTCTTTCATCCTGGGCATATAGGAAAGCCTCTGATTTTTGCACATTTATTTTGTATCCTGCCACCCTACCGAACTTCTCAATTAGTTCCAGAAGCTTCCTGGTGGAGTTTTTGAGATCACTCAGGTATAAGATCATGTCATCTGCAAATAGGGATAGCTTGACTTCTTCCTTGCCGATTTGAATCCCTCTTATGTCCCTTTCTTGTCTTATGGCTTCAGCTAAGACTTCAAGTACAATATTGAATAGAAGTGGTGAGAGTAAACAGCCTTGTCTAGTTCCTGATCAAAGTGGGAATGCTTCCAATTGTTCCCCATTGAGCATAATCCTTGCTGTGGGCTTGTTGTATACAGCTTTTATTATATTGATAAAGGTTCCTTCCATTCCTACTGTCTCTAGCGTTTTGATCATAAAAGGCTGTTGGATCTTGTCAAAGGCTTTTTCTGCGTCTATCGAGAGTATCACGTGGTCTTGGACTTTGGACTGGTTTACATGATGAATTACATTTTTCGATTTGCATATGTTGAACCAACCTTGCGTGCCGGGGATGAAGCCTACTTGGTCCCTGTGAATGATCTTTTTGATATGTTTTTGAATCCGATTTGCTAAGACTTTGTTGAGAATCTTTGCGTCTGTGTTCATCAGAGAGATCGGCCGATAGTTTTCTTTTTTAAGTGAGTCTTTATTAGGTTTTGGGATTAAGACGATATTAGCTTCATAGAAGGAATTTGGTAGTGTTCCTTCCTTTGCTATTTGATGGAACAGTTTAAGAAGTATTGGTGTTATTAACTCCTTAAATGTCTGGTAGAACTCTGTGCTGAATCCATCTGGTCCAGGACATTTTTTGGTGGGAAGATTCGAGATTACTTCTTCAATTTCCTTATATGTTATAGGGCTATTTAAGTAATTCACAACTTCCTGATTCAATTTAGGTAAGATGTGTTTACTTAGAAATTCATCCATCTCTTTTGTGTTGTCAAACTTCACAGAGTAGACGTTTTTGAAATATGATGTTATAATTCTCTGGATTTCTTGGGTATCAGTAGTGATAACTCCATGTTCATTTCTAATTTTGTTAATTTGGGTTTTCTCTCTCTTGCTTTTGGTTAATTTAGCTAGGGGTGTATCAATCTTATTGATTTTTTCAAAGAACCAGCTTTTTGACTGGTTGATTTTTTCTATCGTTTTCTTAATCTTGATTTCAGATATTTCTCCCCTTATTTTGCTAATCTCCTCTCTTCTACTACTTTTGGAATCAGATTGCTCTAGTTTCTCTAAAGCTTTTAGCTGCATTGTTAAGCTGTTTATTTCTGTTGTTTCCATTTTTTTTTGATGTAGGCATTAAGAACTATGAACTTACCTCTTAGGACAGCTTTCATTGTGTCCCAGAGATTTTGGTAAGTTGTATTTTCATTATCATTCACTTTCAGGAAATCTTGAATTTCCTTTTTAATTTCTTCCTGAATCCAGTTCTCATTCAGCATCATATTGTTAAGTTTCCAGGAGTTAGTGTATTTTGTGTTGTTTGATGTGTTGTGGATGTCCAGCTTTAGGCCATGGTGGTCTGACAGGGCACAGGTTAGAATTTCAACTTTTTTGTATATGTGTAGATTCGTTTTGTGCCCCAGTATGTGATGTATTTTGGAGAAAGTTCTGTGTGCTGCTGAGAAAAATGTGTATTCTTTGGTGCGTGGGTGAAAAGTTCGATAGAGATCTGTAAGGTCCGTTTCTTTAAGGGTTTGATTAAGGTCCAAAGTGTCTCTGTTAAGCTTTTGACCTGTTGATCTATCATATGTTGAGAAGGCGGTGTTGAAGTCCTCAAGAATTATCGTTTGGGGGTTGATTTCTTGCTTTAGGCGCTGTAGGGTTTTCTTAATGAATGTGGAGGGGCCTGTATTGGGTGCATATATGTTCAGTATTGTGAAGTCTTCCTGGTGAATTGTACCTGTGACTAAAACGTAGTATCCATCTGTGTCTCTTATAATTTTCTTTGGTTTGAAGTCCACTTTGTCTGATATCATAATGGCTACCCCTGCCTGTTTTCTGCTTCCATTAGCTTGTAGAATTATTGACCAGCCTTTCATTTTTAGGGCATGCCTATCTTTTGTGGTGACATGGGTTTCCTGCAGGCAGCAGATTGATGGATTGTGATTTTTAATCCAAGTTTGTAATCTGTGTCTCTTGATCGGTGAGTTAATTCCATTAACATTTAGTGTTATAATGGTGAAACTATTTTTGATTCCAGACATTTATTATGTTTAGTAGTTTTTATAAGTATATTGCTTCACTTTTAATGGTGTTATACTTGCCTTCTGTTCTCCTGGATATGCCTGTTTTTTTCTTCACGCTTGAGTATCATTTCTAGCATTTTTTGAAGGCCTGGTTTGGTGGACATGTATCCCTTCAAGTTGTCTTTGTGCTGGAAGATTTTTCTTTCTCCCTCGATCATGACTGATAGTTTTGCAGGGGTAAATCAGCCTAGGTTGGCATTTTTGCTCATTTAATACTTGAAGTATGTCTCTCCAAGCTCTTCTTGCTTTTACTGTTTCGACTGAGAAGTCATTTGTTATTTTAATAGGTTCACCTTTAAAAGTGACTTGTTTTTTCTCCCTTGAAGCTCTCAGCACCAGTTCTTTATCTTGAATGTGGAGTGTTTTAACTATTATTTGCCGCGGTGTGCTTCTATTTTGGTCGTATCTGTTTGGGGTGTGGAATGCCTCTTGTATATGGATGGGCCTCTCTTTTTTTAGATGAGGAAAGTTTTCCTTGATGATTGTTTGAAAAATTTCCTCAGGGGTGGTATTTTGAGATTCTTGCTCCGGTATTCCATGAATACACATGTTGGGCTTCTTCAGGGTGTCCCATATTTCCTGGATATGTCTCTCAAGTATCTTTTTGGCTTTAACAATCTCTTCCATTGAGCTGGTTAATACTCTCAGTTTATCTTCAAGATCTGAAATTCTGTTTTCTGCTTCGTTAGTTCTGCTGATAAGACTCTCTGTGGAGTTCTGGGTTGAAGATAACTTGTCTTTTAGCTCAGTTTTAAACTCTGCTTGAGTCTGCTTTAACTGCTCTATGCCAGTTTTTGATTCTTGCACTGTTTTTCTCAACTCCTCCATGTGTCTGTTGTGTTCCTCCTCAAAGCGATTGATTCGATTATTTAATTCCTCCCGGATTTCCTCCTTCATAGTATTGAACAGGGTAATGATCATATTTTGAAGGTCGTTATCCTGAGTCAGGCTTTCTTGGCCATTTTCCATGGGTTTGTTCTTGTTGGAGTCTAACATTATGGGATTAATTCCTTCAGTGGGAGATTTGTTTATTTGAGTGTTGTTTCTCATGGATTTGCACTTTGATTTTGGCATTGTCGTTTTAACTCTTAGGATCTTCTTTTAATTTCTGTGCGTTTTTCACTAAACTGAATTATTTGGCCTGGGGTTTTGGGGGTGGGCGGAGATGGAGCTTACCTAGGTCGAGGTGAGTCCAGGCTGGACCCCGCGCGTCCCGGGCGGCGGAGTGGGGGAAGGAAGGATGGGGCGTCGGCGAGGTGCTATTTAAACCTGGGGGACCTGGGGGTGAGCCCGGGCGCAGGGGGGGCCCTCTCCTCCTCCCAGGTCCTGCGCAGCGGCTCTGGCTGGATGGTGGGAGGAGGTGGGTCCCTCGGGCGGCCTGGGGCTCTGGGGGTGGGCGGGGACCGAGCTTACCTAGATTGCGGCGTGGTGAGGCCCGTCCCGGGCAGTGGAGTGGAGGGGATGGGATGATGGGGCATTGGCGGGGCGCTATTTAAACCCAGGGGACCTGAGGGTGGGGCCGGGCGCAGAGGGGGTGCCCTCTTCTCAGGCCCTGCGTGCGCGGCTCAGGCTGGATGGTGGGAGGAGCTGGGTCCACTTGGGCGGCCTGGGGCTCTGGGGGTGGGCGGGACCGAGCTTACCTGGGTAGTGGTGCGGTGAGGCCTGGCTGGACCGTGCCTGTGCGTGTCCCGGGCGGCAGAGTGGAGGGGAAGTCTAAGGTAACTATTGATGATGTTTTAGATTTATGATTTCATTGGGAGTTGCGAAATGGTGACCTTAGCATTTTCCCCCTGCCTTTACACCTGTTAATTATGAAGACTTTACACTCAAGATGTATGCAGCAGGCAATACTGTTAATCTCAGTGGTGATAATCACTATTAACATAAACAGTCACTACTCAAAGGTAGGTGACTATATTTGGTACAGGATGTCTTCCTTTCTTTAAAGATAAGCTAGCACCTCAATTTGGTGAAAGCGCATTTTCCAGACTTAACAAAGATATTGAGGAGGAATGGTCTGACTCAGGAAACCTGTGCTAGTTACTTGATTGTACCATTTGGGGGACAATTTCAAGAACTTAACTTTATTCATCTTATCTCTTTGGATTTGCCACTGTATATGTTCTCACTGTGTATGTTTCTATTGAAGTATTCTGTTTTCTTGTACTTTAATTATCTGTTATTATAGAATAAACACCAACAGTTCCTTCTGAAGTTTAACGTTTTACTCAGGCTAAAATCTATATAGCAGAACACTTCTAAGTCAAGGAAATAAAAGTCTTACTTAAATCATAAAAACAGAGTCTTATGGCCCCTCAGTCAATTCTGAGACCAAAACCAAGGAAGTATTTCCAAGGACCACAAGTTCTCTTCTGTGAGTTCTTAGTTCATTGATAAAATAATTAAAAAATGAACTCATGTGGAAACAAGTTTCCAGAAAAACCCACACTTACATTAAGGATTCTCTATGGTTGGTAGATTAGCACTTTCATGATTATGAAGGGCTTGGAATACTGCAGTTCTAGAGACAGATTATCTCTGGTTATCTGATCCCTTTCATAGCCATCCATTTCCCACTCCTGTGTTTGACCAAACATCTACCATTTTGATTATCAGTTAAGTCCTTTTAGAATGTGCTGACAGACTTCTATTAATCCAAAGGATTAAGAGAACCATTAGCGTCAGCTCTAACCAACCAACCTATAGAATCCTGTTTGCCATCACCCACCTTCCTGATGTTCCTGCCAATTAGTTTTGAAAATACCTTGATTTGAACTGATAAACATCTCAATGGATAAGGCTCTCAAATTTGTAGGCCTGAGTTTGATCCCTAGAAGCCCACATGGTGGAAGGAGAGAACCGATTTCTGAAAGTTGTCCTCTGATGTGTCTCTCATAGACCCCCCTCTAAGTAAAAAAGTAAAATAAGCTTAAAAAAAATCTTTTCAAAAACAAGTACCTTGATTTTATAACTTCCTTTCATTCTTTTACTATAAAACATCACAAACCATTACCACATTGGGTTATGGCATTTGAGGGACCCTAAATTGTATGCCTGGGCAACTGTCTCTTATATTTGGCTTCAGAAGAAACTCCTGTTTTCTTTGAGATGAGAGCTGTGTTTTGGTGTCTACAGGTGGAAACTCAAGGAAGATTTTATGAGAGTTTGAGAGGAAAAAACAGGAGAGGCAAGTTTCCAGAGGAGGAAGCTAGTGGTTCTGGGTGAGAGGTCGAGAAAGAGGTCTGGCTCAGCAGTGGACGCCCCTGAGCAGCTGCACGAGGTGCTGTGAGACCTTCATGAGCCAACGGAAATACCTGGTGGGTCCAGCCACTCAGGCATAGAGTCTGACCAGCAGCCAAAAAGGACAATGAAAAGAGGGATAAGAAAAATCACCCATTATATAGCTTGGTTGGTGAAGTGTTTGCCTAGCACCCAAGAAGCCCTGAGTTTGATCTCCATTTTACTCTTTCTCAGTTGCCATGAGATACTACTCAAGATCAGCAACTGAAAGGGAAAAAGAGAGATTTATTCCAATTACGGTTCTAGAGTGGACATAGTTCATTGTGGCAAGAAAGGCCTAGTCCACTGGCAGAGATTGGCAGAGGTTTAAATCACTGCGGACATCATGGAGGCCGAGAGCTGCCAGCTGCAAGAGCAGACCTTTCCCAGAAGTGGGGTGGGGCCCATCCACCTCAAGGCCTACCCCCTATGACTGCCTGTCTCCAGTAAGGCTCCACCTCTTAAAGGTGCCATGACCTTCTCAAACAACTAAAGATTCAAACACATGAGCCTGTTGGGGACAGCTCACATGTCAAACCCTAACACCCAGCACCACATAAATCCATCACCGTGGTGTGCACTTGGGAGACATGGCCGGAAGATCAGCAGTTTGAGGCTAGCCTTAGGCACACAGTAAGCTTGAAGCCAGCCTGGGTTGCAGAAGGTCCTGTCTCAAAATAGTGAACCAAGAAAAGGAAATCCGCTTTCTCAGGACGCAGTAGAGCAGCCTTAACAGTGGGCATCTCAAGCAACTTTACAGACTGAGTGGCTTTTGGGATATTTAAGATCTTGTCTCATTCCGAGGATAGTGCTTCTTCTCGTCCTATTGGTGTGTATGTGGACTGGATATTTTGTAGTGTCTGGAATGGATGTTTTCCCGAGATGTGGCTTCCTCTCCAAACCATCTACTGGCCCATTTGGAATAGCTCTCAAAGGGCAGGATGAGTGTTAGTCTGTAATCTCATATATTTAAATTTTTTTTTTAAAATTTATATTTCCTCTAGTTGTACAAACACAATGAGTAATAATCCCTGCCCCCTTCTTCCCCCTCCCTCTCTACCCCATGTCCTTTTCCCCACGATTCCCTTCATCAATCCATCCCACTCTCCCACCCTTCTGACTACTTCAATGATTCCTGGGGTTCCCTCTGGATCATCTGCTTTGGTGGGGTTCAGGCCGCTGTGGAAGACCAAAAGGCCTTTCCTTGGGCACTGATAGGGGCATTTGCCTTCACATGCTGACCCTTAGCTGCTAATTTATTCCCCCTGAGATCCTCGTTTATTCTTGGTCAGAGGTAGCATTCAGCTCCCATTATATATATATATATTTTTAGATTTGTGTTGGGAAAAATTTAACCTAGTAATTTCACCTAGGCTAACCTGGAATCTCTTTTTTAATTTTTTTTTATTTCCACTCATACAAACTTAACAGGTACACTGGTTCCCTCCCTCCTTCCAACCTCCCACCCCTGTGCCCCCCTCCCATCCCCATCCCTCCCCCTCCCTCCCCCCCAATTCCCAGAGAATCCTTTAATGTGCATGCCAGACTCTCCTCTGGGTCCTCCTCTCCGATGAGGTGCAAGGACCCAGTGGCCTTTCCCTGAACCCTTTCCCGTGTTCCCCTTAAGCATAGGAACACTGCTGTGGCTGTCAATCCCTTGCCTCCAAGGATCCTGGTGCCTTTAGCCGATGTTAGACTTTGTGGGGTCAACAGTGTGTTGGACACTGCGCCGGGCATTCAGCTCCCATTATATTTTTTATTTATTCAATTGTGTGTGTGTGTGTGTGTGTGTGTGTGTAGAATCGCAGGCGAATTCGGGAACCACCATGGACGCCTCCACCTCCTCCTTGTTTTCTCTGCCCGGGGATTCACAGGCTCCGCCCTACCAGGACCAGAAACACAGTCCCCCCACCCTCCCCCCCATTCTGCCCAGGGTCTATATGTGGGGTCTAGGATCTGCACTTGCCTGCAAGGCAGAGGCTTAACCCCTGAGCCACCTCTCCAGCCCCCAGCTCCCATTATTCTGACTGTAGTCCTACAAAAAAAAATGAAATCACAAAGATTCCAAAGAATGAAAGAAAAAAAAAACATTGCAAAGAATTACAAGGAATGAAAGAAAATTGAAAAGACTTGCAAAACAATGGAAGAGAAGTAAAAAGCATATGAAGCAGCTGAAATACCAGGAGGAAGTAATTTTCCCTGAATAACTTCACAAAGCCTGCTGTTTCCCCTCTTTACAATATGTTAAATGTTCAGAGTAGACCCAATGGTGCTTTCTTACCCTTTCACAGGGTATTAAAATAAGAGGGGCAGCAGCGCACTCCCTGTTCCCTAAAATGAATGTGTTCCCAAGGAAAGAGGAAGAAGAGCTCCTAAACCAATCAGGATGGAAGTGCCTACCCCTAACAACATCCAAGACCACTTATGTATAGGACTGGTTGCGGAGAGACCTCACACTGCTGAAACTTACATGGCCACTCATTCTCCCTTGACCACGGACCACCACATCACTGTGTGACCTACACAGTTCATTATCATCTAGTTGCTGTTTAACCCATGAAGTCACTAACCCCAGTGTGCTGATGGTTACTCTTTATCTGTTGCTATGACAGAGCACCCAAAGTCAAGCAACTTAAAGGAGAAAGGGAGATTTATTCAACTTAGGGTTCCAGAGGGGAGATACAGTCCTTCAAGGCTGAAAAGGCGTGAGTGGCTGGCAGAAGCTGGAGGCAGGCTAAGTCATGTCCATCAAGGAGAGTGAGAGCTGCAGGAATGCAGCTGTGGGAACGGATCATCCTGGAAGCAGGGTGGAGCTAATCTACCTCAAGGCCCACCCCTTGTGACTGCCTTTCTCCTGCAAAGCTCCACCTCCTAAAGATGCCAGGACTGGGGCTGGAGAGGTGGCTCAGGGGTTAAGCTTCTGCCTTGCAGGCGGAAGGTCCTGAGTTCAGATCCTAGATCCCACGTGTAGACTCCGGGCAGAAGCGGGGGTGGCCTGCGTTTCTGGTCCTGGTAGGGCGGAGCCTGTGAATCTCGGGGCAGAGTAAACAAGGAGGAGGTGGAGGCGGTCCATGGTGGTTCCCAAATTCGCCCGTGGTTCTATACACGCACACACACGCACACACATACACACATGCACACACGCACAATTGAATAAATAATTAAAAAAATGAAAAAAATTTAAGATGCTAGGACTTTCCCATACACATGAGTCTATGGGGGACACATTTCAAATCATGACATGCGGCATTTAGACAGTCCACCATCAGTGGAAAGAGTTCATTTGTGGTAGTCCTGAGCAAGACTGTGAAGGCGCAAGCTAGTTACAGTGAGAAAAGACCCCAATACCACATCGTCTTGTCCCTCTTTTAACCATCTGGCATTTCTTGTTGGAGCAGAATGGTCCTGGATGCTTTCTTAGTTTTTCAGGTAAAGGAAAGATTCAGATGCTCCCCACCCTGCCCACATGTGGGTGACAGGGAATGTCTGGTTGCAGCTAGTGACCTTCTCAGATCCAGCGTCTGTTCTCAGCCTCTTTTCAGACTTTTCTCACAGAAGATGACTTGGTTCTGGGATCACATCCTTTTTTTTTTTTTTTAAATCATTGGTGATTTTCATTTGTGTCTGTCACGGATAGCATTGGCAGGTGATATTGTCATTGCAGATTCAAGAGACAATAGCCTATTGTGCATCTCCAATAGCCGTAAGAAGTTTCCTGAAAAATTTCAATGATTACCCATTTTTTGGCTCACTGAGCAGCCTGTGGTAAGGTAGAACTGGAATGTAAATATGCTTGTGTGGTGATGTTGGGGCAAAGCAGTTTCCTTTTGACTAAATATCATCATCTGTCATCATGCAGCAGAGGTTGTCATGGTGACAGCCACCATGAATGTCCTGATAAGATAAGCAAACAATACAATTAGAGCTAAATATATGTTAGCAGCAATGGGCTGGGTTATTCATTCCAGTGGAAGGAGATAGATCAGGCCGGGCACATGTACCTGGGATTCCAGCCATGTACCTGGGATTCCCTCCTACTCTTGAAGCTGTAGGTCACCTTTTGGTGTGTGTGTGTGTCCAGTTTCTGTAAAGTTGTCACTCATGATAAGGTAGTTAGGACACCTTTTTTTAAAAAAAATTTAAAAAACGTTTCTAGTTTCACAAGCATATTGAGTATTTACTTTCTTTTCCTCCTTCCCTTCCATTTCCTCTTCCTCCCTTCCCTCCCTTCATCAGTCCATCCCACTCCCTCCCACCCTCCTGCCTGTCCACTTCTATGGGTCCCAGGGTTTCCTCTGGGCCCCAGGGTTTCCTTGTCTACTTTAGTGGGGGTTCAGGCCTCTGTGACATACCAAGTGGCCCCTCCATAGGCCACCCTACTGATAGGAACACTCCCTCACCCATCCAGTCCTAGCCCCCAAGGTTTCCATTATCTTTCTTAAGAGTCTCGCTAGTTTATGGGGGACAAGTTTGTATGTCAGTAATTATACAGATCTGGTAAGGATAAGTCTCGCAGTGAGTTCCTGGATGCAGCAGCCCTGCCTTGAGTGAAGTGTCTTATAGGACTGCTGTTTTGAGTTTCCTGTGATCCCAATACCCATGATTCTATAAATAAACCAGATAAACTTATTGGCTCACCAATTTGGATTTGAATCATTTCTTCAGTGTACTATTGGTACCTGATCTGAAGTGGAGAGATCCACATCTTCTCTGGCAATGTTAACACACTAGGTGACTATGTTTTGTGCAACGAGGCCATGTAAATGTGGCAGATCCAGGAATCTGGGCATTAGAATGCAGCTTTGATCTTAAGATTTTAATCCCATAAGGGAAGACAGGCTTCAGAAGTTTGTTAACCCACTGCCCTCACCCCATAAGAAGAGACAGCCATTCTGGTATTGAAGATGTACCATCTCAATGAGCTGACTGAGAAGGCCATGGAAGTGGAATCATCCTCTGCCAACTCCAGGAAGCCCCTCTTAAGTATCCTTGATGTCACTTGGCCCTTTTATATCACTTAACTTGGGCTTCTTGATAAAATCAGATATAATCAGAGGACACCACTCTTTGGGCTAGTAAGCTATGTGGATTATCCTGTCATTTCAAGCCATAAACTATAATCTCTCATTTTCTTTACCTCTTCTTCAAATTGAAACACCAGACTTGTTTTGCATGAAAGTTATCCTTTAAAAAAGGATTTCCTTTATTAAAGCAGTGATTATGTATCTTCCACTGGGATTTCTTATCCTAACCCCAGTTTCCTCACATGCAGCATGCGTCGGTACTCCAGTTTCAGTAACTAATCTTCATTTCTTCTTCAGGGCAAGTTGCTCCAACACTGATGCATTGGAATTTGTCTTTTATGGGAAGTTTCCTGAGGCTCATTAAGGGAAGATGCAGGAAATGGACAGTACCTACAAGAAGGGAATAGAAACACCTCAGGTTTTCTGAGTCTTAGGTCACTGGGTCTTCTAATGAAATCAGTCTTGGATAGAGATCACGTGTCAGGGATGAATGTCAGGGCTCCATGTGGAGTGCTGTTCTGTGGGGGAACTTCCAGTTACAGAGGGACTTGTGCTACTCTTTGACATGTTCCCATGCATGCTGCCATTCTCCAAGCTAATTTCTTCTGTCTCCAAAACACTGTAGTGGGTGTCACACCAACGGTGATCTGTGCCTGTTTTAAAATGTAGTCTCTCTCCCTTGAATTCCAACTTTTCCACCTCTACTTCTGCTGACATCGCTGATTCTTTTGGGTTAGGTGAAGTGGCATTTACTCCATGAAGACTTCATAAGTTTCTGAGGTTGTGTTATTCATTCTCTGCCCTGTGTCACAGAGTATGGTAAGAAGAGAGAGGAAGAAGGATCAGAAAGTCAAGGCCGTCTTTATTTACATAGTAGATTTCAAAGCTAACCTGGGATATATGCGACCCTGTCCCCAAAAGAAAAAGATGAAAGTATTGTCCTAGTTAGACACAGGTATCAACTTGACTGTTGAGGGTTTGAGCTCTGGGCACATTCGTAGAGAATTAGTGGTTGAGTTAAGCCCAGAGCAAACCTGCAGGAGATTGTCTAGCTGATGGGGAAGGCCCAGCCTATGGTGGGTGGGACTAGGCCCTGAAATCAATCATAGAGAGCTGGTTGAGAGAGTTGGCATCCTTCTGTTCACTTGGCCAGACATGCTGGTCTGTAAGTAAGGATTGTCCATCTCTCAGCTGTTATGTGGTGATAGTGTAGTCAGTTCCCTTGGCCCTGGTGTTGGTTCATGCTCTCCCATCAAGCTGGACTGAGAACTGTAACCGGACTGTTGTAAGGAAATAAACCCCTTGTTCCCTTAAGCTGTTTGATAGTCATTTATCAGCAACCATGCAGGCAAACTGAAACAAGTACGATGTGGCATTTGTAGATAAATGGTAATTCAAGTACAACTGGTAATTATTTTAGGTAAGTCACACTCATAAAGACAAATATCATATACTTTCTTTCCATGTAGAATCTAAATTATATATGTATATGTGTAAATATATGTATTGATTTATTTGAGCTACTTTATCTTTGTTTTGTTCTAGAGTTTCCCAGGCTCTGCCTTTCAGGGCCAGAAGTGCAGGCTGCCACCATTTCTGCCTGGTGTTTTTAAATAGAATTTGGGATCTGAACTCAGGACCTTCTGCTTTCAAAGCAGACTTAATCCTTGAGCCATCTCTCCGGCCCTTGTGTGTAAATATATTTATATAAAACAGACAGTGTGACAGTGTAACATAGAAGTGGAAGGGAACCTATATTTGAGAAAAGAAAGGAGAGAGTGGTAACAAGAGATAGTAATGGAGGATCCAACACATATGGATCATAGGACATTGGAAAAATACACCAACTGGAACTGGTTGAGAGCTTACACAGTACAAAGGAATACTGTAGATGCTACTGGGGGAGAAAAACAAAGTCCTCATCAACCTGTGAGATTTGAAAGTTACAATGAAAATCACCATGACAACAGGTGACCAGCAGTGTAATAGTGACATAAGTATCAAGAAGACAACCAACAGCTTTCTGATTAGACTCAAGGCCCACATGTTTGTCAGAATGGAGCACATTCTTGTTGCTGTTAACTAGAACAAGAACTTATAAAAGAGATCTTAAAACAAAGCACCAGGGAAGAACCTAGTGATGAACCCACAGGTAGGAAGATGGCACACTAAACTTTTCTGCACATACCTGTTATCATACCAATAGATTGGAAGAGTACTCAGCACTCAATCTAGAAGCTGCCTTCTATAACAGAAGAGCATCTCAACACCCTGACAGGACACAGCCTAGGACAGTGAAAGAGCAGCGAAATAGATAATAGCAAACTAGAATGTAGAATTACCCATGACCCTGTAATGCTTGTCCAGAATCAGGCCAACCAAATCTCTCCCCATCCTAAGCTCAGGAAACCTTATGGAAGAAGGGGCAGTAAGATTGTAAGAGTCTAAAGATGGAAAGGTCCAATGTTGGACAAGACACTGCACTCAAGGCAGAGCTACCGCACCCAGGAACTCACTGCAGTGAGACTTGTCCTTACCAGACTTGCACAATGACTGACATACCAACATGGCCTCATAGTCTAGCAAGGATCTCAGGAGAAACAATTACATGCAGTGGAAATGTTAGGGGCTAGGGCTAGACAGTGAAGGGGAGTGCCCCATTCAGTGCATCTGCCCAAGCAAGGGCCACTTGGTCTGCCACAGAGGCCTGAATCCCTGTTATAGTAGAGAATCCAGAGAGAACCCTGGGATCCATAGAAGTAGACAGGAAGGTAGGAGGGAGTGGGATGGATTGCTGAAGGGAAGGGAAAGAAGGAGGGAAGGAGGGGAAGAAGAAAAGGGACAAGGATGGTGGCAGGGCTAATAACAATATGCTTGTAAAACTAGAAAAAAATTAAAAAATTAAAAAGAAGAAAAAACAAAGACTCTCTCTCTCTCCCTGAATAACTGTGAAAATCAATCTAGGACAGTGCTATGTACATGCCATGACTGGAACTACAACTCCCAAGGTTACAGATGCATCAACTGTGCATGAGGTTTGTTTGTTTGCTGTGTCAGTTTCTGGTGTTAGAACATAGACATTTCTGACAAAACGAAAACAAATCAAAAGAAAAAGAGATGGTAATACATGGTAAACATGGTCAAAGTATATGATTAACTTGGGTGAAAATGTAAGGACATCAATCATTCCGTTCAACAAATTTCATTAATATAGACGGAAACAAGAATAGAAACACAACACTCATGAACCTCAGTATTGGGTCCATTACATTCTGTGCTCAGAGACACACTGCCAAGAGCTGGTTGGCAAGTTACTCAGCCTGCTCAAGTGGTTCAAGTGCTAACTGAGGAGAATTGATGGTCTATCCTGTGTTTATCCATTTTCAGCTGGACTTGCCCCCTTGATGTATTGATTAAAACATACATACTGTATTCCTCAAAGGAATGGATGCATTTCCTCAAGCTGAAGACAAATCCTGACACTCATGGAAATTCAGTGAATTTTCCATTATTTCACCCACAACCATATTCTACTGAATTCTAAAATATATATTTCTGCCCCCACCAAAGTCCTGGGAAGAGGATAGGTTGATCTTTTAGACAACTTCTGTAGAAAAGGTGACTATATCGGTGTCACCAATTCTCTACTAACAGTTTGGAGTGAAGAGGAATGATCTGCTTTCACTAATTGTGTAGTTATGAAAGTTGAGAGGACAGTTGATAGCTGTATTCACAGAGTGACAAGGTTCTTTTCTGAGTCCATACATCTTATGTCCTAATGAGGGAATTATATGTGCGAGTAACACAAGGGTACATTTGAATATATAGCCAGGAATGAAGTAGGAAATGATGACCAAAGGAGAAGAGGAGGAGGAAGAGGGAGATGAGAGAAAGGAAGAGGAGGAAGAGGAGGATAGCGTGGATTGTGAAAGGGAGCACAGAGTGTACCTGACTGAGTTGATAGCATCAGAAAGTTAATGAATACAGAAAGTACAGTGAAGACTGTATCACACCAGTGAAACATTCTTGAAATCAACATGACCTAGCACAGTTCAGATGCTGATGGGTCATGGAAGAATGACAGAAAAGACTATTGGAGAAAAAATAAAAGCACATAAGTGGGCCTGGTGGAATATGAAATATTCTATCATGGATTCTATAAGGGATATGAAATATCTGTGTAAATAAAGTTTCTTGAGCAGTCTTCTGAGATTGATCGATAAGGAAGGACAGAATCTCAGCACGAACACACATGTAGCAGGCTAAGGCATAATCAGATTAGGTACATCTTTTTGATGGAGTGATGACTTTGAGAGAAAAAGACAGCAGTGTTTTCCAGCGACTCTTGCAGCTGAGATTTCTTCCCCAAGACCCTCATTATATATAGGAGGAATATAAGGTTCAGAAACAAGTCACAACAGAAAGATATGTCTGCCTCTTCCTGTGGGTACCTGCTTGCTTTTGAATCAGAGAGGTTTCTTTGGCTCACAGCAACTGGTGTCTTTTGAAGAATGACAGGAAGCCCTCATCTAAGGCTGGAGAGATTCTTTCAGCCAGGTATCTCAGGAAAACACATTGTCAGCTGTACTGCCCTGAACCCTTGCACATCTGGGGAGTCCCAAACTTGGTTTAGCTGGCCTAATGTTGAGATGGTGGCATCTGACCTGAAGTAGAGCACCTGGGTCGTGCCCTCCCTGATATTTGGGTGAGGATGGTGGGAGCCTCTCTCTAGATTGGAACCTAGACTTTTAGTGTAGAACAGGTGAACAGGATCCCTTCCCCTACAAGACAGACTCTGTGTCCAAGATGGAGCTGGGATCAGCTGAAGCCAAGTTAAAACTGTGCTTCCCAGCTCTTAATCTCTATGTTCCCAACCCAGAGAAGGTGCTTTTAAAGGTCTTCTGGCTTACCTGGTTTGATCTGGGCCAAGAAGAAGCTGAACATCGGGATCTGAAAGCAGAGTGTCTTCATGGTAGTTTCAGTGAGTACCAAGAGCAGTGAAAGGAGTGATTTATAAAGCTGGTAAGTAGGAAGCTTGCTGAAAACAAAGAGCGGCTGTGTCTGTATTTACAGGCAGGCGATGCTGCACTACTTCACAGCTAACTACAGAGAGGCTGTGAAGCTGCAGTGTTAGAACCCTGTCATTCAGTTGGAGACACCCTGTGGGCACTATGTATCTGGTTTTGGCTAGATTTTGTTCTCATTCTGGAAAGCCAGAATTGGTGTCTCCTTGCAGACCACGTATGTTTTCCAGGTTTGGAGTTCTAAGGTATTCCTGACAAGACAGACAATGGTAGCTTCTCCTTAGCCACAAGTTCTTAGAGAGCAACCCCAGGGGATGAACACCTGGAATCAGATTGTCATTGGTTTTTCCTGCATGACAGTGTTCAACATGCCACATTCAGCCTTGCCTCTCTATGCACAGCAGCTAAGTTACTTGCAGGGACCAAAGTGGTTCCTTAGTAGAGGTTACTATCTCCCCCCTTCTCTCTCTCTCTCTCTCTCTCTCTCTCTCTCTCTCTCTCTCATTTTAGAATTGTCTGTACCAGCCTTTTATATTTTTTCAAACTGAAGAAGCCTTCCAAGTCATTTTCTATTCACAGAAATGGAGACCTCAGAGTGAATCCCTGAAAGGCAGATGGTTGTGACTGCTAGGCCTGACATCCTTTAGCTTATCTCCAGAGATCCCTCCAAGAGTTCATTGATTCCAAAAACAAACAAACAAAGCTTGTTTTTACAAATGGTACCCTTAGTGTATCAATGAGGGGTCTCTTTGTAAGCAGCTATGTCTGACTAAGACCAATGAGCAAGAGAATAGTTTGTGAAGACATGAGCAGCCCACATAATCACTAATGGGGCTGAATCTGTCAGTAGCCAATGATTCAGCAGGAAGGAGTAAAGTCGCCTGATTCATGACTGGCTATTGAGTGGGCCAATCATATGCAGATTCAGTGTAACCCCAGCTGCTGTGACTGTATATTGGTTATGTCAAGCCTCGGGATGGCTTCTGAAAGTTCTTCCCTCATCTTTTGGCTTTTATGTGCTTCCTGTCCACTTCTTCTGCTATTTTCCCCTGAGCCTGAGGTGTGATCTAAATGCTTTGTCTAAGGTGGAGCCCTTAAGGGTCACTGATTCTCAGTCTCTTGGATATTATCAAGTCTCCACATTCACTGCTGTACACTGAAGAGCAGGCTGCTCTGATGAAACCTGGAGTAGTTCTGGTCTGTGGCTTGAACAGTTATTTATATGGTAGTTTGAGGCTCTGTTAATTTATTACTACAGTAATAAGTATAGAACTTTGTCACCACTACATCTCTTGGTGCTCATGGGAAAAGCAGGTCTCTGGATCCTAGAGAAGACTGAAAAGCTCTGACCATGTTGAAGGCTGTGGGGAAAACCAGAAGGTTAGGGGTTTCCCATCAGCAAGTGTTTCAGAAACAACAGAAAGGTGTGTGTGTGTGTGTGTGTGTGTGTGTGTGTGTGTGTGTGTGTGTGTGTTTTCAGGAATTTAAATGTCCTAGCCAACAATTGTAACTTTTTCTTAGATAACAGGAAGCCTTAGGAATGATTCGATTAGAACAAAAGCTGTCATATTGACTTCCCCCTAGGAGAGCTACTTCCTGTCCTGTGAAGGATGCCTTCCTCCTCCAGCTCCTGGTGACAGTGACTGGTGGAGAAAGTTCCATCCAGCACAAGTGAGTCTATGTAGCCATGCACAGAGGAGTGCCCTCCAGTGGATGATTTTCCCTGGGTTGGAGCTCCATGTCTGGATAGTTAATGGCATTGCTTGGAACCAATACTGCACTCTGGGGGCTGGAGAGGTGGCTCAGGGGTTAAGCCTCCGCCTTGCAGGCGGAAGGTCCCGAGTTCGGATCCCAGATCCCACGTATAGACGCCAGACGGAAGCAGGGGCGGCCTGCGCTTCTGGTCCTGGTAGGGCGGAGCCTGTGAATCCCGGGGCAGGAGGAGGTGGAGGCGTCCATGGTGGTTCGCGAATTCGTCCGTGGTTCTACACACACATACACACACACACAGACACGCGCGCGCACATACACACAGTTGAATAAATAAAAAAAAAAAAATTTAAAAAAAAATACTGCACTCTGTCTGCAAGCCAAGTCATCTGCTCCCAGTGTCACAACAGGTGAGTGTCCAGCAGACAGGAACATGGCTTCTCTGTTCTTTCTCCCAGTAGCTCTCAGCTTAGAAACAAACAGTGCTCTTGACCTTCCCGTTGTCACAGGTTCTATTTGTTGTATTGCAAGGGTGTTTTGGAGAGTGGCTGGTTCCTCCTTCCTTTATGTCTTTGGAGTGGCTGGCTATGGGTAAGAGCAAGGAGGATATCCAGTGGCTTCCACGAGGTAATATAGACACTTGAGACTATGGGCCGGAGCTGCAGTGATTTCAGTATATTTGCAGAAGACAAGAAGCACAGCTCAATTATTTGTTTTTTATAGCCATATGGTTCATAGTTACTACATTGGATGGGGCATATATGGAATAGTTCTCTCACCGTAGAGGTTCACTTGGAGCCATTGAGACAGAGGAGAATGGAGAGACATTCTGCTTCTACCATCCCATTCTCTGCTCAGAGAAGCACTTTGGACCAAGAACTCTGGTTGCTCACAAAAAGCCTATTTATTTCTCTTCCCTAGTAGTTTCTACAGTGTTCCTTGTTACTGTATAAACGATCCAGCAAAGAGAAAGTCCAGTTGATATATTTTGCCTATATTCTGTGATCCATTTCTGTTGTATCTTCAGTAATAGGGTCGTAATGACAGTTTTTGGAGGGCAATCAAGAGCAATGGCAAAAGCCTATAATGTTTGGAGGCTTTTGAGACCTCGATGGCCAACATTTTATCAGGAAGTGCCACATTCCTGTTACTTCTAATATTGTCCCTGGCTTCTAAATGGATCAGTCCCCCCGCCCCTGTTTTCCTCACTCCATGCTCCTCTGCATAGGGACTGTCCATTCTTATTCCTTTCTTTAAAGGACATTTTTTAAACATATTACTAGTACAGGATGTTCCTTTGGGGTTACTTCCCCAATCTTAGGGTTTTTCAATGAGTCCCTCTGTCCCTATCTCCCATCCCTTCATTCCCTGCTATGTATTCTTCCATTTATTCCCTCCCTCCCCCTTGTCCCGATATCCTAAATCTCCCCTTTAAAAGGTTTCACCTAACCATCCCTTTTTACCTTCCCACTCATAGGTCTTTTTCAAATTTTCTGGCTTTTACAGTGCTTCCAATCCAAATATTTGACAAGGACATCAGTTTAATCATCTGCATATAAGAGAGAACATGCAGTGCTTAACTTTCTGTGTCTGAGATACTTTACTCAATATTAAAGTTTCCAGTTCCATCCATTTACCACAAGCGCCATCAACAACACAAGATTTGTAAAGTTGCAACATAAATCACCCTGGCAACAGGTGACCACCAGTGTAATAGTGGCATGAGTATCAAGGAGGCAACCAACAGCTTTCTGATTGGATTCAAGACCCGCTTGTCACAATGGTAAACTGTAAGCTAGAACCTATAAAAAAAGGAAGGAAAAAAATAGGGAAGACATCCAATAATACCTGTAAGTAGGAAGACAATACATCAAACTGCCTTGTAGATAGCTGGCTATTATACTCAAAGAATAGGCACTTAGAGTGGAAACCTTTGTGTCTAAAGCTGAATGAATGAAGGGAAATGAACATATCAGTGGGGTGACCTGAATAGAGGTAACTTGATATATTACAGAGGCCTAAGTCCCCATAGGAGTAGACAGGTCAGAGTGAACCCCAGATTCCATAGAAACAAGCAGGTGGAAAGGTGGGAGGGTCAGAGGGAATGGTGAAAGGAAGGGAGGAGATGAAGAAGAAGGGGAAGGGAGGGAAGCTGGGATGAATATTCAATATGCTTGTAAAGGTAGAAAAATGAAAAAAAAATCCTGTTTATGTGACCTTGGCCTACATCCTTTCTCTGCTTCGTACTCATTTCTATTCATGTTGTCCTTGGGTGACTTGTGTAGTATTAGCCTCAGTATGATGACTTCAAATAGGAATACTGTCAACCAGACTCTCTTGTTATGGAAGGCTCTCACTGATGGAAAGACCTTTAGAAGATACTTAATGCACTACTTTCTCTTTATAGCGTTTTTCAAGCAGAAGCTCCTTGGTCCCACCTCCATTTTCGATCCAAATTATCACAGTGCTTGTTGACAATGGTCTCATGGTATTTTATAAAAACTGATTAGGATATTAGCTTTAGTGACCTTGTGCATCAAGACATAAAAATATAGTTGTGATCTTGGTGTTGGGTTTGCAGTTATCTGTGCTCAACATCTCACCTCTGAGGTGATCTTGAGAAGCCTCTGGCCCTGTATGAATCAGCCTCTCAAATTTTAAACCACGGAGACTAGACTGTACAACCTTTCCCATTTATAACCTTGCAAGTCTAGTCATTATCTCTTTGGTGGACAATTATAGCTGTACCTAATCCTCCCTCTAAAGAAAAATTTCTTGTTTTTGCTTTTCACTGGCATGTAGACTGTCTGAGAGGCCCAGAGAGACTGAAGGAGGCTCCTTTTATCCTCTTAAAACTGAACCACGTTCTCCAGAGTTCTTAATTCTCCATTCCTGCCACATCTACACTGGTAGTGCTTGAAGGCACTGGTGCAAGGCTTTTGTGGGTCTCTAATGGGAAGAAGATGGCAGGAATGCTGCAGGACATCTTATGACATAGCACAGGGGCTAGATCTTTATTCATGGTATAACATGATCTGAAAGTTGCTGGTGTAAAGCAGTGGTTTTCCATTCCACAGCTATATTCAGCCAAGATAACCCACAAAAATGTTGGCTGACTTGTTTACTAAAAAGAAGCAACTGGGGGGCTGGAGAGGTGGCTCAGGGGTTAAGCCTCTGCCTTGGAGGCGGAAGATTCTGAGTTCCAATCCTAAACCCCACATATAGATGCTGGGCAGAAGCGGTGACGGCCTGCGTTTATGGTCCTGGTAGGGCTGAGCCTGTGAATCCCCGGGCAGAGTAAAGAAGGAGGTGGAGGCTGTCCATGGTGGTTCCTGAATTCGCCAGAGGTTCTACACACACACACACACACACACACACACACACACACACACACACACACGCACAATTGAATAAATAAAAAAAATTAAAAAAAAAAGCAACTGTGTTGGAGAGATGGTTCAGGGTTTAAGAGTCTGCCTCAAAAGCAGAAGGTCCTAAGTTTGGATCCCAGGCCCCAGGAAAAAACGTCAGGCAAAAGGGAGGGTGGCCTGCACTTCTGGCGGAGCCTGGGAAATCCCAGAGCAAAGCAAAAATTAGGTGGAAACAATCCAGGATGATCCCCAACGTCTCCCTTGGTTCTCCACAGGGAAACACACACACACACACACACACACACACACAGACACACTAAAGTTTAAAAAAAAAGAAAAAAAGCAGCTGAATCTGATATGCAGTGAGGAGTGAGAGGTGCTAGATCCGTGGTCTCCAACTTTTGACATGTATCTGATGCTCCTGGAATGTTCACTAGACCACCAGATCCTTCTCCAACATCTTGCTGAGTTTCTGAATCTGTCGGTCTGGCACATGGTTGGTAATTTGCATTTATGGTACTCCTGGGTGATTCTGAAGTTGCTAGCTTAAAGCCTACACTCAGAACACCTATAGAGCTATGACGCTTCCGTCACCTGACCTGCCGTCTAGCATCCAGCTTGACTTTTCTCAAAAAGTCTACCTTCCTTTGCAGCAGGTCTGACTGTGTGCATGTGGTGTCCCCAACAAACAGCTTATTTCTTGGGGGGGGGTGAATAATGATGTTCTTTTGGAAAGAAGGTCTGGCAACTTTTGTTGTATTTTAGTGCTTTTGAAAATCTTTAGCTTCCAGTAATAGCAGGAACAGCTGGAATGTCTAACACACACACACACACACACACACACACACACACACACACACACACACACACACCAGCAGCTGAATTACAATATAAACTGAATCCACAGACTCATATGGTGTCTACTGTTAAAATCAGAACACTAGCAAGGGGGCTAGCAAGACAGCTCAACAGGTAAGACGTCTGCTCCTAAACATTGCGATCTGCGTTTGATCTCTAGAAGGGAAGGTCCAACTTCTCTACTGGTGCGCTGCAAGTGTTTTGTTTTCCCCTCTACTTCCTCTCTCTCATAGTAAACAAAATGAAAACATTTAAAAATCAGTAAATAAATAGAAAGTTCACAAGAAAGAAGCTGTATTATCTAGAAAGTCTGATGAATCTTGGGTGCTCCTGAAGTCCAAGAAAATCTCTGCCAACAGAAGTAACATTTCAACCCATCTCATGTAATCTATCTTGTACAGCCTGAGAAACAGTAGGGATGTCTTTGGAGGCCGATGAGAGGGGATGCGTAGGAGTCTGTTGAGGGACCACCCACCGCCCCTTTGCTTCTAGACATTGCTAGGTTGCACAGCGATCAGCTCTCAGGAACACCATTCTCCACAAGAAATACTTTAATTTTCCAAATAAAAAGAGAAATTGGTAGACTGAGTGTGGGAATTCATGTTAAGGAAAAAGGAAACGAAACTGAATCAGGCCAAATTTAATGGTATAGGTCTAATAAGCAGAAATTCAGCATAAAATCAGTTATAACTCAGGGTGCTATAAAGAACAACATGGTTAACTGGACAATACATGGAAAAATGGTGGACCACTTAGCAAACCTTAGACATCCCTGTCCTCATTTAACACAGGAAGAGATTCTAAGGCTCTGGTCTACTGCACTGATTCTAGCATGTCATACCACTGGCAGTGTGCTTACCCATGCTGGTGTGGGTCCAGCACACACCTACAACAATGTAAGAAATAAATTAGTGGTGAGTCCCCAAAAGTGCAATGTGACTGCATTTTCAAAATTCTTTTAGTCTCTCATACATGAATAGAGTGATTTTATATTTTTGCAATCTAACTTCCTTCCTCTTTCCTTTATCACCCTTCTTTGCCTTTCAAGTTTTTTCACAAGTGTGTCCTGCTGCCTTCATCTGGTTTGCCCTTGATGGCATTCCCCACCCTGTCATTTTTACCCCTCATCAGTCTCTCAAGAGGCATGGGGCCTCTTGACATCTTTTCCCTTTCATGATGAAGTGTCGATAAGATGATTTCTGTACAATTCTTATGGAAATATGCATAGCTGCCATGAAATCATGAATGTAAGCACCTTATCATGTCCAGAAAATGGTATCTGGCTGCACTTCTGCTCTAATTCAGACTCTTAAAATCTTACTGCTCCTTTTTCTGTGACATTCCTTGCCTGGGGTAGGAGCGGGAGTGGCTAGACATCTATTAAGGGTCGAACAATGACTGTTTTTTATTTTTGGCAGGTCAGAAATTTGGACCACTGAATTTGGAAACTTAAATCTAAGAAGGGTAATTGGATCCTATGACGGCAAGGGTGGCTTTGACTGTGCTCACCTTTCAAAGAGAAGACATATATACATAGGGAAGGCTGACAGTGTGACCATCAGCATCGCAACTCAGGAACACCTGTGGCATGGAGGGGCAGATTGCTGTACTTCTACAAGTAAAACAGCAGGAAGTCTGTAAGAATCTTGTTTTACTGGCATAAAAAATGTGAATTTGTCAGAGTAAAATTTGGTTAGTTTATGGCAATCCTACAGGAAAAGCTCACACAGAACATGAAGGAAGGAAGTCAAAGGATGAAATTTTTTAAATTTATTTTGCATGTTTGTGTGTGTGCATATCAGAAGACACTGTGTGGACCAAGGGTGACTTTAGGAATCATCTTGGATTTCTTCCACTTCCTTTTTGTTTTTCTCTGGGACTTCCCAGACTTCACCTACCAGGACTGGAAGTATAGGCTGCCACCCTTTCTGCCCTTTTTATTTTTTTTTACGTTGGACCTGGGATCTGAACTCAGGACCTTTTGCTTGTGAGGCAGAATCTTAACTCTTGAGCCAACTCTCCAATGTGAAATGTTCTTACACACAATTGCTTGGTAATAAGTACCTATTACACTATTCACAACCACATGCTGTTTCTATTTTCTTCAAATTCCTTTGGTTACACTGAAATAATGTCTATTTTTCATAACATTTCTTGGAGGCAGAGAATTGATGGGTCATAATTTTAATCCAAGTTGTAAGTCCATGTCACTTGATTGGGGGAATTGAGCCCATTGACATTTAAGATTATTATAAAAAGATGCTTATTGATTCCTATCATTTTATTTATTTTGTGATATTTGCATTTGTAGTCCCTAGCTTAGCCATTGTCAGGGTATACTTATTCATGCAGGGTGACTTATAGCCTCTTGGCTATGTTATCTTTCTCTTCAATCTTATTTTTTAATAATTTTTTAATGAGAATTTTTCATATATAAACAAAATGGGTTTATATCATTGGCTGATCCCCTTTGCATTCTCACCACTAATGTATGCGGTTCCCTTTTCCCTGCATCCTCATTAGTATTTGCTGTTGTTTGTGTTTTGGAATTCAGCCATTCTGACTGGGGTGAGACGATATCTCAGGGAGGCATTAATTTGCATTTCCCTAAGGGAAATGAAATATTATTAAAGATATTTGTTAGGCATTTTAATTTTGTTCTGATAAAAGTTTCTTTTATGTTCCAAGGCCCATTTTTTTTAAATACATTTTTTATTATTATTTCAGCTCATACAAACTTAATAGGTACACCAGTTCCCTCCCTCCCTCCTCCTCCCCCCCGAACCCCCTGCTCCCCCTCCCCTCACCCCTCTCTCTCCATTCCCCCGTGCCTCCCGGCCCAATTCCCAGAGTCCTTTCTTGTGCATGCCTGACTCTCCTCTGGGCCCTCCTCTCTGATGACATACAAGGACCCAGTGGCATTTCCCTGAACCTTTTCCCGTGTTCCCCTTAAGCATAGGAACACTACTGTGGCTGTCAATCCCTTGCCTTCAAGGATCTTGGTGCCTTTAGCATATGCTAGACTTTGTGAGGTCAATAGTGTATTGGACATTGCGCTGGGCATGCAATGTCCAATTACGATTGCTTCGGCCCTAACTTGTGTGGAGTATCTTGCAAATCATTGCTCCTCCCATCCTTTTGCTCTTACACTCTTACCGCCCCCTCTTCCGCAAACGTCCCTGAGCTTCAGGATAGGGAGAGATTAGGCTGGCCTAGTTCCAGGTGGTTGATATAGAGTCTCTGAAGTTCTGGATAGTGGTTTGTTGATTTTCTTTTGCAGTTTTGCTGCTCCTGCAATGCCCTTCACTCCATCCTGCTGGGCACTGTATGTCACCCCCTGGCCAGAGACAGAAAGCTGTTAAATTGGAGTCTTATTATAAGAGCACATTCAAGGGTAGATGTAATACTTATACCCAAAAGTGGAATCGCAGGGTCATATGACATTTGCCAAGGCCCATTTTTTGATTGGGTTATTTACCTACTTGGTGTTTAATTTCTTGAGTTCTTTGTGTATTCTGGATATTACTCCTCTATCAGATATGTGGTTAGTGAAAATTTTCTCCTATTCTGGGGATTGTCTTTTTGCTTAGTTAACAATATCTTTTGCGAACAGAGACTTTTTTTAAGCATTTTTTTATTTCCACTCATACAAACTTAACAGGTACACTGGTCCCCCCTCCCTCCAACCCCCTATCCCCCTGTGCTCCCCATCCTTCCTTCCCTCCCCATCCCCCAGTGCCTCCCCCTCCCATCCCCGCAGCATCCTTTAATGAGCATGCCAAACTCTCCTCTGGGTCCTCCTCTCTGATGAGGTGCAAGGACCCAGTGGCATTTCCCAGAACCCCATCCTGTGTTCCCTTTAAGCATAGGAACACTACTGTGGCTGTCAATCCCTTGCCTCCAAGGATCCTAGTGCCTTTAGCAAACGCTAGACCTTGTGGGGTCAATAGTGTGTTAAACATTGTGCAGGGCATGCAAAGTCCAATTATGATTGCTTCGGCCCTAACTTTTGTGGAGAATCTTGCATATCATTACTCCTCCCATCCTTGTGCTCTTACAATCTTACCGCCCCCTCTTCCACAAACGTCCCTGAGCTTCAGGATGGGGAGAGATTAGGCTGGCCTAGTTCCAGGTGGTTGATATAGAGTCTCTGATGGCGAACAGAAGCTTTTGAATTTCTTATATCCCACTTGCTGAGTGCTGGTTTTATTTCCTGTGCATTTGGGGTCCTAGTCAGCAAGTTCTGACCAAGGCCAATCACTTCAAGTGCAGGCCTTATTCTTTATTCTAGAGATTTTATAGTCTCTGTCATAACATTGAGGTCTTTTATCCATTTGAAGTTAGTTTTCATATAGGGTGGCAGATAAGGGTCCAGTTTCATTCTTGTGCATGTGGCTATCCAATTTTACTAGCACCATGTGTTGAAGATGCTG
The DNA here is from genome assembly GCA_023101885.1 of Typhlomys cinereus. Lineage (NCBI taxonomy): Eukaryota > Metazoa > Chordata > Mammalia > Rodentia > Platacanthomyidae > Typhlomys > Typhlomys cinereus. The sequence continues at coordinate 7,100,399 of JALPQD010000051.1, forward strand.
CCCTTTTTCCAATGGTTTTTCTGGGCACTTATGTAAAAAATCAGTTCACTGAATGTGTATGGTCTTACATCTGGGTCTTCAATTTAATCCATTGTGTCTATTTTAAAGCCAGTACCATTCAGTCTTTATTATTATGGATTTATAGTATAGATCAAGGTATGGTGATACCTCCAGTGGTGGTATTATTACTCAGGATTGTTTTCACTATTCTGGTTCTTTTGTGTTTCCATATGAATTTTGAGATTTTTTTTATCTGAATCTGTGTATTTCTTTTGGTAGAATGGTCATTTTTACAATGTTAATTCTACCAATCCAGGAACATGGGAGGTCTTTCTACCTTCTGGTGTCTTCTGTAATCTCTTTCTTTAGAGTTTTCATTGTACAGGTCTCTCACACCATTGGATAAATTTACTCCAAAGTATTTCATTTTTTTGAGCTATGGTAAGCGAAATTATTTCTCTTAGATCTTTCTCACTTTGTTCAACTTTGGTATATAGGAAAAGCACTGATTTTTGAACATTAATTTTGTAAGCTGCTTGTAACAGTTACTGGTTCCAGAAGGGAAATACAGTCCATTATAGTGGAAAAGGCAAGAGTGGATGGCAGAAGTTGGTAGTGACTTAAGTTACTATAGACATCATGCAGGCTCTGAGCTTCTGCTACAAGCTCAAGAGAAGACTCACTAACTCAAGCAGGGTGGACTCACCAACCTCAAAGCCTATCACGACTTCCTATAGCAAGGATCCACCTCTTACAGTTACAATGACCTCCCAAACTACTAAAGATTCAAACACATTTTACCTGTGTGGGGGCAATTCACATTTCAAACCATGATACTGCACTGAATTTATTTATTAGTTCTAAGAGTTCCCTGGTGGAACTTTTAGGGGCTCTCAGGTATAGAATCATGTCATCTGTAAATAGGAATACCTTGACTTTGTTTACTGTTTATATCCCTTTTATTCCTGCTCTTGTCGTATGGCTCTAGCTAAGACTTCAAGTACAATGGTAAACAGAAGTGGCAAAGTAGTTAACCTTATCTGGTTCCTGATCTAAGTGGGACTGTTTAGAATATTTTCTCATTTAGGATGATCCTTGCTATAGGCTTGTAATATATGACATTTTGTTATGTTAATGTGTGTTCCTTCCATCCCAATTGTTTCTAGGACTTTTATTATAAAGGGATGTTGAATCTTGTCTGCATCTATGGAAAGAATTGTGATTTTTGTCTTTGTATTTTTATATGATGAATTTTTTATTTATTAATTTGGATATATTGAACCAATCTTGAGTTCCTGGAATAAATCCAACCTGGTCATAGTGAATGATCTTTTTGATATTTTGAATTTAATTTACTAAAATTTTGCTGAGAATTTTTTCATCTGTGTTCATCAATGAGATTGGCCTAGAGTTTTCTTTTTTTGTTGTGTCTTTATTGGTTTTGGGATCAGTATAATAATGGCTTCATAGAAAGAGTTTAGAAGTGTTCTTCCTTCTATTGTGTAGACAAGTTTAAGGAATAGTAGTATTGGTTGTTCTTGAATGTCTGGTAGAATCCCGTACTGAATCTATCTTGTCCTGGGGTTTTTGATTGGGAGATTTGTAATTATGTCTTAACTTGGTCACTTGTTATAGGACTGTTTAAATAGTTCATCTTGGCTCAACTTTGGTATGTTTTATGTCTGATTGTCTATTTTGGTGGAATATAAATTTTTGAATTATGGTTTTCCGAATTCCCTTGGTATCAGTTGTATAATGGTTACTCTTTACTATTGCTGTGAGAAAGCACCCAAAGTCAAGCAACTTATGGGAGAAAGGGAGATGTATTCAGCTAAGATTCCTGAGGGAAGAAACAATCTTTCAAAGTGGAGGCAGCATGGCTGCTGGCTGGCCAAAGCTGGAGGAGGCTATGTCACTGCAGACATCTTGGAGGCTGAGAGCTGCAGACTGCTTGTTGCAAAGGCAGAGTTCTCCTCAAGGTAGGGTGGGACTAATCCACTGCAAGACCCACCCCTTGTGACTGCCTTCCTCCAGCAAGGCTCCACCTCTCTTGCCATGACCTTGCCAAACACATGAGATGGTGGGGGACACATTTCAAACCATGTCAAGTTGTAATATCTGAATTTTCATCTCTAACTTTATTAATTTTGGTTTGCTTGCTTTTGGTTTTGATTAATTTGGCTAAGGATTTCTCTATCTTATTGTTTTTTTTTTTCAAAGAATCAGCTCTTTGACTGATTTAAGCACCATTCCTATAAGTAACCCTAACCTCTACTCCTGTAAGTAACCTTCCTTATTGGTTGGACAAATTCAGTCTTGACATAATTGTTACACTGGTCTGTCACTGAATTCCTATCTGAAGTAGAAAAACTACTGTATGGCATCTCCCTAGGGAAAGTGTTACAGAACAGGTGGGCTAGTTATAAGACCCTAGTGCACTTGGTACCTTCTCCTGCCCCCTTGAGATTCCATTCAGAGTACAGTGGTCCTGCATGAGTTTTTAGGTTTTCAGGTAAGGGAAGGGCTTAGACTCATGCAATTAAACACCACTGAGTAGGTAACAGAGAATGCATGGCTATAGTTATTGTCCTTCTCAGAACCAGCATTTCTCTTTCAGCCTTTCCTTAAAGAAAGTTTTTAAGGAGAATTCTATGGCTGCTGATTTAAGAAAATATTTGTGCAGTGGTTTCTTTCATTTCTGCTGGCAAGTGGTACTGGTGGAGGGTAAAGTTGCTATTCCTCATTAAGAAGAAGTATTGTCAGGTAAAGCAACAGAAGCCATAGGAGACCAATTGGAAAAGAGAAATGTGATACTTGCACCTCTCCATGGAGGTCTGCAGCCCAATGTTTAGAGAGCCACCTAAGGCAGGCAAACATCCTGACTGTAAATTATATGCACCCAGGCTGTGTGTAATTAAGAAATGCTACTCTGAAATCTCACATCTTAACTCTGGAGGATGAGTCTTAAGTGGGATGTGTCTAATATTTATAGACGAGAGACTAGTTCTAAGATAAGCTCCTTACTTTCTTATGGGGTATGGGGAGTGGGGGGGGGGGAAGGGGCTGAAGCAGATTCCACTAGCAAAATCAGGTATTCTGACTATCATGTGAACTCTGTAAGATGCTCATATATGAATCTGCTGAGAAAATCCAGAGTAAGTGACTGTGATCATATCCTTGGCATCACTGCTTAATAGGTAGCTGTGTATAGCTGTGTGTAGTAACTCTTTCATCTCAAGTTCTGTTTCCCCCTCACATTTCCTTGCTCATTTCTAAATTGAGACAAGAAGACTCATTTGGTCTGAGAAAGTTGTCATTTTTTTATTAGAGCAGAAATTCCAGTTTTTTCCACTTGTTTTCTGTGTTTTGCCATTCCTCAGCTCATTTGCAGCAAATGGTCAGTCAGCCCCTTATAACAGATGCCAAACTGTTTAGTATCCTTGGGGCAAACGTCTACAGCACAGGAGCCTTTATTATGGAAGCAGAAGGCGTGACCCTCACTCAGCGGGGTATCTTTGCCACCTGGTACTTTATCTGCAGAGAGGAATGCGTGTAATTCAAACTTTCCACCTAAAACCACTGAGCTGCTTATTGTCTGTAGGATCTTGGATTTTGTGCCTCTCCCCAGTAAGAATTTATTCTACCTTCTGGCTAATTCGACAGAAGAAAGAGAAAGGACCTAACCATTCTACTGGATGCAACAGAGGACAGATTTGCTAGCCTCTACTAGCTGTTGCTTGGATCTGGAATGTTCTAATGCACTGAAGGCTTAATCCCTTGTTCAGTGATGTTCAGGGTTGGGGTAAGTGATTGGATCATGAGGGCACTGACCCCATCTATTGATTGATTGAGTCATGGCCTGATTTCCTATTATGATGCACAGTGGAATGTGATAGGACCTTAGTAGACACAACCAAACTGAAGATAGCAAGTGTGTATTTCTGCAGAGCATCCAATCCTCTGCTACCATGCAGGTGTTGGTGCTATGCATGGTCTTTGTTGCAGTTTCCAGCCTTCTTATTCTAGATTTGTCTGTATCTCTGATGGCTATATATTGCCCACAGGCCCACTCCTCTCTGTCCCCCTCTCTCTTTCTTCCTCTCTCTCTCTCTCTCTCTCTCTCTCTCTGTCTTCCATTTCTCACTTATCACAAGCTGAACAACCTCCTGTATCACAGGCCCCTTCTGCCATGATGTGTGTCTTCTCTATGGCCCTCAGCAATGGGGTACCTAAATTTGACCTAACTCTCTGCTATTATAAACAAAAATAAATCTTTCCTCCTTGAAAATATTTCCACCAGGCATTTCCTCAGAAAGCTGGAGAAGAGACATGCTGACTGGTATCCATAAGCCATGGCTAATACATGAGACACAGTGTGTGCAAAGGCCTTCTCAGGTTTGTCTGTGATGTGTGAGTAGAAAAACTTAATCAAATTTAGGAGGTACATTCAAATTTAGGAGAACATTCTTTTCTCTCCATACAAGACAACTCAGAACAGCACATAAATCTTGGGTGACTGTACATTTTACTAATCAGTGTCCTTCCCTGTGTTAGGGATTGAACTTTGCAGGGATTTCTTAACAATACTGACAATACCATTACAGACAATGACATCATTATCTCTGGGACCTTGGGATGCTCTGAGCACCCCAATATTGATGCACTCTTGAAGCTCCCTGTGGTCGAGGACTAGATGTCTTCAGCCTTCTTAAGCTCCTGTGTTCTCAGGCCTGGGACAGTAGTTCTAGAAGATGCTGATATTTACCTCTGGCCATCTGTGAGGAGAAGCAGGCGAATATCAGCAGGAGAAAATAGAGAGTTTTCATTGTGGCGGAAGGCTGACTTCAGAGTACAGAGAAAGGCAAGTGGTCAGAACTTTCTGGAGTGCTGCCTTTATAGGGATACAGAGTTACATAATCCCAATGGTAAACTGAAGGCAGATGTTTCTGTATAAGTAGTTCTGATAAGTAAGCATCCTTTTGATTATATTGTGCTCTTTCCAAGTCCTGTGGACATATCACTTCTCCCCACCTCATTCTAGAATGTAGACATAAACATTCTATGTCCAGCCAGCTCTGCTTACTAGGTTAGTGGAGGAGAGTCTGAAAAGTTTCTGGCTCATGTGCATATATATAATTATGGCCGTGTGTGTGTGTGTGTGTGTGTGTGTGTACACGCACACGTGTGCATGCACGTGCCAAAGATGCTGTCAGGAATCATCCTTGATTATTCCTCTATCTTCTTTTTGATAAAGAGTCTCAGATCAAACACAGAGCTCACAAGGCTAATACAATAAGACAGCTTGTGATGGGGATTCCCAGTCTCTGCCTTCTAAGGCTGTAATAATAGGTGGGCCATCAAGCTTATCCCTCATCTTTTTTATTATTATTATTGATTCAATTGTGGGTGTGTGCATGTGTGTGTGTATGTGTGTGTGTGTGTGTGTGTGTGTGTGTGTGTGTGTGTGTGTGTGTGTGTAGAACCAGGGGCAAATTCGGGAACCACCATGGACTGCCTCCACCTCCTATTTGTTTACTCTGCCCCGGGATTCACAGGCTCCGCCTTACCAGGACCAGAAACGCAGACTGCCTCCGCCTCCACCTGGCGTCTATTCATGGGGTCTAGGATCCAAACTCAGGACCTCCCGCCTGCAAGGCAGAGGCTTAACTCCTGAGCCACCTCTCCAGACCCCCTCATCTTTTTTTTTTAACAATTGAATATTTTATTTTTAATATATTTATTAAATTACATTTTTGTACATGTGCTCCTTTTCTCCTTCATTCCTTCCTCCTTTCTCCCTCCCCGTCCGCTCTCATCCCATCTCGTTCTCCTTTTCATCCCTACGTGGGCCCAGTCTACTCCCTCTTATTCTCTTGTCCTTTGGTTCTATGTGTCCCAGGGTTCCCTCTGTATCTTCTATTCTCATGAGGGTTCAGGCCTTTGTAGCAGACCAAGAAGTCCTTCCTTGGGCAGCTCACTGATATAGGTACTCCCCTACCTCTGTCTGACCCCTTGCCCCTAAAAATCCTACTGCCTGAAACTGTTTCTCCTAAGATACATACCAGTCCATGGGGGCATGCAGACATGTTCATCACTGTGCAGGTCGGATGAGATCAAGTCCCATTGCCACGAGTCCCTGGCTGGAATCCTCTATCTTTAGGCTCTTGCAGTCTTACTGCTCCCCTCTTCCACAAAGTTCCCTGTAGGTGTTCTGTATTTACTACCCTTCATCATACATGGACTCTGGGAACCCAAATTCCAGCACTCTAACTGTTGAGTCATGTTCCTAACCCAATAGTATGTTTCCGGAAAACAGTTATACACCTGTAGATATTACCATGCTATGTGTGTTTTCAGTAATTATGGTCATGTGCTTTCTGCCACAATGAGAAATGTACCATCTCCTGTGCTGGTTCCATCGGCACCCTGTCTAGAGTTAGTTACGGAGAACTAACCTTCTAGGAGTTCAAAACACTCCAGAATATTGTGTGCTTTATGTTCAATGTTTGGAATGTTTCATTTTTCTACATGGTCATGGCCCATGGTAGTGGGAGTTTTTGTAGAATCTGTGGCCTGAAGACCTGGTGCTTCATGTCACTGGATGGCTAGTGCTCTTTCAGGGAACAGAGCCTCAGGGACAACCACTGTTTTTGCTAAAGGAAAGCAGCTAAGATCATGATTTCGTTTTGCTAACTTGACTTGACTTGAAGATCTGTCATGGTTGGAGCACATGCTGCCAGCCAGAGGTTCTTGTGTCCGCATCCTTAGCTGAAGTTAATGTATTGAAGGTCATGCCACCTTTAGGAGGAAGAGTCTTGCTAGGGGAAGGGATGTCACGTGGCGGGCACTGAGGTTGGGGTTCTTGGGCCCTGCTTCCTCAGAGTTTGCTCCTGCTTTTCCTTCCTCCGTGATTGCGGTGGTGGTTTAAGCCAGCCTCTTGCTTCTGCCTCCATGCCATGTTTTGTGCTATGTGATTTCTGTCATAAATTGTCCATGTCTTCTCTGGAACCATAAAGTCAGATAAATCTCCCTTTAGTTGTACCTTAACTTTGTTTCACGGCAACAAGGAAGAGCAACTGCAACATGATGCGAAATTTAATGTAATCTTTAATTGGATTTGAACTTTTTTCTACAGAAAAACTTGGTTTGTTCATGAATATTAATTCTCTTTGATTTTTCATTTTGAATAATTTCAGATCTACTGTTATAACAAGGGAACAGTATCTGTACAAGCCCACTATGGAGTCACAATTTTCAACTGCTCTGTAGCATTTGGTTGCTTCCAGCAATTGGAGAGGAATAAGAATCATGAAATTTCAGACCCGAATACTTCAGCAATTGATCTTGTAAGAACAGGCACACCGTCACAAATGAAATCTGTGAAATGGATCTGAGAAGGGACACTGGTCACACCACATTCACATAGCCTGACTGACCCTGTGGATAGAGAGCAATGCCTGCCTCTTGAAATCATATTCCACTCCTCAGGTTTTGCACGATTACTGCATGTTATTCATGAGAAGGAAATTAGCACTTGTCTTTCTTCTTCCTTCTTCCTTCGGCTCTGGGTGTTTGCTAAAGACACTCTTGAGCCTCCAGTTTTGAATCATTAACTTTAAACCCGTCTTCCCTAGGCACACGTCTACCTCCAGGCTACTTCTTCAGGTAGAAATCACTTCTGCTCATTTCTTTTATTTGACAGTTAGTCCATAGTTGGATTGAGGGGAAACAAATCCCTTGTAGGCAGCACCGAGGAGTAGTGCTGCTCCATGAGCTGATGACTTCTTGCCTTTGTCTTGTAAGATACTCAGTTAAAAAGTTCATCAAGACTAGAAATGGTGGTGCACTTATAATCCCATAACATAGAAGCAGAACAAGGAGGAACACACACACACACACATACATACACACACACAAACACACACACACACACACGCACAACACAGGTCTCACCACACACACACTTACACAAGCATACACACATACACATATACTTACATATATATAAGAACATACACACCACATCCACAAACCATATATGTACACACATACACACACACATACCACATTACACACACACAAAGACTACACATATACACAGACCACACATAAACACATGTCTCTCTCTCTCTCTCTCTTACTCATGCACACACCCACTCACACTCGCCCACACAAAACAAAAATAAAAATCCAAAGCCTGCAACCCAGCAAACACAGTGAAATCTTTTCCAGTCACTTCTTTAGGGTCAACATGTAGGAGGAAAACCTTCTCCTCTTTTTCCATGGAAGGACACATATCTAATTTGGATGTACACTTTCCCTGAGAACTCTGAAAGAATTTATTTTTTTACTTTTACAAGTATTTTGGGTATTCATCCCAGCTTCCCTCCTCTCCCCTCCCTTCACCATTCCTTCCCACTCCTCCCACCCTTCTGCCTGTGTGCATCTATGGATCCCAGGGCTTCCTCTGGCCTGTCTACTCCTGTGAGTGCTCAGGCCTCTATGGTACATCAAGTTACCTGTTTCCTGAGTGCATTTTTGCATTACCTTTTAGAACCTATTATCACACAAGAGAAGATCTAGTTTTTTCTCTCTAGAAAATTTAAATTTTTCCTTTTGGGTTCTGAAGTTTTGTGGGAAAAAAGGTCGCTAGGGATGTTAGTTTTTTTTCAAATGCCTAATTGGCATTTGATAAGTTTCTTCAAATAATAAACTTTATTTTCTCTGTCTGTGCGAACATTTCATATTTCTTTTGTATTTTTCTTCTCTTAAATGTTCTGTTTCCTGTGTCAGTGATTCTGATAATCACAAAACTTCTTTAAAATATTGACATAGTTTGTCTTTTTTTCCTCATCTCTTCTACTTTTGATATTTGCACACTTACTGACATTTATCTTTCAGGTTTCATTCATCATTTTTTACATTTATACTTTTCCTTGTCTTGGAGTTTTTGAGATGCATCTCCTTCTGCAGTGCAGCCCCAAGCTGACAGTCATCTTCCTGCCTTAGTCTTTCAAATGGGGGACATGAGCCACCGAGCCACCATTGCTGGTGTTCGGATAAAGAAGGCTGATAACATCTTTAAATGCTATGGTGATATGTAGTGATATGTATAACTCTTGTTAGTAGAAAACTAAGAGTCGAAAGGATGGTTTTATATATCAGAATCGGAGGAGTCAGGCCAAGGGGAGGCGATGGGGAAGTGGGGAGAGGGAGGAAACGCAGGGAGGAGAAAGGCGGACGGGAGGGAAAAGATGTAAGGACTAGGAAAAGAGGGAAGGAAGGAAAAGGTGGATGAGAGAGTGATTGAGGAGTGATTTCGGAGGGAGGAGGTAGGGCGAGGGTAGTCGTAGGGGAGTGAGGCGGGAGGAGGTGCGGGAGGGGGCAGGAAAGGGAGGGAGGGAGGGTGGGGATGGGCTGGAGGGAAGGAAAAGATGTTCTTGATGGATTGATTACAAGAGATGAAAGAACGAAGGAAGCGAAAGAAATCAACTAACCTTTACGGAATTTATGTTTTGATTTTTTCTTTAATATATCTATGACTTAAGGAATTAATTTGAATTCCTTAATTCCTTCCTTCCTTACTCCTTCCTTCCTTACTTCATTCCTTCTTTCCTTCCTTCCTTCCACCTTTCTTTCCTTCCTTTCTTTCCCCCTCCTTCCTTCTCTCCCTTCCTCCTTCCCTTTCTCCTTTCCTTCCCTCACTTCTCTCTTTTCTCTCTCTCTGCAGTTTCTATTAAATGTGACATTATGTCTGCCAGGTGGCGGTTGTCTTTACTGTCTTGCTATTCTTGTTTATGTGTTTACATTTATAGATGTAGATCTGTGCTGTTTTACACAGAGGCAGGATGTCTTTCCAAGTTAGTCTGTTAGAAGATCTGGTTCATTGACAAGATTTTATTTGATAGACAAAAATCAGCTAGCATATTTTAAATGGGAAGGTCATGCTAACAAAAGTGATGTGTGAAGCCTGCTTAACTTACCTCCGAGGTGCCACTAAAGATTTCCTGACAAAGGGCCTTCTTTGTCAGCTGGAAGGTCAGAACAAGTCACCCACATCCACTCAAGCACTAGCCTGAACATTTCTAGAAAAGAGTCTTAGGTGGGATTTGTATTTGTGTGTGTGTGTGTGTGTGTGTGTGTGTGTGTGTGTGTGTATGGGTGTTGGTACACATACTGTAAGGTATTTTATTCCAAGTAAAACATGGTGCTCTTTTTTTTAAGAGGAGCTTGATATCTGTCTCTGTTCTGTAGCAATTTGAAACATTACATCTTCATTACTCATGAAGACTTGTGAGTTTCTAAATTAAAATATGCTACTTTGGAGGGAGGCTTATTAAGTCTCAAAAATCCTTGAATTAGGGTCATGGGGCCCTCTAATGCCAAGGTAAAGAAAAGCTATTAATTACTGGGAGTTGAGGGGGGGTTCTGGCTAGCTGAACTGAGCTGGTGTGTCTGGGGTCTCTGGCTAGCTGAGCTGGCTGTAAGGAGTTCAGAGAACTCTTAAGTTGCAGGTTCTGTGAACCACCCAAGTTGGGGGTACTGTAGCTGCTGGTTAGTAGTCATTGCATCCATTAGTAACCCTCACCCACATTCCTGTAAGTAACTCCAATAAGCTTGTTAACTTGGATTTTTGTGTCATCTTTATTTTTGTCTGCTGGTGAACCCTTACATTTGCATGCTGTCTCCCCAGGAAAACCATCACACAGCAGGTGTGTATGCACATGAGTGCTCGTGAGTGTAGAGGTCCAAGGCTGATACTGGGCATCATCCTTCATCTTCCTTCCACCTTATCCTTTCGGGGCTGATATTTTAATTAAACGCAGAGCTCCCCAAAAGGTACAGTACAGTTAACTTGCCCTGGGATTCCCAGGCTCTAACAGGACTGGAAATATAGGCAAGTCATCATACCAACCAGGCACTTTTTAAAATCGACTTATTTATTTTGCATGTGTGGGTGTGTGTGTTCCTGAGGAGGACCAAGGGTAACTTTAGAAATCATTCTGGATTACTTCTACCACCTTTTGGCTTCACTGTGGGGTTTTCCCGTCTCTGCTCACTGGAGCTGGAAGTGCAGGTCATCACTGTTTGCACCGGTGTTTTTACATGGGACCTGGGATCTGAACTTAGTTCCTTCTGGTTGTGAGTTAGAGTCTTAACCCCTGAGCCATTTCTCCAGCCCCAAATTTTTATATTTTTTAACTAATTAAATATAAAGAAGGTAGACCTATCTATCAGATGAAAGTTGATCTAGATGTATTATATCCAAAGCCCCTTTCAGCCACCAAACAATGAGCGGACGATTTCAGGCCAGGACTGGGAGGTGGTTTGGGGCCAGAAGTGCAGGCCGCCACCATTTCTGCCTGGTGTGTTTACATGGAACCTGGGATCTGAATTCAGGACCTTCTGCTTGAGAATCTTAACCTCTGAGCCATCTCTCCAGCCCCCACCAGGTGTTTTATGTGGGGTGTGGAGACCCAGGCTCTGGGTCTGTGGATTGTGCAAATGGCCCACCGAGTCATCTCCCCAGCCTTTGACGTGTCTTTTTAAATGTCATGTTCAGTTAGTTGTGAGTGCACCATTGAGGCCGCTGTCCCCATAAGATGCTTAGGTATAGCAGGTACAGAACGTCTACAGAGCTGCACAGAAGCCACGAAGGATTAGCAAGGACAGGAGGGCAGAGCTTGTGGAGTTTCCTAGATGAAGTCAGAACAGGATAAAGAGAATAATGTGAAGGAGGGACTAATTAGGGTAATTTTTATGCACTTGGGCTACAGCATGTTCCCTGGTCATCTGGCCCGTAGGAAGAGAAGCACCATCTCCTGAGACATGTGGGACAGAGAGGATGAAGCCATGGATTCATCAACTCACTTGTCTCAGACATGTGACTGGAGAGGTTCTGACTGTTTCTAATAGCATCACTCTCTCCTTTGCCAGATTTGGCTCTGCTTTCTGTGGTGTCAAAAAATAATATTCATTAAATAAAACACAATATAACATTTGAGTTGGTAAAAAAGGCAGATTACATTCCTAGTGGCTGGACTGCCTTTAATCAGAAGATTGAGTAGGTAAGTCTAGTTACTGATTTCTTGAAGTAAAACAAACTGTTGAGTAGTTCAGTTGTGCACTTAGATGCAAGTATTTTCTCTGTCCTGGCTTTCCATGCTCCTCAGAGTTTTGGATCATCAAATCTCCAGTGCTTTGTAAAGCAACTTTTTAGAAAAAAATTCCACATTTCCTCAGTGAATACATCGTTTCTTCAGAGAGTTCTTGCTAATACATATTCTGCATTACAAGTTGGATATGCTAGAATAGAACCACAGGTGTGAGGTTTCTGCATGGGTTCTGGAATTGACTCTGTGGAGATAAATTCAAAGGCATTAATAGCTCCATTTCTAATAGAAAACTGTCAGATTCTGTGTCATCATTGTATTTTCAAATAAAACCTTTATGGAGACATGGGTCTGGATGAACAAGTACATTGTTACCTGAATATGGGAGGTAGACAAAGAAACAGAACACTAGGACTTTAAGAAGTGCAATTTATTTATCCAGTTGGGACTCAGTCCCTTTCTGAAACAATCTGATGTCCTGCTTGGTTAAGTTTTGGGTTTTTGGTTTTTTTTTCCGTGTGTGTGTGTGTGTGTGTGTGTGTGTGTGTGTGTATCAGAGGGCACTGTGTATGCCTGTGAAGGTCCAAGGGAGACTTTGTCTTTGGGAATCACCCCGGATTGATATACCTCCTCTTTGCTTTGCTCTGGAGTTTCCCAAGCTCTTCCTTCCAGGACCAGAAGTACAGGCTGCTGCCATTTCTGCCTGGTGCTTTTGCATGGGATCCGGGATCCAAAACTCAGGATCTTCTCTTGCAAGGCAGAGGCTTAAATCTGGAGCCATCTTTCCAACCCAAGTTTTGGATTTTATACTCTTTAGTTACAGGGTGGTTTACAAAGAAAGCATTTTGGCAATACTGACTGATCACAGATTTACAGACTTATGGGGTAAAGTCTGCTGGTTATAAACAGAGGACTGCAATGCGGGAAGAAATCATGAAAGCAGATGAGTGCAGCTGAAAGGAGAGTCCTGGTCAAGGCTCTGCCTAGCCCATTTCACAGTGGCCACAGGAGGAAATGAGCAGGGCAGGGATTCTCTTAACTTTTAATCAGATTTTTAAACCGAAGAGGAATTGCTATAATTGTCTTCTAGAGGCTCAAATCCCAAGGATACATGGCCTTGCTGCACTCCTGAAGCCCAAGAAGGCTGTAGGGTGCATGAGCTCCTTACAGTGTGGTACCTTCCATGACTTTTCCCACAGTGACCAGGGTGATCAGAATGTGGTGTCCACCACAGCTGGACAGAAATTCCAACCCTGTTCAAAAGTTGTATCGGTGAGCCAAGGGCTCCTGCGTTGCTGATGTTTCCCCTCAATTTTAGTAGCATTTTCAATAAAAACGCATAATTATTTATAGTATTTTGAAAGTGTAAAACATGGGATGACTAAATCAAGTTAGTTGACCACTATCTCATCACCATAAATGATAAGATTTTTGTCTCTTGATTTTTTTGAAATATACCAGTTACTGTTCTTGGGTGTAGATGCTGTGTAGAGCAATGGATCCTGAAATGTATTTGTTCTAACCAAATTTAAAGGCTCCTCCCCCAGCAGTTTTCCATGTATCGTCTTCCAGTCTTTCCAAATGTTCCTTTTTTTTAATTACTGAAATTGAATGTTTTTATATTCCATGTATGAGTAAGAGTGTGGCATTTCTCTCCTGTGCATGACTATTTTACTTATCTCAGAGTCTTCTGGGTTCCAAACTTCCCAGGACATGTGTGCTTCTGTGCCATGCTTGGCTGATTCTATCCTGGCGATGTGCCAGGATGTGTATTTGTAATATGCATCCACATTCTTTGAAAACTTCATCTTTGAGTTTTTAAAAGAATTTTGGTTGATGTCTGTATATGCAGATAATTTGCAAGTCAAATGAAACTTACATAACGACAGAAAGGTGTGGTTTCCTCATCAGCAGACCAAAGCCAGTTTACATACTCAGAATCCTAGGTACGAAGAGGGGGTCAGATTTTCCTGAGAAAGGACCCTGCATGCTATTTCATGGTTTGAAATGTGTCTCCCAGTCTCATATGTCTGGGAAGGTCATGGCATGCTTGAGAGGTGGAGCCTTGCTGGAGGAAGGCAGTGTGTGTGTGTGGGGGGGCACTTGAGGTGGATGAGTCCCACCCTACTTTCAGAAGTCTGCTTTTATAGGAAGCAGACTTGGAGCTCTCAGACTCCACGATGCTTACAGAGTGACTTAGCTTGCCTCCAGCTTCTGCCAACCAGTCATGCTGCATCCGCCATGAAAGACTGTATTTCCCCTTGGGAACCATAAGCTGAATAAAACTCCCTTTCTCCCTTAAGTTGCTTGACTTTGAATGTTCTCTCACAGCAACACACAAGAGAAACCAGTACATTACTAAAAACTTACACTGTTTTTCTTTCTTCTGTGACCACGGGCCAACATGTGACCATCCACTTCCCTCAGACCGCTAAGGAGGGCTGGCAGCCCTGGCCCGGTTAATGACAGTCTGCGCTGGCTGCTGAGACCCAGAGGAAGGTTCATCCTTTGCCAGACGCCAGGGAGTCAGGCCGCTGTGCTCACTGAGGATTCCTAGTGCCTTGGAGCTGCTGTGCATTGCATGCATGTGGTTCACTGACAAACTCTAGTGAAAACAACATCACTTGAATCATAACTGGCATTATCTTGGAGAAGGCAGCTTTATGCACTGTTCCAACTGTCGCACCATGTCCTACACCCTTGCGTCACATTTTTCTCAAGCACTTCTAAGTTGAGACCCAAGACTCATTTTGTTCAGGAGAAGATAGAGTTCAAAAGACTTTATGTTTATTAAAACAATGCTTATACATTCTTCATAGGCTCTCATAGTTGTTTTTACAGTCATTGGTTTATCTTATAACAGCAGTTGGCCTTTCCAAGGTAACAGGTGCCCATGCGTTTGGCATACACAGGGCAATTGGAATACAGACAGAATCCTTTGTTTTTGAGGCATATGTAATGATCAGTTCTTTTTTTGAAAGCTCCAGCACCTATAAGGAGAGAAGAGATATTTTCAGACTCTTGCCTGGAGCCCCAAAAACTTGAGCCTTTGGTAAAGGAAGAGAGGACAGCTCTACAAAGCTCATCAGCATTGTTTCTTTCCCGAGTAACTGACCTGTAATGGATGTTTGAGACCACTTAGGAAATTACACCTGTGTCAAGTTCACTGGAAATGTGATTTCATGCTGAGCGAACCAGTCTCATAGGAATTCCCTCTCTGAGCCCCTGTTTCTACTTTTGGAATTAATTCGAATCAGTATTTCACAGTATTTGTAGTAATTTAAGAGTTTAAAGTTCTTTTCTTCATTTTAACTATTTCATCAGTGCGTCATTGCTGGGCTCTTCCAATTCCGTTCATCTTCATCCAGAAAGTTCAAGGGTAGGAATAGACTTTCTAACATTTGCTTCATGGACTGTATACAAAGCACTGTATATGCGTCTTGCAAATCACAGACAAAAGAGGACTTGTTGCTCTGGTTTTCTTTACTGCAGAGCGAGTCCAACATGGCAGTCACTAACTAGATGTACCCATTCATATCTAAACAGATGGAAATATCACCAGGCACGTGGCAAGTGTTCAATAGCCAGGTTTGTCTTGTGGCTCCTGTATTAGGCAGGACAGATATAGAGCCTCCCATCACCAGAAAGGACACAAGGGTATGTGCTATGGTGGAGTTGGAAGGGGACAGAAGAAATGTGCTTCTAATTTTGACTTTTCCTTAGAGAGACATAGCCATCATTACCCAGCTGGCCACACCAGGCAAATCCTTCTGATCTCCAGTGCATGACCTTTCTCCGTATCACCACAACTCATGTAGCCACATTACCTGCAGACCTTAGGTTCACTCAGAGTCATTCAGACTCTTCCCAAGTGTCCACTTCCAGCTTTTGTTCCTTGTTATTGAAGTTTCTTTGGGCTATAAAAATTAGAGAGTGCTTGATGTACCTCCAGTTGATTATCACCTCCAATGATTATCTTTAACTAGAAAGTAATCTAAAAATTGCAAAGAATTTAGAAGTCATGAATGTCAAGATATCCCTTGTCCTTAAAAGTAGAGGAAGCCCAAATATAGTCACAGAATGACTTATTCTATGTCTCTTTCATCCTTCCTCAGAAGACCTGAGGTCTCTTGGTGTCTGTAGTGCATGTAGACCCAGGGCCTGAGGCAGAGTGGAGAGAGGTCTCTGTACCTCCACCCCAGTTCTCCATCTCCCTCTCCATACTGTGTGTTGATGAATTTTTCATGGTATGTCACAACTAAATCTCTGAGAAGATGGATGAGACCAGCTGTATTTGAGCACTTAGTGGGCGTGGTAAGCTGGGGCAAACCCTTTGCAGACAAAACTGGCACTCAGGGCCTCTGCCTCATCCTCTTGGCACTGATCATTCCAGATCACCAGCTTTCTACACTCTTGGGCCCCACACTACCAAACAGGAGAGTATCATTGGTTCAAGGGAATGTTCAATGAGGTGGTCTACAGAGTCAGCTGGCTGGTCACTGGAAGGCAGTTTTTGTACTTGCTGGGCTAAGGTATGGAAAATGCTGGAAGGTACTTGGCTTAGCAGCTGCCAAGATAGTGTGAGCACTCTGTGGGGATTGGTAGGGTGGTGTTCAACCTGCAAAGCCCTTGATCTGGTAAAACCTGTTTGGACAGGTTTGGACAGAGAGAAAAATGACTCAGCAAGTCCGGGCCCTCACGGCAGGTAAACTGCCAAATGTCAGGACCAGGCAAAAAAGAGAGGCATAAATTACCATGTGGAAAGAGAAGATACGTGAAAAATGAAGGTAATCTGACTATATCAAAATGTCACAGCTCTGCAGTAACTGAAATCAAAGACACGGAAATGGCTGGAATCCAATTTGATAATGACCCATGAACTCAAAAAGTAAATCTAGAGAGCTAAAGGTGCAAATTCAAGACTTAGATGAGAAATTGAGCAATTTGGAGCAAAAGTGAAGCAAAGAGAGATTATGAAAGAATGCAAAACAAGAAACAAAAACCTGGGAAATCATTGCTACTATGACAGAGCAGTCAGACGAAAGAGTGTCGAAGATCAAAGCCACATCCAAAGAATTATTCTTTTAGAGATCCATAAAAAAAGAGAAACCAAAGTCACACCCATGAAATCCCATAAATCTAAGAAGAAACATGGCCATCCATGAAAACAGGTGGTATTTCAACTATAAATAGGAACCACAGTCATGTTAAAGATGATTCTAGTGCAAGACAGAACACTGAAAACAGAGACAAGAGGTAAGATTGTGGCTTATCAGAGCCATAATCAGAGCTCACAGGAGAAACCATAGTGGCTAGGAGAGCATGGGATGATGCATATTTTAGCTCTGAAAGAAGATTGCTATCAACTAAGTTCACTATATCCAGCAAAGTTTTCCTTGAAAACAGAAAGGAGAGATAAAGACCTTGTAACAGCACAAAAGGAATTCTTACCCACTATGTTTGCATTGCAGAAGATGCCTAAGAAACAGCCAGGGAGAGATCAGGATGCATACCAACACAGGGATATTGAACATTATGCAGTGTGTCTGAAAGGTTAGCAGGCTTCTAAAGACTTGAGAGAGGGAAAATTTCCCAGCATCAAATGCAAAGGAAACAACCACCCATTATAATCTGTGGGACATATCAAAGGATTTACATAAATCCTTTTATCTAAAAAGGATTTACAGCTTTAAGTGCCTGTGTTAAACATCTAAGGGTGTAACCACAAGCTAAACCCCGAATTAGCAAAGAGAAAATAGATAATAAAGGTTAGTTGGAGGTGAAACTAATGAAATGAAAATTGTGGAAATAATACAAATGACAGAAGAAAGAATCGGTTCTTAGGAAAGACAAAGAAGTTACAGAATACCTTAGCCATGCTAACCAAAAGACAAGTCCAAGAGCTGAGGGGGTGGGAGAGAGGATATCACAAATGACAACATGGAAATCAAGAGGATTGTGACAGAATATTTTGAAAAACGATATTGCCTTAAATTGCATAATCTAGAAGTAATGAATAAAATTCCAGACACATCCATCCTAGTAAAAGAGAACAGAGAGTGTATAACCCAAGTAGATCCACGATGAGCAATGAGAATAAAGCAGTAATAAAGAATCTCTCTCAAAGCAAAGCCTGATATTGGTGAGATCCATCACAGCATTTACCAAGTATTTGACAAACTAACACCAATAATCCTCTAAAATTAGAGTAGGTAAAAGAACATTATCATAATTATATAAAGTAATCATTATGGTCATACTAAAATTGCATATGGACACAATGACTACAAGAGAAAGTATGTACCAACTTCCTTGATAATCATAAATTTAAAAAAAAATCCTCCATCAAGTACTTACAAGCTGTACTGGTTATTCTTCTCTGTTGCTATGAGACACCATTCAGGCTCAAACAACTTAAGGGGAGAATGGAAGATTTAAACAACTTAAGAGATGTTTTTCAACTTATGGTTATAGAGGGGAAATACAGTTCTTTATGGTAGAAAAATTCTGGCTGACTGGAAGAAGCTGGAGGTGGTCTAAGTCATGTCCATTAAGGAGACTGAGAGCTGCAAAACTTCAAGCTGCAGAGCAGACACACTAACCGTAGCTGTGTGGAGCTGACCAACCTCAGGACATGCTCCCCACCTCCATGACCACCTTCCTGTAGCAAGGTTCCACCTCCTAAAGGTGCATGACCTCCCCAAACAACTCAAGACTCAGATACATGAGCCTCTGAGAGACAACTCACATTTCAAATCATGACACTCTGCCTCTGGCCCACACATTCATTGCTATCTCATTATGGAACCATACTTAGTCTAACTTAAAATCCCAACACAGTGTAAAAGTTCAGAATCCAAAGCCTCCTGTAAAATCAAAAAACAAGTTGCACACTTCCAACATACAATAGCACAGAATAAACATTCCCATTCTAAAAGGGAAGAATGGGGACATATCCAGGAAAGAATAATCCGTAACCAGACTGAAAAACAGCGGACAAACTCCAACTCCTGTAACTCCAAATCTAGCACTTCCTGTTGAAGTCACCATTGTTTCAAAAGGGCTTTGGTTCGACCTCACTAGAGCAGATGCCCACAGACCTCTTCTCTTGGTTTGGTTCTTCCCGTTATACATAACTTTCCTTGGCAGGTGTCCTATATTGTTTCTGGAATCTTTCACATCTTCACTTCTCAATGACAAACCAAACTTTAACTCTACAGCTCAAAACACCTTCTTCTAGCCTCTCTGCAGGTTTCCTGTCATTGCCTAGCTTCTGCCATTTTCTGAGACCTTGGAGGAGGGACCCATGACCTCCTCCCTCTTACATCTTTGATGGCTCTGAAAATCAGGACCACATGAATGTCGTTACCAGGTTCTGTCATAACTCCGGGTTGGAGACTGGCATCCTCGAATCACAGCTTCTTCAGCTCTATGCTGAAGAAGCTGCATGAAATCTGTCTTGGAAAGTTGCTTCAGAGGAGTAGACAATTCCCTTGGAATTCTGACCTTCAGCTTTTCCCTTTCAAAAGAATTTTCATTTTTATGGGTAGGAGTTTTTTTCTTGTGGATCCTGCCCTTAGTGTGCAGTCTCTTCTATTATCCCAATGAAGAGCAGGCTTTGGTTCATTAATTGAGCTAATCTCTCAACAATGGTGGCTCAACAATAGCCACCATTTTATTCTTTGCCTTTTCCTGGTTCAACTCTTCAAGCTTGTCACTTCATTTTTCCTTGTCAAACCTCATAGTATTTGCTCTTTTCTGCCTGATTCCTTGCTCATTTTCCTCATAACTCTAAACAAGAGTGCTAAAGTAACCTTGCCACACTATCAAGGCTGCATTGCCCTGAAACGTCCTCTGTTAAACACTTGATTTTTAACTTCAGGCAAAATTTCAGGACAAGGGCAAAACTCTGTCAGCACATCACTTCATTTGTCCCTCATGCAGTTTCCAACAGAGTCTCTGCTCCTCTTTGGACCATCACGAACTGGGCTTCCACTATCTGTCTCTATCAACATTGCCATCTTCAAAGCTCTCACTAGAATGGCCCTTTTGGCCCCATTTCCAAGGTGAAAAGACTTTTTCTCAGCACAAAGCCCCAAAAGTTCTCTATCTTTCTCCCAACAGTTCCAAAGACACACTTGCCACACCACACCACAGCAATGACTATACTTCTCTATGTTTCAGTATCAACTTCTCTCAGTTTCACAAACATTGTACTTTCTGCTACTATATCCTCTTAGTCTCACACAGCAATACCCCACTTCTCTGGTACCAATTTCTGTACTGATTTCTCTTCTCTGTTGCTGTGAGACAACACTCAAACTCAAGTAACTTAAAGGAAGAAAGAGGATTTATTCAGATTACAGTTCCAGAGAGGAGATACAGTTCATGATGGCAGGAAAGGCATTTCTGGCCTAAATCACATCTGTCAAGGAGTCTGAAAGCTACAAAACTGCAAGCTGAGAGTAGACTCACTAACTGAAGCTGGGTGGGGCTAATCAACATTAAGACCCGCCCCCTTTGACTGCCTTTCTCCAGCAAGGCTATACCTCCTAAAAGTACCATGAAGTTCCCAAGATTCGAACAGATGAGCCTGTGGGGGACACTCTATGTTTCAAACCATGACACAAGCTAAATTCAAATGATTCATGAAAAAGTTCATATGTTATGTTCAAATTGGCTTATCCCATGGATGTAGAAATGATTCGCTGTATGGAAAATAACAGATATAATACAATAATAATACAACACATCTATCTATTTGAAGAAAAAAGATCACATGACCAATCAATCAGTGTAGAAAATGATTTTAACCAATTTACACCATTTATTAGGAAAAGCTCTGAAGAAACTAGGAAAAGACTATTGCAACATAGTCTATTGAAACATAGACTATTGCAACAGATGAGCCTGTGGAGAACACTCTATGTTTCAAACCATGACACAAGCTAAATTCAAATGATTCGTGAAAGAGTTCATATGTTATATTCAAATTGGCTTATCCCATGGCTATATAACTGATCCACTGTATGGAAAATAACAGATATAATACAGCACATCTATCTATTTGAAGAAAAAAAATCAATAAAGCCCTGAGAAAGAAATTGTAGTGAACACTAGAAAACAGACCACCCATGTTACACTAATGTAAAAATGAGCATAATACTGAAAATGAACTACAGATTCAATGTGGTCCCTTTCAAAAATGTAATGATGGGCCAGTGATGTGGCTCAGGGGATAAAGGGGCCTTTAGCAAATCTCGTAACCTGAGTTCCCACAGCCCACAAGAAGGTAGAAGAAGAAACCGGACTTTCCAAAGTTGTCCTCTTGACTTTCACAAGAGACACATGGCATGCATGAGTCATCTGTCTCTGTCTCTGTCTCTGTTTCTCTCCCTCTCCCTCTCTGTCTCCCTCTCCCCCTCTCCCTCTCTCCATGTCTCTCTCTTCTTCTACCTCCACATGCAGTACAGAAGCTCCTCTACCATGGACTTCTATTGCCGTGATGTTCTCTCCAAGCACATGCCCAAGCAGCTGTGGGTGGAGCCGTCTGAAACAGGGATTCATGTCTAATGTCCTCCGTTGCACTGTCTTTTTCATGTTTTGTCACAGTGACACAGAAATCACCAACAATGACTCCAATTGCTCAGAAAATATTAATAGTAGCAATAACTGATAAACGTGAATGCTCCATATTGCTTTCAGTCCTCTGACTAGTTACCACACTCGATTGTATCATGACTTCCTTTAGCCAAACTTGACAGTGCATATGACTTCATATAATGTCTAAAAATTGATTAATACTATTAAACAATAAAGAAAAGACTCATTTTAATACATAACAGAAAATTTGGGAATGTTCAACACTGTTTTACAGTTTTACATATTCATTATAAAACTTCTGGAGAAATTTAAGAATGCTGAGCAGGGCAAGGGGTAGTTTCCTTACTCTGATAATGAATACCTACTTAAATTTATATACATCTGTGCTTTTGGTGCTCAGACATTGAAATCAGGTTGCAGAATCTGGAGGCAGCCTAAATCACTGCAGACATTGTGGAGGCTGGGATAGCAGACTTCTCATGGAAGGAAGACAGGACTAACCAACCTCAAGGCCCTTTCCCTGAGACATGCCTTCCTCCAGCAAGGCTCCACCTCCCAAAGGTGCCATGACCTTCTCAAACACCAGCAACAGCTAAGATACAAACATATGAGCCTGTGGGTGACAGCTCATATTTCAAACCATGACATTTGGGGAAGAAGAAATATAATAGTATTTTCTAGACAGTATAATTATATGCAGATGCACAAGAATTAAGCAAACCAGTCTGACAAGTTTTGTGTACATGAGACTGATATTCAAAGAGAGAAAAGCAATGAATTTGCTTCTACAATGTTGACAGCCAACAATAAAAGTGGCATGAAAATACAACCTTCATTAGGAGTGGACACCACTAGGTTCCTGTTCAGAGGGAGCAGCTGCAATATCGCCTCCACATGTGTAAATGGATGGCAAGTGAGGAGGACAGAAAAAAGTAGAAATGCTCTGCTTGTGTATGCAAAAATAGTTCCTGTAACTTAAACACATAAAAATCCAGGCTGTTTAGTGAAATGTGGTGATACAATTGTGAAGTCTGGAAAAACCAAAGGGCCAAAAGATACCTGGACATTCTTGGGAAGGTTTAGGGACTTGGACCTTATTACAGAGTAAGTGAACTAGAGAGAGAGAGAGAGGGAGAGGGAGAGGGAGAGGGAGAGGGAGAGAGAGAGAGAGAGAGAGAGAGAGAGAGAGAGAGAGAGAGAGAGAGAGAGAGAGAGAGAGAATATGACCAGGGCCATAAAGACAGACAGATGGGGCAGCATGAACAGTAGAAGGAGACCCCAGTGTGTATGTCTGACAGAATCTGGGACAAGTGGGTGTTCAGACTGAATACATACATGTAAGTCACACATACTATCCATTACTTACACCATATGTACAATGCAGATACTCACATACACACACCACATGTGCAACGCACAGAAACACACATGCAATTCATACACATCTTTTATGCAGCACACACACCATACAGAAACACACATACAACCATGGATAGATTACAAAACATTAGTATAAAAGAAAAAGATAATAAATGTTTATAAGAGATGCTTGAATCTGTCTTCCTGTTTTACATGTTAAAAAAAATTTCTTAGCAAAGATACAGTTGACACTAATTCCCAAAGAAAAGATATGACAGCTTACTGCATTAGAATAATGATAAAACTGGAATTTCCATTAAAAGAATTAATAAGGCACAGAACAAGAGGAGCTGTTTATAAGGCAGGTAACTGATGAAGGGTTTGCATTCACACTGTGTAAAGAGCTACTGCAAGTAAGAAGCAAAAACATCATTCTATAAATATGGGCACAGAATACAAACAGCAGTTCATAAGATATATGACAGTTTGTAACAAAAGATGAAAATGCTGAACTTGGTATTTATCAGGGATCAGCAAACTAAAATCAATGGGCTGCCTCTGTCACTCACCATGTGGCAAAGATTTAAAATGAATAATATTACATTATCAAGTGTCGAGGATCACTCACTGATTCTGGCAATGTCATAGCACAGACCTTGGCGTGGTGTTTACAGAAGGCCTAGCAACGGACTTTTCAAGACATGGAAAGGCAGCAGGAAGGCCTGTCTTGACCAATAAACATCCTCCCTCTCACATATACACCAAACTATGTTATCCAGCAGGGTTATGTATGGGGTCCAAGTATAATAAACAGAGGGAGTTATTAAAAGTCTGGTGAGTGACTTTACTAGGGAAAGAGGGCCTGAGACTTGGGAGGTGGAGGAAGGTTTTTGGGGGGCATGAACTCTCATTTCTGGGCTAGCATGGTCATTAAATTGTGCAGTTGCAATTTAAAAAATTAGATGTAAAATTTTCCTCTCCTGAGATTGCCTTCACACTCCAGTGTTGGGGGTCTTGGGTGCTGCGTGTGACTCTATCACAGTGTGGGTCCATTTCTGACCAGCAGGCACCTGTGCACCTTGGATGCTCACAGTTCCATTCTGGTCCCCATCTTTCCCATGATGCTGTAGGTTCCTCCAAGCTTCTTCTTCTTGGTCCCTGCTAAGCTGAGTGAGAAATACTAACTAATGTGGGGCTTGATGGCCCAAGAGACCTTGTGAATCCAAGAGGGAGAGAAAAGAAAGCTCCTTTGATGGGGAAGAATGAATGACAGGAGTGGGGGTGCAGGGCAGGCCTGTTGTGGAAGCAGGCTGTGGATGTGGGGGCCCAGAGCCAGACTGAGCAGCCTCCAGCTGCTGTCACCTCACATGGACTTAGGTCAAGTCTGTCATCTGCAGGTGGAACGGTGGTCCTTTGTGGAGTGGGATTCATGCCGGGCATTAAGGCAGGACTGGGCTGGTTTCTCTGCCGCCTTGTGACAAAAACACTAAATCTCTTGGGGTCCCAGTGATCCCAGAGGCCTTTCTAGTCCAGTGTCACAATTATGGTGGTGGCCAAAGGAAGAAGAGAAGTGATTCTGGGGCAGGAGAGAAAGTGTGCAACAGGTCTCCCTGGTCATGACACAAAGCAGGAGAAATGGAGGGATGGCCTGTGGTTGAGAGCGCAGGGCCGGTCATGACACCATCCCAGGGTGACTCTCTACCAGGAGAAACTGACCTGGTCATGTCTGATCTCTCGGGTTCTGTTAAAGCTCCTTCCCTGGGACCTTCAGTATGCACACAAGGAGACTAAAGCTCAGAAATGCACGATTTGCTCAAGATGACCAGGAGAGACAGTATCCCTTATCCCTCCTTCCCCATGTGAGGGACAGACGCTTTTACCTAGAGGTACTGGCATCCTCTGGCCTGATATGTGCTCCTCACATGGAGAACTTGGCTCCCAGGGCTTGTCAAAGGTCACCTGTTACCTCTGATTGCATAGTGGTGTCCCAGCCACCAGCAACTGGCTGAGCTGGTCTGTAGGGAGGGGCCGTGACGCCTGGCCCGAAGCAGGGTGCTCAAGAGATGCCGCACCCAGAGCTTTGGGTGGGCCTAGTGCCTCTCTCCCAGCCACAGCTGGTGTCTCTGTGAGGCACTGTCCTAAGAGGAAGCAGGCTCCTCCCACACATGATGGATCCTAGGGACAGAGATGCCCACGACTAGCTCTAAGCACCACCTGACTGTTTTTTACCACTGCCCAAGGCCCACCTGGCAGACCTGAAGCTCAGAATCTTGTCACCAAGAGACAACTATGGTGCTGATGTGTGAGCTTCAACAGGTCCCAGGGCTTACCTGGTTCCACCTGCAAGAGGAGGAAGTATACCATCAGCAGGGAGTAGTGCGTTTTCATGGTCACAAGCTGGGTTCAGAGTACAGAGAGGACAGAGACTCCTGGGTGGCTGAGCTGTCAGAAGCATCCAAGGCCCCAGCGCACTTGTATTTATAGGGACAAGGATTGCATAACCTCATAAATGAGCTGACGGAGAGATGTTGCAATCCCCAGTGGAATTCTAACAGTTATGCCCATGTCCTTTGCCGTGAGTCTCTTTTTCTCCAAGCCCGGTGGGCATAATGCCTCCCCCTCCCAACTCTAGCTGGATGTTGCTCTTAGCCTGGGAAGTAGAAATCAGCACCTCTTGTCAGTCCTTTTCTGTTCTCAGAGGCTTCTGGAAAGACATCCCTCTGGAGGAACCGTGGCTGTAGCAGGTGCTGAGCAGCCCAAGCAGGTGACTGTCTGGCTTTTAGCCTTTCTCTTGCAAGGTGAGACCTTGTTCCACACCTTTCAAATCATCTGATGTCCCAGGGAACCATTCAGCAGTGCCCATACAGAGGAGGTGCAGGCCAGGTTTAGACCCCTGTGGCACTCATTCATGACCTCCTGCACAGGATGATGCCATAGCACCACCCTGCTGTGCAGTATCTCTGCTCAGCTGTGCCCTGAGCAAAACTTTGGAACTTCTAAATGTTTCTCTCCTACTGTCCCGCAAACACCAAGGATTCCTGGCACGTGAGGATTTAGCGGATCCTTCACCCAATACCTCATATCCTTGACTAGTCTTAGGATTCTCCATTTCAGACTGTTGGTGGGAATCCAAAGTAACCTCCCAGAGGCTGCAGTGTTCTTTTATTCCCAGAATCCCTTAATCCAACTGTATGACTGAGAGTCTGCCAATCAGATACAGCATCCAGACTTGGACCAGGACTACAGAGAGAACAGAACCAAGGTTGGGAATGGAAAGGAATAAAGTTCTCTCTCTCTCTCATCTATCTATCTATCTATCTATCTATCTATCTATCTATCTATCTATCTATCTATCTATCTATCATCTATCTATTTCAATGTATAGTATCTGGAAGGTTCAGCAGCTGCTATAGAAAGGTCGTCTGCTGTGTAATAGTAGCTTCTCTTACATTTGTTCTGATCCCCTATGTGGTGGCTACACCCAGGTCCTCATTGGACCAGTTTTGTAAATGTTGGACATTTTTCTGGGCAGCTGAGTCTCATGCCTAATTTCCCAGCTCCCATAAGTGGTTCTGTGAACTGCTCAGTATCCCCTTAATAAACTCCTCTCTTACTCAGTAGACCAGAGTCCCTGCTTTATTTCTATTAGCAAAGAATAAAGTCCTTCAGAATACACTAGTAAATCTGCTCACAGAATTGCATTGAGAATCTATGATAAATGAAATATGGAGCTGCAGAGACGGTTCAGGGGTAAGCTTCTGCCTCACAAGCAGAAGGACCTGAATTCAGATCCCAGATCCCATGCAAAAAGTGCCAGGCAGAAATCCCAGTGGTCTATGATTCCACCCCTGGAAGGCAGAGCCTGGGAAACTCCATAGCAAATAATGACTCAGAACAATCCAGGATAATTCTTGTAATCACCTTTGGTCCTCCACAGGCACATACATTCAAGTATCCACAACTACACACAGCCATACACAAAAATAAACAAATAAATCAAACTTAGAATCTTTGCCCACTAGAGAAACTCTTAGAGACTAACTACAGAGAAATTCTGCAAGTGGACAGTTGCACTTCTCTGGGCTCCTTCTAGAGCCTCTTGGGATCCTACTAGGGACAGACCCTCTAGAAAGCCATGGTTTGGAAAACCATGTCATGTCCAGCTAGAAACATTAGCTGCTGTGGGACTCCTCAAGAGCGAAGTTGTGCAGAAAGAAAGTGATGAGAAAACAGCTTCCACCTGAGGACCAGCAGCCACCGTCAAACAAGGTGAAGTCCAAGCCACAGAAACATGACACAAACACTGTTGAATGGCCCTCCGGATGTTAAAGGATTTGAGGGGTGTGGAACAAGGTCTCACCTTACAGTAGAAAGAAGACATAACTTTCAGTTCCTTTTTCTCTGTCATGATAGCTGGACCAAGCCTGCAGGAAGACAGACGGGGACCATTTTCCAGTTTTTTATGTGCAACCTGTGTGTCTTTTGGGCAGTTTATTTAAATTTTATGCTTTGTAATTTTTTTTTCTCCAGAAAAAAATGTACTCTCGTGGATATTTTGTGTTTAACAAGAAAACAGCTCAAAAAAAAATCTCAGGATTCTGTTGCTGGGCACAGTGTAATCTCCATTGGGAATTTAAAGAGAGGACACTACACCCAGAAAAGATGAATCAGATCTTTAAGAGTGACATTTTCTGCTCTGAACTTGGTAGATACTTGTTTTTTTAAAGTTTTCTATTTTTTAAAATGTTTTACTTATTTATTTTAGAGTAGGAGAAAGAGAGGGAGGGAGAAGGGTATACACATGTACCATGTTGACTTCCATAGATCAAATTCAGGTCTCCAGGTTTGCAAGCAGGCACCTTACCTGCTGAGCTATCTCCACAGCCCTATTTTTCATGTTTTCTTAGAGTTTCATACACGAATGCGAGGCTATGTTATTTTTACTTCTTACTCTCCAGTTCCATGTCCCTCCTCCCTTTCCCACTACAAGCTTTTTTCCTCTTCCACTCTCCTTACTTTCATGTCCTTTTGCATGTGTGCGCTGCCTTAGATGGCATGTGCCTGACACTTGCTGGAGCATGAGTCATACATATGTCAGTGGTAATGCATTGAGGACACACCTTACACACCTGGTTCTTAAGGGTACAGAAGCTCAGTTCTCCTGTGATTGGATGTTTATCTTATTCCTTTTAGTGTGGGGACCTCCCTATTACTGTGTCCCTCGACAATATGAGTGAGAAATCCTTCCTGTGCTCTTTAGAAGAATGAGTCACTATGACCACCCTGGAGGTTGAGATGCTCCGGACAAACTAGAAGGAGGGGGGGCCAGAACACTCACCTAGAACAAAGCATAGCCTCTGTTTCAACATGGTACATCACACTGTGGCCAGGTGGGGTAGGATTTGACTTTTCCTGTGAAAGACCACTGAATGCACGCCTACTGCCTGGGATGTCCCCAGGAGGGAACGTGACAAAAGAGGTGGTGGGTGCTTTGGGGACAGAGAGTGCACAGGGGATGGAGACAGAACATTCAATTTGTCCAGATGTATAAAACATCTTCTCCACCAGTCTCCGCCTCCTCATCCTGTAGCAGACACACCCAATAGAAAACCCCTTGAGTTCTGATAGCAGGTTCTGAGTATAAGAAGGGATTACTCTAGGGGTTGTGGGGTACTGTCTTGCTTTTCATTTTCTAAGAAATGGGACTGCAGTCAATAATGTCAGTAATGGGGATAAACTAGGGTTCAGAAGGAATATGTCAACAGTGAGATGCGATATGGGAAGGAGGGAAGAAAAGAATGCCACCGGAGCACAGTTCCACAGGGTTACCAAGGAATAAAGCAAAGAGGCCTCCAATGTCACTAAGAAGCAAGGCAGAGAGGCCCCCAGTGTCACTAAGGAGCAAGGCAGAGAGGCCCTTAGTGATCTCAGCCAAGGTAGGAGGAACAGAGGGTTTGCACCCTGTCTTGGTTAGTTGTCAGAACTACTGCTACACAATTCCTTGGGCTTCACTGCCTCTGACTCAGAGGCTGCTGTTGATTTGTAGAAGGTGAACGGATTTTCACACAGTGGTCACAGTACCTGGGGGAACACACATGCGCACTAGTACCTGTTGCTTTGAAACACCCATGGATGTGTATGAGTGAGGTCCTTTTGTTCTCCGTGGACAGAGCAGAGTGAACACTTGGGCTTAGAATTGTTTACATGGGGTGAGTGGAGATCGGTAAAGAAATCACCTCACACAAGGAAGCTTTCAAGAATGATAGAGAACCCCAAAATTTCAGGGACAGGAGGAGAGAAGGAGGAGAAAGAGATGCTGCCAAAAGAGAAGGCAGCATTGCTAGAAAAGGCAGAAGTCAAGGAAGGGAGAACATGGATGGGCCAGGACTGCCCACGTGATGTGTGCATCTCGGGGCCCTCGTGCTCGCCCCGCTGCTGGGGCAGCTTTGTGAAGAGAATGGCACTTCCGTAGGTTGAAGAGCACACAGCTGTCAGAGAGCTGGCTGTGCCTTTTCTCACAGGCATTGGTGACATCGGTGAGTTCAAAATGGAACAATCACCCCTAAATATCCAAGACAAAAGAGACTTCTGGGTTTTTCAGATGAATTGAAGAGCCGTGAAAGAAGCAGAAGGAGGGAAGTTGAAGACCTTTCCCAGAGTGGCTCAGGCCGGACCAAGTCCCTGAGGTGGTGAGAGCTGATGATCATCCAGGGTCTGGGCAGACAGGTCATCTCTCCTGTCAGGAACGGCCACATGACAGATGCTGGGCAGAGGGCTTGATCTCTTCCAAGAATCGGGAGAGCTCAGTGAGGCCCGAGATGGTGGGTGAGATCTGAGACTTCTGCGGTTCACCGAGCCTCCACATGCATGTGTTTTGATGCGGCTGTGGCTACCTGTCCTGATAACATCCTTTACGAGTGTCTCTAAAAGTCCAGTTTGGACTCCATGGTTCCATGTCTCATCTGTCGCCTTAAGTCCCATCACACAGAACTGATTTTTTTCTTTTCTAACCTAGCTTTTGATTATTTCCTTATTTGAGACCCCTGAGGATTTGATTCTCTGTTGTTGAGTCTTGGTGTTATGTCTTGTGTATGACATGTTTTAGACACTCCATCTCAATCTTCTTGGTGTTTTTTTTTTTTTTTTTTTTTTTTTTTTTTTTTTTTTGAGGGGAGTGTACTTCAGCACTTCTGCCAATGGGGTTGGGTGTTCAGGACTCTCCCAGAACAAAGTTCTAAAAAGATTCATGCTGTGCCATCCGAGGTCCAGTCTGCCTGTCTGTGAGTTATCTTCCAAGCCGCCTTCTCCAGGAGACCTTTCCAGATTTCTGCTCTTGCTGTAAAACTAGCTGGTACCTCCCTGAAGCCCCTCCATGCCCCTTCCCCACCGCAGGGCCAGATCTTCTTCATGCTTTCCTTTCCTTAAGCTGTTGGTGGAGTCAGCAAGAGGATTTAGGGGGCCACAATTACTTGCCACATGAGAAAAAGCAGAGTTTTCCACAGACAGCCAGTTTTAGGGGAATCTGGTGAATGGAAGCGTGTGTAGAATAGTTCTGTGGCAGGATGCTTCCTCCCCGAATCTACAAGGTGCAAATGTCACTCCCAGGGTGGTGGTATTTGGAGAAAGATTATGACAAAGAGCCTTAATCTTGGACTTCAACCTAAGAAGCTGTGAGAATAAATAGTTAAGTTGTTTAAGACACTTCAGGGGCCATAGGTGTTTGCCCTGGCAGCTGATGCAGACAAATTCAAGGGTCATCTGCATTTTTGGTGAAGCCTTCCAAGGTGCTTTTACTAGCCTGCGCCCTTTGGATGTCCCCTCTCCAGCATTTTACAACAAATAGCACTCGTCCCTCCATACGTTCATCCCTTCTGTGGGTCTGAGAGTTCCAACTAGGGAATGGGTGACAATAAACAAGGAAAGAAATAAGTGTTTCAAGAATAAACACTTATTAAATATTTGGTATCCAAAGATATCAAAGCCACACAGTCTTTAGGGTTGCCAGGGTTTTCCACGTCCACAACTGGACGGCTTTGTGTGTGAAGAGAGCAGAGGTCAGGCAGACTGTATTCTGCCCTGTACCTCTATGTGATCCAGGGGTCCACTGGAGCCCTTGTGCTTGCACTGTAATCCTTCTTGCTTTTTGGAGAATGATAATCATTGACACATTGTATAATGACCTAGCATATGTGCCTTTCCTCTGCAGAAAGGAGTTTTAGCTTTTAAGATTTCTTTTAAAATTAAAATTTTAAATTAGCTTTTAAAAATTAAATTAAAAATTCATTTGTTTTGAGACGTTGCACATGCATGAGCAGTAGGCATGTGCTCTGTCACTACTGTCGACCTCTGTTAGGTCACATCCTTGGCCACAGATCTCAAAGATGAGTCTCATAGGCCACACTGCCCGCACTGGTTGTGGTTGGAGCCAGAGCTGTTTATGTCAGTGTTTCTTGTGTCTATGAAATGCAAGACCTTGGCATACAGAGAGGAAGGGTGTGGATGGAATCGCAACTGTGCTGGGCAGCACCTGCCTCGGGGCCCCACCTGTCAAAGATCAAACAGGACACAATCCTTTCATTGTGGCGTGAAGCTGCCCAGGGTGGACTCAGGTGCCCTTTGGAGAGCCAGATTAAGGTCAGAAGGAAGAAAAATGAAGGGCCTACACTGTGGAAGCACTTCCCCAAGGCCCTGTGCCCGTCTCAGGCCTCACTTCAGCAACTGGAGGCTTTGTTTGTGAAGAGAGCAGAGGTCAGGCAGACTGTATTCTGCCCTGTACCTCTATGTGATCCAGGGGTTCACTGGAGCCCAGCACTCAACTGCCCTTCCACTAAGTGGATGTACTCTGTGTCTTGTGTGACACCCGAATATCCTTAGATATCATTGATCAACTTCATTCATTAAGTGCATTTAGACTCCATCAGTGCTGTATTCATATTCAGATGCAATGGGCTCCATCTTCAGGAGGCTGCTGCAGTTACTCTGCATGGTTGTTGATTATTTCATCACCACACAACTTATGGGAACAAGGGGTTTTATTTTGGCTTGTGATTATCGGGTCACAGTTCTAATCCAGCTTGGCAGAAGAGTCTACACCACCACCAGGGGCCAAAGGAACATATCTATAGGACTGCTGAGAGAGGAGCAAGCTTTCCTGTCAGATGGCACGTCTATCAAGTATGCAAGAATGACTTCTGTGACCAGTGCCCTCCATTGTATTTGCTTGTCCAGAGGATGGTCCCACCCATTATGGGCTGGGTCTCCCCCATCAATTAGATAGTTGCCTGCAGGCTTGCTGAGGACTTAAACACCAATTCTTTACAAATATGCCCACAACCAAAGCTTTCAATTACCAAGTTGATGCCAGTGGCTATCTACCATAGCTGCTCTTTACAACATTTATTTTAGTGGTCACAGGGTACCACTGGACAGAAGGCATGAATTCTAGTGCCCCATAGCATGATCGGGTGAATATAGTCAACAGCAATCTCTTTCCTATTTAAAAATATTGAACAGAGAGCATTTTGAAAGTGTCTGACAGAAAGAAGTAACAAAATGCTGAATTTGTACATTTACTGTGCATTAGTTGAAATTAATGGCTTAAGCGCCACAAGACAGGCATAGCATAGGATCTTTCTTTGAACTGTTTGAAGCTTGCAGGCAGGACCATCATGTATTTTCATACACTGCCTTTATTACAGAATGTTTCGACCTTACAAAAAAAGGAACACTGCGTGCCTATTAAATAACAAGCAAACAAGCACCTGGTCCTGCTTTCTTCCCAACTTCCAGTAACCACTGTTCCATGTTCAGTCTCTGATCTTTTCTGAAATAGAAAGACAAAAGAAAAACCAAAATTTCGTCATTAAAACTTATTCTGACTGATTCATTACCATAATTTGTATAAGTCTTTTTTCCATTATGTCGGGAATGAGGAATAGTGTGTATACTTTGAATAGATACTGGGTTGGTATGTAGAATTACTAGATATGAGCCTATCCTTGGAGTTAGAAAAAGCTCAAACTAGTGACTTCTTTTTTTTTTAATACCCCCACATTTTCTGACTGTCCTTTAGTGTGACACATCTTTGAGACCTACCCCCACTATAGTCCTCCTGGCATGTGTTACAATGCCTTTAATTCGAACAGTGTCTCTCACTGCCATACAAACATTCCCCGAAACTGGCCTTTCACTTTTAGGTACCTTCAAGCTGTGATCTGACAGGTGGAGCCAAGGACACACTATCACCATAGATATCAGCTTGGCAAAGTGTTGCCCAGGATTAACACTTCTGGCCAATTAGGTCCACAGCTTCCTGGCATCTGAATGGGAAGAGAATTAGCCAGCAGCTCTTCTAGGAGATTCTGTTTGGACATGCACTTCTCACCAAGCATCAACTAGAGCATGGTTGGTCTTGCCGCAACACACCCAAGAAGCTGTAACAAATTCCTGCTGTATGTGCCATGTCTCCTGAATACACCTTTGTGTGATAAGGGTTTTTGGGAATGAAAAAAGGAGAGATAAAATGGATTTAGTTCCATTTTAGTCCACATACCAGATGTATGTGGATACAGAAAATAATGCAGAACAGAGTTTCATTCATAGTCACCTCAGGGACCTAAAAGGGGATCACTGGAAGGTCTCACAGAACTTCCCAAGTAAATAGACTGACTCACCTGTCCTGTCTGGGCATCAGGTTTGGGTCACTCCACCTGGGCTGGGACTGGAGAGTGCCACCCAGAGAATCCTTGAGTCACTTTTCATCTTTGATCTTGATCCTGGTTTCTCAGTCTCAGGATCCCAGCTGAAGAGGCGCTTGACTCACACTATCTGCATTTGTCTCACATTTGTCTTACAGCGACTATCTGTGATGTAGCTGTGGATGCTGGGGACTGAGCCTAAAGCCTGATGGCTGCTGCACTGACTCTACCATCAAGCTACCCCCAGCTCTGAAGAAGTTTCACTGCTGTTAATATTGTTATAACAAAGCTATTTGGAGGTATTTCAGAAATACGAGAAATGTCTAATTACTGGTTTTATCACACCTTCTGGCTGGGGAGAACCTAGCCACTGGTTCTTGGAAGAAGGTCTCTCCTACAAATTGGTCTCGGTGCGTTTCCAGAAGTGGGCAGAGTGAGTGACAGCAGGAGCTGGGGAGCTGCGCAGTGGTTAGCACTGGGGAGGGTGCTGAGCACAAGGTGTGGCAGGTGGTCTGGCGGGAAGTCAGGGGCGGAAAGGCAGGTCAGCTCTGAGGCTGGCTTGGATAGAGCAGGTCGAGCAGGATCTGGGACAAGTTATGGGTCACCTGCCACCCTCAGGCTCAGGTTTAGGAACTAGTCATTCTCCAAGCCAGGCATAAAGCAGCTTCAAATCAAGAGTTGCTAGCCAAGAGTCTAACATCATGCGTGCATTCATGTGTGTGCTGATATGTATGTGTGTGTTTTTTACATGTTTATTCTTTTAGTTCCTCATACATAAATATATTGAATTTACATTATTTTCACATCTTAACCCCCCAATCCCATCCTTTCTCCTCTTTCCATTATAACCTTTCTTCTTCCAGACTCCCTCCTATTTTTAAGTCTTTTGGGTCTGGTTTGCTTTGATGTCATGCCAAGTAGCATCAGTCTTTTTAACTTTCCCTAACAAATCACCACAGCTAGCAGTAGGCCATTGCTTTGTGTTTTCATACACCTTAAAACCAGCTCTTAGTCAAATTTATCAAGCCCCTCTACAAGCCCTTGAAATTTTGACCTAATTTATTCCAGATGTTTAAAACAAAGATGCCTACAAATAGTTCTATATATTTGGGATTGGGAGACCACTTTCTTTGGAGTTTTGCAAAATTTACCATGGATCTTTCAAAATGGACTGGGCCTTTAAAAGATTTATAGCATTTTGTTCTTTTCAAGTGTCTATGTTGACTTATTTGAATGCTATTACTGTGTTTTCTAAAAATGTGAGCTACCTAAACTTCTGAATTGCCAGCCACTAAGTCATCAGGCACCAGTGGTCTCTGTTACTAGGTCCTTCAAGGCCTGGCCAGCTGCTGCCACTATGTTTCATTGGTTTTATTCCAATAAACTGTCTTGAAACAAAACACAAAAGATGGTTCTAGAAGCACTCACTTTCTCAACTTTAACATTTCAAAGTTAAAGTCGCTTCCATTGTCCTCTATCCAAATCTATGAGATTATGATTCTTGCCTTTAGTATTTTTTATAATAGAGAATTATCATTAATTCCTACTCACCAATGTTTCTGGTGTCCATGATATCACTTATATGTCTTATGTTCAAATTATTGATCTTAATTATTAAATATCAAGTTCATATAGCCATACTATAGAAATACACTGGCAGATTTTTTACTATAAAATTGTGCTTTAATATATAAGTGAAGTATTATTTTTAATATAAAATGTCCTTTAGAAACTATGTAAATGATACTAACTAGTTAAAATAAATCATATTTCCTTTTACAATTATTAATAAATGTATCCCACCAGTACCACAAGTGGTCTTTTTAAGCTAAGGAAACATGTCACCTCAATTACAACTTTAAGAAATATTTTCTTTTTCAAAGAGAGAAAGAGAGAGAGAGAGAATATGTATGTTCTACAGCATGTGTGCACCGTGGTGTGTATGCAGAGATCAGAGAACAACTTTTAACAGTCAGTTCTCTCCTTTCACCAAGTGAGCTCCAGATATTGAATTTAGTTTGTCAGAGTTGTGTCAATGCTCCTTTACATATGGAACCATCTTGTCTCTTTTTCATTTCAACTTGATGGCATCTTGTGAAGTAGGCTATCTGTGAATTGTTTATGCTTTTATTCAGAGACAAGGCAGACTATAATAGACTAGGCATGTTATCCATTGATTGACTTAGTCAACTGATGTTGCCAGTAAACATCTGCAGAAAAACCTGGGCTGGGCTTAAGGGATAAGCTGGGGAATATGGACCTGGTCCCTGTCCTCAGGCGCTTTTGGGCTTGGGACATCAGTGAAATAAGACTGAGAGCTGGTTATCCATGGGCATCCGGGAGAGAGGAGTGACTCATTCTCATAGGGGCTAGGCAGGGCTCTGTGGAGGAATGGTGTTCACATGAAGATGAACAGGAGGTCCCAATGATGAACCCATGTGTCCATCTCTACCAGCCAACACCCTTTATTCCACTTTCTGTCTCTGTGAATTTGGTTTTTCTAAGGACTCTATATAAATGAACTCATTCACCATTAGTCCTTTTGTGAGTAGCTGACATCCAAGAGGTAATCCATACTGTAGCGTGTGCCAAAATTTATGCTCTTTTTATAATGTTTCACTACATACTCATGGCATTTTGTTTATTAAGTCCCCTATTTGGACACCCAGCAAGAAGTTGCCAGATAGAAAACAGTCAGTGTTTTTCACATTTTGGAAGATCAACCTTATTGTTTCATGGAGGCTGATTGGAAGAGATATGGATAGATACAGTGTCCAAGCTAGAGGCTATGTGTGCATTACAAATAAGATGCCAGGAGGTGGTGAGGGTGTTGTGAAATGGGAGTTGTGAAATGGGTGTGAGAAGTAAGAAGGAGGGAGAAACCCAGCAATGATCACGTGGGTTCAGGACTGCCATGTGCAAGATGCAAAGGCCAAGTGGATCTTGGCAGGACACTGAGAAGTTCAGGGTCCATCCAGGAAATGTGTGTAAACTTGGAGTTCAGGTCTAAGCCTGGGGCTCAGATGGGAAAATCGCAGTCCACAGTCAATAATCAAAGCCCAAGAGATGCATATAGTTCACCAGAGCCAGAGGTAAACAAGCTGCATAGCCAGAGGATATTTCTAGAAGATTCCAATGTTAAAAGTTGAGTGGAGTTGGCTTAGTCAACTGGCTGCTGTAAGTGTGACAAGCTGCTGCCTCCCACCTCTGTCCCTCCCAGGCTGTGACACGGAGTCTTCCTCAGCTTGAGATATGGGGATGCAATCCCTCACTGTAGTTTGTGTTTGCACAGCAGAGAGAGCCCCTCCCTGCCAGAGGAGTCAACACTCACGTGCTGGACAGAGACATTTCTCCAAGCCCAACACTGGACAAGACCATTGCCATGGTCAGTTTCCCAACTGGCTCTGAGATTGGTGATGCTGATCCTTTCAATGCCCAGTGATACCTGATTTGAGAAGCTGAGAGCTCACTCAGTGGGAGAACGAGGGTTTGTATTTGGGTGGGAACAAAGCTGTATTTTGGGTAGGAATCATTAAGTTGAGCCACAATAATCATCTGCTCTTCCCAACAAGTGAATGAGTTGGGCTGGCATGTTTCTGTTTTGTGGGAGAGTGAGGGCTTGTACCAGCCAGCAACAAGCTGTATTTGGGTAGGAATTGTTATTTTTATAATCTGATCTTTTATGTATTATTTATTTATTTTTTTGCACACAGGGATGGGTGTGTGTGCCGGTGTGTATCAGAGCACACTGTGTGTGCCTGTAGAAGCCCAAGAATAATTTCAGGAATCATCCTGGCTTGCTCTATCTCCCTATTGCTTGCTTTGGGGTTTGCCATGCTCTGTCTCCCAAGGTCAGAAGTGCAGACTGCCCCCATTTCTGGTCAACATTCTTAAGTAGGATCTGGGATCTGAACTCAGGTCTTTCTGCTTGCAAGGCAGAGGCTTAAGCCCTGAGCCATCTCTTCATCCCTGGGTAGGAATGTGGCTGGGAGAATCGCTGGCACACTTTTACATTCTAAATAAATCTTCATCCCTCAGCTGCTTTGGAGCACACTGTCCTTTACCTCTAACCTGGCTTTCCTGGTTTAGCATCCACTTCCCATCTGCCTCCTATCTGCATCTGACAGTTCCACACTGATCTACCGTCTTTTCCTCCTGCTTATCCACCTCTGTGAAGCTGTTCCCCTGATCTGAACATACATCTTTTATTACACCATTGAAAATCCATCTGTCCCAGACTCAGGAATCCCAAAGATAGGCAATTTTCCTCCTTCTGAATAGTGTGCTTTATAGGTCTCTCTCAGTTTTTGCCTCTCCTACTCAAACCGTAGGCACTTGTTACCTTTGGAAACGTGAAAGTTTCATTTTAGAGTCCATACACATTAAACACAGAATGGCAGCTGGCATATCACAACAGTTCAGGGGCCACTAACTGATTTCACACCCATCCACATGCATTGACCTTCTTGGGGCTTGTTTATCTACTTTTCCATAAGCGGCTGACTGCTGGGGCTTGTGCCAATTCTCCTCCTAGGTGCAATGTTATGGCGATGGGTAAAATATTCCACGGACTCCAGCTTAGGAAAGATCCTATCAACCCGGCAGTCGTTTCTTCTGGAATACTTGGTAACGGCCATCTCCTTTGTGCCTCCCTTCTGCTTGTGTGTGTATATATGGTGTATAATGAGCTGTGAGATCAGTACAGTAGACTAGTGTCCTCCCTTCTCCATTCCCTAGATATGGAAATGAAGGCTTGGTAATGTGAATGGACTTCGTAGCATCTTGCATTTCTTGGTCTATGTATGCGACAAGTCTGGTTTCTGGCTCTGGCCCACAAATCTAGGGCAGAGGATTTGGAGAAATGAGCAGGGCAGGAAGGCAGGGAGAGAAGAAAGAGCACAGACAGCGAGTTAGGGTCTTTGTTCTGACTTGTTGCATCCAGAGCTTGGCCAGTGTAATAATTATTCTTAACTGTTGCTGTGAGAGAGCATCAAAATCAAACCACTTAAGGGAGAAAAGGAGATTTATCCAGCTGATGGTTCCAGAGGAGACAAACAGTCTTTCTCGGTGGAGGCACCATGGCTGGTGGCTGAAGCTGGAAGCAGGTTATGTCATTGCAAATCCTGGAGAGTCTCTCTTTTTAATTTTCCATTTTATGGTTCTTTTATCTGGGCTGCTACTGGGAGGTTCCAATCAGATCTAGGGCTGGTCTTTGCATTGTAAATGTATTGATCGAGATAATCTCTTCATGTAGTCTGGCAGCAGATCTTAGTTAATGCTAGGTGTGGTCAAATTGACATGCAGGATTAACTGCACAGGCCAGGCTGCCTAGACGAAGGCAGGCATGGGTCTCTTGGTATTGCCACTGAGTCTAGAGCCACAGGCCCCCTGAGCTGAGTGATACCCCTTGGAAGGAGGCAGGCAGGGATCCAGACTTCTACAAGATTCTGCCCCACCTCCATCTTTAGACTTCCACACCATAATTTCCACTAACAGTGTTCAGAATCAAAGTGCATTTTATTCTTTTAAATTCTTGGGTGGAGAATTCCCAAATGGTTCTAGAATAGGAGTCCCAGCAGGACAAAGGGGAAGAGGGAGAGGGGCTGTTTCTTGGACCCCCACCCCTTCCTTCTGTTGGCCCCACCCTTGTTTAGAGCTGCTTAGTTGGGAACTTGGCAAGCGATCACAAGACTGCCTACTGCTTCTCCCTGGCACCAAACCAGGCCAGCCCCTGGAGGCAACCTGCTGATGCTGTCTGTACAAGCTGCATCTGCTGCAAGCCCTAGAGTCCTGCAGAACCTACTTTTAGTCTCTAACAAAGGTCCAGCCAGCATGTTCCATGAGTCACTTCCTGGGACTCTCAGTACATTTTATTTTATATCCTGTAATATGTATATATGCATGTTGGTATTTGTTGTTCCCCACCCCCCCCAGTCTACCTACCTAGCCCAGGATGACCTTGAACTCTAGGCCATCTGGCCTCAGGACCCTTAGAGCCAGGCTCATAGGGCTGGATCAATTAGGAAGTGATGAGTTTGCATGATGTGACTTCTGAGCTCTTACATGGAATCTGGGGTGAATTGTCTCCTTGGGAAAGTGCCCACACTGCGACAGCTTCCCATTTTGGCCTGAATTACGGGGTGAGGAAGTACTCAAGGATAGATTTGAGAGGCCATGAGCACCATAGCCATTCCTGAGGAGTGCAGTGGCTCCACCCCGTGTCTGTCTTCTGTGACTTGTCCGCTCTGATAAGTGGCAGGGCTAAGTGTGGAGGATCACCCCTCACTATGCAGCGAGAGCCCTCAGGGTGCGCTGTCAGTGCTGGCGAGTCTTTGGTTCTGATCTTTCTGCGGGTAACTGCTTTCCTACACATCTTGAGAGTGTACGTATGTGGAGGTGGTGGTCTTCTGTCTATTCCGGGGCCTCTGTGCCCAGAGGGTGATGGCATTGCTGCTGGTGAATATGTCACAAGTTCCCACCCTTGCCTTTGATTTGGTGTTATCGGTTAACAACTAATTGTGTTTGTATGCATCACATATAAACACTACAGGTTTCTTTTTTTAACTTGGCTGTGACCATAGAATTTGTTAACACAATGAAGCTACAGCTGAATAAAGCTGGGTCACACCTGTAAAAATGATTTATTTTACCATGAAAAATTTAGACTACTGCTTGACGCTAAGGTTATTAAAAACCGAGAAGAATAAACACCACAGAGGAAATCATGCTAGGCTCTGGTTCTTTGTCTGTCCCTGAAGGCCCCGCCCCTTCCCTGGGAGAAACAGGTGCCTGCATCCCAGGGGAAGCTGCCTGCATGTTCGCTTTTCTTTTCAAATACCAGGCAGGCTTCTCTGCATCTCTACTTGGGGATGTCACACAGATCCAGAGTCGACTTTCCCATATGAATGTGCTCATGCCATGACTTGGACAGTGGATCATAATTTTCACTTGATCTGTGTGAAGTGATTTCTTTGGTCCATTCCCCCCTAAACTTCTTCTGAACGTGACAGGGCCTGGTGAGTTCTCCCAGTACCTGTTCTGACTCACAGCCTGGGCAATCTCCCAGGATGGCTCAGGAAACAACATCAGAAAGATATTAGCTTGAGAGGATTCAAGGAAAGAACTGGCAAGGTTGACAGGTAGGAATGCTTGACAAAAGATGACGCTATGTTTGAAGAGCTTTTCTAAGCCAAGTATTCACACCAGAGGAACATGCTGTCTGGTAATTACCATTTTCTACACAAGGACATAGCAATAAACTCTGAAGTTATTTTGAGCCTTTCCTTAGGGAGAACTGTGGTGTTTCTTTCAACATTCAGGTCAGTTGGCTGTGACCTGTCTCTGCTCAGCCCTGGTTTTTGTTGTTTGGTTTGTTTTTGGGTTTTAGTTCCCAGAGTTTGTGCTTCCAGAAAGGGCTGAGTAGCCCAGCTGCATGTACCTCCAGTGTGCCCAACAGTCCCCTCCTACTTCCCCGGCCCCCATTTCCTCACCTCCCAGCGAGCTGAGCCCATATCTCTCTGGCCAGATCCCATCTGAATGGGCAACATCATAGAGGGAAATTCTGATGGAGAGGCAGAGGTGCAAGGGAGAGGTCCTGGGCTAACAAAGAGATTGAAACCATTGCTTTAAAGAAAGGACCTCCGTACTGTTGATATTTCAAGAAAGGCTACTTCTGTGAGGCTGTCAACATATTGTAGGGGGAAGGTGCTTAGGAATTTTCTGTCCTTTACACATCAGATGCCAGGAGCACCCTTGCTCATGACAGGGTTTGCAGACATGATCCAGTGTCTTCAAGGTGGAGAGGTGATGGTTCTGGGCTGAGAACCATTTTCTAAGGAACAAAGTTACAAGGAAGGGGAAGCTTGGGAGGAACACGGCTACTTTCTGAGTGACGGGTTTCGTTGGGAAGGACACACACTCTCAATCCAGAAAAGTAAAAGATTGGGTTTCACAGGACTCAGGAACAAGAAATTGCTTTACTGATGACCTTCAGTGAAAGCCTAGCAAAACCGTTTGAACCTTCTGTCTTGATTCTGTCTCAGAATCAGAATTACGCAGGAGGGGGAGAATGAGACAGTTTGTGATGTGTCATTTGACCTGTAAGTGTTTGAGCTTGCTCTTTGTTATTGTGAACTGTTATGAGCAGCTAGAGTTGACTTGGAGGCTAGATTGCTCGCTAGTCCTAACTCGTTCAACAGGCAGGGAGCTAGTAAGATCTGAGGCAAAGAGGATCAAACCAGAGCTGAGGGACTTCCTCAGTCTCCCTGCCCAAGTGCCAGGCTTTCTTCCCTCCTTTTCACATTATCTCATCCCTCCTCCTTCCTCATTACTCTTCTGATTTAGTCTTTTTTTTCTCTCTCTAGCTGGTTCCTTTTTTTAAAAAATCAATTTATTCTTTTTTTTTTTTTTTTCAGAGCCTGCTTCAGGTTTATTTATACAAACGACACAGAAAACCAGCCATCTGCAAAGGAGGTCGGGGGAACCGCACCAGTCCCTCTGTCTTCACAATGGCAGACAGAGGCCTTTACTGTGCGGCCTTCGCAGGGGCCTGGGCACCTTTGGGAGCCTGAGCTGGAGTTGGAGCAGAAGCTGCGGCCTTGGCTTTCCCTGGGGTCTTGGTCTTCGCCTTGGTTGGGGCCTTGGCCTCAGCCCGGGTCTTGGCCTTTGACTAGAGCCTGCGACCCTTGGCCACGTAGGTGCGAATCCGCTTCCCACGCTTGAGATGGGCGATGAGGGCAGCTGGCTGAGCTTGTGCCTGGGACCCTTGGGCACCTTGGGCTTCACCAGGGCCTTGATGGCTTCAGCGGGGGCGCTCATGACCTTCACGTTGTTTGCCTGCATCTTCTTCCGGTCCTTCTTGTTCTGCTTCTTGGCAAAGCGCATGCTCCTCAAGAACTTGGGGTCCACCCCCTTAAGAGACTCGTATCTTTGTGAACGGGGTTTCTTGATGCCATTTCTGTGCCATTTTCGGGATTGGTTGTGTGTGGTGTGGTTCTCCGACTGGCCATGTCTGCACGGTAACCTGCGGCTCCCGAAGCTCCTGGGACCGGAAGAGAAAGAGAACAGCCCTTATTCTTTGACAATTTCACATATGACAGACATAAAGCACACTAACTACTCACCCATCTTGTCCCAACTCTCTCCTCTCCCTATCACCCCACCTTATTCTGCTTCTCTTTAGATTCTCTTAGATTCTCATTCTCTAGCCCTTCCTTGTCCTTTCCCTCCCTCTCTCCCTTTTATTTTTCCTTCCCCTCTCCCTTATTCTCTCCTTTTCATTTGTGGCCTGTTGAGTTTAACCATGGCCACGTGTGAAC
This sequence comes from Typhlomys cinereus, assembly GCA_023101885.1. Taxonomy (NCBI): domain Eukaryota; kingdom Metazoa; phylum Chordata; class Mammalia; order Rodentia; family Platacanthomyidae; genus Typhlomys; species Typhlomys cinereus. The sequence continues at coordinate 7,143,488 of JALPQD010000051.1, forward strand.
GTGGTGTGGAGGAGCCTCTGGAACTGAGTGAGTTCAGCAGTGGGCTGAGAACGGGCCCTGCCCTGGATCTGTCATGAATCAGCAGCTCATCAGCAGGGAGTAGGCCACTGGAGCACCACCCATCAATGAGCGAGTGTTGGCAGGGCCAGTCTAGTGTGGCCAGTGCAGGTGACTACAGAGGATGTGCATCTATTTGACAGTGTTTGGACGTGCCTAGAAGGTGGCATTTCTCAGCCCTTCTGCCCACTTCTGGTTCATACATGGTTCCTGACCCCTTTTCTTCAGTGTTTCCCAAGCCTTAGTGGGGATATAAGCAGCTTGTTTAGGGCTGAGTCTTCAGTTGCCACTTATCACAGCTTCTTGGGCAGCAATAAGTCTTCAACTTCCACCATTACTGCACAGAGGCCCCCGTGGCTAAGACAGCAAGTAGTTTATACCATCTGTGGTATAAACACAGGCAATTTGATGGTATGTTCATTGGGTTAAACCACAAAAGCAAGTTTCTCCTTGGATCTACAACCTCCTAGACATGGGTTTTTGGGTGCATTTTATAATATTAGTGATGGATTTCCTTCTGTGAAGCAGACTTCATATGTAATCAGGAAGCAGTTGGTTACCCCCATAGCAGTTTGCACTGGAAGGCATACCTTGATGTTACAATCTTGGGCACCCATGGAGACCTTTGGGGGCAGGGGTAAGAGATGCAAAGTTGACGACACAGACTCCAGAAGTCAGGCGAGTGGCAAAGCAGGCTCATAGGCTCGCAGGCTTGTTTATTACAAATATTGGGCTGCTTATATACCCCCACCCAACATCCCATAAGTTCCAATGGGAGCTTTGCTGCGTTGTCCTGTCTGGAGTAGTCTTCTCAGTTAGGTGGTTCGACATCAGCATCAGGCATGGTGGAAGGTTCTAGTTTGGGGAAGTTGTATTTGCACATGCATGGCTCCTACAGGCAATACAGGCCTGCCTGGTCAGGTTCCTCCTACATATCTACCCTTTTTATTTATTTTAACAGCCAGTGGGAGCCAGAGTTCTCTGCTCTGACCTTGTTCATCCCGCCTCAGAGGGCGTCCAGCATGACAGACCTTGCCTGCCTTAGGTCGTCCTGTCTCACAGGATCTTCCCTGTCATTGACTACTGGCCCTTGAAAGACCTCACCTCTGGAAGGCATGTCAGGTTATATGGATAGCAGATTAGACTGAGGCCTCACGAATCTCTGTAATCCAAACTTGAAACACATCTCTAGGGGGGGCCATGGCTTGGATGATCAAGGGCCATAAACACCTGCAGATGGTCTTGTTGATGGAGCGTTGCCGTGAGATGTGCTAAAGGAGACACTTAAGCAATATAATTAATAAAAGAACAATTCCTCCTATGATAGCATAGGTCACTATCCAGGAAAGCTTTTGAAAAGTACAGGAGGGAAGAAACAGGAGATGGAGAGCCATCACTCTGACATTGTAGCCAGCAAGGAGAGAGAATGAGTTTAGTCTTTTTGGGTTGCTGTGATCAAGAGGGGTGTCCTTGATAGGTGGTAAAGTTATTCTGGGGAGGGGCGGAGGAATTGTATGAGGATGCCATTGCATGGAGGCCTAAATATGCCACCATAAAGGATGACAGCTGAGTAGGGGCTGCTACTCCCTGCATCAAAGGGGCCAGCAATCCAACGAAGCCCATGTTAGGGCCCTCCGCCATGAAGTTAGAAAATTTGCCTGTGTCAGACGTAAGCACAACAGCTAAGGATGCGCCAGCATAAAGCACAGAGAACCATTTAGGTTCCAGGAATTGTTAATCTGTTGAACCGAGGGGATATCCATGAATGGGAGGTTAAATTCACCCTGGGATGCAAACATAACCGAGAATACAGGGCTATCTTAGCCACTGGCATTGGGATTGCAGGGAAAGGTACTGCTGCCCAAAGGTCATCAGCCTATGAAAGTTTAGTCATTAATAGGAGGCATATTACCTATTTCATGAATCCGGTTCCTGGCAAGGCTTCACATTCTCTGCTGCCGGTCTTACCTCTTGAGCTGGCACCCATATTGGTGAAGTGGAACCTTGAGGGAAGACACAAGCATATCCTCTACTCCAGGTTAATAAAGGAGCGAGTCCCTGCCATAGCAATGTGATGAGGTCCCTCCATCAGACAAAAGGCAGGGAGGTATTGCAAGGCAGGAAAGCCCAGTGTTTGTAAGTGGGGCTTAGTCCTGAATCATCAAAGGTGAGGAAATTAAGGTGAAACAGGACCTCTGTCAGAGCCAAATGTGAGTCACATTTAGATTCAGGGGATATGGCCTTTGCCAAAAGGCTTTTTTTTTTCCTGTTAACATTTTTATTTTTTCAAGGTAACAGGAATTGTATACAAATGACAGTAGACCTTGCCTCTTTATTTTTATCTAAATAAAAGATAACTCAAGATGAATTCTCAAGGGAAAAAAAGCTATATACATAAGGGACTATATCTTCCTTCATCGTCTACTTGGAACCAGTAGTTGTGTTGCCGTCATAGAATCACGAAAGAGGTTGTGGTAAGTTGGAAGAGGTACATATGCTGCTGTTATCATTTTACCAGCAAACCATCTGCCATGTAATGCATTGACAGCAGCGATTGCTGCAGCAATTGATGGGCACTTCACATACACGTTGCCCTGAGCAGAATTTTTGTCAACATAAATATGAATAACTCCTCCATGTTTATTACATTCTTTAATTACATCATCTTTAATTTCTGTGTCCCAACCAACTTCCTCTTCTGTTTGAGGACTGAACATGTTAGAGAGTTGGAAACACTGGGTTGCAAGTGGTTGAACAGATGCAGCTGCAGCTAAAGCTGAAGCTTCAGTCTGTTGGGAAAGTCGTGTTTGCAAATCTGCCACAGCACCAAATGCCAAAGAGCCACTCATCTGCAAAGCCTATTGTGCTGCTGGTGGGATCTGCAAACCTGTACCTTCTGCAAGTCTCGCCATTAACTGGAGACGACCAGTTGTTCCCAAGTCAATTCCAGTCCTTTCTAGTTCATCACTATCCAAAAATGAACTAGCACTAGAAGCATCCGTCCTTTCAGTAACATGACCAACTTTCATTGGCCACTCGGCTAGTTCAAACCCATTAAGCTGTTCCAAAGCCTTTTTGGCACATTCTGAGTCAGAAAATGTAATAAAGCATATCCCTTAGATCGACCTGTTTCACTATCCATCATGAGCTGGATACTTTCAATCCTTCCAAAAGGCTCAAAGATCCCCCGAAGCATGTCTTCAGTTATACTAAAGTGTAATGAGCCCACAAAAAGTCTCATAGGTCCAGCACTTCCCTTTTGTAAATTGTTTGCCATTGCTGCAGCTCTGTTTTTTTTCTGCCTGTGATGCCTGTACTATGATTGGCACTCCTAAAACTTGTTGGCCAGTTAATCCTATTGCTAGAGGCACAGAGCTAACATCAACAAACTCCACATAAGCAATTCCTTTGGAACTTCTTGAATTTCTATCAGAAATCATCCTTACATCTCAAACCTTTCCTACTGTTGAGAAAAACTCTTCCAAATCTCTTGGTCGAATTCTTGCTGCCAGCTGCATACAGAAAACTGTTCTTGCATCTCTTTCCTCAGGAGTTAGATTATCAATAGGTTCCCTCACAGGGCTCTTGTCTTTTCTGAATGGACTTTTGCTTCGAGAACATCGTCTGTTTAATTTGATGCTATGAGGCAACCCAATCTTTCCTCGGATGGCACTGTTAAATTTTGATCTGGAGTAGGGACTTCTGTAACGGCCTCGGAATCTTCGATCTCGACTTCGTGAGCGACTCCTCCTCCTTTCTTTGCTTCTATTTCGCTTCTGTTCACGGCTTTTGCTCTTTTTCCTTTCTCTATCTCTACTTCGCTTCCGTTCCTTACTTTTGCTTCTCTTTTGCTCATGACTACGACTTCTGCTCTTGCTTTTTTTTTCTCTTTTTGCTACGTTCTTCATGGCCGTTAGCATTGCTCAACTGTTCTCATCTTTCTTGAAAGGGGCCTCAAGCATTGCTTCAATGTCAATATCGTCTGCCATTTTCTCTAAACGCCTGTGCCGGCTTTCGAGCGCCTGTGCTCCTCTCGGGAAGTCGTCTGCAGCTGCCGCCGCCGCTGCCGCCGCTGTGGCTACTGTTAAGCCCCTGGCCCAGGCCGCGGTGCCGCCCAACCCTAATCTCGAGCTCCGAGGGCGTCTAGACCCAAACGAATCTAAGAGAAACAATGGAATTAAAGGAGCCCGCGTGGGAGAGCAGGACAGCGGCTTCGGCAGCTCAGGATCCACGCCTGCGACAGCGTCGGCAAGCTCCTTGAAATGACAGCCGCAGCTTCCCTGTACTCACAGTCACCAATACACACACACACACAAACACCCGGGGTCTCCCTGCCAAAAGGCTTTTTAAGGTTCTGTTGGGCCTTTCCCCATCCGCCCTGGACACATGCAGTCCAGCGAGGACACACTGCACCCTAGGTAAATACCCCCTGCTCACCCCCAAGCCCCAGGTAACCCACTCGTCCCAGCTCCTCCCACCAGCCAGTCGGAGCAGGGGCTGCACCAGGCCCGGGACCCCTGGGCCACACTCCAGGTCCCTAGGTTAATTGTGCCACCTTCAGCACCTCTGCCCTTTCCCTGCCAGGACGCACTTGTATTCCAGCGAGGACAAACTGCACCCCAGTCCAGGGAAGACAAACTGCTCATCAGAATTCAACAGGCAGAAGGTCCTGAGTTTGGATCCTAGACCCCACGAATAGACACTGGGCTGAAGCGGGGGTGGCCTGTGTTTCTGGGCCTGGTAGGGCAGAGCCTGTGAATCCTGGGGCAGAGTAAACAAGGAAGAGGTGGAGGTAGTCCATAATGGTTCCCAAATTCACCCATGGTTCTACACACACACACACACACACACACACACACACACACACACACACAAATGCGCACACATGCGCAATTGAATAAAATTAAAAAAAAAATCCAGAATTCAACAGAGTCCAAAAAATACCCAAGTAAAGCTCTAGGGGACAAAGGCCACACATGTGAAATCCTCTAAATTCATCCTATCATATGGGAGAGATTCTCCACATCCAGCTCAAAGATAAGTAAACCTTCCTTCTTACTATCCTGTTCCTTTCAATTATTAGTTACTGTAAAGTAACTTTTCCATATAGCCACCCCCAAAACATAACACAACTTCAGGGACCCTCACATATCACCAAAATACTAAATCATAAAAGTGCACTACCACACTAATATTCACCCCCTCTCCACCCCTTATACTAACTGTCTAATAGCCTCATCTAGGAAATAACAATAACAACAAGTGGAACTAACACCAAGGAAAACACTAGTAATAACTGCCTGAGAGTAGTGATACCAACTAATTCAGTTCAGTCAAAAACACACAGAAACTGAAAGAAGGTCGTAAGAGATAAGTGCAAATCCATGAGAAACAAAACCCAAGAAAACAAGCCCTTTCCCCACCCACTGCCCAGACGAGGGATGTCCAGCTGGGACTCACTGTGACCTAGGTAAGCTCCGCCCCCACCCAACCCCAAAACCCCAGGCCAAATAATTCAGTTCAGTGAAAAACGCACAGAAATTAAAAGAAGGTCTTAAGAGTTAAAACAACAATGCCCAAGTCCAAGTGAAAATCCATGAGAAACAACACCCAAGTAAACAAATCTCCCACTGAAGGAATTAAACCCATAATGATAGATTCCAACCAGAACAAACCCACGGAAAATGGCCAAGAAACCCAAGATAACGACTTTCTTTTTTTTATTTTTATTTTATTATTATTATTATTTATTCAACTGTGTGCATGTGCATGTGTATGTGTCCATGCGTGTGTGTGTCTGTGTGTGTGTGTGTCTGTGTATGTGTAGAACCATGGACGAACTTGTGAACCACCATGGACGCCTCCACCTCCTTCTGTCCTGGGATTCACAGGCAACGCCCAACCAGGACCACAAGCGCAGGTTGCCCTTGCTTCTGCCTGGCATCTATACGTGGGATCTGGGATCCGAACTCAGGACCTTCCGCCTGCAAGGCAGAGGCTTAACCCCTGAGCCACCTCTCCAGCCCTGATAACGACTTTCAAAACATGATCATTACCATGTTCAATACTATGAAAGAGGAAATCCTGGAGGAATTAAATAACCGCATCAATCACTTTGAAGAGGAACACAACAGACACTTGGAGGAGTTGAGAAAAACAGTTCAAGAAACAAAAACAGGCATAGAGCAGTTAAAATACACTTAAGCAAAGTTTAAAACTGAACTAAAAGACAAGTTATCTTCAACCCAGAATTCAACAGAAAGTCTTATCAGCAGAACTAACGAAGAAAAAATAGAATTTCAGACCTTGAAGACAAAGTGGGAGTATTAACCAGCTCAATGGAAGAGGTTGTTAAAGCCAAAAAGATACTCGAAAGAAATATTCAAGAGTTATGGGACACCCTGAAGAAGCCTAACATGAGTATTCATGGAATACCAGAGAAAGAATCTCAAAATACCACCCCTGAGGAAATTTTTCAAACGATCATCAAGGAAAACTTTCCTCATCTAAAAAAAGAGAGGCCCATACAAATACAAAAGGCATTCCGCACCCCAAACAGATATGACCAAAATAGAAGCATGCCACGGCAAATAATAGTTAAAACACTCCACATTCAAGATAAAGAAATGGTGCTGAGAGCTTCAAGGGGGAAAAAACAAGTCAATTTTAAAGGTAAACCTATTAAAATAACAAATGACTTCTCAGTCGAAACAGTAAAAGCAAAAAGAGCTTGGAGAGACATACTTCAAGTATTGAATGAGCAAAACTGTCAACCCCGCGAAACTATCTGTCATGATTGAGGGAGAAAGAAAAATCTTCCAGCACAAAGACAACTTGAAGGGATACATGTCCATCAAACCAGGCCTTCAAAAAATGCTAGAAATGATACTCAAGCTTGAAGAAAAAAACAAGCATATCCAGGAGGACAGAAAGGAAGTATAATACCACCAAAACCTAAAAGGCAAACAATACACTTACAAAAGCCAGTAGACATTAAAATATGTCCAGAATTAAAAATAATTTCTCCATGATAACATTTAATGTCAATGGAATTAACTCACCAATCAAGAGACACAGATTACAAACTTGAATTAAAAATCACAAGCCATCAATCTGCTGCTTGCAAGAAACTCATCTCACCACAAAAGATAGGCACATCCTAAAAATAAAAGGTTGGTTCAAAATTTTGCAAGCCAATGGAACCAGGAAATAAGCAGGGGTAGCCATTAGGTTATCGGACAAAGTGGACTTCAAACCAAAAAAAATCATAAGAGACGCAGATGGATACTACATTTTAGTCACAGGTTCAATTCACCAGGAAGATTTCACAATACTGAACATATATGCAACAATACGGGCCCTTCCACATTCATTAAGCAAACCCTACAGCGTCTAAAGTGAGAAATCAACCCCCAAACGATAATTCTTGGGATTTCAACACCGCCCTCTCAACATGAGATGGATCAACAGGTCAGAAGCTTAACAGAGTCACTTTGGAACTTAATCAAACCCTTACTGAAATGAGCCTTACAGATCTCTATCAAACTTTTCATCCACACACCAAAGAATACACATTTTTCTCAGCAGCACATAGAACTTTCTCCAAAATAGATCACATATTGGGCTACAAAACAAATCTCCACATATATAGGAAAGTTGAAATTCTAGCCTGTACTCTCTCAGACCACCATGGTCTAAAGCTTGACATCTGTAACACAACAAACAACAGAAAATACACTAACTCCTAGAAACTAAACACTATGATGCTGAGTGAGAATTGTATTCAGGAAGAAATTACAAAGGAAATTCAAGATTTCCTGAAAGTGAACAATAATGAAAATACAACTTACCAAAATCTTTGGGACACAATGAAAGCTGACCTAAGAAGTAGTAAGTTCATAGCTCTTAATGCATACATCAAAAAAAAAAATAGAAACATCACAAATAAAGAACTTAACAATGCAGCTTAAAGCTTCAGAGACACAAGAGCAATCCGATCCCAAAAGTAGTAGAAGGGAGGAGATTAGCAAAATAAGGGGAGAAATATCTGAAATTGAGATTAGGAAAACAATACAGAGAATCAACCAGGTCAAAAAGCTGGTTCTTCGAAAAAATCAATAAGATTGATACACCCCTAGCTAAATTAACCAAAAGCAAGAAAGAAGAATACCCAAATTAACAAAATTAGAAATGAACATGGAGTTATCACTACTGATACCCAAGAAATTCAGATAATTATAATGTCATATTTCAAAAACTTATACTCTGTGCAATTTGACAACACCAAAGAAATGTATGAATTCCTAAGTAAGCACAACTTACCTAAACTGAATCAGGAAGTTGTGAATTATTTAAATAGTCTTATAACATATAAGGAAATCGAGGAAGTAATCAAGAATCTTCCCGCCAAAATATGTCCTGGACCAGATGGATTCAGCACAGAGTTCTACCAGACATTTAAGGAGCTAATAACACCAATACTCCTTAAACTGTTCCATCAAATAGCAAAGGAAGGAACACTACCAAATTCTTTCTATGAATATTGTCTTAATCGCAAAACTTAATAAAGATACACTTAAAAAAGAAAACTATAAGCCAATCTCTTTGTTGAACACAGATACAAAGATTCTCAACAAAGTCTTAACAAATCGGATTCAAAAACATATCAAAAAGATTATTCATGGGGATCAAGTAGGCTTTATCCCAGTCACACAAGGTTGGTTCAACAAATGCAAATCAATAAATGTAATTCACCATATAAACCAGTCCAAAATCCGAAATCACATGATACTCTGATAGATGCAGAAAAAGTCCTTTATGATAAAAACCCTAGAGACAGTTGTAATGGAAGGAACCTTTATCAATATAATAAAAGCTGTATACAATAAGCCAAGAGCAAATGTTATACTCAATGGAGAAAAACTTGAAGCATTCCCACTTCGATCAGGAACTAGAGAAGGCTGTCCACTCTCACCACTTCTATTCAATATTGTACTTGAAGTCTTAGCTGAAGCCATAATACAAGAAAGGGAGATAAAAGGGATTCATATTGGCAAGGAAGAAATCAAGTTATCTCTATTTGCAAATGACATGATTGTATACCAGAGTGATCCCAAAAACTCCACCAGGAAACTCCTGGAACTAATACAGGAGTTCAGCAGGGAGCCAGGATACAAAATAAATGTACAAAAATCAGTGGCCCAGGATGAAAAAAGTCCTAAGAGAAACAATTCCGTTTACTATAGCCCCTAAAAAAATAAAATACCTTGGTATAAACCTAACCAAGGAAATGAGCGACCTTTATAATGAAAACTTTAAGACCCTAAAGAAAGAAATTGCAGAAGACACCAGAAGGTGGAAAGACCTCCCATGCTCCTGGATTGGCAGAATCAACATCATAAAAATGACCATCCTACCAAAGGCAATATACAGATTCAATGTTATACCAATCAAAATCCCAAAGCAATTCTTTAAAGAGGTTGATCAAACAATCTCAAAATTCATATGGAGGCACAAAAGACCCAGGATAGCAAAAGCAATCCTGAGTAACAAAAACACTGCTGTAGGTATCACCATATCAAACTTTAGTCTGTACTACAAATCCATAGTTATAAAAACAGCTGGTACTGGCTCAAAATAGACACATAGATCAATTAATAAGGGTTGAAGACCAAATATAAACCCACACAATTACAGTCATTTGATCTTTAACAAAGGGCCTAAAAAAATCTGGAAAAAGAACAACATCTTCAACAAATGGTGTTGGCACAACTGGATGTCCACATGCAGAAGATTAAAACTGGACCCGTATTTGTCACCATGTACAAGACTTAATTCCAAATGGATCAAGGACCTCAATATAAGGCCAGAGACTATAAAAACCTTAGTGAAAGGGTAGGGAACTCCCTTGAGCTGATTGGACTAGGCCAATGGTTCCTAATCAGAAATCCAATAGCACAGCCAATACAACCAAGACTCAACAGATGGGATCTTATGAAATTACAGAGCTTCTGTTCAGATAAAGAGATTGTAACTCAAGCACAAAGGCAACCCACAGAATGGGAGAAAATCTTCACTAACCACATATCTGACAGAACTTTATTATCCAGAGTGCACAAAGAACTTAGAAAACTAAACACCAGGGAAACAAATGGGCCAATTAAAAAAATGTGCCTTGGAACTTAAAGAAACTTTACCAAGGAAGAAATTAAAATATCTTAAAAAATGCTCTGCCTCCTTAGACATCAGGGAAATGGAAATCAAAATCTCTCTGAGATATATCATCTCACCCCGGTCAGAATGGCAAAAATCCACAATACAGACAACACCAAATGCTTGAGAGGATGTGGAGAGAAGGGAACTCTCCTGCATTGCTGGTGGGAATGCAAGCTTATACAACCACTCTGACGAGCCATCTGGCGATTCTTAAAGAATGTAAAGATTGAAATGCCATATAGCTCTGCTATTCCACTTCTGGGAATAATCCCCCATACAGCAAATATTCACCTTGATAGCACACACACCACCATATTCATAGCAACACTGTTTACAATAGCAAAGTCTTAGAATCAACCCAAATGCCCAACAGTTGACGAGTGGATAAGAAAAATGTGGTACATTTATACAATGGAATACTACTCAGCCATCAGAAATGATGAATTAATGAAATTTGCCAGGAAATGTATGGAATTAAAAAATATATATATTGAGTGAAGTATCCCAGACACAGAAAATTAAGCACTCCCTAATTGGTGGATCCTAGTACCAAACCCACTTACTGACACACTCAAAGATAAATCTCTGTAATACCTACAGTATTTGCAAAGATTATAAACAGTAGGGAAGGGGAAGGAGGGCCCCGCCAGAAACAAGGAGAGAGGGGACCATGTTACAGCAGAGAAAATAGGGCACCATCAAGGATGCAAGTAAGTAATGAGACATGTGATTAGACTCGCAGACTTTCTTTCCTTGTCACTTGCATTTGATGGGGTATTTGATCTCTAGAAAGGGAGGGCATAGAGTCTGGCAGATAGAAGGCAACCATCCTGCAAATGGGAGACTGACCCCCCCACCCTCACAGTCGTCTCCTACTCTTATTCCATCTACCTTTGAATCTACTCTTATAATAAGAGTCTGTTTTAACAGCCTTTTATCTCTGGCCAGGGGGTGACATCAAATACCCATTAGGATGGACCCAAGGGCAGTGCAAGAACAGCAAAATTGAAAAAAAATCAACAAATCATAATTCAGAAAATCAGAGTCTCTACATCAACCATCTGTAACCAGACCAGCCTAATCTCTCCCCATCCTAAAGCTCAGGGAAATTTGTGGAAGAGGGGGTGGTAAGATTGTAAGAGCCTAAAGATGGGGAGGAGCAACGATATGCAAGATACTCCATACAAATTAGGGCTGAAGTAATCATAATAGGACTTTGCATGACCTGTGCAATGACCAATATATCATTGAATCCCCAAAGTCTAGCATGGATCACAGGCACTACAAGTGATTAACAGCCACAATAGTGTTCGTATACCTAAGGGGAACACAAAAAAGAGCTCTGGGCAATGTTACTGAGTCCTTACGCCTCATCAGAGAGGAGGACCCAGAGGGAAGTTTGACATGCACATTAAAAGATGCTTGAGAATGGGGGGAAGAAGGCCCTGGGAGAACAAGAGGGAGAGGGGGAAAGGGAGCAGAAAAGGGGGAGGGAACAAGAGGGTCTAGAGAGAGGTGGAGGGAGGGAGGAGAATGGGGTACTTATCAACTTTGTATGAGTGGAAGAAAGAAATATAATAATAATTAAAAAAGGTTCTGTTGGATCTTTCCACAATGGCTTGTCCCTGTGGGTTACAGGGGATGACAAAGGTGTGACTAATTTGGGTTCAATTATTGGCCACTGCTGCACCCAGACATCTTCATCTGAGAGCAAGTCAAGGGTATGGGATCAGGTACCAGTTTAGATGATGGCTCATGATAAGCAGTGGCCTCTAGAATTGGGGGTGATTAGAGGGATGGATGGCCTGAAAGGCCAACCTTATCATGGACCATAATGTCATCAAAGGAGGCTTGATGGTCCGTGGTAAGGACGACACCCATATCTTCTAGAATGTCCCTTCCCCAGATGTTATATGGGATATCAGCAACAATTGGGGAGAAGGAGCCTTGATTGCCATCTAAGTCCTTCCAGTGAACGGGACGAATTATAGCCTGAGTGGATTGTTGTCCTCCTATCCCACTTATGGAGGGGCCTGGTTTGAATTTCCAATGGGGAAACCTGTGTGCCTCAATCTCAGTAAGGATGGTAACATTGACCCTTGAATCTACCAACTCCTTAACTGGAATGCCATCAAGGTACACGGTCATCATAGGAGAATGTGGAAAAACAGGCAAAGTCCAAAATACCTTAGGATGACATCTGTCCCTTCTCATTGACGGGGCTGAGGGGCACGCCACTGGGAATTTAAATTAGCCTCGACATTCTGCTGGACATTAGAAAGCCGTGAGCAGCAGTCACAAGCCTAATGGAACCCCTTGTTACATTTTGGGCAGTGGGTCCGGAGACAGGCATTAAGGTAGTCCCTCCAGAGGTGACCTGTCTTACCACAGCCCCAGCAAGTGTGGTCTGGCAGGCTAGTCTGTGGTGGGCGGTCAGGAGGTCGCTGCCTGTCTGACAAGAGGGCATCAGTGGAGGCAGTGAGGGCCATTATGGGGCCAGCTCCCATATCCAGATCTCTAGTTGTTATCACCCACTTGTGGATATCATCATTTCAGACAGCAGCCACTGCATTACGGGTAGGGGCGTTAAGGCCTCCCAAGCTAATTGTTTGATTAACATATCTCTAGTGGGGCCTGGATCTTCTATTCTCTGGCTATTCTGAATAAGGTTCTGTCACTTTAGCAAGGAAGTCCATAAAGGATTCCCTAGATTGCTGGATGAGGTTATGAAAGTAAGCAGAAGGGTCTCGAGGTGCAAGCCTTATGGCCTTGAAGGCCAGGTTAGACATCTGCTGAAAATATGCAGCCAAACCTATGGTGGACAGAGATACAGGATCAATATATTGCCCACGACCCATGAGCATATCCAATGTGATGTTAAGACCATACTGAAGGTCACCTTGTTTCTGTGAGACAAGGCTTCTAACTGAACCCAGAGCTCATCAATATAGCTAGTATGGCTGGCAAGGTTGCCCTGGAGATTCCCAAGCTCTGTCTTCTGAGGCTAGAATTACAGGCAGATTATCATACCAACCAGGTGTTTTACATGAGATTCAGGGATACAAATTCCTGTCCTCTTGATGTGTGGCAAGAACTTTAAGTGTTGAACCATGTCCTTAGCCTCCATAATATTTTATGTTCCTATGTATTTGACTGTGCTATGTAAATGCCTCATATAAGTGGATTTATGAAGCATTTCCCCCTGTGACTAGTTTACTTCATTTAGAAGAATGTTTTCAGGTTGAGCCACACAGCAGCCTGTGATGGAAATTCCTTTCTTTTTAAGGTGGAGTAACATTCCACTGTATCCTATTTTGTTTCCAATCCATCATTTGATACTTGAATTGTTTCTATTCTCTGGCTATTCTGAATAAGGTTCCCATAAACACGAGTGTATGAATACCTATTTGTGTCTCGTTCTGCCTTTCCTTCTTCTGGGTATATACTCAGAATTGCTAAACCACATGGCAACTCTGCTTAATTTTTTTTCCTGAAGAATTGCCATAACACTGTCTATAGTAGCTGTACTGTTTTATGGGTTCACCAACAGTGCACAAGCATTCCAGCTTCTCCACATTTACCTCGTTCCATCTGACAACAATCCAGCAATCTGATCATAATATAGAGTTACAGAGATTATGGTCTAAGCTCTCCAGAGCCTTCTGGGAGAAGGACGGCCAGGAGTGAAGCTCAAGCTTCTGACTTCGAGTGCTCACCCCTCTACCTACCACACTGCATCTCTGTGCTGATTAAATACAGGTATTGACTTAACAAATAAGGACTGGGCTCTGGGCACATCTGTGAAGAATTAGCAGTTCAGCCAAACCCTGAGCAAGCCTGCAGGATATTATCTAGTTGGTGAAAGAAGACCCAGCCCATCATTAGTATGACCATTCCTTGGGCAGGTAGATAGGAAGGAGAGAATGGATTCAGTAAGCTGGAATATTTCAACAGACTGTCAGTCTAGTAAGTAAAGAGGTTTTCCTCTCTCTCAACAAGTCTTGTAAACATGATATGATCAATTCCTTTGGCTCCTGACATTGATGAACTCTCCTGCCAAACTGAAGTATGAACTGTAACCAGAATCATAAATAGAAACCCTTTGTTCCCCTAAGTTGCTTGTTCCTGTACTTAATCAGCAGCATGAAGAGAAATATCAGTGACAATCTCCAGTATCTGATAGCTTTAAATCGGACACAGATCTTTAAGTGGATTATGACCACTTAAACTGAGTGTCCATCTGCTAAAGTGAGTTCAGGCACTGGGACGGGACAGTCTTTGCTTGGTCATCAAGTCATTGGGTAGGAAGTAGTACTTAAAGGTAAAGATCAGTTTCACATTTCTAATCAATCAGTCTGCAGAAAGCAGAGGCTCTTCCAAGAACAGAAATACCCCCATGTCAACAGAAAGACTCAGTTTTCGAAAGAGTGTGTGGTGGCTGCTTCTGTCTTCTTCGCTCTGGTTATAGAGACAAACAAGGAAACCAGAGACACATTTATAGTCCAGGAATGAGAACAGGAGCTGGCCAGTGGGAACAAGGGCTAGTGAGGATGGGGGCTGAGCCTAGCTCCTTGGCTTACTGTGTCTTTGACATTTATACTGGTCATTCTTTCCTCCTCATACTGAAACTGAAAAATGGTAACAGTGACAGTTGCTAGTGGGCAAAGTAAAAGAAAAGGGGTAGGAACATGCCAGTACAGAGCATAGTTGTGCTAAGTGCTCAGTGAATGGGGCTTATCATTCTCTGGAAAGCTGACATCCTGCTGAACACATCTTGGGAAATCCCATCTTTAACACATCTATAGAGATGTCTTTCTAAGAAAAATGTTTATTTTCTTAAGCTGACAAGTATGAACGATACTGTGTTTGTAGCGGCTGTGTGATATTTTAGATCATGTAGGCACTGAAAAATGGCCGCCTCACATTAACTAACACACCCCCAGTTCAGATATTTGTTTTTGCGCCAAGAAAACTGAAAACTACTTTTTAAGCACCTCTAGGTGTTATAATATAATGCTATTAAATTGGCTTTTAGGTTATACAAAGGATTTCTGGGATTTAGTCTTCCTCTAACTGAAAATGTATCACTTTTGGTCAGTGTCACCCCTGGTTCCCCCCAACTTATTACATCAATTTGGAATAATGACTGTCAACCATAGACACAGTTGCCTCCCATGGCTCATCTGGCAATGAGCTGCTTTTGAAGTCCCAGCTGATGGGGAAGAGCCAACGACTCTGGCAGGCAAAAGTCCTTTGGGCAGCCACCCAGGACAAAGATTATCTGATAGGACATGTAAGTGAGGTTGGGGTTGGGCAACTGTGAGAGAGATGTAGATTGTTCCTTTGGACTTGCTGTTGCTTATTATCCTGTTCTCATGGGTGTTAGCTCATCTGTCTTTGGTGACCATGGATGCCAGGGGGGCATGTTCCTGTGTGCAGCATTGCTGGAAACAACAGAGTCTGTCCTGCTGTGGGCTGGATCTTATCGAGGAGAATCAATGAGGATACCAGCTGTATCTGGGTTGATTTCCTGTTACTCAATCAGTAAACAGTGGCTGAACCTCTTTGGAAGTATTTTGGAGATGAAAAGTTTCAGTCCCTGCCCCTGACTCCTCAGATGTCAGCCTGAGCATCCAGCTGGCTGAGAGGTTTAAACAAAGGCCTGCCCACCACAGGTGGAGATAAGAGCAAGTAGAAGGTCATTCTGTGAGTTCCCTTTCCTTTCAGAGATGTTTCACAAAGAAAATGAATGATAAATTATATGCATTCAGATGGCTGTGTAACTAGGAAGTTGAGGAAAGTAAGTTAACAAGGACCACTTGTTTAAATAGGTATGCTTTGTCTCTTATACAGCCAGAGAAATAGCTCATTGGCTCACACAGTCTGTAATGTTTCTGGAACATTCTATTCAGTGTAAATAGACATGTCTCATCATTCATTGCCTATCCATTCAGTGATACCAATTGATCCCCCTGTTCTGGATTCTGGATCAGTAGATGAGAGTAGCTGCTGCTGTTGAGACTGATGGACCTGCTCCTATCTCTGCTGTTTAGTCCCGTCTTTCCCAAGAAATGCTGCCAATATGGGGCCCTCTTGAGAGGCTTGGTGAGTCTTGGTAAATGGGACTGAAGTTTCTCAGTCTTCTTCATGAGCTTGACTTGTTAGCAAGCAAGACTCCAGACTGGAGCAGTGCAACATGGTTCACTTCTGTGTTCTTAGATATAGCGTAGGATCAGTTTTAAGAAAGATGAGATACAATTTTGTTGTTATTATTGTTTTGAAAAGAGGTGTGATCCCCTCTCCTTCGTCGCTGCCTGCAAAGGTGGCTGCCATCTCTTGCGCAGCATCATGGCTGCCCTCAGACCTCAGGTAAAGCTCAAGATTGTCAAAAAAAGGACCAAGAAGTTCATCTGGCACCAGTCAGACCAGTATGTCAAAATTATGTGTAATTGGCAGAAACCCAGAGGTATTGACAACAGGGTTCAGGGAAGATTCAAGGGTCAGACCCTGGTGCACAACGTTGGTTATGGGAGCAACAAGAAAATAAAATACATGCTGCCCAGTGGCTTCCAGAAATTCCTGGTCCACAACATCAAGGACCTGGAAGTGTTGCTGATGTCAAACAAATCTTACTGTGTAGAGATTGCTCACAATATTTCTTCCAAGAGCTGCAAAGCCATTGTGGAGTGAGCAGCACAGCTGCCGTCAGAGTCACCAGCCCCAACGCCAGAATATGCAGCAAAGAAAATGAATAGTCTGTTTTATTTGTGCTTAAATAAAACCTCAAAACTAAAAAAAAAAGAGGTATGAGAAAGGTTCAGAAGAAATATGAGGAGACAAACTGGGTGGCTGATAAAGTGTTCAAAATGCTGATGGACCAGAATTAGGCTAGCCAAATCTCTCCTCATTCTAAAGCTAAGGGAACCTTGGGGGAAGAGGGTTAAGACTGTAACAGCCTAAAAATGGGGTGGTCCACCACTGGACTAGACACTCCACTCAAGACAGAGCTGCAGTAGCCAGGAACTTACTGCAGTAAGACTTGACCTTACCTGACCTGCACAATGGCTGACATGTCAATGAACTCCCATAGACTAGTGAGGATCTCAGGGGAGATGGTTTCAGGTAGTAGGATCCTTAGAGTCAAGAGGTTAGACAAGTAGAGGAGAGTACCCATATCAGTGGGCAGCCCAAGGGAAGGCCCCTGGTCTGCCACAGAGTCCTGAACCCCCACTAGAGTAGATGATTCAGAGGGAATTCTGGAGCCCATATAAGCTGATGGGCAAGAGGGTGGGAGGGAGCAGGTAGGAAATACCAAGAGAAGGAAGGGAGGAAGGGAAGGGGGTGGGGGGAAAGAATGGAAAGAGGAAAGGAAGAAGAGAGT
Source organism: Typhlomys cinereus (assembly GCA_023101885.1). Lineage (NCBI taxonomy): Eukaryota > Metazoa > Chordata > Mammalia > Rodentia > Platacanthomyidae > Typhlomys > Typhlomys cinereus. Next base: position 7,161,141 of record JALPQD010000051.1, read on the forward strand.
GGTGAGGATACCTACTCAATGAGCTTGTTTAACTAGGAATAATAATAAAAAAATTTCTGGTGGATATGGCAGAAGCTGCAGTTCGGAAAGGCAGAGCCTGGGAAACCCCAGAACAAAGCAATACAGAAGCAGAGCATAGGTGTCGGGAGCCATAAAAAATGGCCTTTTGCCTAAGTGACCATCTTGGGCGCCTGCCTGTCTCTGTTTCTGTTTTCCCTATAGCTGAGCCCTAAACAAGCCTGCCTGTCTCTGTTCCTGTTTTCCCTACAGCTGAGCTCTAAACAAGCCTGCCTGTCTCTGTTTCTGTTTTCCCCATAGCTGAGCCCTTTATCAGAAACAACAAACAACCACTTGAGGTTTAACTCATCTGCTAACTACCTTATCTACCATAAATATCTCAGTCTCCTAGCAACCTTTCCTGCCTGGCAAGATGGTTTTCCCGCCTAAACCCCTGCCCTAAGAAGCCCCTTCCCCTAGAAGTATATAAACCCTCCCCTGGATCAATAAAGTTAGAGCTTGATCGGAACTCTTGACTTGCTCTCCTCCTTTGTGTCTCCTGTCCTTCATTTGTCCTCCCCCCTCCTAGGTTACCCGGTTCTCAGAGTGTCCCGCGGGCCAGGGCAATTGGCGCCCAACGTGGGGCCTGGGCCTAGGTGGGGGGGCTTCGGACAAATGCTGTTTGACCAAAGACTGCCGTCAACTCAGAGGATCTACGCTCCCAGGCGACGAGAGAAGATCCTGTCTGCGATCGCCACAGAGTCATCCGCCTGTGAGCCAGATCCCGTGTTAAGGTAAGATTCAAACAGCACAATCATAGGACAGGCAGTAAATAAGCATGACTTATTTTTAAAGGGACCCAAGGAGTCCCTCAAGACACAAGGAACTAGATTAAGAAAAAAGACTTAAAAGACAACTCTGCTCCTGGCATCCGCCAACGAGCCGCGCGGGACGGGCAGAGCTGCGGGGGGGGGGGGGGGGGGGCGGCTACCAGCAGTGGTGAGGTAGCTCGCGCCCGGTGCCGTATCAAAGTATGGCGGCAGGCAATGAGGTTCCGTACAAAAATATGGCGGCGCACAGCGGTGGCGTTGGCCATAGCACACATGCGCAAAACAAAATGTTTGGGGGCAAAGCGGTCCGCTCGTCCCAGCGTGGAAAAAAGTTTGTGGGCAGAAGCCTGGAGAGAGGTCCCAGTGTGTGGAAAAATGGTTGCTGGGAGAGAAAATGCCTCATGGTTCCCTTCATAGAGGAGAAGGAGGATGGAAATGGTTAAAAACAAACAAACAAACAAAAAACAAAAAACGCTTCCTATGCATCTTCACAGAAACCTGTCCCGGGGCAGGCTAGAGTGGGGAGCTCAAGGGGGGCTGACATACAAAGTTACTTTTAAAAGGTTCTGACTTGTTTGGCTATTTGAATTCTCTATGAATATGTGTATTTTATGTTTCATAATAAAAAAAAAAGTGGCCACTTTAGGTTATTGCGCACTTGTAATCACATTTTTGGTTTTGACTTTGTTCATTATTTGGCATGCCCAATTTAAATGCATGTGCACACTTAAAATTACCATCAAAAGGCCTGAGTACGTACTGATTAAAATATCTTTTTATGAAGCTTCACAAAGAGATAATGTGTTTTTGCCTAGGAAAGTTTGTTTTCACATGTGTAATGTTAACATTTAACAGCCAAAAAATTAAACTGGTTTCTGAGAAATTATGAGCTCCCTTCCTTGGGAAAAAATCTGGTTCCTAATTCCAAGTATACTCCTATGTTCTCTTATAATCTTACAAATTTAATTCAAGTACAATGATTTTTAAGATGGGGTCTGCTGTTAATGCCTTTATTAAAGAACTTTTCTTACAGGATATCTAATATTAAAACAACAAAAAACCATCAAAAAGATAAAAAAGGTATAAAAAAGGTATGGTACTTAAATGTATAAAAGGTTTTTAAATAAGATTTATAAGATAAAAAATCTCGCTTAAAAATTAAATGTGTACAGGAGTTTTGAGTTGATTGATTAAAAAGATGTTAAAAGTGTGCTATAAAGGTTTATGAAATGTTGGTTTTATAAACAGAATAAGAACTAGAGATGGTAAAAAATATATACATTGTGCTTCTTTTCTGCTATAGAGGACATTGAGCCTCGGGGGTTAGAGATTAAGATTAAGCTTCACATATTCAAATGAATTTCAATTGTCTGTTTTGATTAAACAGGAGTTTGGTTACTCATAAAATCCCAACTTCTCAAGGGCAGCAGGAAGCTTATTCTGGGGTCATGAGTAAAAACTGGAGAGGTCTGAGAACGTTGGCTTAGAGTTAGAAATTGTTTACAGGATTACTATAGGACCTTTGGCCCTGAAAAGGTTCCGGTCCAAACCTTCGGGATTGGAATCTTATTAATGATATTATACAGGTTTATACTAGATCTCCTGATATTCAAAAGGTTATTTTAGAGGGAGAAAAAGTTTTACAACGTTGCTCCAGGCCCCCTTCGGCTTGTGAGTGAGTTGCTGTTGATATGCCCGCTCCTCCTTCAGATCCCCCTCCCTCGGACAATTCCCCTCACTTAGAGTCCCCTCCCAGCCGTCTCTACCCCTCGTTAGACATTCCAGAGATCCTTAACCAAGTCTCTGATGATAATGCCCTACCCCCTTATGAGAAAACTTCCTTAGACAATGAGGCTACTAACCGTAAAACCCCCAACTGCCATCCTCAAAAAACCTTCCATTATTACCCACCCCCCTATGCTTCAGCTCCTCTCTTTTGCACCCCTGTTCTTCCTTCCGTCAACTCCTTAGATTTTATCACTCAAGCCAAAGCTGAGCTCTGTCAGCAAACAGCCTCCTTAAAACAACTCCTCCAACAAAAGAGGGAACATCTCACTCTGATAAAAGAGCTTCGTGCCCTAGATTTAGAATTAATTCAAACTTCTCAGTCTCCCCCTATAAGTTCAAACCCTAAAAAATGCCAAACAGCCTCTAAAAGCCTTCAATTTTTCCCAGTCACCCGGAGCAAAGTTTCCACAAATTCCCAAGAACCTTCCTCTTTCCAAGGGGAAGAAATCACTGAGACTGGGGATGAATCTGATAATCAGAGAGATGGAGAAACTCCCTCGGAGGAATCAGACTCCAAGGACACCCCACAGGCAGTCCAGAATCAATACCGCCGCCTAAGTTTAAAACATTTAAAAGACTTGAAAGCGGCAGTTTCTTATTACGGCCCTACAGCACCATTTACGGTAGCTTTACTAGAAAACCTGAGTGAGCGCTGGCTTGTCCCAAATGACTGGCATCATCTGGCCCGTGCCTGTCTAGCTGGCAGTGATTTTGTTCTTTGGAGAACTGAGTTTGCAGAAAATTGCAGAGAGACTGCCCAACGTAATTCTCAAACGCCTAAGACTAAAAACTGGACCAGAGATAGACTTATGTCATGCTATGGGCATCGCCATAGGAGTTGCCTTAAAAGATTTTACCAAAGACAAAAATTGCTTTAATTGTAAACAACCTGGCCATTTTTTCAAAAACTGTAAGGCGCCTAAGGCCTCCCGCCCACTGCCTACAACACCCTGCCCTTGATGCAAAAGAGGAAAACACTGGGCCTCTGATTGTCGCTCAAAAGCTGATGCCCAGGGAAACCCATTGCCGCCAAAAAACTTCCAGAGGGGCCAGCCCCTGGCCCCAGCTCAGACAACTCAGGGACTCAACCCCGGGGCTATCAGGTTCATTCCTCAAACCAAAACATCCCAGCCAACATCTCCACTTTCCACCAAACAACCTCAAACAACCTCAGTCCCTCCACTGACTCAATATTAACCCCTGATATGGGAGTTCAAGTCCTACCCACGGGCATATATGGCCCTTTACCCACGGGTACCTTTGGCCTTATTCTTGGGTCCACTAATTCCACCTTAAAAGGCCTCCATGTTTATCCAGGTGTTATAGATTCTAATTATACAGGTGAAATAAAAATCTTTGCCTACTCTAACAATGGACCCCTTAAAATAATGGCTAAACAAAAAATTGCCCTGATAAGATTCAGTTAAAAGATCCATATTTTTACCTGGGTTTTGAGCTTCGCCAAAACTTTATATTTTCTCAAAATGTTCAATTAAAAACAGACCAATTAAATACATTAAATGACTTTCAAAAATTCCTGGGCAATGTTACTTGGTTACGGCCATATTTAAAACTCACTACAGGAGAACTCAAACCCTTTTTTCAGATACTAGAAGGCAATCCTGACCCTTCATCTCCTCGAACCCTAACACCTCAGGCATACAAGGCCTTACAATTAATAAATAAAGCTATTCAAGAACAAACTATTTCCTTTATCCAATATGATAAGCCCCTCAACTTCATTGTTTGTGCTACATCTCATTCTCCCACTGGAGTTTTCTGGCAATCTGGGCCACTTCTTTGGGTCCACCTCTCCGCATCACCTCCTAAAGTTCTTAGCCCCATCCGTTCCTCGTTGCCAATCTTATAATGCTAGGACGATCTCAGAGTAAACAATTCTTTGGTAAAGATCCTGATAATATTATTGTTCCATATTCAAAGTACAGATCAATTGGTTGCTTCAGACAACTAAAGAAGGGCCTCTCATATGTCTGTCCTTTGCAGGCTCCATTGATAATCATTACCCTGGCGACAAATTTCTTCAGTTTGCCTGTGTTCACCCCTTTGTTTTTCCAAAAATCACAGCTACCGCCTCTCTCTCTAATGCTTCCTTGGTTTTTACTGATGGGTCTACTACAGGGATAGCTGCTGTCATTATTAATAATCAGTCCATGGCTATCCACACACCGTACACCTCTGCTCAGCTTGTTGAACTTGCTGCAATCATAAGAGCTTTTGAACTCCTTCCTAATGTTGCCTTTAACCTATATACTGACAGTGCCTATATTGCCATTCTGTTCCTTTATTAGAAACCATTCCCTACATTAAATCCACCACCAATACAGTTCCCTTATTTAGAGAACTTCAAAGGCTTATTACTGCCCAATCACTAGAACATGCTCATCAAACCCTTAAAAATACCATCCACAAACTCAAAAAGGGAGAACTTTCCTGTGTTAAAGACTCTCCAAAAAATATTGTCCATCATGCTCTCTTCGTCCTTAACTTCCTGATATTAGATAATAAGCACAGGTCTGCTGCTGATCGTCTCTGGCACCCCGAGACACATAAAGGCTTTGCCACAGTATTGTGAAAAGACCCCCTTACTTCTAAATGGAATGGGCCTGATCCAGTCCTTATCTGGGGCCGTGGATCTGCCTGTGTCTATGATTCCCAAGAAGATGCACCCAGATGGCTTCCTGAATGACTAGTAAAACAATTCACTGCCTCTACAAGACCAAATACTTCTCCCCTCCCTAAGGATGATAACTCACCCTCTTCCAGAGGAATAATCCCTCTGAGAAACTTTCTCTCTGTGCTCTCTGTGTTACAGAAAAAGGATGAGAAGACTCCTTACAATTTGGCTCGCCCTCTGATGATGCCCTCTTCCAGAGGAGGAATGGACCCTGGAGCCATATCTGCCGCCGATCTCTTACAACAACTATATGGTGCTCCATGTGATTGCAGTGGAGGTTTTTCTTCCACTAGTCATCCTGTAACCTCCCAGACTACCGATTGTGGAGATAAAACTGCCCACTTAGTATCCTCCCCAGGATGCCCATCCAAGGTTCATGGGTTAACTGTTCATTCTCCAACCGCCCTCATGTCATGGCAATACACTCTCAAGCCAAAAATTGTTCCTTCCTCCAATGGCTTACCAGGCCCCTGCCCTACAGGCTGTAACTTTATCACCGAGATGCATGCCTCATGTTACAGTGTGGCCCAAAGATGTACCCATCAAGGCCAACAATATTTTACCACTGTCCCCAACATCATAAGATCAGGCAAGGACACCGGAGATTGGAGTTTTGCACCTTCTACTGGTTCTGTTAACTTTCAGCCTGTCAAAGCTTCATGCATAGCGACTCCTGGAAAACCAGCATGCTGGAACATCCAGGTTCCCATTCACGTCTCTGACGATGGACCTACTGATCAGGTCAGAGAACACCATGTTGAACAAACTCTTCAAGAAATGATAAACTCCTTGATTCCCCGCATAGATTATATCCCCTACTGCTTCCCAAATCCAGAGAAATAGATTTAGATCCTTATACTTCTGATATTATCTCCGCAAGTTCCACTTTAAATGCCTCCAACCCTCAATTAGCGCAGGATTGCTGGTTGTGCTTGGCCTTAGGCAATAGTTAACCTCTTGCAGTTCCCCTCTTAAATGAATCCATTCCTATTGATAACCCTAACTGCATACTCTCTGTCCCCTTCAAGGTTCAACCCACTGGGTTCACAAACTCCACCTGCTTTTACAAATACTTCCTTAATAATTCCTTTGATATTGATGTAGGTGTAGCCTCCTTCACATCCTGCTCAGAAATAACTAATGTTTCCACAGCCCTCTGCGCTGGCCCAGGAAAAGTTTTTACCTGCAGGTCTGGGTTAGCCTTTTCCTTCCTCCCTACAAATTGGACTGGACTCTGTGTCCTGGCCTCCCTTTTACCTGACATTGAGATTCTCCCAGAGGATGCACCTGTCCCTATTCTTTCCATAGACTACCTCATTCCCAGACATAGAAGAGCTGTTCAGTTTATTCCAATCCTTGTTGGCTTAGGGATCGCTGGGGGCCTAGCCTCTGGTGCTACAGGCATGGGAGTTGCTATTCATTCCTATACTAGTCTCTCTCAACGACTGGCAGATGATGTCCGGACAGTTTACAAGTTAGTTCAAGACATCCAAGGTTCAAATAGACTCCTTGGCTTCAAAACCTATTCAGGTTCATTATCATCGCCTCGAGATGGCTGAACGAGGCTATCTAGAGCTAATGGAGGATGGGTCCCCTACGGGAACAGCATAGGCCTCAGACCTATGCCTACAAGCATGGATGGACATTGATAAGGGGTGCGAGGCAAAGACACTGCAAGGGAAGGACCCTACTGTCTGCATCTGAGTTCCCTGAGAAACATGCCTGATTGCATAGAGGTTGGTGCCAAAAAATTCCTCTCCTCCCCAAAAAAGACACCTACAAAACCTATCCGGGAGGATCAGGCCACTGTTTCCCCCCATCGGTTAAGGTACAACACCCATAAAGGGTGCTTGTCCCTCCTCCTCAAGCTCCACTTCTCCCCTTAATAATACAGAAAGGGAGGAGATGCCAGGAGCCATAAAAAATGGCCTTTTGCCTTAGTGACCATCTTGGGCGCCTGCCTGTCTCTGTTTCTGTTTTCCCTATAGCTGAGCCCTAAACAAGCCTGCCTGTCTCTGTTCCTGTTTTCCCTATAGCTGAGCTCTAAACAAGCCTGCCTGTCTCTGTTTCTGTTTTCCCCATAGCTGAGCCCTTTATCAGAAACAACAAACAACCACTTGAGGTTTAACTCATCTGCTAACTACCTTATTATCTACCATAAATATCTCAGTCTCCTAGCAACGTTTCCTGCCTGGCAAGATGGTTTTCCCGCCTAAACCCCTGCCCTAAGAAGCCCCTTCCCCTAGAAGTATATGAACCCTCCCCTGGATCAATAAAGTTAGAGCTTGATCGGAACTCTTGATTTGCTCTCCTCCTTTGTGTCTCCTGTCCTTCATTTGTCCTCCCTCCTCCTAGGTTACCCGGTTCTCAGAGTGTCCCGTGGTCCGGGGCACATAGGATGATTTCAGATGTCACTCTTGGGCCTTCACACACACACACACGCACACGCACATGCACACGCGTGGAAAAAGGTCTATTTTGTTTACTGTTTATCCCAGAATCAAAAAACCAGGTGTCCCAAGAAGACTCAAAGAGCTAAAATTTAGTTCCTGGCTTTGGAGGTATGGTCGGTAAGTGTGTCCCAGCAGAGGGGCATCAAGTAACACTCAAATGCCCCTGGACTTTGCAGTCCCAGTGGCTGTAGAGAGTCAGAGCCCCTCCCAGACTTGGTGGTCAATTGACACAGAAGTGGGAGAGGTGTCCTGGCAGGATTCGGGGTGAAAGAGTCATTGCCATAACCAGCTTCTCAGGATCTGCTGGTTGCTGTGAAAATGAGACTGCAAGGATGACATCATGTGCATGTTTTCTGTCTGAGGGACAGGGAGTGTGTCTGGGAAAGGTGCTTCACCCTGTGCTCAGCTCTGGGGACTCTTGACAGTCCTTGCACCCAATCACACTGCATTCTGTTGCCAAAGAGACCTTTGCAGTTAGGCAGGGTTTAGTTTCAAGCTCTACCTCTTCACATTCAAATCGAGATGACAGTTTACCCAACGCATGCACCATTTGTTTCACCTGTGAAATTATTGTGGGGGAGTTTTTTTTTTAATGCGTCTCTAAGTTCTTGTATTTAGGAGTGGAAGACTGAAACAAGAACATGCTCAGAGGATTAAGGCAGAGTTTGTTAGAGGAGAGAAAGACTGGAACTCATAGGCATGGATTCTGTGAGTTGCAAGAGAGCTGTCTGATAGGCTGTGCCAAAATGTGACAAGGGCCAGGAAGTCGGAAAGGAACTCATGGATTCCAAATGTGGAATCCATGAGGAGCAAGGGAACCAACGATGACTGGCAGGATCAGGGGTATTTATAGGATTAGGCAGGCCTAGGAAAAGTAGCTTTTCCTCCAGATATTGGAGCTTTTGGTTCTCTGCATCTCATTGGTCTGTTCATATTGGGGCCCAGCTCAGTTGATCTTGTGGCTGACCTAATGGTAGGGCTGTTTCTTAACTTACCTGCAATGGAGAGCTCATCTCAAAATCCTTCATGAACAGAGGGTTCAGGAAAGTTAGGGACCTTATCTCTGTGGAGAATTAGAATAGGATGTGTTCCTTTGCGATAATCCTAGGTGACCTTCAAAGATCCTCCCAGCAAGGCTGCTCCAAAACTGCCTAAAAATGAAATTCTTTTTGTGTCTGGACTCACCTGTGAGACCACTCATTTGTACCATCCACTCACCTGTGCCAGCCATGTACCCATGCCGATGGTGATTCTAACTTGGGAAGTGTGTTCGGCAACCAGGGAAACGGAACCACGACCAACTTGAACAAAAGCTGGATAAAGTCAGTCAGGGGAAAGGGCTCGAGGAGGCTAGAAAACAGGGAAAGAACATCTTCAAGAGATGCAATTCATGCCCCAAGAGGGACATCCCACAGGAACCTCAGTGCTGCAGGACAGCCCATATTGCTTAGATGTATTGTGGAGGCTGGGTGGGTGGTAGAGGGTTGAGATGCTTCCTGAGAAATAACTTGTGTGTTTAGTTAGGAGAGCTTGTCAGTTTGCTGTCTCCTTTGGGATGAAAAAGGCCATCCCTTACATTGACAGCACTCTGCTGTCACAGATTGCACAGAGGTGCAAAGTTACACAAGCATGGAATGGCCCTGTGCTCACTAATGTGACCCCAAGGTACTGTGGGAACAACTCTGGCCCATCTGCAAAGGAGCTTCTTGTGCCCTCAGGGGGGTGAGGGTGGGCAACAGGTGCCCTTCTTAGGATGACCACATTGTTTCTGACTGGCCCATGGCTGACAGGAGTGAGGCATTTCCCCAGGAGTAGAGCTCATCTCTGCACTCGGGCATTAGAGATGCTTCTTTTCTGTTTGTCTTCAAATACCTGGGAGGTGGTTCAGGGGATAAAGAGCTTGCTAAGCAAATATGAGGTCTGGAGTTCGAATCCCCAGAGTCGGGTAGGTGCTGCAGCTGTTGGAAATGCCAGATGTCCTCAGGTTCAGCTAGTGAGCCAGCCAGGCTCATTGCAGAGCTCTGGTTCAAAGTAGACAGTGATGGAGAAAGATATTTGACTTCAGCATGAGGCCTTCCAAGTATGCACAGCCCTTCTACATACATGCACCCCCACACCTTGTACACACACACAAACACACATACACACCCTTATACATATACATCCTCACACACATATATGTACCCACACTCTCTTACACACTGAAACACCCACACCCACCCACCCATATACACACACACACATACACATACACATCCCTCCCACAAGTTTTTCATTGTGTAAATTATTTTACTTTTTTTATTCTTTTAGAGCTTCATACATGAATATAAATTTACAATATTTTACATCTTAATCATTAATCCTATCCCCTTCCTTTTTCCATTACAACCCTTCTTCTCCCCTGCCAGTCTCCCTCCTATTTTCGCGTCTTTTTGCATCTGTGTTGCCTTTGATGGCATACCTTGAGCCCTTACTGGAGAGTCCTGTATCAGTGGGAAAACCTCTTCCCTCCCAGCACCCCCATCTCGCGTCAACCCTTTACACTCTCTCAAGGAACCGGGAGGCCTTTTGAGATCTCTTTTCTTCAACGATGAAATGATAGGCCAAATCCTGTGCAGGTCTTGTGGATGTGCACGTAGCTGCCTCGAGTTCATGGATGTAACAGCTCTGTCGTGTCCAGAAGATACCGTCTGACCTCCTTCAGGCTCTTACAACCTTGCAGCCCTTCTTGCACAACATTTCTTGATCCTTGAGGTGATGGGTAGTAGATTAGATGTCTTGTTTAGGGCCTGAAGTCACTTATTTTCTACACTTTCACTAGTTGTGATTTTCTGTAATAAACATCTTCCATTGCAAAAACAAGCTTTTAGGTTGAGAGCTGACTGTTCCTCCAATTTATAGATGTGATGTCAAATGTTTAATAGCAGTTTGATATAAAGTCTTTGTTTGTAGCCTTCTAGAGCCTATGTCTTTCCTTTTCATAGGTCTTGGCCTGATTCACTGCACCAAGAATGTGTTCCCTGTTGAAAAATGAGACTTAAATCCAAGAAAGCATTTGATTACCCCCCCCAACATCCACACCATTATTACACCTAGAGTTGCCTCTTGCCAGAGTGCTGGTTATTGTAGCTTGCACCTTTAACAGACTGATGAGAGTTGATTGCTTCCTCCAAGCTCAGTAACCTATGTAGAACTTTCTAATACTGTGAAAACTGGTCAGCAAGGAGGAAGCTTCTGGGACCACTCTAAGCTTTTTATCCCTATGTCCTGTGGTCATCATGTGTAGTGTCTTCAGAAATGGGGTCATGGGGTCTTGCCATCAACTTCTGGTGGGCATCCAAGAGCAATGTCAAAAGCCTATTTGGGGAGGCCTTTGAGGTCTCTCTGATCAGCAATTTATTAGGTGATATCACATACCTGGTACTGAGAATTTTGTTTAATTGCCTATAGCTTCTGGTAGGAGCATTGTAGAGTATTATCCGTTAAACTTTATCTTCCTCTCTCTATGTTTCCTCATATAGTGTATGTCTGTTCACATTCTTGAAAAAATATTTTTTTATATATTTATAATATAGGATGTTTCCATCTGGCTTACAACCTTAGTACTATTTGTCACTACCCTAGTCCTTTGGGTTCCCTATTCCTTTCATCTGTCTTTATCCTAAATGTTAACATACACACAATTTTAATAAATTATCCTGAGGCAAACAATACTGACATGGAGTGTGTGAAGACTTATAAACATTAATTTTCTTCTCTTTTTCTATGTGTTTTATTTATTTTTTTTATAATACATTTTTTATTATTATTTCAGCTCATACAAACTTAATAGGTACACCAGTTCCTTCCCCCCCCAAACCCCCTGCTCCCCTTCCCCTCACCCCTCCCGCCCCATCCCCCCATGCCTCCCGCCCTGATTCCCAGAGTCCTTTCTTGTGCATGCCTGACTCTCCTCTGGGTCCTCCTCTCCGATGACGTACAAGGACCCAGTGGCATTTCCCTTAACCCTTTCCTGTGTTCCCCTTAAGCACAGGAATCCCTTGCCTCCAAGGATCTTGGTGCCTTTAGCATATGCTAGACTTTGTGAGGTCAATAGTGTGTTGGACATTGCGCCGGGCATGCAATGTCCAATTACGATTGCTTCGGCCCTAACTTGTGTGGAGTATCTTGCAAATCATTGCTCCTCCCATCCTTTTGCTCTTACACTCTTACCGCCCCCTCTTCCGCAAATGTCCCTGAGCTTCAGGATGGGGAGAAATTAGTCTGCCCTAGTTCTAGGTGGTTGACATAGAGTCTCTGAAGTTCTGGATAGTGGTTCATTGATTTTCTTTTGCAGTTTTGTTGCTCCTATAATGCCCTTCACTCCATCGTGATGGGCACTGTATGTCACCCCCTGGCCAAAGACAAAAAGCTGTTAAACTGGAGTCTTATTATAAGAGCACATTCAAGGGTAGATGTAATACTTATACCCAAAAGTGGAAACGCAGGGTCATACAGCGTTAGGCAATGGGAGGGGTCAATCACCCATTTGCAAAATGGTTACTTTTTAATCTGCCGGACTATATGCCCTCCCCTTCTGGTGAGTTCATACCCCCTTAGTTGTGAATGATCAGGAACTAATTGTGAACTTAACTAGGTGTCACATTACTTTCTTGCAGTCCTTGATGGGGGCCTATTTTCTCTAATGTAACATGGTCACTTCTCTCCTTGTGTCTGGTGTGGCCCTCCAACCCCATCCTTCCTGTTCATAATACTTGCAATTACTGTAGGTAATACATAGATTTACCTATGAGTGTCTCAAGATGGGCTGGGTGGGTTTGGTATTAGGAGCCACCTATTAGGGAGTACATACGGCACTTAATTCTCTGGGTCTGGGATACTTCACTTAATATAATTGTTTCTAATGACATCCATTTCCCGGCAAATTCCAGTAATTCATCCTTTTTGATGGCTGAGTAGTACTCCATTGTATAGATGTACCACAGTTTCCTTATCCACTCGTCAACTGTTGGACATTTGGGTTGATTCCATGTCTTTGCTATTGTAAACAGTGCTGCTATGAACATGGTCGTGCTTGTGGTATCGAGGAGAACCTCTGCTGCAAAGGGGGTTATACCCAAAAGTGGAATAGCAGGGTCATATGACATTTCAATCTTTAATTTCTTTAAGAATCTCCAGATGGCTCGCCAGAGTGGCTGTATGAGCCTGCATTCCCACCAGCAATGTAGCAGAGTTCCCCTCTCTCCACATCCTCTCCAGCATTTGTTGTTGTTTGTATTGTGGATTTTTGCCATCCTGACCGGGGTGAGATGATATCTCAGGGAAGTTTTGATTTGCATTTCCCTGATGGCTAAGGAAGTGGAGCATTTTTTAAGATATTTGTAAGACATTTTAATTTCATCCCTGGTAAAGTTTCTTTGAAGTTCCAGGGCCCATTTTTGGAATTGGGCCATTGGTTTCCTTGATGTTTAGTTTTCTAAGTTCTTTGTGCACTCTGGACAGTAGAGCTCTATCAGATATGTGGTTAGTGAAGATTTTCTCCCATTCTGTGGGTTGCCTTGGAGCTCGTGTTACAATCTCTTTATCTGAACAGAAGCTCTTTAATTTCACAAGATCCCAACTGTTGAGAGTTGGTAGCAGTGACTGTGCCATTGGATGTCTGTTTAGGAAATGTTGGCCTAGCCCAATCAGCTCGAGGGAGTTTCCTATCCTTTCAACTATGGTTTTTATAGTCTCTGGCCTGATATCAAGGTCCTTGATCCATTTGGAATTAAGTCTTTTACATGGTGACAAGTATGGGTCCAGCTTTAATCTTCTGCATGTGGAGATCCAGTTTTGCCAGCACCATTTGTTGAAGATGCTGTTCTTTTTCCATTGGATTTTTTGGGCCCCTTTGTCAAAGACCAAATGGCTGTAATTTTGTGGGCTTATATCTGGGTCTTCAATCCTTATCCATTGATCTGTATGTCTATTTTGGAGCCAGTACCAGGCTGTTTTTATAACTATGGATTTGTAATATAGACTAAGGTTCGGTATGGTAATACCTCCAGCAGTGTTTTTGTTACTCAGGATTGTGTTTGCTATCCTGGGTCTTTTGTGCCTCCATATGAATTTTGAGATTGTTTGGTCAACTTCTTTGAAGAAATGCTTTGGGATTTTGATTGGTATAGCATTGAATTTGTATATTCCTTTTGATAGGGTGGTCATTTTTATGATGTTGATTCTGCCAATCCAGGACAAGGGAGGTCTTTCCACCTCCTGGTATCCTCTGCAGTTTCTTTCTTTAGGGTTTTAAAGATTTCATCGTAAAGGTCTTTTACCTCCCTGGTTAGGTTTATACCAAGGTATTTCATTTTTTTAGGGGCTATAGTAAATGGGATTGTTTCTCTCAGGGCTTTTTCACTTCTTTCATTCTGGGCATATAGGAAGGCCACTGATTTTTGTACATTTATTTTATATCCTGACACCGTGCTGAACTTCTCAATTAGTTCCAGGAGCTTCCTGGTGGAGTTTTTGGGATCACTCAGGTATAAGATCAAGTCATCTGCAAATAGGGATAGCTTGACTTCTTCCTTGACGATTTGAATCCCTCTTATGTCCCTTTCTTGTCTTATGGCTTCAGCTAAGACTTCAAGTACAATATTGAATAGAAGTGGTGAGAGTGGACAGCCTTGTCTAGGTCCTGATCGAAGTGGGAATGCTTCCAATTGTTCCCTATTGAGCATAATCCCTGCTGTGGGCTTGTTGTATACAGCTTTTATTATATTGATAAAGGTTCCTTCCATTCCTACTGTCTCTAGCGTTTTGATCAAAAAAGGCTGTTGGATCTTGTCAAAAGCTTTTTCTGCATGTATCGAGAGTATTATGTGGTCTTGGACTTTGGACTGGTTTACATGATGAATTACATTTATTGATTTGTGTATGTTGAACCAACCTTGTGTGCCAGGGATGAAGCCTACTTGGTCCCCATGAATAATCTTTTTAATATGTTTTTGAATCCGATTTGCTAAAACTTTGTTGAGAATCTTGGCGTCTGTGTTCATCAGAGAGATAGGCCTATAGTTTTCTTTTTTAAGTGCATCTTTATTAGGTTTTGGGATTAAAACGATATTAACTTCATAGAAGGAATTTGGTAGTGTTCCTTCCTTTGCTATTTGATGGAACAGTTTAAGGAGTATTGGTATTATTAACTCCTTAAATGTCTGGTAGAATTCTGTGCTGAATCCATCTGGTCCAGACATTTTTTGGTGGGAAGATTCAAGATTACTTCCTCAATTTCCTTATATGTTATAGGACTATTTAAATAATTCACAACTTCGTGATCCAATTTAGGTAAGTTGTGTTTACTTAGAAATTCATCCATCTCTTTTGTGTTGTCAAACTTCACAGAGTATACGTTTTTGAAATATGATGTTATAATTCTCTGGATTTCTTGGGTATCAGTAGTGATAACTCCATGTTCATTTCTGATTTTGTTAATTTGGGTTTTCTCTCTCCTGCTTTTGGTTAATTTAGCTAGGAGTGTATCAATGTTATTGATTTTTTCAAAGAACCAGCTTTTTGACTGGTTGATTTTTTCTATCTTTTTCTGTCTCAATTTCAGATATTTCTCCCCTTATTTTGCTAATCTCCTCTCTTCTACTACTTTTGGGATCAGATTGCTCTAGTTTCTCTAAAGCTTTAAGCTGCATTTTTAAGCTGTTTATTTCTGTTGTTTCCATTTTTTTGATGTAGGCATTAAGAGCTATGAACTTACCTCTTAGGACAGCTTACATTGTGTCCCAGAGATTTTGGTAAGTTGTATTTTCGTTATCGTTCACTTTCAGGAAATCTTGAATTTCCTTTTTAATTTCTTCCTGAATCCAGTTCTCATTCAGCATCATATTGTTAAGTTTCCAGGAATTAGTGTATTTTCTCTTGTTTGTTGTGTTGTGGATGTCCAGCTTTAGGCCGTGGTGGTCTGATAGGGCACAGGTTAGAATTTCAACTTTTTTGTATATGTGTAGATTCGTTTTGTGGCCCAATACGTGATCTATTTTGGAGAAAGTTCCGTGTGCTGCTGAGAAAAATGTGTATTCTTTGGTACGTGGGTGAACAGTTCGATAGAGATCTGTAAGGTCCATTTCTTTCAGGGTTTGATTAAGTTCCAAAATGTCTCTGTTAAGCTTTTGACCTGTTGATCTATCCCATGTTGAGAGGGTGGTGTTGAAGTCCCCAAGAATTATCGTTTGGGGGTTGATTTCTTGCTTTAGACGCTGTAGGATTTCCTTAATGAATGTGGAGGGGCCCGTATTGGGTGCATATATGTTCAGTATTGTGAAGTCTTCCTGGTGAATTGTACCTGTGACTAAAATGTAGTATCCATCCGTGTCTCTTATAATTTTCTTTGGTTTGAAGTCCACTTTGTCTGATAGCGTAATGGCTACCACTGCCTGTTTTTTGCTTCCATTTACTTGTAGAATTGTTGACCAGCCTTTTATTTTTAGAGCGTGCCTATCTTTTGTGGCGAGATGGGTTTCCTGCAGGCAGCAGATTGATGGATTGTGATTTTTAATCCAAGTTTGTAATCTGTGTCTCTTGATCGGTGAGTTAATTCCATTAACATTTAGTGTTATAATGGAGAAACTATTTTTAATTCAGACATTTATTATGTTTAGTAGTTTTTATAAGTATATTGCTTCGCTTTTAATGGTGTTATATTCGCCTTCTGTTCTCCTGGATATGCCTGTTTTTTTCTTCACGCTTGAGTATCATTTCTAGCAGTTTTTGAAGGCCTGGTTTGGTGGACATGTATCCCTTCAAGTTGGCTTTGTGCTGGAAAATTTTTCTTTCTCCCTCGATCATGACTGATAGTTTTGCAGGGTAAATCAGCCTGGGTTGACATTTTTGCTTATTCAATACTTGAAGTATGTCTCTCCAAGCTCTTCTTGCTTTTACTGTTTCGACTGAGAAGCCATTTGTTATTTTAATAGGTTTACCTTTAAAAGTGACTTGTTTTTTCTCCCTTGAAGCTCTCAGCACCAGTTCTTTATCTTGAATGTGGAGTGTTTTAACTATTATTTGCCGTGGCTTGCTTCTGTTTTGGTCGTATCTGTTTGGGGTGTGGAATGCCTCTTGTATATTGATGGGCCTCTCTTTTTTTAGATGAGGAAAGTTTTCCTTGATGATCGTTTGAAAAATTTCCTCAGGGGTGGTATTTTGAGATTCTTACTCTGGTATTCCATGGATACGCATGTTAGGCTTCTTCAGGGTGTCCCATATTTCTTGGATATTTCTGTCAAGTATCTTTTTGGCTTTAACCACCTCTTCCATTGAGCTGGTTAGTACTCCCACTTTATCTTCAAGGTCTGAAATTCTGTTTTCTGCTTCGTTAGTTCTGTTGATAAGACTCTCTGTGGAGTTCTGGGTTGAAGATAACTTGTCTTTTAGCTCAGTTTTAAACTCTGCTTGAGTCTGTTTTAACTGCTCTATGCCAGTTTTTGTTTCTTGCACTGTTTTTCTCAACTCCTCCAGATGTCTGTTGTGTTCTTCTTCAAAGCGATTGATTCTATTATGTAATTCCTCCCTGATTTCCTCTTTCATAGTATTGAACATGGTAATGATCATATTTGAAAGTCGTTATCCTGGGTCAGGCTTTCTTGGCTTTTTTCCGCGGGTTTATTCTGGTTGGAGTCTAACATTATGGGATTAATTTCTTCAGTGGGAAATTTGTTTACTTGAGTGTTGCTTCTCATGGATTTGCACTTTGACTTTGGCATTGTCATTTTAACTCTTAAGATCTTTCAATTTCACTAAACTGAATTATTTGGCCTGGGGTTCTGGGGGTGCGCAGGGACAGAGCTTACCTAGGTCATGGGTGAGGCCCAGCTGAACCGTTTTCGCGTCCTGACCAGCAGAGCGGGGTGGGGAATGGGAGGATAGGGGCGTCGGCATGGAGCTATTTAACCTGAGGGAAGCTGGGGCGGGGCCTGGGCACAGGGGGAGGTCCTCCTCATCCCTCCGCCCTGCGCGCCGCTCTGGCTGGATGGTGGGAGTTGGAGCCGGGTCCCTTTGGGCTGACCTGGGGTCCTGGTGGGCGGGCGCAGGCGGAGCTTACCTAGGTAGCGGGGTGAGGGCTGGCTGGGCTGCGCGTGTGCGTCCCGACCGGCGGAGCGGTGTGGAGTAAAGAGAGGTTCTGTGTTTTAATTAATTGAATGGAGTCTACATTAAATGACATTGTGTATGGATGTAAATGAAAGTACTGCATATGGCATTTCACAGTAAAAAGTTGGACTTAGAGAAAATTAAGTCTATGTGATTAACCAAGCTCTCACTGTAGGAGAGAATTTTATACTCACTGGACAATAGAAGCTCTTGGCAAAGGGCAAAGAGAAAATTATGAGGGAGAAACAGGCTCTCATCAGAAAGTATGTGGGAAATGCAAGTATTTATCATTTCTTTTAGGACTATGTGTCAACATGCACTGTGAATGTTCGATAATAGATCATAAGCTAATAACCAGTATCCATTCTTCATAAACGATTCCTTTCTTATCAGTCATGAGATTTTCTGTCATTTGTCATTATCTATCTAGAATCAACTATATACCTAATTACCAAACAATTATTATCTATCGATTATATATCACTTTCATATCTCATCTATCAATCTACCATATATCTGTATCTATCTAGTGATCGTCTACCTATATATCATCCTTTTTCTTATCTATCATTTATCTGTCATCTACCTATTTATCTATCATCTATATTTATCTATGGCTGAGAAAATTTATAGGAGAATCATTTCTATTTCCTTCTGCTCACCTCATACCTCTTCTCCTAAAAGGGAGGGATCTGGACAGTATGTTCCCAGTGTGATTTCAGGGGTCGAATGGGGCAGTAACTGATGTGTGTAGCTCTTTCTTTCCCTTTCTGATAGTGCCATGGTACATCAATCTTACAGATGCTCTATCATAGTCCCCCCACTTACTGGCTGTCAAGTTTGTAGAGAGGCACATGACTCAGCTGTGTTTCAGTTCCTAGATTGTAGACACTGGGCCACAATCAACCACCTGCATATTTAACAGAAATGAGCAGACAACCACTAGATGCAGGGGTGAATGAAACTTAGATTTTTCTCCCAGAAGTAAGAGACAAATATAATCTTTGGTAGAAGGAAGCTATGTGGTGTGCGGAAGGCCAGAGGTCGGCTAGCCACTTAATAACCTTCTTACCTGCTACCTTTTCTTTAGTACAGAGCTAAGTTTCATTTTCTATTCTCTCTCCAGAGACCCTGTGGTTTGTTCTCATGGATGAAACATAGGGTGGATATAATGCATATCTTGAAAGGAAAGCCTGTGAAGTGAATGTGTTTTGTGAGATCTGTGTTTTTGTTCTCCCCTGCTGACTGGATGATGTGAGGGTAACATGGAAGTTGTGTGTTGAGAGTGGAAGTCCCCAGGTTGAAGGAGTCCAAGCCCTGCACTAGAATTCAGTGTGACCCTCTGTGATAGTTAATCCTGGGTCTCAAGTGACACACCTGGTATTAATTAAGATCAACTGAGACAACCCGAAGAGATTATCTGAATAATGTAAAGATCAGCCCCAGATCCTCCTTATATCTCACTGGAGCCTCCCAGGAGAAGACCAGATAAAAAGAACTATAAAACAGGAGATTGGGAAGAAGAGAGATTCTCTAGGAATCTTCAGCCTTCAGTCATCACCCGCTAGCCTACTGGATGTCTGCTGTGACTTAGCCTGCCTCCAGCTTCAGCCACCTGCCATGTTGTCATCATGGTGAAAAAGTATATCTCCCCTTTGGAACTGTAAGTCGAGTAAATCTCCCTTTCTATCTTAAGTTGTTTGACTCTGGGTGCTCTCTCACAGCAATAATTTTTTTTATTATAACATTTTTTATTATTATTTCCACTCATACAAACTTAATAGGTAGACCAGTTCCCTCCCCCCTCCTCCTCCCCCCCGAACCCCCTGCTCCCCCTCCCTCCCTCCTCATCTCCCAGTGCCTCCCCCCCAATTCCCAGAGAGTCCTTTATTGTGTATGCCTAACTCTCCTCTGGGCCCTCCTCTCTGATGACGTACAAGGACCCAGTGGCATTTCCCTGAACCCTTTCTCGTGTTCCCCTTAAGCATAGGAACACTACTGTGGCCATCAATCCCTTGCCTCCAAGGATCTTGGTGCCTTTAGCCGATGCTAGACTTTGTGAGGTCAATAGTGTGACGGACATGGCGCAGGGCATGCAAAGTCCTATTATGATTGCTTCAGCCCTAACTAGTGTGGAGACTCTTCAAATCATTGCTCCCCCCATCCTTTTGCTCTTACAATCTTGCCGCCCCCTCTTCCGCAGATGTCCCTGACCTTCAGGATGGGGGGAGATTAGGCTGGCTTAGTTCTATGTGGATGATATAGAGTCTCTGAAGTTCTGGATTGTCTCACAGCAATAATTAAGAGTAACCATTACACCCTCATTATGAAGCCACACAGGGGTGGAGAGGGATGGCTTGGGATTTCTTGCTTATATGGAGGCCATGATTAGTCTCTCCCTTCTCCTTCTGGAGATAAAAGTGAACTGGAGAAAGTAGGAACTCTGACTAACTAGTCACAGCAATGAAGTTAGGGATGTCTGGGCTCATCTTGATTTTGCAAATGAGATTTAGCAAGAGATATCATGGTAATTCCAGGAAAGTCTAACAGAAGGATTGTAGTTTTTGAAACAGCAAATGACTGGCATGGAAAAGGAACAGCAGGAAGTCCAAGGATTCCACCCAGATTCTCATCCCCTGAGATACTGAGACAAGGCTGGCAGCTTCCCTATGGGGTCTATCCAGCTTTCCCAACTGCCCTGGCTTACCTCATCTGAATAATTTGGACAATTATACCCAATTATACCCAAGTACAACATGCTATTTGGGGGGGGGGTTGAGTCTGCTTTTGAAGGAATTAATTGTGGGCGGAGAATGAGCATATTACTGATCTGAAATCCCTCATTCACCTGAGCTGTACCACATAGCCTGCCTAACAACCCGGGCAGTACTGACATTTTGATTCTATAGGTAGGATAGCTGAGGCTGTGGCAGTGTTCTCCAGACCTACCTGAGTGTACCATGTGCCCCAGCTCTGGCTGCTCCTTCACAGCTCGGACTTCAGGGGGCTCTAGAACCGACCCTGTGCACCTCATGATCAGGAAGCAGACATTTCAACTGCCATTGAAAAGCAACAGCTGCGAAAAGCAGCTCGCTTAGACCATGCTTGTCCTTCGCCTCCCCCAAGCCCAGGTGTCTTGGGCTTTCCCTCCCGGGAGGCACACAGTGCAGGGACAGCACAGTTTTGGATGGGTTCCTGTTCTGTATCAGCCTCCACCTAGGGTGGCAAAGGATCCAGTGGGAGGACTGACGTCCGGAAAAGATTGCCCTAAGTATTCTCTGAGTGCTTGTAGACCTCATCGAGGTGGATAAAGAGACACAGCTCTGTGTTAGGAGCCTCCAGCGACCGTGGAAATGGGCAGGAGGCATGCTGCTGCAACGCTGTGCTGTGCGCTTGAGGAAACGCCTGACCCCATGGCGGAACTGTGGCTTTTTCAAGTGGACAGCCATCTCAGCTGGCTTGTCTCCAGAAACTTCCAAGCCTGTCTCCAGACAATGTCAATTTATCTTCAGTCTTTAGGTTCTGGTGAGGGGTCCTTGAGAGAAGCCACTGTGACCTGAATTTTCTTCCCCCAACTTCTTAGTCTTTCATCCCACTGGAGTTGTTTGGGGGTGAGGCCTTCGGGGGAGTGATTGGAACTAGAGGAGGTCCTGAGGGCCCTATGATGATGTGACTATCTTTGTAAGAAGAGACAAGAGAGCTGCCTCTTTCACTCTCCATCGGGAGATGCTCCAACCCCCAGCAGAAGGCAGCCCTCTTTGGAGAGTCAACCTGGTCAATACCTTGATTTCAATCTTCTCAGCGTCCAGAACTGAGAAAAGAAATTCCCATGGAGACATGCAACAGTTCTATAGTGTTACATTGCTATGGCAACCTCAGCTGACTGCTTGAAGCCAGGCTGAAGGAGAAAGCAGTTCATCTGGCGTAAGATGGCAGAGTAAGGTTCACTACTCAGCCAGTCTGGGGATCCATCCTTCAAGGCAGTGACACCAATGGCTTGCAGGTGGATCAGGGCTGGCTTGCAAACTCTGCTTCTGCCATCCACAATGATGCAAGTTCATCATGATCAATTTCAGGGTTGTCAGGTTCCCACCATGAGTCATACATGGTGCAAACTATTTATGAGTGTCAGGCATGGTAACTTTGAGGTTGCTTTGTTGAATGTAAGTTTGTAAGAGCTTATTTTTTTTTAAAAGAACTGGTTAATTTTACTACCATTTTGATATTTAGAAAAATCTCTCTTTTTATCTATATAACTGAATATTATTGAATCAGGGAAATAAAATTTATATTTATCTTTTTTAAAATTTTTAAAATTATTATTTATTCAATTGTGCGTGTGTGCGCATGTGTGTAGAACCACGGGCGAATTTGTTTACTCGGCCCTACCAGGACCAGAAACGCAGGCCGTCCCAGCTTCCGCCCGGTGTCTATACGTGGGGTCTAAGACCAGAACTCAGGATCTTCTGCCTGCAAGGCAAAGGCTTAACCCCTGAGCCACCTCTCCAGCCTCTATATTATTTATCTTTTAACTCAATATAAAGATGGCAAAATCACTGAGTGATTTGTCAAATATGTCATTTTTTTTCTGAGCAGTGCAAGGGATAGAAGCAGGTTACAAATGGAACATTGCCCTGCCCCCCACCCCGGAGCCGCCTGGCTAGCCGCACCATGCCCCGCCGCAGCCTGATTTGCCTCCGGGGCCCTGCCCCCATCTGCGCTGACCTTCCCAGGTGAGCCAGCGAGCGAGGGAGCCCAGCCCAGCCCTGCCTCCCACCCCGGAGCTGCCAGGCTGCCGGCTTAGCCCCCGGGGCCCGGGGCCCGGACCCAGAACCCAGCCCCCCCCCCACGCATGTGAAGAACTCTGCCATCAATATCAGACCCTCTGCCTCTCTGGCCCACTGGGGACCTACGCACGGAAGACAAACTGCTACTCAGAATTCAATAGAGTACAAAGGAAACTCAAGCAAAATTCTAAGGAACAAAGGGAACACAGACCATACATCTGGACTCCACTACAATCATTATATCACGTGGGCGAGATTCTTCACATCAAGCCCAGAGATAAGTAAACTTTTTCTTTTCATCTTACTGATCCTTTAAAGTATCAATGCTGTAGATCAACTTTCTCATACAGCCACCCCAAAACATACAACTGCAGGGAGTACACCACTCACTCCAACATTTCACCAAGATACTAAATTGTAAAAGTGCACTACCAAACTAATATTCACCCCCTGGTAACATAACCTGACTTAACTGACCTACTAACAGCCTAGTAGCCTCATCTAGGATATAACAATAACAATACACAAACATACCCAATCCAAGGCAAGCACTAGTAATAACTGGCAAGTGTAACAATACCAACTACGTCGATTCAGTGAAAAACACAGAAACTGAAAGGTCCTAAAAAACAAAACAACAATGTACAAGTCAAAGTGCAGATCCATGAGAAACAAAACCCAAGAAGACCAATCTCCCACTGAAAGAATCAATCCCATAAGGAGGGATTCCGACCAGAACAAATCCACAGAAAATAGCCATGAAAGCCAGACCCAATATAACGACTTTCAGAGTATGATCATTACCATGATTAATACTATGAAAGAGGAAATCTGAGAAGAGTTAAACAACTGTATCAACCACTTTGAACAGGAACACAACAGGCACTTGGAGGAGTTGAGAAAAACAGTTCAAGAAACAAAAATAGATATAGAGCAGTTAAAACAGTCTCAGGCAGAGTTTAAAATTGAACTAAAAGACAAGTTATCTTCAACCCAAAACTCAACAGAGAGTCTTATCAGCAGAACAAATGAGGCAGAAAATAGAATTTCAGATCTTGAAGACAAAGTGGGAGAATTGACCAGCTCAATGGAAGAGATTGTTAAAGCCAAAAAGATACTGCAGAGGAACATTCAAGAGATATGGGATACCCTGAAGAAGCCTAACATGTGCATTCATGGAATACCAGAACAAGAATCCCAAAATACCACACCAGAGGAAATATTTCAATTCATCATATGAAAACTTCCCACAACTAAAGAATGAGAGGCCTATCCAAATACAAGAGGCATTTCGCACTTCAAACAGATACGACCAAAACAGAAAATCGCCACAGCAAATAATAATCAAAACACTCCACATTCAAGACAAAGAAAAGGTGCTGAGAGCTTCAAGAGAAAAAAAGCAAGTCACTTTTAAAGGTAAACCTATTAGAATAACAAATGACTACTCAATGGAAACAGTAAAAGCAAGAAGAGCTTGGAGAGATGTACTTCAAGTATTAAACAAGCAAAAATGCCAACCCAGACTGATATACCAGGCAAAACTGTCTGTCATGATTGAGGGAGAAAGAAAAGTTTTCCAGCACAAAGGCAACTTGAAGGGATACATGTCTACCAAACCAGGCCTTCAAAAAATGCTAGAAATGATACTCAAGCTTGAAGAAAAGAATAAGCATATCCAGAAGGGAAGTATAATACCACCAAAACATAAATATCAAACAACATGCTTACAAAATCTACTAAACATAAAAAAGTCCAGAATTAAAAATAATTTCTCCATTATAACATTAAATGTCAATGGTATTAACTCACCGATTAAGAGACACAGATTACAAACTTGGATTAAAACCCACAATCCAACAATCTGCTGCCTTCAGGAAACTCATCTCACCACAAAAGATAGGCACGTCCTAAGAATGAAAGGCTGGTCCAAAATTTTGCAAGCTAATGGAACCAGGAAACAGGCAGGGGTAGCAATTATGCTTTCAGACAAAGTGGACTTCAAACCAAAGAAAATCATAAGAGACACAGATGGATACTACATTTTAGTCACAGGTACAATTCACCAGGAAGACTTCACAATACTGAACATTTATGCACCCAATACGGGCCCCTCCACATTGATTAAGAAGACCCTACAGTGCCCAAATGATAATTCTTGGGGACTTCAACACCACCCTCTCAACATGGGATAGATCAATAGGTCAAAAGCTTAACAGAGACACTTTGGAACTTAATCAAACCCTGAAAGAAATGGACCTTACAGATCTCTATCGAACTTTTCACCCACGCACCAAAGAATACACATTTTTCTCAGCAGCACACGGAAATTTCTCCAAAATAGATCACATATTGGGCCACAAAACGAATCTACACATATACAAAAAAGTTGAAATTCTAACCTGTGCCCTATCAGACCACCACGGCCTAAAGCTGGACATCCACAACACATCAAACAAGAGAAAATACACTAACTCCTGGAAACTTAACAATATGATGCTGAATGAGAACTGGATTCAGGAAGAAATTAAAAAGGAAATTCAAGATTTCCTGAAAGTGAACGATAACGAAAATACAACTTACCAAAATCTCTGGGACACAATGAAAGCTGTCCTAAGAGGTAAGTTCATAGCTCTTAATGCCTACATCAAAAAAATGGAAACATCAGAAATAAGTAACGATGCAGCTTAAGGCTTTAGAGATACTAGAGCAATCTGATCCCAAAAGTAGTAGAAGAGAGGAGATTAGCAAAATAAGGGGAGAAATATCTGAAATCGAGACTATGAAAACGATAGAAAAAATCAACCAGTCAAAAAGCTGGTTCTTTGAAAAAATCAATAAGATTGATACACCCCTAACTAAATTAACCAAAAGCAAGAGAGAGAAAACCCAAATTAACAAAATTAGAAATGAACATGGAGTAATCACTACTGATACCCAAGAAATCCAGAGAATTATAACATCATATTTCAAAAACGTATACTCTGTGAAGTTTGACAACACAAAAGAGATGGATGAATTTCTAAGTAAACACAACTTACCTAAATTGAATCAGGAAGTTGTGAATTATTTAAATACTCCTATAACATATAAGGAAATTGAAGAAGTAATCTCGAATCTTCCCACCAAAAATGTCCTGGACCAGATGGATTCAGCACAGAATTCTAACAGACATTTAAGGAGTTAATAACACCAATAATCCTTAAACTATTCCATCAAATAGCAAAGGAAGGAACACTACCAAATTCCTTCTGTGAAGCTAATATCGTTTTAATCCCAAAACCTAATAAAGATTCACTTAGAAAAGAAAACTATAGGCCCATCTGTCTGATGAACACAGATGCAAAGATTCTCAACAAAGTTTTAGCAAATCAGATTCAAAAACATATTAAAAAGATTATTCATGGGGACCAAGTAGGCTTCATCCCCGGCACACAAGGTTGGTTCAACATACGCAAATCAATAAATGTAATTCATCATGTAAACCAGTCCAAAGTCCAAGACTACATGATGCTCTCGATACATGCAGAAAAAGCCTTTGACAAAATCCAACAGCCTTTTATGATCAAAATGCTAGAGACAGTAGGAATGGATGGAACTTTTATCAATATAATAAAAGCTGTATACAACAAGCCCACAGCAAGGATTATGCTCAATGGGTAACAATTGGAAGCAATCCCACTTCGATCAGGAACTAGACAAGACTCTCCACTCTCACCACTTCTATTCAATATTGTACCTGAGGTCTTAGCTGAAGCCATAAGACAAGAAAGGGACATAAGAGGGATTCAAATCGTCAAGGAAGAAGTCAAGCTATCCCTATTTGCAGATGACATGATCTTATACCTGATGGATCCCAAAAACTCCACCAGGAAGCTCCTGGAACTAATTGAGAAGTTCAGCAGGGTGGCAGGATACAAAATAAATGTGCAAAAATCAGAGGCCTTCCTATATGCCCAGAATGAAAGAAGTGAAAAAGCCCTGAGAGAAACAATCCCATTTACTATAGCCCCTAAAAAAATGAAATACCTTGGTATAAACCTAACCAAGGAGGTAAAAGACCTTTACAATGAAAACTTTAAAACTAAAGAAAGAAATTGCGGAAGACCTCAGAAGGTGGAAAGACCTCCCATGTTCCTGGATTGGCAGAATCAACAGTGTAAAAATGACCATCCTACCAAAGGCAATATACAAATTCAATGCTATACGAATTAAAATCCCAAAGCAATTCTTTAAAGAAGTTGACCAAATAATCTCAAAATTCATATGGAGGCACAAAAGACCCAGGATAGCAAAGACAATCCTGAGTAACAAAAACACTGCTGGAGGTATTACCATACCAAACCTTAGTTTATACTACAAATCCATAGTTATAAAAACAGCCTGGTACTGGCTCCAAAATAGACATACAGATCAATGGATAAGGGTTGAAGACCCAGATATAAGCCCACAAAAATACAGCCATTTGGTCTTTGACAAAGGGGCCCAAAGAATCCAATGGAAAAAGAACAGCATCTTCAACAAATGGTGCTGGCAAAACTGGATCTCCACATGCAGAAGATTAAAGCTGGACCCGTACTTGTCACCATGTACAAGACTTAATTCCAAATGGATCAAGGACCTTGATATCAGGCCAGAGACTATAAAAACCATAGTTGAAAGGATAGGAAACTCCCTCGAGCTGATTGGGCTAGGCCAACATTTCCTAAACAGACATCCAATGGCACAGTCACTGCTACCAACTCTCAACAGTGGGGATCTTGTGAAATTAAAGAGCTTCTGTTCAGATAAAGAGATTATAACATGAGCTCAAAAGCAACCCACAGAATGGGAGAAAATCTTCACTAACCACATATCTGATAGAGCTCTACTGTCCAGAGTGCACAAAGAACTTAGAAAACTAAACACCAAGGAAACCAATGCCTCAATTAAAAAATGGGCCCTGGAACTTAAAAGAAACTTCACCAAGGATGAAATTAAAATGTCTAACAAATATCTTAAAAAATGCTCCACTTCTTTAGCCATCTGGGAAATGCAAATCAAAACTTCCCTGAGATATCATCTCACCCAGGTCAGGATGGTAAAAATCCACAATACAAACAACAAATGCTGGAGAGGATGTGGAGAGAGGGGAACTCTCCTACATTGTTGGTGGGAATGCAGGCTCATACAGCCACTGTGGCGAGCTGTCTGGAGATTCTTAAAGAAATTAAGGATTGAAATGCCATATGACCCTGCTATCCCACTTTTGGGAATAACCCCCCATGCAGCAGAGGTTCGCCTCGATAGCACAAGCTCGACCATGTTCATAGCAGCACTGCTTACAATAGCAAAGTCATGGAATCAACCTAAATTTCCAACATTTGACGAGTGGATAAGGAAACTGTGGTACATCTCTACAATGGAGTACTACTCAGCCATCAAAAATGATGAATTACTGGAATTTGCTGGGAAATGGATGTCATTAGAAACAATTATATTAAGTGAAGTATCCCAGACCCAGAAAGTTAAGTGCCGTATGTACTCCCTAATAGGTGGCTCCTGGTACCAAACTCACCCAGCCCACATCGAGACACTCAAAAGTAAACCTATGTAACACAGCAATTGCAAGGATTATGAATAAGAGAGATGGGGTAGGAGGGCCACACCAGAAACAAGGAGAGAGTGGATCATGTTACAGCAGAGAAAATAGGCCTTCATCAAGGTCTGCAAGGGGTGACATACAGTGCCCAGCAGGATGGAGTGAAGGGGATTGCAGGAGCAGCAAAACTGCAAAAGAAAATCAACAAACCACAATCCAGAACTTCAGAGACTCTATATGGATCACATAGAACTAGGCCAGCCTAATCTCTCCCCATCCTGGAACTCAGGGACATTTGCGGAAGAGGGGGCGGTAAGATTGTAAGAGCAAAAGGATGGGAGGAGCAACAATTTGTAAGACTCTCAACAATAGTTGGGGCCAAAGCAATCATAATGGGACTTTGCATGCCCTGCGCAATGTCCAGTGCATTGTTGCCCTCATAAAGTCTAGCATCTGTTAAGGGCACCGAGATCCCTGGAGGCAAGGGATTGACAGCATAGTAGTGCTCCTATGCTTAAGGGGAACAAGAGAAAGGGCTTATGGAAATGCCACTGGGTTCTTATATTTCATCGGAGAGGAGGACCTAGTGGAGAGTCAGGCGTACACAATAAAGGGAGGGAGGCACTGGGGGATGGGGAGGGATAGGAGGGGGAGGAGGGGGTTCGGGGAGAGGAGGGGGGAGGGAGGGAACTGGTAAAAAATTTTAAAATGTATAATTAAATTTTTAATAAAAAAGAAAAAAATTCACAATACAAACAACAACAAGTGCTGGAGAGGATGTGAAGAGAGGGGTACTCTGCTACATTGCTGGTGGGAATGCAGGCTCATACAGCCACTCTGGTGAGCCGTCTGGAGATTCTTAAAGAAATTAAAGATTGAAATGCCATATGACCCTGCTATTCCACTTCTGGGAATAACCCCCCCATGCAGCAAAGGTTCTCCTCTATAACACAAGCACGACCATGTTCATAGCAGCACTGTTTGCAATAGCAAAGTCATGGAATCACCCCAAATGTCCAACAGTTGACGAGTGGATAAGGAAACTGTGGTACATCTATACAATGGAGTACTACTCAGCCATCAAAAATGATGAATTACTGGAATTTGCTGGGAAATGGATGTCAATAGAAACAATTATATTAAGTGAAGTATCCCAGACCCAGAAATTTAAGTGCCGTATGTACTCCCTAATAGGTGGCTCCTAGTACCAAACTCACCCAGGCCACATTGAGACACTCAAAGATAAATCCATGTAATACAGTAATTGCAAGGATTATGAACAGGAGGGTTGGGGTTGGAGGGCCACACCAGACACAAGGAGAGAGGGGACCATGTTACACTAGAGAAAATAGGCCTCCAAGGAATGCAAGTAAGTAATGTGACACCTGGTTAAGTTCACAGACGTTCATTCCTGATCATGTACAACTGAGGGAGTATGATCTCACCAGAAGGGGAGGGCATATAGTCTGGTAGATGAAAGGTGATCATTTTGCAAATGGGTGACTGACCCCTCCCTCACCGAGGTTTCCTGCTCTTATTACATCTACCCTTGAATGTGCTCTTATAAGAAGACTCCAGTTTAACAGCTTTTTGTCTCTGACCAGGGGGTGACATACGGTGCCCATCACGATGGAGTGAAGGGCATTGCAGGAGCAGCAAAACTGCAAAAGAAAATCAACAAACCACAATTCAGAACTTCAGAGACTCTATATCAACCACATAGAACTAGGCCAGACTAATCTCTCCCCATCCTGAAGCTCAGGGACATTTGCGGAAGAGGGGGCGGTAAGAGTGTAAGAACACAAGGATGGGAGGAGCAATGATATGTAAGTTACTCCATACAAGTTAGGGCTGAAGCAATCATAATAGGACTTTGCATGCCCTGCGCAATGTCCAACACACTATTGACCTCACAAAGTTTAGCATTTGCTAAAGGCACCAAGATCCTTGGAGGCAAGGGATTGACAGCCACAGTAGTGTTCCTATGCTTAAGGGGAACACAAGAAAGGGTTCAGGGAAATGCCACTGGGTCCTTGTACATCATCGGAGAGGAGGACCAAGGGGAGAGTTAGGCATACACAATAAAGGACTCTCTGGGAATTGGGAGGGAGGCACTGGGGGATGGAAAGGGAGGGAGGGGGAGCAGGGAGTTCGGGGGGAGGAGGAGGGAGGGAGGGAACTGGTCTACCTATTAAGTTTGTAGGAGCGGAAATAATAAAAAATGTATTAAAAAAAACAAAAAACCCAAATGGAACATTGCTTCTCTGTTCAACACTGGCTTCACACTTTCCACAAGAGGTGTGGATAATGCATATCTATACTGTTTTTCTTTTCTCTGTGTTAAGTTTGTTCTGGCCATATTCTTTGAAATGTTTGCTGGATATAATAATAAAACAAAGCTATTTATGTGTCTTTAAAGAAAGCTGGTAGCTTAGCAAACTAAAAGAAAACAAAAAGACAAATCTCTTTGCCCAGAGCCCTAGGGCAGCTCTGAGAACACAGCTGTGGAAGGGGCACGTGGCAGGGGACTGGGAGTGACCAAGACAGGCCGGGGCTGCCAAGGCTGGTTAGCTACCCTGCGACTCAGATGCTTTGAGAGTGTCTTGTATGTTTTCGTTAGTGAGGTCTGGTAATACTGATTGTTGCACAGATAGGCCGTTTCTGCAGCAAGCAACCCCTAAAGCAAGGTCCCCAAAGATTTGAGACATATTGAGGTGCACCCCAAAGACCTGAGACATGCTGGGGTGCTGCTGCCCTCTACTGGGAGAGCAAAGAAGAGTGCTGGTCTCTTCTGTTCTCCCAAACATAGCATCAACTCCTTCCTTCCTGACCATCCTGCATACACTTACACTGTCTTTCTGCCCAGATACTCTTTGCAGATCCTATCTGGGAATCATCACATTTGCTTCATAATTTTGCCATATAAAATCGGACTCAGTTTTTCTTGAAGTTTGTAAACAAAACTAGTAGCCTTCCGTGGAGTGATGCCTCCCTCCCTCCCTCCCTCCCTCCCTCCCTCCCTCCCTCCCTCCCTCCCTCCCTCCCTCCCTCCCTTCTTCCTTCCTTCCTTCCTTCCTTCCTTCCTTCCTTCCTTCCTTCCTTCCTTCCTTCCTTCCTTCCTTCCTTCCTTCCTCTCTCTTCTTTCCTTCCTCTCTCTTCCTTCTGTCATCTATTTATCATCTATCTTTCTAAATCTATCTATCATCTATCTATCTATCTATCTATCTATCTATCTATCTATCTATCTATCTATCTATCTCTTATCTATGTATCTACTTACCACTCATCTATCTGAACTACTACCCTCCCTATCTACCTATTAATCACCTATCTATCTGTACATCTATCTATTGATCATTCATCTACCTATCACTCATCTATCTATCTACATACCTGTCTACACTGCATGTGCAGTGCTAACATTTCTCTACCTTCCCTAGCTAGAACAGTACTCACATTCCCATTTGCTCATTACTGCTTTAGTCTATGCAGACACCTCAGGTTCTGTCATTATTTTGAGCTATGTAAGTGATCTATCAAAGGCAGCAACTTGGCTTATGCACAACAAATCTCCATCTTGTCTCTTCTTTTGCTTTCCAGCCTTCCCCCACCCTCCCCTCAGCCCATCTGGCACAGGAGACACACTGCCAACTTTTTGGCAAGGAGGTAAATGTGAGGGACTTAGAGATTTCCCAGAAATATCTCATGGCAGGGGGTGGCATTCAGAAATATGAGGTCCCCTTGATATAAGGCCAGAGACTATAAAAACCATAGGTGAAAGGGTAGGGAACTCCCTCGAGCTGATTGGGCTAGGCCAATAGTTCCTAAACAGACATCCAATAGCCCAGTCACTGTTACCAACTCTCAACAGTTGGGATCTTGTGAAATTAAAGAGCTTCTGTTCAGATAAAGAGATTGTAACACGAGCTCAAAGGCAACTCACAGAATGGGAGAAAATCTTCACTAACCACATATCTGATAGAGCTCTATTATCCAGAGTGCACAAAGAACTTAGAAAACTAAACACCAAGGAAACCAATGGCCCAATTCAAAAAATGGGCCCTGGAACTTAAAAGAAACTTTACCAGGGATGAAATTAAAATGTATAGCAAATACCTTAAAAAAATGCTTCACATCCTTAGCCATTAGGGAAATGCAAATCAAAACTTCCCTGAGATATCATCTCACCCTGGTCAGGATGGCAAAAATCCACAATACAAACAACAAAAAATGCTGGAGAGGATGTGGAGAGAGGGGAACTCTCCTACATTGTTGGTGGGAATGCAGGCTCCTGCAGCCACTCTGGTGAGCCGTCTGGAGATTCTTAAAGAGATTAAAGATTGAAATGCCATATGACCCTGCTATTCCACTTCTGGGAATAACCCCCCATACAGCAAAAATTCACCTCGATAGCACAAGCATGACCATGTTCATAACAGCACTGTTTACAATAGCAAAGTCATGGAATCAGCCCAAATGTCCAACATTTGACAAGTGGATAAGGAAACTGTGGTACATCTATACAATGGAGTACTACTCAGCCATCAAAAATGATGAATTAATGGAATTTGCTGGGAAGTGGATGAAATTAGAATCAATTATACTGAGTGAAGTATCCCAGACACAGAAAATTAGGCGCTGTATGTACTCCCTAATAGGTGGCTCCTAGTACCAAACCCACTTAGAGACACTAAAAGATAAATCTCTGTAATATCTACAGTAATTGCAAAGATTATGAAAAGGAGTGATGGGGAAGGAGGGCCACACCAGACACAAGGAGAGAGGGGACCATGTTACAGCAGAGAAAATAGGCCACCATCAAGGACTGCAAGGGGTGACATCCAATACCCATCAGGATGGAGTGAAGGGCATTGCAGAAGCAGCAAAACTGAAAAAAAAATCAACAAACCATAATCCAGAACATCAGAGACTCTATATAAACCACCTGGAACTAGACCAGCCTAATCTCTCCCATTCTGAAGCTCAGGGAAATTTGCAGAAGAGGGGGTGGTAAGATTGTAAGAGCACAAGGATGGGAGGAGCAATGATATGCAGGATATTCCACACATGTTAGGGCCGAAGCAATCATATTTGGACTTTACATTCCCTGCGTAATGTCCAACACACTATTTTTTCATTTTTAATTATTATTTCCGCTCATACAAACTTAATATGTACACCGGTTCCCTCCCTCCCTCTTTCTCCCCCTTACCCTCCTGCTCCCCCTCCCCTCACCCCTCCTTCCCCATCCCCCAGTGCCTCCTCTCCAATCCCCGGAAAATCCTTTAATGTGCATGCCAGACTCTCCTCTGATGACGTACAAGAACCCAGTGGCTTTTCCCCTTAAGCATAGGAACACTACTATGGCTGTCAATTCCTTGCCTCCAAGGATCTTGGTGCCTTTAGCAAATGCTAGACTTTATGGGGTCAATAGAGTGTGGGACATTGTGCAGGGCATGCAAAGACCTATTATGATTGCTTTGGCCCTAACTTGTGTGGAGTATCTTGCATATCATTGCTCCTCCCATCCTTGTGCTCTTACAATCTTACCGCCCCCTCTTCCGCAAATTTCCTTGAGCTTCAGGATGGGGAAAGATTAGGCTGGCCTAGTCCTAGGTGGTTGATATAGAGTCTCTGAAGTTCTGTATTATGGTTCATTGATTTTCTTTTGCAGTTTTGCTGCTCCTGTAATGCCCTTCACTCCATCCTGATGAGTATTGTATGTTGCCCTTTGCAGTCCTTGATGGAGGCCTATTTTCTCTGCTATAACATGGTCCCCTCTCTCCTTGTTTACTGGTGTGGCCCTCCTACCCCATCCCTCCTGTTCATAATCCTTACAATTACTGTAGGTATTACAGAGATTTATCTTTGAGTGTCTCTAGGTGGGCTGGGTGGGTTTGGTACTAGGAGCCACCTATTAGGGAGTACATACGGCACTTAATTTTCTGGGTCTGGAATACTTCACTTAATATAATTGTTTCTAATGACATCCATTTCCCGGCAAATTCCAGTAATTCATCATTTTTGATGGCTGAGTAGTACTCCATTGTATAGATGTACCACAGTTTTCCTTATCCACTCATCAACTGTTGGACATTTGGGTTGATTCCATGACTTTGCTATTGTAAACAGTGCTGTTATGAACATGGTCATGCTTGTGCTATCAAGGTGAATTTTTGCTGTATGGGGGGTTATTCACAGAAGTGGAATAGCAGGGTCATATGGCATTTCAATCTTTAATTTCTTTAAGAATCTCCAGACGGCTCACCAGAGTGGCTGTATGAGCCTGCATTCCCACCAGCAATGTAGGAGAGTTCCCCTCTCTCCATATCCTCTCCAGCATTTGTTGTTGTTTGTATTGTGGATTTTTGCCATCCTGATCGGGGTGAGATGATATCTCAGGGAAGTATTGATTTGTATTTCCCTGATGGCTAAGGAAGTGGAGCATTTTTTAAGATATTTGTAAGACATTTTAATTTCATCCCTGGTAAAGTTTCTTTTAAGTTCCAGGGCCCATTTTTTAATTGGGCCATTGGTTTCCTTGGTGTTTAGTTTTCTAAGTTCTTTGTGCACTCTGGATAGTAGAGCTCTATCAGATATGTGGTTAGTGAAGATTTTCTCCCATTCTGTGAGTTGCCTTTGAGCTCGTGTTACAATCTCTTTATCTGAACAGAAGCTCTTTAATTTCACAAGATCCCCACTGTTGAGAGTTGGTAACAGTGACTGTGCCATTGGATGTCTGTTTAGGAAATGTTGGCCTAGCCCAATCAGCTCGAGGGAGTTCCCTATCCTTTCAACTACAGTTTCCATAGTCTGTGGTCTTATATCAAGGTCCTTGATCCATTTGGAATTAAGTCTTGTACATGGTGACAAGTACGGATCCAGCTTTAATCTTCTGCATGTGGAGATCCAGTTTTGCCAGCACCATTTGTTGAAGATGCTGTTCTTTTTCCATTGGATTCTTTGGGCCCCTTTGTCAAAGACCAAATGGCTGTAATTTTGTGGGCTTATATCTGGGTCTTCAATCCTTATCCATTGATCTGTATGTCTATTTTGGAGCCAGTACCAGGCTGTTTTTATAACTATGGATTTGTAGTATAGACTAAGGTTTGGTATGGTGATACCTCCAGCAGTGTTTTTGTTACTCAGGATTGTCTTTGCTCTCCTGGGTCTTTTGTGCCTCCATATGAATTTTGAGATTATTTGGTCAACTTCTTTGAAGAATTGCTTTGGGATTTTAATTGGTATAGCATTGAATTTGTATATTGCCTTTGGTAGGATGGTCATTTTTACGATGTTGATTCTGCCTATCCAGGAACATGGGAGGTCTTTCCATCTTCTGGTGCCTATAGATATTTGATGGGCAATTAAAACAAGATGGGGCTTGGCATCCACCTTCATTTTGTATGTGTCTTTTACTTTGAGTCAGATTCCCCTGTTCAGCTCTGCATGTGGGTACACTAATCATCTAGTGAACATTAATCTAAAGTTGGCAATCTTCCCCACTCAAGGCTAAAAATACTGAGACAGCAGTTCATGAGCTTTTTACTGTCATGTTCACAAAATCCATTGCCAGGTCCTCGAGGTATCTGAATGTTCCCATGAATCTACATCCCCTTCAGTTCTGGAAGAATAAATCTTGCAGGCAGCTCAGTCCATGCTGAGATTTCCCACACCTCAAGCAAAAACACTCATACTGTGGGAGAACATATTACCACACAATCACAGAGACCTTGATGTCTCTTAAACAAGCACTAAGAGAGGTCAAACAGACCAAAGTTAGTCCAACACTGCTGTAATAGATACACCCTACACACTTCATCCAATGTTGTTGTAGTACACACCCCTTACATAGTCCACACTGCTGTATCATACACACCTTACACAGTCCAATTCTGCTGTCTGATGCACATCTTACACAGTGCAAGGTTGCTGTCCCATACATACCTTACAAAGTTCATCAACACCCCTGTAGTATACACACCTTACAGTTCATCAACACTTCTTGTCAACGCTGCTATAGTATGCACATCTTACACAGTTCATCAACACCACTGTAGTATACACAGTTTATACAGTCCAATCCTGCTGTCTGACACACACCTTACATAGTCCAGTGCTACTATAAGATACACACCTTACAAATCGTCCAACACTGCTCTGCTACAGTAATGCACCTTACATTTCCCACTCCAATCTGTCCTTTGCACATCAGTGCTCCCAAGGTGGGTCTCACATATCTGATCCCTTTTGTTTTATCAAAACTTTATTTTTCCTTTTCTTAAAATTTATTAATATTCTGTAAGAGTTCCCTACACATATTCAGTGGGCTTATGTCACACCTCCTTTCCCCACTGCAAACCTTCTTCTTTTTCATGACCATTCTCCCTCCTGCTTTCATCTCTTTGTGCATGTGGGTTTAATCTGGGATGCCTGTGCTGGCGTGTGCCAGAGGGATGGCGCAGGTGTGGTACATCAGTAGGTACAGCTCTGGGAATTAGCTTCCCCCCATGTTTGTCTCCTTGCTGAGGATGTGCTGTTCAGTCCTTTCTCTCCCTTCCACCAGCTTTTCCCCTTTGAGTTCTGGGGTAGGCGCTGGACCTTACATGTTGGGACTTCTGAAAGGGTCAAGATTCCTTGGCCTAGGATTTCAGTCATGAGTCACAGAGGATGTCTGCTGATAGTGCCTCTTGCTTCAAGGACTCCTTGTTCTCTCTGGATGTTTTACTGATGGATACAATCAACCCAGATCACAGAGGAGAATCTGTTTTGCCTGAAGATCAACAATTAAATGTTAATTTCATAAAAAATACTCCCAGAAACTCTGAGAATAGTGTTTGGCCAAAGACCTGGGAGAACCATGGCCCAGACACCCTGACCCCAGAGGTCTGGGCACAGTGGCCCAGGCACTCTGGAATGAAGACCTGACTGACCATTGCAGGCTGTTTTCAGTTATGAACATTCTCTATCATCTGACTTTCAAAATTTTACTGCATTTTTCCTTAAAAGAGGGATTTCTGGCCAGTGCAAGCTTTGACAGAACCCCCTTTGAAATATCAGTTATATCCTGGTATAGCACATTCCCAGCACTATGAAGCCTGAGGCCAGGTTAGTTCATGCTCAATGGCTTCGTCCTCCAGACCTCAAAAGCAATGGAACATGGGGAAGCTTGGTAAGTTGTAAAGCACTCTGCTGATACTGTAGGCAGCTAATGCTCCATCCTTCCCTCAGGTAGGCCTTTCTGATCGTCAGGATCTGGCCATGTAGAAATAGGAGAAAATGATAGAGAAGCAAGGGCCCAGGAGTTCTGGTGACAGCAGAGGAAGCTCTCTGAAGGAGGGCAGGGACAGTGCAGCTCTGTGGTTCAGAAGCATCTGTCTCTAGAGCAGAATGGAAGCCACAGCTGGTTTTTGTTGAAAGATCTGCTGCTTATCTAGCTCTTCAGTTACATCCAAGCAGGGAAGTTGAGACCTGGCATGAGCTTCCTTCCTCTCTTGATCTTTCAGTAGAATTGTGGCCCTAGAGCTGCACCATGTTCTACCTGGGTGTCTGGCTGCACTTGCAAAGTGCCTTCATGTTCCCAGTGAGCAAACAACTGGAATTGGCTTGCTCCTTCATGGCACAGCCAGCTGAGGGGCCGAGACATAGGAACCAGAGATGGTGTGTTGACTCTCCGGGCAATGGAAGGCTCTCATGACAGGTTTACGACTCTTTATCTCGATGAACTCCTGCTTTCATTGCAGATCTTTATGGGTACAGCAAGATAGCCCAATGTTCGTACACTCCGTGAGAGTTAAATCAGTACAGTTAGCATTGCAACTCAAACATTTAAGAATTTATTAATGTGATACTTGCACATGGTAATGAAGTGCGATAAGGCTTTTTAGTGCACATAGCATGTACTGATCAGAACAGGGGGATTAATATTTCCTTGTCCTTAGCATGACTCTTGTTCAGAGCCATCAAGCTTCTCTCGGTGTGAAGTATAGTGTGAACTGTAGTCACTTTTCTGTGATTAGAGCAGTAGACATTATTGCTACTATGAGTTTACATTCAGAATGACATTTTTACCTTTGTCTCTGTCTGTATGTTTCTTCCTCTGTCTTTTTCTATGTGTGTGTACCTGTCTGTGTATGTGTGTGTGTGTGTGTGTGTGTGTGTGTGTGTGTGTGTACATGTGGCAATTAACTTTGCTTCTGACTCATTTAACTTAACATTTTCCTTCAATTCCATTCATTTTGCTGCCAAAGGAAGGTTATCATTCTTTCTTATGACTCAATAATATTCTATCTAAAAACTCCAGATTTTAAAATCTGCTAATTCATTTATAGACATATAGACAGACTCATTTCTTAGTTATTGTTAAAAGTGCTCAATAAACACAAACTTACAGGTATCTTTACACCCAGAAGAGGTATGGCTGGATCACGTGATCATTCTAGAGCATGTGTAAGAGCTTTTGCCCAGGTTTCCATAATGGCCAAGCTGGCTGCAACCCACTGGCGGTTGCTCACAGCTCCTGTTTCCCAGCACCATCGGCCAGCACTTGGTTTCCCTCATGCTGCTGTCTGACTGTGTGTTCTCAAGCTGTTTGATGGAATCTCGAAAGTC
Source organism: Typhlomys cinereus (assembly GCA_023101885.1). Classification (NCBI taxonomy): domain Eukaryota; kingdom Metazoa; phylum Chordata; class Mammalia; order Rodentia; family Platacanthomyidae; genus Typhlomys; species Typhlomys cinereus. Next base: position 7,200,026 of record JALPQD010000051.1, read on the forward strand.
CCTTTGCCATGTGGTGGCTTGCTATTGAGTTATTTGTGGATTCTCTTTTTGCTCTAGATTGTTTACCTATCCTCTAGAGTGGGACAGTCACATCACAGAGGCCACTCCCACCAGGGCCTCAGAGAAACACTGGGCATGGAGGTTTTCCCCTCCAGGTTTATTGCTAAAATGCAGCAGAGTCAAAGCATTCTGGAACACCACAGTCACCCCTGAGCTCCTCCTTTAAAGTACAGTGATGCATGCTAGTGACTGAGGATGAGTTTTGTGTTTATTTAAAGCGTAATGATATGTGTTAGTTAATTGATAGATGCATTTCATGTTTATTTTGAATTTGATGTTACCCAATAGGATGTAGTTTTTTAATTCTAGTCAGGGATTTCAATTAAATGTCCTTCTTCCACCCTAAATTTCACTTGATCTGTTTGGGTAATGAGTGTCCATTCTAGTTTCTCTACTTGTTCACAGAAGACACAAACACTGTCACTTGTCCACTCTACCCTGGGCTGTGATTCATTCAGAGCCATATACTTCTGTGAATATATCAAGCTTGACCTTAAGAAAAACTGGAACTACATAGCCTACTTTGAAAACCAGTTAGGTCTCCTAGTGTATTCTAAAAGCAGCAGAATACAATGGAAAACAGTGTACATGGCCATTGATAAACATTTGCACTAATAGGGAACAAGGAAGTTTGTCAGGTTTTAATCACTCTTTAATGAAGTAATGTGGTATAAGTGGATCAGAGGAACATGAAAAAGTTTAGAAAGAATAAGGGACTGCACGTAATTTCCCTCCATATTTCACACTCCTGCCTTCCTGTATGCGTACATTTGCAAACACTAAAGTCCAAACACTGTTTTGAAGGGCACATCCTTCTGTGATCTTGCTTTCCAAGCACAAGCAAGATAAGCATGTTTTCCCTTCTTGAGACATCAGGTTCTTCTGATAATAAAAGTAAACAAGCCTAAGAGGAAGAGCTGTGGGAACCCATGCTGACACCAGCACACGCCAGAGCAATAGCATCCTGCTGAGCCACTGAAATGAAGCACAGACTATCGAGATGTTGTCTGTTCTCAGTAGGTACAGTAGTTTCCACATCGAAATGTCATGAGATACTGAACTAGCCTCATGTGGTTCCAGCAAAGTAGGACTTGGCTTCCTTAGAGACTTGATACGTAAGCAGGTGACACAACTAGTACCTCTTGGCCAGCAGGAGGCACTGCCATCAGGAAAGTTCTAGTTTTCTTCTCCAGAGAGTCTGCAGAACTCAGTGTGGGATTGAACAGGTTCTGGTCCTTTGAGTTCTGAAGGCGATCATAGCATTAACATTGGGCACCAGCAGGTGTTCCAAGGAAAGGAAAAGTGAGTCCATAAAAAAGTCAGGAACTTGTGAGCCAACAGAGGTCTGCAGAGCACAGGTGGGACTGTAGGTTCATGGGTTCGAGTACCTGCTGTTATCTCCTTAGGATTCTGAGAACCAGGAGGCTCTTCACCTCTTATCACAGTTAAATGATACTTTAATGTGGTTAAAGATAGGAGGACAAAATAAATTTGGGAGCATTCATATGTAGTCATGTCATGTTTAAGCGTGTTTGTTAAACTCTATAAAGGGATGGAGGAGACGAAGGGGAAGGGAGAGGAGGGCTATGAACAGTAAATAATTGAAACATAGGGAAAACTGTTGCTTTGTAAACCAACTGAAATATGAGTGTGTGTGAGAGAGAGCCAGTTAAAAATATGAGCGAGGGGGAGGGAGAGAGATGAGGAGACAACTAAAATGTGTGTGTGTAGGGGGGGGAGGGAGGGAAGGAAAAATGAAGGGAAGGTAGAGAGAGGGAGAGGGAGAGGGAGAGAGGTGGTAAACAGCAGGAGACAGACACCCTGTAGGTCTGAATAACACTGCTCTTGAAGCGGTGGGTTATTAAGCTGAGATCCAGTGACAGGTATGAGACGCTTCTTCATAGTTGTTGACCAGGGAGGCAGAAGTGGACACCCAACTGACAAAGGCTCTTGCCACACCTTTTAATCACGCACCAGAACTAGTTACTGAAAGTACCACCCGCCATAACTGGAAGCTACCGAGAAATCCATCTAGAAGCTTCCTCTGAGCTGGCATAGCTGTCACTAGTGCTGGAAGGTGTTTTGTCAGCTGCTGGTGGGAGAAAGGGGACCAGTCAGTCTTGACCCATTGTCAGTTCTGTGAGCTACAGTATCAGCCTACCAGGAGAGAGAGGCCTAGTGGTACGCAATGGTTGCTGTGACAGAAGTCAACTTGATTGACTGTGAGGCCTATTCTCCAAGAGGGAAGCCATGTCAAGCTAAAAAGCCATGGAGATCTCAGGCACTAAGCTGCCCTCTAAGTGTCTATGATACCCATAGATGCATGAAATCCCCATCCGAAATTAGGATTTGCACTGGAAGCAGAGATGTGTGGCTTTGCAAGTTGCTGACAACAAACAGAACTGAGGGCTCAGTCCTAGCCAAGCTTTTATTCCTTCTCAGGTTTGCAGGTTGTGAAGGGAGGAGAGGTGGCAAGATTTTAACATACCGCCAAGTGTAGGAACCACCCTGATGGTGATTAATGGGGAGACAGGGTTAGTTGTGAGAGGTGGGAGGGCAGGAGCTTGCACCCTGATGCAAAGCAGGAATTTTTAAAGCTGATGTTCAAACAAGGGCAAATCTGGGGGGTGACATTACTTAAAGTGTGGTCATGCAGGGGCAGGACAGAGCAAAGGCAGGTCGTTGTCACTGCTGTGGCTTGCATTGTCTCCACAGGCTCATGTGTGGAATCCTTAGTTGATGCCTGGGAAGGTCATGCAACTTTAATAGGTGAAGCCTTGCTAGACGAAGGCCCGTCTCAGGGGCGGGGGTGGGGGGAGGTCTTGAGGTTTGGTAGCCCTACCCTGCTTCTTCCCAGTTTGTGTTTGTTCTCTCTGCCTTCATAGTAATAGCTGTGCCTTGAACCAGCCTTCCTGCTTCCGTCTGGAAGCCATGCCTCCTTCTGCTATGAGATTCCCTCTGTAATAGAAAATGTATGTATCTCTGTCCTCTGGAAATGGAAGCTAAATAAGTCTCTCTTTCTCCCTTTCTGCCTGCACGTGAATGTTGTCTCACAGCACCAGAAAGAATAATTAGAGCAGTCACCTAGAAGCCAATTGAGAGGCCAGGAGGGTAAACCGTGGGCCACATTATCCTGAGAAACTTTTCTCTGTTATCTGCAAGTTTCTCAACTATCCATAGGCTTTGATTAGAAGAGAAAAGAGATAAAGAAATCCATGAAAGCAAAGAAGAAGTTTTCTTCTCATTTGTATTCTGGTTCTGGTTGTGAGCCTAGTTCAGAAAAGTCAAACCGCAACATGGAAAAGAAAGAAAGGAGATGATGTCTGCATGTTGGGGGAGATGTCTACAGGCGTCTACAGGGTAAAGAGAGTATAGAATATGACAAAGTGCTGCTGGCCAGCTGCAGAGGAATCTTTTCATTGCAACAACTTGGGTGAACCAGAAGACACTGCACCCAGACAAATTCAGCAGCAATAGAAAGAACACATGCTTTCATGAACAGGCAATTCTCCATCTTGGAGAAGTAAACAGGAGAATATATGGCTTGAGAAGCAGGAGGAAAGTGGGATGAGGTTTGGCACTGGAAACAAAGTCACAGTTAGGAGGGATGCGTCCTCATGTATCGTTCAAATACTGCATATTTCCAAGTAGTTAGAAGAGTGGATCTTTCTATTGTCTTTAAATTTTTTATTTATTTTTAAGATTTTATTCTTTGAAGATTTCATATACAAATGTAATGGGCTGGTGAGATGGCTCAGGGGCCACGACTCTGTCTCACAAGCTGAAGGTCCTGAGTTCAGATCCCAAGTCCCATGTAAAAACACCAGGTGGAAATAATGGCAGCCTGCACTTTTGGTCCTACTGGGCACAGCCTGGGAAATCCCAGAGCAAAACAAAAAGGAGGTAGAAGCAATCCAGGATGATTCCCGAAATCACCCTTGGTTTTCCACCTCCATACAGTGGTTTCTAACACACACACACACACACACACACACACACACACACTAAATAAATATAATGAATTTATGGTTTTCATCCCCTACTACCCAGTGCTCCCCCCACCTCATTCTTTCCAGCCAGTCTCCCTCCTGACCCCATGTGTCCCTGCAAGTGTGATCCATTGCGCCCCTCCTAATGAAGCTGTCTTGAATGGCACCCTTCCCAGTCTCTCAGGGTAGGCAGTCTCTTCACAGCCTCCCTCTTCTGTGATGCAAGTGTTGGTAATCAGCTGTTGTGGATCTGGTGAAGAAGAGACATCGTTGCATTGAGCTTTTCATTGTGGCAGCCATGAGGCTCCTGTCTGGCAGTACTCATTGTCACCCTTCATCACAAATAGAAAATAATGGTCTGAGTTAGTAGATTGCTAATTATGTTGATTTGGTCATTATACAATGTATATATGTATCCAAGTATTATATTATGCATCATGGAAGATCCATAGAAAGTTCTGGATCCAAAGTAAATATCAGGATCCAAGGGGTCACACTGAGCACCTCTTCAGGACTTTGTGGTTCCATTTTGAGAATTATTTGGAATATATGATGGACAAGTGTCCAAAGATCAGTGAGCATATGACTGATGGAAAGAGAGGTCAGACATGATGGAGAGAGTCGTATTTCACTCTACACAGTTGCAGAAGTGAGCTTTCTGGAACAGGAGTTAGTCACGAGTACAGCCTCTTGGAAGAGAAGACATGCTTGGGCGGGATCAAGACCATATGACATGTGGAGTTTGGGTAGCATGGAACTGTGGCGGCCCCAGCCTGGGCACATGGCATAGGTTAGAACTACTGCTGTGGATGTTCTCCAGAACAGATTTCCTGCTGCCATTACCTACATGCCTGATGTTTTCATCATTAGAACCTTGGCCACTGTAGCACTTGTGTGTGTGTGGGAGCTCTAGGTTGTCTGTCCCTGTTTTCTAATCCCTCATTTCTCCCAGCTATTTATTTGAAACTATATATTATAGGTGGTTGCAGGATTTCAATAGCTTAAGGCAATCCAAGAAAGCACAGGTGTAGTTGAGGAACCAGGCGTCTTTCCTGTTTCTGCAAGTCAACAGTAGAGATACCAGTCTCACCTTCATGACATACAGGTGGACAGCATAATGAGTCTTCACAGGTCTCTTTGCTCTTCTCTCTGGTCTTTATGTCTTTGATAACAATCCTTCCTACTGTGGTTTAAGGTGGTCCCATGGGTCTGATGCACTCCCAGGCAGGCGGATGTATGATCTGGGTCTGTCTGGTGAAGGGTCAGGACTCTGGAAACAAGATGGTGGTTCTTCTCATGATTTAGGCTTTATGACTACTGTGGAAACCCGAAGCTTATCTGGGCGTTGGCTGCCTCCTACATAGATAATTTCTTGGAGTGAGTCCACTCTAAATGAGGCAGTGGTAAGAAATGAGAGGTAGATAAAGAGGCAGATGGACTAGCAGTATAGCTGCCCTTTCTCATTGCTCAGTATCCAAAGCCCATGTTCACCCTTGATATTTCTACTAATTGGAGTTGGATTTTGTTCACCATTGTGTTGCTTCATGCCCGCAGAGGCTGTCTGAGGACACCAGAAAAGACAAGCCCAGAGAGCTGAATGCATGGACCTTATTTGGGGGCAGGGAAAGAGCTCAACGATAGTACAGGGGAAAAAATCCCTTCCAGGTATTCACTCACATGCACACTCATTTCCTGTAGCTTCAGCGCTTAGTGGCAGCACAGCTGGAAAATAACACCAAGATATATGCAGGATCCATAGATGCATTCTCGAGACCTACAGTGTAAGAGGTTTGAGCTTCCCGAGGGAGGGCTGATGATGGACTCTGGTACCTGACAGAACAGTGTGATAACTTTGTCCTACTAGAGCCAAATAATTCTAATTAACTGCATTCTCCTAAGACTCTGGTATGTGCACAAATGTACATATGTATGCATGTATGTGTGTAATACAGGAGTATTACAGTAGTATAAAATAAAGAAAAACATACTACTATTTCTTTCTATAAACAATTGATATAGTTACACAGAGAAAATTTTGCTGTTTGCAAAATAGATTTAGGGACCAAAGTCCAGTGTATAAATGTGCTCACGTGCCTTTGTGATGGATAGGACACATGAAAGTGAAGGAACCTGAGATGGGTCTCGAACTCTGCACCTGACTAAAACTCACTCCGTTACCTGCATTCATTGGATGTGATCGTGCTGTTGGCTGTGATGTAGTTAGCACAGGGCAGCCGCTGGATGCCTTGTGTGCTTACAAGGCTGTGCATTAACCTATCACCTCCACACTGGTGTCTGATGCTTGCTCTGTGTCCCCAGGCCTGAGAAAAGTCTGGATCTGTGCCTGCAGAAGAAGGTTCTGCTTTCCAGAGCGCAAAAGTGGGACCTGCCAAAGAGGCCAAAGAGGCTACAACCTCTGCTGCCGCTGAGCATGGAGACCAGGCAGCATGATCACCACATCCTGAGAGCTGCCACCACTTGTGCTTGTGTTCAAGTGCTTTTCCTTCTCCAATAAATTCCTTGCAGAAAATCCTGTCCATGTGTCTCTTTGGTCCTTTCCATGTGACTCAGTCAAGACTCTTTGGACTCAAGTGCCAGAATCTTTGATGAGACCCTCATCAGTAGCATGCTGGCTCCTTAGGAGTCAGCTCACACATGGCCGTGGCTTTGGGTGCCAGCTGGAAAGAGCGAAGCCGTTTTGCTGATGCTTCTGCTTGTCACCTGATTCGCCTTAGTTTGCGTTGGACTCACTGTCAAAGACACGTCCCAGGTGAGCTGTGCTGTGGAGCATTCAGAACGGAATGTAGTATCACCCATGCCCCTCTGTCCTTTCGTCCAGACTGTGTCACGTCAGCACTGCCCACTCCTGCCTGATGGTCCTGAGGGTCTTTCCGCTCAGAGTTTGCCAAAAAAGTTCCATCCAATAAAACATAACTTTTACTAATAATTACACCCCTTTAAATAGCTGAATATATTTTGCCTCCCATGTAATTTTCTTGTTGTTTTGTATTTTTTCCCTCCTCTTCTTGCATTATCATTGGAGCAGCCCGCGTTAAAATTGCTGCGTGCGGCTGGAGGAGCGCGTTGAGGCGCCAGGGCTTTCTGTCCTACTGGCTACAGCTTCAGCTGCTTCTTCTGCTCCCTGGCTCACCGGTAGGGGCCTATGCAACTTCATTAAACCCAGTGTTTATCTTGTTGGACTTTGTTGTTGTTGTTTTACTAAAAGTAAAGAATATATACTTTTTCTCTTCATTCTTTGAAATCTATGAACAGAATGAGCTTATATGCTTGCCTTCCACCTTTTCCATTCCCTCCTTCCTTCCTCTCCCACCCTCTCTTCCATCCACTAATCCAGTCATTCCCTCCTGCTCTCATGTCCCTTTTCATGTGTGGACCACAAAGCTCCTTTTGAGGTTTTCTTGCTTTATTCAGATTTCAGACCTCTTTGGTAGTATTAGTAACCCTCCAATGGGCAAGTCTACAGGTGGGGTAGCTCCCCTTTTTTTGTCCTACACTTGCTCTAAAGATTCTGAGCGCAGTTGTTTTTCCTGAGATCCTCACTCATCCATGGAGAAAGTTGATTTGTCAGTCTTGTGTAGCTCTGGTGGAAATGGATCTCGTTGCAGTGGGCTCCTGGTGCAGCAGCTCTGGTGGCTGCAGTGTTCTGGTCAGCAGTGACCTCCCCACCCACTTTAAAGCTTTCACAATCTTACCTCCTACTCTAGTACTGGGTTTCCCAAGCCTTGCGATGAGGAGAGATTTTGATGGGCTGATTAGGGACTGAGCATTGCAAGGTCACCTGCACTCTGCACTCTTGTGGGTTGTGGCTCTCTGTATCACGAATCTGCCATTGCAGCAGTGCATCTTGGTGGAGTGATGAGTAAGTGTTTATAAGGAGCAACGGATAGTAGTAGTTCACTATCCAGTATTTACAGTTAACAGTTAAACACCAGTTCCCGTCTAGTTTCTATGTTCTCCCTTTCCACTGTTATTTGGATAGATTTACAGTGCCAGGCATGTGCTCCCTGGCAGTAAGGGGGGCTTAGAACTCATTCTGAAAGGGATTGGTTAGCTCAGGTCACATGTCAGGTAGCTCCACTTACTCTTCTTGCCAGAGTTGTTGTACTTTTCAACATTCATAGCTGGTGAGGCTGGGCATCACTCTTGTCCCTCCCCCATCACTTGCTTTTTTTTTTTTTGCTCCACACCCTTGCTATATATCCAATCCCCTTTCTTCCCTTCCTTTAAAAACCTTCCTTCTACAATTGCCTTATTCATCTATTTGCCTGTGTTCTTTTGTTTCCATTCATGTAGGCTCTTCCTTCACCCATAACATTCTGAAGGCACTGCTAGCATCCATTTATTTTTTTAATTTGTGTATGTGTGTGTGTGTGTGCGCGCGCGTGCACACACACACACATGCGTGTGCACATATGAAAGGGAACTATGTGTCCCTGTGGAGGACAAGGGTGACTTTGGAAATCATCCTGGATTGCTTCTACCTCATTTTTGTTTCACTCTGGAATTTCCCAAACTCTGCCTACCGGGCAGGAGTGCAGACTGACACCATTTACACTCAGTGTTTTTATGTGGGACCTGGGATTTGAACCCTGGACTTTCACTTGGAAGGTAAAGTCTTAACCCCCAAGCCTTCTCTCCAGCTTACTAACATCCACTTATCAGGGAGACCATGTAGTTTTCCTGTGTCTGGGCTATGTCACTGAGTATAATTTCTCCCAATTTTCATCCATTTACCAGGGAATTTCATTAATTCATTTTCTTGACAGCCGAATAGTATTCCATTGTATATCCATACCACATTTTCATCATCCATCTACTATGGGATATCTACACATTTCTTTGCTATTGTGAATAGAACAATGAACAGGAATGTACAATTGTCTGTATAGTAAGATGTGGTGTTCTTTGGTAATATTCCCAGAAGTAGTATAGCTGGTCATATGGTGTTTTGACTTAAAGTTTTAGGAATCATCATATTGATTTCCAGAGGGGTTGTATAAGTTTGTGTACCCACTAGTAATGAATGGGGGTTCCCTTCTCCCTGTATCCTCCCCAGCTATTGTTGCTATTTGTGTTTGGTATTTTAGCCATTGTGACTGGAGTTAGGTGACAAGACATCTCAGGGTGATTTAAATCTGCATTTCCCAATGGTTAAGGAGATAGAACATTTTAAAAGATATTTGTTAGACCTTTAAATTTCATCCTGTGAAAAGCTTCTTTTTATTTCTAAAGTCCATTTTTAATTGGGTTGCTTGCTTCTTTAGCATTTAATTTTTTAAATTCTTTGTATAATCATATCTGATAGCCCTCTACTGACTATGTAATTAGCAAAAATTTTTCTCCCATTCCATAGGTTGCTTTTTTGCTTGATTAACAATAACTTTTGCTGAAAAAAGCTTTTTTAATTTCATAAAATTTCACTTGTTGAGCGCTGTTCTTATTTCCTGTGTATTTGTGATCTTGTTCATAAAATGTTTATCTAGATCAGTTGGTTCTATTCTTTCTTCTATGAGTTTTATAGTGGGAATGTATATTAAAAAGCTTCTTGTTCCATATTTTCCAATATGATTTGTCAATGTTCATACCTCTTGGAGTACTGTTTTTATCATTTTTAAAGAAAGAATTGATAGCTTCTGACACACTCCTGCTAATTGTTGATTTTTTGCATGTGTTTTTGTTACATGTATCTCTTCATTAATTTAAGAAATTAGCACTATTTCCCATGTTTTTTTTAAAATATCTTTTGAACATTTGTAATTTTCTCTTTGGCATTTTTTGCTACATGGAAATATTCATATTGTTTTGGTATTTGTTTCACGATTCCCGAGTCATCTGTTATTCCTGTTTAGTTTTGTAAATGTTGGACTTTACTGCACTAGTGATTTCCTGGCATATACACAACACCTGATATTTCCGAATTGAAGCCTTCCTTACTATAGCATGGCCTCCACCATCCTTACATTGTGATGTGGGCACAGCACCTGCAGCTGCCCAGTGGTGGAGAAGCAGTGATGGTGGAGGGAGCTGCTGGGTCATAGAGACCCCAAGCTGACTTGGGGCAAGTGGAAGCTCTTTGCAGCTTATTTCTGCTCCTCCTCTGTCCCTCAGCCTTCCTTGAAAGGATCATGAATGCACCAACATTATAACTGATGGACAGAATTTGATCCTAGTGGCCTGTTGCCTGACCTCACATCTTACCCATGTGTGTGCACAGGCATCCTGTTCCTCTTTTGTCCCCTCAGATATTCAGACCCTGCTGGCATCTGGAGGTATTGAACGAGATGGGCCATGGCCTTGAGGACTCGTTCCTTCTTACAGCGTACTTCCTCCTGAATGCTTTAATGGTCTGATGCTTTCTGTCCTTTGCTACCACTTCAGATCAGCATTTGGAAGTTCAACAGAACTGGCAGATAGTATTTCCCAAGAATGACCAAGTCTATTTACACAGCTGTGAAAGTACATGTGAATTATGACTTGTGATATTTGGTAATAAGCACTTTTATATACAACAGTGAGGTTCCTAAGTCTCAAAGATAGAAATGTGCAAATCATACATGAGGACACTTCTGTGAGACGATCCACCAAGTGACTACACCTTCAGCAGCGGCAGGTTCACAAGTATTCCAGCAAGTATGAGTAGTTAGCTTGCTACCATGCAGAATGCAGGGCACATTGCAGGAAGTACTTGGGACTAATGCAACAACCGTCTTGCTTAATCAAACTCTCTAAAGCTGCAATCAAAACTCCAGAACAAAAATGTCAATGAAAGCAGCCTTGTGACAGAGTACCAACAGCCCTATAAACTCCAATCATTCCTCACTCCCCACACTCACGTCCTGCCTTCCCACCCCACAAGGAACTCCAGCCATGTCAACACTCACCTTCTTTGCTGCTGTCCTCCTACTGCCCCTCCAGGCCTGGACGGACCTCTCCCACCACCTCCTGAGGAGCCCCCACTATGAGAAGCATCTTGAAGAGAATCAGGACACCCCCTTTCTAGAGGCTAAATATTCTGACTTTCAACTCCGAGGTGAGAGGCTCCATGGGACATAGAGCTGAAGGCATAGAGAGAAGGAACAGACAGACCGAGGGAGTTATGGAATAACCAATGATTTCAATGACTATATTAAGTTTTCTTTGGGCTTTGGTTTTTCTCATCTCTATATTGAGGTACAAAGATAAAATAAATTAGGAGATATTTTTCTCTATAGTCTTTTGATTCCAAGATATGCTCAATGTTCACCGGTTATGAGTTGTGGAGAAAGGCACACTTGGATATAAATGTGCAGGTTTGACTATGAACAACATTTTGACTGTCTATGAGAGGAGGCAATAGAAACTGAACTGTGTATAAGTATGTGTTTAAGCACATATTGGAGGAGCAGAAGAATGCTGAGAAGTGAGAAAGCACCTCAAATCCTGGGGATGAGCAACAGGACCATTATATTAATTCCCATTAACAGAGGTTGTTCATGCTGCTCGACTGAAGACAGCCGGCTTGACAGACCTTCTGAGTCGACATGCACATGCAGGATCCTCTGCTGTCCATGGAGTAGCCTAGCCGCATGATCTCTGTTTCTAGGTTCCATGAAAACCAAATGCTTCACATACATATTTATCGCCAGTGTAGAGAATGGAAAACAGAAAATTTCTAATTTGTCTGGTGGCCTAATTGGGGATTCTTATTACAGTGCCTTCAATTTACTTTCTTCATTTCAAATAAATTCCTTCTAGCAAATTCTTTGTACTGCATTGATATTTGGCACACGTCTTTGTGAACATCTTTGGGTTCAGGTGCCAGAATCTCACTTAAATGTCTTTTACATACATACACACATACACTGACACAGACACACACACACAGACACACAGACACACAGACACACACACACGCACAGACACACACACATACACACACACACACACACACACACACACACACACACACACAAACACACACTGATTAGAAATCCCAAATGCTGCTGTTAATCCATTTACTCCTTTTGTGTCTTGACTCGGTCTTCATTTCAGATCTTACTTATTCACAAAGATGTTTCCCACACCAGTCATTGCTGGGCTTGTGTTTATGTAGTCATAATGAATTGACTTGCAGGGAGGTCACAATCCTCTTTCTGGAACATGCGAAACAGATATCTTGATTAAAATTCAACATGACAGCATATGACATGTATGGACAAGAGGTGAGATTTTAATCAATTTCATTGACATCTCTTTGATACAGATTGGAGTGGGTAAGAGCAGAAAATAAAGTAAATAGAATGAAAAAGGAGCACTATAGTTTGATGCAGGCACTAGCAGTACTGTAAAGCCATATGGTATAAGTGTGAGATTGTCACATACAATATGTGGTGTGTGTGTGTGTGTGTGTGTGTGTGTGTGTGTGTGTGTTTTCAAGTCAGTGATTATGACACACACCCCTTTTCATTCAATACCTTGCTGTCTTATGTATGGAAAACAGAAAATAACAAGTTCTTAATTTGCCTTATAACCTTTAAGAGAATTGTTATATTATCTTTGATTTACTTTCTTCATTTCAAATAAAGACCTTGAATCAAAATCTTTGTATGTGTACTTCACTTATATTTGGCATATACATAAATATGTATACATATATACATATATATAGGCTAGAGAAATTCAATATAATGGGCCACGATTTTAATGTATCTTTTCTAAAATATAGCTCTGAGATTGATACTACAGAGCAAGAATGTGTTATGCCTGCTTGTGATTTATTTGCCAGGTGTGTTAGCATCTCAGTTGTACAAAAATCCTTAGTGTAATTCATATGCTCATTATGTGCTGCATTGTCTCCCCTCTCACCTGCATGTTCAGCTCCTTGTGTTTTCTTGAAATGCTGAGCACCAGACATTAGCTCTAAAATATACTTTGCAGGACATCCAGAAAAAAGTACTTCTTAATTTGTTCCTTTATTATGGGAGGGGAGCATGTAAGGTACCTGTAATTAACCACCTTTGCCTGCATTTGATATTCACCTGGTACCCTTCTGGATGTGGTATTTTTGCCAACTTTTCTTTTTTATTATAATTCTTAGTCCTTAATCGTGTATGTATATGTGATGTGATATGATGTGTGTGTGTGTGTGTGTGTGTGTGTGTCTGTGTGTTGTATTTCTGTGAGGGCATGAGTCGCATGCATGTGGAAGTCAGAAGACAGCCTTCAGGTATCAATCTTTGTCTTTCTACCTTGCTTGATATGAAATTTCTTCATTACTGGAACAATTAGGCTAGTTCTTTTGTGAGTTTCTGGAGATTTCTCTCTGCCTCCCATTTCCTATGGGCACACTGGGATTACAAACACCTGCATTATTGTGTCTGGGTTTTACATGGATTCTGGTGATCCAAACTCAGGTCATCAGGCTTCTGTGGTGAGTGCTTTTTCCCATTGAGCCATCTTGATGGAAAGAATAAAACATCTGAGAGAGGATATGGGATTCTCAAGGGAGAATCTCAACTAAATGTCTTAGCATTCCCAGTCAAAAGATTGTTAAAAAAAATCCTTCTTTCTCTTTTCCCTTTTTTGATAAGTAAGTTTATAGGATGGCACCAGAGGACCACTGGACGAGGTTATAATCTAATACAGTAAAATCCAGGAGCCTCTGGATTTGCAAAAGAAATTTCAGACATGTCCTATACTGTAAGTTAGATTTCTGGTGAGATTCCGGGAAGTCGTAGTTAATATCTGGAAAAGGAGAATGCTGCGTGGACGTTCCCTGTGCTGGAATCTTGCTCCTTTGTCTCCCACATTTTCATCTTTCACTCTCTCCAACTGGTCTCAAAAAATACCTTTACTCTCTCTCGTCAAAGTCTGGCAAGAATTTTTCTGACCCTTGTCATATATGGTTTCATGTTTCAAGAATCACTTTTATGATCTCTCTTTCAAATTTGGGAGAAAATAAGGTTTATTGGAAACTCTTCGAGCAATAATCCAAACTCAGAAGCCATCAAAACTGTGTGCAGAGCTATTATGAAACCAGGTAATTGCATGATGTTCCCCATTAAGAAGTCTTTGTGGTGTCATGGGTATATACTGCTCTAAGATTCTCTCTCTCTCTCTCTCTCTCTCTCTCTCTCTCTCTCTCTCTCTCTTTCTCTCTCTCTCCTTCCCCTATCTCCCTCTCTTCTATTCCTATCTCTAGCTTATCCTGAAATCATCTTCTGTGCCAAGAGTGATGGATCTGGCTTTGAGAGGCAGTTGCAAGGCAGGGGGCCTCTCAGACTGTGTCAACCCCATGGGACTGTGTTTTCCTGCTATTAACATCAATGCCAAGAAAACTGTGTCCTAAATTCATACTTTATTAACATTAGGATAGGTTTTTGCTATTTAAGACATTATTCTCTATACATTCTTCATGTCTGATAAGGTGGCATTGCATCATATGCTGTTTTATAATACACAGTGATTTACTCACTATGTTTTCTACTACTGTACATTTGATATTTCAAAGTACATTTTAAGGCAAAGGGGAGAGAGAGCAGAAACCACCGGGCATGAAGAGGTTGGAGGGAAGGTTTGGAAGTTGGTTCTGTCTATCTACTATATGGGCTCCAGGACTTGAACTCAGGTCACCAGGTTTGCATACACATTGAGCCATATTTTCAATACTATAGATTTGATTTTTATCATTTTCACAAATTTCATGTTGCTATCTATACTCAGCATAAAAAACACTAGATGACTTTGAATGCACAATAAAAGCAACAGGAAAGGAAAAGAGTAAAACATATCAAATCCTTAAAATTCTAAATGAAACTGGCACAAAATAGTTAAATCTAGATAAGATTGTAAATCCATCAACAGTGCACCAAAGATTAGACCAAGCCAGAGACTGGGGACATTCATTTCTGCCCAGACTGTAATTCAAGCCAGCTTGACTGTAGTCCCTTATTTTCACCCATCTTGTTTTAAACACACACCATCTGGGTCAAGGTGGCTGAAAGCCATGTACTCACCTTTTCTCAGAGCGATTCTCTCACTGCAGAACGAACGCGAATCTCCATCATCTGTAACACAGGAGAGTCCATCTTCCCAAGACCAGGAAGATGTCTCCTCCCTCCCATTCTGCCTTCATCTTCCCAGTCTGGTCTTCTGGCAGGACTATTTTACTCTTAGTGTAAGCCTGTGCTGAGAGATGATGAAGGTGGGGGGCCCCAAGGGCTCACTTGCTTTAGTTTTGGAGGCTTTAGAGGGACCTAGATGTGCCTCTATGAAAAGGAATGCAGTCTCCTTTCCTCAGGCAGCCACAGGCTTGTCACCGGGACACATGGACAGCAGAAGCCCTCGCATACCCTGTGAAGGGGCAAGGCAGAGGCTCCCTAAAAGTCTGGAGTTGGCAGAGAGGCAACAGAGAAGCAAAGTAGAAAAGCATGAGTCACAATGCCCTCCACCCACTCCTGGTGCACCCGAGGTTTAATTCTGGAACAAGTGGGAAGTAATATTTCCTTTGGGGGTGGAAAAACAAACAGTAACAAGTGTTGACTGTGTTGGGAGCATGTAGAGATACTCCAACAGCCATGGCGACAGTGTTTACTGTCTTTCCCGACCTTCCAGCTCAGTCTCTATAGTACAAATCCCAGTTCGTTAGTACTATAGAAAGAAACCATCGATGGTAGCAGAGAGAAATGTAGTAGCAACACCCCACCTCTCTCTTATCTTCCAGACCCCACTGTGGATACCAGGGTGCTGAGCAGCCCTGACCTCACAATCTGGTATCAGATTATTCTGGAAAACTTGGACAGGAGCCAAGCCAGCCTCCCAAGCACAGAAGGTAATGAAGGGCTTTTCCCAGCTATGGGAAATTCAGGCCCAAGATGTAATAACACCAACATGTTGCTCTCTGAGACTGTATTTGGAGACAGGGTTTTCAGAGACAGTTAAGGTAAAATAAGGCTGCTACTGTAACTCTAAGGGAATATGGCTAGGCCCCTTAGAAAAAATGTGAGAGGGCATGTTCACAGAAGAAAGGGTAAAATGTCAGGGGTGCAGCTGTCCACAAGCTCAAGGGAGAGGCCCAAGAAAGAGCACACTTTGTCATGTCCTTGACCGTGGACTCCCAGCTCCAGAACTATGAGCAAAGGATGCGGTAAAGTACAGTGGAGTGCATGAAGTAAGGTGGGCACACGGACAGGAGGGCTCCCTCTGCAGTGTCACGCTGAAGAGGAAGCAGTCAGGGGGTCTGCACGGGAGGCCAAGGAGCACGAGTGCTGGTGCTTGGCTCACTTCATCCTCTGTTTTGCAGCCCACAACCTCATTCCATAAGTTAGAGACACACACATTCTGTGTAAGTTTTCGCTCCTTAGTTGAATTTCTACGGAAGCCACTGACAGCCTACCCCAGAGCAACCTCCTAAGTGATTCTAAGTCTGGCAAATGTGATAATGAAGATCTGTCACCACAGCAGCCCATCCTGCTTTGGGGAGAAGCAGCTTGAAATGCCTGTGGAGCACATGCTACTGCTAGAACCACGCACTCAAAGATTTCCTAAGCTCACATCAGCATGGTCTGAGCATCACCAGCCATTACTAGGAACGAGGAGGCTGAACTCTGCTGGGCTGGGCTAAAAGTTCTTGATCTCCTAGTTTTAGTTACTGTGTCTGTCCTCTGGCTAAAGATCCAATTGGACCAAGGAGATCATTTCATTCCCTATACTCACAGCTCATAACCAGAACCACAACTAATACTTCAATATTCTAAATATTTGTGCATTTATACCTATCTTTTCTGCATGATGTCTTCAAATTTCCTGGGCTTATTTCATATTATTGTGTGGTGGTTATGACTTGAATTTGCGCCAAATTGTACTTGGTCAGTGTGCAATGCTATTCCCTCTTTTTTTTTTTTTTCTGGAGTGGTCATTCTCAGAAGCTGCTCCCGAAGACAACTTTGAGAATTAGATGGTGTGTTGGCTCAGCTCCTGGGGCCCAGTGCCAGGTTCCTCTTGCTGGGCACATCAGATATATCTGTGAATATTCACTCTAGACTTGCAGAAGACTGTAGGCCATATTCACCTGCCTAAGATGGTGCATTCATTTTCACTGACAAGGTAAAATGCACCTTCTGGTTTTCTTATCTTAAAGGATGACACTGGCAAATGGGAGAGAGACCAACCGAGGAGACTCAGCTCTGTTGAGGGACTTCTTACCATAGAGAGCTGAAGAGAGAGGATTCAGGGACATGTGACAGATGTCAGCACGTGAAAGGGGACAAACTGAAGGGCTTTGCGGCTTTGTGGAAAGTGTCTCCTTCTTTCAGGAGGGCTCTGTTCTCTGTCTGGTTCACACTGAGTGGCTCAATTCTGAGGGGAGAAAGTAGCCAGAGTCCACCTCTGGTTTTCAAGAACTCTGAGTCTCACAGGAGGATGGGCTAACACAAAGCAAGGAGGTGCCAGCTGGTTCAGAGTGGCCAGGGGACAATCTTCCTTCAGAGAGAAAGACTGATTCAGTAAGACCCACCTTGGGCCACACTGGGGCTTCGAGCTGTGCAGGACAGAGAGTTGAGGTGAGTAGCAAGTAGCTGGCTTTGGGCTTTCTCATTAGAGAGCCGGAAGAGTACACTGGTGCCCACCTCCAGAGCTGTCAGCCCAGTCGCGCCTGCCTACAGCACCTCCAGGAGAATGGGAAGAAGTTTGCAGGAGAGTCTCATCAAATTCTCCTCCTCCTCTCCCTTGTTCTGCTGTCCTCCTCCTTTTTCTTTTCCTCTTCCTCCTTCTCCTCCTTCACCTTGTTGTTTTTTACTTAAAATGTCAAAATTCATTATGTTTAAATTATTTTTGTCTCTTGCCTTTCCTATATCCTGCAGAGACTTCTTCCAAGGGTTCCCAACAATAGTAGCCCTCAGTTTTCCTTGACCTATGGAGCAGATTTCCTATGCCTCAGGCTTACTAATTGAGTAGAATCTTGCCCCGTGGGCCATGGAGCTCAGGCTCTGGTAAGGGATCATAGAAGTGTTGGGTCTGCATGTGGTTGTTAAAATGTGTGCAGTTCCTTCACAAGAGGCGGCTCCTTCCGGTCTTTAGGAGCATCTGGGCTAACACTGCACCTTGTGCTTAACGCTTGAGTTACGATTCTTAATAAAGTTCTGGAAGAGAAATCAAAGGCTTTTACGGAAGATGTCACACATATCACAAAGAAGACCTAAGGAAATGGTTATTTTAAAAAATTCCATTTTCTGGTTAATTTTTGGATATTAAAGAAGTTGACACTGGATGAAAGGAAGGAGCACAAGAAAGCAGAAAATAGGAAAGAAGTGAGACTACTTCCATGCTATTTGGCAACGCTGAAGGACTTCTGTCTCGGCCGCACTCGGTGATGTCACTTTGACTTGTCTCACTTTAGACTTTCTCATCCTTGAAGTGAGTACACTTGGCTAGATGATTTCTGAAGGTTCTAGTAACTTTCCATTGATTCTATTGAGGTGGCAATATGACAAATGTTTATACATTAATGCCTTTATGTTTGAAAATTCGAAAAGTGATGTGATTTGGGGTGTAAAATGTCCCCCTGTACTTTTCTGATGAACTCTTGGATCCCAGATGGTAGCAATGTTTGAAGGGACTGTGGGCTTTGGGAGATGGGATCTAGTTGTAGGAAGTGAGGGGGCCACCGGGGCATGCGTAGTGCATGTGGTACATTCTCTGCTTATTGTTCTGCTGGAGAGAAGATAAGTGCAGCCGCCTGCTCCTGCTGCCAGGGACCTCCCGTGGCCATAGCACCAGGTGACAGTGGATTGTATCTCTGTAAACCATGAGAAGGGATAAATCTGTTTTATCCTAAATTTTAACAGGCATTTATCACAGCAATGGGAAGTAACAGATACAGGAAGCAAGTACCAAAAAAAGTAAATGACAGTAGGAGTTCAACCTGTGGGATAATAATTAAACTTAGTACAAAAATCAATATTCTTGGCAACCACACTGGCAAGTGAAACAGTAGAAATAAGCTAGATGCTATTTTATAACACATGACAATGATCTTAAATATATAGGACTTTTTAAAAAGTCATTAATGAGAGGTGAGTGACACAGAAAGAAAATGTATTAAAGAAACAAAAATAACTGACATGTATTGAAAACCTTACAAATAATTTTACAGGTAGATTAAGACAAACAGGAATATTATTATCATGCACATGATTGACAACCATCAAAACGATTGGGATGGGAAAGTGGTTTAATTGAGTAAAGTGTTTGCGGTGCAAGTGCAAGACCTGAGTTTGAGTCCATGGGGCTCATGTAAAAGCTGGGCCTGGCTATGTGCATGTCCCTGACATTGATGAGTAGAAACAAATAGATTCCAGAACTTGCAGCCAACAGCGGGGGATTGTTTGAGTGTATTGAGAGAATAAACAGTGTAAGAGGAAGTCACCCAACAGCCTCTGCTAGCCTGGGTGTGCTCACACATGGGCAGACACACTCATGTGCATAGACCATAGAAACACACACATGATCAAAGCAATTAATAATCAGTATTGGCAATAATGCTGATATTAAAAAATGGTCATACCTATGAGCAAGACAGTAAGGAAAGCTATATGACAGTTTCTAAAACGAGCAATTGAAAAGAACGCATTAAAACTTGAAATGCGCTTAACCACTGATGCTCCATTTCATTTTTGAAGAATAATTACAAAGTCATAGTCACATGAATTTCTAGAAATAATCACAAGTAAAGGTTTTTCAAAATGGCACTTAAACAAAAAACAATGGACATGAATGTGAGAGGAGATTGTATATCTAAATTTGAAATAGATGATTTCATGATTTTATTAGCAATAGAAAAGAGCTGAAGTACTCTGGACCATAAACAGTGAAATGTGATTAAAGCAGAAAGCTATGAGTAATGTTTTAATTCTCAGCTTTAATATTTCTGTATAATATAGGATTTTGTGATATGTATTTTTAGTTAGAAAAAGAATGGATTGAAGTGCAAGCAAATCTGATGCTAGATTTCCAGAAATTACTTTGTGTATTCTTTCCATTTCTTTTTAAACAGTGTGACATCCATCTTCCTTTAACATGGGTATCCAGCAGGTTACCCACAGCCCCATGGCAGTGTGGGTCTTCCTTTTAGGAGTCCTGAAATACTCAAGCAACTTGTTTCAGAACCTTTTCAGATTGGTGTTCTGGCTTGTGAGGGATCATGGGTAGCAATATGCCAGTGCTGTCAGTTTCACAGGAGTGACATCACCTGGGAAACAAGCCCTCGGCATGCCTGTGAGGAGTTAGCTTGAGGGAACAACTGAGGTTTACCTGAGGTGGGCGGTGCCCTCTCTGGGCTTCATGTCCTGGGCTGAATAAAAGAAGAATATGAGTTGAGTAAGAGCATCCTAATTCTCCCCGGCCTGTTGTGGATGCGATGTGACCAGCGGCCACAAGCTCCTGTTGTGGACCTATCCATCATGATGGACCCCAAGACAAACAAACCTCTTCCTTTAAGTTGCTTTCAGAGGGTATTTTATCATAGCAACAGGGAAAGTGACTGAAACAGTCTCCTTGTGCTGCTGTATTTCATCCTCACGGGCCGTGGTGAGCGGGGCATGCTGGGAAGGCGGCAGCACAGGAGGGTCCAGGGAGTGTTCCTAGAGATGCCACTTGAAGAAGGTGTGGCCTGGGGTGGCAAACTTGGTCTCTGTGCAAAGCCTTGGGCCCCACAAGTTCTCTTGGTGGAGAGTCTCGAACTCTGTCCTGCTTTCTCACCATCAGCTCTCAGGACTCTGACTGGGCCACAATGAAGCTCCGCGTGGTCTTCATGGTTCTGTGTGTCATCTTCAAGATACTGCCTGGTAAATACCAACATTGTCCTTCTCTTTGTGTTGCTTGTTCTTTCACCCAAACCAACAGTCAGTGGGAAGCAAGAGATTTGAAGGTTACTTCAAGGTCACTCTAGTCCAAGTCACTTACTAAAACTTTTAGTGTAAGACCATGGGTTCCTTTCCCAATAGCACATGCACACACACACACACACACACACACACACACACACACACCCTTAACAAATCCCTTTGACTCCTGGTTGTTGTGTCTTCATTCAAGTCTTACAAAGTCATCTTCAGCTCCTTCTTCCCTATATCAGTAGGCTGATTTGGCCCCCAGACCTATTCTATCACATGGTTATTATGGTGACAGATTCTTTTAGTACTCCTTGGCCATAAACTTCTAAGCATTCTGCCCACAGCAGTGACCTGGAGTGTATCCAGTTTTTCCCATGTGTGCAGGTACCACTGTGCATGTATATAAGGGTAGATGCCTGTGTGTATACATGTGTGTATAGAAGAGGATGCTGTGTGCTTGTGGAGGCCCAAGAGTAACTTTGGAAGTCATTCTGGACTGTTCTGCCTCCTTATTGCTTTGCTCTTGGGTTTCCCAAGCTCTGCCTTCCAGGGTAAGAAGTACAATCTGCTACCATTTCTGCCTAGATACAGATCTAGCGTTGCTAAACTCCCCGCCAGGTGAGGGGGGTTGGGGGGTGGAAATAGCAGGGTCCTCGTGGGCTGGAGATGAGTGGGAGAGTCTGCAATCCGGGAGTCAGGTAAAAAGTAGCAAGCAGAAGCCGAGTTGGCTGCAGACTCAGCTTTAATTAGGAAGTGTTTGGGCTTATATAGGGTCTAAGCAGGTGTGACTACCTCTCTAGTCGGGGGAGGGGGGAGAGCAGCCACCAATCACTTAGCTGTTTACTAGGTGTCCAGGTTAGATGGCCGCTTCCCATTGGTTGTCCATCCCTCCTTCCCATGGGTTGTCCATTCTTCTGCCTGTATGGTTCCTTTATTGGGACATGTTTGGGGCATATCCGAACTTGTTCAGGCTTGTCTGTAGCCAGACCTCCTGAATTCGGGAGCCCGGACTAGGGCCTCCCTGAATTGATAGTGCCACAATCTAGTATCTGAACTCAAATCCTTTTGCTTGTGAGGCCTAGGAGGCTTCGCCCCTGAGCCACCTCTCCAGCCTATCCAGGTTTTATGCAAACACTTCTCTCTTCTCAGGCATCACCAGTGCCTCAAGTTTGAAAGACCTTGCTACCTTCGGGGTGGGATCTGCCTGAAACAAGGAACCCCGACCTGTGAGCCTTTTCGGGGACCCTGCCGTGCCTTCACAGTGTGCTGCAAGATGAGGAGAAACTGACCAGGAGTCGTGAGCAACCTGGAGAGTGATCTAAAGTGCGACTTCTCTTGCCTCAATGAGACTAAATGTTCATGTCTAGTCAATTGCTGTTATGTAGGCGGGACTGAAGATCTGTTCCCAACTGAGAGATAGGGTAAAGGAGGGAGAAACACTTAAGAATTAGTTCAGATTTCAACACTTACCACGTGTATATATTTGCATATTTGATCATCAAACCATTTGGGTTTGCTAAGCACATTTCATATATGTAGAAACTAACATTCAACTAGACTGATTTTCCAAAGATGGCACAGAAATAAATGAAAAAATTAAGTCTTTCATTTTTGTGTGTGTGCAAGTGTGATTGTTTATGTGTGTGTGTATGTAGAAGACAGCACTATGTGCCTGTGGAGGCAGAAAGGTGACTTGAGGAATCATCTCAATTGCTATACTTCCTTATTGTTTTGTTTTGGAGTTTCCCAGGCTCTGCCTTTTTGGGTTAGAATTACAGGCACCAACATTTCTACCCAGTATTTTTAGGTAAGATCGAGGATCCCAACTCAGGTCTGTTTGCTTGTAAGGCGGAGGCTTAGCCCTTGGACCATCTCCCCAGCCATAGAAAAAAAGAGGCTAAGACCCTTCTTTGTTGTCCAAGTAAACTCTGCATACCTAGAAGCTGTCTGGATATGATGAGAGAAAATTGGGCACGTTCAGGGTGGTCTGGCCATAGATGTTGGCTAAATATGAAAGAATTCTCAGGAGTGAGATGTTTGAGGGAGCAAAACAATGGGGTCAGCCTGGAAACAGCCGCAGCTAAAGTGATGTGCAGAAGGAACCCGCTGAGAGAGTCAGGGTCCAGGGCCCGTGGGGCACGAGGAGGTGGAAGATCTTCTGAATTTGGAATGCCCACTAGAGTCAACTAGCTCCCCATGATCTAGCTGTCTGGAACCCATGGAAAGGCAGAAATCCAAGCGGCAAGATTGCAGGCTTACCCACAGGGCTGTGGTCCTGGGGCCATGTGATTATTTTATGTCTTCCTTGGTCACTTTTTTGGTCCAGGTCTGGGCAATGGCTGTGTTACTCTGAGACTCATTATCCTACCTCTGGTGAAGGACTGCGTCTAGGTGTGTCCACATATTACTAGGATTTATAATGCAAAGTAGGGTTTCAGATAAGTGTGGGCTATTTTCAGCTGCCAGACAGTGTTTGTAAAGCACTCCAGAGTAAAATATAGCCTGTCAGTGTCTCTGCTTCATTGTACATGTGATTTTGATCTCCAATATGTCTTATCAGAATATTTCATTTGTACATTAAGAAAAGAGTTTATTACCAAAATTGTTAAAGGATCTTTTAGTAATTTTTTGCTAACTTTGCAATTATTTTTGGTTTTTCTTATAATTTTTTATCTCTTAGAGTTTTATGTATGTAGATAGTGAATGTATGATATTTTCACACCTTAATCCCCAATCTCATGCCCTCCCTTTTCTCATTATAATCTTCGGTCTCTACTATTTTCCTGTCTTTTTGCATATGTGGCATCTGAGTTTCATCTGGGTTGCCTTTAATGACATATGCTTGGGCACTTGCTAGAGCATAAATCATGTATCAGTGGGTACACCATCCAGGAAAGTGGTTTCCTTTCCCTCCCCACAGGCATTAACTCCCAGAAGTCTCTCAAGCAGTGTGGAGGCTCTTGAACTCGTTCCCTTGTGGTAGGGAAATGTTGGTAAATTAAATCCTGTGCAGGCCTCATGGAAGGCCACGTAGCTGCAGTGAGTTCATGGATGTAATAGCTGTGTCATGTCCAGAAGGTAATGTCTGGCAGAACCCTTGCCCCATTTCATACAGTTACAATCTTATCACCCCCTCTTCCAAAATGCTCCCTTGCCTTGCTTGCAGTGTGTTTGGGGGTGGTAGTTTAGGGGTTAGAGGTCCTATTTAGGGCCAAACAATCCATAGTCATTTATTTTCTGAACTTGGGCCAGTTGTGATTTTCTGTACTAAGTACCTTACTTTGCAAAAGGAAGCTTTCTAGGTTGAATGCTGAGTGCTCCTCTAGTTTATAGATAGAACAATAAATGTTTAAAGGTCAATTCGATATTAAGTCCAGAATTGAACCTTAATATTGTACTCCTGTAGGGTGTATGTCTTCTCCTTTCATAGTTCTTATTTTAATGTACAGTACCAGGAATGTGTTCCTTGCTGAAAAGCAGACTTTAAATCCAATCAGAAAGCTGTTTGGTTGCCCCTTAAGGTTGATGCCACTTTTGCACTATGACTGTCTCTTACCAGGGTGTTTATTACTCTATCATGTAGCTTTCTTGGATTGGTGACACCGTTGATTGCTTTTCTCCCTCTGGCAGCTTGCATCGTACTTTCTGGTACTGTGAAAGCTGGCCAGCGAGAAGAAGCTTCTAGACCAGGTCCAGCTATTTTTTTCTTCTGTATGTGGTTTTTTTTTTTTTTTTATGGCTGAAAAGGAAATTTATTCAACATGGCCATATTGATAAGAAGTTTATTCATTCCAATTGTTTCTTCTTCAAAGTCTGAAGGCGGGGGCTTAGGTAGGAGGCCTGCAGGACCTGTACGTGACTGTTCTGCTCCAGGTGTCTCTCACGCTACTGTCCTACTTGGTGGTCAGTTGTCAGAACCATGCGAATCTCTTTTGAGAGACAAATTCCTCCTCTGGCTGGGACAAGTTCCTTTCTGTCTTCACTTTTGAATCCTGGGGTGTTTGGGGAACTTTCAAATCATGGGATCTCCACTCTTTTGGTAGTTTCCACATGCAGAATGGTAGGGGAGGATAGGGTGTCATTTCCTTACTTTCCATTTTACTCTCTGGTTACAGATGTCCTAGTACACCTGTAATATGAGTTAGTCCTTTGAGTATTTACAAGTAGTGGTATGAACTAGTAATATGGAGTTCTATTTTTAGAACTGGTGTAGTAGGTCACACAGCACTTCTTTTTTTTTTTTGCATGTATACAATGATTTTTTTTTTTATTTCAGCTCATACAAACTTATTAGGTACACCAGTTCCCTCCCTTCCTCCTCCTCCCCGGTACCCCCTTCTTCCCCTCCCCACCCCTCTCCCTCCCCATCCCCCAGTGCCTCCCGCCCCAATTCCCAAAGAGTCCTTTCTTGTGCATGTCTGATTTTCCTCTGGGCCCTCCTCTCCGATGACGTACAAGGACCCAGTGGCCTTTCCCTGAACCCTTTCCCGTGTTCCCCTTAGGTATAGGAACACTGCTGTGGCTGCCAATCCTTTACCTCCAAGTCTGTATGTGTTTTTAACAGTAGAGTCTTTCTATTAATTTCTGGAATACAAACAAGAGCAATGGGGCACAGGAAGGATTGAGGGGGCAGAAACCAGCCTGAAGGGTTTAAGATGCAACCAGACCAAAGCTTCCTATATCGGAAACATCTGTGTTCAAAAAGTAGTGTGAAGAGACATGGCCTCTAGAGGGGAACACAAGCAAATAAGATAGGGTGCAAGAGAAAATGCCCTGCGATGCTCCTACCAGAAGATATAGGCAATTAAACAGAATGCCGGTGCCAGGTATGTGATCCCTACTGCTGTTGGGTCAGAGAGGTCTCAAAGACCCCTTAAGCAGCATAGGCCTTTTGGTAATTTTGGAATAACCCAATTCCTTATTTAAATTTGTTTAGCACAAAATTAAAACATTTTTATCTTCCTACATTCTTCCATCATTCGTCAGTTCAGTATTGTTTGTCCTTCGTCCTGTTCTTCACTTCTATTCCTCTTTCTCTCCTTTTGATGTGAGGACACAGAGCTGGCCTGTTCAGAAGAGAATTCACCTCCGAGAAGAGTGAGGAGAAGGGAAGGGCTTTAATGGTAAACCTGGGAGACTGTCATCGGTAGAGAAAGGATTAAGTTGAGGACACAAAACCTGAACTCTGATTGATGTAATGCTCAGTCGTGACAATATTTTCAGAGTAAACCGTCAGTGCCCAGAGGTTCTGATGAGGGTCTTCACATTGTTTTACCACCCAGATAAATATACACTGATTATGTCAACTTCTACATGACCGTTTTGTCAAGAAACATTTACTGAGCAATGAACAAAGTAGTTACAAAAGTGCTTATTTTTCTGGTGTCTATATTCTGTCTGTCATCAGCAGACACAAACACTGGACACACAGAGCTTTACTTTGCTGTATCTCCACATGTGCAGGGCAGGGAACAGTAGCACAGGAGAAGTTGTATGGTGCCAGGATCCTGTGAGCAGAAGCCCAGGCAGGGCCTCATGGAATAAATGAGCGGCATGGCTGTGTTTCAGCAACTGACACCATTTAGTTTGCAACCTCCTTATTTATTTGTGCTGGGTCTGAAGCTATGCTCAGTTATGGCCTCCTGGGAATAATTAGATCTTCTTCTAAGACAAAGAGCCAGATCACTATCTTGCAAATGTGAGGTCTGACTTCATTGCATCATTTTCCAACAGTGCTGTTATTCCTACCTTTGATTAACTCATTTATTGCAACTTATTTATATCAACTGAGAAGTAAGGTCATCAATGTTTCCTGCACATCATGACATTTTAACCTGCATATATATGGGCAGTGGCTATATCAAACTATTTGCCACGTGCATTTTCTCATGCCTTTTTGAACTGCTTTTGAAATGCATTCATTTATTAGCTAGAGGCTTGTGAAAGGTGCCTGCTGCATGATCAGTTTCCTGCTGCAATACTGGTCTGCATTTTCGGTTCAGAGCCAGCTGTTTAATGTAACTGACATTCTCCCTCAGGGTGTTATTGTCACAGAAGCTCTAGAGCTGTGTCCCCTCAACCCTGGAACACATTGAGATATGACATTCTGAGCCTCCCAAGAAATGATTCCACACATCAAAGATGACACACGGCTCCCTCCAGTATCATCAAGTCTCTGGGGCAGGCCTCCGTGTGGAAAGACTTAGCCGTGAGCTCTGGGATTACAATAAGGAGATCACAAGACAGAATCTAGCAGATCTGCCCCGGCTCACAGTTGTCCAATACTTTCAGTTACACTAAGACACTCTGTAGTACAGATAGACTAGATTTAACCAGTAAACTTGAGTTATACTATCTTTAGTAATAATAGATTAGATTTAACCAGGGCACTTGCAAAGTATTTTTCTTTATATGGGCCCCAAATTCACAGGACAGTAGAGCACTATGAGGACCTGCCTCCCAGAGCCAGGTTGCTTCAGTTCTGTCCAGAGGAAAGAGGCATCCCATTTGTAGCTCAGCAGGAATACATCTGAGATGTACCAGATCAAGATGGCATTCTTAACACCTGTGTCCGCATGAGAGACACACATGTCACATAGAAGTCATGTCCACTGTACATTTAGCCTCAGAGATCTCACCTTCTGTGCCTTTGTCTGGCCTTTTTTTTCCTCATGGCTTGTCTAAGTAAATACTCGGTGGATCCCAGAGAACACTGTTTGGGAGAAGTGGGGCCAGGCGCTGGATGTCAGCAGGTACTATGGACAGTCCATGAAGGAGCTTGGTACTTCCTGATCAAGGCTATCCTCTCTGTTCAGGCCAGGGAGGTACATTCACGCCATCCTCATGTACAGCAATGAGACCCTTACCAACAAAAGCCTTCCTAGCAGAGTAAATCAGTTCATTCTAAAAAAAAGCATATTTTCAAGCATAATTATTTAAGTTACGATATGTTGAACCACCACATCTTCCAACTGAGATGAGAACACAGGGAAGAGATGAAAGAGAAAGTAAAGGTGGTCTTCAAAAAATAGATGCACTGGAGCTTCTAGTATTCCCAGCTCATCAAGGAGGCTGGAGTTTAAGGAACAGAATGGCAAGAATACAAGTCCTTAAGTCCTGACCTTACTGTTATCTTCTCTACATTTGATGACTAAGATCCATGCATGTTATCTATCATAAGAACAAGTTGGAGATTCTCCTTGCTTCAACCTTCTGCTCCCAAGTCACACAGTGTCGCTGGCTGCTTCAGCCCATGGTCTTCACCATACAAAGTCCAGGGCAGAGGATGTGGCTCTGAGGAGTCACAGGAAGACAGGACAGCGCCATTTGCTGGGCAATCCAGTGCTTTTTACTGGGTCTCAGGATTATAGACTAATCAATGGCCATCTCAAAGCCATATAATCTGTGATAACTGGGACATACAAAGGCAAATTCCATTCTTTATTTGAAAATCAAATTTTAGCAGGTTTTTTTTGCACTGTATTTGATAACTATGTTTAAAGTCCATATTTCATAGATGAACCTGATAGCAAAGTAAAGGGCAAGGACAAGAACAGATTGAAGGGCAAGATAAAACAAAAGGTATGATATCCTTTCTGAAACTGCAATGAAAAGGACCAAGGAATGCACAAGCATCCAATTGCCTTTTTAAAAAACATAGATGTGAATCTTATGCTAATGAGTACTGGCACAGAACTGCAAAATGGACTTGTTGTCTCTGAGCTTGGGCAACTGGATGGGCTTTGAGTGGGGTAAGGGGCCCTTAAGTCATGGCCGGCAGAACAGAGGTGGGGAACATGGGCTCAGTTCTTGAACAGAACAATGACCCACAATTCCTCAAGCCACTGGGGTGAATCCTGGATTCTGCACATGAGGTTCCAGTGTGACCTGACACCTGGAGGGAGGTTTGCAAACATAAGAAATCAGAGATCTC
Organism: Typhlomys cinereus; assembly: GCA_023101885.1. Lineage (NCBI taxonomy): Eukaryota > Metazoa > Chordata > Mammalia > Rodentia > Platacanthomyidae > Typhlomys > Typhlomys cinereus. Next base: position 7,228,897 of record JALPQD010000051.1, read on the forward strand.
ATTACTGAGGGAAGTGAAAACACCATATTCTCAGGAGTAGGAGAAGAAGATACTGAAGTAAATGTTTCTCTTTTATTTATTTATTTATTTATTTATTTATTTATTTATTTATTTATTTATTTATTTATTTATTTATTTATTTAGTGTGTGTGTGTGTGTACAAGAGTGCACTTGAGCCTTCTGACCTGGACCCGGACCAGGGTGGACTCCCTGCTCCTCAGAAGGTGACCTCCAATACCAATCAGGATGGAGCCAAGGGCAGTGCACGAACAGCAAAATTGAAAACAACAACGAACCATAATTCAGAACACCAAAGACCCTAGATTAATCACCTAGAATCTCACTAGAGTGGAGGACTCAGAGGGAAGTTTGGCATTCACACAAAAAGGGGAAAAGGGAGGAGGGTACAAAGGGGACTGGGGAAAGATGAAGGGAGGGAGAGGAATGGGGTAGCTACTGAATTTGTATGATTGGGGAAAATGAATAAATGAATAAATTTATTTATAAAAAAAGTGCACTTGAGTGTGTGTGCCTGTGAAGGCACAATGATGACATCGGAAATCATCTTGAGTGAGGTTTCTCAGGCTATCACCATAAATGTCCAACATATTTTTACATGGGATCTGGGAATCAGGGCAAAGGCTTTAAACCCCTGAGTATCTCCCCAGCCCTGGAGCATACATCTCTGTCAATCATTGTCAATTTTCATAGTAACATTAAGCTTACCACTTTAACTCTATGTTTGCTTTGTTGAGCAACTACCACCTTTATCTCTTGCACCATCTTAATTTTGCCAAACTGAAACTCCACACTTCCCTAATAATTAAAAAGCAAATACCAAAATCCTCTTTACCATGCTCCTTCTCCAGTGCATTCTTTTCCATCACCTCTTCATGGATTTGCCTCTGTGCACTTATACAAGCACATCACACAACACTGATTCTGTTGTGCAGAGCATATTTCATTTGGCATAAGGTCCTGACTTCCATACATGCTGCCACAATGGTAGGATTTGTTTCTCATGGCTGAATCAGTATTTCATCAGATAGGCAGGTATGATTGACATATAGGTAGATATAAATGATACAGAGATAGGTGATATACAAAAAGATGTGATTGATAGATAATAGATGATCAATAACAGGTATAGATAGATGATAGACATGATTATGAAGACAGAAGTACATAACAAATTAAGAGATGACAGACACATGATAGATACACAGATGCTGGATATATAGGTAGATATAGACAGATGATAGATACATAGATGATAGGTGACAGAGATAGATGATAGATAATAGATATGATAGCTAATAGGACAATAATAGATAAGTGATAGGTAAATAGATAAGATGATGAAGATATATATACATATATATATAATAGATGTGTCCAAAGAGATGACAGATAAATGGATAAATGGATGTACTGAGAGATATGACTGATAGAAGATAGTTAGATGGATAGATAGATAATATTCCTGTGCAACTATGAATAATAATACTATGAACATTGTAACCTGCTTTCACTTCTGTTGTATGTGTACCAAGAAAATGGAGTTGTTGGGTTGTATGGTAGGGCACTGTTTCCAGTTTTCTGAGGAATTCTCGTGCTAGTTTACCTAATGTTGTGACATCCCACAGTCTCACCAACCATATACAAAGGATCACATTTTTCCACTTCTTCGCCAATCTCATTATTCTGCCTTTTTTAGATGCTTTCTTTTTTATTATTTATTCAATTGTGCATGTATGTGTGTGCGCATGTGTGTGTATGTGTATGTGTATGTGTGTGTGTGTGTGTGTGTGTGTGTGTGAGTGTGTGTAGAACCACGGATGAATTCAGGAACCACCATGGACGCCTCCACCTCCTCTTTGTTTACTCTGCCCCTGGATTCACAGGCTCCACCCTACCAGGACCAGAAACGCAGGACGCCCCCGTTTCTGCCCGGTGTCTATACATGGGTTCTAGGATCCGAACTCAGGACCTTCCACCTGCAAGGCAGAGGCTTAACCCCTGAGCCACCTCTCCAGCCCCTCTGCCTTTTTTTTTTTTCAATAGTAATCTGGGTGAACTTCACATAGTGTCTCATTACAACAGCTAAATGCTTTAAGATATATTTGTATTTTCTAATAGATACATGTAAGTGTATTACATGAGACATTTTAAGTAATTGAATATAGATGTGTGTTTATGCTCTGTGTATATGCATGTGTGTGTGCACCCATGCACATATGTATATGCATGTGCATGTGGCTTGTTCTGACATCTGACAAGGAGAGTTCAGAGATGACTGAGGAATGAAAGAGCTTCTTTTTTATTTAAGTTACTTTTATTTTTCTAGCTTTACAAGCACATTGAGTACTTACCCCTGCTTCCCTCCATCCCCCTCCTACCCATTCCCCTCTTCCTCCCTTCTCCAATCCATCCCACTCCCATCCACTCTCCTGCCCTTCCACTTTCATGGACCCCAGGGCTCCCTCTGGTTGTCTACTTTTTTTTTTTTTTAACTTTTTCACTTTTACAAGCATATTGAGTCCTTATCCCTGACTCCCTCCATCATCTCTCCCTCCCATCCCTCCATCAACCCCACCCTCCTGCCTGTCTGTTTCTATGGATCCCAGGGCTGCTTCTGGCCCATCTACTTCTGTGGGGGTTCAGGCCTTTATGGCATACCAGGTTGCCTCCCCTTGGACCACCCCACTGGTAGGGGCATTTCCCTTCATTCATCCAACTTCAGTCTCCAAGGTTTCCACTGTATGTTCTTATCTCTCTTGAGTTCCTTGATATTCTATGGACCATTTACATTTATTCTCATCCTATTCTAAAACAGCTTAATGAATTGTTGGCAATTTGCATCAGGAATATCTTAGCAAATCTAAAGTTTTATGTAGCTATTAAAGAGTTATTTTATAGTCTTATCCACTCTTATTTATGCAAAATGGATTGATGTTGGTGTTTTTGAAATGGTCTCACAATGTAGCCCAGGCTGGACTTAACTGCACAGCAGTCCTGAGCCTCTAAGCCGCCACACCCAGACAAGAAATGTTTTTTGCTGTTTTTTTAAAAATATACATTTGCGTTTGACATTACAAAGCAAAAACCCTCCAGGTGCACCTTGGTCTAAAGGGAAGATGAGGTCAGGCTACTGGTAGCAAGGCCATTGGCTGCCCCAGCTAGAAACTCAGGAGACTGCATCTCCTGCAGGGATAGTCCCGCCTGGTCACATCATCCAGCAAACAGCTAAGCAGTGCCACGAGCGTGTAATATCCCTCGTTTCCAGTGATGCCCAGGAAGTGGCTTCTCTCCACACATCACCCGCCTTTGCGGCTGCAGCTTTTTGCTTTTGAGGCTGCCCACTCTCTTGGGCTCTGCTCTGTGCCAGACTCTGGCCTCAGGGAATGTGTGGGGCCGCTTTGTTGCTTCTCCAGACTTTCTCAGCTTCACTGGAGCACTTCCTTACCATTCAGGTGTTCCCTGGGGGAGTACTTGTGATTTTTTTGTCTCAGAACTTTCCCTCTGAGCTTGGAGTTTGGCCGACTGGCAGGCAAGACTGCTTTCTCCCGTCTGGACGTTTGTAGCGCCTGTCCCACTTCACTCTCACTTTTAGCTTCCAGCTTAAGGAAGGAAATGTTCCATGTTTCCTTTCTGTCACTTGAACCCACTGGAGTCTACAAAATGGTTTGACTTCAGCTGCACTGTCTTAAAGAATGGCAAGGTCCGGGGAGAGAGAGGAAGACACGCGGGCTTCCAGGATTGAACTGAGGTCTGCGGGTTTTTGGGCAGACGCCTTACCAACCTCATTTGGCATTTTTCAAACACTGGAAATACCTTTTCTTTTTTTTTTTTTTTTTTTACGAAAAATCATTTTATTTCATAACAAAATGGAATGGAAATGCCTTTAAAAAAGAAAAGAGCATCCTGTTAGACATTTTTTTCTCCAAAACCACATCATCAATGAATTTTGTCATTAGAAATTGCTGAGACGCACTAACATTCTGAAATCTCCTGACCACTTACTCCAGCGACAGATGCAGCGTGAGAATTCCATCTTGCATGATAAGGTGGCAGTGCTCACCAGCTGTCAGCCTTCTATATCTGCTTCACATCTTCAGCACTGCGACTGCCTGCTTGTGCTCCACACACAAACACCCCACTTTCAGATACCAAACTGTGAGCTTCATGACAAAGGAAAAGCAAGATGAGTGGCTTGATAAGTGAGATCTGGGGACAAATGCTCTGAGCTGGCATATGATTGTTGGGTCAAAGTGAAACTCATCTGTCTTGCTTGACTATCCTCAAGACATGGCTGATAACATATAATCCAAAGTGACATCCTGGCTCCATCCAGAAGGCCAAACCTTCAGGGCAGGAAGGAGGACTACAAAAGATATACCTGGTAAATGGCACATGGTTAAAATTCCTAGGGCTGGGGAGATGGCTCAAATCAATGGATCTCACTTAAAAATGGATGTGGCGGATATGGTTGTGGCCTGTAATTCTAGCCCTGGAATACACAGCTGGGAAGCTCCATAGCAGAGCAACAAGGTAGAATAACAATCCAAGATGATTCTGATGTCACCACAGACACACACATTCAAGTGCCCTCTTAAATATATACACACACATGCACACAAACTCCAAAAAATTTAGAACAAAATCACTTATCTGTGTTATGTATTTCTGTTATGTAATTTTATTTAATCTCTCAATAGAGGTCAAAATATTAAAAGGAAAAAATTATTAAATTATAACTGTTGGGCTTGTGAGAGGGTTCATCAGGTGAAGACTTGACTTCAATCCCCAGAATCCAGTCAAAGGACAGATCTAGCTCCCCAAGGTTGTTCTCTGACTTCCACATCTGCTGTGTGGCACCTGCTGACCTGCACACAAATTCACGCACGGTCAATAAATAAGTAAATAGATAAATATTACAGTCAATACCTGAAAGATCTGGATTAAATTGGCTTAAGATATACACATAGCAATATTCTCTCAGGAAAATTAGAAACCCAAATGATTTACAAATCCATAGGCCTTCAGTAATACATTATTAATTTGAATGTTGCTGACTACTAAAAAGGATATATGCTTTCAGAATCCTCACTAACTGTAAGGCACATCCCCAGTTTTAACATAAAATACTTTCTGAAGTCCTTTTGATAACTTGAAATCTTAAAATTATGCTGCATTAAATAAAAAGTTGGTATCTTTTCAATGAGATATATTAGTAAAACATGAATTGCTAATTATAGGCTAAAATGCCCATTTTTTGGTTGCTTATGAAAGAGGAACTGAAGATATTTGGGCCTGCCGGTGAGAAAAATCCTATGTTACACAAGAAGTAATGCTGGTGGGAGCACATGTTTTTAAGAAGTCATGAAAACACCTGCTTCCTATTTTTTGGTAGAAATTAAGGTTACTAAAAGTTAATTGATAGAAATCACTAGAAACAGCAAGAAGAAAGGAACGGTTACATATATAAATCCTGCAAGTAAAAAAGCATGTAGAGCACATGTTCTCATTTTGCCTTAAAATAATATCGCAAATGACAAAGAAAATGAGTAAGTCTAAGACTAAGTGGCAGTAAAAAGTTGTAGGTGTGGGAGAAAGAGTTCTGTAGGTGACTTAACTGTGCGGATTAGTTACATTTATTGATAAAATCTTTAAGTCAGCAGGTTTACATTAAGTTAATACAGAGTTAAACTTTGGAGTTCTTTCCTTCAAAAGTTAAGAATTCTAGATAATCATTCTAAGGCATTGTATGAATGATGTTGTCTGTATCTTATCTATTAGCTAGTCCACTAGAATATCACATAAAGAGGTTTTTTTCTCTTTTTATAAAGGAGAAGCATTCGACTCATTGCATCCTATATGCTAACGAGCATGGCAACTTTTTTCAGTGTAGGCTGATAACTAATAACCTCCATTGGGTCCTCAGCCCTGTCTACAGGAAGTCCTCTACCTCCACACACACTTCATTTTCACATGATGTTTTCCCAACTAACTGCAAGAGATTCATGAAGAAGTCTGACTATTCTGTAGGTGACTTGAAGCATCTTTAGAACTCCAATGGAAAACTCATGGACTTGTGCTTAATATGCAATTATCCATCCATCCATCCATCCACCCACCAATCTATCTATCTATTTATCTATCTATTGATCTATCTATCTAATTTTTTATTCTTTTAATATTTTATATATTAATACAGCAAGTTTATGATATTTTCACAACTCAGTTCCAAATTCCATCATCTCTTAATGTGAGACACTTTAGTACCATGTAGTCAGAAACAAATAAGGCTAACTTAATGAAGATAATAGATTCCCTTGGTTACCCCCACATCATGTGACTGCTGTCATGACCCAATACCTTGAAGAACTCAACTGTCAGCCCTCTGGGGCCTATGCAGTTTTGGAAAGGATGACCATGACTTCTTGTGTCAAGACAGCTGTTAACGATGTTAGCATCTGTATCCCCAGCAGGGATGATGTTCAGCTCTCTGTTAAAATTACCCAAATTGGTAATTACTGAAAGAGAAGCCAATAGGCCTCATCAGTGAACTTACCTTTGCTTGATCTAGAAATGTAAGTGAAACTTGTCTATTTCTCATAAATTCTCATATTCAGGAAAAACGGAACTAACTCAACCAACCATAAGCAGCCAACAAACTTACCGTTACATAATTAGGGACTTTCCAGTAAGATGCACCATTGAGCTGTGCAGCTCTAACCATCCATCCAGAGGCCTGGCTTTGTCCCTTGTATGCTCCTCAATGCAGCTCTTGACCACTTGTGGAGTAACACATCTCATGAACTACTGTCTGATTAATAAACTTTTCAAAAAATTTTCCATGCCTCAGTTTACTCTTCTACCAGCATATTATGATAATCCTCACCAAACACAACACCCAACAACGAAATATCATATTATAGCCTTTGAACTTGAATAACACACACGCCTGCTTTCATTGATACTATTTTGCATTGTATGTGATCAGAAATGTCACAGAAAACAAAAACACAACAATTAGGAAAGTAGGACACTTTCATTGTTTGCAAATAAGATGATCATCCACAAGAAGAACAAGAGAATTATAGATAGGGGATCCAAATTAACAAGATAACTCAGAAATGTTTCTCAATATAAGAATAGTTATGGGTATTTGAACAACCAATATGTACTGAAAATATTATTGCGAAAACAGTTGTACCAAGCATAAATACAACCTAAGGAAATAGGTGCAAATCTTTGATGCATAAATATAAAATCTTATCCATAGACATTAAAAAGACCTCAATATACCACTTTAATAAATAAGAAGGCTCAGAATGCAGCCTTGCTTCTCTCATATTCATCTGCAAGTCAGAAGCTATAGTACAAGTGTCAACAGGATTTCTCCTATGATGCTGGAAAGATTGCTTCTGAAAATACATGTGAAGAAAGAGAACAAGGTTTTAGATTGCTATTCTGCAGAAAAGTCAAACTCTACTCTTCTCTAGCAGGTTAAATGATGCATCAGGCCTGAGCCAAGAAGCAGAACAGTGTCTGTGGAATCTAGACAGGCTCCGAAGACAAGAAGGTCATGAAATCATTCAGGTTGCTTCAAATTTTATTTATTTGTTTTCTTAATCAGGGTCTCAACAAGTAGCCCAGACCGGTCTGACACTCACTGATCTTTGTCATCTTCCAGAGTGCTAAGACCACAAGCATGTGCTTCCACCCCAACTGCCATTCACACTGCTGATATAAAAGATGTGTAAGGAAGATCTCAATATAAAGAGAAACTTGGTTGTTGAAACATTCCATTATCCGATTACACCATCATGACATAAAGTTTTAAAATGCCTTTGCCATTTAGTAAAACTTTAAGGAGAAAGCAGCAGTCAGAAACCGAAAGATTCCTACCAAATAGACATTGATTTCAAACTTGGTGCCTGGCTAGGTGCGAGTGAGCAGTGGGAGATCACGAGTTAGAACTTTTTGCCCTTTTTGCTAGGCAGTCCTGAGAAGTCGCTTCCATTGTGTCCCTAAGCAAAGCAACATGTAATTTTCCTTATTGGAGTTCCCATTGTTTCAGAGAGTTACCTCACACAATGTGTTTGCTGTCCAGGCAGGTTCTGCTGTTGAACTATACGTTAAAGCCTTAGCTACTCAAGGTTGAAGTCTCTTATAGCTACACAAAGCTTGTCTGTCTCCATAAATAATAATGGACTCCTATCTGAAAGAGCTGACTTTTCTAGCCACTATAATTACCATGTAAAAAGAAAAAAAATGGATGTCCATCCTTCATACAAAGCTGCAACAGGCTTTGAATAAGTTAATGATTGAACTAGCTTAAAAATTCTAAAGTGGACACCAGAGAAGTCATACTGGAGAGAAACCCTATACATGTAAGGAATGTGGTAAAAGCCTTCAGTGGTAAATCAAATCTCACTGAGCATGAGAAAATTCATGTTGGAGAGAAACCTTATAAATGTAATGAATGTGGGACAATCTTCAGGCAGAAGCAAAACCTCATTAAACATCACAATATTCATACAGGAGAAAAACCGTATGAATGTAATAAGTGTGGAAAAGCCTTTTCTCGGATTACATCACTTATTGTACATGTAAGAATTCATACAGGAGATAAACCTTATGAATGTAAAATATGTGGGAAAGCCTTCTGTCAAAGCTCATCTCTTACAGTGCATATGAGAAGCCATACAGGTGAGAAACCCTATGGTTGTAATGAATGTGGAAAAGCCTTTTCTCAGTTCTCAACTCTTGCTTTACATATGAGAATCCATACTGGTGAAAAACCTTACCAGTGTAGTGAATGTGGGAAAGCTTTCAGCCAGAAGTCACATGACATTGGACATCAAAGAATACATACTCATTAAATCCTTACGAGAATCTTGGGTTTGGAAAGAATTTGAACAGAATGTACAATTTTTCAAAACTATATCAGAAATTTGTTTACACTAAAGTTGTAAAAACCCTATAGCAACTGAAAATGTCAAAGATATTTAATAAGACATATAGTATAATAAATAACTATATCCTCTCCCCAAATTCTGAAAAATATTATAAATGTATTTTAATAACATTGTCATTGAAGTTAGGATTCAGTTGTGAATACCAATTAGCATGCTTTTGAAAGGTCTATTGTATACATTTAAGACAAGAAACACAAAGATTTGAAATTAACAGGTAAAATTATTTTTTTACATACTTTTTTATATGATTTATTTGTAAAATCATCTGAAAAGAAAAACAATAATGTTTTTGATACAGGGTTTTCCCAAGTAACCAAGTCTCTTACTCCTGGTGATCCTCTTTCCTCAACCCCTTTAGTATCATGTCCAGCTCAAAATTATTTGTTGCTGATAGAATTTTGAGAATTGAAGTCAGAACAGAATACTGAACCTAAAATCATGCACGAATTTATGGGAAGTTGGTAAATGAACAAACATCCCAGATTCGTGGGGAAATCATGCATGACAAAAATAATCTCAGGGTAATTGGCTCTTCATGTGGAAAAATAGATCTCTAACATCACCACACATTGAAATATGCCTTATGAACTCTAAATGTCTTTTTAAAAAGAAAAGCTTATGTATAAGCTTTATGAGAATGATTTTAAAACCTTGGAAAAAACGTCTGGATTCTAGAATACTCATTTTTCATTTGAGTAGTTTATACATATACCCAAGAAACTGACATGTGTAGGAGTCATGAACTATTCTGTTCATTGCAGCAGGAATTACAGTAGTCAGAAACAAACACAAATGCTTGTTGCTTGTGAAATGAATGAAGTGTGATAACGGTTACACAGTAGAATATTCTGTAGCAGCTAAATACAACAGCAAAAGAAGAAAAATGTGGAAGTGTGAAGAAAGTTGAAATGATGAGTATATTGTAATGATACCTTTGCGAATCTGAATAAAATGAACACTTACCAACCGTAAAAAAAAATTCTAGAGTGTCATTGGACATTCTTGCTGTATATATATATATATGTATATATATTTAGCAATTAACATAGATATAATATTATATGTGAAGGAAAGAAGGCCAAATTAATGAATGAACATCATGAATAACATGAACACTAGAAACAAAGCCAAGAGCAGATGGCACAGGAAGTAAGAATAAGAGAGCTGCTTTGCAGCCATGAGGTGCATGTGCGAGATATTGGCTCAGGTATGAGAATGAGACTCAGGGGAGGATTATGAATGTTCAACAATATGATTCTAAGATGTATCAAGCACCATTGGGAGTCTCCAAATAGTCTCACTTACAGTGATTATCATTTATTGGAAACTTTCCATGTTCTACTTTCTGTGTTAAGTCATAGTTCAAGGGTCATAATCTGTCATGGTGGGGAAGGCATGTCAGCAGGAAGGTAAGGCAGTTGGTCACACTGAATCTTTGATCAGGAAGCAGAGAATGATGAATGTTGGTACTGAATGAACTTTTGACTTAAATTGCTTTGCTGGTGTATGCACATGTATGTGGATGTACATGTGTGTAGATACACATGCACATGTATGAATATCGATAGGGAAGTCTAAAGATGATGTGCATATCTTCCTAGATTGCTCTTCATTTATTAGATAGAGTTTCTTGTTGACCCTGAGCTTGCTAGTTCTGGACAGTCTAACAGCTTTACTATGCTATCCCCGTCCTCTGCCTCTTGCGTGCTGGGATTGCAGGCATTAGTAGGCCTGCCTGGCTTTTACATGATATTTTAAATTATACCTCTAAGTTCATTTTCCCATAATTCCTTGGAAGTAGCATTACTTGTGTAGGATAAGGGTAATTTGCCTCTAACTGTAGGAAAATCACAAATGTTCTTTATGATGGGTCTTAACATCATAGAAATGAAAGAAGATGAAAAGCCCATCATTTTCTAGGGAAAAGAGGGCAAGAGGCAAAAATCATTGAGTCAGTCATTCTCCAAGGTTCTTCTTATAGACAAGGACTCCCTGAGGACAGCTGTTTGGTTTTCTCTTACCTAGGGGTTGTGTTATCAACATAGAGCCCAGAACATTAGGTTCTATCATTCATAGGATTCCATCACCTGGATATAGGTCTGAGTCCACAGAGTCATCCTAGAGACATTTCGTATCTTTTATTCAGAGTAGGTGGTACCAATTTCATCAAATACCAAGGGAACCATTAGTAACTTATGTAAAATGGATTTCAGAAATTTCTGGAAACCTGAACAATTGTATCCTTATGAAGAACAGACACAGAAGGATGATCTTCAGAGGTAGCAATGGTTTTTCTTCTACTAAGGTATGTGACCAATAGTATGAGTTCTATGAGAATAAAACATTTTGAGTTCTTAGATAATGCAGTTACATGAGAGAAAATAAGCTGTGGGGGCTGGTTTAGGCCTTCTTGGGGCCCTTTGAATATTGACCAATCTGAGCAGCAAAAGTCAACAGTTTGAACTTCGTTGTTTCTGCTTTTTGTCCCTTTGAGAGGTCTCAGGTAAGAAGTCTTATTGATCAGCTCATTACATTCTCACCTTGTGATTTATTAATTGGCAACAGGCCTAAATGCTACCAGGGTTGTGGTAAAAGAGTGTCTACTTTGAAGCTGCTGTTACCTTGAAACTGCTGATTGAGAACTAACTAAGCTGGTCATAATAATTTAGTTTCCCATCGAATGTTCTCCTGTTACTCATTCCTCACTTCTGGTGTTTATAAGATTATGCTATTCTTGTTGTTTTGGCTTTTATGAAGGACTTTGGAAAGTTGACCAGCTTTCATGTATAATACCTGAGAAGTTTAGAATAAACTTGTGTTGTTCTCAGTCTTAGTAGGGCTAAGACACCTCTGACCCCCTTGGCCTGGTTTAATTCCCATAGATTCCCCTTGTGGAATTTTGCATTGGCATTACCTGCCTATGTTTGTGCTGGCATTTACAATAAACAAAACAAAATCACAAGCCATAGACTTTTCACAGTATATTCCACTAATTTTAGTCATTTAAAAATTTTTATTATTCATCCTGGAGCTCAGGGACATTTGCGGAAGAGGGGGCGGTAAGATTGTAAGAGCAAAAGGATGGGAGGAGCAACGATTTGCAAGATTCTCAACAATAGTTGGGGCCAAAGCAATCATAATGGGACTTGGCATGCCCTGCGCAATGTCCAGCGCACTGTTGCCCTCATAAAGTCTAGCATCTGTTAAGGGCACCGAGACCCCTGGAGGCAAGGGATTGACAGCCATAGTAGTGATCTTATGCTTAAGGGGAACAAGAGAAAGGGCTTATGGAAATGCCACTGGGTCCTTATATGTCATCGGAGAGGAGGACCCAGTGGAGAGTTAGGCGTACACAATAAAGGACTCTCTGGGAATTGGGGGGGAGGCACTGGGGGAAGGGGAGGGGGAGGAGGGGGGAGGGAGGGAACTGGTAAAAAATTTTAAAATGTATAATTAAATTTTTAATAAAAAAAAGAAAAAAAAGAAAAAAAATTTTATTATCCAATTTTTTGCTCTTTTGCAGTCCTTGATCCAGGAGACATTAACAAAAGATATCCATGAATATGTGTGTTGTGTTGCTGAGCATCGATCTTGTTCAGTTTGTGTCCTTTATGTTTTATAATGACAACTCTGACCACAACCAGGCATTCTCTTTCACTTTTAGTCACACCAATCAAGCCCATAAAAGAGGAAGCTATACTTTCTTCAACGTGATGTACCATTTGTTTCTTTCTCTCAAGGACTTCAAGGATACTTGAGCTGAGCTTGGCACCATGAAACTGCTGTACGTTCTCATCTTGGTTGTCCTGCTCATCTCCCAAGTCATGGCGGGTAAGCGTCCTTCTCTGATAGCAGGGTCCTGTGCTTTCTTCCAGCCAGTCTCACTTCCAAGAGGATGTTCCTTGCTTTCAAGAACAGCAGAAGAAAAGTCTTTTCAAAGTTTTTTTTTTTTTTAAGCTATCCTCATTTGAGAAGCTATAAAGAAATGCTAAAAATTGTGTGGGGAAAAAGGTGGGGGGAAAACTTTCTTAAACTGTGTGCTGATCTCTGTTCTCCCTTCTTAATGTTCACCTATAAGAGTCCAGGACAGGCAAGTTACTGATGTGGTCTCTGATAAATGATGTGTGGTTCTAGACACTTGGACTGAAAACTATCCTTAAAGTTTACCATTTTAGTGGTCCCAAAACATTTTTAATGTTTAGTGTGTCTAGTGACTGGGTGTAAAATGAAAAAAACCAACTTAGAGCGTTTTAACAGGAGGCTAAATTTTTGGCTTATTTTGAAGGAAACATAGACAAGGTTATTCCATATCTTCCAAGGTTGCCATGAATAGGATGAATGGGGAAATTCCTGCCTGGCATTCATCTCTTTCTTCCTGGATGGGCTGTGAGTCATGCTGGAGCTCACAGGACTTCAGAGGGCTGAGACTCCTTGATCTGACAAGTCCTTAAAAAGATCGAGGGTGCACACAAAATTACAGCCATTTGGTCTTTGACAAAGGAGCCCAAAGAATCCAATGGAAAAAGAAAAGCATCTTCAACAAATGGTGCTGGCAAAACTGGATCTCCACATGCAGAAGATTAAAGCTGGACCCATACTTGTCACCATGTACAAGACTTAATTCCAAATGAATCAAGGACCTTGATATCAGGCCAGAGACTATAAAAACCATAGTTGAAAGGATAGGGAACTCCCTCGAGCTGATTGGGCTAGGCCAACATTTCCTAAACAGACATCCAATGGCACAGTCACTGCTACCAACTCTCAACAGTTGGGATCTTGTGAAATTAAAGAGCTTCTGTTCAGATAAAGAGATTATCACACGAGCTCAAAGGCAACCCACAGAATGGGAGAAAATCTTCACTAACCACATATCTGATAGAGCTCTACTGTCCAGAGTGCACAAAGAACTTAGAAAACTAAACACCAAGGAAACCAATGGCCCAATTAAAAAATGGGCCCTGGAACTTAAAAGAAACTTTACCAGGGATGAAATTAAAATGTCTAACAAATATCTGAAAAAATGCTCCACTTCCTTAGCCATCAGGGAAATGCAAATCAAAACTTCCCTGAGATATCATCTCACCCCGGTCAGGATGGCAAAAATCCACAATACAAACAACAACAAATGCTGGAGAGGATGTGGAGAGAGGGGAACTCTGCTACATTGCTGGTGGGAATGCAGGCTCATACAGCCACTCTGGCGAGCCATCTGGAGATTCTTAAAGAAATTAAAGATCGAAATGCCATATGACCCTGCTATTCCACTTCTGGGAATAACCCCCCCATACAGCAGAGGTTCACATCGATAGTACAAGCACGACCATGTTCATAGCAGCACTGTTTACAATAGCAAAGTCATGGAATCAACCCAAATGTCCAATAGTTGACGAGTGGATAAGGAAACTGTGGTATATCTATACAATGGAGTACTACTCAGCCATCAAAAAAAGGATGAATTACTGGAATTTGCCGGGAAATGGATGTCATTAGAAACAATTATATTAAGTGAAGTATCCCAAACCCAGAAAATTAAGTGCCATATGTACTCCTTAATAGATGGCTCCTAGTACCAAACCCACTTGGCCCACCTTGAGACACTCATAGGTAAATCTATGTATTATCTCCAGTAATTGCAAGGATTATGAACAGGAGGGATGGGGTTGGAGGGCCACACCAGAAACAAGGAGAGAAGTGACCATGTTACATTAGAGAAAATAGGCCTCCATCAAGGACTGAAAGTAATGTGACACCTGGTTAAGGTCACAGACTTTTGTTCCTGATCATTTACAACTAAGGGGGTAATGATCTCACCAGAAGAGGAGGGCATATAGTCTGGTAGATAAAAAGTAACCATTTTGCAAATGGGTGATTGACCCCTCCCTTAATGAGGTTTCCAACTTCTATTACATCTACCCTTGAATGTGCTCTTATAATAAGACTCCAGTTTAACAGCTTTTTGTCAGTGGCCAGGGGGTGACATACAGTGCCCAGCAGGATGGAGTGAAGGGCATTGCAGGAGCAGCAAAACTGCAAAAGAAAATCAACAAACCACAATCCAGAACTTCAGAGACTCTATATCAACCACCTAGAACTAGGCCAGACTAATCTCTCCCCATCCAGAAGCTCAGGGAAATTTGCGGAAGAGGGGGCGGTACGAGTATAAGAGCAAAAGAATGGGAGGAGCAATGATTTGCAAGATACTCCACACAAGTTATGGCTGAAGCAATCATAATTGGACTTTGCATGCCCTGCGCAATATTCAACACACTGTTGACCTCACAAAGTCTAGCATTTGCTAAAGGCACCAAGATCCTTGGAGGCAAGGGATTGGCAGCTACAGTAGTGTTCCTATGCTTAAGGGGAACACGGGAAAGGTTCAGGGAAATGCCCACTGGGTCCTTGTATGTCATCGGAGAGCAGGGCCCAGAGGAGAGTCAGGGATGCATATTAAAGGACTCTCTGGGAATTGGGGTGGGAGGCACTGGGGGATGGGGAGGGAGGGGTTAGGGGAGGATGAGCAGGGGGTTTGGGGGTAGGAGGAGGGAGGGAGGGAACCGGTGTACTTATTAAGTTTGTATGAGAGGAAATAATAAAAAATGTTAAAAAAAAAAAAAAGATCGAGGCTGCAGACATGGCTCAGGAGTTAAGCCTTGCAAACAGAAGGACCTGAGTTTGGATCTCAGATCCCATGTAAAAACACTAGGAAAAAATGGCGGTGACTTATACTTCTGGTTTATGAATGTGGAGCCTAGGAAAGTTCAGAGCAATGCTAAAACAAGGTAGAATGATCCATGATGATTGCTGAAGTTATCCTTGGACCTCCACAGGCACACACAGTGGCCTCTGATATACACAGACACACACATACAGACACATATGTACATACAGATACACATACATGCACACACATGCACATGCTTGCATACAAGAGCAAAAGAAAGTTAAGGGCAGGGGAGATCCTCAGTGGTTAAAGTCTTTATCTTGCAACTAAAGGATCTGAATTTCAGATTCTCAGATTCCACATAAAGATACTGGGCAGATATGGCAGCATACTGTAAATCTGGCCCTGAAATGCATAGCCTTGGAATCTCCAGAATAAGCTGGCTAGCCAAACTAACCGTGATGGTATGCTCTGGATTTAATGAGAGAGCCAGGCTCACAGCAGTAAGGCAGAAGAGTGAGTTGGATGATTCCCTTGAGTCTGCACAGGCACACACATCCAATATACCCACACACGTTTACCCATTTATATGCAGATGCACCCACACTCCATATGCACATACATTAAAAAAAAAAGTTGAATTTTGCCATCCTGGAAAATCAGGCATCACCCACCCTTCGTCCTACTCTTTTACTTTCCCCCTTCATGTAAATACAAACAAGTAATCAAGTGTTTCCTCACTATGTCTCAAAATTCAGGGCTCCTTGTGTCTTTGAGAGTGCCAGTTCACTTGACAAGATCCAACAGCCTTTTATGATCAAAACGCTAGAGACAGTAGGAATGGAAGGAACCTTTATCAATATAATAAAAGCTGTATACAACAAGCCCACAGCAAGGATTATGCTCAATGGGGAACAATTGGAAGCATTCCCACTTCGATCAGGAACTAGACAAGGCTGTCCACTCTCACCACTTCTATTCAATATTGTACTTGAAGTCTTAGCTGAAGCCATAAGACAAGAAAGGGACATAAGAGGGATTCAAATCGGCAAGGAAGAAGTCAAGCTATCCCTATTTGCAGATGAGATGATCTTATACCTGAGTGATCCCAAAAACTCCACCAGGAAGCTCTTGGAACTAAATGAGAAGTTCAGCAGGATGGCAGGATACAAAATAAATGTGCAAAAATCAGAGGCCTTCCTATATGTCCAGAATGAAAGAAGTGAAAAAGCCTCGAGAGAAACAATCCCATTTACTATAGCCCCTAAAAAAATGAAATACCTTGGTATAAACCTAACTAAGGAGGTAAAAGACCTTTACAATGAAAACTTTAAAACCCTAAAGAAAGAAATAGCAGAAGACACCAGAAGGTGGAAAGACCTCCTTTGTTCCTGGATTGGCAGAATCAACATCGTAAAAATGACCATCCTACCAAAGGCAATATACAGATTCAATGCTATACCAATCAAAATCCCAAAGCAATTCTTCAAAGAAGTTGACCAAACAATCTCAAAGTTCATATGGAGGCACAAAAGACCCAGGATAGCAAAAACAATCCTGAGTAACAAAAACACAGCTGGAGGTATAACCATACCAAACCTTAGTCTATACTACAAATCCATAGTTATAAAGACAGCCTGGTACTGGCTCCAAAATAGACACACAGATCAATGGATAAGGACTGAAGACCCAGATATAAGCCCACAAAGTTATATTCATTTGGTCTTTGACAAAGGGGCCCAAAGAATCCAATGGAAAAAGAAAAGCATCTTCAACAAATGGTGCTGGCAAAACTGGATCTCCACATGCAGAAGATTAAAGCTGGACCCGTACTTGTCACCATGTACAAGACTTAATTCTAAATGGATCAAAGACCTTGATATCAGGCCAGAGACTATAAAAACTATAGTTGAAAGGATAGGGAACTCCCTCGAGCTGATTGGGCTAGGCCAATAGTTCCTAAACAGACATCCAATGGCACAGTCACTGCTACCAACTCTCAACAGTTGGGATCTTGTGAAATTAAAGAGCTTCTGTTCAGATAAAGAGATTATAACGCGAGCTCAAAGGCAACCCACAGAATGGGAGAAAATCTTCACTAACCACACATCTGATAGAACTCTGCTGTCCAGAGTGCACAAAGAACTTAGAAAACTAAACACCAAGGAAACCAATGGCCCAATTAAAAAATGGGCCCTGGAACTTAAAAGAAACTTTACCAGGGATGAAATTAAAATGTCTAACAAATATCTGAAAAAATGCTCCACTTCCTTAGCCATCAGGGAAATGCAAATCAAAACTTCCCTGAGATATCATCTCACCCCGGTCAGGATGGCAAAAATCCACAATACAAACAACAACAAATGCTGGAGAGGATGTGGAGAGAGGGGAACTCTGCTACATTGCTGGTGGGAATGCAGGCTCATACAGCCACTCCGGCGAGCCATCTGGAGATTCTTAAAGAAATTAAAGATCGAAATGCCATATGACCCTGCTATTCCACTTCTGGGAATAACCCCCCCATACAGCAGAGGTTCACATCGATAGTACAAGCACGACCATGTTCATAGCAGCACTGTTTACAATAGCAAAGTCATGGAATCAACCCAAATGTCCAACAGTTGACGAGTGGATAAGGAAACAGTGGTACATCTGTACAATGTAGTACTACTCAGCCATCAAAAATGATGAATTACTGGAATTTGCTGGGAAATGGATGTCATTAGAAACAATTATATTAAGTGAAGTATCCCAGACCCAGAAAATTAAGCGCCGTATTTACTCCCTAGTAGGTGGCTCCTAGTACCAAACCCACCCAGCCCACCTAGAGACAGTAATTCCAAGGATTTTGAACAGGAGGGATGGGGTAGGAGGGCCACACCAGAAACAAGGAGAGAAGGGACCATGTTACAGCAGGGAAAATAGGCCTCCACCAAGGACCCAAATAAGTAATGAGACATCTGATTAAGTTCACAGACTTTTGTTCCTGATCATTTACTACTGAGGGGGAGTGATCTCACCAGAAGAGGAGGGCATATAGTCTGGCAGATAAAAAGTAACCATTTTGCAAATGGGTGATATACCCCTCCCTTACTGTGGTTTCCCACTTTTATTACATCTACCTTTGAATGTGCTTTTATCACAAGACTCTAACAGCTTTTTGTCTCTGGCCAGGGGGTAACATACAATGCCCACCAGGATGGAGTGAAGGGCATTGCAGGAGCAGCAAAACTGCAAAAGAAAATCAACAAACCACAATCCAGAACTTCAGAGACTCTATATCAACCACCTAGAACTAGGCCAGCTTAGTCTCTCCTCATCTTGAAGCTCAGGGAAATTTGCGGAAGAGGGGGTGGTAAGAGTGTAAGAGCAAAAGGATGGGAGGAGCAATGATATGTAAGATACTCTATACTAGTTAGGGCTGAAGCAATCATAATTGGACTTTGCATGCCCTGCGCATTGTCCAACACACTGTTGACCTCACAAAGTCTAGCATCTGATAAAGACACCAAGATCCTTGGAGGCAAAGGATTGGCAGCCACAGCAGTGTTCCTATACCTAAGGGGAACACGGAAAAGGGTTCAGGGAAAGGCCACTGGGTCCTTCTACGTCATCAGAGAGGAGGGCCCAGAGGAAAATCAGACATGCACAAGAAAGGACTCTCTGGGAATTGGGGTGGGAGGCACTGGGGGATGGGGAGGGAGAGAGGTGGGGAGGAGGAGCAGGGAGTACGGGGGGAGGAGGAGGGAGGGAGGGAACTGGTGTACCTAATAAGTTTGTATGAGCTGAAATAATAAAAAAAAAAAGAGAGTGCCAGTTCACAAGAGCAATGCACAGTGAGCTAAAGAGCTAGGAACAAGGTGGAATGACCCACTCTCTCATCCATATCCTTCTGTCCTACCTAGCAATACTCTGGTAGTGCTTCAGGTAGAAGGAATGTTTTCATTGCATCACACAGAAGGGACCCCAAATTAATTCTTCAGAGTATCCATTTTCAGTCACGTAGATTATGATGAACTTTGAGAGGTTCTCTGCAGGAGGAGCAGAGAGAGCTTCCCGCAGGCCCATGTGGGATCCCAGCTTGCAAGCTCTGGGATAAACGTGAGCTGCTTGAAGGGGAGAAGGCTCAGGTGCTAGAGTTCCTGGCTACTCTGGAGTGAAGATGAAGACACAAGTTCCCATGACAAGCAGCTTGTGTAGCATCTCTGCTGGAAGCTCAGTTCCAGCCCTGCTTCCCCTGAAACTTGATGGTATGATGGAGTCAGCCTGATTGCTGGAAACAGGGTGAGGCCAGGGTAAGAGGAAGTGGACTGGGCGGGATCTTGCCTGTGCCCTCTGGCATTGGGTTCTATATGTGTAGGCAGAAGTCCAATAACTGCTTTAATGGCTAATGAAGCTACCTCTGGGGTCTCCTCAACCTGGGTGCTGACCTTTGGTGAGCAGGATGGACCATAGGAACCACAGCAGCCCCTGTGCTTGGTGTGCTCTTGAACTTCCCCTCCTTCTTAATGAGCCAGGAAAGAAAGTGTGTTCAGTTCTGGCCCCGAAAGAGTGAGATTTGTTTTTCTGTCTTAGATACCTCCTTCAGATACATAGGTATTTAGAAACTCCTTTAGCATTTCTGTGTTTAAGACCTTTGCTTGAAAGACTGTAAATTTGGATCTATGATTTCATTTTTGAAGCTTCATAAATCCTCAAACCAGGACTTTAATCTGGGGCTTGTGTGTGGGTCTTGGAGGGTTGCCGACACCTCAGAAGATTTGCGGCAGATCACGTGTTTACATGTTTGATACAAGTATGTGAACATCTTCCTCCTTAGGCAAATGGCTATAGCACTGTATTCTCAGTGGGCTCCTGACCCACAGAGATAAAAACACACAAAAAACCTTTTTATAAATTATTTTTATTGTTTAATACATGATTTCAGTGAATTTATGAGAGCTTCATACTTTAATCCCATTGCATTTTCCCTCCTTTTCCCACTATGACTTTTCTGCTTCCCTGCCTACCTCCCTCCTAGTATCATTTTTTTTTTCATGAGTTGCCCATTGGGTGCCTTTGGTCAGCTTTTGATGGAGGGGCCTGAGCATCTGCTGGAGCCTGAATCCCACATGAGTGGTTAGACCACTGAGGAGAGTATCTTTCTTCCCCCAACAGTGCTAACCTTCATCCATTTCTCAGGAAGGTGTGGGGCCCCTTGAGTTTTCTGTGCTTTCCTGTGACATTTTGACAAATCTCATGCAGGTATCTTAGGAGATATATAGCCACTGTGTGTTCATGGATGCCTTTCATGTCCGGAAGTTAATGTCTGGCTTCAGTCCTTCCACCCTTCAGGTGCTTACAATCTTTTTTTTTAAATTTATATTTATTTATTTATTTTTCCCCAATCATACAAGCTCAACAGGTACCCTGGTCCCCTCCCTCCACCCTTCCCCAGTCCCCCTTTCACCCTCCCCCCTTTTCTCCTTTCTTTCACCTCCCTCCCCTTCTCCCAGTCCCTCCTCTTTCTCCCTCCCATTCCCTGGAGCATCCTTTTGTGTGAATGCCAAACTTCCCTCTGAGTCCTCCACTCTAGTGAGGTTTAAGGACTCAGTGGCATTCCTCAGAGCCCTTTCTTGGGCTCCCTTTTAGTATGGGTTCTTACAATCTTACTGTTCCCTCTTCCGCAGCTTTCCCTGAGACTTGGGGTGGGTGAGTGGTTTAGTGCCATTCTTTCTTTTTTTTTGCAGTTTTGTCAGCTGTGATTTTCTTTAATAAAATGCTTTTCATTGCAAAGAAAGCTTCTTGGTTGAGTAGTGAGTGTTCCTGCGTTCTAAGGATATAATAGTGAATATACAAGGCAGTTTGATTCAATTTTTTTATAACTTAACCATGATGGAAAAACAACACAAAAGCTTAATGTACTGTTTCAACAGAACATTCTTGGATAATTCCATGATGAGCAGGCTCTGTTGCACATGTCAGACTCCATAAGGTATAGGCCCTAAAGGAGTATCTGAAAACTGTTATTCCATCTTTTGAATTACACACAAGATTTCCCATTCATACCAAGCTCCCAAAGGCTACACACAGAAAAGAAGGATACAGTAGAGATAATTGACAGAGAAGGGGAATCTTATGAGATTCCTTGTCTTACCAGGAAGTTTAAGAATTTATGCCCACAACTATAGTCTTTGTTCTCTCTGTAGATCATGGGCTCCCTTATTGTGACTCACGCACGAGCGTGTGCCTTCGGAGGAAAAGAAACTGTACTTCTCCCAAGCCTGGGTTATGTCCTGGCAGGAGCTTCTGTTGTGTGAAAACTCCATGATCCAAGGAATCCATGTCTTCATCCGCCCTGAATTACATCAGAATGCTGAGCCCTCACCATGTAGTTCTCGTCATTCATCTGTCAACTCTTCTTTATTCAGCATCAATCGAGCTTCTACTGTGTGTTGGAAACTTTGTGGGTGGTTGGGAATATGGCTCAAGGTCAACTCGGGCCTGGCTTCTTCATGATGTCCCTGGGGTGTCAAAAGGCATAACATCTTTTCCTACTGTCCCTACCCTGTGAGGATTGGATGCACTCAACTGTGGACACATCCTGTGGGCTCCTTAATTAATGACTGTGTTAGTGGTTGGCAAAGGAAGAATGCTCTGGATATCATCAGAGTGACAGTCAGAACATAGTTCCATGAGCCACAGAGAATAAGGAAATCCCAAGATTCTTTAAAAAATATTTCTATTATTCTGTGCCTTGTATATGAATATAGTGAACTTATATTTCTCGCACCTTAATCCCCAATCCATCCTCCCTCCTCTCCCATTATAATATTTCTCCCCTGTTAGTTTCCCTATTTTCAAGTCTTTTCATGTGCAAAGTCTTTTGAGATCTTTCCACTGCCATGATGAAATAAATGTTTCACACAAGTCTTGTGGGAGATCCTAACATTCTTAACTCCAGGTCTTAAGATTTATTCCTCTAAGATTCAGTCACTGTGTGTATTCTGTACCTCAGTTTAGTTTAGGGCATCACTGGTCTGCCATCCAGGCAAGTCTCAGAGCCAGTCCTGCCAGCTTTAAACTAAGTTATTTAGCCAGAATCACTGAGGAGTGTAAGCACATACTTGGCTTGATTTAGCTACATGGCTTCTTTTTATTACACATACAGGAATAATTCAGAAAAAAATCCTTGCATCTATGCCCAATGCATATTTATTTGTGTGTGTGTGTGTGTGTGTATCAGAGGGCAATCGATTGGGAATCATACTAGATTGCTTCTACCTCCCTTTTGCTTCTCCTCTCACCAGGCCAGAAGCACAGGCATTTTTATGTGGGACCTGGGCTTCAAACTCAGTGCCTTCTGCTTGCAAAGCAGAATCTTAACCCCTGAGCCATATCTCCAACCCAAGTCAACTCACATTTTTAAAACTAGCCATCCTTTTTTTGGGGGGGGGCGTTATGAAAGTGTGTGTGTGTGTGTGTGTGTGTGTGTGTGTACATGTGTGCAAGCAGGTATATAAGAGAACACTTGAGTGTATGTGTCTGTAGACCCAATAGTGACTTCAGAAGTCATCCTGGATTATTTTACCTCTTTATTAACTGTCTATGGGGGTTCCCATGTTCTGTCTTCCAGGCCTGGAAGTACAGACAACAACCATATCTGCCCAGCATTTTTAAGTGAGATCTGGGGATTCCAACTCTGGTCTTTAGGCTTTTGAGGTAAAAGCTTTTACCCCTGAGCCATTCCCCCAACCCTCTAGCAGTCCTTTTGATGTGTGATACCTTTTAATATTCTGTAGATCATGAGCATTTGCCTAGCATTGCACACTAGATGCAATGATAGAAATATTTTCAGAAAAATACTGGCATTTACTTGAAACACATCTGCCTCAAGTAGTTAGAATCACTAACAGATCCTCATCTAAAGCGAGGCTGGCATCATTAGACAGAAGAACATGCTTCCATCACCAGGTGTGCCAAAATCCAGGAGTTCTAGGTATTTATAATAATCAAAACCTGCTCAAAAAAAAAAACCCTGCTCAAATTATCCCATTCCAATCTTTGATGCCTTTCTTTAGAAGCTCAACATTGTGTGCATGCCTGTAATCTCAGGACTGGGTAGTTGGAAGCAGGAGGATCACTTCAAGATTATCCTGGGCCACATCTTAACTTTAAGATGTGTGAGTCTCTGCCTTAAAAATAAACACGCAAATAAGTGAAAAAAAAGTGAAGACCCTTGTTTCAATTAAATCAGGTAGCTAACAGTGTCATCAAGTAAAAACCTATATTCTTTCCTTTTTCCCTTGCTGGCCTTTTACCTAAGTTTGCATTCTCCAGAACAGCAGATGTGGGGTCCATGTGCTGACAGGCCTTTATTACATAGAGATCAGAGCATGCATGTCTCTCATACTGTCACGTATATGGCCAGGGAGCTGCCGCTACAGTCTGCAGCAGTGCTTGTATCGGCTTTTGCATTCTGCAGGGAGGATGGAGCATCCGTGGGTTTTCTGACTCTTGCAAGCACCACCCATTTTCTGACACTGAAAGTTTTTTATATTTCTTTTATACCCTGTAAAGGAAGGAAAAGATGGTAAAGTAACAAGTACAATTTCGCTAAAACAAAGATACTAGAATGCATGTCTTTCTTCAACAGGTAGGCAAAACAGACCAAAAAAACTCCTTGGTCAGTGTGCCCTGGGACTTGGAATCGCTGTATATTGAGGAACATTAGGTGATACATGGGAGATACACGAGGCTCAGGTGGAAGACAGCCATACTTGCTCATTCACACACCGTCAGTGCTGTCCTCATATTAAAGGCACAGATGACCTGTGATGACAGAGACCACGTGGCCCTTGAAGGCTTGTGCTTCCTGATCCTTCACAGAGACTTAAGGCTTGTGCTTCCTGACCATTCCTGGAGCAGGTAGAGAGAGCCAGCTGGCTTCCATCAAGCTAGAAAGCAAGTCTGCAGCATGACTTCTTGTCCTCTGCTCTGTGGATTTGATGTGACTAGTCCCTCGGTTCCTTGTCTGCTGTGACTTCTAGATGATAAACGATGTGAAACTAACACACATACTAAAAATGTTCTCTATCCCAGGAATGTGGGTTACTTGTCAGCTAAACCATGGGGAAATGCTTAATATCTTTAAACTGTGTTTTATATGCTGTGCTTGCATACTGTGATACTCCTCTATCATTGCACATTCCAGCATGTGATTGGATTATGAGCCAGTCTGATTGACTGCAGTCTCCATGGTCATCTTCCATATCTCCCTTCAGGAGGATCCATCACTTACCTGATTCTGTCTGGTTAAGGCACATGAGAAACAGAAACAGAAAGAGAAAGAACAGTAGCCTCATGTTGTACATAAGTTTCCAGGATGGCAGGAGAGGTGGTAGTGTCTGAGGATGGCTCTCTTCAGTGCATATCAGGGGATCTGGAGAGTGGAAACATTCAGTTTACATTCAGGTAGGGCTGTCTATGATTTAAGGACTGTCTCATCTAAGGACACATGGGTACAGACACAAGCTTCCTTGTGCTGGAAAAGAGGCAGCACTAAGCCAGGGTGGAAGCACGGCCCCCTTCGGGGGTGAAGGCAGGACTGGAGCTTGACCTTGAGACCTGCCTGGGCTCTACAGCAAGTTCTTGGGCCACAGTGAGACCCTCCCTCGAAACATCAACCCTAACACCCAGGTTTTCCAGTAAAGCAGCATCTTCTGGTAGGTTTTCTTCCCTGTTCATGATGTGGGAGACTTTTATGTTGGAAGTTTGTTTGGCTGTTAGTTTGTGGAGACAGAGTCTCTCTACATAGCACCGATTAACTCTGATCTTATGACAGACCAGTTTGACCTTCAACTTCCATGGATGCTCCTGCCTTTGCCTCTATTTGTAGGAATTACAGATATGTATCACCACACCTGGTTCTAGGGAGTTTCTTTTAGAATAAATCATTACAAAATAATGATTCTGGCAAATCACCCCTTTAGTTATCCACTCATGGTATAATACCATAATGTCAGAGTTCATGTTAGAAATAGAGGGAAACTAAAAACAAGGAGAGATTTTGTAAATGGTAATTACATCATTGTGAATAGCTTTTGCTACTCACTTAAGAAGGAGGCCATACCTATGCAAGGAAAGCACAGCCTACACTTGGCAAGCCATGAAGTGGCAGAGGATGTAGTAAAGGTGTCACATCAATATCACTGAAATGTGACTGAATGAATGGGGGTGGGTAGAGGACAGAATGTGTCTCCTTAAAGTCTAGGTTGAGATGTTGTGTGGTACTTTTTCTTCTGAGCAGCCATCTTGACTTTGCCTCAGTCTTAGCCATTCCACAAGTCCAGAGACCTTGAGACTGACAAGCTTGGAGTGGGGGATGCTCCCTCCAGAATAAAAATAAAGCCTCGGGAAGGAGCTTCTCCTGCCAGTCATATAGATAGACAGGGTAATGAACAGCAGTTAGAGGCAGTGTGAAGGAGACTCAGAACCGTGAAGACACTGCAAAGAGACTGCTGAATAGCCAGCAGTTCAGTTAGAAGAGATCCCAGAGCAGTCAGGAGAGAGACAGAGACAGAGACAGAGACATACAGAATGAGAAAGAGAAACACAGAGAAAGACAAAATGAGAGAGAGAGAGAGAGAGAGAGAGAGAGAGAGAGAGAGAGAGAGAGAGAGAGAGAGAGAGAGATATTTCCAGGTGCCTTGGGAAGCTTGTCAGTACCTCGCATCCCTGCTCCTGTCAGTAACTCTAATAAAGTTGTTGGTTTCTTGTCAGTTTGGTCTGTCATAAAACTCCTATCTGGGAAGATGGTTGTATGTAGTTGCCCCAGGAAAAGTACTCACACAACAGATGCTAACTTTAAGCTGACGGCATTAGGACAGGGAGAGTTTAGGTGGAGTCGGGGCTCACAGAAGAGCTCAGTGTGCTCCTAAACAAAGGCGCTTCTACTCCGTTTGAAGTCACCATCTTCACACTAGAAACTGAGAGTCAGCAGACTATTCACACTGAGATCTTGGGACCCTAACCTCCAGAGCAAAGAGAAAGAAAGTTCTTTTGTTGATAAACTGCCGAGTTTGTTATAATACCTTGAAAGGACTAATGCAGAAGGAAGGAAATAAAGAAGAAAGGGAGTGATGGAAGGTAGGAGGGCAGACACAAGGAAAGGAATTCTGGGACCCAGATGCCCGTATTCATCTGCCAGTGTTCGCCATGCTGCTGAGCAATGTTCCTCCTGAGGAGTCAGGGGCCGATGGTGCTGGAGATGCATGATATACACATTGGTTTATGGACCAATTTGGTCCACCCAGGTTCCACAGTCATCTCCCATATTATCCTCTAGGAAGAGAAATAGATATAAAGAATCAACCCCTTCATTAGACAGGGGCCTTCAAGAGATAGAGACAATGATTTTTTTCCTCAATAGCTAAAAGAACTGTGAAGTTACATAGGCCTGTGCTCAAAGTCTTTGCTTTCCTTGAGTAATCCTTTGGCAGATAACTTGATCTTTCAAAGCTCCAGTTCTTTTTGTGCTCACTGCCACTGATTAGATGAGTAACCTTGTGCAAAAGCAAACTTTTAAAGTTCTGTCTCTTCTTCCATTCACTGGGAATGACTTGGCCAACTTCCTTTTCTAATAACTTAAGATAGGCATTTAGGTAGACCATTACCTTTTTATGCATTGTTTGGCTTGACTTGGACTCTTTGCCAGGAGTGTAAAAGTAAATTGTGAGGCAGGAGAAAGAAAATGTCTCAGTCTCCAAGTGACATGAGAAAGTTTTTTCAATCAAAATGGTCTCAGTGAAATTCAAAGCTAAGTGAAGATAAATTGTGTTACTTTATGAACTGGTGGAGAAGCTGGTTCCTTTTGGTGTAAAAGGAAGATCATCTTAGGAAAGCAGTAGAACTATACATATACTTTATCTTCAGATTTTACTCATTGAATATTACCATAACTTGATAGGCTTGAATAATTTAATAAAGTAATAATGAACCCCTATCTATCTCTCTAGTAAGAGAAAATTTTCTTAAACTTACTATGTTACAAAATCTTAAAAGTGCAATGGAGACTATATTTCAACCTGCAAAGTTTTAGTAGACACAAATTCCAGATGCTAGAAAATGATGTTGAAGCTAGAAAAGAACGTGTGCATGGGAGGCTTTGTACAATCCTCCCTTCTATAGTTGTGAAGGGAAAGAAATCCTCTTGACTTCCTCCCCTCTTTCTACACCATTGGACATGTCAGCCCCAAACTCACCTGGTGCTTGCTTCCTCTGTCCTCCACAGGCCAAATGTTGCCTGTCCTGTGAGGCTGGGGCAATGGAGGGCAGATGCCCATTGTGATATAATTAAAGGTCAAGAGCAGAGGGAGAGGTAAGTACTGCACTATGACTCTCCTGACAAGTCAGACCTATGCAGCATCTAGGGAAGGAAGGGAAAGGGCACCTCCTTTAAAAGGTTTCACTAAAACACTGGATAAAGTGAGTGATAGAAGTTGAGGGATGATCTAGTATTGAAGAGGAGGGCTTCTTTTTAGTTTAATTGTTCAGCACTGGGGTGTTGATACCTGTTGCCCTCTTGATTCTCATCTTGATATTTTCATTTAATTTTGTCTGTATTAGGATGCTACTAATATATTTGATTTATGCTACAAATATATTCAGAACTAAACTAAGCAGTGATGGTTATATCCTATGCATTTTTGTGTAATTCCATGAAAATCAATTGTATGGAAGGGTCTTTGCTTATAGGGAATTTGCAGCTAAATGGAAAATTTAACACAAGCATCAGTGTGCAATGAAGTTTGAGGCAGAAGCATCCACTATAAGGAGCAGAACTGTGTGAATGTGTTGAGAGAGGGTAGATTTAAGTCATTCATGCATTAGGAATGACTACATCATGGAGTGGGACTTGAATTGGGTCTTGAAATAGAAGTCAAATGTTATTTGAGAGATGGTGTACCAGGTACAGAAAATCAGACACATAGGAAATAGGAGCAAAGAGCTCCAGTTTGCTATGAGGTTAGGATCTACAATGTTAGTAGGTCATGAAAAGCCTACATAATGGACTCTGGAGACTCTGAATGTCAACACCAATAGCACTGAATCTGGAGGTAAGGAAGAATTTGAATTCTTGGTTAGGCAAGAGACACCTGCCAATGTATTGCCAGTTTCCCCTACATTAGCACAGGAAACAAGACCTTCATTCTTAAGGCAGAATTTGGTGGGCTGGGAGAAAGCTGGGAAAAAATGACAGGATAGAAAGAAGTTCAAGAGCAACCTTACACAAGCTGAACCAGGAGTCAAGTACTTCTTGAAAGTTCCCAGGAGAAGCCCTTATTTGTGTATGTGGCTTCCTAACCTAAGTGCAATGGTTACTCTTTACTATTGCTGTGAGAGAGTACCCAAAGTCAAACAACTTATGGGAGAAAGGAGATTTATTCAATTTACAGTTCCAGAGGGGAAATAGATCTTCCATGGTGGAGATGCCATGGCTGGCTGGCAGACTCAGTCAAAGCAGACCTCCACATAACTTGAGCATTCCTGAAAATGTGTATCCACCTGTATTCTGTAGTCCATTACTGGGAGGTTCCTATGGGATCTATGAAAGTCCCCATGGAATTTAGGGTGGGAATAATCCTTTCAGGATGGTCTCAGTTGATCCTTCCAGGTGTGGTCTCAGCTGACCTGGTATGTCAAGTTGATACCCAAGCTTAACTATCATAAGTCCATCTCTTGTCAACTTGACACCAGATCATGTTTCCTTAGGGCATTCTTAATCTCCAAATAAAAACAGTAAGATTCATAATTCTGCCTAGCTATCCACATACAACCTCACACACATTATAAAAGTCTCAGTACAGTATATATTAGTAGTCTCAACATAGTCTCAAGGTTTAAAGTCCAAAGTCTTCTGTAAAATCAAACAAGTTGCATACCTCCAATATACAATGACACAGAATAGAAGTTCCCATTCCAAAGGAAGCAATAGGGGAATATCCAGGAAAGACTGATCCATAGCAAGACCAAAAAACAGTAGGATAAACTCCAAATCCTGTAGCTCCAAGTCCAACAGGTGAGCCTTTCATTGAAGTCATCTTGTTCCAAAGGGCTTAAATTCCACCCCTCCAATATAGCTGCCCATGGAACACATCACTCTCTTGGGCTGACTCCTTCCAAGGTATACAGCTTTCCTTGACAGATGTCCCACGTTGTCTCTGGCATCTCTAACATCTTTGTTTCTCAATGGTAAACCAGGCTTTAATTCCACAGCACAAACTGCCTTCTTGGGCCTCTAAACTGCAGGCTTCTCACCTCCTGCTGCCTGAATTCTCCATTTTTTGAAATCTTGGAGGAATTATCCTCACTCTAAAACCAGAACCATGTGGATGATTTTGCCAAATTTTGCTGTTGCTTTGGGTTAGAGATTGACCCTCTTCTCTTTCATTTCTGGGCAGTTGCTTTGTGGGGAAAACAGCTTTGGAACTTCACCCTTCAGCTCATTCTTTCTAAAAGTATTTGAATTCTTATGGGTGGGAGCCTTCTCTGAGAATCTTGTCCTCTTCTATTATCCAATTTGAGAGTAGGCTTTGGTTTACTATTGGAGCTAATGTCTTTAACAGCAGACATTTTTTCTTCTACTTCTTCCTGGTTCAACTCTTTAAGTTTTCCGTTTAATTTTTTTTATCATCAGATCGTACAGTTACTACTTCTTCCTGCCTGATTCCTTATTCTTTTTCATAACTCTGAAGACAACTAAAAAGTAGTCATATCACATTGTCAAGACTACATTGCTTTGAAATTTCCTCTGCCAAGCATTCCAGTTTAACTTCAGGCAAACTTTCAGGACGAGGGCAAAATTTTGTTAAATTGTCTGCCAACACATGGCTCCATTTGTCACTTGTTCAGTTGCAAACACAATCTCTGTTCCTCTCTGGACCATTATAAGCTGGGTTTCCACTGCCTGCATCTTTCACAGCATTGCTCTCTTTGGAGCTTTGATGAGAAAGGCCCATTTGGCCCCATCACCAAGATGCGAAGACTTTCCCAGTATAAAGTTCCAAAACTTTCCATATTTTCCCCAAAAAATAGTTACAAATGCACACTAGCCACATCACAGCATTGGTTATACTTCTGGGTACCAACTTCTTTCAGCTTCGCAAACATCTTCACCTTGTGATACCAGATGCTCTTAATCTCACAGCAATACCCCACTTCTGGTACCAATTTATGTAAAGGTTACTCTTTACTATTGCTGTGAGAAAGCACCCAAAGTCAAACAACGTATGGGAGAAAGGGAGATTTATTCTGCTTGTGGTTCCAAAGGGGAGAAACAGTCTTTCAAAGTGGAGGCAGCATAGCTGGAGGCTGAGAGCTGCAAGATTGCTTGCTCTAAAGGCAGAATTCTCCTGGAGATAAGGTAGGACTAATTCACCTGAAAGCCCACCCATTGTGACTGCCTTCCTCCAGCAAGGCTCCACTTTTCTGGGTGCCATGACTTTGCCAAACACATGAGACTATGGGGGACACATTTCAAACCATGACAAGTTGTAATATGTGTATTTTCACCTCTCATTTTATTAATTTGGGTTTGCTTTCTTTTGGTTTTGGCTAATTTATCTAAGGATTTATCTATTTTATTAATTTACAAAGAATCAGCTCTTTGATTGATTTAAGCACTGTTCCTATAAATAATCCTAACCTCTACTCCTATAAGTAACCCACCTTATTGGTTGGACAAATTCAGTCTTGACATAATTGTTACATTGGTCTGTCATCAAACTCCTATCTGGAGTAGAAAAACTATTGTATGGCATCTCTCTAGGGAAAGTGTTACAAAACAGGTGGGAAAGAGCTAGTTATAAGACCCCAGTGCACTTGGTACCTTCTCATGCCCCCTTGAGAGTCCATTCAGAGTACAGTGGTCCTGCATGAGTTTTTAGGTTTCAGGTAAGAGAAAACCTCTTTCAGCCTTTCCCCAAAAGAAGGGTTTTAAGGAGAATTCTATGGCTGCTAACTTGGGAAAACATGTGTGCAGTGGTTTCTTTCATTTCTGTTGGCAAGTGGTACTGGCAGAAGTCAATGTTGTTGTTCCCGATTAAGAAGTATTGCCATGTAAATCAACAGAAGTCATAGGAGGCCAATTGGAAAAGAGAAATATGATACTTTCATCTCTCCATGGAGGTCTGCAGCCCAACGTTGAGAAAGCCACCTAAGGCAGGCAAACATCCTAACTTTAAATTACATGCACCCAGACTGTGTGTCTGTGGCTAAGAAATGTTACTCTTGAATCTCACGTCTTAACTCTAGAGGATGAGTCTTACAGGTGAGAGACTAGTTCTAAGATAAACTCTTCACTTTCTTAAAACCCCAAAGAAGAGGCAGAAATTATGACTCTGCAGTGCATGACACAAAGTCTTCTGCAAGCTGAAGGATATAGTGTGCTGGTTGATTCCCAATGTGAAGAGACTGCATGGAGTAATAAAGGCTATAAAATGTAATATGAGGTGTCCTTGTTATGTTTGAAGATAGCACCCAAATACCAGTTTTTTCATAAATGATATACCAGCAGAAAGAGAGCCTACATGTCTATCCTTGAAATCATTCTACCTCTATTCAAAGCAGCCCCTAGCTTATGTATGTCCATGAAGTGGTGCAGTTGTTGAGTCCATGAGATTGAGGAAAAGAAATCTCCTTTAAGATTGCCTTTCAGTATTCAAGGAACAAGGCACAGTTTTTCTTTCTTTCTTTTTTAACATTTTTTATTATTATTTCCCCTCATACAAACTTAATAGGTACACCGGTTCCCTCCCTCCCTCCTCCTCCCCCGACCCCCCTACTCCCTCTCCCCTCACCCCTCCTTCTCCATCCCCCAGTGCCTCCCTCCCAATCCCTGGAGAATCTTTTAATGTGCATGCCAAACTCTCCTCTGGGTCCTCCTCTCTGATGATGTACAAGGACCCAGTGGCATTTCCCTGAACCCTTTCCTGTGTTCCCCTTAAGCATAGGAACACTACCGTGGCTGTCAATCCCTTGCCTCCAAGGATCTTGGTGCCTTTAGCAAATGCTAGACTTTGTAAGGTCTAGCGTGTTGGACATTGCGCAGGGCATGCAAAGTCCAAATATGATTGCTTTGGCCCTAACTTGTGTGGAGTATCGAAGGCACAGTTTTTTATAACATACTTATTCTGAAAAAAATAAATTACAGCTTTTCAGTCCTGCATTCTTTCCATCCTTTTATTACAGGCCCATCTTACCTGACTCACACAATAAGAACAAAGTCAAAGATACGAAAAAGAAGAAAGAAGATCCTCACACCCAGAAGTTTAACCAATTAATGAGTAGCTAGGAAGAAGAGCAAGGAGAATTTTTTTTTTATTATTTTGTAAAGACCCTAGGCAAGTGATCACAAGCAGATGCGATGTTTGTGGTTCTACTAAAGTCACATGGTTGGCGTCTTTCCTTTTAGAAGGCTTAATCTTCTAGAAGGCATCTTCCTGGAAACTTCCTTTCCTTTGGGATGTGGGATGCTTTCCACAAGAGGATTCTTTTAGAAGTGACTATGGGTAGGGTGGGGGTGGGCTGGGTGCCTCTACTCATCAGTTTTTAAGACATGTGGCTGGATTTTGTTAGTTTCCATAGAGGTGTGTTTATGTTCCTGATGACATCTTCCCCAAAGTGACAGCACATAGCATAACAACCTGACCGTGAATCAGGACTTGTTCATACAAAGAATCTTCACATATATTCGTGTTTGGTTGAACAAAATAGATGATGTTTGGTATTGAGAGATTGAGAGTAGGGGGTTAATTACCTTAACTAAGTGAATAATCCCGTGGAACTATAAACAAGTTCTTAGAAATAAGTCACACTTAATGCTAATGACTCATTGGCTGCATAGAGCTTGATTATAGATGTATTGTAGATTATAGATGCTATGTTTTAGGTGTAGAACCAAGTTACCTTGGGTTTTATTATTGCCTACCTACTTCTGACCTAACATGTGTGATCATCATGTAACACTTTTCAAATGTTCTATATAACCTAGACATGAATCAAGACTTGGCCAAACCAAAAATCTCTACATATGCTGTTAGGTTTGGAATGGACAGAGTAGGCTAATGTTTGGTCTTGATCTTGATAATAGAGATGAAGGTGAATGGCCTTGGGCAAATAAATGATCCTATGGCACCTGGATTTTTTTAATATAATGTTCTAAAAAAATCACAATGGGGGGTATCCTTGTTGGATACAGGTGTCAACTTGACAGTTTAAGACTGGAAGTGCTATGCGCACAGCTGAATAAATAATAATAATAATAAAAAAAATTAAAAAAAGACTGGAAGTGCTGGACACATTTTAAAAGAATTGGTAGTTAAGTAAGATTCGAACAAGCCTGCAGGAGATTGTCTGGTTGATAGGGAGGCCTATTCCATGAAACCATGACTAATCCCTGGGCAGGAAATAAAATGGAGGGAATTGATAAGAAGTTGGTGCACTTGGGCAGACAAACTATTCTGGCAAATGGGAATCATCCCTTTCAGCAGTTCTGTTGACACGGCATGGTCAGCTCTCAGCCTTTGGTGCTGGTGTGTACTTTACTGCCAAGCTGGGCAAGGAGCATATTACTGGACAATCAAAAGCCAGAAAAAGACTCTTGTTTCTTTAAGTCATTTCACTGTGAATTTATTGGCTGCAATGAAGAGTAACTGCAATGGAATTTGATACCAGAGAAATTGGGTGCTGCTGCTAATAAATTTTGTTATGTAGTTTTTGTGGATTTTGAACAATTTTATTGGAAAAACTTGAAAATGTTTGGGACTATGGATTACAAAAGCCATTCTGTAGAGTTTGATGGACCATTTGCAAAATAGTGACGCTGAGAGAGTTATGAATTATTTGAGTCTAATTTGTAATGAAGGGATTAAGAACTTTGGCAAAGTTAAATTTAAAGATGATAGACTGGTTTGCTTGGTAGAGAATAGCTAGGTTGGCAACCTTTGAAATTTTGGATGTGGGAAGAGTAGACAGCAGATCAGCTGCAGTTATTGGAGAAATGAATGTCAGTGAATCCCAGTGCTTTGCACTGGGATGGTAAAAGAAATGAATACCACCATATGGAAATTCTGTGGTTTAAAAAATCCAGATTCCTTCAGAGGCCAAAAACCCAAGATGAAGACATTTCTTTCCCCTTTGAATGTTTTGGCTACCTAGAAAAAGGCTTTTCCAGGATCATCACACAGAAATTTCTGTAGCTGGAGCAGGCCAGGCCAGGCCATTTCTCAGCTTTGCTGCAGAATCTTGCAGTATAATCCTGGTCGTACTGGTTTCAATAAAAAATTCACAGAGAGAGACTAAGCTTGTCTCCAAGTGAAAAGTTTGGAGTTCCTACAAAGGAAGGTGAAGCTTATAACTGTAGAGGCAAGCTCAGAATGTTATCGGGATGTCAGAACCATGGCATGTATGCTGAGGATGACTGAGAATGCAGATTTGACTTCCAGAGGAACACTTCTTGTGCAACTTTCACAATCCCTGTAAAAGGAACTGGATTGCCCAGAATCTTTGAACCACTGTGAAACATGATGAGCA
Organism: Typhlomys cinereus; assembly: GCA_023101885.1. Taxonomy (NCBI): domain Eukaryota; kingdom Metazoa; phylum Chordata; class Mammalia; order Rodentia; family Platacanthomyidae; genus Typhlomys; species Typhlomys cinereus. The sequence continues at coordinate 7,264,120 of JALPQD010000051.1, forward strand.
ACAGAATGTCAACATTGTAGAATGTGGTATTTACTTTGATGAACATTGATATTTTAAATTTTGAATTGGTATTTTCTTATTTTATTATATTTCCTTTTTAATATTTTTTCTCTCCTCACCTTCCCTTTCCTCCTCTCCCCTCCCCTTTTCTTCTACTCTGTCCTCCCCTTCCTTTCTTTTCTCTTCTCTCTCAAATAAATAAAATATATTTTTTAAAAGAAATCACAAGTGGTTTCTAAAATTGAATATTCACTAAATACTATTGTGAAAGGACATCTTTGAAATAGATTGTAAATTAGTATGGTTCATCACTGATATCTAGAGAAAAAGAAAGTTGAGATAATCAAATGAACCACCACCTCTCTAGAGATTTTGGATACTTTCTAAGCAAGTAGGGCCTCTAGGAATGTAGGTTATAACCTCAGAGTCTTCATAAACTGTGAGTAATAACGTTTGGAGCTTATGTGACATAGGCATTGAAGATAGAGCCCAGCAGATTTGTGAGGTAGCCATTTTCAGTGTTGATCTTAGCGTAAACCTTCAGTGGAGTTGTGATGGGTTAATAGAGAACTAACTCTTACTTCTTGTCATTCCTGTTCCTATTGAGATGGAAGCTTTGAGGAAAAGCCTGTGTAGTTATGAAGCCATGGAACCAAGTTAGATTATCTGATTTCTACTCCACCCAAAAGTGGACCAGTGTGTGAAATAACAAGGCAGCTCCTGTAATACTGATTCAGGGCAGCCCATAAAGGGGGAAGGTGAACTGCGAGTGTTGTGCATTCTATGAAATCCTGTGAAAACAGATACATTCCTTATGGAGTTGACAGATTTTATTTTTTTCTTCTCTATGAAAGAAACACAGGATTTGATTTCTTGTGATAATTTTATGTTCTTATCATTATATGAAGCCCGCCTGTTAGTAAATTATTACTGAGCTAATTAGTTGCTATAAGCTTAGGTTAGTGACTTAAAAACCACAAATTTATCATGGATCAAAGCATGGGCAGATTGTGTGTGTTTTTTCTGGAGGTTTCCATGGACAGTCTATTTTTGCATGCTTGCTGAGGGCAGGGCTGTTTGTTTTTTCCTTTACAAGCTGAGAGAGATACTTACACTTTGATTTGTGGCTTCTTCCAGCCTCAAGACCAGAAAACTGGTGCTGGTTTATTTCCACCCATTCACAGGCACTGTCCAGCCTCCCTTTTGCACAAGTGAGAGTCCCATGTTTCATTCACCATCTCTGTCCATTCAAGAGAAGCTTCTTCTTTAAAACAACCTGAATTCCATCTACTGCCTTGTGTTTAAAAATATTTTATTGAGAGAAGAAGAGGGGGGCATATGCATGCATGGTGCACAGGTGGAGATCATAACTCAGTTCTCTCCTTCTACCTTGTGAGATTGAAATCAAGTCACTAGGTTTCTGACCTTTCCCAATGAACCATCTCTGGGATCTGTGACTATGCATCTTATGTGGAAAAGAAAAGTAAGATAGCAGGGAAGAAGGAGAAGAAGAAGAAGGAAAATGAGAAGAAGAAGAGGAGGAGGAGTGGAGAAGGAGGAGGAGAAGGAGGAGGAGAAAGAAGAGGAGGAAAAGGAGGGCAGAAGAAGGAGGAGGAGGGGGGAAAAGAAGGAGGAGGAGGAGAGGGAGAAGGAGGAGCAGGAGGGGGGAGAAGGAGGAGGAGGGGGGAGAAGGAGGAGGAGGGGGGAGAAGAAGGAGGAGGAGGGAGAAGAAGGAGGAGGAGGGGGAAAAGGAGGAGGAGGAGGAGTAAGAGAAGGAGGAGGAGAAGAAGGAGGAGAAGGAGTAGGAGAAGGAGGAGGAGAGAAGGAGGAGGAAGACAGGCCAGCATCACATGTAAGAATTAAAAAATAATAGGACCCAGTGGCATTTCCCTGAACCCTTTCTCGTGTTCCGCTTAAGTATAGGAACACTACTGTGGCCATCAATCCCTTGCCTCCAAGGATCTTGGTGCTTTTAGCCGATGTTAGACTTTGTGAGGTCAATAGTGTGACAGACATGGCGCAGGGCATGCAAAGTCCTATTATGATTGCTTCAGCCCTATCATTGCTCCCCCCATCCTTTTGCTCTTACAATCTTACCGCCCCCTCTTCCGCAGATGTCCCTGAGCTTCAGGATGGGGGGAGATTAGGCTGGCTTAGTTCTATGTGGATGATATAGAGTCTCTGAAGTTCTGGATTGTGGTTTGTTGATTTTCTTTTGCAGTTTTGCTGTTCCTGCAATGCCCTTCACTACATCCTGATGGGCACTGTATGTCACCCCCTGGTCAGAGACAAAAAACTGTTAAACTGGAGTCTTGTTATAATAGCACATTCAAGGATAGATGTAATAAAAGCAGGAAACCTCGGTGAGGGAGGGATCAGTCACCCATTTGCAAAATGATTACTTTTTATCTGCAAGACTATATGCCCTCCCCTTCTGGTGAGATCATACCCCCTCAGTTGTACATGATCAGGAACGAACGTCTGTGAACTTAACCAGGTGTCACATTACTTACTTGCATTCCTTAGAGGTCGATTTTCTCTGCTGTAACATGGTCCCCTCTCTCCTTGTGTCTGGTGTGGCTCTCCAACCCCATCCCTCCTGTTCACAATCCTTGCAATTACCGTATTACATAGATTTACCCTTGAGTGTCTCAATGTGGGCTGGGTGAGTTTGGTACTAGGAGCCACCTATTAGGGAGTACATACGGCGCTTAACTTTCTGGGATTGGGATACTTCACTTAATATAATTGTTTCTAATGACATCCATTTCCCAGCAAACTCCAGTAACTCATCATTTTTGATGGCTGAGTAGTACTCCATTGTATAGATGTACCACAGTTTCCTTATCAACTCGTCAACTGTTGGACATTTAGGTTGATTCCATGACTTTGCTATTGTAAACAGTGCTGCTATGAACATAGTCGTGCTGGTGCTATCGAGGAGAACCTCTGCTGCATGGGGGGTTATTCCCAAAAGTGGAATAGCAGGGTCATATGGCATTTCAATCTTTAATTTCTTTAAGAATCTCCAGACGGCTCGCCAGAATGGTTGTATGAGTCTGCATTCCCACCAGCAATGTAGCAGGGTTCCCCTCTCTCCACATCCTCTCCAGCACTTGTTGTTGTTTGTATTGTGGATTTTTGGAATCCTGACCGGGGTGAGATGGTACCTCAGGGAAGTTTTGATTTGCATTTCCCTGATAGCTAAAGAAGTGGAGCATTTTTTCAGATATTTGTTAGACATTTTAATTTCATCTCTGGTAAAATTTCTTTTAAGTTCCAGGGCCCATTTTTTAATTGGGCCATTGGTTTCCTTGGTGTTTAATTTTCTAAGTTCTTTGTGCACTCTGGACAGTAGAGCTCTATCAGATATGTGGTTAGTGAAGATTTTCTCCCATTCTGTGGGTTGCCTTTGAGCTCGTGTGATAATCTCTTTATCTGAACAGAAGCTCTTTAATTTCGCAAGATCCCAACTGTTGAGAGTTGGTAGCAGTGACTGTGCCATTGGATGTCTGTTTAGGAACTGTTGGCCTAGCCCAATCAGCTCGAGGGAGTTCCCTATCCTTTCAATTATAGTTTTTATAGTCTCTGGCCTAATATCAAGGTCCTTGATTCATTTGGAATTAAGTCTTGTACATGGTGACAAGTACGGGTCCAGCTTTAATCTTCTGCATGTGGAGATCCAGTTTTGCCAGCACCATTTGTTGAAGATGCTGTTCTTTTTCCATTGGATTCTTTGGGCCCCTTTGTCAAAGACCAAATGGCTGTAATTTTGTGGGCTTATATCTGGGTCCTCAACCCTTATCCATTGATCTGTGTGTCTATTTTGGAGCCAGTACCAGGCTGTTTTTATAACTATGGATTTGTAGTATAGACTAAGGTTTGGTATGGTGATACCTCCAGCAGTGTTTTTGTTACTCAGGATTGTCTTTGCTATCCTGGGTCTTTTGTGCCTCCATATGAATTTTGAGATTAATTGGTCCACTTCTTTAAAGAATTGCTTTGGGATTTTAATTGGTATAGCATTGAATTTGTATATTGCCTAAGGTAGGATGGTCATTTTTACGATGTTGATTCTGCCAATCCAGGAGCATGGGACGTCTTTCCACCGTCTGATGTCTTCAGCTATTTCTTTCTTTAGGATTTTAAAGTTTTCATTGTAAAGGTATTTTACCTCCTTGGTTAGGTTAATACCAAGGTATTTCATTTTTTTAGGGGCTATTGTAAATGAGATTGTTTCTCTCAGGGCTTTTTCACTTCTTTCATTCTGGACATATAGGAAGGCCTCTGATTTTTGCACATTTATTTTGTATCCTGCCACCCTGCTGAACTTCTCAATTAGTTCCAGGAGCTTCCTGGTGGAGTTTTTGGGATCCCTCAGGTATAAGATCATGTCATCTGCAAATAGGGATAGCTTGACTTCTTCCTTGCCGATTTGAATCCCTTTTATGTCCCTTTCTTGTCTTATGGCTTCAGCTAAGACTTCAAGTACAATATTGAATAGAAGTGGTGAGAGTGGACAGCCTTGTCTAGTTCCTGATCGAAGTGGGAATGCTTCCAATTGTTCCCCATTGAGCATAATCCTTGCTGTGAGATTGTTGTATACAGCTTTTATTATATTGATAAAGGTTCCTTCCATTCCTACTGTCTCTAGCGTTTTGATCATAAAAGGCTGTTGGATCTTGTCAAAGGCTTTTTCTGCGTCTATCGAGAGTATCATGTGGTCTTGGACTTTGGACTGGTTTACATGATGAATTACATTTATTGATTTTCGTATGTTGAACCAACCTTGCGTGCCAGGGATGAAGCCTACTTGGTCCCTGTGAATGATCTTTTTGATATGTTTTTGAATCCGATTTGCTAAGACTTTGTTGAGAATCTTTGCGTCTGTGTTCATCAGGGAGATCGGCCTATACTTTTCTTTTTTAAGTGAATCTTTATTAGGTTTTGGGATTAAGACGATATTAGCTTCATAGAAGGAATTTGGTAGTGTTCCTTCCTTTGCTATTTGATGGAACAGTTTAAGCAGTATTGGTGTTATTGACTCCTTAAATGTCTGGTAGAATTCTGTGCTGAATCCATCTGGTCCAGGACATTTTTTGGTGGGAAGATTCGAGATTACTTCCTCAATTTCCTTATATGTTATAGGGCCATTTAAGTAATTCACAACTTCCTGATCCAATTTAGGTAAGATGTGTTTACTTAGAAATTCATCCATCTCTTGTGTGTTGTCAGACTTCACTGAGTATAAGTTTTTGAAATATGATGTTATTATTCTCTGGATTTCTTGGGTATCAGTAGTGATTACTCCATGTTCATTTCTAATTTTGTTAATTTGGGTTTTCTCTCTCTTGCTTTTGGTTAATTTAGCTAGGGGGTGTATCTTTCTTATTGATTTTTTCAAAGAACCAGCTTTTTGACTGGTTGATTTTTTCCTATCGTTTTCTTAGTCTCGATTTCAGATATTTCTCCCCTTATTTTGCTAATCTCCTTTTTTCTACTACTTTTGGGATCAGATTGCTCAAGTTTCTCTGAAGCCTTAAGCTGCATCGTTAAGTTATTTATTTCTGATATTTCCATTTTTTTGATGTAGGCATTAAGAGCTATGAACTTACCTCTTAGGACAGCTTTCATTGTGTCCCAGAGATTTTGGTAAGTTGTATTTTCGTTATCGTTCACTTTCAGGAAATCTTGAATTTCCTTTTTAATTTCTTCCTGAATCCAGTTCTCATTCAGCATCATAGTGTTAAGTTTCCAGGAGTTAGTGTATTTTCTCTTGTTTGTTGTGTTGTGGATATCCGGCTTTAGGCTGTGGTGGTCTGATAGGGCACAGGTTAGAATTTCAACTTTTTTGTATATGTGTAGATTCGTTTTGTGGCCCAATATGTGATCTATTTTGGAGAAAGTTCCGTGTGCTGCTGAGAAAAATGTGTATTCTTTGGTGCGTGGGTGAAAAGTTCGATAGAGATCTGTAAGGTCCATTTCTTTAAGGGTTTGATTAAGTTCCAAAGTGTCTCTGTTAAGCTTTTGACCTGTTGATCTATCCCATGTTGAGAGGGCGGTGTTGAAGTCACCAAGAATTATCATTTGGGGGTTGATATCTTGCTTTAGGTGCTGTAGGGTTTTCTTAATGAATGTGGAGGGGCCCGTATTGGGTGCATAAATGTTCAGGATTGTGACGTCTTCCTGGTGAATTGTACTTGTGACTAAAATGTAGTATCCATCTGTGTCTCTTATAATTTTCTTTGGTTTGAAGTCCACTTGGTCTGAAAGCATAATTGCTACCCCTGCCTGTTTCCTGGTTCCATTAGCTTGTAAGATTTTGGACCAGCCTTTTATTTTTAGAGCGTTCCTATCTTTTCTGGTGAGATGAGTTTCCTGAAGGCAGCAGATTGTTGGATTGTGGTTTTTAATCCATGTTTGTAATCTATGTCTCTTAATCGGTGAGTTAATACCATTGACATTTAATGTTATAATGGAGAAATTATTTTTAATTCTGGACATTTTTTATGTTTAGTAGATTTTGTAAGCATGTTGTTTGATATTTATGTTTTGGTGGTATTATACTTCCCTTCTGCCCTCCTGGATACGCTTGTTCTTTTCTTCAAGCTTGAGTATCAGTTCTAGGATTTTTTGAAGGCCTGGTTTGGTAGACATGTATCCCTTCAAGTTGTCTTTGTGTTCGAAAACTTTTCTTTTTCCCTCAATCATGACAGATAGTTTTGCCGGGTATATCAGTCTGGGTTGGCATTTTTGCTCATTTAATAGTTGAAGTATGTCTCTCCAAGCTCTTCTTGCTTTTACTGTTTCCATTGAGTAGTCATTTATTATTCTAATAGGTTTACCTTTAAAAGTGACTTGCTTTTTTTCTCTTGAAGCTCTCAGCACCTTTTCTTTGTCTTGAATGTGGAGTGTTTTGACTATTATTTGCCGTGGCGATTTTCTATTTTGGTCGTATCTGTTTGGAGTGCGAATTGCCTCTTGTATTTGGATAGGTCTCTCATTCTTTAATTGTGGGAAGTTTTCATTTATGATGAATTGAAATATCTCCTCAGGTGTGGTATTTTGGGATTCTTGTCCTGGTATTCCATGAATGCGCATGTTAGGCTTCTTCAGGGTGTCCCATATCTCTTGAATGTTCCTCTCCAGTATCTTTTTGGCTTTAACAATCTCTTCCATTGAGCTGGTTAATTCTCCCACTTTGTCTTCAAGATCTGAAATTCTATTTTCTGCCTCATTTGTTCTGCTGATAAGACTCTCTGTGGAGTTTTGGGTTGAAGATAACTTGTCTTTTAGTTCAATTTTAAACTCTGCCTGAGACTGTTTTAATTGCTCCATACCTATTTTTGTTTCTTGAACTGTTTTTCTCAACTCCTCCAAGTGCCTGTTTTGTTCCTGTTCCAAGTGGTTGATACGGTTGTTTAACTCTTCTCGGATTTCCTCTTTCATAGTATTAATCATGGTAAGGATCATACTCTGAAAGTCGTTATGTTGGGTCTGGCTTTCATGGCTATTTTCTGTGGATTTGTTCTGATCGGAATCCCTCTTTATGGGATTGATTCTTTCGGCAGGAGATTGGTCTTCTTGGGTTTTGTTTCTCGTGGATCTGCACTTTGACTTGTACATTGTTGTTTTGTTTTTTAGGACCTTTCAGTTTCTGTTTTTCACTGAATCCACGTAGTTAGTATTGTTACGCTTGCCAGTTATTACTAGTGCTTGCCTTGGATTGGGTATGTTTGTGTATTATTATTATATCCTAGATGAGGCTACTAGGCTGTTAGTACGTCAGTTAAGTCAGGTTACATTACCAGGGGGTGAGTATTAGTTTGGTAGTGCGCTTTTACGATTTAGTTTCTTGATGAAATGTGGGGGTGAGTGGTGTACTCCCTGGAGTTGTATGTTGTGGGGTGGCTGTATGAGAAAGTTGATCTACTGCATTGATACTTTAAAGGATCAGTAAGGTGAAAAGAAAAAGTTTACTTATCTCTGGGCTGGATGAGAAGAAACTCGCCCACGTGATATAATGATTGTAGTGGAGTCCAGATGTATGGCCTGTGCTCCCTTTGTTCCTTAGAATTTTGCTTGAGTTTCCTTTGGGCTCTATTGAATTCTGAGTAGCAGTGTGTCTTCCGTGGACCACATGCAGGTCCCCGGTGGGCCAGAAGGCAGAGGGTCTGATGTTGATGGCAGAGTTCTTCACCTGTGATCTGGGAAGGTAGGCCCGGAGAGGGGCAGGCCCGGGGCAAAGCCGGCTGCGCAGTGCGCTGCTGGGGGGCGGGGCTGGGCTGGGCTCTTTCACTCCCTGGCTCAATGGCAGAATTCTTCACCTGGGATCCAGGGGGGTGGCTAGGCACACCGGGCGGAAGGGTGCCAGGGGCTTGGGTCTGGGGCGGGGCCCAGGCTAAGCTGCAGTCAGCCTGGGTGCTCGCTGCCGGGATGTGTGGGGCTCCCGGGGTGGTTGGGGGCTGGTCTGGTCTCCCTCTCTCACTCACCTTGGGCTGCGGTCGGCGGGCAGCGGGGCTGCGTGGAGGGGGCTGGGGTTGTCCAGGCGGGGGGGGGGGGGGGGGGGGGGCGCAGGCCAAGCCGCAGTCAGCCTGGGTGCTCGCCGCTGGGACGTGTGGGGCTCCGGGGTGGGTGGGGGCTGGGCTGGTTTCTTCCCTGCTGTTTATAATCTTTGCAAATACTGTAGGTATTACAGAGATTTATCTTTGAGTGTGTCGCTAAGTTTGATACTAGGATTCACCAATTAGGGAGTACATACGGTGCTTAATTTTCTGTGTTGGGATACTTCACTCAATATAATTGTTTCTAATTTCCATCCATTTCCTGGAAAATTTCATTAATTCATCTTTTTTGATGGCTAAGTAGAATTCCATTGTATAAATGTACCACATTTTCCTTATCCACTCGTTAACTGTTGGGCATTTGGGTTGATTCCATGACTTTGCTATTGTAAACAGCACTGCTATGAATATGGTCGTGCTTGTGCTATTGAGGTGAATTGTTCCCAAAAGTGGAATAGCAGGGTCATATGGCATTTCAATTTTTAATTTTTTTAGAATCGCCAGACTGCTCACCAGAATGGTTGTATAAGCCTGCATTCCCACCAGCAATGTAGGAGAGTTCCCTTCTCTCCACATCCTCTCCAGCATTTCGTGTTGTTTGTACTGTGGATTTTTGCCATCCTGACCGGGGTGAGATGATATCTCAGGGAAGTTTTGATTTGCATTTCCCTGATGGCTAAGGATGTGGAGCATTTTTTAAGATATTTGTTAGACATTTCAATTTCGCCCCTGGTAGTTTCTTTTAAGTTCCAAGGCCCATTTTTTAATTGGGCCATTTGTTTCCTTGGTGTTTAGTTTTCTAAGTTCTTTGTGCACTCTGGATAATAGAGCTCTACCAGATATATGGTTAGTGAAGATTTTCTCCCATTCTGTGGGTTGCCTTTGTGCTTGAGTTACAATCTCTTTATCTGAATAGAAGCTCTTTAATTTCATAAGATCCCATTTGTTGAGTGTTGGTTGTAGTGACTGTGCTTTTGGATTTCCGTATAGGACCTGTTGGCCTAGTCTAATCAGCTTGAGGGAGTTCCCTACCCTTTCAACTAAGGTTTTTATAGTCTCTGGCCTTTTATTGAGGTCTTTGATCTATTTGGAATGAATTCTTGTACATGATGACAAGTACAGGTCCAGTTTTAAACTTCTGCATGTGGAGATCCAGTTTTGCCAGCACCATTTGTTGAAGATTCTGTTCTTTTTCCATTGGATTTTTTGGGCCCCTTTGTCAAAAATCAAATAGCTGGAATTGTGTGGGCATATATCTGGGTCTTCAACCCTTATCCATTGACCTGTGTGTCTGTTTTGGAGCCAGTACCAGGCTGTTTTCATTACTATGGATTTGTACGATAGATTAAAGTTTAGTATGGTGATACCTCCAGCAGTGTTTTTGTTACTCAGGATTGTTTTTGCTATCTTGGGTCTTTTGTGCTTGCATATGAATTTTGAGATTGTTTGGTCAATTTCATTAAAGAATTGCTTTGGGATTTTGATTGGTGTAGCATTGAATCTGTATATTGCTTTTGGTAGGATGGTCATTTTTATGATATTGATTCTGTCAATCCAGGAGCATGGGAAGTCTTTTCACCTTCTGGTGTCTTCTGTAATTTCTTTCTTTAGGGTCTTAAAGTTTTCATTGTAAAGGTCTCTCACTTCTTTGGTTAGGTTTATACCAAGGTATTTCATTTTTTTAGGGGCTATAGTAAACGGAATTGGGCGTAGAGGAAGGCCACTGATTTTTGTACATTTATTTTGTATCCTGCCACCCTACTAAACTTCTGTATTCGTTCCAGGAGCTTCCTGGTGGAGTTTTTGGGATCACTTACGTGTACGATCATGTCATCTGCAAATAGAGATAACCTGATTTCTTCCTTGCGATTTGAATCCCTTTTATCTCCCTTTCTTGTCTTATGGTTCTGGCTAAGACTTCAAGTACAATATTGAATAGAAGTGGTGAGAGTGGGAATGCTTCAAGTTTTTCCCCATTGAGTATAATCCTTGCTGAAGGCTTGTTGTATACAGCTTTTATTATATTAATAAAGGTTCCTTCCATTACAACTGTCTCTAGGATTTTGATCATAAAAGGCTGTTAGATCTTGCCAAAAGCTTTTTCTGCATCTATTGAGAGTATCATGTGGTCTTGAATTTTGGACTGGTTTATATGGTGAATTACATGTATTGATTTGCGTATGTTGAACCAATCTTGTGTGCCTGGGATAAAGCCTACTTGATCACCATGAATGATCTTTTTGATATGCTTTTGAATCTGATTCGCTAAGATTTTGTTGAGAATCTTTACATCTGTGTTCATCAAAGAGATTGGCCTATAGTTTTCTTTTTTAAGTGTATCTTTATTAGGTTTTGGGATTAAGATGATATTAGCTTCTTAGAAAAAATTTGATAGTGTTCCTTTCTTCGCAATTTGATGGAACAGTTTAAGGAGTATTGGTGCTAGTTGTTCCTTAAATGTCTGGTAGAATTCTGTGCTGAATCCATCTGGTCCAGGACATTTTTTGGTGGGAAGATTCAGATTAGTTCATTGATTTCTTCATATGTTATAGGACTATTTAAATAATTCAAAACTTCTTGATTCATTTTATGTAAATTGTACTTTCTTGGGAATTCATCCATTTCTTTTGTGTTATCAAATTTCACAGAGTATAAGTTTTTGGAAGATGATGTTACAATTCTCTGAATTTCTTGGGTATCAGTAGTGATAACTACTCCATTTTCATTTCTAATTTTTCTAATGGGTTTTCTCTGTCTTGTTTTTGGTTAATTTAGCTAAGGGTATATCAATCTTATTGCTTTTTCAAAGAACTAGCTTTTTGACTGGTTGATTCTCTGTATCGTTTTCCTTATCTCAATTTCAGATATTTCTCCCCTGATTTTGCTAATTTCCTCTCTTCTACTGCTTTTGGAATTGGATTGCTCTTGTGTTTCTAAAGCTTTAAACTGCACTGTTAAGTTATTTAATTGTGATGTTTCTATTTTTTTTTTTTTTTGATGTATGCATCACCATGGTGGTCTGATAGGGTACAGGCTAGAATTTCAACTTCCCTGTATATGTGGAGATTCATTTTGTGGCCTAGTATGTGGTCTGTTTTGGAGAAAGTTCTATGTTCTGCTGAGAAAAATGTGTATTCTTTGGTGCGTGGATGGAAAGTTCGATAGAGATCTGTAAGGTCCATTTCTTTAAGGGTTTGATTAAGTTCCAAAGTGTCTCTGTTAAGTTTTTGACCTGTTGATCTATCCCATGTTGAGAGGGCAGTATTGAAATCCCCAAGAATTATTGTTTGGGGGTTGACGTCTTGCTTTAGATGCTGTAGGGTTTGTTTAATGAATGTGGAGGACCCCATATTAGGTGCATGATGTTCAGTATTGTGAAATCTTCCTGGTGAATTGTACCTGTGACTAAAATGTAGTATCCATCTATGTCTCATATGCTGTCTCTGATAGCATAATAGCTACCTGTACCTGTTTCCTGGTTCCATTAGCTTGCGGAATTTTGGATCAGCCTTTTATTTTTAGGATGTGCCTATCTTTTGTGGTGAGATGAGTTTCCTGCAGGCAGCCAATTGATGGCTTGTGATTTTTAATCCAAGTTTGTAATCTGTGTCTCTTGGTTGGTGAGTTAATTCCATTGACATTTAATGTTATAATGGAGAAATTATTTTTAATTCTGGACACTTTTTATGTTTAGTGGCTTTCCTAAGTGTATTATTTGGCTTTTAAGTTTTGGTGGTATTATACTTCCCTTCTGTCCTCCTGGATATGCTTGTTTTTTTTTTTCAAGCTTGTATATAATTTCTAGCATTTTTTGAAGACCTGGTTTGGTAGATCATGTAAGCCTTCAAGTTGTCTTTGTGCTCAAAAACTTTTCTTTCCCCCTCGATCATGACTGACAATTTTGCAGGGTATATCAGCCTGAGTTGACACTTTAGCTCATGCAATACTTGAAGTATGTCTCTCCAAGCTCTTCTTGCTTTTATTGTTTCCATTAGAAGTCATTTGTTATTTTAATAGGTTTACTTTTAAAAGTGACTTGTTTTTTTTCCTTGAAGCTCTCAGGACCTTTTCTTTTTCTTGAATGTGGAGTGTTTTTTTTTTTTAACTTTATTTATTCATTCATTCAGTGTGTGTGTGTGTGTGTGTATGTCCCCATGGAGGACCAAGGGTGACTTCAGGAATCATCCTGGATTACTTCTACCTCCCTTTTGCTTCATACTGGGATTTCCCAGGCTCCACCCACCAAGGCCAGAAGTGCAGGCCACCACTATTTCTACCTAGAGTTTTTACATGGGACCTGGGATCTGAACTCAGGATCTTCTTCTTGTGAGGCAGAATCTTAACCCCTGAGTCATCTCTCCAGCCCCAGAGTGTTTTGACTATTATTTGCCATGGCGAGTTTCTATTTTGGTCATATGTATTTGGGGTACGGAATGCCTCTTGTATTTGGATGAGCCTCTCATTATTTAGTTGTGAGAAGTTTTCATTTATATGAATTGAAATATTTCCTCAGGTGTGGTATTTTGGGATTCTTGTTCTGGTATTCCATGAATGCACATGTTAGGCTTCTTCAGGGTTTCCCATAACTCTTGAATATTTCTCTCAAGTATCTTTTTGGCTTTAACAACCTCTTCTATTGAGCTGGTTAATACTTCCACTTGTCTGCAAGATTTGAAATTCTATTTTCTGCTTCATTAGTTCTTCAAATAATACTCTCTGTTGAGTTCTGGGTTGAAGATAACTTGTGTTTTAGTTCAATTTTAAACTCTGCTTGAGACTGTTTTAACTGCTCTATGCCTATTTTTGTTTCTTGAATTGCTTTTCTCAACTCCTCCAAGTGTCTGTTGTGTTCCTGTTCAAAGTGGTTGATGTGGTTATTTAACTCCTCCCAGATATTCTCTTTCGTAGTATTGATCATGGTATTATGATTATGCTTTGAAAGTCATTATCTTGAATCTGGATTTCTTGGCTATTTTCTGTGAATTTGTTCTGGTTGAAATCTATCATTATGGGGCTAATTCTTTCAATGGGAGATTTATTTTCTTGGATTTTGTTTTTCATGAATTTGCCCTTTGACTCGGGCATTGTTGTTTTATCTCTTATGACCTTCTTTCAGTTTCTGCATGTTTTTGACTGAACTGAATTAGTTGGTATTACTACTCTCAAGCAGTTGTTACTAGTGTTTGCCTTGGAGTTGGGTATGTTTGTCTGTTGTTATTGTTATTTCCTAGATGAGACTATTAGACTGTTAGTACATCAGTTAAGTCAGGTTAAGTAGACAGGGAGTGAATATTAGTGTGGTAGTGCACTTTTACAATTTAGTACTTTGGTGATATGTGGGGGTGAGTGGTATAGTCCCTGAAGTTGTAAATATTTTTTGGGAGGGGGTGGCTATATGGAAAAGTTAATCTACAGTGACTAATAATTGAAGGGAACAAGATGGTAAAAAGGGGGTTTTCTTATCTTTGGGCTGGATGCAAAGAATCTCTCCCATGTGATAGGATGATTTTAGAAGACTTCAGATGTATGGCCTTTGTCCCCTAGAGTTTTGTTTGGGTTTTCTTTGGACTCTGTTGAATTCTGAGAAGCAGTGTGTTCTCCCTGGACCGCCAGTGTCCAGGGCAGAAAGGGGAGAGTTGGTAGATGTAGGAGCACTTCACCTGCAACCTGGGATGTGCATGTGTGTATATGTGTACATGATGTGTGGTGGTGTGTGTATGTGCTCCCTAACCTGGTCTGGTGCTGCTCCAGCTGGCTGGTGGGAGGAGCTGGGACGAGCGGGTGACCTGGGATCTGGGGGAATTCACCTGAGAAGCAGTGTGTCCTCCCTGGACCATGAGTGTCTGGGGAGGAAAAGGGAGAGCTGGTAGATGTCTGCACACTTCACCTGGGACCTGGTGTGTGGCTAGTGGTCCGTCCTAGCCCAGAGCAGTCTAGGTGTTGCTCTGGCTGGCTGGTGGGGGAGCTAGGAAGGGTGGGTGACCTGGGGTCTGGGGGAATTTACCTGAGAAGCAGTGTGTCCTCCCTGGACCCTAAGCTGTCTGCCCAGCCCCTGCCCTTCAACGTATAGTTTATCATACATTTTCCCTTCAATGACCAGACAAAATGAATAAGACAAAATACCCACAGAGATCTCATAGTCAGAGAATTAAAGTCTTAATCCAAGAGAACCCAGGCACAACTGAGTAGGAGCACAAAGGGACATGATCATTTGCCAAGCACAAGGGAGGCTGTGCTACCTGTGGTGATCTCCCTTGATAGTGGTATTTCAGTGGGGGCTGACCGGATGAGATTAGGTGGTCAGGGGAAGACAGTAGGAGCACTGGGCTCAGAGTACTAAGAGCAGCAAAAAGGACAAGGGGGCACATGTCTGTACATGCCACTCCAGCAGAGCCCCAGTGCAGTGTCCCTGACTGTCATGTGTTTAAAGGACTTGGGGGTTCAGCCTCTGTGTCACAGACAAAATTGTCACACTTCTGAAAGGTGAAATTCTTTGTATTTGAACAAAATGCTTAATTTGTCTTAAGCGTTGCCATGTCTAAGGGGACATCTTCGCACTTCACAGTCATGCCAGGGGTGTAGGCACCTCAGTGTTGTTTCCTGCAACACCTCATTCCAGGAACGTCACAAAAGCCGACATGGATCATATTTTCCTGAATGCACTGGCGATAACAAGAGCCCTCGTTCTTCCAGCAGGTAATCGTGGTTAATATCAGTGCAGTAAACACTGAAAGAGAAAAGAAGTGCAAATGCAGTGAGAACCAAGAGCGTCACAGCAGAAATACGTGCTCTGTTGTCTCAAGTCAATACCAGCAGCAGATTTCTTCCCGCAGCAGGCATGTCTGTCCAGCAGGGTTGTGTATCATGGCTCAGTGGATCAAATTCTTGACAAAGGCTGGTGGAATCTGAGGGGATACTGTTTTTTTCCCAGTATTAAAATGTTGAAGGATCTGCTCTGTAAGGAGGCAGATTGGGACCCAGGCAGAGCTCCTAGAAGACTCAGGGGGTCCTGCTGGCCCCACTAGCTGGCCACCATTCCATACACAGGCTGATTGCTATGGCATCAGAAGCAACCAGGAGGCCCTACATTGTGTGTATGCATGGTGTGTGTGTATGTGATGTGTATGTGTGTGTATGCGTGTTGTGTGTATGTGTGCATTGTGTGTCGTGTATATGTATGCATGTGTGTTGTGGGTGTGATGTGCGTATGTGTGTGCTGTGTGTATATGTATGTGTGTGCTGTGTGGTATGTGTATATGTATGTGTGTGTGTCATGTGTATGTGTGTATTGTGTGGTGTGTGTGTGTGTGTGTGGTGTGTTTGTGTGTGTGTGTGTGGTGTGTATATGTATATGTGTAGTTTGTGTGTGTATATGTGTATGTGTGCATGTGTGTATATGTGTGCATGATGTGTGGTGGTGTATGTGTGTGGATCTTCCACCGAATTTCTTTGAGACAGGGTCTCCTGTTTAACCTGGGCCTGACCATTTTTATGTCAAGCTGGCTGGCCAGAGGGACTTAAGCTCTGCCTGTCTCTCTGATTCTCATCCAAGCATAGGATTACAGATGTGGCCTTCATGCCCAGTTCTTACATAGGTTCTGGGGACCTGAACTCAGGTCCTTTTGCTTCTACAGCAAATACGTAGCCCACTAAGCTATCTTTCCAGATTGGGACCTATTTTTGGCTGACTATTTGAACTGAAACAGGTATATCTCAAAGCAAAAGAATTTTTTAATGAAAACTTGTAAATTTTATCTAAGTAACTTATCTAAGTAACTTACAATGGGAAACAAGAATCAAGAGGAATCATTACCTTGCCAGTATCACATCTGATACTTATAATTGGGTCTTCATCTCTTCCTTCTGATTTTTCCTCCTGCCTTCCCTCCCTGGACTATGCTGAATGATAGACACAGAGAGACCTTTGGTATCTTTCAGGACCTCCTTGCTCCTGTGTGACTTGGAGTGCATAAACAAGATTGCTAACTTTATATTTTCTCCATAGAATTAGATTTTCTCCACAGAATTTCTGTAAGACCCAGTCTTAGGTCTCAGCTTCATGTTTTCTTCTCCCCTTTATTGATTGTTCTCTTCCACTTTCCTCCTGTAAGGCCTTTGGCCCATCCATTCTGCTTCCCTTGTGAGAAGGATCAAACCCAGAGCATGCACAGAGCTCAGAAAACTTGTCAGGCCCGTGAGCCTGCTTAGCCCTGCAGAGTCTTTGTGCTCAACAGCATCACGCCTGAAGAAGCTACAGGACCAGAAATTCTCAAAATAGATGTTGAGCTGGAGATGATCTGGGGTTTGCTAGGTTATCCCGAGACTCTGTCCTTGAAACAAAGATTTTTAAGTTGGCAGTTTTTTTTTTCTTCAGGTAAAATCAAGCTTTCTTTATTTTTTTTAAATTTATTTTATTTTATTCAATTGTGCGTGTGTGTGTGTGTGTGTGTGTGTGTGTGTGTGTGTGTGTGTGTGTAGAACCACGGGTGAATTTGGGAACCACCGTGGATCGCCTCCACCTCCTCTTTGTTTACTCTGCCCTGGGATTCACAGGCTTTGCCCTACCAGGACCAGAAACGCAGGCCGCCCCCGCTTCTGCCCGGCATCTATACATGGGGTCTAGGATCCGAACTCAGGACCTTCCGTCTGCAAGGCAGAGGCTCAACCCCTGAGCCACCTCTCCAGCCCCCTTCATTTTATTTATTTATTTTTTAAATTTTTTTTAATTTCAGCTCATACAAACTTATTAGGTACACCAGTTCCCTCCCTCCCTCCTCCTCCCCCCGTACCCCCTGCTCCCCCTCCCCACCCCTCTCCCTCCCCATCTCCCAGTGCCTCCCACCCCAATTCCCAGAGAGTCCTTTCTTGTGCATGTCTGTTTTTCCTCTGGGCCCTCCTCTCCGATGACGTACAAGGACCCAGTGGCCTTTCCCGAACCCTTTCCCGTGTTCCCCTTAGGTATAGGAACACTGCTGTGGCTGCCAATCCTTTGCCTCCAAGGATCTTAGTGTCTTTATCAGATGCTAGACTTTGTGAGGTCAACAGTGTGTTGGACAATGCGCAGGGCATGCAAAGTCCAATTATGATTGCTTCAGCCCTAACTAGTATAGAGTATCTTACATATCATTGCTCCTCCCATCCTTATGCTCTTACACTCTTACCACCCCCTCTTCTGCAAATTTCCCTGAGCTTCAAGATGGGGAGAGACTAAGCTGGCCTAGTTCTAGGTGGTTGATATAGAGTCTCCCTTCATTTTATTTTTAAGGCACATAACAGAAGCTTTAAATTTCATGCGAGGAGTTAGGAAGGAGAGTTGCAGGTTGGTTTGGAAGGAGCTAGAGGTTGACTCCTTTTGTTGTTACAGAAAATGGTGCTTGGTTCTCTCCAAAGTAGTCATATAATCTAGACTGTCTCATGTGTACTTGGAAGATAGAGGAAAGGAGAAGGCAATGGAGAAAGGATTAAGAAGAAGAAGAAGAGAGTGAAAGGCTAGAGAAAGAGGGAGAGAATGGGAAAGAAAAGTTGAGAAGTTAAGGTAAGCAGAGAGGAAGGCAGAGGGGAGACAGGTCAGAGAGAGGGAAGAGGAAGAGAGGATGGGAGAGAGACAGAGATAAGAAAAAGGAAGGGGAGAAGAGGGGAAGGGAAGAAGAGAGGAGGAAAGAAGAGTGGAGGGGAAGGGGTAGGAGTGCACAGGAAGGGAGAGGAGAGGAGAAAAGGGAAGAGAAGAGAGGAGAGGAGTGAGAGGAAGAAAAGAGATGGGGAGAATTGAGGAGGGGGGAGAAGAATGAGGTGGATAGGAGAGGGAGAGAGGGAGCAAGAAGAAAGGGGCAGACTCTGTTCTTTAGGGAATCAGTCAGCCCCACCCTCTTACCTCTCAGAGGCAGAAGGAGCAGCAGCAAGAAGGGGAAGAGGAGACAGTAGACCCTCATTGTTGATGGTTGGTGGCTGGTGAACTTCTCCAAGCCTGCAGAAGTTGCTCAGCACTGTACCTTTTATAGGGGCCAGCATCTGGCTGGGATTCACTACTGGCTGGCATCCCGGTAATTAATGATGAAACACCGCCAACTCAGAGCTTCTGGGGCTCAGCTCTGCATCTCTGCTTTCACAGTGAGTCTGGGGACCTGGCCTGGTGGGCTGCAATTCTCCCTAGATTCATCCATCCCCGGTACATCAGCTGATTAGATACATGCACTTGGCTCAACCCAGCATTCCCAAAGGCTTCACAACTCAGGGCCTGGAACTTATAGATCACAGGAAGAAAGACAGAGGGGCCCAGCAACTCATCCACCACCCAAAGTAGTTGGCACACAGCCAGAAGTGAACCATTTCCTCCCATACAGACAGAGAACAGGAGAGGTAACGTTTTACCTGGATACACCTGCCTGAGTTCACCTGGGGCAAGGCCAGTGAATGGCTGGTCCCTGTTATCAGGCCACACGCAACTCCCCTCCTGCAGCTATTTTAAAAATATGCAACAATTAATTATTTAATAATTAGCTAATTATTAAATAACAATGAATTATTAGCTACAGTGGCACTGTTGCACGCAGCATGCTTGGGACTTAATTCTATTTGCTTTTTCTTTCTTTTCCTGTGTCTATCCCCTCTCTTCCCTGCTTTTCTCTGGTCATCGCTAATCTACTCTGTAATTAGACATGTTTTTTAAGGCATCTGGGATGGACACTGTGTCAGCAAACTCTGGGATGATGTTTTCATCCAAAGAGGAAGTTTCTGATGGCCTACAGGCTGAAAGGACTAGGTTAGAGAGTTGTTGGAAATTAAGAACAAATTCTCAAGTGGAAAATGGCTACTAGAACACTACACCCCTTGCCAGGACGTCCCTTGCCTGTGTGAGGCAGGTTTGTTTGGAGAGACATCTCTGGTCATTCTCAGGGCTGTAAAGTAGCCAAGTGACTGCGTAGCATTCAGGAGGCCCTGATTTGAGCCTCTACACAAAACAAACAAACAAACAAACAAACAAACAAACAAATCCTGGCCAAAGAAGGCTTCATTCTTATTTTTCCTGAATACTTGCTCTATTTCCTTCAGTTTTTGATAGTAAAAGACAAACATGTACTAGTTTTCTGTCACTGTAATAAAATACCTCAGGAAATCAACTTGGAAGGAGGAAAGGCTCTTCTGGGTCTATGGCTTGGAGATTCAGTCTCTGGTTGGTTGCTTTCACTGTTCTGGGGTATGTCAGAAGCTGGAAGACCATGCAAGGCAGGACAAAACCACTCATCTCCTAACACTCAGGAAGCAAAGGTCTGGGGAGTTGGAATCCCAATGTCCATTCTCGGCTATATGCCTAAATGACCAAGCTCCTTCCGTTAGACCCCGCTCATGAAAGGACGCGCCACCTTCCAATAGCATCACAAAGTGATCAAGAATGTAGCACATGGCCTTATTTGAGCCTAGCCACACACATTCTTAGCCGATCAGAGGCCAAGGCAGGGGACTACAAGGCTACATAGTGAGTTCAAGAACAGCCTGAACTACTTAGTCAGTTGTTTCTCCAACTAAAGCAAAAAAGAAAAAGAAAAAACAAGCCAGAGCAGTGTGGGAGCAGCTCACTTGCCCAGTAGTACCTGAGTTCACCTCATAGTGTCATGTTTTAAAATGAAAATTCTGACCCATAGTACTTTATCACATCCTGCCCTGAATATCCCACCATGCATTTATTCTGGGAAAAATTCCCTTGTGAGCCTCAGTCCTAACACACCTGAAGAACTATTCTCTGGGATTCATGTCCAGTCAATATTTCCTCTATTTACAAGCAAGACCTTCATAGTTATGATTCTCTCTACTGTCCCCTCAGGGATCATTTCTATGTAGACTAAACGAAATACTAAAAACTACCAAGTTTCTCAAAATATACCTGTTAGTGACTTCATTGATATGCAAAATGATGGTCAGTCAACACAATTCCATTCATATGCATTATCCTTAGGTTGCAGCACCAAAACATTCATTTGCTTATGTTGCAGTTCTCTGCAACTCCTGCCCTCATTTCCTTTTTATAATTATAAAATATTCCATAAAAAGGCTTTATATCTCACTGCTTTCAGTATAACTTTCTTTTTCTGATTGCTGCATAGGCCCCTGCACTTTTCTACAAGGCGAAGTTGTTAAGATGTTGCAGCAAACAGCAGAACCGGCTAGCAGGCAGCAATGCCACATGGTGCGCACTACTGCTCCCTTGTGGTGAACATGTGTCCAAGACCCCTTTGGTGGAGTGCCTGGTTTTTCTATTGCCTGAAGCATCAGGGTACCACGACATCTTGTAATTATTTTTCCCTTTACTAAAATCAGTGAAAATTCTAATGCTTTTATTTATTCTCTGAAAAAACTGAGTTTTTCATCTTTTAAGAATTTATATATTTTATATTCATTTTCTTTTCATCTATTCTATTAGTGTTTCACATATGAACATAGTGAATTTATGATGTGAACATAGTGAATTTATGATGTTTTTATTGCAAGACGATCAAAACGATCCCTTCGTGGTTACCAAAGGTTGCAGGGAAATGGTCTCGACTATTTCAATATTGTAGAGTTCTTGTGTTCCGGAGCCGAAGACTGAAACCAGAACACATGTAGAGGATTAAGGTAAAGTTTATTAGAGAAGAGAAAGGTTGGAACTCATGGACTCCAGACGTGGAGTGCCACGAGGGGCTAGGGCACCTCCATGCGAAGCAGGCAAGAAACAGAACTCATGGCACTAGAGGGCCATGAGGGGCTAGGGTGCCAGAGAATTCATAAGAAACAGGCAGTTGGAAATGGACTCATGGCACTAGGGGGCCATGAGGGGCCAGATCACCGAAGATGGCTGCGAGGGCCAGGTATATTTAAACACCTAGACAAGCCTAGGGAAACTGGCTTTGTCCCATTGGTTAATACCCATTGGGGCCCAACTCAATTGCTCTTGGGCACAGGTGGGCTCAAGAGCTCATCTCCATAATCCTTTCATAGGGAAGTTGGCCATCTTATCTCTGGGAGGAGTCAGTTCCTCAGCAGGAGTGTTCCTTCAGGGTGATTCCAGCAGTGGGGGGATGGCCTGCCCGAATTCCAAAGACCTTGAGAGACCCATCCCAGCATGGCTGCTCTAATCCTGCTTTATTTTCACACCTTAATCCACAGTCCTCCTCCTCCCTCCTTTTCCCATCACAGCCCTTCTCCCCTGATGGCCTCCCTTCTGTTCTCATATCTTTTTTAATATGTGGCCCACTGAGTTTCATCTGGGTTGCTTTTGATGGCACATGACTGAACACTTGTTGGAGCATGGGTCATGTATCACTTGGTACAATACTTCTTCTCCCCTACTAGTCTCCCTCTAGCTTCTTGTCTTTTCACACGTGTGGCCCACTAGGATTGCTTTTGATGGCATGGGCTCCAGTGCTCACTGCAGAATGAATCATGCATCTGAGTCTTACCCCACCCCCAACACTAGCCCTTCCCAGTCTCTCAGAGGAATGTGGGGCCTCTTGAGATCTTTCCCCTTCTGTGGTAAAATGTAAATAGCACATTTCCCACGCAGATCTTGTGGAAACATACCCAGCAAGCAGCCGCAGATTTACACACGAAATGCACACTGCTGCTGCTGTTGCTACGAGGTGGTGTGCTTTGTCCACTTCATTGCAAAGAATGCACCTTTTTCCAGCTGCTGGAATCTATACACGGCTCCTTTCTGCTGTTCTTTCTTCTGGCTTTAAGAAACTTTATTTCAAGGATGCCTGGATTAGCACCAGACCCAGGATTAGACCCCTTTCCAACTCCCCCAGCACTCAGGAGCTGTCTTCTTCTGAAACCCCTTTCTCTTTTTCCTCCCTCTGCAAGGAACTTGGGATACGTTGTACTGTTTGAAGTGTAGTCTGCCGCTTGAAGTTATAGTATTGCTGGTCAAGTGGCTTTTGACCTGGACACTCCCCAGTGGTAAGTGATGCTCCGGGATTTCTGCTTGTTTCTAGTGTCTGGAAACAGTCTTGTTTGTGCATCTTTTGTCTGGTTTCCTCCTTGTGTACCATCAGAGGGCAGTTCAGCAAATCCATTTTGTCTTCTGGGTGTATGCGATATGTTTGTGCATGTTTACGAGTGTGTACATGTGTGTGATCACATGCACTGCCACAGCACATACGTGGAAGTTAGAGCGGTGACCTTGGGTATCGGTCTCCTCCTCCTCCTTGGTTTGAGAAGGGTTCATTATGCATGGACCAGGCTAACCGGCCTGCCAGTGTCTGAGGAGTCTCCTGCTGCCTCCCATCTCACCACAGGCACTCTGGGATTATAGATGTGTGCTGCCACATCCGGCTTCATACAAGTTCTGGGGATCTGAACCCAAGTTCTCCAGCTTGAGAGGCAAGTGCATTATCCAAGAGTCTGCATCCCCACCCCAGAAACCTTATAAGGTGGAGACGAGACCCACACACTTTTATCATGGATGTAAGAACCACATACTTTTCTGGTGGAGGTGAGACCACCCCCCCCCCACTTTTCTGGTGGAGGTCAGACCCATGCTTTTGTGGTGGAGGTGAGACCCACATACTGTTATTACGGAAGTGAGACCTGCACACTTTTGTCATGGAGGTGAGCCCCACACACTTCTGGGTGTATGGGAGTTTGTTCCTTGCCTGAGAGCACAGTCCTCTGCCTGGGGGCTGCTGTGGAGGGGAAGCCGCTCACTCAGTGTCCCAGCCAATACCAGGACACACAAACTGTAAGCCTCCAGGTTACACGAATGTCCTCCAACTCAGTACATGCTGGCTAATCCAGCTGATTACTGGGGTGTTCCTCAGAGGAGCCGGAAGTGACTCTTAACAAGATCACGCCATCAGGTGTGGAGCAGATGGAGAAACCCAGTCAGAGCCCTGGGGCACAGCAGAGGAAAGCTGTTCTTTCTGGAAAGAGCTGCTGGAGAAGAGGAGGTGAGCTCTGAGACAACCCCTGAGGACACGCTAGAACTGAGAGGCAAAGTGGGAGGAATGAGAGCCAGGTGTGACATCAGCACAGCAAGGGCCAGAGCCGCAGGAAAGCAACGCAGGCACCAGAGGACCAGCGCGCTCTTGTTTCTCCAAGCCACAAGGTCCGCGAGAGATTCAGGGAGAAACAGTTGCTGGTGGAGGGCGGAAAGTTCAGAGATACTGGTGGCAAAAGCAAAGGACTATTTTGAGAGAAAATAATGCCACCTTCACTGGGATACAAAACTGTGTGAGATATAAAAATCTCTCTCATGTGCATATATGTACAAGTGCACAAATGATATATGTATGTTTATATACATAGATTTTACATATAGATATCTATCAACACACACACACATATGTCTGTCTCTTTCTCTGTCTCATATATATTTATACTTATGTAAGAGAGAGAAAGAGACAGATAAACAGAGACAGATAGAGACAGAGACAGAGGAGTCCCTGAGTCTTGAGGAAGTACACTTAGGATTTTGTAGACATTTTCAAAGATGCTGCTTTATCTGAATCAAACTTTAGTCTCCTGTCTGCTGAGAACTACCACAATACCTAGAAGACTGCTCAGAGACCAAGCCCTTAATTTTTGGAAAAAATGAAATATAAACTGAAGTTTATTTCCACACACACTTCCAGGAGGCATTTCCCCACAGCCCCGCGTGAAAGCCCCCCCACATCGCAGCGTGGTCAAGATGACAGAGGTCTCTCATGTGCTTCTCCGGCAACATTTCCGGCCTTTAGAGCCACACTGGCCTATCTGCTTCTCGGATGGAAGACAAGTGAGTACAGCACACCGGCCACGTCTGGCTGTGCAGAAAAAACTTCGGATCCGGCCAAAGAGGACCCCATCACCTGTGAGTAAAGCAGAGAATGTTCTAGAACGTGGTTCTTTTGGAAAGACTTTGCCATCCTTCAAATAATTTCATCTGCTACACTGATTTATTTATTATGCATTTTGGAGTTTCTACTCCCCATTTTACAAAATCAAGAGTAAATCCATGAGGACCCAGGTCTCAGTGGGCAACATCTTAGCTATGACTCTTCATTGGCCTGGCCCCCATGCCCTACCACGAGAACTGGAGGGATGGGAATACTACAGTCCTCAGTATCTTTGAAGAAGACAAGAGTCCTTCACTGCTTCTAAACATTAAGCTCAGTAGGATGGAAATCTGTGCTTATTGTTCTTAGACTAAATCTTTCCTGTTAGAAATAAAATTTTATGTCACCTCTTTTAGTGGCATTAATGATGTCCTACTGAGGAGGTAGATGGAGAGGTAGTTTCTGGGACACGATATAGTGTTTCAAGAGTGGAAGAGGAGAGACGTGGAAGCCTGAATTAAACTTCTTAATAAGCTATCATCAGCGGAAAATACCACCATTTTGCTACCAGTCACAAATCTCCCCAATCTACCTACCACATACCTGGAAGAGGAGAGAGGGACTGATCAAAATGCAAATGCTCAACCCTTCCGACCTCTCATTTCCCAACCTGTCTTACCTGGAACTGGTACCAAGAACAGGAGGAGCAACCCAAGTAGAAGATAATGGATCCTCATAGCTTACTGCTTCCCAACGAGCTGAGACTCTGAGCTGCAAGGTGTGCTTGTTCTCCTTTATAATGAGCTATGCCATGTCTGCAATTCTTGCAATGTCACAGTGATGATAAAGCCACATAGTTCCTGACATGTCTTTCCAGTATCTCTGGCCACAAGGGACACACCCACTCATCCAGGAGACACAAACCTGACAGAGGGCAGCAGAGCTTGCTAAGGACATGGGACACTCCTGATGTGCCCTAGATTCCATGCACCTGCTGGCATCATCTAGCTCCTGGATGAGACTGGAATCCTTTCTTGGACATGGCCTGAGGGCATATAGCTTGGGACTGACTTGCCTTATTTTTTTCCTTATAAACCTTAGGTTGATTTATTTATCTGGGAAGTTACAGTTTGTTTACAATGAGGAGTTATCTAAGAACATATTGTACATAGCAATTAGAAGTCCTCATGGCAAGAGAGAACCACAGCTGGCCTGCTGTGGCCAGCACACAAACAACCAGAGAACAGAGGGGAAGCAGGGACAGAGATGGGGTGTGTTTATTAAAAAAGAAAAATAACTCCTTAGGAATCAGAACAAAGAAAGGCATATGGGAGAAAAGACACTTAGGAGACAAAAATTACAAGTGTTTTTAACAACAGGTCTGTCCCCATTCCTTCAAGAAGCAAATGGAAGGAGACAGCTGAAGCAAACAGGCAATTCTGCAAAAATTAGATTTAGAAACCCTACAAATCTGATTAAAACCTAAACTTGTTTTACTTTAAAAAATTTAAGATATCAAAAAAGCCTGCTTTAGTGACTTTGCTAGACCTACCAGAAAATAACCCTAAACCCCTTTGTCAGTAACAATGTTCAAGTTGACCAGCCAACTCATACTTTTCAACTCATGTGTGCATAAATACACATGTGTCTTCTAACCCTAAGCACTGGGATGGCATGTAGCACACATCCACCTGGAAACTGTCCAGCATCCATGTATGAAGAACAGGCAGGAAATCCTGAAGCAGGAATGAGGGTAGATCCCAAGCTACCGACTGTTCCAGCACTACATTCCCCACCCCTGCTCCATCTACCTCCGATCTGGCACCCAGCTACTACGGTGCTTTTCTCCTTTAGAAAAACACACATATCCACACCAATATATATATATATTACATTTAAATATAAAAGTACTACTACTCTGCTTTGTGTTATACACGGAGGACTAAGCAATCAGGGACTTTTTCCACCGATTGGTACTGAGCTATTATATTCTTGGAGGACGTAGGGGTCCCACGCAAGGGAAGCCCAGCACTAGGAACCAACCTCCAACCATTCCTTGCCTAATTTCCACTTGGTAAAGAGGAAGCTGGGTTTTACCTTAAGATTAAGATCTTTCCACCAACAGGGGAAATGCCCACCTACCATCAAGTCCTGCCCTTTTAGTCACCCTGAAGCAAAGTCCTCTCCTCCTTTCACAAATACACCCGCTCTGTGGACAACTACAGCTATGAACAAGTACCCCTGAAGAAATGGAAGCAGTGGTTACCTTCCCTACTCCCAACTTCATTAACCATTAGAAAGCTTCAGTGATAGGGGAAAAGGGGAGTCAGTGGGTAGAGATTAGGAACTTGACCCCTCTTACCCTGCCCCATGAAAGCAAGATTAACTGAGAGATAAAAAAGACCCTCTGCGTTATAATGGGGACGATCAAAGCGACCAGGAGAGGGGGAGAGCTGGAGCAAGGGGAAGATCTAGGCAGGTGGGCTCGATCGCCGCAGTGCAGTTCACTCATTCTGTACTGGAAGGGCTCATCGCCAGTCTCGTTGAGAAGACACGTGCGGATGATGGCTTCTGTCTCTGCAAAGGGGTCGCAATTGGCAGAAGGGTGTCGGTCTTCAAAGTAACCCTTCTTCTCCTGGCCGACAGTCAGGGAGTGCGAATGCTGGCACCCGGTTGGCAACGCCGGCGGAAAAGTCGTTGAAGTTGGAGGTTTCGTGGAATCAGGTCAGCCGGCCAGCCTTGTCCAGGCCCCCTTGGGATCTGAGGCCGAATGTGGTGCTGGTGTCCTTTGCTTAGTTTCTCCACGGCCTCCTCCATATACTGCAGACCGTTCTCCTCCTGCATGGCCTTGGTGCTGAAGGTGGTGTGGCAGCCTGCCCCGTTCCAGTTTCCAGGGATGGGCTTAAATCGAAATTTGCTGTGAATCCAAAATCTTCACACACTGGATGTGAGATGAAACGGGCCACCCACAGGTGATCTCCCATGTGGATCCCTTCACAGGGTCCTATCTGGAACGCCCTCTGAACAGGGATGACCTCGGCGTTGGTGCCTGTGATCTTGACTCCAGCATACAGGCAGGCCCAGTAGTGAGCCCCAAGATGTCTCTACCATAGGCCCTGTCCGCTCCCACACCACAGTAATATGGTCCTTGAGGCCCAGGGAAGCTGTTGAAAGGCCAACCAAAGAGGTGCCCGTCCGTTCCCATGAGTGTGTACTCCTGTTCCATCCCAAACCAGGGGTGCTGGTTGCTCACCATGTCCCTTATCCGTCTACAAGTGTGCCTTAGGTTGGTCTCTGCAGGCTTCCGGTTATACTTGAAAACTTGTTGGGGTCCTTGCGGAAGGGGTCCAGAAACATGGGGACAGGGAGGAGATACATGTCACTGTTGGAGCCTTCAGACTGAAAAGTGCTGGAGCCATCAAAATTCCACTCGTGGAGCTCTTCCACACACTTGGGTTCACAGTCCAGGGTGCAGGTCTTGCAGCGCAGGCCTCTTCAGTAC
Source organism: Typhlomys cinereus (assembly GCA_023101885.1). Lineage (NCBI taxonomy): Eukaryota > Metazoa > Chordata > Mammalia > Rodentia > Platacanthomyidae > Typhlomys > Typhlomys cinereus. The sequence goes on from JALPQD010000051.1 coordinate 7,291,974, forward strand.
CATCCTGGAGAGCGAAAGAGGAGAGCGGAGAGGAAGACCGCTGAATGGCTTAATGGTTGTCGTGCTTGTCTCCCATTCTCAGCTCTTCTGACTTGCCTTTTAAGCTTTTTGCACCTTCTTGAAAAGCTGAGGGAGGTGGACATATGGAGAGTCTTCTGGAAACCAAATCAGCCCATCCTACTCCGAATTGGGGACAGAGCTAAAGTTCAGGTGGTGAAAACTGAAGGAAGAAAGAAAGTGTGCAGGAGTTCCTCAGCCTGAGGTTCTTGGCTTATGAGGGGGAGTGACAGTATCCATGACCATGTCTTACACCCATCATTGCCTAAAAACTACCCAGGTTCATGAGTGAAGGTGCTTCACTTCATCGAGGAAAGACAATGCTAGAGAGACACATTTGGCCACCGGGCATCTTGTTCTCACACCACAGAGGCTACAGAGGACAACACTGAAGCTCCAGGTTACTCTTGGCTTGTGAGCCTCTGAGGAAGGCCTGGGGTTCTGTTGATTCCCACTGGGTATCTGAAAGGCCAATTGATCTCTATTTTCTTTTCTTTAATTTTTTATTTATTATTTATTCAATTGTGTGTGTGTATGTATGTGTGTGCTTGTGTATGTATGTGTTTGTGTGTGTGTAGAACCACGGACGAATTCGGGAACCACCATGGATGCCTCCACCTCCTCCTTGTTTACTTAGCCTGGGATTCACAGGCTCCACCCTACCAAAATCGGAAGCACAGGCTGTCCCCGCTTCATCCTGGCGTCTATATGTGAGGTCTAGGATCCGAACTCAGGACCTTCCGCCTGCAAGGCAGAGGCTTAACCACTGAGCCACCTCTCCAGCCCCTGATCTCTGTTTTCTTAATTATTCACTTCAACATTCAGGAATCGAATGTGTTACATGTGTTGATAAGACTAAGTACTTGTACTTAAGCTTGTACTACAGTACAAGCTGCTGTTGTAGTGTATCTAACAGATCCAAGGTATTGCATGTGTTAGTTCTGGATACAAAATATTGAGGTACCTATCAGGTTCAGAGACAAAACTACAAATGCAAATCTGTGCACTGTGGGTGGGAAGCCCAAAGTAACAAGAACAGAAGAGAAAGGCAGCTTAGCTTCTTCCTTTGAGGAGTGCCAAGAAGATGCAAGCCAATGGGCTGTCATTTGACTAGAAGGAGGTGCTGATGACAGACATGGCACATAGCCAAGCACAGGGCTGTGGAAATGGAAGAAGCAGAGGCTCCTGCTGAAGAATGGGTTTTGGTCTGCAAATTCAGGGCGACTCTGAAGGTTTTGAAAATCTAATTTTCCTCTAAGGTCCAGGACTGGAGGCCATTGGTATGTGTCGAAATGAAGGAAGGAGGCAAATGTGGGTGTTGGCTTTGCAGTCTTACTATGCCTTGAATAGTACAAAAGATACAAGGGTTGGGCTGGTGCCAGAGGAGTATGACAAGCTCCCAGCCCAGGGATCCTCCCATCTTTGGGATGATTCATTCTTCCACATGGACAGCTGACTCTGCGGAAGAGGACCTGCCTGTCCCTGGTGTCTTCAAAGACTAGCAGGTGTTACCAAGGCAACATCATTGCTGCAGAAGAGATTCTCTGGAGAGTTCAATTACCCCCTCCTTATCAGTTGGAGCTACTTTGGAAGCTGTTGATGGACTCTGGGGACTCTGTTTCTTGGACTCCAGTGGTTATGCCTCTCATCCTCAGCTGTAGCTTTAAAAGATACTTTCCTCCCTTTGAGCCGAGTTCACATGGCCACAGCAGGAAGTGGGGCAGGACGGGCTTTATTTCATGAGGAATAATCAAGCACTCTGTAACCAAGAGGCCTCTTAAGTGTGGACTCATCTCCAACGACAATCTTCAGACTGTAGATTTTTATGGAAATCTTGCATCTTATAGGCAGGAACACACATTATAGGTGCTTTGGCATAAATATCTCTCTATCACTGTATGGGGGAGAGAGAGAGAGAGAGAGAGAGAGAGAGAGAGAGAGAGAGAGAGAGAGAGAGAGAGAGAGAGAGAGAGAGAACAGAGGGAGAACAAAATGGTGAGCATGGTGTGTACAAAGCCAGGCAAGAGATCTGCATGAAGGATCCTGGGCCCCAGCTTCCAGGAGTCAGCATGGCACACGCAGGTGGGGGCTTTCAGGGCATAGTGTGCTTTATGGACACACTTAAATTGACTTCTTTTGGGGAAAGGAAAATAGGGTCAGCTGGATTAGCGCAGTTCTGGGGGTGTTAAGAGAGCTTAGGCAGTGCACGGATATCTTTTTTGAGCCAGAAATCATTCTACTTTCAGGTAGTACAAGAAAAGATTAAAAGAAAAGATCTATGCAGGCCTCAAAAAGCAATTCTTTATGTTGGTTCATTGTGTGGCCAGTCTGTGCAATCATGATGCTAAGATAGAGACAGACGGTTCAGAGTGCTAGGTATACCTTCAAGACCTTTCAAGATGCCTCCAGAACTGACAGAAAGAGAAAGGAGAGTACAGTAACATGCACACATGGAAGAGAAAGGAGAATACAACACTGTGCACATGCAGGAAAGAAGGGAGAGGACAATGCAGTACACTTAAAACCAGCATCTATGCTGCATGGGTGCCCATAACACTGGTGTACACAAGGCAGATGCCCACACTGAGCGTGTGCTCACAGCACAGTGCACACAAGGCAGATGCCCAGGCCATGTGAGTCCTGAATGCTTAGTACATCTGTTCCATAGCCAGCAGGTCATACACTGTGCTACTGTGGAAGAAACTAGAACCTACTAGTGGGCTCTGAAGTATTAAAGGCAGGGCCACAGATGCATGCACAACTGAGCACAACTCAGAGGTCTCCGCAGACTGTGGTCTCCTTGGCTTTTGGCAAAGAGATAGTGTGGTTCCATTCATGTGGAGGGCAGTCTGCCTCCCTTTCCCATTGCCTTTGTTTACTGTGTGTTTGACCAACTGTTTCTTTGGCAAGTCTTCACATTGCAGACCTTTGCTCAGATTTTTAAGTTTTTACCCATTCTCGCTTTTTGCCTCAGGACATGGACCAGGGCGGACCCCCTGCTCCTCATGGAGCCAGTGTGGACTTCCTGCTCCTCAGAATTCAACGGAGTCCAAAGAAAACCCAAACAAAGCTCTAGAAGATAAACACCATATATCTGAAGTCTTCTAAAATCATCCCATCACATGAGAGAGATTCTTCACATCCAGCTCAAAGATAAGTAAACCCTTTTTACCATCTTGTTCCATTCAATTATTAGTCACTGTAGATTAACTTTTCCATATAGCCAATCCCCAAAGCATTTACAACTTCAGGGACTATACCACTCACCCTCACATATCACCAAAGTACTAAATCGTAAAAGTGCACTACCATACTAATATTCACCCTCTGATCACTAAAATTAATTGATGTACTAACAGTCTAATAGTCTCATCTAGGAAATAACAATAACAACAGACAAGCATACCCAACTCCAAGGCAAACGCTAGTATTAACTGCTTGAGAGTAGTAATATCAACTAATTCAGTTCAGTCAAAAACACGCAGAAATTGAAAGAAGGTCTTAAGAAATAAAACAACAATGCCCAAGTCAAAGTGCAAATCCATGAGAAACAAAAACCATGACAACGAATCTCCCACAGAAAAAATTAGCCCCATAATGATAGATTTCAACCAGAACAAATTCACAGAAAATAGCCAAAAATCCAGACCCAAGATAACAATTTTCAAAGCATGATCGTTACCATGATCAATAGTATGAAAGGAAATCTGGGAGGAGTTAAATAACTGCATTTTCACTTTGAACAGGAACACAACAGGCACTTGGAGGAGATGAGAAAAACAGCTGAAAAAACAAAAACAGGCATAGAGCAGTTAAAACAAACTCAAGCAGAGTTCAAAATTGAACTGAAAGACAAGTTATCTTCAATGCAGAACTCAACAGAAAATCTTTTTTGTTTTTTTTTTTTTTTGACAAGTCTTATTTTATTCAGATAACAGTCTGATCACAGGTGGTCCATCCAAGAACATTCACATAAAAGTCAAATGTAATCAGATGTTAAAGATTGATCTTCAAACATCATAGCCAATGATGCCACGATTGCCTATGATCTCTCCGACATAAAACCACATCAACACTTCTGTGGTCACTAAACCATTCAGTATAGCTTCCTTAACTGTGAGCTTCTTGAAGCTGCCAGTTTGAGCACTCTGGATCACTTTTCTCAGGCTCTGAATAGCTGTAGGGATCTCAGCAGGGGTTGGAGAACCAGCTCGACTTTGGCATATTGCCAAAATGTGATCAATCGAGGCTTCGAGTAAGTCACAGCAGCATTCACCAGCGCCGGGGCCTTCTCCACCAGGTTATGGACGAGCTGGGCCATGGTGAACGGTGGAAGGTCCGTCGCCCTGAACGGCCAGCCGAATGTCACCAAGAGAATCTTTTTTTTTATTTCCACTTATACAAACTTAATAGGTACCCTGGTCCCCTCCCTCCTTCCACCCCTTCCTGAACCCCCGTGTTTCCTCCCCTTTTCCCCCTCCTTTCCCCCCTCCCTCCCTATCTCTCAGTGCCTCCTCCCCTCATCCCTGGAGCATCCTTTAATTCAACAGAGAATCTTATCAGCAGAACTAATGAAGCAGAAAATAGAATATCAGATCTTGAAGACAAAGTGGAAGAACTAACCAGCTCAATGGAAGAGGTTGTTAAAGCCAAAAAGATATTTGTGAGGAATATTCAAAAGTTATGGGACACCCTGAAGAAGCCTAACATGCGCATTCATGGAATACCAGAGCAAGAATCCCAAAATACCACACCTGAGGAAATTTTTCAAATTATCATGAAGGAAAACTTTCCTCACCTAAAGAGAGAGAGGCCCATCCAAATACAAGAAGCATTCCGCACCCCAAATAGATTTGCCAAGGCAAATAATAGTCAAAACACTCCACATTCAAGACAAAGAAAAGGTGCTGAGAGCTTCAAGGGAAAAAAAAAGTCACTTTTAAAGGTAAACCTATTAAAATAACAAATGATTTTTCAATGGAAACAGTAAAAGCTAAAAGAGTTTGGAGAGACATACTCCAAGTATTAAATGAGCAGAAATGTAACCCAGGCTGATATAACCTGCAAAACTGTCAGTCATGATCAGGAATGAAGGAAAAATTTTCCGACACAAAGACAACTTGAAGGCTTAAATGTCTACCAAACCAGGCCTTCAAAAAATGCTACAAAAGATACTCAAGCTTGAAGAAAAGAGCAAGCATATCTAGAAGGACAGAAGGGAAATAAAAATATCACCAAAACCTAAAAGCCAAATAATACACTTATGAAAGCCACTATACACAAAAATATTATAAATTAAAAGTAATTTAGTGTTATAATACTAAATGTCAATGGAATTAACTCACCAACCAAAAGACATAGATTACAAACTTGGATTAGAAATCACAACCCATCCATCTGCTGTCCACAGGAAACACATCTCACCACAAAAGATAGGCACATTCTAAAAGTAAAAGGCCGGTCAAAAATTTCGCAAGCTAATGGAACCAGGAAACAGGCAGGAGTAGCTTTGATGCTATCAGAAAAAGTGGACTTCAAATGAAAAAAAATCATAAGAGATACAGAAGGATACTACATTTTAGTCACAGGTACAATTCACCAGGAAGACTTCACAATACTGAATATATATGCACCTAATATGGGCTCTTCCACATTCACTAAGCAAACACTACCACGTTTAAAGCAAGAAACTAACCCCAAAATGATAATTCTTGGGGATTTCAATACTGCCCTCTTAATGTGGCATAGATCAACAAGTCAAAAACTTAACAGAGACACATTGGGACTTAATCAAACCCTTACTGAAATGGACCTTACAAATCTCTATCAAACTTTTCATCAACACACCAAAGAATACACATTTTTCTCAGCATCCCATGGAATTTTCTCCAAAATAGGCCACATATTGGGCCACAAAACGAATCTCCACATATACAGGAAAGTTGAAATTCTAGCCTGTACCCTATCAGACCACCATCCACAACACAACAAACAGCAGAAAGTACACTAGCTCCTAGAAACTAAATACTATGATGCTGAATGAGAAATGGGTTCAGAAAGAAATCATAAAGGAAATTTAAGATTTCCTAGAAGAGAACGATAATGAGAATACAACATATCAAAATCTCTGGGACACAATGAAAGCCGTCCTAAGGGGTAAGTTTATAGCCCTTAATGCCTACATCAAAAAAATAGAAATATCACAAATAAATAACATAACAATCCACCTTAAAGCTTTAGAGAAGCAAGAGCAATCCAATCCTAAAAGCAGTAGAAGAGAGGAGATTAGCAAAATCAGGGGAGAAATATCTGAAATTGAGATAAGAAAAACAATACAAAGAATCAACCAGACAAAAAGTTGGTTCTTTGAAAAAAATCAATAATTGATACATCTCTAGCTAAAGTAAACAAAAACAAGAGAGAAAGCCCAAATTAACAAAAGTTGAAATGAAAATGGAGTTATCACTACTAATACCCAAGAAATTCAGAGAATTATAAGGTCATATTTCAAAAACTTCAAGAAATTTGATAACACAAAAGAAACGGATGAATTCCTAAGTAAGCACAACTTACCTAAATTGAATCAGGACATTTTGAAGTATTTAAATAGTCCTATAACATATAAGGAAATCAATGAAGTAATCTTGAATCTTCCCACCAGAAAATGTCCTGGACCAATGGATTCGGCACAGAGTTCGACCAGACATTTAAGGAACAACTAACAGCAAAACTCCTTAAACTGTTCCATCAAATTGCAAAGGAAGAAATACTGCCAAATTCTTCTATGAAAGCTAATATCATATTAATCCCCAAACCTAATAAAGATACATTTAAAAAAGAAAACTATAGTCCAGTCTCTTTGATGAACACAGATACAAAGATTCTCAACAAAAGCTTAACAAATCGATTAAAAAACATATCAAAAAGATATTCATGGTGATCAAGTAGGCTTTATCCCAGGCACACAAAGTTGGTTCAACATATGCAAATCAATAAATGTAATTCACCATATAAACCAATCCAAAGTCCAGTTACAACATGATATTCTCAATAGATGCAGAAAAAGCTTTTGACAAGATCCAACAGCCTTTTATGATCAAAACCCTAGAGACAGTTGGAATGGAAGGAACCTTTATCAATACAATAAAAGCTGTATACAATAAGCCAACAGCAATGATTATACTCAACGGGGAAAAACTTGAAGCATTCCCGCTTCGATCAGGAACTAGACAAGGTTGTCCACTCTCACCACTTCTATTCAATATTGTACTTGAAGTCTTAGCCAGAACCATAAGACAAGAGAGAGATAAAAGGGATTCAAATCGGCAAAGAAGAAGTCAAGTTATCTCTATTTGCTGATGACATGATACTATACCTGAGTGATCCCAAAAACTCCACCAGGAAACTCCTGGAACTAATACAGACGTTCAGCAGGGTGGCAGGATACAAAATAAATGTATAAAAATCAGTGGCCTTCTTATATGCCTAGAATGAAAAAAGTGAAAAAGTCCTAAGAGAAACAATTCCGTTTACTATAGCCCCTAAAAAAATGAAATACTTTGGTATAAACCTAACCAAGGAAGTGAGAGACCTTTACAATGAAAACTATAAAATCCTGAAGAAAGAAATTGCAGAAGACACCAGAAGGTGGAAAGACCTCCCATGTTCCTGGATTGGCAGAATCAATATCATAAAAATGACCATCCTACTTAAGGCAATATACAGATTCAATGCTATACCAATTAAAATCCCAAAGCAATTCTTCAAAGAAGTTGACCAAATAATCTCAAAATTCATATGGAGGCACAAAAGACCCAGGATAGCAAAAGCAATCCTGAGTAGCAAAAACACTGCTGGAGGTATAACCATACCAAACCTTAGTCTATACTACAAATCCATAGTTATAAAAACAGCTTGGTACTGGCTCCAAAACAGACACACAGATTAATGGATAAGGGTTGAAGACCCAGATGTAAGCCCACACAATTCCAGCCACTTGATTTTTGACAAAGGGGCCCTAAAAATCCAATGAAAAAAGAACAGTATCTTCAACAAATGGTGCTGGCCACTGGATCTCCACATGCAGAAGATTAAACTGGACCCGTACTTGTCATCATGTACAAAAATTAATTCTAAATGGATCAAGGACCTCAATAAAAGGCCAAAGACTATAAAAACCTTAGTTGAAAGGGTAGGGAACTCCCTTGAGCTGATTGGCCTAGGCCAACAGTTCCTAAATGGAAATCCAGTAGCAGTCACTACAATGAACACTCAACAGATGGGATCTTATGAAATTAAAGAGCTTCTGTTCAGTTAAAGAGAGGTAAACTGAGCAAAAAGGCAACCCACAGAATGGGAGAAAATCTTCACTAACCACATATCTGGTAGAGATCTATCATCCAGAGTGCATGAAGAAATTAGACAACTGGACACCAAGGAAATGAATGGCCCAATTAAAAAATGGGCCTGGGAACTCAAAAGAAACTTTTCTAGGGACAAAATTGAAATGTCTAACAAATATCTTAAAAAATGCTCCACATTCTTAGCCATCAGGGAAATGCAAATCAAAACTTCCTTGAGATATCATCTCACCCTGGTCAGGATGGCAAAAATCCACAATACAAACAACACCAAATGCTGGAGAGGATGTGGAGAGAAGGGAACTCTCTTACATTGCTGGTGGGATTGCAGGCTCATACAACCACTCTGGAGAGCCATCTCGTGATTCTTAAAAAAGTTAAAGATTGAAATGCCATATGACCCTGCTATTCCACTTTTGGGAATAACCCCCCATACAGTAAAAATTCACCTCAATGGCACAAGCACGACCGTGTTCATAGCAGTACTGTTTACAATAGCAAAGTCATGGAATCAACCCAAATGTACAACAGTTGACAAGTAGATAAGGAAAATGTGGTACATTTATACAATGGAATACTACTCAGCCATTAAAAGAGATGGATTAATGAAATTTGCCGGGAAATGGATGGAATTAGGAAAAAATTATATTTAGTGAAGTATCCCAGATAAAGAAAGTTAAGCACTGTATGTACTCCCTAATAGTTGGATCCTAGTACCAAACCCACTTAGTGACATATTCAAAGATAAATCTCTGTAATACCCACAGTAATTGCAAAGATTATAAACAAGGAGGAAGGGGAAGGAGGCCCCCTCCCCAGAAATAAGGAAAAAGGGGATCATGCTACAGTAGGGAAAATAGGTCACCATCAAGTATTGCAAGTAATTAGTGAGACATCTGGTTAAGCTCACTCACTTTCCTTCCTGGTCACTTGCAACTGAGGGGGTTTGATTTCATCAGACAGGGAGGGTGTAGAGTCTGGCAGATACATGGTAACCATCCTGCAAATGGGAGAGTGACCCCCCTCACTGCTGTCTCCTATTCCTATTCCATCTATCTTTGAATCTAACCTTATAGTAAGATTCCATTTAAACCGCCTTTTATCTCTGGTTAGGAGGTGACCTCCAATACCAATCAGGATGGAGCCAAGGGTGGTGCAGGAACAGCAAAACTGAAAACAACAACAAACCATAATTCAGAACATCAGAGACCCTACATTAATTGCCTGAGACCAGACCAGCCAAATCTCTCCCCATCCTGAAGCTCAGGGAAATTTGCGGAAGAGGGGGTGGTAAGATTGTAAGAGCCTAAAGATGGGGAGGAGCAATGATACGCAAGATACTCCACATAGGTTAGGGCCGCAGTAGCCATAATTGGACTTTGCATGACCTGCACAATGACTGACTTGTCAATGACCCCCCAATGTCTAGCATGGATTGCAGGCACTAGGATTATTACAGGCAAGGGACTAACTGTCATAATAGTGTTCCCATACTAAAGGGGAGCCCAAGAAAGGGCTCTAGGCAATGCCACTGAGTCCTTACACCTCACCAGAGTGGAGGATGCAAAGGGAAGTTTGACATTCACACTAAAGGATGCTCCAGGGAATAGGAGGGGGAAGGGGGGGCACTGGGAGAAAGGAAGGGAGGGGTTGAAAGGAAGGGGAAAAGGGGGGAGGGTTCAAGGGGGACTGGGGAGGGGTAGAGGGAGGGAGGGATAGGGTACCTATTAAGCTTGTATGATTGGGAAAAAAATAAATGTTATAAAAAGAAAAGTTTTCACCCATTCTCACTTATTTCTCTTGTTTTTAACCTTAGAGGATAATCTTGCAGAGATATGTCTCTGAACCTTTGGAAATCACCTCTGAACCAGGCTGTTTCCCTGTCCCACCCTGCCCTCCTCCCCTAGCTCCTTCCTATGTCCAAGATCATATTAATTAGTTAAACTCTAAAATATTCATGAGCTCCCCCCATTCATTTCATTATTGCCTCACCCCTCCCTTTATTCATTAGCGGTGGCCTATGCTTGTGCGTATACTTATTTTCCACAAACCTATTGTCCTTGAATTTGTTGCTTCCTGGCATCTATCTCAATAAAACCATTGAAACATTTCCTTTCAAATTCAACACAATTTTTGCATCTCCAATTCATTGTCTGCGTGATCTCTGTGCCTCATGTGACCTGTGGGGACACATTCATGCATCAAAACTATTCTATGCATCAACACCCAGAAGCATTGCAAGCATCTGCCCTGCATTAGGACTTGAGGAACTGGAACTGCACAAGATTCAAAGATGAATAGTGCTTAGCCTCTGATATCTGTGCTCTTCACTATATCCAAGTCCAGTTGTGGGAAAGCCATTGTGATGTTCTGAATGTGAGTTGCCTTCTCAGGCTCATGCATTGGAATCCTTAACTGATTGTGACATTGAAAAGGTGGAGCCTTGATGGAGGAAGGCGAGTCACAAGGGGTGGGCCTCCAGCTCGGCTAGTCCCTCCCTGCTGTCACTAGCAGTCTGCTCTTGCAGTTTGCTGCTTGCTTTCTCTGCCTTCATGGTGGACACGACAGGAGTCTACTCCAGCTTCTGCCGCCCACCAAGCCTTTTGCTATGGACTCCCATCTTCAAAGACTATGTTTTTCTTTTGGAACCATAAGCCAAAGAAATCTTCCTTTCTTCCCTTAACTTGCTTGAGTCTAATGCTATCTCACAGCTGCAGAAAGAGGAACCACAACAACAGTAGAGACTACTTGGTGGTTTTCACACTCATAGTTTCACACACAATACAATACCATTTTCTCTTATTCTCCATTGCTTCTTTAACTCCTCTTGGACTTCTTCTCTCTCCCATCTCCAAATTTGCCAGAGGTAGACACATTCAAGAATTTGACTTGTTGCAACAATAACAACGGGATGATTTCTTCCTTTTCTCTCCATTTCTCCCCCTCTTCCTCCTCCTCACCTTCTCTTCTTTCTTCATCTCCTCCTTCTCACATCCTACTCCTCCTTTGCACCTTTTCCTCATTGTCTTCTTCCTCCTCATCTTCCTTACCTCCTCCTCATCATCACAGTTGATAGTTTTTAAGCACATACTATGTACTCACATGGGATGCTATACAATATTCATGAGTTTGTTTCATTTGAACCATTCAGTAATTCAATAAAGGTATCTGCATTTCACAGATGAACAATTGGAGGCTCAGAGAAAGTAATATCATACCCATGCTCTTAAATATGAAATGTCTATTTCTGTCCATCTTCCACTCCCCACACTTCTTGGGATGTAGATTATCTATGCCTCTGTATAAATTACTTTCATTTTTTTTCTCTAGAACAAGCTGTTTTCTCAACTTTCCTGACTGGATTTTACATCTACTGGAAGGTCATTACCATCTTGATAATATCTAGGTCTTAGCTTCATCCTAGCTTGCAATCAACCTCTTGTTCTTCTTGTAATTAGTACCTTCACTTCTTGAATTGCTTGGCAATGGATGGATGATGGATTAGATTCTTCCCAAATTTTCCTTCTTCCTGATTGTTCAAATGCAGTTACTCATTACATCTAGACAATTATGTCTACACAATAGTTTGCACAATCTACAGAGTCAAGTCCAAATCTCAAGTCTGCACAACTTCATCATGTGGTTGAAAGAGCTCATCCAATACACTTAATCAGGACATATTTTGAGTAACTGTTGAACCATTTGCCAAATTCCATAATGAATGTCGTGTGTTGTCTATGGAAATGTCTGAAGAACTTTATAGATGTGTTTTCTCAATTGTCTCCTCATGATTGTGAAACAATAAATCCTCAAGGTCTTAGTCTTTGAATTATAGGATTTTTTTTGAAACTTGTAGACTTTAAGACAAAATATTGAATCCTAGTACCAAGCCCACTTAATGACATATTCAAAAATAAATCTCTGTAATACCCACAGTAATTGTGAAGATTTTAAACAGGAAGGAAGGGGAAGGAGGCCTCCTCCCAGAAATAAGGAGAAAGGGGATCATGCTTCAGTAGAGAAAATAGGTCACCATCAAGTATTGCAAGTAAGTAGCGAGACATCTGGTTAAGCTCGCTCACTTTCCTTCCTGGTCACTTGCAACTGAGGAGGTTTGATCTCACCAATCAGGGAGGGAATAGAGTCTGGCAGATACATGATAACAATCCTGCAAATGGGAGACTGATGCCCCCCTCACTGAGGTCTCCTACTCCTATTCCATCTATCTTTGAATCTCCTTTTACAACAAGATCTTCATTTAAACAGCCTCTTATCTTTGGTTAGGAGGTGACCTCCAATATCAATCAGGATGGAGCCAAGAGTGGTGCAGGAACAGCAAAACTGAAAACAACAACAAACCATATCATTAATTACCTGGAATCAGACCAGCCAAATCTCTCCCCATCCTGAAGCTCAGGGAAACTTGCAGGAGAGGGGATGGTAAGATTGTAAGAGCCTAAAGATGGGGAGGACCAATGATATGCAAGATACTCCACACGAGTTAAGGCCACAGTAGCCATAATTGGATTTTGCATGACCTGCACAATGACTGACATGCCAATGACTCCCCCCAAAGTCTAGCATGGATCACAGGCATTAGGATCCTTAGAGGAAGGGATTAACGGTCATAATAGTGTTCCCATACTAAAGGGGAGCCCAAGAAAGGGCTCTGGGCAATGCCACTGTGTCCCTACACCTCACCAGAGTGGGGGACCGAGAGGGAAGTTTGGCATTCACACAAAAGGATGCTCCAGGGAATAGGGGGAAGGGGGAGGTGCTGGGAAAAGGGAGGAAAAGGGATGAAAAGAAGGGGAAAAGGGGGGAAGGGTGCAAGGGGGACTGGGGAAGGGTGGAGGGAGGGAGGGGACGGGGTACCTATTGAGCTTGTATGATTGGGGAATATAAATAATTATAAATTTTTTTTAAAAAGACAAAATATTACTAGGGAGAACTAATCCAAGAAGCACAAAGGGAGAGAAGTCAAGCAAGTGAAACAAACCAATGAAGGATTTACTACATAGCAGTAACCAAAAAAATGCTTATGAAAGCTTATGAGCAAATACACTGTGGAGAGTGGGCTAGGCTAGCAGATTACAGGAGACCTAGCTCAAAAAAGCTGTCCCGGGCTGGGGACATGGCTCAGGGGTTAAGTCTCTGCCTCTTAACCTGAGTTCAGACCTCCAGATTCTATGTAAAAATGCCGAGCAGAAATGATGGTGGCATGTAATTCCAACTCTGGAAGGCAGAGCTTGGAAAGCCCTAGAGCAAAGCAATAAGGAGGTAGAACAATCCAGGATGATTCTGGATGTCACCTTTAGGCCTCCACAGGAGCACACATTGAAGCACCCTCTTGTAAACACACACACACACACACACACACACACACACACACACACACACATTAAATAAATAAAATTTAAAAGCTGTTCTACTTTTTATAAATAAAGATTTTTCTTTGACAATTTTGTTCATGTACTTAACATATTTTAATTATTCTTCCCCTCTTATCAATCTCATGCCTTCATTCTGCTTTGTGTCCTACTGAGTTTAACAAGGACTTAGAACTACCCATTAGATGGACATAGATGGATATAGCTGCAAGAGTCCTTTAGGAGACAGAGTAAAACCTGAGACCACAGTTGAGCTTTAGAGAAGGATAAAAAGAGGCATGATTATTCCCTGACTTGTACTAGGGGGTAGGGTGCATGGTGGTGTCTCTAACAAGAATTAATGGTGACACCTGCCAGACAATGTAGGGAGACACAGCCTTGAGAGAGAGGCAGGCCGAATGCCCCTTAATGGGCTTCAGCTGACTTGGAAACCTGAAGTGTGGCAGTCACGTGGGACTGCATGCCTTCTCCACAGTCTCCAAAATCACATCCAACCCAGAATGGGCTCACCCTCCTACATAGAAAGAGATAAGTACATAACAACTTACCTGAGGACATCCTTAGAGTATCGTCCTACGTTGTCGACAGGCACGGCTCCTTTGCCAATGGGATACATACACAGTGCTGTCTTCTCACCTGACCCACTGATGCATTTCACACACAGCTCCAGAGAGATATCACCATAAAGTAATTCTGACCAGAAACCTACACTACCTTGACAAGAATCCCTCAGCTCATGGTAGATGTGGCATAGACAGTTTGCTCCTGATGCTGTATGAACTCGCCTGGAGTGCCGACTAGCATCATGGAGACACTAAGTAAGAGCAAACTTCTTGCTCCTGTAAGTTGTTAGGGTCTTGTATTCATTCAACAGCAGGAAGGTGGGCTTGTCACAGTTCACCTGCAACAAAACATCCATTCTACTGCCCAAGCTCATGGAAAGCATGCTTGTCTGCCTTTCTGCCAAAGTACAGTGTCTCAATGGAGAGGTGACTACATATGGTAGGATGTGAATAAAAGAGGTTTACGAAATGAAAACTGTGAATTCAAGGCAAATGAGGTGGCCACGTGTGTCAGGAGTCAGCAACCCTCCTATGTGAAGGGACAGGCAGTAACTACTGCCAGGCTTTGCTGGGTACACCATTGATGCACAGCTGGGCAGCTCTGCAGGTGTAATGTGAATAGACACACAGGTGACATGTGAACACATGGCCATGGCTCTGTCCAGTACAACATGATTCACAAAGCAGCAAGCAGCTGGATTCAGCTGGTAGGTATTAGTTTGCTGACCTCTAGAGCCATCAGCAGACAGCGAGTGTGTGAGAATTTCTGCAATAGCTGTGGGACCCTGTCTTCTGATGTCCATGTTGTGTTCTGGCCTTGCCGGGTCCTTTGTAACTACTAGACTGTGGCAGGATTGGTCTGGAGAGATGGCTCAGCTGGCACAGGTAGGCACGAGCACCTGAGTTACACTTCCAGCACCCATGTAAGGCCAGGCCAAAGGGCACAGGCCTGTAACGTCAGCACTGAGGTGGCAGAGACAGGAGAATCCTTGAGGCTCACTGGGCACTCGATCTAGCCAAATTTGCAAGCTCTACATTCAGTGAGAAGGTCCGGTTTCAAATGATAAGGTGAAGGATGATTGAGGAAGACACCTGATGTTAGTCTCTGGCTTCTACACACACACACACACACACGCCTCACCAACACTCATAGTTACACAATTCCTTGTAGCTTAGATAGAATCTGCAGCTATTTGATCTTTGATCCTGGAACACATTGCCAGATCCCAGAAAAACTTTCCCTTTGCTTTTCACGTGGTCCTCTCTACTCTTCTTCCCTGATGCAATCTGATTTCTTCTCTTCCCTTCATCTTCTTTTCAACTTTTCACTTCATGAAGTAATAATTCAAACTCTTCAGCTCTTCACCTCATGAAGTAATAATGCAAACTCATTTTGTTTATTTGAGTTGTCCACATTAGGATTCTCATTCTTTTGAGTCCTGGCAATTTTCAGCCCATGAGAAATAGGGTCAGTATCTTATATGAGCAAATGTGTGTCTACATATCTACACATGCTAGTATATGAACATACTATTTATATATAAATTCCATGAGACACTGCTTAAAGTTTTTGAACAAATACTAAGAACTTCTTCTGCTAAATCATAGGCTAGTTCTGCATTTCAACCGGGGAGCTCTGTATTATTTCCCATCATGACTTTACCATCTAACATCCCACCCAGAGCCGTGTCACAATTTCTTTTCTCTCTTTAGCTCATTGCTTTCTCAGGAGTATATTGTTCTATCTGTGACTTTTTTCCTCTAGAAATGATGTCTACTTAATCCCACTGAGTTTGGGGAAACGTGTGTGACTCTAATATTAAATATGTTGAGGTTTGTTCCCTGGTCTAGCACAGGGCCCTTCCTGGGGGCATTCAGTGGGTCCTGGAGAAGCGATGGCTAGAGAGTTCTATGCATGTCTGTTGGATCTGCTTGGCCTACTGTGGTGCTCAAGTATGACATTTCTTTTCTGATTTTCGATCTACATCATATTGAAGTCCCTTTTTCTTGTAGAAATGCTGCTGATCTCTCCTGGTTTTGCTAATATTTACTTTTCATATTACCATGGTGATATCCTCTTGATAATTTGACCTCTTGCCCATTACACAGCTGCTATTAGTGCTTGTTATAGCAGACAACATGGCATCCGTACAGCCTATGATACAGACAGCATGCACCTGTTCAGGTTTCACTTGCACGGAGCACTTGTACCCCCCCCCCGTCTTATGTGCATCTTCTTAAAATGAGCCCCTCACGGACACTATGAAGTTGGATTCTGGTATTTCCTATGTTAACTCACTCCATGTCTACACATCAGATAGTTTAATCTATTTAGATTCTTTTTTAATTTCATAAATGATTTATGTAAAGATCATGAATTAATCCCAAAGATAATTGTGTGATCGTTGAATAGGACCATGAAATTCACCTTGCCTGAAATGTTGGCCCAGAGGTAGACTATTAGCTCAAAGAGAGATGGTTAGTTGATAACATATCTGGTGTTTGTTAACTACATCACTGAACTTAGACAGCCTGAGTTGGTGTGCCTCCTGATTTGATGCAGTAAGAACATAGCATTTTTTTATTTTGGTTTTGAGGGTTTTGTTTTGTTTACTTTTTTTTTTTTTTTAACAGAGAGTCTCTTGCAGCCCAGGATGGCCTTGAGTTCATTATACTTGAGGATTGTCTTGAACTGATCTTCCCGCCTCCAATTCCCAAGTCTGGGATTAGTGTTCTCCATCATGCGATCTGTTTCTATTCTGCAGAATTATTGGTAAGTAGGGACCTTTTATTATAATTTGCACATTGTTTTCTTTTTTATAACATTTTTTATTATTATTTAGCTCATACAAACTTAGTAGGTACACCGGTTCCCTCCCTCCCTCCTCCTCCCCTCTGACCCCCCTGCTCCCCCTCCCCTCACCCCTCCCTCTCTATCTCCCAGTGCCTCCCCCCCAATCCCCAGAGAATCCTTTAATGTGCATGCCAGACTCTCCTCTGGGCCCTCCTCTCCGATGACGTACAAGGACCCAGTGGCATTTCCCTGAACCCTTTCCTGTGTTCCCCTTAAACATAGGAACACTACTGTGGCTGCCAATCCCTTGCCTCCAAGGATCTTGGAATTTGCACATTGTTTTCTTACTGTTTCTTGTTTTCGTTTTATGATATGGTTGTGTCAACAAGGGTCATGTGTTAGCAACTTAAAGGTGTCAATGATAGGAGGCAAGGCCTGATGGGAGATCAGTGGTTGACAGGGGCCTGGCTTCATAAACGCTCTTATTGTGGGGATGGATTCTTTTTGAGGGAATGAGTTTCACTCCTCTTTTTCTGTTTTATCTGTCTGAATTCTTACCCAAATCCATCCTTTCCATTGAGGGCTCCGCAGCTTCCAAACCCCTGAGTGAAGTCCACTGTGGCTGATTATGAGCTACCCAGCCTATAGTACTGCCTGTGGCGACAGCACAAAAATGCACCAGAATTTTTTGTTTGGAGAATCAAAGTGTGTTTTACTCCTTCTTAAGCTCAGAACTCAGGTCAGGTTAAATGTGACATCACTGAGCAGTTGCTTCTTCAGTCCTAGGCTCCTGGGTCAAGGTACCGGCCCCCCATGCCACCAGACACCCCAACAAGCCAAAACAAGGGTTTCAGCTCTTCTCCAAAGGTTACAGAGACCAGCTATTATCTGAAGGAGGAGGCTGCTGGGGATTCTGTTGTCTCCCTCTGCTCAAGTTCTGTCCATTTCTCACACCAGGGAGGGCAAAAGCATTGGAACCATGGCCTTATCCCAAGGAGACTGCCTTTTCAAAGGGAAAAGCTCTTTTCTTTAGCTCTGCTTTCATTGCTATCCAAGCTGCTTAGTCTAACAAGCAAGGTGGCAGGATACTGCCATAGTCTGCATTTTATTTACCCTCCTTTGAATGTGTGGTCTTCCTCAGCGAAGAAAACATTAGTCCCAAATAGAATAATCCAGCTTCATCTGAACTGCAAAGAGAAGGTGACCATGTTCCCTAATTGTCCCAGCAGATGTAAGGTGGGATGGGAACTGAGGCCAACTGTGGTTCTGCTGAACAATGGGTTCCTTAGTCTTGGGGAAGTGAGAACTATCTTAGTAATGAAGGAAATATTTCCTTCCTCACCAAGCATTGCAAATGAAGCATTCTCTGAGCTAACACCCATCCTGGGGAGTGGTACAAATATTTCACCTGGTGAGTTTATGAGCTAAAGAAACAAGCTTGCCTCCATTCATGCTGTGAGCACATAGGAAGCGAGCCTGCGGCAATGGACCCATGTCATGCTAGACCACATGCCTGGGGTGGCTTAGTAGCTCATTTTCAGTGTGTGCTGAAGCTTGGGGGGGCACTAAACCCCCACAAGATCTTCATGCTGCGGGTGGTGACTGTTCCACTCTGTCGGGTTGAAAAGGTCCTTAGAGAGGCATCCCTGTGCTGACAGGAAAGGGGGTTTCCAGGAGTGGGTGGGAGAGAGACTGACTAAGGAAGGGGGGCAGTTTTGAGGCCAGAGATTGAGGTGGAAATAATTAAGTTCCCACTCAGACAAATGGGCTTTTATCAGGGACCTGAGCAAGTAAGTAGTTTTCCCTTTTAGAAACCAGGGAAATGTTAAACTCGTTTGACCTTAATTGTGTACCCTTCTCTGAAGAAATAAGGTGTGTCAGGGAGCTTGAGAACAGGAGGCCTCTGCTTCTTGTTGGAGTTGGCGCATCACCCACTGCATGTGGGCAATATGTTAGAGTGGAGCTGCTGAGGGAGGATGTCTATCACCTCTGGATACAAAACGGTTCCCTGATGGAACCCCAATGGCAGTCCTTAGGGAGCTACGGCTGACATCTGTCAGACCCCGACAGGGGAGCTTGCAAAGCTCCCGAGAGGGACTGAGAGCCATGGGTGTCTAGCAGGGTGACAAATTTGCCTGGAGACGGGCAGGGGACTGTGTACTCAAGCTCCTCCCCGTGAAGATGCAGAGGGTCAGGGTGGAATGAGACGCTGTCCAAGCTTTGGGCTGATGCTCACCTGTGACACACCCCTCACCTCACACAGAGCATCCAGCCCAGCACGTCACCATGACTGTCTGCTCTCAGCTGCTCAGGTGACTGATTCCGGGAAGCCCCGGGCTGGCTCATCAAGGCTTCAGTCTGCTGGGAAAGGAGCAGTTTCCTGATGTGTGTCATGGTGAGAATTTGTATCCTGGCTGTGAACATCTGCACTTCTTTCCTCACCTGGCCGGAGGTCACACGGGCTTTGTGGAAGGCCTGGCATAGAGACACGCCCGTGTAAGAGGAAGAAGGGTAGAGATACCTGATGAGGCAGAAATGCTGCTGCCCAGGACCTCTTGAGCTTTGACAGTCTCCAGCATTCTCTGCTTCCCCATACCAACGTCTTGGTCCACCCTGTGGAGAGTTCCAGAGCGTCCTTATGGGTTCTTCCTCCCTCCCCTTTGCTGCCCCTCCAGCTGGCCTGCCTATGATGCCTTCTTCCACAGGCTCCTTCACCCCGTTTGAGAAGAGCCATTTAAAAATATACGTGAGAAAGTCAAGGATCCCATGACCAGCTCCATACTCCAGAGTATGTCTGAAACAGCCACTGGTGTCTTTTTTTTTTTTTAATTTCAATCTTCCTTCCTTCCTTCCTTCCTTCCTTCCTTCCTTCCTTCCTTCCTTCCTTCCTTCCTTCCTTCCTTCCTTCCTTCCTTCCTTCCTTCCTTCCTTCCTTCCTTCCATCTCCTCTCTCCTTCCATTTCTTTCTTCATTCCACAGACATAAAGCAGACATGCAGGACTCTGGAAGAATGCTATACAGGACGTCACTCTTGGTGGTCCACATGCTGGTGAGGACAGCAGCCTGGGGTGGGAACCTGGGCTGTGGCAGAGAACTTCTTGAGAACATCCCGGCTGCTTAGGAGCAGCTTTGGGGACTGGCTTGAGCACAGTCCCATAAGAGGCACAGGCAATGCTAAGACTTAAGGGGTACACTGACCAGAAGCCAAACAATGTTCTAGTTCCAGAAAACAGCAGGGAAAAAAATCTGGGAGATAAATGATAGTCTCAGAATTGGGAAAGGTGAAATTCTTCAGCTGTTGAAGCTTAATTCAGAAGTCAGGGTATAGGTTTGTAGAAAGGAAGTGACACAGACAGATGAGCTTTATTAGGAAAAAGTGTCTCACTGCCTCATGAAGCCACCACTGGGCCTCTAAGTGGGACACCAGTTAGGAGAGAGTAAGCCATAGTGTGGTGGGACCTTGAAAGCAGAACTGTGCTGCCTGACCATGTGGGGGCCGCACAGAGAACATTTAGCTTGGAGAAACATCTGGTAAGTTAACGGATTGTCTCCCCAGCACAGTTGCCTGACTGAGAGCCCAGGTGAACCTCAGAGGCCAGATATTGGGCTTGTTTGTTGGACTCATTGGATCACATGTGGCTAATGGTGCAGTGAATCGCCTTGTGCAGATGTGTGCACATTGACCACTAATTTACTACATTGGTCTCCTAATGTGACAACCACTACTTCCATCTCTAAAACAATCCCAAGCAACTTTCACTATGTCTTATTTTAACAAAGATGACCGAAACATTTGATAGCAAAAGGAATCATGCAATTCACATGTATATTTCTTAGTTGGTCACAAACTCCATGTGAAGGGCAACTTGTGCTATTCTTTTCTTCAAACATGGATTTAAGGTCTATATTAATCTTGAACTAACCTGAAGTATCTTCACTTGTGCACTGCTAGGCTGTGCCTGGTGATACACGTGTGTAATTACCGTGCCCCGGAGCTGAGGCTAGATGATCAGGAGTTCAAGGTCATACTGGGCCAGCCTCAGCTACACAGCAAAATCCCTGCCACATGCTTCCCCACTGAAACAAAACAGCAGCTGCTCTTGTCCTCACCACGCACGTGTCCTCATCCACACTCAACAACTACAAACTCCATGAACACTCACATTACAAGTAGGCCATGATGTCTACAAGACCAGCCAGGACTGGGTTCGGAAAGAAGTCAGGGTCGAGGAATTCACCATGGGAAGCCAGAGGACTCCTTTCCCACTGCACAGCTCCTCTCACCATGCTGTCGCCCACCAGGGGAATAGTTGTCTTCACTGGCCTCCTGGGTCTCACCCGCTGAGTGGCTGATGGACAGAGGACAGTGTGACACTGTTAGAGGCAGACGTGCCTCTCAGAGACTCAGGAATCAGGCAAAGTCTTTACGTCTTTCCCTCCCACTTCCCATGGGGTGAGCAGTTCTCCTCACTTTCGAGGAATGGATTACAGGCTCTGCCGGAAGTGAGCAAGCCACTACACTTCCTCTGAAGAAGACCAGAGTGAAAAAGGGCTGGAGGCAGAACAGAGGAGGAAGAGAATGGAGGAAAATCTGACATGTATGGCACAGACAATGATGTGTGCCCCAGGTTGTGACAGAAATGGGGTTGCAGTCACAAGGAAATCCCCAGATTTCCCAGAAGACACCCACCCTAGCTCTTGGATCAGAAGAGATAGCAAGAGGGTACCGGTGACCTGTGCTTCAGGTTTGGACTAATTTATTCAGGCAACTCACATTTATGTACTGAGGCTGGACACAAAATAAATGTGAGTCTTGAGTGTGGCCCGACTCTGTCCATGATGTTCAAATTGAATGGGAGTGACGCGCATGTCGGCAGACAAGGCAGAAAGATGTGTCCAGAAACAGGGCTGGGGCGTTGACTCAGTAAGTGATCAGAGCGCACCAGCAACTGTTGGACCAAGCTCTGACTCCACCAGGAGAATCTCAGAAACTTCTGAGGTCAGCAGAAAGGGCCTGCCCCTACGAGGCCCCCATCAAGAAAGACCTGCAAGTCCCCAAGCTTCCCAGATGCACTGACCAGATTCTCAGAGAGTCTCAGAGAAGTCAAGCATATCCCCAGGTTGAGAACGTGTCCAGAGTTAAGGACAGCTAGAGAGAAGGCCACCAAGGACTTATGAATATGCACACCTGAAGTATCCAGGCTGTGGTATAAGTCCCCAGGGGGATATCCATGCAACACAACTAAGCCCCACAAAGGTTGGTAAGAATCCACAGTCCTTGACTCAGGCCATGCTCAGATCATAGGGGGCCCCAGCCAAAGACCTAAATTCAGGAGGTGGGGGGGCTCAGTGTTGGACAGTGCAGAATGCCAGTGGTCAGAAGTGGGCGCTGTTTGTTATGGTTCCTCCCTTAGTCGACTCCACTTCCAAACAGAAGGAGATCTGAGCTAGGCTTTCACGGATATCCTGATGGAGTCAGTCTGAGTTGAATTCAATCCCACTTTCCCTCAGAACCACTGCTCTGCCCAGTGGATGGTTCAGGTCCAACCTTCTGCAGGCCTTGGCTGTGGCGGCGCGCCTTCTGGTGGTCACTGCTGGTATTGAAGGCTTTTTGTTAATATAGAAAATCAACATTAGAGCCATATCGGGACTTTTTGGGGTCAAATTCCGTTCTTTCATTTAACATTTGGGGGGTGAGGAATAGATGTGGTTCATTCGGATTTTTGATGCAAAACTGCCTCACAGGGACACTTTTCATAGGCTGAACTTCAGGCTCAGACTAACTCTCACTGAAAACTTTGAGGACCCCCTGGCTATCACATTCTTTCTTTCCTACTGCTCCTAGCTGCCTGCCCAGGCCTTGGTTTTCACCAGATAGGCAGGCAGGTGGTGTGTCACCTATACCTTGTCTGAAATATACAGAGACATTCCCATTGGAGAAAGCAAGCATTTCCCACATGGTCACCTGGTTTCTGGCTTTAAAATATTGCACAGGGGATGGGGATAGGGTTTGATTGGCAGGGTGCTTCCCTCATAGGCACGAAGTTCTAGGTTCCACACCCAGCACTACACAAACACAGCTTGATGGTCCAAACATGTTACAGTTCTTAGAAGGCACAGGAAGGAAGATAAAGAGTTCATAGGTCATCCTCAGCCACACAACAAGTTGGGTGGGCTACATAAGACCCTGTTCTCAAAGAAAAACTGTGATAAATGTATATCATAGTGTGCAGTGTGAGCATATGTGTGCAAAGCTCTATTACTGGTCTTAGACTCTGTTCTCAATCCACGTCAGACCCTCACCCAACAATAAGATGTGAGGGAGGTGAACACACAGTTGTGAGCTGTGTATCCAGGCTGGTCAGCAGTGCTGGGCCTGAAAGACTTCATCCAGCTCCCTCCTCTCAGGAACACAATGCTCAGAGCAGAAGCTTCAACTAATAGGTAATGCTCAGCAGATGAAAGTGGACTAAGGATCCAGCCCTCATACTCTCATTCAGGCACTGGTTAAACCTCTTAGCTTATGTCGAGGAATCAGATCTGTTGGGCTTGGAGGAGTCACTCTCCTTTGCTGAGGAAGGAGTTTTGCTCACTTGAGAGCAGAAGCTAACCCAAGAACCAGAACCATCCCAGCCAGGTGTACCTCATAGAAAGGTCTGTCATTATGGTAGGCTCCACTTGGTGTAGTTCCCGTAGATTACATTTAGAAAATTTAGAAGATAGGAGTGTTTTGAGTTTGCAGACTTGTCAAGACACAATGCCAAACTCTAGATGGAATGGAGACAAGGATCCAAAGTAGGTTCATCTGGGTCATAAGATGAATTCAGACACACGGAAACAGGATGTCTTATCAAGCTGTCAGTCTAGAGAAAGCTTAGCCTGCCTGGTAGCTTATGGAGCCACCTGTCCATCTAGAGAAAGTTGGGCACATGTCCTTTCTGCATTCACACATTTGCTTGGTCACACATTTGTTTTGTGTGTTCCTCACCTGTACTTAACATTTACTACTCTTGAGGTGACTGACCAAAGGGACATTACAGAAGTGCATGTGAGCAGAACCCAGAGGAAAGCAGAGAAAAAGATGGTTTTTCTCCTAGGCCTTTCCTCACACTTTAAAGCTAGCAGCATAGCACCCAGGTGCACCTGGAAACTTGCTCATGAATTACTGCCCGGGAGCACTTGGATCAGCCTCCTGATTGTCCATTTCCTCCCATCCATCAAAATGGAAACTCTTAATGCTACTTACATACTCCCTAAGACTATGGTGTTAATCAGCTAAGATAATCTAAGGCTAATGTTTGTAGATAACTGCAGAGACTCTGGGCTCCATCTCTGTAAAGATGCTGTTAGGGGAAACAAGCCTGGCAGACCTATTGCTGCGCCTCCCAAAATAAGGTTTGAAGTTGGGTTTGGTTTGTACTCTATCCCCTTGTTTCACTAGGTAAGTGATATAACCACCCCCCTCCCATGATAAAGAAAGGAGGAAATAAAGAGCTGAAGTGCCATATTATAAAACCCCCAAACTCCTTTAAGATAAATGGAAAATTAAGACTTTTAAGAATAATTCTTTTAGCAGACTTTTCCTTTTGGTGTCAGGTTAGTTTGATAAATGTTTATTGAGCACTGGGCATTAGCCACGCATCCTTTGGCATCTTTGGGATGCTTGGGGACCTCTCCCTGCTGGGATCTTACACTTCAGCTCACACTTGCTTGCAGGGTCTATTTTATCGCCTTGTTTGCATTTGAGATGCAGCATCGATTCCAGGGGTCAGAGCAGATGTCTGCCTTCTCCTCTCCGCTCCGGCAGAAGAAAAGTCTGCATTGACCATTCTGCATGAGGCACACAGTGTTCCTGATTCCTGGTGGAACATCCCCTAGGGATACAAAAGAGCACCTTTGATTCTCACTATGTGCCCCACAGAACAATAACCCCAGGCCACAGAACTCTAGATATGTTGGTACAAAGCTAAGTGTCTTTGGGCAATTTCTGTGTTCTCTGAGTTTTGATTCCTTAACTTTAAAGCAAGAACAATAATTTATATATCACGGTATTACCAGGGAGATCATATTGTGCAAAAGACTGCGTGGCCCACAGTAGGCTCTAACAAAATTCAGCCTATCATATCAGGACTAGATATGATGCTATGATATGAGATCTCTTCACTATCAGAAAGTAAACTGACCGGTTTAGAAGAAGCAGGATGAGGAGAGTCAGGAAAATTTGAAAAGCTTCTGTTTGTGAGCTTATAGCCCAATTTTTAGTTTTACTCCTATAACGTAAAGAAAGAAATACAAACATGACTTGTATAAGAGCTTGTGAATCAAATACAGCCAGCTAAAGTTCCATGATGAAGGCACTGTGAAAATGACTTAAAGCCATTGTGTTCCTATGTAAAGCGGCCAAAAATTTTAAAAAAGTTCTTGTGAGGAAGAAATAATTTTGAAAGACATTATTATCTAGGGTGCATAGCATGATTTTCTTAATAACAATAATAGAGTGTAGGTCTCGCATGATCACAGAAAGATTCTTGACTTCAAATGGGGACTAGTTGATAAGCCTCTTTCTTTGGTATTATAAACCTTGTATGGATTCGGAAGATGAATGTAGCCCAGAACTGGCCCCAGAGTGGTCGTTTGTCTGCACCCACTAACCATACACAGATATACCCTGTATCATCCACATACATGAATCACTCATTCCCCAAAGCTACACAAGAGGCGTTTACCTGAGTTTACTTGGATCAAGCAGAAGAAAACAGCGAACACAAAGAAGAACTGCATGTTCCCCAGTTCCATCCGTCCACTCGGCCTTCTGGGCAAAAAGCAAATGTGATGGAAGAGTCAGTGAGGCGGAGTAAGGAAGGAAGAAGCTGGGACCTTTATAGTCTTTTGAGAACGCTGTTGAGGAATGAGCATATTTATCTGCTCTACTGAGTAAGGCTGTGGGCAGAAGGTACCGGGTAGCTTTCTTCTGCATTGAAACACACATTCCTTAGAAGCAGAAATTGATAATTTGATATGTGGAACGTGGAGAGGAAAGACGGCCAACCATGAGGAATGGCTACTTAGCAACAAGCACTGTCATGAGTGACAGACACAGTCTCTTAAAGATTAACATCTTCTGAAGCATTTGGTGGGCAGCATCTACCCACCTTGGTTGAGTACCCAGAGCATCACAGTCAAAAAACACTCCCAGATGTCGACCCCACAGCGCCAAAGCTGTGTGCACTGAGAGAACGTAAAAGAATGCTCAATGTATGTGGCTCAGTGAAGCCTACAGCTTCAATCATGTGTCATGATAGTGAAGAAACAACTCACAATGTCCCACGCAGCAATGAATACAGAATATGCCAACTGGAGAACATAGGGCACGGGTGCTAAGTGTCATACATCGTGCTATTCTAAACTGTAATGGTTTCTCTTAGCTATTGCTTAGGAGCGAGCACCTAAGGCACAAAAGGAAATTTATTCAGCTTATGGTTTCAGAGGAGAGAAACAGTTTTTCATGGCAGAGGCAACATGGCTGGGGTCTGAAGCTGGAGGCAGCTAAGTCACTGCAGACATCTTTGGAGAGTCGCTCTTCTTCCCAATCTTCTGTTCTGTGGTTCCTTTTATCTGGTCCACTATTGTGAGGTTCCAGTCAGATCTAGGGCTGATTTGTATTGTAAATGTATTGATCTGGATAATTTCTTCAGGTAGTCTCAGCTGATCTTAGTTAATGCCAGGCGGGGTCAAGTTGACACCCAGGATTAACTAACATGCAAACATTTGCAAACACTAAACTACTAGAGACTAGATACTGTCAGCTTCTCTCTTGTGACAGAGTCCCCACTTGGTCAGAAAGAGAGCCAAGGAGCTCCCAGCATCATACATGGAGTTGTGCCAAGAGTCATTACACGACTCTGGAAGCACAGAATGGACACCCCACTTGTTTTGAAAGATATAAGGCAAATCTTTGCAAGGAGGGAAACCCTGAGTCCAGAAAGATCTTTCCTGAAGATTTATATGCAGAAGTTGACACAGCTGTGCATGAGGCCCCTTGATTCAGAGTCTGGATCATGTGGATTTTTTTTTTAATTCTTGTAATAAAAGGTGAAATGCCAATTGCACTTGAACTGACCACAGCTGTGATTGCCTGTACCAGAGCTGCACAAGACTGTGCCTCCCTCCATCCTGTCAAAGAGCAGGGCCCACCTTCATTCTGATGTGAGTTAAGGTGAAGGTCTCCCTGCATCCTGTCACAGAGCAGGGCCTCCTTACATCCAACCATGGAGGGGGACCTGCCTGTATCTTGTCACAGAAAGGGAGTGAGATGGGAGTTGCTTAGAATCCTTCCATGGAAGGGGAACCTGCCTGTATTCTTCCATGGAGGGTTGGGGGCTGCCTACAGTCTGTCATGTGGGGGAGGGGGGATTGCCAACATCCTGCTGTGGAGTGTGTGTAGGGGGAATCTGTCCTTATCCTTCCATGGAATGGGGGAAGCTGCCTACATCCCAGCATGGAGTAGGGAAGGACTGATGAGACACTATCCCCACAGGACTTATGCATAGTAAAAGGTGGCTGAGTGGAAGGAAGTTTCTCCAGTGGTGCAGGAGGGAGAGTTGTTTTCTTGAGTGGTGTAACCACTGGCGAGGTGCCCATATCCTTGTAAGCAGCCATTATACTGTTAGCAACCCTAATGGAACTCACTGGATCAGAAAACCAAAAGACATAAAAGTAGAAGGACTCACCGAGAAAAGCAAGGAGTCACTGGAGGCTGTGGAGGGAAGGGGAAATAAGAGAAGGTAAAGGAGTAAGTATGACCAAACACATTATAAGACTTCATGAGAGTGTTATAATAAACCCATTGTGTATAATGAATACATACCTATATAAATAAAAGACTAAGGCTTAAAAGTAAAAAGCAGATCTTCTATTCGTCTTCCAAGCTGTTTTGGCAATTCTACTAGTTTCTTATTAACCCTTCTAAAGGCTTCTAAGTCATATACAAGCATATATGTATCGCTACCCCCATTTTTACATAAACAATACACATTATTCTGGACTTCAATTTTTACCCAATATATGTGGAAAAGCTATATTGCTATATTGCTTTTTAAGCAAAAGCATGAAACTATCCTCATTCTTTATAATATTTTCCATAATATCCTTTTAGTATCTTCAACCTCATTTAAGTAGTTTGCCACACATATGTGACCTTGAGCTTTATCAGAAAAATGCATTCTGAAAACTGAGGTAAAATGTGGTCCCAGACCTACTATATGGCTGAATCATGAGATCATTCCAAAAAGGAGACAGCTAGGTGTTCATTTGCACATTTCCACTTCTATAGTAACAGTCAAAGTCAAGCCCCAGGGCAGTGTATGTGTGTGTTGGGGTGGGGTGATTGGATGTACTTACTCAGGCACTTAAGGAAGTATGATTTTAGGGGAAACTGGGCACTTTAAGAAGCTTCTATCTCTCAGTAATCACCAATCAATCAAAAAATAAAACAAAATAAAATGAAAGGCCATTATCCTCAATGGTAATTATGAATTAATTATATAAAACCAATGTATGTGTGCATGTGAGTGCGTGACTCAGTAATCAGTAAACATATTTAAATTTGAAATTCTTCTCTCTGTGAAACATGGCAATGAACACAACTCTGAACCCCCCTTTTAAAACACCACAGAAGCAATTACATATATTTCTTGAAAATACTGATTTGCACACCAACAACACACTTGGAGTTTAAGGTTTTCTCTGAATAATTATAGTTTGAATGTGTCTCTCCACATGGGCAAAGTAATGAAATAAGATATAAGAATTACTATTGAAGACTAGTATGTCCAAGCTGAGGTGTGGCTCAGATGGCAGAGTGTTTGCTTTACATGCACAAAACCCTGGCTCTGATCCCCAGGACAGCTTAAGCCAGGTATGCACACTGGGTCTCAGAATTTGGGAGAATGAGATAAGGGATCACAAGTTTAGGATCATTCTGGGTTACATGACAAATTAGAGGATTAAATACATGAGCTTTTGCCCTTCATCAAATTTGACGAGCATGTATGCATCAAAACACGAGTCATCTTATAAAGTCATTTTGATAGTTGAAACAATTAAATGCACATGTTGCACATTAAATACTTTATATCTTCTCAAAAAAAAGTTAAGGCAGAAGGAGTTGTATGATATATTTTTCCTAACAGTACAATTGCTAATAAGAGAGCCGTGAAATCAGAAATTCTCTGTATAGTTTGGAAGCTTAAATCTATGTGGAAATCAATTGTTTGGGGGAAGAAATAAATTAATAATGTCAGGATTTATCATTCACCTAATCCCCAGAGCTGAATTTTCTTCCAAAGCTGAGAAATCAAAGCTGATAATTTCATAATAGTTCTGGAGGACAAGGAAATTCATTGGAAAGATGAACGATGAAGTCAGGTCCCCTGAGTGGTTTCAGTGACACCTGGTCAGAGGTCACAGATTCATATATTGCAGGGGGAAAGGAGATGAAGCCCACTTTGCCCCAACTCACAGGATGGCCACCAAGTCTGATAGAATGATAACCGTGAATACAAAAGGACCCAGGAAGGAGAGAGAAAAGATACACTTGGGTCTATAAATTTTTGAAGTAGCATTTTCGATATCAAAGAAGTCTTAATATAATTAAACAATAAAAGACAAATAACCTGATTTAAAAATGATCAAAGTCGGGCTGAGGAGATGGCTCAGAGGTTAAAACCTTTGCTTTGCAAGCAATAGCACCCAAGTTTGGATCCCCAGATTCCATGTAAAAATGCCAGGTTAATACAGCAGCAGTCTGCAATTCTGGTCCTGGAAAGGAGAGCCTATGAAACTCCAGAGCAAAGCAATAAGAAGGTAGAGCAATCCAGGATGATTCCTGAAGTCACCCTTAGGCCTTCACAGGCAAACACACTCAAGTGCCCTCTTGTATATGCAAACACACACACACACAGAGGCATGCTCTCACATACATACACACATTCACACATACATGCATTCACTCATGAACACATGCCCCTGCACTCAGATGCATACATACACACAAGCACCTAAACACACATATATACGTGCACACACACATGCATATATGCACACACATGAATGCACACATGCATGCATGCACACATGCACAGACACAAATACACTGCACACATATGCACACATGTGCATACACACATGCACATAAATACATGCATTCACAGATGCATATATACATGATATACACATGCATGCACAAACGTGCACACATGCACCTGCACACATGTGTATACACACCTGCACACAGGCACACACATGCATGCAGGTGCATACACACATGCTCATGCATGCATACACACATTTGCATGCACAAGCTCACACATAGGTACATGCATGCATACTCATGCATATATACACACATGAACTCATACATATACATGCACACACATATACACATTTGCTCACACACACATTCATGCACACACATGCTCACCTGCACAAGGCACTCTACCCATTACTCTGTGAAAGCCAACACATTCTGAAGTTGAAAGTAGAGTGCCTTCAATTCTGCCTTTATGTCTCCAGGTGGCAACATGTGGCTGCTACTGGACTAGGGGACACATGCTTCTTCTGCACACTTGTAAGAGATGAGAAAAAAGAAAGAGACTGAATCTAGCAGCAGCATTTTCAAGAGAATGACAAACCTTTCTCTAGTATATGAAGTTGAGAATGCACCAACATCAGTGTGCTGGTCTCTGAAACCAGAACATTCTCTGACAGGCTTTGAGGCTAGATATCTTGTTTCCCTCATCAGTAGAATAAAATGTGGTGATTTTAGGCCCAAAGCTGAATTTATTTGATTCTATCTCTAAAAGTAATAATAACAAGTCATACTGACTAGCAAATGAACGACAATGAACTAGCTAACAGAAAATGCCTGTTGGACACTAACAATGGACCAGAAAAGATCCGGTCAGGCATAAGGCCACCCTGAGGGACTGCATGGACTGGTGCCACATGAGAGAGGGGGGAGCTTCTATATTTTACAGCCTACCCACTGGTGGGCCATTTGCACCCTGCCAGGTGCCCAAGCACTAACAAATGCAGGCCTCCTAGAGGTAACCCAGTTGCACATGTATGGAGACTCAGGAGAGGGAGGAAAATGGGTGGAAGGAGAGAATGGGAAGGGTGGCAGAAGATAGAGTGCAGATAGGTAATGCACGATGAAAACACAAATATTCATTGTTAACATATTAAAAAATAAATAAATTTACTTTAGAAAAGAGAAAATCCCTGCTGGAAAATGAACATCACAGAGAGTTCGCACAGCAGTCGCTAAGGTGGTCTGGTTTTGTGCTCTTTGGTTAATTCCACATGAAATGCAAGACATGCAAAGTTACAAAATGAATAAACGTGGAGATTTCTGAGTTTGCTTTATAGAACAGTTGATAATGTTTTGCTGTTTTGTACTTTTGGTGCTAAAAGTAAACTTTCACATGCTTTGTCTTTTCTTGAGCAGTTCTATAAAGGAGGCAGAGTTTAGATTAATTTTTAAGAGCTGAGGAATTAGACTAGCTCAGTCTCTAAAGTGCTCATCTTGCAAGCATGAGGACCTGAGTTCAGATCTCCAGGCCCAACCTGAAAAATTCAGGAATAGTGGTGTGTGCTTATAATTCTGGCCCTTGGCAGATCCAACCTAGTGTACTGGACAAGATCTAGGCCAATAAGAAATATTGTCTCAAAAAACAAAGCAGGTAAAGGCCCTTGTCACTCATCTCAACAACGTGAGTTCAGTCCTCAGAGCCCATATGGTGGAAAGAGTAAAAGATTCCCACAAGTTGTCCTATAACATCCACATATGTACCACAATACATATACATATGTACATGCACACATGCTCCAGAAAAATAAATAAATGTAAAAAAGGTAGATGGTACCCGAAGCTGAAACCTGAAGTTGACATATGTGTGTGCACCCCTACACACAGGAGTGTGTGTGTGTGTGTGTGTGTGAGAGAGAGAGAGAGAGAGAGAGAGAGAGAGAGAGAGAGAGAGAGCACTTGAGAGCAGTACCATGCATGTCATGGTGAACAAATAGAGGTCAGAGAACATCGTTCAGAAGTCAGTTCCCTTCCTCCACCTTTGAGCTCTGGATATCTAACTAGGAACTTAGGTTAGCAGGTTTACACATAAGCATCATTACTCACTGGGCCATCTTGTCCAGCTGCCATTTTAATAACGCCAAAACTCTGCATGTATTGTGCATACGGTGGTAGAATGTTTTGCCTAGTTTGTATTATGTTCTTCTGCAAGAATCCTATGGGTGTGCTGCTGCTCCTGCTGCCCAAATGCTTACTAGAGATTCTAATTCTAATTTCAGTCCAGAAAATGTAACTAAATGAATAACTTGGGAGACAGAATTATAGTCTAGCAGATAAAAAGTAATCATTTTGCAAATGGGTGATGGACCCCTCTCTCACTGAGGTTTCCTACTTTTATTACATTTACCCTTGAATGTGCTATTATAACAAGACTCCAGTTTAACAGCTTTTTGTCTCTGGCCAGGGGGTGACATACAGTGCCCATCAGGATGGAGTGAAGGGCATTGCAGGAGCAGCAAAACTGCAAAAGAAAATCAACAAACCACAATCCAGAACTTCAGAGACTCTATATCAATCACATAGGACTAGGCCAGCCTAATCTCTCCCCATCCTGGAGCTAAGGGACATTTGCGGAAGAGGGGGTGGTAAGAGTGTAAGAGCAAAAGGATGGGAGGAACAACGATTTGCAAGATTCTCAACAATAGTTGGGGCCAAAGCAATCATAATGGGACTTTGCATGCCCTGTGCAATGTCCAGTGCACTGTTGCCCTCATAAAGTCTAGCATCTGTTAAGGGCACTGAGTTCCCTGGAGGCAAGGGATTGACAGCCATAGTAGTGCTCCTATGCTTAAGGGGAACAAGAGAAAGGGCTTATGGAAATGCCACTGGGTCCTTATATGTCATCGGAGAGGAGGACCCAGTGGAGAGTCAGGCGTACACAATAAAAGACTCTGGGAATTGGGGGGGAGGCACTGGGGGATGGGGAGGGAGAGGAAGGGGAGGAGGGGGTTTGGGGGGAGGAGGGGGGAGGGAGGGAACTGGTAAAAAAATTTTAAAATGTATAATTATACCATTCTCAAATAACTGTGAGTGAAGATGTTTGCTATTTGTAACTCATATACTTATCGTACAAGAAAATAAGCTCCAAGTGATAAGTGATTTTGTCCATTTGGCTCTATATGGCCCTAGAACGTTGCTTGGTGCATGTATGTATATACACCAAATGAACTAATCTATTTTCCAACAGAGATAGAACTTAAATGAACACAGTGTATGAATAAACACCCCAAAATATAGTAGTAGTGAAGAGCACTCTCCTGTTTAAACAAAAGATCCACTAAAGGAATTAGATGACAAACTTATCTCCAATATTAAAAAGATAATATCTGCTAATTAAAAGCAAGTGTCCAGAATACAACACCGGCAAGCTGAAAATGGCAACAGGCTAAGAGGAAAAGCAATTGGAAGAGCGAAAAGTTGCAGCACAAGGAGAAGTTAGTGCTCTGCAAACTGACTCAACCAGTTGCGGGCCAAGCTTAGAACTGGCATCCCAAAGTAGAAGAACAAGGCACTTTTGCGGGAGCTGTGAGAACAGGTGAGGCGGGAAAGCCAGAGGAAGTGTGTCAACCTGCAGGCTGGGAAAACCCAGAGTAATGAAAGAGGAAATAAATTAGATCCTTTGTGGAAGAGTGAGATGCCTCAGCAGGTAACGGCGCTTGCTGCCAAGTCGGAAGACTTGCGTGTGACCCTCAGACCCATGGTAGAAGGAGAGAACTGACTTCCCCAAGTCGTTCTGACTTCCACATGTGTGCCATGCACACACGCGTCTGCATATGTGTGTACACGTAAACACACAATAAATAAATGTGAAAAATATAGTTGCTGAAATTCTTATAATTTAAAAATATAAGAACAGGCTAGCTATCTGGGCTTAAAAATTTTCAGATAAAATCAATAAATGATCATCATAGTGAGAAATGCCTTAGTATTCAAGTGAAAAGGAAGAGGAAGATGAGAAGAAAGAAGGCAGTCACAGTGTACAAATAGCAAATGGAGAGTACTGACAAGAGGTGGCTGAGTCCAGCTCTCCAGGGACTGAGTAAGGAGCACAAGGAATCCAGCCACTAAGATGAGGGGCCAGACTGAGCTTCTTTTTGATTGGCTGCTTTTGTCTCTCCTTCCTTAGAAGAAAGAGACTGCTGGCCCCACATGAGAGGAAACACAGTTCGTCCCAGGGTATCAGCCCTTTGCCTTCTCAGACCATTGGCTTTCAGAACAAAGTGAGGACCTGGAACTAGGCCAGCCTAATCTCTCCCCATCCTGAAGTTCAGGGAAATTTGCGGAAGAGGGGGCGGTAAGATTGTAAGAGCACAAGGATGGGAGGAGCAATGATATGCAAGATACTCCACACAAGTTAGGGCCGAAGCAATCATAATAGGACTTTGCAAGCCCTGCGCAATGTCCAACACACTATTGACCTCACAAAGTCTAGCATTTGCTAAAGGCACTAGGATCCTGGGAGGCAAGGGATTGACAGCCACAGTAGTGTTCCTGTGCTTAAGGGGAACACAAGAAAGGGTTCTGGGAAATGCCACTGGGTCCTTGTAGGTCATCAGAGAGGAGGACCCAGAGGGGAGTTGGCATGCCCATTAAAGGATGCTCCGGGGATGAGAGGGGGAGGCACTGTGGGATGGGGAGGGAAGAGGGGCACAGGGGGGTGGGGAGGTGGAGGGAGGGAAGGGACTGGTGTACCTGTTAAGTTTGTATGAGTGGAAAAAAAATAAGAACAAAGTGAGGAAAGATTTGGCTATGCTCATTGGCTGGCCTTCCAGGTGACCGTAACGTAGGTTCTGGTTATAGGAGTAACTCTTAGCTTCTCAGGAGGCATTTTCCTTCTTGATATAAAGAGAACCACATGCTTTCATCATCTTCTAGAATTATCTCGCCTTCTCCTGAGAAACATAGAAGACTATTTCTATGGTTGTCTGGTTGGCAGAGGTCTTCATGGTTTGGTGTTTAGCTTTCTAAATGATAACAACACCCCCAGGGGTTAGACCAAGTGAAATGACAGACTGAGTCAGTAGTTTTACCCAAGGAAAACTGTGAATACTTGCTGAGAATGCCCAGCGCAGTATCCCTGGATGATTTTTACTACTGCCTCAGAATCCGGACAAGTTCATTCACTTGGTCTATCACACACAGACACACACACACACACCACACACACACACACACACACACACACACACACTGGCTAACCAGCATAACCATTCTTTTCTTGAACCTTAGAAATTTTCAGAGGCTTTTGTCTGTTCAACTGTTCAGCTGCTTGTGCATTTCTTCATATTCCTAGTTACCCATAGGACCCTCGGACAAGCCAAGGAGAAGAGCGGGGTAGCTCTGTCATTTTCCCATCATGTGGCATCCAAGCCCTATCGTGTTATTTTCGAGCCTTCTCCTCTCTCAACGTGACTCATCCCAAAACAGTGTAAAGACCCTGCCATCATGGCCCCTTTGTCTAGAAGCCTCCTAGGCAGCCAGGTCTTGGGGCACAACTCTGTTTGTCCTCACTGTCTGTGGCCAAGCTGCTTAGATACCAAGACACATTGCTCATCACACAAATAACATGCATTGATCGTCATGAACAGCTCAAAGGGAAAAGGAACATTTTGGTACCCCGTATTCATCAGAAATAAACCAAGTACCAGCATAAGTCCTCCTGGAGTTCTTCAGAGCTCTGCCACAATCATCTGTGGTGAACTTGGCCTGCGCCAGGGGACATGGGCAGAGATGAAGTAAGCAAGAGCTAGAATTCTCTAGTGACGAAAAAAATGACTTGAGTTCTAGTGCTCCAGGGAGGGCCAGGGTGGAGGCCACCTGGGGAGTTGACCGAAAGCAGATGCAGAAGAGAGAACAGGTACTCTGGGGAGGTACCCATAAGAGTCACTAACAAACTCCACTAAAGAGGTCACCTCTGTCACATACAAAGGGACGGGGGATGTGTGGGGGAGGGAAGAGAAGGGATGTGGTCTTTGTCATTCTCCTGTAGTCACAGCAGCTCCCAGGCCTCTTGTCTTCCTTAAGACTGTTCATGGCACGCAGGTTGCTGTAGAGAATGCGTTCCATTAAGAAAGCAGCAGACTATCTGTCATGAGCTCAGTCATGATGACTTTATCTTGACTCCTAAAGGAGACCTCCAGGAGCCCTTGGTTCATCTCTCATGATATAGTTGGACGACAGTGGAGTGACCAGCACACATGTGGACAGAGAAGCCGCTGCGAGTGGTCATAATAAGCATAAGAAGCTAAGTTACGGCAGGAGTGACAGCCTGCCTTGCTCTAGGGACTCCACACTGAGAAGGAAGCAGGCTCTGCAGGGGTGGGGAGGCCTGACACCATGGACAATGGAGGGGGCCAAGGGAATCAAAGCTCTGAAAAGTTTCTAACCATGTGGTGGGAGGGAGGACATGGAGCGTGAAGGCAGGGTGCGCATCGCAATGCCAAGCAGTCAACTGTGCTTGGCTGGCTCTCTATGGCCTGGGGCACCTGCTGGCTAGAGGATCTTCCCACGGGCACAGCTGGTGTTCATAAAGTCTCATCATTACTTGGACTCCACAATAAACAGCAACTTCTGTACAAAGAGCAATGACGTTGTGACTAACAGCTTTGGCCCAGAGCTGACCCATGAAGCCATTAGTTTACTTCCTCATCTGCAAGAAGAAATGCAAAACAACACAAGTGGTTGAAAAGCTACCATTTTTTAGTGTGTGTGTGTGTGTGTGTGTGTGTGTGTAGAAATCCTAATAAAACCCCACAGTCTCCCTGAGATACATACTTTAATGTCCTGTCATTTTAATGCTTAGAAAGTTCTTAGGCTAAATCTATGACTTGGTACAACCAAAGTGTACCACAGAGTATCTGTCTATGATCAAAAGATGACTTCGTACATATATGTGCACATAAATACATACCCTTAGGTCCATGACTTTCATCCTTAGTGTGCATTTTAGAACTTTAATCAAGTGTTATAATTTGACAGGTTACCTTTGAAATAAGTGATTAAAAGCCACCAATAATATTTGCATCAGAATTGGTATTGATTTGACCCAACTAATTTTTACAACATATGTATGTAAATATATATTTGCATCGTATGATTTCTAGGGTGGAAGGCTCTCTTATAATTCTGAATTTAAGCATTTCTTTGGTTTATTGTTTCTTCTATTACGAATGTAAGGAATATAAGGCCTTATCTAAGTAGATATGCCACTGTTTGCTGAGGTATTGCTCTATTTTGAGCATTAAATGTTTCTGCGCAGTATATGTATGGTTTTCTAAGGATGGTGTCTTTTAAGCAGAGTGACTAGATAGAACAAATTTCACCTTCTGCTTTCATAACAACAGATGGCTCCACAAAGGCTCTTTATAGGTGGTTGGAACTCCAGCTTTGTGCAAAGCTCCGGCTCATTGGTGTCAGCGTCCTGAGAGTGTGTCCATTTGAGTTCAGTTTGGAAGCTCTGTCTAGACAAGCTTCTATGAAGGGCTCTGTATGGCTAGTTGGGTTTATTATGAGCCCTGGAAGCCTGTCATATCCTAACTACCCATCTATAGCACATCTGTAAAAAGTTTATGCATAAGACTTTTCTAATGATATAAAGACAATGTCAGACTTAAAATTTCACAACATGATCATAGCCTAAGTCACTACTGAGAAACCTTTCATGGGAAGGATGCGAAGATCCTCTTGTTTCCTCATGCACCCTCTTAAAGATGTTGATAAAACTTCTGAATGGAGACCCTCTACATTAACTTTCAACAGAGACCACGGGCAAATCTGCTCCTGAAATTCTTCTATTACTTCCTGCTCCTTGCTTGCTTTCATAATCCACAGATACAACCTTTAGAGCTGGTCAGCTATAAAAAGTAGGATTGCACTCAGCATAAAACTGCCAAAGGATAAGTAGAACAAGCTACTTTGAAAAGCAGAAGAGTTTGGGGAAAAGAATAGATATCATGTCAGTTAAGAAAGCAACACAGCAGGGATTAATCAATGAAATGGGAGCTAGAATCTATGATAAAGAAAAAGTGATTTGCAAAACTAAGGAGTCTTATTTTTTAAAAATAAAACTGTGGACTGGAGAGACTGCTCAGGGTTTAAGACTTTGTCTCACAAGCAGAAGGACCTGAGTTTGGATCCCAAATCCACATAAAAATGATGGGTAGAAATGGTGGTTGTCTATACTTCCAATCTTGAAATTCAAGTTTGGAAAATCCCAGAGTGAGCACAAAGGAGGTAGAGCAATTTAGGGGAATCCTGATGCCATTCTTGGACCTTCACAGGCATACACACGCGTGTGCACACACAAACACACGTATATACTGACACCTTATACACATACAATAAACAGAAATAAACAAAACTAAAATAAGAATTTGTTAATTCAGGGTATAACAGATATAGAAAAGAGGGACTGGCCTCCTAAAAAGAGACATCTGTGAAGCAGAGAACAAAGGACAGATTTGGAAATTTTGGCTAAAAGAAGGGATGGAAGGTGATTTTTTGCAGAGCCAAGATTAAAACAGATCACTCTAGAAAGAGAAACAGGTAGATAAAGGAGAGTGCAGACTCAGATATGAGCAGCACACTTGTGCTCTCCTGAAGTAGTGACTTAAGAATTGCTAAAACTTACCAAAAATGGTCAATAAAAGTGTAAAAAGGCTCTGCTCCTCTGCAGTAAGGATGTGGTAGGTCAACGTCCTCTTACCAGCCCAAGCAACAAACATCTACACCAAGATCCACCCTTCTGAGAAAGAGCCAGAAAGCAGCCAAGAAGCAAATATATACCAAGCAACTGTTAAAAGCACCACATCAGCGTGGTAGGAACAGCTGAGATGTGTCTCTCCGTTAAGAAGGGCTTCCCAAATTTCAGTGTCTCTATGCATTGTAGGGAGACACATGTAGCACCCTGACCCATAGCTTTGGCCTGCAGGTTTGGCTTCTGATCCATCTGGCTCTGGGAGAGGATTCAGCAAGTAATTATAGATGTTCCTGAAGCTGGGAGACCAGAGAGGTGGTTTTAAGTAGATCAATGAGTGCTACTAGCTCCTCTGCCTCTGGTGTATGTGTCCACCTAGGACAGGTTTGCCTGTCGCCTGCATGTGGGAGTCCAAGACAGCCAACTGCCAGGCTCCGGAG
Organism: Typhlomys cinereus; assembly: GCA_023101885.1. Classification (NCBI taxonomy): domain Eukaryota; kingdom Metazoa; phylum Chordata; class Mammalia; order Rodentia; family Platacanthomyidae; genus Typhlomys; species Typhlomys cinereus. Next base: position 7,331,420 of record JALPQD010000051.1, read on the forward strand.
ACTGAACAGAGCTGCAGTAGTTCACATGCCTTCTCCCCCCATGACTTGCCCCAGGGACAAAGCCAGGTCTCAATTTCTCCTTGCAAAAAGTTTTTCCATATGTAAGGTCCAACATTGAGGTCAAGTGCGTGGCACACACATGTAATGCCAGCACTTGAGATGTAGAGGCTGCTGTGTAGAGACCAACCTGTACTACTTGAGGCCTCTAAAAAAAGTCAGTGTTGTACGCTCCATTTGAGTGACAGGCCCTTAAGTTACCTCTGAGAGCAGAGGAGGCTTTGTATTTTAAGTCTTCTAATGCCACGGAAAATTAAGAGGTGTTTTTACATTTTATTATTTGTGTTTTCAGTGTGTTTGTGAGCGTAAGCATGAAGGCTATGTGTGCATGTGCCTATGCACGAGAGACCAGTCATCAGACTCCAATGTGGTCCATTCCTCAGGATCACTCTCTGGGACTTGGGGCTTATATTCAGGCTAGGCTGGGTAACAAGCCCCAGGGATCCATGCTTGTCTCTTGCCTCCCAGTGCTGGGATTACAAGTGTCCACTGGTGTCACAGTTAGGTATAGGTGTCAACTTGATTGTTGAGGGTTTGCACTCTGGGCACATTTGTAGATAAATAGTAGATGAGTTAAACCCAGAGTGAACCTGCAAGAGATTGTCTAGTTGGTGGGGAAGGTGCAATCCACGGTGTGTGGGACTAAGCCCCGGACAGGTGAATAAAATACAGAGAGCTGGTTGAAGAAGTTGGAATCCTTGTGTATACTTGGCTAGACATGCTGGTCTGGCAAGTAAGGATCATGGGTTGTGGGTGGGAGCAAAGGCAGGCAGTCACTGCACCTGAGGGCAGGTGATCAGCCACGTCTTTTGATGTGTGATGTCTCTTGTTTCGCTCCTTGTTTTTCTTTCTTCATTCTATGGACATCTAGGATCAGGCACTTCTTAGAAATAGAATCAAATTAAAGGTCTCCTAGCAGCAACCTCATCCTCCTCCGTGGCTCAGAACAAACACCTCATTAACGGTGTGGATGTGCTAAGCCACTAACGTGTGTGTAGATTCTTTCCTACAATATAGAGTACACACGTGTCTTTATAATATAGAATACAACAGTTGCCTGCTGTCAGAAGTCACTTAATCTATGGGATCTGCAGTATGTCATGTGGAAGATGTTGTAGTGAGCTAGTTAATTGGCAGCATGGCGTCATGCTGGACAGGGAGCTCTTGTCCTCCTGGGGCACCTGCTACAATGATGTCTCTTGCAGCCCCAGGCATGCACCCTTCCCATGTGAAGCTCATCTGCCTGGCAGCTTGGAGACCTTCTCATTTAATTAGCTAATCATACAGTGAGGTCCCCATCCTTTCCCTTGAACTGTACCCTTTGCCCCTCTGCCCCCTCTCCCAACTTAACACATTCCTGGCCATCCTATAAAAGGGTTTGGGGTAACCCTGCTCAGGTTTCCCAGGAGCCCTTCTTGAATTCTCTAATCTGCAGCCTAAAATATACCCTCATTAGAGCCTAATTTTATTAGTTTCATTTCTCTCCACATGTCTTATTTGTGTCTCTCATTCAAAACATTTCTCAGTGTCTACCACAAAAGTAACAAAAATACTTGCTGAATTGAAAAGGACACATTATTTCAATGCTTTCCTGTGAAGGTTTATTACAATCGTATTTCTCAGCACAAATGGTATGATTTTGAAGATGGTATATACCTGAAACTATAAGGTCACATAGAGACAGCTGTTATTTCTTGTGTGACAATACAATGTTTAGATGCCCGGTGTGTAGATAATATATCAATCCTTCCCTGGTCAGCTCCTCTATCTGAACAGATAGAGTGGCCCAAGAGAGTTGGCAGGTGGGCAGAGCTTCAGCATCTATATCAACATCAGGCTGGGCGTCTGCAGCAAGGATCTTTCTTTTTAGAGCAGTAGCCCACTTGGACTTCCATAAAATTGCAGTATTCTTGGCATTTACCATCACTTTTTTCACAGTCGATGATTTTGAAATCTGGTTCAGGTACTGTATAACAAAATATACAACATTAGCCTTGAAAGACTATGTCAAGAATCAATCAATAGCCATTTTTCAGCCCTTAAGGATAGGACGGGGGAGGCAGTAGGTGTGAAACAGCTTCTTTAGTTCACTATGAACCAGCTCTGGACATAAAGTTGCCGGAGTTCCTACACTAACCAAGTGGAAGTAATCATCATGCACCATAGCATTCCATTTATTTTCCCTGTCTATGGGAGGAGAACCAGATGGGAATCCCAAAGGAACAGAAGTTAGGTGAGGATAAGGCAAGAGTCCAAGGGGAATTGACAGTATTTCATACACACTGCTGTCTCCTCCAGGCCTATGTGTGAGTTTGCAGGTGGCTCTGAACAGGGGTTTGGAGACAGAGCAGAAACCCAGGCTCAACCACAAGAGTGCAGAAGAATCCCCTGGCTTGTGCTTTGCTAGCTCCTCTAGCTGTCTCCATGTGAGTAGACAGACAGTCCATGTGAGTAGATGGACAGCACAGGGTGTTCTCTGCTTTCACACCCAGAAATCATTTCCAGAACCTCCTCTGACATATGCACTTAGTAAATATTCAATAAATTCCTCTAGAGTGAAAAACCTGCAAGGTCAAGGGAGTACGGACACAATTGGAGGAGGCTGCAGAAGTGATCTTAGATAATTACCCTTGGACCTCTGAAGACCTGCATGGTTGCTGAGCCTTCCCAATGATCCAGTCTCAACAGAAGCAAGATGCTCCTGGCCTTCTGACGGGCAAGGCACACTGAACCACTCATACCATGTGTCCTCCCCCCAAAAAAACCTGCTGCTCACCTTGCCCCATGCACACAGCCACCTCTTCATCACACTCACTCCGCGCTTCCCAAGTGGACAAGCATGTCATGCACCTTGGCATTTGTCTTACCAGGGAAGGGAGGTGTCCGTGCTGGCAGGTAGCGTTTCACTCTGTGATGCAAGACAGGCCCATCGGCACCTTTCCCTGGAGATTCTTCCTTGGGGCCACCGGAAGGCACAATGGCTGAGAAGTTATCAGATGGGGCCTCAGACGACCCAGCTGAAAAGTAGGAGAGTGGGGGCAACTGAAAGGAGTGAGTGAAGATTGACAAGGGGATTCGACCACCTGGATGGAGGTCAGTGTCATCCTTGTGTGTGTCCACCCATGCACTTGCACATGTGCATGTATGCAAAGACACAAAGGACATAGGTTTGTGGAAAAGAAGTTTTGGGGCATAATAAGAGGAAGTAATGCAGTTAATTCAAGCTCCCCTGTGTTTCCAGGGCAGTACCAGTGCAGGGGCTGAGATTCCCTCAAATGTTCTGTCCTTCACCAACAGACCCTGGGAAAGCTTAGGCCACCAGTACATTCCAATGTCTGAGAATCCACCTCAGAGATTTCCAAGCCCCAAGCAACGATTGCAGAGCGATCCTGACCCTGAACCCCAGACACCATCGCTGTTACCTGGAAACAGCAAAACCACAAGGAGGAGGCTGGTGGCAGAAAGGAGTCTCTGGCTCATGGCGGCAGAGGGCACTGCAAGCCAGGAGGGCCCGCGACATGGGTGAGCACGGCAACAGGCTCTTTATAGCTGTGCTGAGCAAGTGGGCTGGGAGGTCCGGAAGAGTTGTGTTCCAGAAATAAACCCTGTCCCGATGGTAGATGCATGACTTACCTGCTATGCACAGAGCAAACTCTTGACTTAGATTGCTCAGGAAGTAAGCAAAATGCCTGAATGTCCTGGGTGGGTTTGATGAATAAGAACAAATCAGAGGAGAAGGGTTGAAGAGAGATGAAAGGCAAGATAAAAAAATTATCCATTTGAATCAAGCCAGGACTCACATTGTGGGACCCAGCTGAGTCGAGGTAATAGAGGTGCAAACTCCTGGAGATGGAGAGTGAGGTGATGAGGAAGGGGTGAAAGGAAAGTAGGCATTTTTGTTTGTTAGTTACAGAATTTCAGTTTGCAAAATAAAAATATCCTTGTAGGTGGACAATGGTCACCGTGGCCCAGCAACTAATGGACTTAACTGAACTGCACAGGTTAAAAGGTCACATACATTTACCACCAGTAGAAATAATTATGGAGCAATGAAAGCAATCACCAGCTGTATTGCTTACAGAACATATTTGCTTTCAGGGGAAATAGAATTCATAAAGACGTAAATCATGTCTGGTCTCCACCTGGCTTTAGGAACTCATTCCTGAAGTTCCATGGGTGTTACAAACTTCATTTTCTCTCCTTACCTGTTCCTTTTCCCATCCCTCCTCCATCTCTTTTGACTTTCTTTATTCTTAAATCATTTGCATTACTGCCCCCATTCCTTTGTCCCCATTTCTTTTCCCTTTCCTCTGGGCACCACCCATGGGCTTTACTGGTACCCATTCTGCTGTAGTTTCTGTAACAGTTAAGCTTCTCACCAGGTTTGTGGGTTTTTTCTTATACCATCATCTCGGACATTCACAACCCAGGAAGAAGGACATACATGACCCTGAAGTACTACAGATGTATCATTATTTAACATCAGTGATTTCTGGGAAGGGTTTAGTAGTTCCTCGTTTTGTTTAATGTGTGTTTTAGTAGCAGAAAATGTGTAGGAATATATTTGTATTGGGTCATTTTTATAAATAAAAGCACTGATAGGCAGTGTGGAGAAAAGTGAAAGTAGGTGAAGAAAGAGGCAGCAGTAATAGTCATGTGGGCCATCTGGGGACAGGATGGGAATGCACAGGATGTCTGGCAGCGTGTGCACACAGGTTGCGCTGGCAGTGTGACGTGGTGATTGCTGCCATAGCTTTCTGGATGCAGTGGATATCTGAGCAGCACAGACAATTGGTCACAGATAACATAAGTTTCACTCTTATCTTTTCAGGGCATTAGGGAATCTTCCAACTCAAAGAGGGCACTAGATAGGAAGAAAGAGATTCTTTCATTTCATGGACAGTTTGCCTCCAAGTAAAGCTCTCCCTTATTGTTGCCTACTTATTGTTTGCATTTTTTGTCTTCTTGATCAGTATCTGTTTTTTAAGGTTGGTATTGCAATTATTTAAGCTTGGAATTGGACTGTTTTATAAGTGACAAAATATTAGTGTATATATAGGCAACTTTACATGTTTGTCTTATAAAAAGAAAATGAAGCAAGCACATTCTATATCAGATATGAATACAAATTAATCAGTACTCAAAATGGAGACACTGTCACCTGGCTCAGAAGAGATAACTCTCATTCATCAAAAATCATTGACCTAATTTAGGTGAAGAAACTAAATAAAAAACATATTTTGGGCTAGAGTATGGTTCAGAGGTTAAAGCCTTTGCCTCACAAGCAACAAGAGCTGAGTTTGGATCCCCAGACCCCACACAAAAATGCCAGTTGAAAATGTTGGTGGCCTCACTTCCAGCCCTGGAAGGCAGAGTCTGGGAAACCCCAGAACAAAGAAATAAGAAAGTAGAGCAATATAGGATGATTCCCAAGGTCACCTTTTGACCTCTACAGGCACACACATTCAAGTTTCTTCTTCTACATACACATCTCCACACATGTGTACACTCAGCTACATAATACACTAAACTGTTCTTGTCCTGAACAATTCTACAGATAAAATAAATCTCCCTCTCATATCTTCTGAAAACTAGAGGAGCCAGTGAAAATCTGGTTCTGCTCTTTGAGAAAGAAAAGTAGACAAAACCATGACAACTGTGGTCAGTTTCATATCTGTGGTGCTGAAGAATAATGCCCTAGTCCCAGCACACCATGACTTCTCTTCCTAAATATAAGCCATCCTATGTGGCATACATCCTTTCTTAAAATATTTGCAACTGTTGGCGAGCTCTTTTTCATTTGTGAATGGTTATACAGAAGCCACATATCAGCTCAATGGTGTTGGACCTAGGTTGAAGCTAGCTTCTTTCCTGCCTGTCTTTGAGTTACTGCCAGAAGGATCACCTGTATTAACTCGAAGAAAATGAAATTTAGGGTAGGGGTAGATGCACAGTGGACAAGAGGCTTCAAAATTCAAGACTAGATTCTTGAGCAAATCTCAGAGTTGTATATTCAGAGAGAGAACATGATGTTGGAGGTCAAACAGAAACTTAAGTATAGAAACTAGAGCAGCCTTAGCTGGTTTGGCTTATAACCTGAGTAACAACATGCAAAAGGAAGAATTGCAACTTATACACTGACCAATAAACACGTTAGTGTTAGCCAAGTTATGCCAGGTCTTTTTCCATGTAATGAATTGTATATCCACACACTGATGCTCATGCTTTGGAAGTTTAAAGGGCCTTACAGTGTGGGAACCAGAGTTACCCAAAGTAGGACCAGCAAGCCATGAGCGATGGACTGGAGAAAAGGAGCTACTTACTTTCCTCAATAATTTACCCACTGATGAGTCATCCATGCCCCAGCAGTACTCAGGTACCAAGTACCAGTATGGACATTCCATATGAAACCCAGTGGGCCACACATAGAAGAAGACGTGGAAGTAGGCATGAGACTGGATGGAAAGAAAAAAGTGTACAATGGGAAAAGTGGGGGTGCAATTAGGTGATAAGGGGTGAAAATGTATTTATATATGAAAGTTTCCAAGATTAAAACAACTAATTAGAAATAAATTAAATCAAAATTAATTTTATTAGGAAGAAGAAAATGACACAGGAAGGACATAGAAGATCAAGTTAAACTTGTATCTACTGAGAGCTGACTCATCTATAACACTACAAACTTAGTGTGTGAGGGAATGAAGGAGGGCAAGACGGGCTCTCTGTAGAACCTTGGAAGTCTGCTGGGTCTACTAGAAAAAAGAAAATGGATGTGCTAGAAACCAGTTCTAGCTAGCCTTGTTTTCCAAGAAAATTATTTTCCTCTTTGTTCTGTAGAGTATTTTGATTAATGTTTCCAGCGAGGGGCTCAGACCAGATGATGTCTCATATTCATTCAAAAGCTCTGGTTTTAGGTCCCAGTAACAGAGGAGCCAGAAGATTGCTAACATTGAAGTTTAGAATGTCTATGGTAGAGTTCAACTGTTGTGAGTACAGCCTTCCCAGCAAAACAGCTGCCATCTTTGTGTGACCACCTGTGATTCCTTTCAAGACCATCAAGATTAGCCCTGTTAACCGTCTTTCCCTCAGAGAGGAAGGAGTGCTATTAGGGTAGAATTGTATGCAAATTGATGGGAAGTGAATGGGGGAACAGCCAGAATCCCAGGTGAAGGTCCAATGACCCTTCCCACTCCTTTGTCCGGGGTTGTAGTGAGGGCCTGCACCTCTGGGAGATGACCTCATCACCCAGTCAGGATGCAGCCAAGGGCAGTGCAGGAACAGAAAAACTGAAAACAACAACCAACCATAATTCAAAATATCAAAGACCCTGCACTGTTCACCTGGAACCAGACCAACCAAATCTCTCCCCATCCCAAAGCTTAGGGAACCTTGCAGAAAAAGGGACAGCAAGATTGTAAGAGTCTACAGATGGGGAGGATCAACGATATGCAAGATACTCCACTCAAGTCTGGGCTGCAACAGCCAGGATATCACTATAATGTGATTGCATCTTACCTGACCTGCACCAACCCCCAAAGTCTAGCATGGATCACAGCAGAGAAGGCTTCAGGCAGTAGGATCCTTAGAGGAAAGGGGTTAAACAGACATAATAGAGTTCCTATATTAGTGGGAGGCCCAAGAAGGGGCCCCAAGCTATGCCACTGAGTCCTCAACCTTCACTAGTATAGATGACACGGAAAGAAATTCAGCATCCACATAAACAGATGATCTGGAGGGCAGGAGGGAGCAGGCAGGAAACACCAAGAGAGGAGGAGTAAAAAGAGGTGAGAGAGAAGGAAGAGGGGGAGACTGGGGTTAGGGAACAACAGGAGGGAAAGGAGGGGGAAGGGAGAAGCTTGTATAACTAGGTAAAAAATAATAATAAAAATTGCCTTTCTGACAGCTAGTATTGTATCCACCTCAACCCTCCAACACTCTGATATGGTAGGAAGAGGTGCCAGACTTTAAAGGTTGGCTAGGTTCCATCTCCGTGCAAGGCAAAGCTACTCAGAGGAAGGCAGACGGGAGGAGTTACCTCAATTCCGAAAGTCAGCCATACTTGAATCTGCCATGCAAGGGAGTAAGAACCTTTAGTAAGTTTCATGAGTACAACTCCTTCCTGGGTGGCCCGGGGCTGTCTATGACACCCAGGATTCCTGACCCCTAGCTTGTTTGGTTTTTCTTTTGTGTTTTCTTCTTAGGCTAAACATTTTACAACAAGGAGGCAGACACAAGGATTTAGAATGTTCCACCAATTCCATTGGAGCCACAAGGTAAAGCTATGATTGTAGATAGTTGCTGAGTCTCTCAGGATCTGTATTGTTAAGCGACCCCTATTCCATCTTTGTATCTATGTGTTTCTGAGGGTCTCCTTTTACATGAAGGATCTTTGTGGAGCAGAAAATTAAGGAATAATAATGCCTGGGCCACAAAAGCAGGCTAATGGAGGCTGTGTCTTCTGATTACTAAAGATTATCCTAGGCCAGCGTTCCTTGGCACACATTCACTGAGACACAATGTGTGGGTGAATTGTTGGGAGGACATGAGAGCAGTCAGCTAAGTTCTCAGGGAAGGAGAGAGCAATTAGTCCGTGGAAAGCACAGTTACTTCACCTGCCTCCTCATCTGAAACAAGAGGTAGATTAGATGATCTCGAAGTCAAGTCTGCACATTCTGTGATTCTGAATTAACATTAAAAGACTGGCATTTGATAGTCTGCCTACATCTTATTAGAGAAAGTAGTAGTAGTATAGATAAATGGGGAGAATGTCCTTCAGTCCAAACCACAGAACAACAATACAGAAGAAAGTGCAGATGTCAAAGAGAGAATCTTGTGGAACATGGGGGGTTATGAATGACTCAGGGGATCTTGGCAGAGTGCTGAGACAGAAGCTCATAGGATAAGGACAGTGGCTGTGCCAGTAGCACTGTACTTCCTGGATGTCCCTGGTGGACACACACACACATCATGGTCCCACATCACAGAGCATCAGCATGGCGTGGTGCGCAGAGTAGAGAGTGATTGGAAGATAAAGAGTCAGTGAAATGTATTTCTAACAATGACAAGTGGCACATGATGTGCAGAGAAGGAGTATTCAGGCTTAACTCTAATCCCATCCGTAAGCAGCTAATGGAGGCTTAGATGTTTGCCATTCAAGCTCAGGAACATTAAAAAAAGTTAAGGAGGCCGAACCCCGCCAGCCTCCCAGGTGAGTGAGCGAGCAAGAGAGCCCCTCCCAGCCCAGCCCAGCCCCCCACCCCGGAGCCGCCCGGCCAGCAGTACCCGCGTGGCTGCCGGTTTAGCCCCTGGGGCCCCACACCGGACCCCAGCCCCTCGCGCCCTCCCACCCCTGCGTGCCTCCGCCCCCCACCCAGGTCGCAGGTGAAGAATTCTGACATCAACATCAGACCCTGTGCCTCTCTGGCTCACCAGGGACCTATGCTCGTGGTCCACGGAAGACACACTGCTACTCAGAATTCAATAGAGTCCAAAGGAAACTCAAGCAAAATTAAGGAACAAAGGGAACACAGGCCATACATCTGGAGTCCACTAAAACCATTATGTCACATGGGCGAGATTCTTCACATCCAGCCCAAAGATAAGTAAACTTCCTTTTTTTTTTTTTTTCAACTTACTGATCCTTTCTAGTATCACTGCTGTAGATCAACTTCCTCATACAGCCACCCCAAAAACATACAACTCCAGGGAGTACACCACTCACCCTCACATTTCACCAAGACACTAAATCGTAAAAGTGCACTACCATACTAATATTCACCCCCTGGTTACTTAACTGACGTACTAACAGCCTAGTAGCTTCATCTAGGATATAACAATAACAATACACAAACATACCCAATCCAAGGCAAGCATTAGTAATAACTGGCAAGTGTAATAATACCAACTACATCGGTTCAGTGAAAAACACACAGAAACTGAAAGGTCCTAAAAAACAAAACAACAATGCCCAAGTCAAAGTGCAGATCCATGAGAAACAAAACCCAAGAAGACCAGTCTCCCACCAAAAGAATCAATCCCATAACGATGCATTCTGACCAGAACAAATCCACAGAAAATAGCCATGAAAGCCAGACCCAACATAACGACTTTCAGAGTATGATCATTACCATGATTAATACTATGAAAGAGGAAATCCGAGAAGAGTTAAACAACTGTATCAACCACTTTGAACAAGAACACAACAGGCACTTGGAGGAGTTGAGAAAAACAGTTCAAGAAACAAAAATAGGTATAGAGCAGTTAAAACAGTCTCAGGCAGAGTTTAAAATTGAACTAAAAGACAAGTTATCTTCAACCCAAAACTCAACAGAGAGTCTTATCAGCAGAACAAATGAGGCAGAAAATAGAATTTCAGATCTTGAAGACAAAGTGGGAGAATTAACCAGCTCAATGGAAGAGATTGTTGAAGTCAAAAAGATACTGGAGAGGAACATTCAAGAAATATGGGACACCCTGAAGAAGCCTAACATGCGCATTCATGGAATACCAGAACAAGAATTCCAAAATACCACACCTGAGGAAATATTTCAACTCATCATAAATGAAAACTTCCCACAACTAAAGAATGAGAGGCCTATCCAAATACAAGAGGCATTTCGCACTCCAAACAGATATGACCAAAATAGAAAGTCGCCACGGCAAATAATAGTCAAAACGCTCCACATTCAAGACAAAGAAAAGGTGCTGAGAGCTTCAAGAGAAAAAAAGCAACTCACTTTTAAAGGTAAACCTATTAGAATAACAAATGACTACTCAATGGAAACAGTAAAAGCAAGAAGAGCTTGGAGAGACATACTTCAAGTATTAAATGAGCAAAAATGCCAACCCAGACTGATATACCCGGCAAAACTATTTGTCATGATTGAGGGAGAAAGAAAAGTTTTCCAGCACAAAGACAACTTGAAGGGATACATGTCTACCAAACTGGGCCTTCAAAAAATGCTAGAAATGATACTCAAGCTTGAAGAAAAGAACAAGCATATCCAGGAGGACAGAAGGGAAGTATAACACCACCAAAACATAAATATCAAACAACATGCTTACAAAATCAACTAAACATAAAAAATGTCCAGAATTAAAAATAATTTCTCCATTATAACATTAAATGTCAATGATATTAACTCACTGATTAAGAGACACAGATTACAAACTTGGATTAAAAACCACAATCCAACAATCTGCTGCCTCCAGGAAACTTATCTCACCACAAAAGATAGGCACATCCTAAGAATGAAAGGCTGGTCCAAAATCTTGCAAGCTAATGGAACCAGGAAACAGGCAGGGGTAGCAATTATGCTTTCAGACCAAGTGGACTTCAAACCAAAGAAAATCATAAGAGACACAGATGGATACTACATTTTAGTCACAGGTACAATTCACCAGGAAGACTTCACAATACTGAACATATATGCACCCAATACGGGCCCCTCCATATTCATTAAGAAAACCCTACAGCATCTAAAGCAAGAAATCAACCCCCAAGCGATAATTCTTGGGGACTTCACCACCGCCCTCTCAACATGGGATACATCAACAGGTCAAAAGCTTAACAGAGACACTTTGGAACTTAATCAAACCCTGAAAGAAATGGACCTTACAGATTCTAGCGAACTTTTCACCCACGCACCAAAAAATACACATTTTTCTCAGCAGCACACGAAACTTTCTCCAAAATAGATCACATATTGGGCCACAAAACGAATCTATACATATACAAAAAAGTTGAAATTCTAACCTGTACCCTATCAGACCACCACGGCCTAAAGCTGGACATCCACAACACAACAAACAAGAGAAAATACACTAACTCCTGGAAACTTAACAATATGATGCTGAATGAGAACTGGATTCAGGAAGAAATTAAAAAGGAAATTCAAGATTTCCTGAAAGTGAACGATAATGAAAATACAACTTACCAAAATCTCTGGGACACAATGAAAGCTGTCCTAAGAGGTAAGTTCATGGCTTTTAATGTCTACATCAAAAAACTGGAAACATCAGAAATAAATAACTTAACGATGCAGCTTAAAGCTTTAGAGAAACTTGAGCAATCTGATCCCAAAAGTAGTAGAAGAGAGGAGATTAGCAAAATAAGGGGAGAAATATCTGAAATTGAGACTAAGAAAACGATAGAAAAAATCAACCAGTCAAAAAGCTGGTTCTTCTAGGCCAGCCTAATCTCTCCCCATCCTGGAGCTCAGGGACATTTGCGGAAGAGGGGGCGGTAAGATTGTAAGAGCAAAAGGATGGGAGGAGCAACGATTTGCAAGATTCTCAACAATAGTTGGGGCCAAAGCAATCATAATGGGACTTTGCATGCCCTGCGCAATGTCCAATGCACTGTTGCCCTCATAAAGTCTAGCATCTGTTAAAGGCACCGGGACCCCTGGAGGCAAGGGATTGACAGCCATAGTAGTGATCCTATGCTTAAGGGGAACAAGATAAAGGGCTTATGGAAATGCCACTGGGTTCTTATATGTCATTGGAGAGGAGGACCCAGTGGAGAGTTAGGCGTACACAATAAAGGACTCTCTGGGAATTGGGGGGAGGCACTGGGGGATGGGGATGGAGAGGAGGGGGAGGAGAGGGTTCGGGGGAGGAGGGGGGAGGGAGGGAACTGGTAAAAAAATTTTTAAATGTATAATTAAATTTTTAATAAAAAAATTAAAAAAAATTGAAAAAAAAAGCTGGTTCTTTGAAAAAATCAATAAGATTGATACACCCCCTAGCTAAATTAACCAAAAGCAAGAGAGAGAAAACCCAAATTAACAAAATTAGAAATGAACATGGAGTTATCACTACTGATACCCAAGAAATCCAGAGAATTATAACGTCATATTTCAAAAAATTGTACTCTGTGAAGTTTGACAACACAAAAGAGATGGATGAATTTCTAAGTAAACACAACCTACCTAAATTGAATCGGAAGTTGTGAATTATTTAAATAGTCCTATAACATATAAGGACATTGAAAGTAATCTCGAATCTTCCCACCAAAAAATGTCCTGGACCAGATGGATTCAGCACAGAATTCTACCAAACATTTAAGGAGTTAATAACACCAATACTCTTTAAACTGTTCCATCAAATAGCAAAGGAAGAAACACTACCAAATTCCTTCTATGAATCTAATATTGTCTTAATCCCAAAACCTAATAAAGATTCACTTAAAAAAGAAAACTATAGGCCGATCTCCCTGATGAACACAGACGCAAAGATTCTCAACAAAGTCTTAGCAAATCGGATTCAAAAACATATCAAAAAGATCATTCACAGGGACCAAGTAGGCTTCATCCCTGGCACACAAGGTTGGTTCAACATACGAAAATCAATAAATGTAATTCATCATGTAAACCAATCCAACTTCCAAGACCACATAATACTCTCGATAGATGCAGAAAAAGCCTTTGACAAGATCCAACAGCCTTTTATGATCAAAACGCTAGAGACAGTAGGAATGGAAGGAACCTTTATCAATATAATAAAAGCTGTATACAACAAGCCCACAGCAAGGATTATGCTCAATGGGGAACAAATGGAAGCATTCCCACTTTGATCAGGAACTAGACAAGGCTGTCCTCTCTCACCACTTCTATTCAATATTGTACTTGAAGTCTTGGCTGAAGCAATAAGACAAGAAAGGGACATAAGAGGGATTCAAATCAGTAAGGAAGAAGTCAAGCTATCCCTATTTGCAGATGACATGATCTTATACCTGAGTGATCCCAAAAACTCCACCAGGAAGCTCCTGGAACTAATTGAGAAGTTCAGCAGGGTGGCAGGATACAAAATAAATGTGCAAAAATCAGAGGCCTTCCTATATGCCCAGAATGAAAGAAGTGAAAAAGCCTCGAGAGAAACCATCCCATTTACTATAGCCCCTAAAAAAATGAAATACCTTGGTATAAACCTAACCAAGGAGGTAAAAGACCTTTACAATGAAAACTTTAAAACCCTAAAGAAAGAAATTGCAGAAGACACCAGAAGGTGGAAAGACCTCCCATGTTCCTGGATTGGCAGAATCAACATCGTAAAAATGACCATCCTACCAAAGGCAATATACAAATTCAATGCTATACCAATTAAAATCCCAAAGCAATTCTTTAAAGAAGTTGACCAAATAATCACAAAATTCATATGGAGGCACAAAAGACCCAGGAGACAAAGACAATCCTGAGTAACAAAAACACTGCTGGAGGTATTACCATACCAAACTTTAGTCTATACTATAAATCCATAGTTATAAAAACAGCCTGGTACTGGCTCCAAAAGAGACACACAGATCAATAGATAAGGGTTGAAGACCCAGATATAAGCCCACAAAAATACAGCCATTTGATCTTTGACAAAGGGGCCCAAAGAATCCAATGGAAAAAGAACAGCATCTTCAACAAATGGTGCTGGCAAAACTGGATCTCCACATGCAGAAGATTAAAACTGGACTCATACTTGTCACCATGTACAAGACTTAATTCCAAATGGATCAAGGACCTTGATATCAGGCCAGAGACTATAAAAACCATAGTTGAAAGGATAGGGAACTCCCTGGAGCTGATTGGGCTAGGCCAACATTTCCTAAACAGACATCCAATGGCACAGTCACTGCTACCAACTCTCAACAGTTGGGACCTTGTGAAATTAAAGAGCTTCTATTCAGATAAAGAGATTTAACACGAGCTCAAAGGCAACCCACAGAATGGAGAAAATCTTCACTAACCACATATCTGATAGAGCTCTACTGTCCAGAGTGCACAACGAACTTAGAAAACCAAACTCCGAGGAAAACAATGGCCCAATTAAAAAATGGTCCCTGGAACTTGAAAGAAATTTTACCAGGGATGACATTAAAATGTCTAACAAATATCTTAAAAAATGCTCCACTTCCTTAGCCATCAGGGAAATGCAAATCAAAACTTCCCTGAGATATCATCTCACCCTGGTCAGAATGGCAAAAATCCACAATACAAACAACAAATGCTGGAGGGGATGTGGAGAGAGGGGAACTCTGCTACATTGCTGGTGGGAATGCAGGCTCATACAGCTACTCTGGCAAGCCGTCTGGAGAATCTTAAAGAAATTAAAGATTGAAATGCCATATGACCCTGCTATTCCACTTTTGGGAATAACCTTCCATGCAGCAGAGGTTCACCTCGATAGCAGAAGCACAACCATGTTCATAGCAGCACTGTTTACAATAGCAAAGTCATGGAATCAACCCAAATGTCCAACAGTTGACAAGTATATAAGGAAACAGTGGTACATCTATACAATGGAGTACTACTCAGCCATCAAAAATGATGAATTACTGGGGGTTAGAGAGGTGGCTCAGGGGTTATGCCTCTGCCTTGCAGGCAGAAAGTCCTGAGTTCGGATTTCAGATCCCACGTATAGACGCCAGGCGGAAGCGGGCGGGAGGGGGGGCCTGCGCTTCTGATCCTGGTAGGGCGGAGCCTGTGAATCCCGGGGCAGAAGGAGGTGGAGGCGTCCATGGTGGTTCCCGATTCGTCCGTGGTTCTACACACACACATACACACATGTGCGTGCACATACATACACACACGCACAATTGAATAAATAATAAAAAAAGTTTAAAAATGATGAATTACTGGAATTTCCTGGGAAATGGATGTCATTATAAACAATTATATTAAGTGAAGTATCCCAAACCCAGAAAGTTAAGCACCGTATGTACTCCCTAATACGTGGCTCCTAGTACCAAACTCACCCAGCCCACATTGAGACACTCAAAGGTAAACCTATGTAATACAGTAATTGCAAAGATTATGAACTGGAGGGATGGGGTTGGAGGGCCACACCAGACACAAGGAGAGAGGGGACCATGTTACAGTAGAGAAATAGGCCTCCATCAAGGAATGCAAGTAAGTAATGTGACACCTGGTTAAGTTCACAGACGTTCGTTCCTGATCATGTACAATTGAGGGGGTATGATCTCACTAGGAAGGGAGGGCATATAGTCTTGCAGATAAAAAGTAATCATTTTGCAAATGGGTGATTGACCCCTCCCTCACTGAGGTTTCCTACTTTTATTACATCTACCCTTGAATGTGCTATTATAACAAGACTCCAGTTTAACAGTCTTTCGTCTCTGACCAGGGGGTGACATACAATACTCATTAGGATGGAGTGAAGGGCATTTCAGGAGCAGCAAAACTGCAAAAGAAAATCAACAAACCACAATCCAGAACTTTAGAGACTCTATATCAACCATATAGAACTAGGCCAGCCTAATCTCTCCCCATCCTGAAGCTCAGGGACATTTGAGGAAGAGGGGGCGATAAGATTGTAAGAACAAAAGGATGGGAGGAGCAAGATTCTCCGCACTAGTTAGGGCTGAAGCAATCATAATAGAACTTTGCATGCCCTGCGCAATGTCCAACACACTATTGACCTCACAAAGTCTAGCATCAGCTAAAGTCACCAAGATCCTTGGAGGCAAGGGATTGACAGCCACAGTAGTGTTCCTATGCTTAAGGGGAACACGAGAAAGGGTTCAGGGAAATGCCACTGGATCCTTGTATGTCATCGGAGAGGAGGACCCAGAGGAGAGTTAGGCATACACAATAAAGGACTCTCTGGGAATTGGGGGGAAGGCACTGGGGGATGGGGAAGGAGGGGAGGGGGAGCAGGGGCTTTGGGGGGAGGAGGAGGGAGGGAGGGAACTGGTCTACCTATTAAGTTTGTATGAGCGGAAATAATAAGAATGTATTAAAAAAAAGAAAATAAATGTTGAAACTTTCCATAAAAAAAAGACTGTTTCTTCCCTCTGGAACCATAAGATGAATAAATTTCCTTTTCTCCCTTAAAAAAAAAGTTAAGGAAGTATTTTGGAGGAAATTTTAAAAAATACCTACCCTTGTAAGCTGATATACTTGAACTAACTCTCTTCGTTCTGGGACACAGGTTAGATAAGGCTGGACAGACAGCACTTTGCTCACACATTAAGTGAAATGGAGTGTTTGTAACTGGCTCTCATCCCATCACAAGACAGACAACTGGAGCTCACCAACATGTCTGCTTGCATACTGAAAAAGCAAGAATTAGACAGGAAGGAATCTTGGTCTCTAAGACACCTCCAGACATAGTGAAGAATAACAGGGAGAAGGAGCAAGATGGAGAAGATTAAACTGTGACCATGGTACAGGTCGACTATAGTGAAGAGAGAGCGCCTTAGGTGGGCTGCAGTACAGGAAGCTGAGGTTGAGAGAGCAGGGAACAAGAGGCTCACATGCCAGTGACATGCTCCAGCCCCACATTATACTGTGCTTCCACCCTGCCTAAAAGCAGTCCAGTGACCACAGTGATGCAGCAAATCTGCATCAGGTGGAGGCGGCCTCTTGCTGTTTGCACGACATTACAACGAACAGTCTTGAAGTTGTGTGTGAAACAGGGTGGATGTGCTGGGCTGGTAGACTCCTTTCTGTCTTGGAATCTGTTTGCCAGTTGCCTGGGATGCACCACACATTCTGATTTAATGTCTGTTGAACAGTAGAATATGTATGCTTATCTACTAACATTGGAAACATGGCTTCTGGTTAGGAAATTTTGTTTTTAACTCTATATTCTCCCAAAATACCAACCCTTTCATAGTTCCGTGTGTGAATGTGAGTTGACAATTCACAAATAAATGTTGTACCTAATGTAACAAAAAGGAAAGAGAAGTGAAAGATCTTCATATTTAGAATTAAGAAATAAGAAAGTACTGCTCTTTATCCATGTGGTTTTAAATGGGAATAGTTTTCTTGTTATTAACTTCTAGATTGATTCCATCATGGTCAGATAAGATATAAAAAATTATTTTGATATTTTTGCACTTGTTAAGTGCTTTATGAAATAAAATATTCTCAAGAAGGTTGAATGAGCTGGTAAGAAGAATGAATTCTGGAACTGTTGGGGGAATGGTCTGCATAATTCTCAGTACCTGTCCTGTCTTTTGTAAGAGTGCAATCTGTACTCCCTTATCCCAAATCTTCCATTCAGGGAGTCACAGAGAAGAAACATCTAGTCTGCTAGCTTACTCTAGAAACCTTTTTTATGGTGTATGGATATTTAGTTTATACTTTAAAATAGGGTCTAAGGCTGAAGAGATGACTTGGGGTTAAGAGTCTGCCTCACAAGTAGGAGGACCAGAGTTTAAATTCAGAATCCTGCATAAAAATACCAGGCGGAAATGGCAGTGGCCCTGAAAGATGGGGTATGGGAAACCTCAGAGCAAATCAAAAGGAGGCAGAACAATCCAGAATGATTCACAAAGTCACCTTTGGGCCTCCACAGATGCACACAATACCCTCTGAGATATACAAAAACACAGACACACAGACACACAGACAGACACCCACACACACAGGCACGCAATAAATAAATACATAAATAAATAAGTAAATAAATAAATAAATGTCCAATGTTACTCAATTTGCATTTTGACTTGTATTAATAATCTTGCTTTGATCACTGATGATCCTTTGACACATACCCATTATTTTCTGTTTGCTTTACTTTAAACACTTTCATATGTTCTGGCTCTTTGAATTTCTTTAAGGTTTTCTTGTACTGATTACATCCTGGGCTTATAGTAGGTCATTTCTACAAACAGCTCTGGCTCCCTCAGCTGACAAAGCAAGGAAAGACCTCGTTATATATTAACAAATCTATATATACATGTCCACAGATACATGTGTATGTAGCAATCTGCATTCATGTTATGCTAAACATGAACTCATAACCATGTCTCCATCCAGTCTAGTGACCATGTGCCTCTTTAAATCTGGAAACTTCTGCTTTGATAGTAAGAAACTTGATTCCTCCTTTCTTTCCATCATCCAAATCTGGTACACATAATCATTAAACTTCCTATGTTTCACTATAGGAAAAGGTTATTTTTTTTTTACATCCACTGCAAGAGGCAGGTGTGTGTGCACAAGTGAGGGCACAGATGTTGGAGGTCAGAGGACAATGCTCAGAAGTCAGTTATTTCCCTCTGTAATGTGGATTTCAGGGAGCAAACTCGAGTATACAGACTTGGCAAAAGCTCACTGAGCCCTCTAGATGCCCAAGGAAGCAGTTTTATTAACTGGGGGACATATTTCATGCCATTTCTTTGGCTTCAGATGTGGCTTCACAGTCACTTGGATCAAGACTTTCTTCCTCCAGTGAGACTTTTATCACAGCTAAATGACTTTTGTCACATGCTAATTCCATCCTGGGTCTGTGGCTTCCCAAGGGAACTCTACAGGTTGCATTGCACATGGATGATGTTTCATCGTACGCCAAGTACATGTTTCCATTGTTACAGATCAGAGAAACAGTTTTGCAGCCATTATAAGCTCACTATGTTTCTGGTTTAAAAAAAAAATCCCTGGGAAATATTGTCTTTTGTCTTTTGTCTTCCTGTTTAGTCCATTACACAGTGTCACAGAATTTAAGCCACATAACACATAACCTTTCCATGTAATGATATGTATTTAAGAGTCTTCTGTCTATTGTGGCTTGAGAGCTCATTTCTTTTCATTGTTAGGTAATAGTCCACTATATGAACAAGCCTCAGCTTTTCAAGCACCACACTTATTGAAGAATATTTTGATTTCTTCCAATTTTTTGTAATTACAAGCAAAACTGCTATAAATGTTTTGGGGAAACTCTCTATTGTTAGTGCATACATATCCCAGAGACTGATGTTTGAGAATTCTGCAATGGGAATCCAATGGAGTTAAGACATGTGTTCAATGTGTTTAGTCAGAGCCACTGAAAATGTAAATTAAAAAAGTGTAGACTGAGCAGGTATTACTTCTTACAGGAAAATTAATTCAAATTTGAACTGTAAGACTCGGGAATGCTGAGTAACCAAAGTGACTAAGATAAAAAAATGTAGCTTTTATTAACTGTAAAATCACTTTGACTTCTAGTCAGAGCGCTAAATGCTGCGTGGAGTGTGGGCGAGTCGATCACAGCGCAGCGATGGTGAGAATACTAAATGCCAGCCACTCCAGCAGAGTTGATTTGGAACAAGGCTTCAGGAAAAAATAAGCTTTCAATTACACCATGACCTAATAGCCATAGTCTGGAAGAGTAGTGTTTACAGAAAAACCTACAGACAAAGTGTCCCTGGCAATTTTGTTTGCAAAAGCAGAGATCTAAGAGTCATCTATACACACTCTGACAAGTTGAGAAGTAATGTGAGGAGCTTTTGTGCTAAGACTGTGGCAAATTCATGGATAGGAACAGTCTCTGGGAAGAGCAACTTAGCTCAGCATGGAGTCAAGATGGTTAATTAAAACAGCCGTAACACATGGAAGTCCTTAAATCTATATTTATCTCTCACTCACTATTTTTATTATATTTTATCTGCTTAATTATACAAACTCTTTCTCCCCTCTCCCTTTCCCAATGTCCCCCATTGCACCTTCCCCCACTTCCCACTCTCTCCCCTTCACTCCTTTTCCTTCCCTCCTCTTCTCTTCGTGCTGCTCACTTTCTCCCTCCCATCCTCAAAGCATCTGTTTATGTGGGCGCTGAATTTCCCTCTGAGTCATCTACACTAGTGAGTGTTCAGGACTCAGTGGCATAGCTTGTGGCCCCTTGGGCTACCCATTACTATGGGAACTCTATTATGTGTGTTTAACCCCTTGTCTCTAAGGATACTATTGCCTGAAGCCTTGTTCCTGCCCTGTGATCCCTGCTAGGACTCTGAGGGATTGTTGACATGCTAACCATTGTGCAGGTCAGGCAGGGTCCAATCACGTTGTGACTATATCCTGGCTGCTGCAGCCCTGATTTGTGTGGAGTCTCTTACATATCATTGGTTCTCCCCATCTTTAGGCTCTTACAATCTTGCTGTCCCCTCTTCCACAAGGTTTCCTGAGTTTTAGATGGGGAGAGATTTGGCTGGTCTGGTTCTGGGTGAATATTGTCTTTGGTGGTCTGAATTATCTTATCCACTATTAATGTAGCTATCTATCTAGGATGCATTTATTTCTCTGCTTATCTCTTTCTTTCCTCTTCTTTCTCTCCATCCTTTCCTTCTCTCTCCTATTCTGTACTTCCTATCCTTCCCTCCTTCTCTCTCTGTCTCTCTACCTTCTGCTGTTTCATTTTCCTTCCTCCCTCTCTCTTCTCCTCTCAGTAAGTTGATGGAAAACGAATGCCTGGAAAAATCAAAAGTTTTCTATCAAGTTTGTGATAGTTAAGCCTGGGTGTCAACTTGACACACCTGGTATTAACTAAGATGGGCTGAGACCACCTCTGGAAAGGATCAACTGAGACCACTTGATAGGATTGTACCTGACCTGGATCCTATCAGAGCCTCCAAAGCTCTCATAGAATCCTCCCAGTACTGCATCATATAAAAAGGAGCCACCAAAGAGAACAGATGCCTTCTTGCAGCTCTGCTAGGAATCACTCTTCCTTCTGGCTGCCCGGTTTCTTTGATCCTTTAGCCCTCCAATCCTCCTAGTTGTCAGTTAGAATGAAGACTTTAGGAATTCTCCAGCCTTCAGCCATCACCCACTTGATTACTGAACTGAGTGGCTACTAGCAGCAATTGTTGGACTACCTCAGCCATATTGTAAGCCAATTTAATGCATTCCATATATATATATATATATATATTATATATGCAGAATTGACACAATGAATATATATATATATTCATTGTGTCAATTCTGCATCTCTAGAGAACATGACTAATACAAAGTATTTTCTAGTCTTCTTTTAAGAAAAATATCAGATGGGTTTGGCACAATTACATTGCCACAAAATTATAGGAAAATAAAAACACAGAGACCACCAGGGTTTGCATGCAGTAATTAAAGAAGCACTTGACGAGCTGGTCAAAAGCAGTCATTTGTTTTTATTGAAGTGTCTGCTCCCAGCAGATGCCACAGGGAAAATGGGGCTGGGTCCTTCAGAGTTTCTAGTTAGCCTGAGTCGTTGAGAGAATTAACTGTATGATTTCCACACGGCTGGACTAACAGGCAGCATTTCAGCGTCTTCTGGCAGATGGCAACGAGTTCTTCATTGATATTACAGGAAGTCACACATCTCCCATTAAACCTGTGGCACTTCTCATCAAAAAATTCATTCTTGACTGCAGAAGAAAAGCAACTACCTGGGTTAATGCTTCTACATGGGTCTCATTGCTACCTGGTTTTGTCATGTAACATGTAACATTCCTGTACATGAATGGTGTCATGACCCCTCATTCTGCCAGTAGATGAGAGGTTACTAGACACACTTTCTAGGTGACATTTCTGTCTTTGCGTTACAAGGTAAAAGAACAGAAAGACATGGTTAATCTTTGAACATTTAGATGAGGCTGTCTAAGGACTTTAACAACCAGAAACTAACCTTGTTTTATACAAATCTACTGGAAAAATCAACAGATCATCTCTATAAACTGTTGTACAGTGAGGAACTTCCTTAAGATGCTCTTAAGTCATAGTTTCTTTGATATTTTGCATAGTTTTGATATCAAAAAGAGCCGTCTGCTGCAAGTTAAGGATAGATAACTCATCAGAGCCAAGATTTTAAAAGTTGCTGAAATAGAAGTATATCACAAAGAACTGTCAGATTTATATAGATTCTACTTGATATATTAATATAAATGTGCCTGATTCACAGTTATAAAATGTTGCTAATGCTATCATGTGTGCTACACATTACCTACCATCAGAATACCTGTTCACAAAGTATAAATGCCATACTGTTTCAAAGCCTATGAGCTCAGCTTCTACTTCACTGGACTTTGCTTCCTCTGTCCTCCTAAATACCCTATCACAGGCTACAAATACAGGGTCTTTTCTCTGACAAGAATCCTTTAGTGTATCCAGTTCACAGTGGTCCCCCCAACAGCTTCAGAACAAAAGGAACCTGCACCCGTGGGCTTTTAATGGGCTGCCAGATACCCATGTGCAGACTCCGTGATTTTGGGTCACACAGTTTTGCATTGTATTGATGCATTAGGAAATAAGTATGAGTCTTCTTAACAAGACACCGATCATCAGCCTCCAATGTGAACATCAGAGCTGGAGGGGGGAAGTCTGCCCAGGTGCCTCTGTATTCTGACAGTTTGCTCCTGCTGACTTGTCACAAAACAGACCAAGGGGACAGAGAACTGCTGTGGAAGCACTGAGCACATGGGTTAATCCGTGTATCACTACAGATAGAACAAAGCTTGATCACACTGTGGCTCCTCCTGGGAAACCTCCTTCTGCATAGGACGAAGATGGGTCCATTGAAACTTCTCAGAAGCAGGAGGAGGCAAAGAAGGCTGCTGTGGGAAGTGTGTCTCAATCAGCTCCCCCTGCGTGACATAGAATCGTGCTCTGACCCTGACTCACCTTGCTTACCTCAAAGGAAGCCTAACCCATCTGCATCTCAACCTCTGTGTGGGCAAAATATGCATAAAATGAATCTTCTAAAGCCAAAAGAAAATGGTCCTGAATACCACTTCATTAAAGGGAGGACACCCCGTCTAGAGATCCAAATGTGAACTTTTTATCAGAGTATTTTAGCCTTACCTATTTGACAAACAAATGGCAATTGCCATTCTGGCAAACATGCAAATTCTATCACTTTCCCCTTCCACTTCTTCCTTTCTTCATTTCTTTATTTATTGCCTATCTTATTCTATACCACAATCATGTTATGCAAGTCCACAACCTTTTTTTCTCCCTTGATTTTAATCTTTTATCTACTATTTCCTTAATAAGCAAACATGAAACCAGACACCTGAAATCATCTTTGCTAATGTCCAGTAATTTATTCAAATCTGTAGCAACCTTTCCTAGATAAGTGTAAAGTATCATAATGTCCTAGATGATACCTTTGAATAGCTGCTTCTGCAGCCAAGGTTGTCTTTCAGGGGTCCCAGATCATAGGCACCCTGCATTCCAGGTGTTTGCAAGGTGGACCCAATGCCTGAGCAGTCATCTTTAATCACCCTCCACATAGAGATGCTCCTTTTATTTACCTGGGGCCACAAAGAAGAGAACAGCGAAGAGGAAGAAGAACATCTTCATGGCCCGGAGGTTTGTGTGAGGTCAGTACAATGTTCACGAGAAAAGGGGCAGTTGAAAATACCCACATTTATGCCTTTCTCCAACTCAAATAGTGTCTTGATCAGCGAAGCTTATCAGAAATAAGAGCATGCCCACCTGTGGCAGTGGGTGCCGCTCAACCTACAGCTCACTGTTTTTCAGTTTCTGGAAAGTACCCAAGAAGAAAAATGGGCATAAAAGAACGGGGGAGGACAGAAGTGCATGACTACCTTCAGCTTTATGTAGCAAGGGATTCTGGACTGCGAGAGTTGGTATTTCTAATACTCTTTCTGCCCCCTTAATGACTTCAGTTTACAAGTGCAGAGTGAGAGTATATGAGATTACGATGCTGACAGCTGACACTCTGTGGTCAGATAAAGTCCAGATTCCAGACTTTGCAAGTGGTGCATGCTTGGCAAAGAACTTGGCCTGAGCATGTACTTCATGTTTTTTTAAAAAAATCTGGTTTCTGTTGTATGTAGCCTCTTGAAGTATTATGCACATCATCTTTTTAAACTTGGAGTTTTAAACTTATCAGCTATTTGGTTCAGGTTATCTGTGTGTGTGTATATAGCAGTCTGATTACATAGGTGTATATGTTCAAATATTTGGAGTTCAAAACAGTTCCTTTAACAATATGAGATTGTTGTCCATGTGAAAGAAAAAAAGATCCAAAGATCAATACCTTCTGCCAAGTCTCTTAAGTTCCTTCTGTATTAAATCAATAGTGCAGCTACAGAGAAGATCCTAATTATCCACTTTAATTCCCCCCTTTGCAAGACAGGGAATGAGATACACCTCTGACAAAACATGGAGTTAGGGAGATTCTTTGCCTCTATAGTCATCCTCTGTCTCAAGCATTTCTGTGTGCAGTGGTGACATCTTACAAACAATCCACTTGAGAATTGAAAATCCACATTTTCTTCATGCCTTTGCCAACCTCACTTTAAAAGAACTGCATCTACAAGATAAGCCAAACTTTAAATAGTTATTGAAATGTGACCTTCACAAGTGCTTGCCGCATCATTCAAGGTGTGGTTTTCATATTGCTCTGGATGATATCATCAGTTTGTTTCTTCATGTCAATTTGCCATCCATAAATGGCTGAAGAAATAGTGGTGGCTTTAACAGAACTAGAGTTGCAAATACAGACTCTGAAACACAAATTCTCTTCCCTTCAGGAGGAAGGAAGGTTTTTCCTCAAATTAAAGGAGCAGGATTTACTTTCCAGAAATGTGATGTAGAGAGAAAAATAAACACTTTACAATAAAGAAATCTTGCAGATAGAAACCACTGCCACTACCCACTTGATGTAGGTCAGCATTGCAGTGATCGCCAAAGTTGAGATTTGCAGGTTTGTCTGCCTTTTGACTTTTCAACATTATTGCCATCCAAAATTTAATGCTCAGTAACTGCGCAATCAAATTACCAAAACAACTGCAAAGAGTAACTCACAATGTTTTAGACCAGGCTGCCTTCGTAGCTATCCTAAGCTGCATAT
Organism: Typhlomys cinereus; assembly: GCA_023101885.1. Lineage (NCBI taxonomy): Eukaryota > Metazoa > Chordata > Mammalia > Rodentia > Platacanthomyidae > Typhlomys > Typhlomys cinereus. The sequence continues at coordinate 7,357,049 of JALPQD010000051.1, forward strand.
GGTCCATATGCCATGTGGTACCCGTGAGTACCATTAGACTCCGTTGCAGAATGGGCACACCTGATTGCACACCTGGAGTTGTGTATGGAATGAGGTCACTTCAGCTTTGTGTTTTCCTTCGCCCAAGGTTAACTTGAATTCTGCATCTTAGCTTGGGGACAATATATAATACCAACGTTAGTATCTTGTTTTTGGCAAATGGATCTAGAATTTGCCAAAATGGTATTAGAATTAGTGGTAGCTTGAGAAAGAGTATATGGAGATCTTACTCTCTTGTTACTTTCATTTTAAATCTAAAATTATTCTGAAATAAAATTCTATTTATAGAAACTTTTAAGACTAGGGATATTCAGGGGTTAAAGCCTTTGCCTCCTAAGTAAAAGGACCTGAGTTTGGATGCCCATAGTTCATGTAAAAATGCTGAGTGAATGTGGTGATGTCTTATACTTCCAGCCCTGGAAGGCAAAGCCCCAAAATCCCCAGAGCAAAACAATAAGGAGACAGAACAATCCAGAATGGTTTGCGATATTAGCCCATGGGCCTTCATGGGCACACTCACTCAAATGCCCTTTGGTAAACACACATACACACAGACACATACAGACACACACACACACACACACACACACACACACACACCCCATACTCCAAAAAGAAAAGCAACTCTGAGAGAGTATCCATGTTTATTCTTTGCCTCTATAGTCATCCTCTGTCTCAAGCATTTCTGTGTGCAGTGGTGACATCTTACAAACAATCCACTCGAGAATTGAAAATCCACATTTTCTCCATGCCTTTGCCAACCTCACTTTAAAAGAACCGCATCTACAAGATAAGCCAAACTTTAAGAAATTATCAATCACTAACCTTTTCTGGCATCTGTTTTATTTATCTTCTTCATTTTTGTTTCTCAGAAAATGAGTCTAACATACCAGCAAGTTAAGGTTACAAGCATAAAATTCTCACAGCTGGTTGCTACTGAAGAAACGAACATTAACACGGCACTAGGAAACCTGTTCTATGGCCCCTGGGTTACTACGGCTCCTGCTTTAAACTCTGGATATGAGAAATCTTGGCTGCTCTCACAAATAGTCCAACTAGCTCACCAGAAACATGTGACTTTATAAACTGCTCGTATTGCAACCCTCCTGTTCATGTTGCCAGTGAAGATATCTGGTCCATGGTGGAGCTGAGTTCTAGGACTTGGGAGCTGATCAAGGTGGGAAGGGGGCAGGGCCAATGGCCAGGGGTGCAGGTATCTCATGAGCTGAGCAAAGTTATAGGAGAAGAAATTTCCCTTCCAGGAGACCATCTGACATCAGTGAACCTCTCAAGTGATTCGGGGTCTTTTAGCTGCCAGGTTCACTTCATGTATGTGAGTTCATGTATGTTATTTGATGTATGTGAGTGAATGTGAGTTCAATTTTTGGTATGTGCAAGGCAGGCAGGTTTAAGTGACTGAACAAATGGCCACTTTAGCTGTCTTTAACTATTTGGTGCTGTAAAACTTGAGTTTGGAGCCAGAGAACTGTGAGCTAATGAAACATGTGCCATGGAGCCAATACACAGGGTCACCTGTGAGCCTATTCATATGGCAAAGGGGCCTTGGGGCTTCCAAGGCATGTTGAGGAGATCAGTCATCCCCTTGTTTTCCTATTTTGTATTTTTATTTATTTATTTATTTATTTTATTACTATTTATTCAACTGTGTGTGTGTGTGTGTGTGTGTGTGTGTGTGTGTGTGTGTAGAACCATGGACGAATTTGGGAACCACCATGGACGCCTCCACCTCCTTCTGCCCCGGGATTCACAGGCTCCGCCCTACCAGGACCAGAAGTGCAGGCCGCCCCTGCTTCCTCCCGGCGTCTATACGTGGGATCTGGGATCCGAACTCAGGACCTTCCACCTGCAAGACGGAGGCTTAACCCCTGAGCCACCTCTCCAGCCCGTTTTCCTATTTTTTAAAAAAATATTTTTATTGATTTATTTTTGAGAGAGAAAGAGAGTTAGAGAAAGGTTCATACATGCACTGCGTGGCTTCCAGAGACCAAACCCAGGTCCCCAGGTTTGTAAGCACATGCTTTACCCACTAAGCTGTCTCATCAGCCCCTACTAAGAGTGAAGGTTGACTCCAGGTTAAAAGCAGCTACATCATTTGTCAGACTTGGTGAAATGTGAAATGTAAGGTCTAATCAGCAAGGGAAAATGTCATTAAAGTTCCACATACAGAATTGAGGGCAGCGTTTGTCTAGCACAGAGCAATGCTTGTTTTCAGTCCTCAACACCAAGTAAATCTGATGTGGTACATGTTTGCAAATGCAATTGGGAGTTGACGGCAAGAAGATTGGGAGGCCATCTTTGGTTACATAAAAAGATGGACTATACAAGACTGTGTGTGTGTGTGTGTGTGTGTGTGTGTGTGTGTGTGTGTGTGTGTGTAGAGAGAGAGAGAGAGAGAGAGAGAAGAGAGAGAGAAGAGAGAGGAGTTTTGCTTTCTTCCTAGGTCTCTCCCCACTGTCCTGTCCCCCCACACTGTCCTGCCCCCCACACTGTCCTGCCCCCACACTGTCCTGCCCCCACACTGTCCTGCCCCCACACTGTCCTGCCCCCCACACTGTCCTGCCCCCCCACTGTCCTGCCTCCCCACTGTCATGCCCCCCCACTGTCTTGCCCCCACACTGTCCTGCCCCCACACTGTCCTGCCCCCACACTGTCCTGCCCCCCCACTGTCCTGCCCCCCATACTGTCCTGCCCCCCCACTATACTGTCCCCACACACTGTCCTGTCCCCCACACAAAGCACAGATTTAAAGACAAATTATTAAACGTTCAAGGCTGCCATCAGGACATTAAAGCCCATCAAGGTGGTCAAGGGACGTTTGTTTGAAGCTGGTCCTGCCCCAGGTCATTAAAAATATCCACACACTGAAAGTCCTTGTTCTCAGTCTGTCCTCCATGAATATGCATATTAGACAATTTTCTGAAGCTGAAATTTTTCAAACCACAGTGTGGGAAACATACAAATATTATCATGGATCCTTTTACAAGTCAGGGGATGTTTGTTACACATCAATAACCTGAAATGAATATAATTCTAGGGAACCTGCTCAATACTGCTGGCACCATATACAATCTTTTCAAATATTCTGTGAGGCAGATGACTGTTAGACCCAAGTTTTAAGGATAAAGAGGCTGAGGTGTTTGTTTAAATGCACGTGTATATTTTCCTTTGCTTTTTCCTTCTTTCCTTCTTCCTTGTTTTATTAGCGTTTAACCCAGGGCCTTGTACACGTTAGGTAAGCACTCTACCACTGAACTACATCTTCTCTCCTGTTTTCAATTTTTGTTTTTGGATAGGATTTCACTAAAGTTGGCCGGGCTGACCTTGAACTCACTCTGTAGCTCATGCGAGTCTTGAATTTGCAATCCTCCTGCCTTGAGTAGCCCCTGAATGGCTGGGATTGCAGCCTGCTCCACCATAACTGCCTACATTTTTATCCCAATTATTCTGTCTTGTATCTCAGAATGAAGAGCATATTATCATGAAACATAAGCAAAAAGGTGGCCATGAACAGATTGCTCCAGGGAGAAGTGGAATATTGCTTTTGATCCCCATTTTTTTAAAAAAAGAATTTTAAGGTATCATTTGTGAGTTTGGTGTGTAATGTCTGAAGGGCACAAGTTTTGAAGCTAATTCTCACTTCCTTTGGAAATGTTTACAAAGCGTGGCAATGAAAGTGAGGAGAAAAGTATGCCTGTGAGTAGAGCTCCTTCAGGTTCCCATGAGACCTTTGATCAGCTTTCCACAAGTCTACTCCCCTGCCTTGGGGTCCTGCTCAATTCTCTGGACCACCTGGAAAGCCAGGCTTTGTGCTTTAGCTCCTTGTTTTCCTTCCAGGAGGTTGAAGCCGGAAGATACAATCAGCAGCTGCTTTTCCCAGGATTGCAAGGGCACAATGTGCGTGACGTCTGGTCCTCCAGCTTTCCGGCCTTCCAGCAGCCAGTCGGACACATAGTGAGCTCCAAGGCAATTATCCATGACACCAGCCCTTGATCCTGGAGAATGGAGCGTATAATTGTGTTTTCTTTACTGATTCACTTCACTGACCAAGAATATGTCCCATTACTTTCTAATATAAATACTTCTTTGTTCTCTCAAAAAAATCTTGTATCTGTGTTCACAAGATGGCTCTGAGCAGGAAAATGTTTTATTTTGCTTTAACTTTGCTCATTTTAGCTAATTTTCCAGCAGGTAAACAAAAGTTGATGGGATTTTGATGGGGCATTGAGGGCAGATCATAAAACTTGATAATTTCTCTGGGCACCAACCAACCAACCTAAAACTGAAAATAGAGGTCAGCCCCCATAGTTCTTTCTTGGACCCTGCAGTGATTTTTCTAGAATCTACTACATCTAGCGGTTTTCCTCCGATTTTATGGTAAATCAGTCCTACTGGCCCACAGGAGCGCTGGCTTGAGAAACATAGGATTACCACTTTGTACTCACCAGCCCTTGGTAGGGAGGGATGTCATATTGGGAAATATTGTTTCATGAAGTATCTGTCACATGTTGCTCTGATATTCTGTTCTAAAATGTATCTTGTTTTAAATTTAGGGTGCCGGGCAGGATTTGAGTATTACCAGTTATTTCCAGGAGGTAAATTCAATTTCATTCCTTTTCTCTTTTCTTTTTTCCCTTTTCCCTTTTCCCTTGAGGACTCGTACCTAGTTAGCTCCTTGGATTACAGAGCTGAGGAAGGGGTAGCAGTCATAGAGAGAGCTGAGGAAGGGGTAGCAGTTATAGAGACAGCTGGCTCCATTGCTCTGGCTCATGCTGGCAAAATGTTATCTGGATTTTTTCCATTCTCAGACAAGTATCTTTGTACCCAGGCTATAGTTCAGGCCACAGACATTTGGATCCAATGACTTTTCTCATCAGTTCTTGGTGCTTGGGTTCAGCTTCATACCTGTCAATCTCCCTGCCTTGAGAACATACCTGCCTTTCTCACAAGGTCACAAATACTTGCTGCTGGCTAAAGGAGAATCAAGGAGAATAGTGAGGATGGATGCCATGGTGAGAAATTACCACATATGATTACATATGATTAACTACATATCTGTCTGTGTGCATGTGTATGCATGTGCATATTTTCCTCTTAAACAAGAAGACATCATATTTTAAACATAAGTCAAAGTTAATTAAACAATGTCTTAAGAACATGTGGCCACCATTTGATCCTAATGAGAAATGAGCCTAGAATTCTCACAATATCTCCCCTCTATTTCAATACCTTCAAGCAGGTATTTTTGCAGTTCTGCAAAATACATGCTATTTTGTCTACTTCTGACCTATGAAAGATTATGGGGAGCAGGGATTATGATCACATATTGGCTTATAACTCTTTCACCTGTACTGATGAACTGATGCTATTTGAAAAATGTTCTCTTCATATGGTATGTGTTTGGTGTGTACATGTGTGTACACATATCTGTATGCATATGGAGGTCAGAAGTTTATTCTCAAGTATTATTCCCTGGAAGCCATCTACCTTGTTTTCTGAGATAGGCTCTCTCATGGAAACTGGGACTCACTGATTCAGCCTGGTTGGTCTGTGAGCCCCAAGGATCTGCCTATATCAACCTCTCCAGCACTAGGATTACAAGCATTTTCCCCATGCCTGACTCTTTCACAGGGGTCCTGGCATCAAACTCAGGACCTTATGCTTACATGACAAGCACTGAACTGACTGAGCTACATCATCAAGTTCCAAGCTGAAAACTCTCTTTCTAACCATACATGCAAATGCTGTCTGTTTGATATCCTTAGATACCACCACCCCATTTCCATGTAGCACCATTTAATATTTCAGCAATTGTTTCTTGGCACAGGTGACTTTTCTGTGTGTGAACCATGCAGTCTTGGTCGAGGCAAATGCAGAAGAATATGCAGGGATAGCGAGAAGGTTGATGGAAAGTGCAGGCTGAACCTTTTCTGCTGCCGTCAGAAGATTTGATACTCCAGACCGACACTCTTTTGGCCTTAGGAATGGTACTGGACACATATTCAAGGAAGGCCAAGAGCAGTTCTGTGTCTCTGCCAGGTCACTGCAATTTATTCCAGGATAATCCCGACTGGATTTACACCTTGGTTATGCTTCTTTGTTTAGTTTTAATTTTAAGATGACATGAATAATTACCTAACAGTTACTTAATCACGTAATACCTTATATTTTAAGTACCCAGGAAGTTTGTAATTTATAGAACACTAGAGCTAGGAGCCCGTGAGTGATATACGCACTATTGTCTGATTCTACATATCTATCTAAAGCACTAATTATTGTATAATTGCTGGAGATGTTAAAGTGATATATATATCCATGCTAATGAAGCTACAGTTCTATAAAACACAAGACATTTTTAAATCCATTTTTTTCTTGGTAAGGTGAGGAATTGTTTGTCATTCATTGATTCTAATGATTATGATGTATTTTAATTGATACATTTTTCACTTTGTTAATTATCCAACTAGTAATGCATTCTAATGGCCCTCCTCCAGTCCTCTCTTATTTTTTCCTGCCCCTGATAACCCCACCTTTTCCTACAGATCTCTTTCCCATGTTTATAATCTTTACTCATTTTGCATTCCATTCAGTTTAACCAGGGTTGTCTATTTTTTTGTGTGAGTGTATGTATATGTGTGCGTGTGCATGTGTGTGTGCGTGTGCGTGTATGTGTGTGACATGTCTGTGTGTATCAAAGGGCATTGTGTGGACTTGTGGAGGACCAAGGGTAACTTCAGGAATCACCCTGATTGCTCTACCTCTTTTTGCTTTGCTCTGGGGTTTCCCAGGAACTGCCTTCCAGGGCTAGAAGTGTAGGTTGCCACCATTTCCACCTAAATTTTTTTAATGTGGCATCTAGGATCTGGAATCTGAACTCAGATCCTTGTGTTTGAGAAGCAAAGACTTAAACCTTGAACCATCTCTCCAGCCCCGAGGGTTGACTATGTGACCATGGGTTTCAGAACTACCAGAATCTGGAGTCTAGAAGACTCTCCAGAGTATGTACAGCAGTATACTAAGCCTTTCCCTCTCATAGAATCTGTTATTTGTCAATAGATCATCAATAAGCAGAAAGGCCCATGAGCTCCTCTCCATCCGTACCTGTCTGCTGACTGGGCCATTTTTGAGTAGGTTCACACAAGTAACCACAGCTGCAGTGGCTCATGATAGCACTTCCTAGCTCCTTTCCCGTCCTTTTCTTGCATCTTTCTGTCCTCTCTTCCATTATACTCCCTAAGCTGTAAGAGAGTGCCATAAGTGTCACAGTTAGGACTGGCCATCAACTGCCACTTCTCTTCAGCATCTCGTGGAAGCAGGAGTCTCTGCAATCACTGTCATGGTGTATTTTTAAAACAACTCTCATCTACTCAATTAATCTTTATGTACTAATTTTGCATTCATCTTCATTCTATAAAAGGAAGTGGTTAGAGGTTGCTTTGAAATATTCAGCCCAGAATGAACACAAATGATATACTGTATGAATTTTGTCTTGTGAAATAAAATTTGTAGTTCAGAAAATAAAGATCTAAACTGTTGATCATAGGAATCAAACTTGTTTTGTAAGAAGCATGTAAAACTGAGAAATATTTGACTGGCATAATTTTGTAATTTTTTTATTCTTTGATGATTTTTATATATGAGTGTATAAGTCACATATTACCATATTACCAGATCCCATCCTCCCTTCTTCTCCCACTGAAATCCTTCCTCCCTCCAACCAGTTCCCTCCTACTTTCATTGTTTTCTTTTGTGAGTGTGTGTATGTATGTGTGTGTGTGTGTGTGTGTGTGTATGTGTGTCCCATTGAGTGACTCCTCCCTTGGATGGTTGAGTTTGCCTCTTGTTTGCAAGACGATGATAGACTGAACTCCCTCCTTAGAAGTTGAGAAAACTCCCAGGTAGTTTGGAATGCTTTTGTTTCTCTAAGAAACTGGCTGGGCTGTTCCTCCCTCCCTATCAGTTCTTTCCTGCCTATCTAAAGAGATGTTAATGCGTGGACCAGGTAACTGTTTTGAGGCATACATTGTCCATTCCCTTCTAGCAACAAGGTGACATGCCTGTTTAGCATACCTGACGATATGTCTGCCCCACAGCAATTGGGTATCACTCCTGACTTCTTTTTGTTAACCAAAATGTATGCGCTTTACATAATCCTGTAAAGAATTTAGCCCTGCTTCTTGATTATAAAAACCCTGTACATTACAATAAAGTTGGCTTGGATGATAGTGGACATCCAAGACCCCCTGTGACCCAAAGCCTGAAACTTTTAATTCCTACTGCTTCCACTTCAGATTTCCACGTTTGTAGATTCGGGTTCATGCTGACTCGTGGGCCTGTACACACAACCTCCAAAGAAGTGTGCAGAATGGTTTCTATTCCTTTGGCTTGTTATGACTTTAACTTAACTCCTCCATTCCCAGAGGTATGTGCCTAAGTCATTTTTCGCTGGTTTCCTTTCCAAAAAGATGCCATTCTTAGCTATTTTACATTTGGGATGGTTTCAGCCCCTGGGACTCATTCTTCTTGCTATACTACCTGTAGCTATACCCACCTGTGATCTTTCCTTGTCTTGCCATGACGAACAACCCCTACTATGGACCTTACTCTTTAGATGTTCTGTGTGAATCAGCGTGAGTACACAGGGTCAGACTCTAGGTCCTCTGAACAAATAGCCTTCCTTCCAAAAGCCCATCCCCTAAAAAGATGATGTCTCCCTCTGGCTTCTGCTTGAGATGCAAAGTCCAGTCACCACAACTGGGCAGTGATAGGTTTCAAAAGAAGTTTTTTCCCTCAATTCTTTGCTTTCATCTATATGCTGAAGTAACTGCAAGATTAAGTGTTTTCAGATGTATTCATGTTGTTAACTTCTTGATGAATGTTGTTTGTGGTTCAGTACCTCAGGGGAAAACATAAGAAATAATGACATGAATACTGTAATGTATATTTTTTGGCACTCCAGTTAAAATCTTACTCTGTGGGGGGCTGGAAAGGTGGCTCAAGGGTTAAGCCTCTGCTTTGCAGGTGGAAGGTCCTGAGTTCGGATCCTAGACCCCATGTATAGATGCCGGGTGGAAACGGGGGCGGCCTGTGTTTCTGGTCCTGGTAGGGCGGAACCTGTGAATCCCAGGGCAGAGTAAATAAGGAGGAGATGGAGGCATCCATGGTGGTTCCCGAATTTGTCCGTGGTTCTACACAGACATACACACATTACACACATATACATACATACACGCGTACAGGCACAATTGAATAAATAATAAATAATAAATAAATAAATAATTAAAAATCTTACTTTGTGGATATTGCCATTTCTTTCTGGACATTGTCAGGGAATTTCAAAGTGGTCAAGAAAAAGAAATGTGTGTTTGGCATAAAAGTAAGGTCATAGCTGGGGGTGGAGAGGTGGCTCAGGGGTTAAGCCTTTGCCTTGCAGGTGGAAGGTCCTGAGTTCAGATCTTAGACCCCACGTATAGACGCCAGGCAGAAGTGAGCAGGCCTGCGTTTCTGGTCCTGGTAGGGCGGAGCCTGTGAATCATGGGGCAGAGTAAACAAGGAGAAGGTAGAGGCGGTCCATGGTGGTTCCCAAATTCGCCCGTGGTTCTACACACACACGCACATACATACACACACATACACATACACACATGACACACACGTACACATGCACAATTGAATAAAAAAAAAGTAAGGCCATAGCCACAACTTAAAACCAAGTTTATATGCATACAGAACAGGAGCGTGACCTGAATAAATAGGACAGAGATGCATCGTAATGAAACAGAAAGCACCAGATCTTTGCTTCTTGGCATTTCCCTCTGGCCCACACATCGCTGAGACCTTCTCTTTCCATAGATCTAAAAAGAATTGAGACCACAAATCTCCCTAAATTCTAAAGGAATCAAGAGAAGCTGACCCAAGGGACTATTTACCAGCCTGACACTTAAAAAGAGCTGAATTTTCAAACAACAGGAAGTTATCATGTAGGTCAAGACTTTATTTTCTTGGAAGAACTAAGTGTCTCTGGGAAGAGGTTGCAATAGATTTGAGGATGAGGTATTATGGGATGGAGAAAACCTGGGAATGAGCTGAGTTTGGAAGAGATACAGAAGGAATGGAGATGTTTGCAGTTAGGTATCTATGGAAGAGCTTCTGCAGTGAGTCAGTCTCTGAACCAGGGTTGAATGAGACAATTAGAATGGCAGTATCAGTACATGACCATTGAACCCCCCAAAATTCCAACACATACACTGGAGTCTTTTTCATTTTATAAAGGTGTATATTACTTTCAAATTTCTTCTTGGACTGCGTATAAAGTATCAGGAAGTTCTGAATTATTTCAATAGTCCTACAATATATGAGGAAATTGAAGAAGTAATCTCGAATCTTCCCACGAAGAAATGCCCTGGACCAGATAGATTCAGCACAGAGTTCTACCAGACATTTAAGGGGTTAATAACACCTTAAGCTGTTCCATCAAATTGCAAAGGAAGGAACACTACCAAATTCCTTCTATGAAGCTAATATCGTTTTAATCCCAAAACCTAATAAAGACTCACTTAAAAAAGAAGACTATAGGCCAATCTCTCTGATGAACACAGATGCAAAGATTCTCAATAAAGTCTTAGCAAATCAGAATGATCAAAAAGATCATTCACGGGGACCATGTAGGCTTTATCTCTGGCACACAAGGTTGGTTCAACATACCCAGATCAATAAATGTAATTCATCATATAAACCAGTCCAAAGTCCAAGACCACACGATACTCTCAATAGATGCAGAAAAAGCTTTTGACAAGATCCACAGCCTTTTATGATCAAAATGCTAGAGACAGTAGGAATGGAAGGAACTTCTGTCAATATAATAAAAGGTGTACACAACAAAACAACAGCAAGGATTTTACTCAATGGGGAAAAACTAGAAGCATTCCCATGTCGATCAGGAACTAGACAAGGCTGTCCACTCTCACCACTTCTATTCAATATTGTACTTGAAGTCTTAGCTGAAGCCATAAGACAAGAAAGGGACATAAGAGGGATTCAAATTGTCAAGGAAGAAGTCAAGCTATCCCTATTTGCAGATGACTTGATCTTATATATGAGTGATCCCAAAAACTCCACCAGAAAGCTCCTGGAACTAATTGAGAAGTTCAGCACGGTGTCAGGATATAAAATAAATGTACAAAAATCAGTGGCCTTCCTATATGCCCAGAATGAAAGAAGTGAAAAAGCTCTGAGAGAAACAATCCCATTTACTATAGCCCCTAAAAAAATGAAATACCTTGGTATAAACCTAACCAAGGAGGTAAAAGACCTTTACGATGAAAACTTTAAAACCCTAAAGAAAGAAATGGCAGAAGATACCAGGAGGTGGAAAGACCTCCCTTGTTCCTGGATTGGCAGAATCAACATCGTAAAAATGACCACCCTACCAAAAGGAATATACAAATTCAATGCTATACCAATTAAAATCCCAAAGCAATTCTTCAAAGAAGTTCACCAAACAATCTCAAAATTCATATGGAGGCACAAAAGACACAGGATAGCAAAGACAAAAACACTGCTGGAGGTATCACCATACCAAACCTTCATCTATACTACAAATCCATAGTTATAAAAACAGTCTGGTACTGGCTTCAAAATAGACACACAGATCAATGGATAAGGATTGAAGACCCAGATATAAAGCCCACGAAATTACAGCCATTTGGTCTTTGACAAAGGGGCCCAAAGAATCCAATGGAAAAGGAACAGTATCTTCAACAAATGGTGCTGGCAAAACTGGATCTCCACATGCAGAAGATTAAAACTGGACCCGTACTTGTCACCATGTACAAGACTTAATTCCAAATGGGTCAAGGACCTTGATATAAGGCCAGAGACTATAAGAACCATAGTTGAAAGGGTAGGGAACTCCCTCGAGCTGATTGGGGTGGGCCAACATTTCCTAAACAAGACATCCAATGGCACAGTTACTGCTACCAACTCTCAACAGTTTGATTCTTGTGAAATTAAAGAGCTTCTGTACAGATAAAGAGATTGTAACACGAGCTCAAAGGCAACCCACAGAATTGGAGAAAATCTTCACTAACCACATATCTGATAGAGCTCTATTATCCAGAGTGCACAAAGAACTTAGAAAACTAAACACTAAGGAAACTAATGGCCCAATTAAAAAATGGGCCTGGAACTTAAAAGAAACTTTACCAGGAATGAAATTAAAATGTCTAACAAATATCTTTAAAAATGCTCCACTCCCTTAGCCGTCAGGGAAATGCAAATCAAAACTTCCCTGAGATATCATCTCACCCTGGTCAGAATGGCAAAAATCCACAATACAAACAACAACAAATGCTGGAGAGGATGTGGAAAGAGGGGAACTCTCCTACATTGCTTGTGGGAATGCAGGCTCATACAGCCACTCTGGCGAGCTGTCTGGAGATTCTTAAAGAGATTAAAGATTGAAATGCCATATGACCCTGCGATTCCACTTCTGGGAATAATCCCCCATCAAGCGAAAATTCACCTCGATAGCAGAAGCACGATCATGTTCATGGCAGCACTGTTTACAATAGCAAAGTCATGGAATCAACCCAAATGTCCAACAGTTGACGAGTGGATAAGGAAGCTGTGGTACATCTATACAATGGAGTACTACTCAGCCATCAAAAATGATGAATTACTTGAATTTGCCAGGAAATGGATGCTATTAGAAACAATTATATTAAGTGAAGTATCCCAGACCAAGAAAATTAAGCACCATATGTACTCCCTAATAGGTAGCTCCTAGTACCAAACCCACCCAGCCCACCTAGAGACACTCAAGGATAAATCTCTGTAATGCCTACAGTAATTGCAAGGATTATGAACAGGAGGGATGGGGTAGGAAGGCTACACCAGTAACAAGGAGAGAGGGGACCATGTTACAGCAGAGAAAATAGGCCTACATCAAGGAGTGCAAGAAAGTAATGAGACATCTAGTTAAGTTCACAGACTTTCATTCCTGATCATTTACAACTGATGGGGTATGATCTCACCAGAAGGGGAGGGCAAATAGTCTCTCAGATAAAAAGTAACCATTTTGCAAATGGGTGAATAACCCCTCCCTCACTGTAGTTTCCTACTTTTATTATATCTACCTTTGAATATACTCTTATAACAAGACTCTAGTTTAACAGCTTTTTATCTCTGGCCAGGGGGTGACATACAATACCCATCAGGATGGAGTAAGGGCATTGCAGGAGCAGCAAAACTGCAAAAGAAAATCTACAAACCATAATCCAGAACTTCAGAGACTCTATATCAACCACCTAGAACTAGGGCAGCCTAATCTCTCCCCATCCTGAAGTTCAGGGACATTTGCGGAAGAGGGGGCGGTAAGATTGTAAGAGCACAAGGATGAGAGGAGCAATGATATGCAAGATACTCCACACAGGGCCGAAGCAATCATAATTGGACTTTGGATGCCCTGCGCAATGTCCAACACACTATTGACCCCACAAAGTCTAGCATTTGCTAAAGGCACCAAGATCCTTGGAGGCAAGGTATTGACAGCCACAGTAGTGTTCCTATGCTTAAGGGGAACACAGGAAAGAGTTCAGGGAAATGCAACTGGGTCTTTGTACGTCATCGGAGAGGAGGACCAAGAGGAGAGTCTGGCATGCACATTAAAGGATTCTCAGGGGATTGGGGGGGCACTCCGGGATGGGGAGGGAGGGGTGAGGGGAGGGGGAGCAGGGGATTGGGGGGAGGAGGAGGGAGGGAGAGAACCGGTGTACCTATTAAGTTTCTATGAGTGGAAACAATAAAAAAAGATAAAAAAAATCTCGACCCTCTCACGACATGTGCTTGCCTGGCCAAACCTGCAAACGTTTTCCCTAAGCAGCAGCCCTTTCACCATGGGCACCACTTCAGCTCTATTTTCAAATGGAACATTAAGGATGTTTGTACTTTTCCACCCCAGGTCCAGTGCACCCCAGGAGGGAGTGCAAATACACACGCGCACGCACACACACACCTTTCTTATTGTCCCAGGACAAAGGATAAGGAGTGTTTCATGGCACTGATATTCCAGAGGAAATGGAGAGACCATGGCTCTGGATCAAGAGGACACTGGCCGCTGAGAGATTGACACAAGGTCTTCAAGGGGATATTATGAACTGTAGACAACCCTGTTTAGGACCTTTGTTTCTTAAAAAGAGAGGAGCATGGTCCTCAGCTGAGAGCAAGGGTGGAATAGGAGAGGACATGCCTTGTATTAGTCCATGGTTGGTTGCTAACAAACTACCTGAGGCTAGTATTTGACAGTGTCTAGCTCACAGTTTTGGAGGGCAAAGTCCAACATCAGGTAACCTCACATGCTCTGCTTCAGTGGGGACCCATCAAAGTGTGGCACCTCTTGGCAAGAGTATGTGCGAGAGGGGGAGATGATGTGGCAAAGCATAAAATCATAACCACCTGACCTAACAATTATCCAGAACTCCACGAGAACTTCTTTAATTCCTTTTAAAAATAGTGGTCCCCAGGACCTAATTAGCTCACTGGGATCTGTGCACCTTTTTGGCTTTTGTTTTCATTTGGTTGAGATGGGGCCTCGTTCTGTGGCTGGGGCTGGGCTTGATATCCACTATGCAACCCAAACTGGCTTCAGACCCATCGAACCAAGCACTGGGAGGGGTATGTGGCACTATACCAGGCTCTTAAGCCCCATGTCTTCTTTTCAGTATTTTTATTCTTTGATGATTTTATATGTGAATATGGTGAGCTTAGGTCATTTTTATCGCTTGTTACTATATCCCATTCTTCTTCCTTTTCCCATTGGAAATGTTCTTCTTCCCAACCATCCTCCTTCTTCCCATCTTCTTATCTACTGTGTGTGTATGTTTCAGGGTTGGCCTGCATCAGCATATGCCTGGGCACTGGCTGGGAATAGAGGATATATCAGGAGGAACACCATGAAGATTGTTGCTTCCCTCGCCATGACCAGCATTAGCCCTCAACAGTCCCACAGGGAGGGGTGGAGCCTCACGAGGCCTTTCCTGCTCCATGAATGAAATTGTTCACAGGACAAATCGTGTACAGATAGAAAACAGCTGTAGAGTTCATGGGCACTGCAGTCTTGTCATGCCCGGAAAAAACTGGCAACACTGTGCCTTACCTTCAGACTCAAGCCCTGCATCTTAAAGGTTCCACCACATCTCACGATGCCACTAAGGGCTGAGCATTCAACACACTAAAATCATATATAATTCATCCTGCTTTTACCCCTCAACAAAGTTTTACGCTTTCTATAGAAAACCCCTGAGCAAAACAATAAGGAAGTAGAACAATCCAGGATGATTCCCAATATCACCCTTGGGCCTCTACAAGCACACACACTCAAGTCTCCCCTATATGTCCACATGCACATATGCATAAAACAAACAAACCTTTTAGGTTGCTCTTTGCTGTTAACGGAGACTTGGCCTGTCAAGAGCTTACTCTGTGTTCCTGGAAATCACTTGATCTCTATTCCTTAGATAGCATTCTCACTGCAAACCTTCGGAGGGTCTTCAGCTTAATACTTGTCAGTATCTCATCTCCATGGCATAAATACACAACCATTCCCCCAGAAGTGTTTGTTTGAAGGAATATTAGTAGGATTCCTTACCCTCATGGTAATGTTAAACATTTAATAATAATTCCCACTTAATTGCTTGACTGGACGTGAATTTGCCCAAGAAGTCAGCAATACTAATTGGACTGCATTTTCAGTACTTACTGCTGCAAGAGCACCGAGAAAGTACTAGAAAGTGACTGCTTTCTATGGTGCTTAGTAGTTTTCAAGCTAATTTTTCTATACCTCAAAATTTTTAAAAAAAGTTAAGCAATATAACAACTAATTAGTAAAGATTAGAATAAGTTATATGTAAAATCTTAAATCCAAGATGAAAATGAGTGGGCAGTCATAGATCTAGTAGAAGTAGGAGTATCTGAGATGGGACTATAGAGGAAAAAGGAACATTTCTAGGTAGGAGGAAGTAAAAGTAATGATGTATCCTAGGCGGGAAGGCGTGGTTCTTTCTTTGGCTTATTTCTCATAAATGTGATTTAGACAAAAATCTAATGTGCAAACCCACATGCTATTCAATGGAGTGTGGAGAATAGCTCTCTGTGAATGTAATTGTAGAGCAGTCAAAAGTGTCTAATCAACTTCCCTTGCTAAGAGAGCTAGACTCCAGGAACCATCCTTTTTTTGCTATCTCTCCACCGAAGCCCAGAGTCATGAAAATCTTTCTTTTACTGTTTGCTGGGCTCATTCTTCTTGTTCAGCTATGCCCAGGTAAGAGGGAAGACTTGGAGAAGCAGGGTTGGCAATTTGCTTGGGAGCTCTCTTCTGAATATAGAACAAACTTGGAAAGAACTTAACCATCCATCCCTGTGACCCATAAAAGTCTCAGGCCAAATTAGTCACTGGAAAATACTTTATGACCCAAGAATCAAAATAATGCAACCATTCAGACTTATATCACCCCCATCTCCAAGGCTGGGTGAATCATTTCCCTAAAAGCTTTACCAAGGGATTTGGGCTACTTCACATGTTTAGATGTCTTTCCTGATCTTGTAATCTTGAACACACCTCAGCATGTGACAAAGCAACTGCTTTAAAATGAGAGAAAACACCAGAGGCAGCCTCCAAATTCTAACCTGAATTAAAGTTAATGGGTAAAGTTAAATAGCTGGTTATTTTTCCATGTCTCAGTAACTAGTCCAAATGTTTTATTCTAGGATCAGTTCAAACTTTATCTGGACTGCCTGCCACATATCAATGGAGAGTTCTATTATTAAAACACCAATATCTTGATTTTTTGCACTTGAAGTTTTTAAACTGATCTCTGCTTGTTCCATGCAACCAAGACTATTCTAACATCTAACATCTTTCCTTCCTTTGATGATGAAATTTTTCCCAACATAGCCTGAAGCCTTCTGTCCTTCTTGCCAACAGGGCTTCTAGTCCTTTCTTTCTGCATGTTATTATCAGTAGCTCCTACAAACCAGTAGACATTGAATATTCATGCTTATACTCACACCACTTACAAGAAATTGTCCCAGACACAGGAATTCAGTCATGCAAAAAGAAGAAGTGAAAATGGCCTTTGCTCTTCTTTACCTGAAAAAAATTAGCCTATTACTTTTGTTTGTAGAAAAATGAATTTTCTGTAAAAAGAAAAATTATTCAATAAACTTGAAATGTATACATAAATAAACAGATGTGGTAGGAACATATACACATAACTTTTTTCTCCTTTTTTTCATTATTTTTTTATTCACTGATTGTTTCACATATAAATACAATGAATTTATGTTTTCGCCCCTTACTACCCAATTCCGTTTTCCCTCTGTCCCACTTTTTACTTTCCAGTTAATCTCCCTCCTACTTTCACATCTTTCTGCATATGTGGTCCATGTAAAAGCTGGGTTCTTTCTGAGACATGGACCACTTATTAATGGGTAAATTATTTTTTAATTAATTAATTTATTTCTTCCACTCATACAAACTTAATAAGTATCCCAGTCCCCTCCTTCCCTCCACCCCTCCTGGACCCCCTTACTCCCTTCCCCCTTTTCTCTTTCTTTCCCCTGCTCCTTTTCTCCCAGTTCTCTTCCCCTTTCCTGGAGCATCCTTTAGTGTGCTTGTCAAACTTCCCTTTGGGTCCTCCTCTCTGATGAGGTGTAAGGACTCAGTAGCATTGCCTAGAGCCCTTTCTTGTGTTCCCCTTTAGTGTAGGAACACTATTGTGGCTGTTAATCCCTTGCCTCTAAGGATCCTAGTTCCTGTGATCCACTTTGGGGGGTCAATACTATGCCAGTCATTGCACAGGTCATACACACATAACTTAACACAACAGTTTTCACAAATGTCATAAAAGATACAAAGCACAGAAAACCTGCAGAGTCTTGGCTCTAACCAGGAAACATAGAGAGCCTTCCCCAGGGAAGATTGACATTGAACCTTTGGAAACATTGGGATTAGAAAAAAGGGCATCCAGAAAATGCTGCCTTCATGCTTAGAGCTTTTGCTTCTAAAATTGGTTCCTTAATTTCTATCCTATATCTCCTCACTGAGCATCCATCAGGGGATGTAGGGCAGAAGAGAACATTTTGATCTGTGCTCTTTCTCTTCTCCCATTGGCACCCCAATTCAGCCAGGTCAATTTATAGAAGTAAAGTCTTAATAACTTGCTTTCTCCAAAACTATTGGATTAAAATTATGACAACCATTGTCTCAATCATCACTTAGAATCTCAGAGATGAGAGTTAATTTAATGTTCACTCTACGGAAACAGCACTGTAGGCCAAACTATTTAGGATGGACTCTTACCTCTATTCCTCATAAACTAGTTGAACTCTGTGTGTCTCTTACTTTTCTGTAAATGCTACCCATAAAAGGGCCTTTGGGTAGTTGTGCTTCCAAATCTCTGAACAAATCACACAATGATGTATTTGGTCCTTCATTGATCTGCCTGTGGTCAATTATGTAGACCATAGACTAGCTTTATATCAGAGAGCACTGATTTGTTAGTATTAAACAAAATCTAATTGGAAAAGATTGCTCATTGGAATTAGAAAGTACATGACCATTGTCTGGGAAGAGGTATTCTGCTTCTGTACAGAAACCCAGCTGTGGATCTGGCAGTCACTTTTCCTTCTGCCAAGGTATCATTAAGGACATTGCATATGCTATACTAGGAGTCTGAGCTCAGGCACATCTGGCCATGTGACACCTGTTTCCTGACTTTAGACTGGTGTCAATCTCTAAATTTAGCAGCTAAAGAATTCTGAATTTGTCCTGGTGAGGTGATGTCACCATCTGGGAACTGATGACTCGCTAACTAGAAATCAACTGCTTTCTTCATTTAGCCTGGGGATCTATTCACAGACAGATACTCTGCCAGAAGCTGGATGGTCGGTGTGAAGCTGAATGCCTCTCTTTCGAGGTCAAGATCGGAGGCTGTCGGGCAGATTTAACACCACTGTGCTGCAGAAAAAGGAAGAAGCATTAAGCATGCCCACAGGAAGTAGAGCAGATGCTCTGGATGTGACAGAGGTATTTTTGCAAGCACCCGCTACAGGATTTGAGCTTTCTGAAGCCAGGCCAGCCAGCTTCTAACACCAGAGGGAAGTGCCCTACCTAGGTCTCAGCTTCTCTAAAGCAGACACTATGCCTTGTTCACCTGCCCCTCCTCCTGGGAAAGAGTCTGTGAATCGTTTTGCTGACTGATAAAGTAATAGAGCAGGTAAAGCAGACGGGTCAGAAACGGTAGGTGAGACCAGGTGAGATGGGTTCTGGAGTTCCAGCTCTGGCTTTAATCACATTTTGGACATGTGTCTCTGACCCCTGTGATATGAAAAGACATTTTTTTGGTTACCTTGTAGCACTAACTGCCCATGCTCCGCAGTACCACTGCCCCACTACTGCTCACAACTACATTTTTCATTCTCTATATAATCAGGTTGCCTGTCTGATCAGCCATGTCTTTGGATGTCATGAATTCATCCTGCTTGCTGTAGACAAGGATTCTCACACTTGTGACCAGTTATTGTGGTACTGCGGCCACAATCTAAATATCTGACTTTTGAGTTTCATGATCACAGCATGCTGTCAAAGTGTGTTCTGGATTCCTCTCAGCAGTGAAGAGCTGAGGGAAGGGGGGTTGAAGTAACCTGCCGAAAAAGGAAATAGACTTTTTCCAAAATCCATTCTTCGACCCAAACTCCTTCTCCTTCAGAGAAAGGACAAGCGGTGGCTTACTCTTTGCCTGACTTCCCAAAATGTGCAGCCCCACTTTTACATATACCATCTGTTTTACATATTACTTTTATCATGGAATGCTCTCCAAGAACCAAAAAGCCCCACAACTCAGCCTCTAAAGGATTTCCTCGCCTGGTAAGCTCACTTCCTGTAGAGGTCAACATTCAATCAATCAATGTCAATCAATCAATAAAACGATTTTATGAAACAAAAAATTTTGAAATGTCTTGAAATCAGAAATAAAGTACGTTTTATTGACACTTTCTGGCTTATTATAAATATTTCCCTTGGTGACTGTTAGTTTTTAGCTCATGGTTTGGTTTCTTTTAGTTCTTAGTCCATAGTTTCCTGGGGCATTGAAGCTTTTTACAAAGCTTTTGTCTATGTTTAAAGAAAAGCAAATGTTCAGTAACACTGGCTAAAGCATGGTGAGGAAGTTTGATCTTCAGGACTGTTAGCATAAGGCTTCTGGAACAGTATTTCCCCCAAAAGATAAGAGATCTCAGGGCCAAGTATAAACACAGCATCAGCTAAGAGAAACCCAGGAAGTAGGGTGAAGTTAACAAGATGTCCAGGGGAGAAAAGGCCTGACATGCAAAGCAGACAACCCATCCCACAAGGTGGGAGGACCTATGTCTAAGGGCTGCTCTCTGACCTCCACAAGCATTCTGGCATGCACACACCCACACTTACACATACATCTGCATATGCATACACAGTAAAAATAACTTTGAAAGAAACAAGCAGGGTGGAGGTCAATGAATATAGAATTACTAAAGAAATACCATGGGGAGTCAAAGATCAGAAGACAACTTTATGGAGTCAATTTTTTCCTTTGACCTTTACATAGGCTTCAGGAATCAACCTCAGAACACCAGGCTTGCACACAAGCACTTTTTTCTCCTGAGCCATCTCATCGGACACATTCACAAAATATTTGATCTGTCTACTGCTTGACACTCCCATAACCTTTGAGGGAAGCTTTCCTCCCTAAGGCAGCTGCTACTAATGTTTCTATTACTACTAGCAGATGTATCTTTCAATGCGGAGAGAAAAGCACTCAGATTGTCACTTGGGAAGCCACCCAGAGGTTATGACTCCTTGAGGGGCAATGGTCTCTGGAGCTACCTTTTCTGCTCCCAGCAGGCCACTTCCATAGGATAATGGATCTGAGGTAAAAAAAAAAATGTTTATTTTGATACCTATTTTGAGGAAACAGAACAATTCTCTTTCTCTTCTGAATGGAATAGGCTTCTCCTGAGGTCTGAATGCCATCCCATGGGTGGCTGTCCACTGTTGAGTCGTTACAACACAGGAGGGACCAGAAGGTAGTGATGGCGCCACCTAATGGACAAAATGTGCATTCACCTCCATGCTCTGTAGGCTGGGGTTGCTCTTGACCCGTTTCCCCATTTTTCTAAGTGAATTTTTTCATTGAACGCAGTGCTGATGAACAATCCTATGTTTCTGTCCCTTGTTGTTGAGACAGACATGTCTGAATGAGCCAGTAGTAACACAATGAGGAGAAAGGATAGAATATAAACTAAATACACCTACCTCAAACTGCAAGGGTTTGGAAACAGATTGCAAGAATTTATCGATGATTTGCTAGTAAACAGACACACACACACACACACACACACACACACACACACACACACACACACACCTGTGTATGCCTGTTAAATATACTTTGCATTAAAAAATTACTTCTCAGGTGCTTACAACAGCACCAACAATTTTGAGTAAGTAAAAGTGCCGTGGCACGCAGTGGATTCCTTCACTCAGCCGCCCCTTGGAAGATAAGAACTTCAGATACTTCTTTATTAGTTGAAGAAGTAAAGAATACATTGCTATCTTGAAGATTCAGTAGCATCCCAGGCATGTGTAGGCCATCAGACAGTAATTTGGAAGAAATGGAAGAGGAAGTATGGCTTAAGAAGAGAAAAAGGAGAAGAAATGTAGATAAAGACTCAGTGAAAGAAGATGAAGGAAGATGTGGAAAAAGCTAAGAAAAGGAGAGGCCACCCTCCAGCTGAGAAACTGTCTCCAAATCCCCCCAGACTGACTAAGCAGATGAATGCCATCATTGATACTGTCATAAACTACAAAGGTAGGTGTAACATGGAGAAGGTGCCCAGTGATTCTCGTTGGAAATAAAAGGAAACAGTTCATGACAACAGCTCAGTGAAGTCTTCATTCAGTTACCTTCCAGGAAAGAGTTACCAGAATACTATGAATTAATTAGGAAGCCAGTGGACGTCAAAAAGATAAAGGAAAGAATTCATAATCATAAGTACCGGAGCCTGGGTGACCTGGAGAAAGATGTCATGCTTCTATGTCACAATGCACAGACATTCAACCTAGAGGGATCTCAGATCTACAAAGACTCCATTGTCTTGCAATCAGTGTTTAAGAGTGTTTGACAGAAAATCACCAAAGAGAAAGAGAGTGAGGATGAAAGCAACAAAGAAGAGGAGGAAGAAGAGGAGGAGGAATCAGAATCTGAGGCAAAATCTGTCAAGGTGAAAATTAAGCTCAACAAAAAAGATGAGAAACGCAGGGACAAAGGAAAAGACAAGAAAAGGCCAAATTGAGGCAAGGCCAAACCCGTCATGAGTGATGTCAACAGCAACAAGGAGCAGGATGAGAACGAACAGTCAGAAGCCAATGGGACTGACGATGAGTGAGCCACATGGACCCTTTTCCATGATGGATCTGAACACTTCCCCCCTTCTCATACCTCTCCAGTGAGTTTACCTGTCATTTGGGCACTGGTTATTTCTGCATCCTCATCATCTATAAACTAGCTTTAAGACAGTGACAGACAAACATATGATATCATGGTGTAAAAAATACACACATGCAATTATTTGTAACATATTGTGACCAAATGGGCCTCAAAGATTCAAAAATTAACACAAACAAAAGCTTTTGATGGCAAATATGTGGATAGAGAGTATATTTCTATCGGTGGATTGAATTTTGTAACAGTTTGATTGTGCCTGGTTTTATCACCTATTTCAATGAGAAGATTTTTGTCTTTTGTAGCACTAATAACCAGGAGAAGCTATTAAAATCCACTGGCTATTTTATTTTCCATCAGGCAATTTTAAAGATTTTTATTTGTTCAGTATTTCTTACACTGTGGTACATATAAACAACTTTATTAGGGGACACATGCAATAATTATTAGAGTTCACCTGCATATGTACTTTCCCATTTTATGCTCTATGATCTGAAGACAAATGCTTTTTGACTTGTAAGATTTATGTCTATTGTAAACTTTGTAAATAAGGATTTTGGGGGGGGGCTTTTTTTTAAAAAAAAGTTTTGTTGAAACTGTTGAGCTATTGAGTGTTGCAATCTAGAGAATTACTGGATGTCTTCTGTCCACATGATCTCCTGTGTTACCAAGTGTGCCTGTGTGTGCATGTATGTGTGTGTGTGTGTGTGTGTGTGTGTGTGTATGTGTGTGTAGAACCACGGGCCAATTCGGGAACCACCATGGACTGCCTCTACCTCCTCCTTGTTCACTCGGCCCCGGGATTCACAGGTCCGCCCTACCAGGGCCAGAAACGCAGATGGCCCCTGCTTCGGCCCAGCGTCTATACGTGGGGTCTAGGATCTGAACTCAGGACCTTCCGCCTGCAAGGCAGAAGCTTAACCTCTAAGCCACCTCTCCAACCCCTTGTTTTCTTTTCTCTAAAGTGTACTTAATCTTTGCTTTTTTTGCACAAGGTCTTTGGTTGAAAGTCATAAGCCTGAGACAAATAAATTTCCAATGATTTCAACAACAACGAAAAGAATAAAACAGGTGGAGACATTGCTGATAAAATGTTCGTTCTCTGTTTTAAAAAAATGCCCTAGAGATTCCCAGAAGAACCACTTCCTCAGCACTCAGTATGAGAATAGGAAGAGTTTCCCTAGCATCACTCTCTAGTCACCTTAGAACACAATGCTCCCGCTGGTAACAAGATGCAACCCGCCCTCTTCTGGCCATTCTTATGAATTGCAGAACGCTCAGGAATCCCTTTACTGTGGAAATGATTTTACAGGCTGTCAATCCAGGATGTAAGGAAGCCGCATTTGATTTGCAGATCTGACTGGTTTATCTTCTAATCCCTGGAAACGCTGAAGTGCAGTTCCCTTTTTTGGTTTAATTAATTATTAGTATTATCTTATTTTTCTAGTTTTATAAGCATATTGAATACCCATCCCTGCTTTCCACCATCATCTTCCCTTCCCTTCATCAATCCATCCCATTCTCTCTCTGAAGGGCAGTTCTTATGCACATCAACAGCCAAACATTAAAGGTAGCCCTCCAAGAAAACTGACAGTAAAACCCTATTACTGAAGTTATAACATATATGGATCATAGGAAATGGGCATAATACATAAATTGCACCTGCTTTGACAGCTTCTTCCTTGCTGGATAACTTACACAATAGCAAGGAATATTGTAGAAGCTACTGGGGGAAAAATAATCAAAGGCGTCTTCAACCTGTGAGATCTGCAAGTTACAATAAAAAAAATCACCATGTCAACAGGTGACTACTTATGTAATAATGGCATGAGCATAAAGGAGATACCAACAGGTTTCTGATTAGACTTAAGGCCTTCTTGTAAGAATGGAACACATTCCTGTTTCTGTTAACTAGAAAAAGAATCTATGAATGGAAAGCAAATAGGTCACTAGGGAAGATCAGACTATGAACATTAAGCTAGGAAGACAAGTATACCAACCTGGTATATTTGTCTGTAAGTACCTGTTATTATATCCATAGATTGGAAGAGCACTCAATTCAGAAGACTGTTTCAAATGCTTTATGCCTATCTTTGTTTCTTGAACTGTTTTTCTCAACTCTTCCAAGTGTCTGTTGTGTTCCTTTTCAAAGTTGTTGATGTGGTTATTTAACTCCTCCCGGATTTTCTCTTTCATAGTTTGATCATAGTAGTGATCATGCTTTGAAAGTCATTATCTTGGGTCTGTGAATTTGTTCTGGTTGGAATCTATCATGATGGGGCTAATTCTTTCATTTGTTTTCTCATGGATTTGCACTTTGACTTGGGCATTGTTGTTTTATCTCTTAAGACCTTCTTTCAGTTTCTGCGTGTTTTTGACTGAACTGAATTAGTTGGTATTACTATTCTTGAGCAGTTATTACTAGTGTTTGCCTTGGAGTTGGGTACGCTTCCCTGTTGTTATTGTTATTTCCTAGATGAGGCTTGTTAGCACATCAATTAAGTCGGGTTTAGTGGACAGGGGTGAATATCAGTATGGTAATGAACTTTTATGATTTAGTACTTTGGTGATATGTGGGGGTGAGTGGTATAGTCCCTGAAGTTATAATTGTTTTGGGGATGGCTATATGGAAAAGTTAATCTGCAGTGACTAATAATTGAAGGGAATAGGATGGTAAAAAGGGGTTTACTTATCTTTGGGCTGGGTGTGAAGAATCTCTCCCATGTGATAGGATGATTTTAGAAGACTTCAGATGTATGGCCTTTGTCCCCTAGAGTTTTGCTTGGGTTTTCTTTGGACTCTGTTGAATTCTGAGAAGCAGTGTGTTCTCCCTAGACCTCCAGTGTCCAGGGTGGAAAGCAGAGAGCTGGTAGAAGTGGGGGCACTTCGCCTGGTACCTTGGTTGTGGCCTAGTGGCCCTCCCTAGCCAGGAACAGTCTGGGTGCTGCTCTAGCTGGCTGGTGGGAGGAGCTGTAACTAGCAGGTGACCTAAGGGCTGGGTGAATTTACCTGAGAAGCAGTATGACCTCCCTGGACCCGGAGCATGCTAGGCAAGAAGGGCAAGTGTCACAGAAATTGATGGACATAAATAATGAGATGTACTGAAAACCTCAGCTGTTGGATCTGAGAGGTATTACATATTGAAAATGGAAAAAGTGTTTTACAGTTTAATATCCTGAATTCCCTAAAGAAAACTGTAATATCAACATTTGGTGTACCTGGCAACATTACTTAAGTGTATCATGAAGGTCTAAGTCCTTGGCAGGAAATCCAAAGAAATGAAAGATTTCAAGAAGTGATTCATTCATGGAAAAAGTGAAAGTAGAGAACATGTCAATTGAGAGAACTTTATTAAACTGAAAACAATTTTGAAATATAACTTCATAAGTCCCTGAAGGCTGAAGATAGACAAAAGAGAGCCTGCTCCAAGGAGATTTCCAAGGACACTCCCCAGAGTCAGAGCTCCTTGGAAGCCAGGCAGTGGGCGGGGCCCAGGTGCTCAGGGGGTCCCGCTGACACAGTCACGTGGGAGAGAGAGGCGGGTCAGTGTGGTTACCCAGCGAAACAGGAGACCGCCTCAGTGCCAACTGCAATCTTTGGTTCCTAATGCCAACCCCTCCTGTGAAACTTAGATAAGCCCCACTTCAAGTACCATTGGTGTCTCTGGGATTGAAACCCCCAAAGTGCATTTTGCATTGTCAGAGTTTGGGAGCACGTGAGGGAGGCTTCTGGGTCCGCACACTCTGCCCTACACATTGTAGACCAACAGCGCTTTGAAACTCTGCTGCGTCTTGAAGATCCTCACAGAGCACAGTCCTTGGCACCGTGGAGTGGGGGCTTTCCGGTTTCTCCAAGAAGGAATGGAGTATGGTGAAGGGGAGGGGGACCGACGACCTTGAGAGGTACCCTGTGCCCTTTCATCCCTAGACTTCTCCAGGAGTGCCTTTTGGCCATAGTGTGTCAAACCCAGGTAGTATTTCTTCCCTGGTGGCTCAAGTATTTGAGCATGGTTGAGAACAGATGTCTTCGTGGCCCCAGTGGACATTGATCTCTTTGTTTTCACGCAACAGGAGCAGCAGAGGAAGGCTCTGGTGCACTGAGACTCCGAGGGCCAGACCAGCTCAGCCTCAAAAGTCTCATTCAAAATGTTCCAGGTGCATTTCTTAGGGCCAAATATTCACTGGATTTTTGAGCTTGTATCTCTTTCTTTTCCAAAGAAAATCATATTTGTTTCCCTTAGGTTTCTGTCCACTATATGCACTATGATCCTCAAATATTTTGAACCAAGTCAGACAGAGTCTCATTCAAATTGCTGCAGGTGCACTTCTTAGGGTCAAATATTCTGCAGAGGTTTTCAGGTTATATCTCTCTCTTTCAGAAAGAAATCACATTTGTTTCTTTTAGGTCAACTAGGTACACTACTGCCACTATCTTCAAAGATTTTGAACCAAGTTAAGCCGAGTCTCATTCAAAATGGTCCAGATGCACTTCTTAAGGACATCTGTGCTACAGAAGTTTGGAAGATCTAACTTTCTGTTCATGAGAAAATCACATTGGTGTTCTCTCAAGTGTATTCACGCATGCCATGATCTTCAAAAACAGTGAACCAAGTAAGGAAGAGTCACATTCAAATGTTGCAGGAGCACTTATTAGGGATAAGTATCCCTGCAGATGTTTGTAGGTTTCTGTTCCTTTGTTTACTCCTGCAATGATCTTCAAAGATTTTCAACAAAGTAAGGCAGAGTCTCATTGAAAATGTTCTAGTGCACTTCTTAGAGCCATGTGTTCTGCTGGAGTTTTGATCTTGTATCTCTTTCTTATCAGAAGGAAATCATATTTGTTTCCTTTAGGTTTCTGTCCACTATATATGCTACTGTCACAATCTTTAATAATTTTGAACTAAGTCAGACAGAGGATCTTTCAAATTGCTTGAGGGACCCTTCATAGGGCCAAATATTCTGCAGAGGTTTTAGAGTTATCTCTCTCTTTTCAGAAGGAAATCACATTTGTTTCCCTTAGGTTTCTGTCAACTACATACGCTACTACCACGATCTTCAAAGATTTTGAACCAAGTTAAGCCGAGTCAAATTCAAAATGGTCCAGGTGCAAACTTCTTAAGGACATCTGTGCAACAGAAGGTTGGAAGTATTAGCTCTTTTTGTTCGTGAGAAAATTGCATTACTTTCCCTTAGTATTCTGTCAAGCGTGTTCATGCATGCCACGGTCTTCAAACATAGGGAACCTAGTGAGACAGAGTCTCATTCGAAAAGTTACAGGTACACTTCTTAGGGATAAGTAACTTGCAGATGTTTGGAGGTTGTAGCTCTTTCTGTTCAAGAGAAAATCTCATTTGTTTTGTGACATTTCTGTCCAGTATGTTCACGCATGCCATGATCTTCAAAAATAGTGAACCAAGTGAGGAAGAGCAGGTGCACTTCTTAGGGATAAGTATTCTGGAGATGTTTGTAGGCTGTAACTCATTCTGTAAAGGATAAAATTGCATTATTTTCCCTTAGTGTTCTGTCAAGTGTGTTCATGCATGCCATGATCTTCAAATATAGGGAAGCAAGTGAGGCAGAGTCTCATTTGAAAAGTTGCCGGTACACTTCTTAGCGATAAGTAACATGCAGATGTTTGGAGGTTGTAATTCTTTCGTTCAGGACAAAATCACAGTTGTTTCCCCTAGGTTTCTGTTCATCTGCTTACTACGTACTCTGCAGAGTTTTTTAAAAAATTTTTTTATTTATTATTTATTCAATTGTATGTGTATGCATGTGTGCATATGTATGTATGTGTGTGCGTGTGTGTGTAGAACCACGGTTGAATTCGGGAACCACCATGGATGCCTCCACCTCCTCCTTGTTTACTCTGCCCCGGGATTCACAGGCTCTGTGCTACCAGGACTAGAAACGCACACCAACCCCGCTTCTGCTGGTGCCTATACGTGGGGTCCAGGATCCGAACTCAGGACCTTCCATCTGTAAGGCAAAGGCTTAATCCCTGAGCCACCACTCCAGCCCCTCTGCAGAGGTTTTGAGGTTGTTTTTCTCTCTTTTCAGAAGGAAATCACATTTTGTTTTCCTTAGGTGTCTGTCAAATACTACGCTATTGCCACGAACTTCAAAGATTTTGAACAAAGTTAAGCAAGGTCTCATTCAAAATGGTCCAGGTGCACTTACGAAGGACATTTGCACTACAGAAGTTTGGAAGATCTAACACTTTCTGTGCATTAGTATCCCTTAGTGTTCTGTCAAGTATGTTCAAGCATGCCATGACCTTCAAACATAGGGAACCTAGTGAGGCAGAGTCTCATTCAAAAAGTTGCACTTCTTAGGGATAAGTGTCCTGCCGATGTTTGGAGGTTGTAGCTCTTTCTGTTCAGGAGAAAATCTCATTTGTTTTGTAATGTTTCTGTCCAATGTGTTCACACATGCCATGATCTTCAAAAATAGTGAACCACAGCAGGGTGGCAGGATACAAAATAAATGTGCAAAAATCAGAGGCCTTCCTATATGCCCAGAATGAAAGAAGTGAAAAAGCCTTGAGAGAAACCATACCATTTACTATAACCCCTAAAAAAATGAAATACCTTGGTATAAACCTAACTAAGGAGGTAAAAGACCTTTACAATGAAAACTTTAAAACCCTAAAGAAAGAAATTGCAGAAGACACCAGAAGGTGGAAAGACCTCCCTTGTTCCTGGATTGGCAGAATCAACATTGTAAAAATGACCATCCTACCAAAGGCAATATACAGATTCAATGCTATACCAATCAAAATTCCAAAGCAATTCTTCAAAGAAGTTGACCAAATAATCTCAAAGTTCATATGGAGGCACAAAAGACCCAGGATAGCAAAAACAATCCTGAGTAACAAAAACACAGCTGGAGGTATTAACATACCAAACCTAAGTCTATACTACAAATCCATAGTTATAAAGACAGCTTGGTACTGGCTCCAAAATAGACACACAGATCAATGGATAAGGATTGAAGACCCAGATATAAGCCCACAAAGTTACAGCCATTTGGTCTTTGACAAAGGGGCCCAAAGAATCCAATGGAAAAAGAACAGCATCTTCAACAAATGGTGCTGGCAAAACTGGATCTCCACATGCAGAAGATTAAAGCTGGACCCGTACTTGTCACCATGTACAAGACTTAATTCCAAATGGATCAAGGACCTTGATATCAGGCCAGTGACTTTAAAAACCATAGTTGAAAGGATAGGGAACTCCCTCGAGCTGATTGGGCTAGGCCAACACTTCCTAAACAGACATCCAATGGCACAGTTACTGCTACCAACTCTCAACAGTTGGGATCTTGTGAAATTAAAGAGCTTCTGTTCAGATAAAGAGATTGTCACACGAGCTCAAAGGCAACCCACAGAATGGGAGAAAATCTTCACTAACCACATATCTGACAGAGCTCTACTGTCCAGAGTGCACAAAGAACTTAGAAAATTAAACTCCAAGGAAAACACTGGCCCAATTAAAAAATGGGCCCTGGAACTTCAAAGAAACTTTACCAGAGATGAAATTAAAATGTCTAACAATTATCTTAAAAAATGCTCCATTTCCTTCGCCATCAGGGAAATGCAAATCAAAACTTCCTTGAGATATCATCTCACCCCGGTCAGGATGGCAAAAATCCACAATACAAACAACGACAAATGCTGGAGAGGATGTGGAGAGAGGGGAACTCTCCTACATTGTTGGTGGGAATGCAGGCTCATACAGCCACTCTGGCGAGCCGTCTGGAGATTCTTAAAGAAATTAAAGATTGAAATGCCGTATGACCCTGCTATCCCACTTTTGGGAATAACCCCCCATGCAGCAGAGGTTCGCTTCGATAGCACAAGCTCGACCATGTTCATAGCAGCACTATTTACAATAGCAAAGTCATGGAATCAACCTAAATGTCCAACAGTTGACGAGTGGATAAGGAAACGGTGGTACATCTATACAATGGAGTACTACTCAGCCATCAAAAATGATGAATTACTGGAATTTGCTGGGAAATGGATGTCATTAGAAAGAATTATATTAAGTGAAGTATCCCAAAGCCAGAAAATTAAGCGCCGTATGTACTCCCTAATAGGTGGCTCCTAGTACCAAACTCACCCAGCCCACATTGAGACACTCAAAAGTAAACCTATGTAACACAGTAATTGCAAGGATTATGAACAAGAGAGATGGGTTAGGAGGGCCACACCAGAAACAAGGAGAGAGGAGACCATGTTACAGCAGAGAAAATAGGCCTCCATCAAGGTCTGCAAGTAAGTCATGAGAAACCTGGTTAAGTTCACAGACGTTCTTTCCTGATCTCACCAGAAGGGGAGGGCATATAGTCTAGCAGATAAAAAGTAATCATTTTGCAAATGGGTGATGGACCCCTCCCTCAGTGAGGTTTCCTACTCTTATTACATCTACCCTTGAATGTGTTATTACAACAAGACTCCAGTTTAACAGCTTTTTGTCTCTGGCCAGGGGGTGACATACAGTGCCCAGCAGAATGGAGTGAAGGGAATTGCAGGAGCAGCAAAACTGCAAAAGAAAATCAACAAACCACAATCCAGAACTTCAGAGACTCTATATCAATCACATAGAACTAGGACAGCCTAATCTCTCCCCATCCTGGAGCTCAGGGACATTTGCGGAAGAGGGGGCGGTAAGATTGTAAGAGCAAAAGGATGGGAGGAGCAACGATTTGCAAGATTCTCAACAATAGTTGGGGCCAAAGCAATCATAATGGGACTTGGCATGCCCTGCGCAATGTCCAGTGCACTGTTGCCCTCATAAAGTCTAGCATCTGTTAAGGGCACCGAGACCCCTGGAGGCAAGGGATTGACAGCCATAGTAGTGATCTTATGCTTAAGGGGAACAAGAGAAAGGGCTTATGGAAATGCCACTGGGTCCTTATATGTCATCGGAGAGGAGGACCCAGTGGAGAGTTAGGCGTACACAATAAAGGACTCTCTGGGAATTGGGGGGGAGGCACTGGGGGAAGGGGAGGGGGAGGAGGGGGGAGGGAGGGAACTGGTAAAAAATTTTAAAATGTATAATTAAATTTTTAATAAAAAAAAGAATAAGTGAGGTAAGCCTGCTGGCTTTACTGTTAACTAACATTGTTCTGATAAAGTTGACCAATGAATTGTACAGGAAAACAATGTAAGAATACAGTAGTTACAAAATAAAGCTCAACATTTTCCCATATTTAAACAGTAATGAATTAGAAAATAAATTACACTTCAAACAGGAAAATAATATATATCACCCGAGTTAAACTCACTAGGAATGTGCAAAACTTCTGTGAAGAAAGCCACAATATTATGACTGAAGAACATTTAAAAAAATCTAACCAGAGAACTGTATCATGTTACCAAGTACAAAGATTTAATATTGTCAAGATGTCAATTCTCCCCAAGTAAATAAATTAACTCACTACAAAAAAAAAAATAGTGAACCAAGTGAGGAAGAGACACATTCAAATGTTGCAGGTGCACTTCTTAAGGGTAAGTATCCTGCCGATGTTTCAAGGTTGTAACTCTTTCTGTTCAGGACAAAAATCGCAGTTCTTTCCCTTAGGTTTCTTTCCTTTTTACTCCTGCAATATCTTCAAAGATTTTTCAACAAAGTAAGACAGAGTCTTATTTAAAATATTTCAAGCGCAGTTCTTAGAGTTAAGTATTCTGCTGGAGGTTTGAGCTTGTACATCTTTCTTATCAGAAGAAAATCATATTTATTTCCCTTAGGTTTCTGTGCACTATATAGGCCACTGATCTTCGAAAGTTTTGAACAAACTAAGGCAGAGTCTCATTCAAAATGCTGCAGATGCACTTCATAGGGCCACATACTCTGCAGAGGTTTTAGGGTTGTATCTCTCTTTTTTAAGAAGGAAATCACATTTGTTTCCCTTAGGTTTCTGTCAACTATATATGCTACTGCCATGAACTTGAAAGATTTTGCAGCAAGTTAAGCTGAGTCTCATTCAAAATGGTCCAGGTGCAATTATTCAGGACATTTGTGCTGTAGAAGTTTGGAAGATCTAACTCTTTCTGTTCATGAGAAAATCGCATTAGTGTTTCTCAAGTGTGTTCATGCATGCCATGATTTTCAAAAATAGTGAACCAAGTGATGAAGAGTCACACTCAAATGTTGCAGGTGCACTTCTTAGGGATAGGTATCCTGCAGATGTTTGGAGGTTGTAACTATCTCTGTTCATGAGAAAATTGCATTACTTTCCCTTAGTGTTCTGTCAAGTGTGTTCACACATGCCACAGTCTTCAAACATAGGGAAGCTAGTGAGACAGAGTCTCATTTGAAAAGTTGCAGGTACACTTCTTAGGGATAAGTAATTTGCAGATGTTTGGAGGTTGTAGCTCTTTCTGTTCAGGAGAAAATCTCATTTGTTTTGCTACCTTTCTATCCAGTATATTCAGGCATCCCATGATCTTCAAAAATAGTGAACCAAGTGAGGAAGAGTCACATTCAAATGTTGCAGGTTCACTTCTTATCAATAAGTATCCTACAGATGTTTGGACTTTGTAGCTTTTTCTGTTCAGCAGAAAATCATTTGTTTTCTGACATTTTTATACAGTGTGTTCAGACATGCCAGGGTCTTCAAAAATAATGAAACAAGTGAGGAAAAGTCACATTCAAATGTTGCAGTTGCACTTCTTAGGGATAAGTATCCTGCAGATGTTTAAACATTGTAACTCTTTCTGTTCAGGACAAAATCACATTTTTTTGTGAGGTTTCTATCCAGTATGTTCAGGCTTGTCATGAACTTCAAAAATAGTGAACCAAGTGAGGAAGAGTCTCATTTGAAAAGTTGCAGGTGCAGTTCGTGGTTGTAACTCTTTCTGTTCATGAGAAAATCATATTTGTGTGCTGAAGTTTCTATCCAGTATGTTCATGCATGCTATGATCTTTAAAAATAGTGAACCAAGGTTCCTCCCTCCTGCCTGCCTGCCTGACCGAGATGGGACTCGAACTCGGTTGTTCCTGCATCCTAAGCCCCTCTGCCCCTCTGACCCACTGGAAACCCTTGCTCATGGTCCATGGAGGACACACTGCTACTCAGAATTCAACAGAATCCAAAGAAAACCCAAGCAAAGACCTAAGGCACAAAGGCCATACACTGAAGTCCTCTGAAATCATCCTATCACATGGGAGAGATTCTTCACATCCAGCCCAAAGATAAGTAAACCTCTTTTTTTCTACCATACTGCTCCTTTTTAGTATTAATCACTGTAGATTAACTTTTTCATACAGCCACTCCAAAAATATATATAACTCCAGGGATTATACAACTTACCCTCACATATCACCAAGATACTAAATCGTAAAAGTGCACTACCACACTAATGTTCACTCCCTGTCTACTTAACCTGACTTAACAGATGTACTAACAACCTAATAGCTTCATCTAAGAAATAATACTAACAATCAAATGAACCGAACTACAAGGCAAGCACTAGTAATAACTGCCTGAGAGAAGTAATACCAACTAAATCAGTTCAGTCAAAAACACACAAAAACTGAAAGAAGGTCTTAAGAGATAAAACAACAATGCCCAAGTCAAAGTGCAGATCCATGAGAAATAAAACCCAGGAAGACAAAACTCCCACTGAAAGAATTAACCCCATAATGATGGATTCCAACCAGAACAAATTCACAGATAATAGCCAAGAAAGCCAGGCCCAAGATAATGACTTTCAAAGTATGATCATTACCATGATTAAACTATGAAAGAGGAAATCCGGGAGGAGTTAAATAACCCCATCAGGAACACAACAGACACTTGGAGGAGTTGAGAAAAACTGTTCAAGAAACAAAAATAGACATAGACCAGTTAAAACAGTCTCAGACAGAGTTTAAAATTGAAGTAAAAGACAAGTTATCTTCAACCAAAAACTCAGCAGAGAGTTTTATCAGTAGAACTAATGAAGCAGAAAATAGAATTTCAGATCTTGAAGACAAAGTGGTAGAATTAACAAACTCAATGGAAGAGGTTCTTAAAGCGAAAAAGATACTTGAGAGGAATATTCAAGAGATATGGAACACCCTGAAGAAGCCTAACATGCGCATTCATGGAATACCAGAGCAAGAATCCCAAAATACCACACCTGAGGAAATTTTTCAAATTATCATAAATAAAAAATTCCCTCAACTAAAGAATGAGAGTTCCATCCAAATACAAGAGGCATTCTGCACCCCAAACAGATATGACCAAAATAGGAAATTGCCATGGCAAATAATAGTCAAAACACTCCACATTCAAGACAAAGAAAAGTGCTGAGCTTCAAAGGAAAAAAAACAAGTCACTTTTAAAGGTAAACCTGTTAAAATAACAAATGACTTCTAAATGGAAACAGTAAAAGCAAGAAGAGCTTGTAGAGATGTACTTCAAGTATTAAATGAGCAAAAATGTCAACCCAGACTGATACACCCAGCAAAACTATCCGTCATGATCGAGGGACAAAGGAAAGTTTTCCAGCATAAAGACAACTTGAAGGGATACATGTCTACCAAACCAGGCCTTCAAA
Source organism: Typhlomys cinereus (assembly GCA_023101885.1). Lineage (NCBI taxonomy): Eukaryota > Metazoa > Chordata > Mammalia > Rodentia > Platacanthomyidae > Typhlomys > Typhlomys cinereus. The sequence goes on from JALPQD010000051.1 coordinate 7,392,190, forward strand.
AAATGCTAGAAATGATCCTCAAGCTTGAAGAAAAAAACAAGCATATCCAGGAGGACAGAAGGGAAGTATAATACCACCAAAACCTAAGGTCAAACATAAAAAATGTCCAGAATTAAAAATAATTTTTTCATCATAACATTAAATGTCAATGGTACTAACTCACTGATCAAGAGACACAGATTACAAACTTGGATAAAAACCACAAATCTGCTGCCTTCAGGAAACTCATCTCACCACAAAAAAGGCACATCCTAAAAATAAAGGGCTGGTCCAAAATTCTGCAAGCTAATGAAACCAGGAAAAAGGCAGGGATAGCCATTATGCTTTCAGACAAAGTGGACTTCAAACCAAAAAAAATCATAAGAGACACAGATGAATAATACACTTTAGTCACAGATACAATTCACCAGGAAGACTTCACAATACTGAATTTATATGCACTTAATACGGGCCTCTCCACATTCATTAAGCAAACCCAATGGCATCTAAAATGAGAAATCAACCCCCAAACAATAATTCTTGGGGATTTCAATACTGCCCTCTCAACATGGGATAGATCAACAGGCCAAAAGCTTAACAGAGACACTTTGGAACTCAACCAAACCCTTAAAGAAATGGACCTTACAGATTTCTATTGAACTTTTCATTCATGCATCAAAGAATACACATTTTTCTCAGCAGCACATGGAACTTTCTCCAAAATAGATCACATATTGGGCACCAAAACAAATCTCCACATATACAGGAAAGTTGAAACTCTAGCCTGTACCCTATCAGACCACCATGGTCCAAAGCTTGACATCTGCAACACAACAAACAACAGAAAATACACTAACTCCTGGAAACTTCACACTATGATGCTGAAGGAGAATTGGATTCAGGAAGAAATTAAAAAGGAAATTCAAGATTTCCTGAAAGTGAATGATAATGAAAATACAACTTATCAAAATCTTTGAGACACAATGAAAGCTGTCCTAAGAGGTAAGTTCATAGCTCTTAATGGAACATAAGAAAAGGAAATATAATAAATAAATAACATAACAATGCAGCTTAAAGCTTTAGAGACACTAGCGCAATCTGATTCCAAAAGCAATAGAAGAGGGGAGATTAGCAAAATAAGGGGAGAAATATCTGAAATTGAGATTAGGAAAACCATATAGAGAATCAAGCAGTTCAAAAGCTGGTTCTTTGAAAAAATCAATAAGATTGATACACCCCTAGCTAAATTAACCAAAAACAAGAGAGAAAAAACACAATTTAACAAAATTAGAAATGAAAATGGAGTCATCACTATGGATACCCAAGAAATCCAGAGAATTATAACATCATATTTCAAAAACTCTGTGAAATTTGACAACACAAAAGAAATGGATGAATTCCTAACTAAGCACAACTTACTGAAATTGAATCAGGAAGTTGTGAATTACTTAAATAGTCACATAACATATGAGGAAATCGATGAAGTAATCTCAAATCTTCCCACTAAGAAATGTCCTGGGCCAGATGGATTCAGCACAGAGTTCTACCAGACATTTAAGGAGCTAATAACACCAATATCCCTTAAACTGTTCCATCAAATAGCAAAGGAAGGAACACTACCAGATTCTTTCTACAAAGCTAATATTATCTTAATCCCCAAACCTAATAAATACACTTAAAAAAGAAAACTATAGGCCAATCTCTTTGATGAACACAGATGCAAAGATTCTCAACAAAGTCTTAGCAAATTGGATTGAAAAACATATTAAAAAGATCATTCATGGGGATCAAGTAGGCTTTATCCCAGGCACGTAAGGTTGGTTCAACATATGCAAATCAATAAATGTAATCCACCATATAAACCAATCTAAATTCCAAGACCACATGATACTCCTGATAGATGCAGAAAAAGCTTTTGACAAGATTCAACAGCCTTTTATGATCAAAACCCTAGAGACAGTTGGAATGGTAGGAACTTTTATCAATATAATAAAAGCTGTATACAACAAGCCCACAGCAAGGATTATACTCAGTGGGGAAATACTCGAAACATTCCTGCTTCAATCAGGAACTAGACAAGGCTGTCCACTCTCACCACTTCTATTCAATATTGTACTTGAAGTCTTAGCTGAAGCCATAAGACAAGAAAGGGACATAAAAGGGATTCAAATCAGCAAGGAAAAGTCAAGTTATCTCTATTTGCTGATGTCATGATTTTATGCTTGAGCGATCCCAAAAACTCCACCAGGAAACTCCTGGAACTAATACAGAAGTTCAGCAGGTTAGCAGGATACAAAATAAACATACAAAAAATAGAGGCCTTCCTATATGCCCAAATGAAAGAAGTGAAAAAGCCCTGAGGGAAACAATCCCATTTACTATAGCCCCTAAAAAAATGAAATACCTTGGTATAAACCTAACCAAGGAATTAACAGACCTTTACAATGAAAACTTTAAAACCCTAAAGAAAGAAATTACAGAAAACACTAGAAGGTGGAAAGACCTGCCATGTTCTTGGATTGGCAGAATCAATATCATAAAAATGACCACCCTACCAAAAGCAATATACAGATTCAATGCTACACCAATCAAAATCCCAAAGTAATTCTTCAAAGAAGTTGACCAAACAATCTCAAAATTCATATGGAGGCACAAAAGACCCAGGATAGTAAAAACAACCCTGAGTAACAAAAACACTGTTGGAGGTATCACCATACCAAACCTTCGTCTATACTACAAATCCATAGTTATAAAAACATCCTGGTATGGGCTCCAAAATAGACACACAGATCAATGGATAAGGGTTGAAGACCCAGATATAAGCCCACACAATTTCAGCCATTTGATCTTTGACAAAGGGGCCCAAAGAATCCAATGGAAAAAGAACAGCATCTTCAACAAATGGTGCTGGCAAAACTGGATCTCCACATGCAGAAGATTAAAACTGGACCCGTACTTGTCACTATGTACACGACTTAATTCCAAATGGATCAAGGACCTCAATATAAGGCCAGAGACTATAAAAACCTTAGTTGAAAGGGTAAGGAACTCCCTGGAGCTGATTGGACTAGGCCAACAGCTCCTAATCAGAAATCCAATAGCGCAGTCAGTACAACCAACACTCAACAGACGGGATTTTATGAAATTAAAGGGTTTCTGTTCAGATAAAGAGATTGTAATTCCAGCACAAAGGCAACTTGCAGAATGGGAGAAAATCTTCGCTAACCATGTATCTGATAGAGCTCTATTATTCAGAGTGCACAAAGAACTTAGAAAACTAAACACTAAAAAAAAAATGGCCCAATTAAAAAATGGGCCTTGGCAACCCACAGAATGGAAGAAAATCTTTACTAACCACATATCTGATAGAGCTCTATTATCCAGAGTCCATAAAGAACTTAGAAAACTAAATACCAAGGAAACAAATGGCCCAATTAAAAAATGGGCCCTGAAACTTAAAAGAAACTTTACCAGGGATGAAATTAAAATGTCTAACAAATATCTTAAAAAATGCTCCACATCCTTAGCCATTAGGGAAATGCAAATCAAAACTTCCCTGAGATATCATCTCACCCCGGTCAGGATGGCAAAAATCCACAGTACAAACAACATCAACTGCTGTAGAGGATGTGGAGAGAGGAGAGCTCTCCTACATTGCTGGTTGGAATGCAGGCTCATACAGCCACTCTGGTGAGCTGTCTGGAGATTGTTAAAGAAATTAAAGATTGAAGTGTCATATAGCACAAGCACGACCATGTTCGTAGCAGCATTGTTTACAATAGCAAAGTCATGGAATCAACCCAAATGTCCAACAGTTGACGAGTGGATAAGGAAACTGTGGTACATCTATACAATGGAGTACTACTCAGCCATCAAAAATGATGAAGTAATGGAATTTGCTGGGAAATGGATGGGATTAGAAACAATTATATTAAGTGAAGTATCCCAGACCCAGAAAAAAATTTATTTCCACTCATACAAACCTAACAGGTACACCAGTCCCTTCTGTCCCTCCACCTCCCCACCCCCTGTGCCCCCTCCCCTCCCCCTTCCCTCCCCATCCCCCAGTGCCTCCCCCTTCCATCACTAGAGCATCCTTTAATGAGCATGACAAACTCTTCTCTGGGTCCTCCTCTCCGATGAGGTGCAAGGACCCAGTGGCATTTCCTAGAACAGTTTCCTGTGTTCCCTTTAGGCATAGGAACACTACTGTGGCTGTCAATCCCTTGCCACCAAGGATCCTAGTGCCTTTAGCAAACGCTAGACTTTGTGGGGCCAGACCCAGAAAACTAAGCGCCGTATGTACTCCCTAATAGCTGGCTCCTAGTACCAAACCCACTTAGAGACACTCAAGGATAAATCTCTGTAATACCTACAGTAATTGCAAGGGAACAGGAGGGATGGGGTAGGAGGGCCACACCAGAAACAAGGAGAGAGGGGACCATGTTACAGCAGAGAAAATAGGCCACCATCAAGGACTGCAAGGGGTGACATCCAATACCCATCAGGATGGAGTGAAAGGCATTGCAGGAGCAGCAAAACTGAAAAAAAACCCAACAAACCATAATCCAGAACTTCAGAGACTCTATATCAACCACCTAGAACTAGGCCAGCCTAATCTCTCCCCATCCTGAAGTTCAGGGAAATTTGCAGAAGAGGGGGCGGTAAGATTGTAAACACTCTGGAGATTCTTAAAGAAATTAAAGACTGTAATGCCATATGACCCTGCTATTCCCCTTTTGGGAATAACCCTCCCCCATGCAGCAAAAATTCACCTCGATAGCAAAAGCACGACCATGTTCATAGCAGCACTGTTTACAATAGCAAAGTCATGGAATCAACCCAAATGTCCAACAGTTGACGAGTGGATAAGGAAACTGTGGTACATCTATACAATGGAGTACTACTCAGCCATCAAAAATGATGAATTAATGGAATTTGCTGGGAAGTGGATGAAATTAGAAATAATTATACTGAGTGAAGTATTCCAGACACAGAAAATTAAGTGTCGTATGTACTCCCTAATAGTTGGCTCCTAGTACCAAACCCACTTAGAGACACTCAAAGATAAATCTCTGTAATACCTACAGTAATTGCAAAGATTATGAACAGGAGGGATGGGGAAGGAGGGACACACCAGTAACAAGGAGAGAGGGGACCATGTTACAGCAGAGCAAATAGGCCACCATCAAGGACTGCAAGTAAGTAATGAGACATCTGGTTAAGTTCATAGACTTTTCTTCCTGATCATTTACAACTGATGGGGTATGATCTTACCAGAAGGGGAGGGTGTATAGTCTGGCAGACAGAAAGTAACCATTTCGCAAATGGGCGACTGACCCCTCTCTCACTCCGGTTTCCTACTTTTATTACATCTACCCTTGAATATACTCTTATAACAAGACTCTAATTTAACAGGTTTTTATCTCTAGCCAGGGGGCGATATCCAATACCCATCAGGATGGAGTGAAGGGCATTGCAGGAGCAGCAAAACTGAAAAAAAAAATCAATAAACCATAATCTAGAACATCAGAGACTCTATGTCAACCACCTAGAACTAGGCCAGCCTAATCTCTCCCCATCCTGAAGCTCAGGGAATTTTGGGGAAAGAGGGGGCAGTAAGATTGTAAGAGCACAAGGATGGGAGGAGTAATGATATGCAAGACACTCCACACAACTTAGGGCCGAAGCAATCATATTTGGACTTTGCATATCCTGGGCAATGTCCAACACACTACTGACCCCACAAAGTCTAGCGTTTGCTAAAGGCACTAGGATCCTTGGCAGCAAGGGAATGACAGCCACAGTAGTGTTCCTATGCTTAAAGGGAACACAGGAAACGGTTCTGGGAAATGCCACTGGGTCCTTGCACCCCATTGGAGGAGCGTAGGACCCAGAGGAGAGTTGGGCATGCACATTTAAGGATGCTCCAGGGATGGGAGGGGGAGGCACTGGGGATGGGGAGGGAGAGTGAGGGGAGGAGGGCACAGGGCGGTGGGAGGTCGGAGGGAGGGAGGGGATGGGTGTACCTGTTAAGTCTGTATGAGTGGAAATAAAAAAAAATAAAAAAAATAGAAAAAAGAAAAAAGAAAAAAAATGTGCCTTGGAACTTAAAAGAAACTTTACCAAGGATGAAATTAAAATGTCTAACAAATATCTTAAAAAATGCTCCACATCCTTAGCCATTAGGGAAATGCAAATCAAAACTTCCCTGAGATATCATCTCACCCCAGTCAGGATGGCAAAAATCCACAATACAAACAACAACAAATGCTGGAGAGGATGTGGAGGGAGGGGAACTCTCCTACATTGCTGGTGGGAATGCAGGCTCATACAGCCATTCTGGCGAGCCGTCTGGCGATTCTTAAAGAAGTTAAAGATTGTAATTTCATATGACCCAGCTATTCCACTTTTGGGAATGACCTCCCATACAGCAAAAATTCACCTCGATAGCACAAGCATGACCATATTCATAGCAGCACTGTTTACAGTAGCAAAGTCATGGAATCAACCCAAATGTCCAACAGTTGACAAGTGGATAAGGAAAATGTAGTACATTTATACAATAGAATACTACTCAGCCATCAAAAATGATGAATTACTGGAATTTGCTGGGAAATGTATGGAATTAGAAGCAATTATATTGAGTGAAGTATCCCAGATACAGAAAATCAAGCGCCGTATGTACTCCCTAATAGTTGGATCATAGTACCAAACCCACTTAGAGACACACTGAAAGATAAATCTCTGTAATTGCAAAGATTATAAACAGGAGAGAAGGGGAAGGAGGGCCCCACCAGAAACAAGGAGCAAAGGGATCATGCTACAGCAGAGATAATAGGCCACCATCAAGGACTGCAAGTAAGTAATGAGACATCTTGTTAAGCTCACAGACTGTCCTTTCTGGTCACTTGCAACTGATGGGGTATGATCTTATCAGAAAGGGAGGGCATACAGTCTGGCAGATAGAAGGTAACCCTTTTGCAATGGGAGACTGACCCACCTCTCACTGCAGTCTCTTACTCTTATTCCATCGATTTTGGAATCTATCCTTATAATAAGATTCTATTTTAACAGCTTTTTATCCATCAGTATGGAGCCAAGAGCATTGCAGGAGCAGCAAAACAGAAAAAAAAAAAATCAACAAACCATGATTCAGAACATCAGAGATTCTATATCAACCACTTGGAATCAGGTCTGCCTAATCTCTCCCCATCCTGAAGCTCAGGGAAATTTGCGGAAGAGGGAGTGGTAAGATTGTAAGAGCACAAGGATGGGAGGAGTCATGATATGCAAGATACTCCACACAAGGTAGGGCCAAAGCAATTATAATAGGACTCTGCGTGATCTGTGCAATGACCAACATATCATTGACCCCTCAAAGTCTAGCAGGGACTAAAGGCACTAGGATCCTTAAAAGCAAGGGATTAGCAGTCACAATAGTGTTTCTGTAGTTAAGGGGAACACAAGAAAGAGTTCTAGGAAATGCCTCTGAGTCCTTATACCTCATTAGAGAGGAGGACCCAGAGGAAAGTTTGATTATACACATTAAAGGATACTTCAGAGATGGGGGGAGGGAGCACTTAGAGAAAGGGAGGGACGGGGGAAAGGAAGAGGAAAAGGGAGGAAGGAGTAGGGAGGTTCAGGGAGGGGTGGAGGGAGGGAGGGGACAGGTGTACCTATTATGTTTGTATGAGTGGAAAAATAAATAAAAAAATAGTGAACCAAGTGAGGAAGAGTCACATTCAAATGTTGCAGGTTCACTTCTTAGCGATTAGTATCCTGCAGATGTTTGGAGGTTGTAAATCTTTCCATTCAGGAGAAAATCACATTTGTTTTGTGATTTTTTATGCACTATATTTAGGCATGCCATGATTCAAAAATAGTGAACCAAGTGAGGAAGCATCACATTCAAAATAGCAGGTACACTTTTCAGCGATAAATATCCTGCAGATGTTTGTAGGCTGTAACTCATTTTGTTCAGGAGAAAATCACATTTGTTTTATTACCTTTCTATCCAGTATGTTCAGCCATGCTATGATCTTCAAAAATAGTGAGCCAAGTGAGGAAGAGTCATATTCAAATGTTGCAGGTTCACTTCTTATCAATAAGTATCCTGCAGATGTTTGGAGTTTGTGACTCATTCTGTTCAGGAGAAAATCACATTTGTTTTCTGACATTTCTATCCGGTATGTTCAGGAAGACCAGGATCTCCAAAAATAATGAACCAAGTGAGGAACAGTCACATACAAGTGTTGCAGGTGCACTTCGTAGGGATAAGTATCCTGTAGATGTTTGCAGATTGTAACACTTTCTATTCAGGAGAAAATCACATTTGTTTTCTAATGCTTCTATCCAGTATGTTCAAGCATGCCATGATCTTCAAAAATAGTGAGCGAAGTGAGGAAGAGTCACATTCAAATGCTGCAGGTGCAATTCTTAGTGGAAAGTATCCTGCAGATGTTTGTAGGTTGTAACTCTGTCTGTTCTGGAGAAAATCTCATTTGTTTGGGACATTTCTATCTAGTATGTTCAGGCATGCCATGATCTTTAAACATTTTCAAGAAATGAGGCAGAGTCTCATTCAAAATATACCAGGTGCACTTCTTAGAGCCAAGAAAATCATATTTGTTTCCCTTAGGTTTCTGTCCAATGTGTACGCTACTGCCACGATCTTCAAAGATTTTGAATAAATTAAGGCAGAGCCTCATTCAATATGTTCCAGCTGCACTTATTAGGGCCAAGTATTCTGCAGAGGATTTGTGGTTGTATCTCTCTCTTTTGAGAAGGAAATCACATTTGTATCCCTCAGGTTTCTGAAACCTACGTATACTACTGCCACGATCTGTGAAGATTTTGAACCAAGTTAAGCAGAGTTTCATTCAAATTGGTCCAGGTGCATTTCTTAAGGACATTTGTGCTACAGAAGTTTGGAAATTCTCTCTTTCTGTTCATGAAAAAAATCACATTAGTGCCCCCTAGTGTTCTGTCCAGTGTGTTCACCCATGCCATGACCTTGAAAACTAGGGAACCTAGTGAGGCAGAGTCCCATTCGAAATGTTGCAAGTGCACTTCATATGGATAAATATCTTGCAGATGCTTCTAGTCTGTAACTGTTTCTGTTTAGGAAAACATCGCAATTCTTTCCATTAAGTCTCTGTTCAATTTGTTTACTCCTGCAATGATCTTCAAAGATTTTCAAGAAATGAGGCAGAGTCTCATTCAAAATATACCAGGTGCACTTCTTAGAGCCATGTATTCTGCTGGAGTTTTGAGCTTGTATCTCTTTCTTATCAGAAGAAAATCATATTTGTGTCCCTTAGGTTTCTGCACAATATATACCCTACTGCCAAGATCTTCAAAGATTTTGAACAAATTAAGGCAGAGTCTCACTCAAAATGTTCGAGCTGCACTTATTAGGGCCAAGTATTCTGCAGAGGTTTTGTGATTGTATTTCTCTCTTTTCAGAAGAAAATCACATGTGTATCTCTTAGGTTTCTGTCACCTATGTACACTACTGCCACGATCTGTAAGATTTTGAACCAAGTTAAGCAGAGTCTCATTCAAATTGGCCCAAGTGCACTTCCTAAGGACATCTGTGCTACAGAAGTTTGGAAGTTCTAACTCTTTCTGTTCATGAGAAAGTCACAATAGTCCCCCCTACTGTTCTGTCAAGTGTGTTCACCCATGCCATGATCCTGAAAAAATAGGGAACCGAGTGAGGCAGAGTCAAATTTGAATTGTTCTAGGTTCATTTCTTAGTGACAAGTATTCTTTAGAAGTTTGGAGGATGTACTTCTTTCTGTTCACTAGACTATCTCCTGAGTTTATCTTAGTGTTTTCAACAGGATGATCATTCATTCCATGATCTTTGAAAATAGTAAACCACATAGGCAGAGTCTCATTCGAATTGTTGCAGGTGCACTTTTTAAGGATAAGTGTCCTACAGAAGTTAGGAGGTGGTAGCTCTCTCTGTTCAGGAGAAAATCACATTTGTTTTGTGATGTTTCTATCCAGTATGTTCAGCCATGCTATGATCTTCAAAAATAGTGAGCCAAGTGAGGAAGAGTCATATTCAAATGTTGCAGGTTCACTTCTTATCAATAAGTATCCTGCAGATGTTTGGAGTTTGTGACTCATTCTGTTCAGGAGAAAATCACATTTGTTTTCTGACATTTCTATCCGGTATGTTCAGGAAGACCAGGATCTCCAAAAATAATGAACCAAGTGAGGAACAGTCACATACAAGTGTTGCAGGTGCACTTCGTAGGGATAAGTATCCTGTAGATGTTTGCAGATTGTAACACTTTCTATTCAGGAGAAAATCACATTTGTTTTCTAATGCTTCTATCCAGTATGTTCAAGCATGCCATGATCTTCAAAAATAGTGAGCGAAGTGAGGAAGAGTCACATTCAAATGCTGCAGGTGCAATTCTTAGTGGAAAGTATCCTGCAGATGTTTGTAGGTTGTAACTCTGTCTGTTCTGGAGAAAATCTCATTTGTTTGGGACATTTCTATCTAGTATGTTCAGGCATGCCATGATCTTTAAACATTTTCAAGAAATGAGGCAGAGTCTCATTCAAAATATACCAGGTGCACTTCTTAGAGCCAAGAAAATCATATTTGTTTCCCTTAGGTTTCTGTCCAATGTGTACGCTACTGCCACGATCTTCAAAGATTTTGAATAAATTAAGGCAGAGCCTCATTCAATATGTTCCAGCTGCACTTATTAGGGCCAAGTATTCTGCAGAGGATTTGTGGTTGTATCTCTCTCTTTTGAGAAGGAAATCACATTTGTATCCCTCAGGTTTCTGAAACCTACGTATACTACTGCCACGATCTGTGAAGATTTTGAACCAAGTTAAGCAGAGTTTCATTCAAATTGGTCCAGGTGCATTTCTTAAGGACATTTGTGCTACAGAAGTTTGGAAATTCTCTCTTTCTGTTCATGAAAAAAATCACATTAGTGCCCCCTAGTGTTCTGTCCAGTGTGTTCACCCATGCCATGACCTTGAAAACTAGGGAACCTAGTGAGGCAGAGTCCCATTCGAAATGTTGCAAGTGCACTTCATATGGATAAATATCTTGCAGATGCTTCTAGTCTGTAACTGTTTCTGTTTAGGAAAACATCGCAATTCTTTCCATTAAGTCTCTGTTCAATTTGTTTACTCCTGCAATGATCTTCAAAGATTTTCAAGAAATGAGGCAGAGTCTCATTCAAAATATACCAGGTGCACTTCTTAGAGCCATGTATTCTGCTGGAGTTTTGAGCTTGTATCTCTTTCTTATCAGAAGAAAATCATATTTGTGTCCCTTAGGTTTCTGCACAATATATACCCTACTGCCAAGATCTTCAAAGATTTTGAACAAATTAAGGCAGAGTCTCACTCAAAATGTTCGAGCTGCACTTATTAGGGCCAAGTATTCTGCAGAGGTTTTGTGATTGTATTTCTCTCTTTTCAGAAGAAAATCACATGTGTATCTCTTAGGTTTCTGTCACCTATGTACACTACTGCCACGATCTGTAAGATTTTGAACCAAGTTAAGCAGAGTCTCATTCAAATTGGCCCAAGTGCACTTCCTAAGGACATCTGTGCTACAGAAGTTTGGAAGTTCTAACTCTTTCTGTTCATGAGAAAGTCACAATAGTCCCCCCTACTGTTCTGTCAAGTGTGTTCACCCATGCCATGATCCTGAAAAAATAGGGAACCGAGTGAGGCAGAGTCAAATTTGAATTGTTCTAGGTTCATTTCTTAGTGACAAGTATTCTTTAGAAGTTTGGAGGATGTACTTCTTTCTGTTCACTAGACTATCTCCTGAGTTTATCTTAGTGTTTTCAACAGGATGATCATTCATTCCATGATCTTTGAAAATAGTAAACCACATAGGCAGAGTCTCATTCGAATTGTTGCAGGTGCACTTTTTAAGGATAAGTGTCCTACAGAAGTTAGGAGGTGGTAGCTCTCTCTGTTCAGGAGAAAATCACATTTGTTTTGTGATGTTTCTATCCAGTATGTTCAGGCATGCTATGATCTTCCAAAATAGTGAACCAAGTGAGGAAGAGTCACATTCAAATGTTGCAGGTGCAGTTTTAGGGATAAATATCCTGCAGATGTTCGTAGGTTTTAACTTTTTCTGTTCAGGAGATAATCACATTTGTTTTGTGACTTTTCTATGCAATATGTTCAGGCACGCCATGACCTTCAAGAATCACATTCAAATGTTGCAGGTGCATTTCTTAGCGATAAGTATCCTGGAGAAGTTTCTAGGCTATAACTCTTTCTGTTCAGGAGAAAATCACATTTGTTTTGTGACTATTCTATCCAGCATGTTCACATACCATGATCTTCAAAAATAGTGAACCAAGTGAGGAAGAGTTACATTCAAATTTTGAAGTTGCACTTCTTACTGATAAGTGTCTTGCAGATATTTGTAGGCTGTAACTCTTTCTGTTCAGGAGAAAATCACATTTACTTTGATGTTTCAATTCAGTATCTTCAGGCATGCCATGATCTTTAAAAATCGTGACCCAAGTGAGGAAGAGTCACATTCAAATGTTGCAGATTCTTTTCTTAGAGGTAAGTATCCTGCAGATGTTTGTAAGCTGTAACTCATTCTGTTCAGGAGAAAATCACATTTGTTTTCTGACGTTTCTATGTTCAGGCATGCCATGATGTTTAAAAATAATGAACCAAGAGAGTAACAGTCACATTCAAATGTTGCAGGTGCACTTCTTGCCTATAAGTATCCTGCAGAGGTTTAGCAGTTGTAACTCTTTCTGTTCAGGAGAAAAATCACATTTGTTTTGTGACATTTCTCTCCTGTATGTTCAGGAATGCCATGATCTTCAAAAATAGTGAACCCAATGAGGAAGTGTCACATTCAAATTTTGCAAGTGCACTTCCTAGTGCCTAGCGATATGTATCCTGCAGAAGTTTCTAGGCTGTAACTCTTTCTGTTCAGGAGAAAATCACATTTGTTCTGTGACTTTTTTATCCATTATGTTCACGCATGCCATTATCTTCAAAAGTAGTGAACCAAGTGGCGAAGAGTAATATTCAAATGTTGCAGGTGCACTTCTTAGCAATTAGTGTCCTGCAGATGTTTGGAGATTGTAAATCTTTCTGTTCAGGAGAAAATCACATTTGTTTTGTGATGTTTCAATCCAGTATGTTCAGGCATGCCATGATCTTCAAAAATAGTGAACCAAGTGAGGAAACATCACATTCAAAATAGCAGGTACACTTTTTAGTGATAGATATCCTGCAGATGTTGGTAGGCTGTAACTCTTTCTGTTCAGGAGAAAATAGGATTGTTTTTCCTTAGTGGCTGTCAAGTGTGTTCAGGCATGCCATGATCTTCAAAAATAGTGATGGAAGTGAGGAAGAGTCACATTCAAATGTTGCATGTTCACTTTTTAGCAATTAGTATCCTACAGATGTTTGGAGGTTGTAAATCTTTCTATTCAGGAGAAAATCACATTTGTTTTCTGACATTTCTATCCAGTATTTTCAGGCATGACATGATCTTCAAAAATAGTGAATGAAGTCAAGAAGAGTCACGAACAAATGCTGCAGGTTCACTTCAGGGAGGTTTTGATTTGCATTTCCCTGATGGCTGAGGATGTGGAGCATTTTTTAAGATATTTGTTAGACCTTTCAATTTCTTCACTGGTAGTTTCTTCTAAGTTCTAAGGCCCATTTCTTTTTTCCTCTGCAAAAGCAATTTATTTATTTATTTATTTATTTATTTATTTATTTATTTATTTAACATTTTTTATTATCTCCACTCATAAAAACTTAATAGGTACACCGGTTCCCTCCCTCCCTCCCCACCCTCCAGTGCCTCCCCTCCCCCAATCCCTAGAGAATCCTTTAATGTGCATGCCAAGCTCTCCTCTGTGTTCTCCTCTCCGATGACGTACAAGGACCCAGCGGCATTTCCCTGAACCCTTTCCTTTGTTCCCCTTAAGCATAGGAACACTATTTTGGCTGTCAATCCCTTGCATCCAAGGATCTTGGTGCCTTTAGCAAACGCTAGACTTTGTGGGATCAATAGTGTGTTGGACATTGCGCAGGGCATGCAAAAAGTCCAATTACGATTGCTTCGGCCCTAACTTGTGTGGAGTATCTTGCATATCATTGCTCCTCCCATCCTTGTGCTCTTACACTCTTACCACCCCCTCTTCTGCGAATTTCCCTGAGCTTCAGGATGGGGAGAGATTAGGCTGGCCTAGTTCTATGTGGTTGATATAGAGTCTCTGAAGTTCTGGATTATGGTTTGTTGGGTTTTTTTTCAGTTTTGCTGCTCCTGCAATGCCTTTCACTCCATCCTGATGGGTATTTGATGTCACCCCCTGCTAAGGCCCATTTTTTAATTGGGCCATTTGTTTCCTTGGTGTTTAGTTTTCTAAGTTCTTTGTGCACTCTGGATAATAGAGCTCTATCAGATATGTGGTTAGTGAAGATTTTCTCCCATTCTCTGGGTTCCCTTTGTGCTTGAGTTGCAAGCTCTTTAATTTCATAAGATCCCATCTGTTGAGTGTTGGTTGTATTGACTATGCTATTGGATTTCCAATTCGGAACTGTTGGCCTAGGCCAATCAGCTTGAGGGAGTTCCCTACCCTTTCAACTAAGGTTTTTGTAGTCTCTGGCCTTATATTGAGGTCCTTCATCCATTTGGAATTAATTCTTGTACATGGTGACAAGTACGGGTCAAGTTTTAATCTTCTGCATGTGGACATCAAGTTTTGCCAGCACCATTTGTTGAAGATGCTGTTCTTTTTCCATTGGATTTTTTGGGCCCCTTTGTCAAAGACCAAATGGCTGAAATTGTGTGGGCTTATATCTGGGTCTTCAACCCTTATCCATTGATCTGTGTTTCTCTTTTGGAGCCAGTACCAGGCTGTTTTTATAACTGTGGATTTGTAGTATAGACTAAGGTTTGGTATGGTGATACCTCCAACAGTGTTTTTGTTACTCAGGATTGTCTTTGGTATCCTGGGTCTTTTGTGCCTCCATATGAATTTTGAGATTGTTTGGTCAACCTCTTTAAAGAATTGCTTTGGGATTTTGATTGGTACAGCATTGAATCTGTATATTGCCTTTGGTAGGATGGTCATTTTTATGATGTTGATTCTGACAATCCAAGAACATGGGAGGTCTATCCACCTTCTGGTGTCTTCTGTAATTTCTATCCTCAGGGTTTTATAATTTTCATTGTTAAGGTCTCTTACTTCCTTGGTTAGGTTTATACCAAGGTATATCATTCTTTAGGGGCTATAATAAATGGGATTGTTTCTCTCAGGGTTTTTTCACCTCTTTCATTCTGGGCATATAGGAAGGCCACTGAGTTTGTACATTTATTTTGTATCCTGGCTCCCTGCTGAACTCCTGTATTATTTCCAGGAGCTTCCTGGTGGATTTTTTGGGATCACTCAGGTATATGACCATCGCATCTGTAAATAGAGATAACTTGACTTCTTCCTTGCTGATTTGAATCCATTTTATCTCCCTTTCTTGTCTTATGGCTTCAGCTAAGATTTCAAGTACTATATTGAAGAGAAGTGGTGAGAATGGACAGCCTTGTCTAGTTACTGATTGAAGGAGGAATGCTTCAAGTTTTCCCCCATTGAGTAAAATCCTTGCTGTTGGTTTGTTGTGTACAGCTTTTATTATATTGATAAAGGTTCCTTCCATTCCAACTGTCTCTAGGGTTTTGATCATAAAGTGCTGTTGGATCTTGTCAAAAGCTTTTTCTGCATCTATCGAGAGTATCATGTGGTCTTGGATTTGGACTGGTTTATATGGTGAATTACATTTATTGATTTGCAAGTGATGTACCAACCTTGTGTGCCTGTGATAAAGCCTACTTGATCCCCATGGATAATCTTTGTGATATATTTTTGAATTCGATTTCTTAAGACTTTGTTGAGAATCTTTGCATCTGTGTTCATCAAAGAGATTGGTCTATAGTATTCTTTTTTAAGTGTATCTTTATTAGGTTTTGGGATTAAGACGATATTGGCTTCATAGAAAGAATTTGGTAGTGTTCCTTCCTTTGCTATTTGATGGAACAGTTTAAGGAGTATTGGTGTTATTAGCTCCTTAAATGTCTGGTAGAACTCTGTGCTGAATCAATCTGGTCCAGGATATTTTTTGGTGGGAAGATTCGAGATTACTTCATTGATTTCCTCATTTATTATAGGACTATTTAAATAATTCAAAACTTGCTGATTCAGTTTAGGTAAGTCATGCTTACTTAGGAATTCATCCATTTCTTTTGTGTTTTCAAATTTCACAGAGTGTAAGTTTTTGAAATATGAAGTTACAATTCTCTGAATTTCTTGGGTATCAGTATTGATAACTTCATTTTCACTTCTAATTTCTTAATTTGGATTTTCTCTCTCATGTCTTGGTTAATTTAGCTAGGGTTGTATCAATCTTACTGATTTTTTCAAAGAACCAGGTTTTTGACTCTTGATTCTCTGTATGGTTTTCCTTATCTCAATTTCAGATATTTCTCTCCTTATTTTGCTAATCTCCTCTCTTCTACTGCTTTTGGGATCAGATTGCTCTAGTGTCTCTAAAGCTTTAAGATGCATTTTTAGGTTATTTATTTGTGATCTTTCCTTTTTTTGATGTAAGCATTAAGAGCTATGAACGTACCTCTTAGGACAGCTTTCATTGTGTCCCAAAGATTTTGGTAAGTTGTATTTTCATTATCATTCACTTTCAGAAAATCTTGAATTTCCTTTTTAATTTCTTCCTGAATCCAATTCTCCTTCAACCTCATAGTGTGAAGTTTCCAGGAGTTAGTGTATTTACTGTTGTTTGTTGTGTTGTGGATGTCAACCTTTAGACCATAGTGGTCTGATAGGGTATAGGCTAGAATTTCAACTTTCCTGTATATGTGGAGATTTGTTTTGGTGCCCAATATGTGATCTATTTTGGAGAAAGTTCCATGTGCTGCTGAGAAAAATGTGTATTCTTTGGTGCGTGGATGAAAAGTTCGATAGAGATCTGTAAGGTCCATTTCAGTAAGGGTTTGATTAAATTCCAAAGTGTCTCTGTTAAGTTTTTGACCCACTGATCTCTCCCATGTTGAGAGGGCAGTATTGAAATCCCCAAGAATTATCATTTGGGGGTTCATTTCTCGCTTTAGATGTTGTAGGATTTTCTTAATGAATGTGGAGGGGCTCGTATTGGGTGCATATATGTTCAGTATTGTGAAGTCTTCCTGGTGAATTGTACCTGTATCCATCTGTGTCTCTTATGAATTTTTTTGGTTTGAAGTCTACTTTGTCTGATAGCATAATGGTTACCCCTGCCTTTTTCCTGGTTCCATTAGCTTGCAGAATTTTGGAGCAGCCTTTTAGTTTTAGGATGTGCCTATCTTTTGTGGTGTAATGAGTTTCCTGCAGGCAGCGGATTGATGGGTTGTGATTTTTAATCTAAGTTTCTAATCTGTGTCTCTTGATTGGTGAGTTAATTCCATTGACATTTAATGTTATAATGGGGAAATTATTTTTAATTCTGTACATTTTTTATGTTTAGTGGCTTTTGTAAGTGTATTGTTTGGCTTTTAGATTTTGGTGGTATTATATTTCCCTTCTGTCCCCCTGGATAAGCTTGTTTTTTTTCAAGCTTCTGTCCCCCTGGATACGCTTGTTTTTTTTTTTTTTCAAGCTTGAGTATCATTTCTAGCATTTTTTGAAGGCCTGGTTTGGTGGACTTGTAAGCCTTCAACTTGTCTTTGTACTGGAAAATTTTTTTTTCTCCCTTGATCATGATCGATAATTTTGCGGGGTGTATGAGCCTAGCTTGACATTTTTGCTCATTTAATACTTGAAGTACGTCTCTCCACACTCTTGCTTTTACGTTTTTTTTTTTTTATTTCAGCTCATACAAACTTATTAGGTACACCAGTTCCCTCCCTTCCTCCTCCTTCCCCGGTACCCCCTGCTCCTCCTCCCCACCCCTCTCCCTCCCCATCCCCCAGTGCCTCCCGCCCCAATTCCCAGAGTCCTTTCTTGTGCTTTTACGTTTTCATTGAGAAGTCATTTGTTATTTTAATAGGTTTACCTTTAAAAGCGACTTGTTTTTCCCTTGAAGCTCTCAGTACCATTTCTTCATCTTGAATGTGGAGTGTTTTGAATATTGTTTGCCGTGGCAAGTTTTTATTTTGGTCCTATCTGTTTGGGGTGCAGAATGCCTCTTGTATATGGATGGGCCTCTCTTTTTTTAGATGAGGAAAGTTTTCTTTAATGATAGTTTGAAAAATTTCCTCAGGTGTGGTAATTTGGGATCCTTGCTCTGGTATCCCATGAATACACTTGTTAGACTTCTTCAGGGTGTCCCATAACTCTTGAATATTTCTCTCAAGTATCTTTTTGGCTTTAACAACCTCTTCCATTGAGATAGTTAATATTCCCACTTTGTCTTCAAGGTCTGAAATTCTATTTTCTGCTTCGTTTGTTCTGCTGATAAGACTGTCTGTTGAGTTCTGGGTTGAGGATAACTTGTCTTTTAGTTCAGTTTAAACTCTGGTTGAGTCTGTTTTAACTGCTCTATGCTTATTTTTGTTTCTTGAACTGTTTTTCTCATCTCCTCCTAGGTCTGTTGTGTTCCTCTTCAAAGTGGTTGATGCGGTTATTCGACTCCTCCCGGATTTCCTCTTTCATAGTGTTGATCATGGTAATGATCATTCTTTGAAAGTCGTTATCTTGGTTCAAGCTTTCTTGTCTATTTTCTGTGGATTTGTTCTTGTTGGAATCTATCATTATGGGGGTAATTCTTTCAGTGGGAGATTTGTTTTCTTGGGTTTTGTTTCTCATGGATTTACACTTTGACTTGGGCATTGTCATTTTATCTCTTAAGACCTTCTTTCAATTTCTGCGTGTTTTTGGCTGAACTCAATTAGTTGGTATCACTATTCTCAGGCAGTTGTTATTAGTGTTTGCGTTGGTGTTGGTTACGCTTGTTGTTATTGTTATTTCCTAGATAAGGCTATTGGACAGTTAGTACAGAGGGTGGACAGGGGGTGAATATTAGAATGGTACTGCACTTTTACGATTTAGTATTTTGGTGATATGTGAGAGTGAGTGGTATAGTCCCTGAAGTTGTATATATTTTGGGGGTGGCTATATGGAAAATTACTCTACAGTAACTAATAATTGAAAGGAACAGGATGGTAAAAAAGGGGGGGTTTACTTATCTTTGGGTTGGATGTGAAGAATCTCTCCAATGTGATAGGATGAATTTAGCCGATTTCAGAAGTGTGACCTTTGTCCCCTAAAGCTTTGCTTGGGTCTTCTTTGGACTGTGTTGAATTCTGATGATCAGTGTGTCCTTGCTGGACTGCATGGGACCCAGGCAGAAGGGGAAAAGGCACAGGTACTGGCAGCCTGCACAAAAACCCTGGGGACCTGGGGTGTGACCCAGGGATCCTCCCTGGCCTGGAGCAGCACCTGCTCTGACTGGCTGGTAAGAGGAGCTGGGATGGGTGGGTTAGCTGGGGCTTGGGGGGTGAACAGGGGGTGATTACCTGGGGCACAATGTGTCCTTGCTGGATTGTGTGCGCAACCCCGGGTGGGTGGAGAAAGGGGAATCAAAGATTTCTTATGAAAACAAGAGATTTTACTTTGGTTTACAATTACCTGGTTATAGTTATTAGTCCAGCTTGGTGAGAAAACTCATACCAACACCAGAGGCCTAAGAAACTGGCCACCATATCCACAGGATTATAGAAAGAAGGACAAACTTCACTTGTCAGACAACATGTCTGCCATTATGCCAAAGAATATGAACTCAGTGAACCAGCTATACAAGTACAGCAATAGACTCATGCCTTCCAGCTCAGCTCAGGAGATGAACATCTCAGTAGTCCCACTGAGGTGCTGAAAAATGCGACTTTACTAAATGACCTTTCTTTGTTTTATGTATCTTCCCACAGAATAGTTCCACTTACCATGGACTGGAACTTCCCACCAATTAAACAATCTCCTGTAGACTTGCTCAGGGCTTAACCCACCATTAATTCTTCACAAATGTGCCCAAAATAAGATTGCAATTATCAAGTTGATACCTGCATTTAATTAACACAGGTAGAAACTATGCTATTTTAGCTGACATAGCATAAACAGGTAGAGTCCCACTTCCTGACACAACTTTGCCATCATGGTGTTGGAGTAAGTCAGATAAATCAGCAGGTTAAAAAAAATACCTTGAGTTTCAAAAGCTAGTACCCACAATATCTAGGCTTTAACAGAAAAATCACTTTTCATTTCAAGGATCAGAAAGATTTGAGATTGAATTTGAACTGCTAATCATCATATGCCAACACTAGGGTCAAAGAAATGCTATAATTATCTGAGAAATATTTAAAGATAATCATCAGAGAAATCTTTCATAAGCAAACATGAAAACACTTGAAACAAATAATGAGAAATGGCCTCAGCTCAGAGAGGTCTCATAGGCCTGCCCAAACACCATAGACATTTGCCATTGCTATTGGTTCTTCCCTAGAAACCCATAGCAAGATCTTATCATTAAAAATGCAACATGTGTGTATCAAAAACTATGGACAAAAATCACCAGGGGACCTTATTGAGTAGCTTATATAGAACCAGGAAATACTATGGAAGGTACTAGGGGAGAAAAGTTATCAAGAGTCTAATGAATCTATGAAAGCTACAAACTGCAATAACTGTCTCTGGCAAGAGGTGACCATCAGTGCAATAGTGGCACGAATGTTAACGAGGCAACCAACAGCTTTCCGATTGGTTTTAAGGCCCAGTTCTCATTCTTGGTACTGTAAAGTAGAACAAGACCCTATGAGAGGGGAGGACATAAATCCCAAGGGTAGTGCAGAATATGAAGGTTAGCTATAAAGTTACTATATCAAACTATCTTTTAAACAACTATCATTATATCCATAGGTTGGAGGAACTGTCAACCTAGAAACATACTTCTGCAAAGAAAAGTTTTATAGAAAACTGGCTAGAGTACAGAAAATAAGTAACTGGATGCTT
Organism: Typhlomys cinereus; assembly: GCA_023101885.1. NCBI lineage: Eukaryota > Metazoa > Chordata > Mammalia > Rodentia > Platacanthomyidae > Typhlomys > Typhlomys cinereus. Next base: position 7,413,201 of record JALPQD010000051.1, read on the forward strand.
GGCCCTAAACAGGACATCTAAACCACTCCAGTCCCTATCCCAAGACTCAGGGAACATCTTGAAAGAAGTGGTAAGGTTGTAAGAGCCTGAATTGGGACAGGAGTGAGGCCAGACACTATATTCTGGTCCTGACAGGGATGTTGTACTTTTGATTTCATAGCAGTTATGTTTATTTCAATAAACCTGCACAGGAATTATCCTATCAACATTTTACCATGGTCTTCCAAGAGGCTCCATGCCTTCCTGAGAGATTGACAAGGACTAATGCTAATGGGAAGGAAATGGAAGATGTTTTCTGAAAACAAAAACAAAATCTGGTCTAACCACTGCTCTATGATTCATGCTCCAGCAAGTGCTCAGGCACATGTCATCAAAGCCAATCCAGATGAAATCCAGTGGGCCACACATGTGAAAGGACTTGATGATAGTAGAGAAACTGGCAGAGGATAAGAAGGATTATGAAAAGAAGAGGGAGAATGGGACTGGAGACTAAAGTGTAAAAATAGCATAAAGTCACTCACACATGTCACATTAAGAGAATTTTAAAAAGTAGGAAAGAGAAAAAAATGACCGCAACTAAGAAATATAAGATATATAGAAGAGGCAAGAAGGGAGTTCAGAGTAGAAAAATAGGATAACTTCACACAGGTGAATAGAAGAGCAAGACAACAGAATCATCAGTGACTTGGAAACTAGGATAATCCAAATTATTCAATCTGGAGGAAAGTAGGCTTTGAAAAATGAAGAAAAGGCTGGGGCTTAGTTTAGCAGTAGAACATTTGCCTAGTAAGCGTAAGGCACTGGATTCAGTATACTGCAGTTCATGTGTGTGCATGCTTACCCTCACATGGAGGTAGAAGGAAAAGATGGGGGCAGACACACAGACATGCTGAGACAGACACACAGAAAGGGAGAGGGAGAGAGACAGAAAGAGAGAGTAGGACCTCATGGGTAATTGTAACAGAATTTAAACATTTATGTCAGTATCTCAGGGGCAGAGAAAGAGTGAGACTAACAACTCCATGAAGAAAAATATTTTTGAAGACCTGCAAAACACAGACAGAAACTTCCAAGTTTAAAAAGCTCAGGAAAGCCCAAACACGACAAGCTTAAAGAACACATGAAGACATATTATAGTCAAATTTCTGAAAACTAAATAATGAAAATATCCTGAAAGCAGAGAGAAATGATACCTGACATAAGGAAAACACCTCATTTAAAGTGATTTCTTATCAGAAATAATCAAATTCTGAAAGAAGCAGTGCAGTAGGGCTGGAGAGGTGGCTCAAGGGTTAAGGCTCTGCCTTACAGGAGGAAGGTCCTGAGTTCGGATCCTAGACCCCACATACAGACGCCAGGCAGAAGTGGGGTGGCCTGCATTTCTGGTCCTGGTAGGGTGGAACTTGTGAATTCCTGGGCAGTGTAAACAAGGAGAGGTGGAGGTGGTCCATGTTGGTTCCTGAATTCGCCTGTGGTTCTATACACACACACACATACACACACACACACACACACACACACACGCATACATGCACAATTGAATAAACAAATTAAAAAAATGAAGCAGTGCAGTATTCATGGAATGATGAAAGAAAAAAAACTGTTCCAAAGGTCTGTGAAAATACATTTCAGAACAGAGAGGAATTTATGACATTCTTAGATGAAGAAAAATTAAGGAGGCTTGTCATTAGCAGAACCAATCTATAAGAAGGGCTAAAGAAAGTTATTTAAGCAGAAATAAAAGAATAATAATAAAGAAATAAGATAAAAAATCTTCAAATATCAGAGAAAAGAAAGCAAGATGAGTGAAAATCTGGATAAACATAACAGATTTTCATTCTCTTCTTGATTTATCTAAATAATGGCTGACATTGAAATCAAAACTAAGAATACTACTTGATGTGTTTCCTTTTAATTTTTTTCTTAGTCTATGTAACTTTTTAAAATCAACAAATCTTTATACATAGCATTAGGACAAGTTCTTGCAAGATTATCATGTGGGCTGGAGAGATGGCTCAGGGGTTAAGACTCTGTCTCAAAAGCAGAAGTTCCTGAGTTCGGATCTCAGGTCCCACATAAAAGTCAAGTGGAAATGGTGGTGGCTTGCACTTCCAGCCCTGGTGGGCAGAGCCTGGGAAATCCCAGAGCTAAGCAAGAAGGAGGTAGAAGTAATCCAGGATGATATCTGAAGTCATCCTTGGTCCTTCACAGGGACACATGTGCCCTCTGACACATACGCATGCGCACACACACACACACACACACACACACCCACACACACAAATAAATAAATAAAATAATAAAAAGATTATTATGTACTTTGACTATATTCATTTCCCCACCCCCCTTTTTTTTCCTTTAGTTGCCTCTCCTCCTTTCCATCTGAACTTGTTCCTGGTCTCCCTTCTGCTTTCAGGTCATATATATATAATACATATATTATATATGTAATATATATAATATACAATGCATATCTTTATCAAAAAAACCAGGTGACTAGAGCTGATTCTAGAACACACAAATAGAGAAAAATGTGGTATTTATCTTTCTGCATCTGACTTCACTTAATATAATTATCTCCATTTGCATCCATTTTCCTGCAAATAGCATAATTTTTGTTCTTTATGGCTTAACAAACATCTATTGTGCTTGTGCACCATATTTTTGTTATCTGTTCATCTCATGACAGTCACTTAGGGTGATTCTCTAACTTGACTACTGTGAAAAGTGCTGTAATATTCACGAATGTGCAAGTACCTCTCTGGTATGCCACCTTAACGTTCTTTGGATGTATATCCAGAAGTGGTACAGTTGGGTCATGTGGCAGTTCTATTTTTAGTTTTTTCAAGGACCCTCCTCAAACTGATTTCCACAGCAACTGGATCAATTTACATTTCCACCAGCATCGAGTAAGAGTTCCCTTTCCCATATTCAGTTTTCCCAGAAACTTTGAAAAGGGTTTTTTTTTTCTTCAATATGTATTCTTGGCTTCTGTTTAAAAAAGTCAGATGACTGTAACTGTGTGGGTTTGTATTGGGAAAGCCTAAAGTTGCTAGCCCCCTTCCTCTACTGCTCTTCCAACTGCCAAGGCAACACAAACCCCCCAGACCCCTTAGCAACAGTCCTAGGAAGGGTTGAGAAGGCTACATGCAAATTTCCCAGTCCCTGCTTGTAGGTAGCCCTAGTTGGGGGTCAAGAAGGCTACTTGCAAATTCCCCCAGTCACCATAAACTCAGGGGGGTTGAGGAAGGCTAGACAGGCTACACTGGAATTCCTCAGTCCCTGCTTGCGATAGCCCTATAAAATCCCTAAACCCTGCTGCCTTGTGGCTGTTTACTCTCACTGTGTTGAGGGATGGGCATCCCAGGCCTAGACTTGAATTTTTAATAAAGACTCCTTTGTTTTTGCATTAGGGGATGACTTCAGTGGGTTTCTTTGGACTTTGTGATCCAGGCATAACAGTATCAGGGTCCTATTCATTTGATCTTGGTGTCTTTTTGCACCAGAACCATGCTTATTTTGTTATTATGACTCTGCAGTGCGACTTGAAAACAGGTAAGTCTTTTTGCTTAGATTTCTTTGTTTTTTTCAGTGTCTTTTGTGCTTCCATGTGAATTTTAGGATTTTCTTCTATTTATGTGATTAATTTCACTGAAATTTGGAAAGGAATTATATTGGATTTGTGGATTGGTTTTACCGACATAGTCATTTTGCACTATTAATTCCATAAGTATGGAAGTCTTTCTGTTTTCCAGTGTCTTCAGTTTCTTTGTTCAGTGTTCTAAACTTTCCAGTGTAGTTTATTCCAAGGTATTTATGTATGTATGTATGTATGCATGCATGTATGTATCTATCATCTATCTATCTATCTATCTATCTATCTATCTGTCTGTCTGTCTATCTATCTATCTATCTATCTATCTATCTATCTATCTATCTATCTATAGGCCTCCAGGCACATTTTAGAGTTAAGTCCAGAGAGAGCCTGCAGGAGATTGTCTAGTTGATGGGTGTTGCAGTCCACTGCCGCAACTTCCAAATCAGAGCTCCCCCCTCACTAAGTGAGGCAAGGAGCCAGCGGATGAGGAACAAACACACATGCAGCTCCAAGCTTAGTGAATCTGAACCCATTTATTGAAATTTTAAGCAGAGTTTATATACTTTAGAAAATCTAGAGTAAAAGGTAGGGCCAAATTCAGGAAAACATCAAAGAAGAGCAGGACCAAAATTTTTTTTAACATTTTTTATTATTATTTCCGCTCATACAAACATAATAGGTACATTGGTTCCCCCCTACTCCCCTGCACCCCTTCCCCTCACCCCTCCCTCCCCATCCTCCAGTACCCCCCCAATCCCCAGAGAATCCTTTAATGTGCATGCTTAAAAAAATGAAATACTTTGGTATAAACCTAACCAAGGAGGTAAAAGACCTTTACAATGAAAACTTTAAAACCCTAGAGAAAGAAATTGCAGAAGACACCAGAAGGTGGAAAGACCTCCCTTGTTCCTAGATTGGCAGAATCAACATCGTAAAAATGACCATCCTACCAAAGGCAATATACAAATTCAACGCTATACCAATTAAAATCCCAAAGCAATTCTTTAAAGAAGTTGACCAAACAATCTCAAAGTTCATATGGAGGCACAAAAGACCCAGGATAGCAAAGACAATCCTGAGTAACAAAAACACTGCTGGAGGTATCACCATACCAAACCTAAGTCTATACTACAAATCCATAGTTATAAAAACAGCCTGGTACTTGCTCCAAAATAGACACACAGATCAATGGATAAGGGTCAAAGACCCAGATATAAGCCCACAAAATTATAGCCATTTGGTCTTTGACAAAGGGGCCCAAAAAATCCAATGGAAAAAGAACACTATCTTCAACAAATGGTGCTGGCAAAACTGGATCTCCACATGCAGAAGATTAAAGCTGGACCCGTACTTGTCACCATGCACAAGACTTAATTCCAAATGGATTAAGGACCTTGATATAAGGCCAGAGACTATAAAAACCATAGGTGAAAGGATAGGGAACTCCCTCAAGCTAATTGGCCTAGGCCAACAGTTCCTAAACAGACATCCAATGGCACAGTCACTGCTACCAACTCTCAACAGTTGGGATCTGGTGAAATTAAAGAGCTTCTGTTCAGATAAAGAGATTGTAACACGAGCTCAAAGGCAACCCAGAGAATCGGAGAAAATCTTCACTAACCACATATCTGATAGAGCTCTACTGTCCAGAGTGCACAGAGAACTTAGAAAACTAAACACTAAGGAAACAAATGGCCCAATTAAAAAATGGGCTCTGGAGGTTAAAAGAAACTTTACCAGGGATGAAATTAAAATGTCTAACAAATATCTTAAAAAATGCTCCACTTCCTTAGTCATCAGGGAAATGCAAATCAAAACTTCCCTGAGATATCATCTCACCCCGGTCAGGATGGCAAAAATCCACAATACAAACAACGACAAATGCTGGAGAGGATGTGGAGAGAGGGGAACTCTCCTACATTGTTGGTGGGAATGCAGGCTCATACAGCCACTCTGGCGAGCCGTCTGGAGATTCTTAAAGAAATTAAAGATTGAAATACCATTTGACCCTGCTATTCCACTTTTGGGAATAACCCCACATACAGCAAAAATTCACCTTGATAACAGAAGCATGACCATGTTCATAGCAGCACTGTTTACAATAGCAAAGTCATGGAATCAACCCAAATGTCCAACAGTTGATGAGTGGATAAGGAAACAGTGGTACATCCATACAATGGAGTACTACTCAGCCATCAAAAATGATGAATTACTGGAATTTGTGGGAAATGGATATCATTAAAAACAATTATATTAAGTGAAGTATCCCAGACCCAGAAAATTAAGTGCCATATGTACTCCCTAATAGGTGGCTCCTAGTACCAAACCCATCCAGCCCACCTAGAGACACTCTAAGATAAATCTCTGTAATACCTACAGTAATTGCAAGGATTATGAACAGGAGGGATGGGGTAGGAGGGCCACACCAGAAACAAGGAGAGAGGGGACCATGTTACAACAGAGAAAATAGGCCTCCATCAAGGACTGCAAGGGGTGAAATACAATTCCCATCAGGATGGAGTGAAGGGCTTTGCAGGAGCAGCAAAACTGCAAAAGAAAATCAATGAACCATAATCCAGAACTTCAGAGACTCTCTATCAACCACCTAGAACTAGGTCAGCCTAATCACTCCCCATCCTGAAACTCAGGGAAATTTGCGGAAGAGGGGGCTGTAAGATTGTAAGAGCACAAGGATGGGAGGAGCAATGATATGCAAGATACTCCACACAAGTTAGGGCGGAAGCAATCATAATTGAACTTTGCATGCCCTGCACAATGTCCCACACACTATTGACCCCATAAAGGACCAAATTCTTTACAGGATTATGTAAAACGTATTCATTCCAGGTAACAAAGGAAGAGCAGAAGTGACATGTATTTTCTGTGTGGGACCAGACATGATGTCTCCAGGTAGAGTTAAAAGCAGGCATGACACTCAGTTGCTAAAAGCAAAGGGACAATTAATTTTTCAAAGCAGATTTTCCCTGATTTATGTGTAAACATCAAATGTATAAGGAAGGGACTGTAACCTAGCTAGTCCTGAGAAAAGCAAACAAAAAAATCTAAGAACATATAGGATGTAAACTCCCAGAGGAAGGAATCCTCCTTCCAGAGGCAAAACTTAATTTACATAGGGAGAGCCCTTAGCACTTACCAACTGTTCATTTAGATGTTAATATATGACTCCCCAGGGAGCAGGCTTTAGGCCAGAACCCAGTAGTAACACTAAGGCCTGACAATTCCTGTATTTTCCTTATTTCTCTTATTTATATCAAATAATGCCATGTCCTTTATCCAGCAATTGTTTTCTGGAAACAATATTCTTTCATGCTGGACCTTGTCAAAACAGCATGGTTGGATAAGGACACAGCAGATGGTGAAGGCCCGGCACATAGTGGGTGGGACTTGTCCCTGGGAAAGCCAATATGATGAAAGGAACTAGTTGAGAAAGTGGGCACCTTTGGTATGCTTGGCCAGACATGCTGGTCTGGAAAGTAAGGGTCATCCCTCTCTCAGCTTTGCTGTTATTAATGTTTGCAAAAGTTGTAAAGCCTTGCTGAAGGAAGACCTTCATGTGTGTTAGCCCAGATCTGCTTCTTCCTGAGGTTTGTCCTTATGATGTCTCCTGATTGCTATGGTGACTGAACTAGTTTCCTGCTTCTGCCTCTGGCTATGCCTTCTGCTATGAATTCTCACCATAAATGGGCTGGATCCTCTCTGGAACTGTAAGCCAATAAATATCTTCTCTCTCCTAAGTCGCTAATCTGTTTTAATTCTGATAGGCTTGTCTTTATACAGTAATTAGTGCTTTTCTCTTGCGACTTCCAGTATTTTTTCTTTCCTCTCTATGCTTAATACTTTTAACTACAATATAGTGTAAGAGAAGGTTTTGCTATGGTCTAAGGTCTGCAAGTGGTTCAATAAATGGCAGGAAAGAATCAAAGTATTTACAAAGCATAGTTTTCTTTTTCAGACCTACAGCCAAGTATTGAAAAGCAAAGGACAGAGTCCTCAAAGGAAAGAGGGAATTCTTGTCAGAATCTGTTCATCTACACCCAGTGAGTATGAAACCTTTATTGGCTCAAAAAGGGCATGCCATTCCACTACCCATCCCTAGATTGGCCAAGTGGATTAGAGGCTATGTGATTGGTGCTTGTACTATACTATGCAAACTTCAGAGACATGATTAGGTAAGTGGGTGCAGGGGTCCCTAGAGAAGAACTTGGAATTGAGCAGCTAGAATCTTTATATTGGTAATTTAAGAGGTTCCATTGAGAATTTCATTCCTTTTAGGAATTTATTTGATATAAATAAGAGAAATAAGGAAAATACAGGAACTGTCAGGCCTTAGGAATCTTCCACCCAGGACTTTATCCCTCACTGTCAACCTAACCAAGGGCACTAACTAGCTCTGACACTCCTTCAGTGTTCTTTTTTGGGGGGGGTTCATTAGTTTAATTGTAAATCAAACGATATTGTTATTTGCATATTCTTTTTTTTTGTTATTTCCGATCACAGAAACTTAATAGGTAGACCACTTCCCTCCCTCCCTCCTCCTCCCCCCAAACCTTCTGCTCCCCTTCTCCTCCCTCCCCATCCCCCAGGGCCTCCCCCCCAATTCCCAGAGAATCCTTTATTGTGTATGCCTGACTTTCCACTGGGTCCTCCTCTCCAATGACGTACAAGGACCCAGTGGCATTTCCCTGAATCCTTTCTCGTGTTCCCCTTAAGCATAGGAACACTACTGTGGCTGTCAATCCCTTGCCTCCAAGGATCTTGGTGCCTTTAGCAGATGCTAGACTTTGTGAGGTCAAAAGTATGTTGGACATTGCGCAGGGCATGCAAAGTCCTATTATGATTGCTTCGGCCCTAGACAGATACTATAAAAACCTTAGTTAAAAGGATAGGGAACTCCCTCCAGCTAATTGGGCTAGGCCAACATTTCCTAAACAGACATCCAATGGCACAGTCACTGCTACCAACTCTCAACAGTTGGGATCTGGTGAAATTAAAGAGCTTCTGTTCAGATAAAGAGATTGTAACATGAGCTCAAAGGCAACCCACAGAATGGGAGAAAATCTTCACTAACCACATATCCGATAGAGCTCTATTATCCAGAGTGCACAGAGAACTTAGAAAACTAAACACTAAGGAAACCAATGGCCCAATTAAAAAATGGGCTCTGGAGGTTAAAAGAAACTTTACCAGGGATGAAATTAAAATGTCTAACAAATATCTTAAAAAATGCTCCACTTCCTTAGTCATCAGGGAAATGCAAATCAAAACTTCCCTGAGATATCATCTCACCCCGGTCAGGATGGCAAAAATCCACAATACAAACAACACCAAATGCTGGAGAGGATGTGGAGAGAGGGAACTCTCCTACATTGCTGGTGGGAATGCAGGCTCATACAGCCACTCTGGCGAGCCATCTGGAGATTCTTAAAGAAATTAAAGATTGAAATGCCATATCACCCTGCTATCCCACTTTTGGGAATAGACCCCCATGCAGCAGAGGTTTGCTTTGATAGCACAAGCATGACCATGTTCATAGCAGCACTGTTTACAATAGCAAAGTCATGGAATCAACCCAAATGTCCAACAGTTGATGAGTGGATAAGGAAACAGTGGTACATCTATACAATGGAGTACTACTCAGCCATCAAAAATGATGAATTACTGGAATTTGCTGGGAAAGGGATGTCATTAAAAACAATTATATTAAGTGAAGTATCTCAAACCCAGAAAATTAAGTACTGTATGTACTCCCTAGTAGGTGGCTCCTAGTACCAAACTCACCCAGCCCACTTTGAGACACTCAAAGGTAAACCTATGTAATATGATAATTGTAAGGATTATGAACATGAGGGATGGGGTAGGAGGGCCACACCAGAAACAAGGAGAGAGGGGACCATGTTACAGCAGAGAAAATAGGCCTCCATCAAGGAATGTAAGTAAGTAATGTGACACTTGGTTAAGTTCACAGACGTTTGTTCCTGATCATATACAACTGAGGGGGTATGAACTCACCAGAAGGGGAGGGCATATAGTCTTGCAGATAAAAAGTAATCATTTTGCAAATGGGTGATTGACCCCTCCCTCACTGAGGTTTCCTACTTTTATTACATCTACCCTTGAATGTGCTATTATAACAAGACTCCAGTTTAACAGCTTTTTGTCTCTGACCAGGGGGTGACATACAGTGCCCATCAGGATGGAGTGAAGGGCATTGCAGGAGCAGCAAAACTGCAAAAGAAAATCAACAAACCACAATCCAGAACTTCAGAGACTCTATATCAACCACATAGAACTAGGCCAGACTAATCTCCCCCCATCCTGAAGCTCAGGGACATTTGCAGAAGAGGGGGCGGTAAGATTGTAAGAGCAAAAGGATGGGAAGAGCAATGATTTGCAAGATTCTCAACACTAGTTAGGTCCTTCAGTGTTTTTTGATCTTGTGTATTTGGGATACTAAGTAAGTGCCTTTTGATCTGGGATGATCATTTTTTCTTCCAGACTCGGAAAATTTTCTGCCATGCTTTTTATTGAAAATATTTGTTCTGCTTAACTTTTTTCTCTTTTTCCTTCTTTTTTCTATCCCTTGCCCCTGCAGCTACCAGCATCTATAGCTCACCTGCCTTATTGATGTTTCAAACTTTAATAAAATGGTCCTCAAGGCTGCTTAGGAGCCTGTTTTAAAATTCTTTTATGAATCAGATGAGGAACCCATTTTTGGAGCAGTGCGAGCATGAGAACCAGAGTTTGGATCTCTAGCACCCACATAAAAAGTTGAGCATGTTGGTGCAAGCCTGTGATCCCGGCACTGGCAAGGCCGAGGTTGGAGGAGCCTTGCAGTGATTCTTGCTGAATTAGTGAGCTCCAGGTTCAGTGAGAGACCTTGTCTCAAAAAATAAGGTAGGGTGTGAGTGAGGAAGACATAAAGCAGTGATCTTTACACACACGCACACACACACACAACCTTACCTCACCCGCCACAAAGTTAAAAAAAATTATGTACCTAATATTAAATTTCACAGCTTAGCAAAACTTTTACATTTCTAATGAAGGCTGTTTTACATGAAAAATTGGGCCTGATCCTGGAAGGTGGAGCTTGGAAAACACCTGAGCAAAGGCATAAAATGGTAGAGCAATCCAGGATGATTCCTGAAGTCACCTTAGATCTCCTGAAGTGCACATGCTCAAGTGCCCCCTGGTACACACACACACACACACACGCACACACACACACACACACACACACCCCAAATAAACAGATAAATAAATAATCTATGCTTGTAGTAAAGTATTTCAGATGTTGTCCCCCTGAAACATTTATTTTAGAAAATAAGCACCTTTTTTTTGTAAATCTTATAACCAGATTTCCCCCCTCAGCCTCAGTTTATAGAATTAACACTTGAAAGTGCCAGACCCAAATCAAGAAGGAAGTTCAAAATTAAAAATTCAACTGGTTAACATTTTAACCAAGGCAAAGTATTATACAAGTAGTTTTTCTTAACCCAATCTATAGCTAACTATTAAGTATTTTAGCTGAATGACTTTTCAAAGGAATGGACAGAGGCAACAGGTCTTATATATTCATGTAGTTCAAAAATCATCCTTCCAAACACTTATGTTCATAAAACACACATTTTTCCATTTCTTTATTCTCTGTGTTTCATTTGTGAATATAGTGAATTTATGATTTTTCATATCAATCACCTATTCCATTCCTTATCCTCTTTCCCTTATACCCCTTCTTCTTCCTTGCCAGACTCCCTGCTATTTTCAATTCTTTTTCATGTGTGGCCCACTGGATCAAACACACATTTTAAAGTAGGTGTGCCAATTTGGGAACCTCACAGAAGAGAGGGCAGTGAGACAGTAAGAACCTAAAGATAGGAAGGTCCACCTTTGGACAAGATATCCAACTCAAGGCAGGACTTCTGTATCTAGGAACTCACTACAGTGAGACTTGTCCTTTCCAGACCTGCATAATGACTGACACACCAACATGCCCCCACTCAAGAGAGGTAAGAACATACAGTGGAAACCTTGGAGATTAGAGCTGGATGAGTGAAAGGAAATGCCCTTATCAGTGGGGTAGCCAGAAGAGAGGGAAGTTGGTATGCCACAGAGGCTTGAACACCCACAAGAATAGATGAGCCAGAGGGAATTCTGGGGTCTATAGAAGCAGACAGGCAGGAGGGTGGGATTGATGGAGGGATGGGGGGGAGAGACAATGGAAAGAAGCAGGAATAAGTACTCAATATGCTTGTAAAAGTGGAAAAATTAAGAAAAAAAGAAACAAACCAGAGGGAACCCTGGGGTCCATAGAAGCAGACAGGCAGGAGGTGGGGAGGAGTGGGATGGATTGATGAAGGGAAAGGAAGGGTATGGATGGGAGGGGGGATGGAAGGAAGCAGGGATAAGTACTCAATAGGCTTGTAAAAGTAGAAAAATAAAATAATCAAAAAGGGGAGAATTCTACAAAAATTAGGTATGCCAAGAATAGTAATTTTGGCATAAAATAAGTTAAAAAAGAAATGCAAAATGAGGTAGTCAGAGGTTTGTTACTCAGAGTAATATGGACTTGGTGTTACTTGGTATTATTAAGGCATTGTTGAAAAAAGCTGGCAACAGAAAAGCTTATGAAATGTGGTTCCTCTTGTTAAAGCTTTTGCTAGGGATGCTGCACATGTGGACATGTATCTATGTGCACATCCAGGCATATAGGTATCTTTCAGTGTTCACAGAGGACCAGTTCCAAGACTTTCTGGATGCCAAATTGCAGAGTGTATATTTACAATCCCTAACAGTATTAGTACTATAGAATTTTTTTTTAGAGAAATAACACAAAAATCTGTAAGTTCACCAGACTTCTGAGATTCTCAAGTGAGTGAACAGTTCTTGGTAGCATGCACTGCCCACTTCCATGTGTAGAAATGTGACAGATGTGACTTGTGCGACCTTGAGCAACAGAAGACTGTGGAAAGCAGTCACAATGCTGACTTTACTGCTCATCACTCTCTATGATGTTGCACCCAGATCACAAAGTCCAAAGAAACCCTCTGAAGTCACCCACTGATGCAAAAACAAAGGAGTCTTTACTAAAATTCAAGCCTAGGCCTGGAACACCCACCTCTCAGCACAGTGAGAGTGAGCGACCATGAGGCAGCAGGGTTTAGGGGTTTTATAGTGTTATCGCAAGCAGGGGCTGAGGAATTCGCATGTAGCCTTCCTCAACCCTCCCCTGGTGACTGAAGGCACCCTGCTTCTCTTGGTACATGCTGGGTGGGGGGGCTGGCACCAAGGGGTCTGCGGTTCCTTCAAGGACTGGCCATAAGTTAGTGGTTATCTGACTTCCCAGCCATCTGGTTGCCCCCCTGGAGGAGGGTGTTTGAGCTCCCAGGTGCCTGATTCTACTCAGGCTTATCTGGGATTCCTAGGTAAATTGTAGATTCTTAAGAGCACTAGAGCAGAAGGGCTTGCAACTTTAACTTTTTCACATAGGGTCTCGCATTCCCCCCTTTCTCAAGGCACATTCTGAGGCCCAATCATGGGCCAGAAGCAGAATATTCTTCCTACCCATAGGTTGTTTGTTTGATATGGAGAGCTCATCTCCATATGCTTTCATTTTATCTCTGGGAGGACTGGAGTTATTTCTTCAGCAGGAGTGTTTCTTCATGGTGATCCCAGCAGTGGTGGACGGCCTGTAGGAACTCCAAAGACCTTCAAAGACCTTCAAAGACTTTGAGAAACACATCCCAGCATGGCTGCGCTAATCCTGCCTCATTCCTCCCATAAACCTATTTGAGGGCTCAGACTGCTCTGGGGATAAAGGGCGATGACTCACTCTGGCTGCTTCTTGCTGACTCAGAGTGAAAGAAATAAGAGCAGTCTGATATCCTCATCTATGAAATGCTGGGATGGTCTAGAGGTCTTTTTTTATTTTTTTTATTTTAATACATTTTTTATTATTATTTCAGCTCATACAAACTTAATAGGTACACCAGTTCCCTCCCTCCCTCCTCCTACTCCGAACCTCCTGCTCTCCCTCCCTCCCTCCCCATCCCCCCGTGCCTCCCGCCCCAATTCCCAGAGTCCTTTCTTGTGCATGCCTGACTCTCCTCTGGGCCCTCCTCTCCGATGACGTACAAGGACCCAGTGGCATTTCCCTGAACCTTTCCTGTGCTCCCCTTAAGCATAGGAACACTACTGTGGCTGTCAATCCCTTGCCTCCAAGGATATTGGTGCCTTTAGCAGATGCTAGACTTTGTGAGGTCAATAGTGTGTTGGACATTGTGCCGGGCATGCAATATCCAATTATGATTGCTTCAGCCCTAACTTGTGTGGAGTATCTTGCAAATCATTGCTCCTCCCATCCTTTTGCTCTTACACTCTTACCACCCCCTCTTCCGCAATGTCCCTGAGCTTCAGGATGGGGGGAGATTAGTCTGGCCTAGTTCTAGGTGGTTGATATAGAGTCTCTGAAGTTCTGGATAGTGGTTTGTTGATTTTCTTTTGCAGTTTTGTTGCTCCTGTAATGCCCTTCACTCCATCGTGATGGGCACTGTATGTCACCCCCTGGCCAGAGACAGAAAGCTGTTAAACTGGAGTCTTATTATAAGAGCACATTCAATGGTAGATGTAATACTTATACCCAAAAGTGGAATCGCAGGGTCATATGGCATTAGGCAATGGGAGGGGTCAATCACCAATTTGCAAAATGGTTACTTTTTAATCTGCCGGACGATATGCCCTTCCCTTCTGGTGAGTTCATACCCCCTTAGTTGTAAATGATCAGGAACGAATTGTGAACTTAACTAGGTGTCATATTACTTTCTTGCAGTCCTTGATGGAGGCCTATTTTCTCTACTGTTACATGGTCACTTCTCTCCTTATTTCTGGTGTGGCCCTCCTACCCCATCCCTCCTGTTCATAATCCTTGCAATTACTGTAGGTATTACAGAGATTTATCTTTGAGTGTCTCTAGGTGGGCTGGGTGGGTTTGGTATTAGGAGCCACCTATTAGGGAGTACATACGGCACTTAATTTTCTGGGTCTGGGATACTTCACTTAATATAATTGTTTCTAATGACCTCTATTTCCCGGCAAATTCCAGTAATTCATCATTTTTGATGGCTGAGTAGTACTCCATTGTATAGATGTACCACAGTTTCCTTATCTACTCATCAATGTTGGACATTTGGGTTGATTCCATGACTTTGCTATTGTAAACAGTGCTGCTATGAGCATGGTCGTGCTTGTGCTATCAAGGTGAACCTCTGCTGTATGGGGGGTTATACCCAAAAGTAGAATCTCAGGGTGATATGGCATTTCAATCTTTAATTTCTTTAAGAATCTCCAGACGGCTCGCCAGAGTAGCTGTATGAGCCTGCATTCCCACCAGCAATGTGGGAGAGTTCCCCTCTCTCCACATCCTCTCCAGCATTTGTTCTTGTTTGTGTTGTGGATTTTTGCCATCCTGATCGGGGTGAGATGATATCTCAGGGAAGTTTTGATTTGCATTTCCCTGATGGCTAAAGAAGTGGAGCATTTTTTAAGATATTTGTTAGACATTTTAATTTCATCCCTGGTAAAATTTCTTTTAAGTTCCAGGGCCCATTTTTTAATTGGGCCATTGGTTTCCTTAGTGTTTAGTTTTCTAAGTTCTTTGTGCACTCTGGATAGTAGAGCTCTATCAGATATGTGGTTAGTGAAGATTTTCTCCCATTCTGTGGGTTGCCTTTGAGCTCATGTTACAATCTCTTTATCTGAACAGAAGCTCTTTAATTTCACCAGATCCCAACTGTTGAGAGTTGGTAGCAGTGACTGTGCCATTGGATGTCTGTTTAGGAACCGTTGGCCTACCCAATCAGCTGGAGGGAGTTTCCTATCCTTTCAACTATGGTTTTTATAGTCTCTGGCCTTATATCAAGGTTCTTGATCCATTTGGAATTAAGTCTTGTACATGGTGACAAGTATGGGTCCAGCTTTAATCTTCTGCATGTGGAGATCCAGTTTTGCCAGCACCATTTGTTGAAGATGCTGTTCTTTTTCCATTGGATTTTTTGGGCCCCTTTGTCAAAGACCAAATGACTGTAATTTTGTGGGCTTATATCTGGGTCTTCAATCCTTATCCATTGATCTGTGTGTCTATTTTGGAGCCAGTACCAGGCTGTTTTTATAATTATGGATTTGTAATATAGACTAAGGTTCGGTATGGTAATACCTCCAGCAGTGTTTTTGTTACTCAGAATTGTCTTTGCTGTCCTGGGTCTTTTGTGCCTCCATATGCATTTTGAGATTGTTTGGTCAACTTCTTTAAAGAATTGCTTTGGGATTTTAATTGGTATAGTGTTGAATTTGTATATTGCCTTTGGTAGGATGGTCATTTTTATGATGTTGATTCTGCCAATCCAGGAACATGGGAAGTCTTTCCACCTTCTGGTGTCTTCTGCTATTTCTTTCTTTAGGGTTTTAAAGTTTTCATTGTAAAGGTCTTTTACCTCCTTGGTTAGGTTTATACCAAGGTATTTCATTTTTTTAGGGGCTATAGTAAATGGGATGGTTTCTCTCAAGGCTTTTTCACTTCTTTCATTCTGGGCATATAGGAAGGCCTCTGATTTTTGCACATTTATTTTGTATCCTGCCACCCTGCTGAACTTCTCAATTAGTTCCAGGAGCTTCCTGGTGGAGTTTTTGGGATCCCTCAGGCATAAGATCATGTCATCCACAAATAGGGATAGCTTGACTTCTTCCTTGCCGATTTGAATCCCTCTTATGTCCCTTTCTTGTCTTATGGCTTCAGCTAAGGCTTCAAGTACAATATTGAATAGAAGTGGTGAGAGTGGACAGCCTTGTCTAGTTCCTGATCGAAGTGGGAATGCTTCTAATTGTTCTCCATTGAGCATAATCCTTGCTGTGGGCTTGTTGTATACAGCTTTTATTTTATTGATAAAGGTTCCTTCCATTCCTACTGTCTCTAGCGTTTTGATCATAAAAGGCTGTTGGATCTTGTCAAAGGCTTTTTCTGCATCTTTCGAGAGTATCATGTGGTCTTGGACTTTGGACTGGTTTACATGATGAATTACATTTATTGATTTGCGTATGTTGAACCAACCTTGTGTGCCGGGGATGAAGCCTACTTGGTCCCCGTGAATAATCTTTTTAATATGTTTTTGAATCCTCCTTGCTAAAACTTTGTTGAGAATCTTTGCGTCTGTGTTCATCAGAGAGATCGGTCTATAGTTTTCTTTTAGAGGTCTTTTATATAGATGGATTTATTACTTTAAGGTCCATCTAAAAGAGACAAAACACAGGTGAAACTTCTAAGATCTACACAAGGATTAAACCATTGTAACTGGGAAGGCACATGGGATAAACCAAATAAGTTCAGCAATCTTACTGTGGGTACAAGCAAGAGTTAGTAAGGAAAATCATGTTTGTAGGGTGTAAAAGCCAAGAGCTATAAGTAATTTACATATTGAAGACCTTTTTTTTTTTCCCTCTCTGGCTATTGTAAATCTCCAAGATCACATTTTAAAACCTGTACAGAGGAAGATTGAGCTTCTGACTTTAATAAGGAACATATTTTTCTTTACAATTAACTATGTGTGCCCAACATCCCATGAGTCCCAGAGTGAGCTTTTGTTGTTGTCCTATCTGAGTTGGTCCTCTCAGTCATGTGGGTTGACATCAGCACTAGGCATGGCAGCAGGTTCTAGCTTGGGAAAGTTGCATGTAGTCCATACAGACAATACAGGCCTGCCTGGTCTGTTCCTCCCATGATAGCATAAATTACAATCCAAGAGGGATCAAACATCTTTTTAAAGTCCTAGTGAATAGATAACATAGTCTTATACTTCTAGAATTTCCGAGTTAGTTCATAGGTGGGAATTTTACCTGTTGTGACAAGATTCTGGGGTCCCAAAAATCAGCAAGGAGCCAATACTGCTGTAATTCATATGAGGGCTTTATTTGCAGGTTTGAATCTGGGCTCACATTTGACCGACACCAGTATGGCAGTATTGAGCTGGAAAAAGTGTGGTCCTTTGTCTGGGTGAAGTTTTTATAGCTTACTGGCAAAGGGAGGGGGCCAACTTAGTAGTTACATGATTGGCTGACAGCCAACAGTTTTGGCGTGCAGGGATTGGCCCCTCCCACCCCTGTCTGCCCATGAGCAGTTTGAATTGCATCCTGTTTTACCCATGACACCTGGGGATAGCCCATAGACCTCTAGGTAAGGGGAGGAACAGGGGGTGGGCAACTCCAGTCGAGCAGAGACATTTTTCAGCTAGGCATGTGGGGTCACATTCCAAACTCCTAGCTTGTCTATAGTTAGAGCTAATGGCCACTCTGACTAGATCACATGAGAGCTCCACTGGGCCTCATAAGAAAGCTATATACATGTGGAGAAACATACTTAAAGAAAACCAAAATTGGGTTCTAGGTTTCCTCATTACCCACCTATGTTTTAAGACTCTTGAGGTTTTTCTTTAATTTTTTTTTTTTAGTGTATACATTCTGGCTAACAAGTCTATTTACTACGGTGTGTGACTAGATATAAAATCTCTAGTTGTAATTTGATTTAAAGTTAAAAGCAAGCTTTTTCTCTAGATTAGAGAGCAAGAAGCTAGTCCCAAAAACTTAAGAACAGGTAGAAGGCATACCCAATTTTCAGAAGAATTCTTCCTGCCAGAGACTAAACTTAAGTTATCTAGGGAGGAATTCCTAGCACCTGCCCATGGGCATTATTGTGACATTCCCCAGAGAACAGGTTTTAGGACTGAACTGGGCAGAAACATCAAGGCCTGACAATTCTTGTATTTTACTTATTTTTTAATTTATTTTAAATAATGTCATGTCCTTTTTCCAAAAGATGTTTCTTTGAATCCATCTTATCCAAATTGAGACCTAGTCTATCAGATTGATCGGATTAGGATGCAGCATTTAGGGTCTTTTTTAAAAAAATTTTTATTATTATTTATTCAATTGTGTGTGTGTGTGTGTGTGTGTGTGTGTGTGTGTGTGTGTGTGTAGAACCACAGGCGAATTTGGGAACCCCCATGGACTGCCTCCACCTCCTCCTTGTTTACTCTGCCCTGGGATTCACAGGATCCACCCTATCAGGACCAGAAGCACAGGCAACCCCGCTTCTGCCTGGCGTCTATACGTGGGGTCTGGGATCCGAACTCAGGACCTTCCGCCTGCAAGGCAAAGGCTTAACCCCTGAGCCACCTCTCCAGCCCCCAGCATTTAGGGTCTTTAAACTGCAGACTTTTGTTATATGCTATCGCCATTTTCTGTAATATGTGATTTTCTCTTTTAATATCTTTGGTGTGTCTAAAACCAGAACCACGTGGATGACTTTATAACGGTGCTAAAATATTTTATTCTATTAAGCCTAAGCCTAGAATATTCGGGCATTCGGGCATGTAAACAAAGGAATGCCCCCCAAAAACATTACTATTAAGTCTATTAAGTATGTAAGGAATCTCAGTAATTACTTTGTGACTGGTGAACCTGTCATTTCCCTGATCATTAACATTTTAGTAAAATCAAAGATTGACAAAAGCCTGGGAAGGAAGTTGAGCACTAAAATTTTGTGCTCCCTTGTCCATTAACATAGAAACAAAGAGGTTTCTCATTTACATGTTAAACCCAAGGTTCTCATGAGATGCTCAATCTGGCATTTTGGGCTTTCACTGGTTATCAGAGGCAAACTCTTTTTCCATTGGAGGGAAGCTATGAGCTTCAGGCCATTTCATTGGTCCCCAACAGAGGGCTTGACCCCTAGGTCCTTGGCTTCAGAGGGCAATCCTTCCTCTATTGGAATGTTGGAACCGAAGTTCCTCCAAGTCACCCGCCCCGACCCCAAAAGGAGACACGAGGACCGAGAGGCTGCTGCAAAGGCAATAGGCGAGTTTATTATTCTGGCATGCCAGGACCGCCTCCCTCCTGCAAGCAAGAGAAGAGCGGCCCCGACTGAGGTCAGGGTAGGGTTTTTATAGGGTATAGGGTAGCAAAACATATTTTTCTATAGCACTCTTTGGCACACTTTCTACAGCACACAAAGAAGTTGAGTCAGCCAAGGATGACCATCAGATGTTTTGGTCGAGGTCTCGGTCAGCACGTCCACGGCAGGGCTGACTTGTTTGTGCAGGATAGCAGTGGGCTTGGGGTGAAGCTTCGGTTATAGTTACAATAATAATACTAAGGCGTTGGTGGTGTTTGGCATAACTGCACGTATTGGGAGCATTTCCCGGAGTTCTGTGTGGGGAGGGGGCAAGCGGGCTTAGACAGCATATTGAAAACATTTCTCTGAGACCTTGAAGGGGGAAGATTTCTGGAACCAACTTTGGGGAGGGAGGTCTGGGTGGTTTGGCATCTGGCCCTCTTACAGGGACCTTGAGAGGGAGATGTTTTTCAGTCTCTAGCCACCTGTTGTTTTCAGAACTCTGAAAACTGCTGACCACCAAGCTCAAGGACATAGACATTTCTGCTTTTGGGTCTGTCTAAAATTTCTTTTTCTTCCACATTCCCCCCTTTTCTTTTGGTAAATTTTAATCTTAAAACTTAGAGGGGAGACAAGGGAAGCCGAGCCAACCGCAAGGGAACAGGGGCGTCGATCGCTCTAACTGCTTCCTGCTGGAAAGGGTCGGCGTCATGGAATTGTGGTGGCTTGGCTCCTTGTCTCTGTAAGGGAACAGAACATAGTTACAGTAAGGATTCTCTTTCCCCCTCCCTAGCTCGTTCATTTGCGTATTGTTGTCTTAATATCATAATTTGGACAGTATTAAGCCTGTCCTTGACAAAGGCAAGAAGCCTATTGATAATGCAGGGTCCAAAGGTCAGAATTATTATAAATATTAAAAGGGGGCCTGCTATAGCTGACAATAGCGTTGTGAGCCAGGGGGAGCTGTTGAACCATCTTTCAAACCATCCTTGTGATGCCTGATATTCTCTTTCTCTGTCCGCTATTCGTTCTCTGAGTTTGGCCATGGCATCACGGATTTCCCCACTATGATCGATGTAAAAACAGCATTGCTCTTTTAGAGCTGCACAGAGTCCTCCTTCTTTTAGAAATAGTAAATCTAGTCCCCTTCTATTCTGTAAAGCTACTTCAGATAAAGATGTTAAAGATTCTTCAAGCCTGCTTATAGATTTTTCTAAGGCTTTTAAGTCTTCAGCCATTGCATATCTAAGGCTATCAAATTTAGTTTGGGAAGTTATTAGCCCTGCTGCCCCAGTACCTACTCCGGCTAGAACTCCTGCACCCATCAGTATGGCCAAGGTTATACTCACAGGTTCTCGCCGAACCCGAGTCCGGGTACTTTTAAACAAGTAGGCATTTATCAAGTCTGTTTCAGGATGATAGTAAATTCTAGGCATGAGTTGGACTAATACACAAAAGTGAGAAGAGGAGTTAAACACATTAGTATTTATACAAGGAGTGAGGCCAGTGTTGCAGGCCCACCAAGCATTAAGGGGGGGCACAAAATATGTACCCGCGGATGTGTTCAATGAGGTTATTGTATGATTGCATAGTGGCTTATATTTTGGAGGGACATTCCCGATGCATAACCCTTTCCCTGTGACTTCCTCGAGGGTTATCTTGTTGCCCATCTCCCAATTACATTGATCATGGCGGTTATTGTAGGCAACTAAGTCATCAAGCGCTATTCCCTCATAGTAAGGGGGTGCTGCACTCAAACATAACCAGCATGATGTTGATGTTAACTCAGGATGTGTTTGATTGAGCAAATTATACCCTCCCTTGATTAAATCCTTAAATCTCTGAGTTTGTGAAGGTGCCTCGCGGGGGTCAGTAGTGGTGAACACCATCTCAGTCATTTTAGAATTAGTTGGGCTGGGGGATAGAGAAGTGTCGTAACTGGAGGTTGTTTTTAACTTAAGATTAGATTCATCTCCTTTTTTAGATCTTTTTTTACTGGTTAGCATTTTATTAGGCCCCATTGGAACGTAAAGGAGGTCTTCTACTTTGAGCTGAACAGTAAATATTAGTCCGGGGTTAGTCTGACCAGGGCGATTTAGTCTAAGTCCCCAGGTGTGTCCGACCTTCCAATCTACTTGTTTCCCTTTATTAGTGAAGGTCATAGTGATGTTAGATTCTCCTCGGACTGTCTCAGTAAATTTAATTAAGTCTCCCCCTTTTGTTTTCCACCAGCCTTTAGTGTAAGTCTCACAACCCCAGGAGGCACAATAGAAAGCTTCTGGCCCCCCACATTTAGAAGTACGTTTCCCTCCGGGACATATATACCAATCGTCAACACGACAGAGAGGGTAGTTGTTTTTTCTACTCCGCTGGACATCTCTGTCTGGCCAAGAATCTTTAGCCAAGACACATAAGTCAAAAGAAAGGTCGGGGAACCAGACATTCAATGGGGTGGAGTTAGTGGCTAGGTTGAGGGTAAGGCCTGTTTCTATATTGGTGATAGTCCATGTCAGCTTATAGGGCTTATAGGGATTAACCCCCAGAGTCCCATTACTTAGCTGGAACTGGTGCCATAGCATTAGAGCGACGAATGCGGATCTTGAGGGGGTTGTCCATTTTTTCTGCAGTCCAGACGTCATTCTTAGATGCTGGTTGCGCCTTTTTGATGTGTGAGACATGTACCCAAGCCGCAATTCCATCAACCTTTACTGCAGTGGGGGTGGTCAGTAGCACAGTGTAGGGTCCCTTCCAACGAGGCTCCAATGTATGGACCTGGTGCCGTCGAATGTAGACAAGATCCCCACAGCGGAACTGATGTCTTTTTGATGTAGGCTCTCCTGGCTGATAGGCAGCTGACACCTGAGTCCAGAGATCGTCCTGGACTGCTTGGATACCTTTGAGCCTAGTAATTAGAGTCACATCATTAGTGGGGAGCCCAGTTTCTTTTATCTGAGTTATGGGGGCAGGGGACCCATAGAGGATTTCAAAGGGGGTGAGTCCTAGTTGTTTAGATGGGGTATTTCTGGCCCAGAACAAGGCTAATGGTAGGAGCGTCACCCAGTCTGATCCGCCAGTCTCCATGGACAATTTGGTCAAGGTCTCTTTTAGAGTTCTATTCATTCTTTCTACCTGTCCTGAGCTCTGGGGTCTATAGGCACAATGAAGTTTCCAATTAATCCCCAGGAACCTGGCTATTCCCTGACTTACCTGAGCAATGAAGGCTGGGCCGTTATCTGACCCGATTACCTTAGGTATGCCAAACCGGGGAAAAATTTCTTCCAGGATCTTCTTTATAACAATTGTTGTAGTTTCATTCTTTGTGGGGTAGGCCTCTACCCATCCTGAAAAGGTGTCTATAAAGACTAGTAGGTATTTATATCCATACTTAGCAGGCAATATTTCAGTGAAGTCTATTTCCCAATAAGCCCCCGGCCGGTCCCTCTGAGTCGTTGTCCTAATTTTCTTCCTGTGGGTTGAGAGTTTACTAGCCTGCAGGGTTCACATGTTGTAATAATTTCATCAATGAGGTGGGACATCCTAGGGATCATAAATTCAGTATCTTTAATAATATCCTTTATTTTGGCTCCCCCTAAATGAGTCCATTGATGCATTTGTAGGACTAATTCCCTTGCGTCTTTTCGGGGCAAAATTATCAGTCCAGTAGGGGTCCTCCAAGCCCTTAGTTCTTTGTCAAAGGACTTGTCAATTTTCTCCATTAATTTTAAGTCCTCTGGTGAGTATTCATATGTAGGCTTCTGTTCCTCTAATGTTAAAGTGGGAATTGTTTGTAAAGCTGCCTTCCTTGCCTCTTGATCTGCCATGTTATTTCCCCGGGCTATCTTATTGTCATTTCTCTGGTGCCCTGGACAATGAATTATACTCACTTTTGCAGGCATGTGGAGTGCATCAAGGAGGTCTAGGATCTCGCCCTTATTCTTGATCTCCTTACCTTCTGATGTCAGCAGTCCTCGCTGTTGATAAATGGCTCCATGGATATGGGCCGTCGCGAAGGCATATCGACTGTCTGTGTAGATGTTGATTCGCCGTCCTTTACTCATTTTGAGGGCCTTGGTCAGGGCTATTAATTCAGCTTTTGGGCTGACGTTCCAGCAGGAAGTGGTGAGGCCCAGATGACCTGAGTTCCATCTACAACAGCCGCCCCAGCCTTCCTTTCCCCATGGTCTAGAAAACTGCTTCCATCAGTGTACCAAGTCATCTCAGCGTCAGGCAAGGGCTGGTCAGTCAAATCTTTTCGCCATCCATGAGCCTCAGTGAGGATCTGTAGGCAGTCGTGGACCGGGGGATCCAACTCTGGCTCAGGCAACAGAGTTGCTGGGTTTAATCCGGTGGCTGGCCGGAAAGTAATTCTATCATTATTTAGCAGCAAGGCTTGATAATGAGTCATCCGGGCGTTGCTGAGCCATCGGTCTGGTGGTTGCCGGACCACATTTTCTAGGGCATGGGGCGTTGCTACAGTCAAATTTTGCCCCATGGTCAGCTTATCAGCATCCTTTACTAAGATGGCCGTGGCCGCTATTATGCGCAAGCAGGCTGGCCATCCGGCCGCGACTGGATCTAGCCTTTTTGACAAATAGGCTACTGGTCTTTTCCAGGGTCCCAGTGTCTGTGTCAGCACTCCCTTGGCTATCCCTTTACTTTCGGCCACATAGAGGTGGAATGGTTTGGTGACATCTGGCAGGCCTAAAGCCGGTGCCGACATAAGGGCCTTCTTGATATTATCAAACGCCAATTGTTCTTTTTCAGTCCAAGTAAAAGGCTTAGTATTCTTAGTCAAAGCATATAATGGAGCTGCTAGTTCTGCAAAGCCTGGTATCCAGAGCCTGCAAAACCCCGCGGTTCCCAGAAATTCCCTCATCTGTTTTGGGTTCTGGGGTGGCGGAATGTGAAATACAGTCTGCTTCCGTGCTTCTGAAAGCCACCGCTTTCCTCCCTCCAGTAGGTACCCCAGGTAACTGACCTTTTTCTGGCAAATCTGGGCCTTTTTGGCTGATGCCCGGTACCCCAAGTTTCCTAATTCCTGTAGCAGTCGCTCGGTGCCTTCACGGCACGTGGATTCATCAGGGGCAGCCAGCAGGAGATCATCTACGTATTGTAAGAGAGTTACCTGTGGGTTTTGGGCTCTGAAAGGTAGGAGATCCTGATGTAAAGCTTCGTCGAAGATGGTGGGTGAGTTCTTGAATCCTTGAGGAAGCCTCGTCCAAGTAAGTTGCCCAGAAGTGCCTGCCTCTGGGTCCTTCCATTCGAAGGCGAAAAAGGGTTGGCTGGCAGGGGCCAGCTTCCAAGCAGAAGAAGGCATCCTTCAGGTCCAGTACTGTGTACCAACTCTGGTCTGGAGGAAGAGAGCTCAGGAGAGTGTAAGGGTTTGGAACAGTCGGGTGGATGTCTGTTACCCGTTTATTTACCTCCCGGAGGTCCTGTACTGGTCTGTAGTCATTAGTTCCCGGCTTTTTCACAGGCAGTAGAGGTGTATTCCAGGCCGATTGACATGGACGAAGGATTCCTGCTTTCAATAATCTAACAATGTGTGGCTTTATCCCTTCCTTAGCTTCTGCAGTCATGGGGTACTGTCGGACTGCAATTGGGGCTGCCTGAGATTTAAGCTCAATGTGGACTGGGGGCTGTTGTATAGCTCTTCCTGGACCCCCTGTCTCTGCCCATGCTTTGGGGAATCGACGCAGCCATGATTCTATCCCCTTGGGGGCTCTTAGTGGGGGTTCAAATAATCGGTGTTCATCTTCTAATTTGACAGTTAGAACTTGTAGGGGCCGCCCTTTAGGGTCAGTTACTGTTGTCCCCTCTGGGGAAAAGTGAATATGAGCTCCCAGTTTGGTTAGCAAGTCCCTTCCCAAAAGTGGGTAAGGACAGTCGGGAATGACTAGAAATGAGTGGGATACCCGGCCCACTCCAAGGTCCACCGTTCTTCGGGTAGTCCATAAGTATTGTTTGTTTCCGGTGGCCCCTTGTACCCAAGATTTCTTCCCAGAACGCTTTCCCTGGTCTTGCAGTAAAACAGAATGTTGAGCCCCGGTATCTACAAGAAAATCAGTCTTCTTCCCCTCCACACATAAGGTTACCCTGGGTTCAGGGAGGGGTGCTGAACCCCGTCCTCCCTAATCGGATTCTTCCCCCAGGGCTAACACTCGAGAGGAGTTACCTGGCGGGCGTCTTCGGAACGGAGGTTTCTTGAGGCAGTCCTTTGTCCAATGTCCTTTTTCTCCACAACAGCGGCATTGATCCCGGTTGATTTTCCTATTCCCTCTATTGCTCAGGTATCCCTCTCTCTCTCCCTGCTTATCTTGTCTGTCTTGTATTACTGCAGCCAGGATTTGAGTAAGCCTTTTCTCATGCTTTTTATCCCTGCTGTCTTTTTCCTTTTCCCTCTTCTGTTCTTCTATATCCCTATTATAGAAGACTTTCTCAGCCACCTGCACTACATCTCTCAGTGACTTATCTTGTAATCCTTCTATTCTCTGTAATTTCTTTTTAATGTCTTTGGCTGACTGATCTATAAAAGCCATCATCACTGTAGCCTTATATTCTGGGCTAGTAGGGTCAAAAGGGGTGAACCTGCGAAAGGCTTCCATAACCCGCTCAAGGAAAATGGCAGGTGCCTCCTCTGATCCCTGCAAGACCTCTCTCACCTTAGTCAAATTAGTAGACCTGCCATTAGAGTCTGGCGGTAGACGTTGAGACGCTCCCTACCTTCAGCAGTGTGGTAGTCCCAGTTAGGTCTGGTCAGGGGAGATGCTGCATCTATGAGGGCCGGAATGATGGTAGGCCTCCCATCCTCCCCAGGCACATTCTTTCGAGCCTCCAGTAGGACCCATTGTTTCTCTTCAATAGTGAGAAGAGCTCCCAACAGTTGTTGGCAGTCCTCCCATGTTGGCTGGTGAGAGAAAAGAACCGACTCTATGAGCGAGATCACAGCATCAGGATTCTCCGAGAAGGGGGGGTTCTGGTTCCTCCAGTTATACAAATCTGAGGATGAGAAAGGCCAATATTGAAGGGGTCTATTTCCCTGTTCGTCCGGAGGACCATATTCCCGCAGGGGCAGTGTGGGAATGGCATCTTTATGCTGGAGCCTCTGCCTGGTGCCTGCTGCAGGTCCCTGGGTAAAAGCTGTTAATGAGGGGTATTGGGAAGGAGGTAAGGGATCAGGCGGAGAAGGTGGGGCAGAGGCAGGAGATGGGAGAATTCCAGGGGATTGAAGTTCTCCTGGTCTTTCTGGTCTCTGCTGGACGTACGGGAGTGGTTGGTCCAGCAATCCCTTCTGCGTCCCATCTTCCTGTAGAACCTCTGTTTTACCCCCTTGTTTGGGGGACAGGGTAGAGAAGGCAAGAATTGGGAAAGGTTGGGGAACAAAAGATTTCATCCAGGATGGTGGATCCTGCACCAAGTCTTCCCAGGTCACTATGTATGGTACCTGGTCAGGGTGCAGCGGGTGTCCGTGCGGTCCCTCCTGGAATATCTGTTTTTTAACAAGGGAGATTAATTCTTTTTGAAAAGATCCTTCAGGGGGCCATCCTACATTGAAGGAGGGCCATTCATTCTTGCAGAATGTCTGCCATTTACTCTTTCTCAGTTCTAAAGAGAGATTATGTCCTCTTTCCCTAACGTCCGTCCAATGGTCAATCGTCAAGTCAAGGGGCGTTGATTGAACCTGCCCCATGATATATCTAATTTCCTGAAAACAAAAGTACCCTAAGAACACAGAGTAAAAAACAATAACAAATCCAACAATTACCCGAGACGCCCGGTTCCCGAGCGCTCGCTCGAGAGGTCGCACTCCCGGGAAGAAAGTGAAAGTAAAAGAAGCCGGCAACAGAGGAGCTCGGAGGCCCGCTGCAGTTCGGGTATGTCCTCCTTCTCCAAAAAGTCTCACCATGAGCCCAGTTGGGAAAATCCCATCCAACTGCGGCTTACTCGACAGGGTTGGGTTCAATTGGGAAAATCCCGTCCAATTGCCCAAGCCTTATGGGGGAGTTCAGCTGGGAATATCCCGTCCAACTGAGCCCAGTTGGGAAAATCCCATTCAACTGCGGCTTACCCCCTGCTGCCCCCGGGGTCGGACCGTCGTCCTTGCCCCCCTGCGAGGTCTCGGACACGTCTGTCCACCTCTTGACGGGTACAGCCCCAATTTCGTCCCACCTAGGTGGCCTGGAAAAGAAACTGACACGAGAGACCACAGACATAATGCACGAGACACAAGACAATTCAGGAGCTCCACTCACCTTCAACCTGGGTCGTCGCTTCCCCTGGGGTGGGTTGGGGCATTCCCGGCCAACGCACCAGATGTTGGAACCGAAGTTCCTCCAAGTCACCCGCCCCGACCCCAAAAGGAGACACGAGGACCGAGAGGCTGCTGCAAAGGCAATAGGCGAGTTTATTATTCTGGCATGCCAGGACCGCCTCCCTCCTGCAAGCAAGAGAAGAGCGGCCCCGACTGAGGTCGGGGTAGGGTTTTTATAGGGTATAGGGTAGCAAAACATATTTTTCTATAGCACTCTTTGGCACACTTTCTACAGCACACAAAGAAGTTGAGTCAGCCGAGGATGACCATCAGATGTTTTGGTCGAGGTCTCGGTCAGCACGTCCGCGGCAGGGCTGACTTGTTTGTGCAGGATAGCAGTGGGCTTGGGGTGAAGCTTCGGTTATAGTTACAATAATAATACTAAGGCGTTGGTGGTGTTTGGCATAACTGCACGTATTGGGAGCATTTCCCGGAGTTCTGTGTGGGGAGGGGGCAAACGGGCTTAGACAGCATATTGAAAACATTTCTCTGAGACCTTGAAGGGGGAAGATTTCTGGAACCAACTTTGGGGGGAGGTCTGGGTGGTTTGGCATCTGGCCCTCTTACAGGGACCTTGAGAGGGGAGATGTTTTTCAGTCTCTAGCCACCTGTTGTTTTCAGAACTCTGAAAACTGCTGACCACCAAGCTCAAGGACATAGACATTTCTGCTTTTGGGTCTGTCTAAAATTTCTTTTTCTTCCACAGGAGATCCCCATAGTCAGGACATAGGCCATGTGGAAGCTTCCTGTGCTTGCAACCATCTTAAAGTGCCCAGTCTAGTCATATTCAAAGCATCTTCCCCATCTTTC
Organism: Typhlomys cinereus; assembly: GCA_023101885.1. Taxonomy (NCBI): domain Eukaryota; kingdom Metazoa; phylum Chordata; class Mammalia; order Rodentia; family Platacanthomyidae; genus Typhlomys; species Typhlomys cinereus. The sequence goes on from JALPQD010000051.1 coordinate 7,441,878, forward strand.
CCCTGTCGGAAGGGGTCCTGGGTTGATCTGCTTGGGTGTGCCTGTTAGTAATCTATCTATCCCCCTAGGCAAATGTCAAGTTCTGATTTCTTTGCTTCCTGATTCTTTTTCTTTTTCTTTTTTTTTTTTTCCTTTCTCTATATTAAGTCCTAGGTCACCTGCCCTATTTTAAAGCTCTTAAAATGGTCCAAAAATAAGTTTAAAGGAGTTATCTGCATCTGTCCCATTTCATCTGTCAGTGGGGCCATGAGACAACACAGAACAAAAAGAAAGGACAAACAGAAACAAAGGATTCTACCTTCAAGACAGAAACAAAATTTCCTGACTGTGGACTATTTAATCACAGTGTTCCAACCTCTCCCTTGTAGATGAGGATGCTATTCTCCAGATGGGGCTTTGGCTGAAGTGGAAGCTAGATGAAATTCCTGTTCCACCTTAGTCTCTCAAGGGCATTTCTATTGGGAGACAAAGTTTCCTGAGCTACTAGCTGGTACTTTTGGTACAAATCTTTATAGTCTTTTAACTTTCTGTCACTTGTTTGCCATTGTTTGTCTAGTTGGATGGTATTATAACTTAAAGATATTCCTTGGGTCATCTCTTGTCTAAGATATATACAGGGCATGTCCAAGAATATACTGCAAGTTGACTCTCTTTCAGGTTGGTAGTACTATACATTCATATTTTCCAGATAGTCCCTGGACACAGGAAGGGGAAATCTCTCTTTTGCTTCAGTTTAGTGGACCTGGACTTGGGGAAAGGACACATGGCTCAGCGGAGTTCTATCAATCACTATATAAACCCAGCCACTGACTGAGGTCAGTGCTGTATGCAGCCCGTGGTCAGGGGAGCTAGTACTCCACCTAATGCCACTCATGGTCACGAGAGCCAGAGCCCCTGCCCAACAACACTAAGAGGGGAGAGTCCATGGTCCACGCATGCCGGAAGCTTCCTTCATTTCCTATGTTATTTAAACCGTATTGTCATTGTTTCAGACGTGAAGCACTTTCCTTACAGGGCAAACATTTCTAGGAATTTTCTTTCATTGACTAAAAGAGCTAAAGTCACATTGATCCCCACCACATGGCGCAGACTGGACAAAGGATGGGAATCCCTCCAGGAGAGATCATTCAAGTGCCAGCCTGGCCACACTCTTTACAAAGTCATGGGTGATAACTTAGCCATAGTGGGTTCAGCTATTTCATGACTTGCAATTGGATTCTAATCAGATCCCACCCCAGACCATATGTTATCACCATGGAAATGCAGAACTGGCTCAATCCAATCCCATGGCTTTAAGAGATCTTAGGGATCTCATCATGGGATTACAAACTCGAGCACAGAGGCATGACAGGTTTCCCATCTCAGACCAACATTTACTCACACATTCACACAAAGGTTAAAGACATTCCCTCCCTCATTTCAAAGTGCCCTCTTTTTTTTCCCTCCAGGAGAAGCCTGCTCCAAAAGGTGAGCAGGGATTGATTTAACAGCTGGCCTTGAGACTGTTCCAAGCTGCAGCTGAGGCAGCATGGGCAGGGCCTCAGCTTCTTGGTCTGACCTGCTCTGGAACCCACCTCCCAAGAAGTGGATGAGGGTCTTGCCAGGGCTCCTGCAACTCCTAGTAACCAACTTCTTATTTAATCAAAACAAACAATTGAAATACATTTGAATACATGAAGCTTAATTTTTAATTTCTAATTTCTGAGGTTCAATGTCCTTTCTTTTGTAATATGGAAGAAGTGTAATATTTCCTTTAACTATCATTTCTAATTTTCAGTGTTTTCATAAACTTAACATTCCACAAACCTTCATAACATACTTTAACATTCTTTTAAGTAACTAACTCATAAACCTCCTGCACATACTTTACCTTTCTAGGTAAGATATCTCATCTCATAAACCTTCTTTTAAACCTTCTGCACATCTAAGTACCATTCCTTTTTTTCATATTTTTTTCCTTACTTGATGGTTCCCTGATGTTTTGACATTAGATATCCTTTAAGAAAGTCTAAAGAAAAAAAAAAAAAAGAAATGGTCCTATGAAAGAGGCAATAACAGTAGACCTCATCTTAAAAAAATTATATCCAAATTAAGTTAGTAAGATTGTAGCAGAACACAGGAATACACCTGGAATTAGAAAGCAGACTTGTCCCCAAGGAAGGTAGCTCATACATACCAGGAGGATGAAGAAATTCCAATGAATTTGCCAGATATCGCTTTTCCTTTCTGGTTGCTAGATATGTTGTGAAAACAAACTTTTAAAGGAATTACAAAAACGATGTTATCAGATCCTAGGTAAAAACACAATACCACCTTTTGTGAAGCTCCATAAAAATCAATATAAAACAAGATATTTTAGTCAGTATGTACTCAGGCCTTTTAATGTTATCAAAATGATTTATTCTTAAGTGTGCATGTGCATTTAAATTGAGCATGCCAAAAAATAAACAGAGTCAAAAACCAAAATGTGATTATAAGCACACAATAATTTGAAGTGGCCATAGCTTTGTTATTTTGAAATATAAAACACACATAATATAGGAAATGTACGAAACCAAGCAAATTAGAACTTTTTTAAAAACATTTTTTATTATTATTTCTGCTCATACAAACTTAATAGGTACACCGGTTCCCTCCATCCCTCCTCCTACCCCCAAACCCCCTGCTCCCCCTCCCCTCACCCCTCCCTACCCATCCTCCAGTGCCTCCCCCCCAAACCCCAGAGAATCCTTTAATGTGCATGCCTGACTCTACTCTGGGCCCTCCTCTCCGATGACATACAAGGACACAGTGGCATTTCCCTGAACCCTTCCCCGTGTTCCCCTTAAGCATAGGAACACTACTGTGGCTGCCAATCCCTTGCCTCCAAGGATATTGGTGCCTTTAGCAAACGCTAGACTTTGTGGGGTCAATAGTGTGTTGGACATTGTGCAGGGCATGCAAAGTCCAATTATGATTTCTTCGGTCTTAACTTATGTGGAGTATCTAGCATATCATTGCTCCTCCCATCCTTGTGCTTTTACAATCTTACCGCCCCCTCATCCGCAAATTTCCCTGAGCTTCAGGATGGGGAGAGATTAGGCTGGCCTAGTTCTAGGTGGTTGATATAGAGTCTCTGAAGTTCTGGATTATGGTTTGTTGATTTTCTTTTGCAGTTTTGCTGCTCCTGCAATGCCCTTTACTCCATCCTGATGGGTATTTTATGTCACCCCCTGGCCAGAGATAAAAAGCTGTTAAACTAGAGTCTTGTTATAAGAGTATATTCAAAGGTAGATATAATAAAAGTAGGAAACCACAGTGAGGGAGGGGTCAATCACCCATTTGCAAAATGGTTACTTTTTGTCTGCCAGACTATATGCCCTCCCCTTCTGGTGAGATCATACCCCCTCAGTTGTAAATGATCAGGAACGAAAGTCTGTGAACTTAACCAGATGTCTCATTACTTACTTGCAGTCCTTGATGGAGGCCTATTTTCTCTGCTGTAACATGGTCCCCTCTCTCCTTGTTTCTGGTGTGGCCCTCCTACCCCATCCCTCCTGTTCATAATCCTTGCAATTACTGTGGAGATTTATCTTTGAGTGTTTCTAGGTGGGCTGGGTGGGTTTGGTATTAAAGTAAGCCTTTATCATTGCAGGTAAAGTGCAAAGAATATCAAACAGTTTTTTTGGTCCCTCCAGTGCATGCACTGGAGGGCTTAAATCAAGCTTCCTTAAAACAAACATCTGCTGCCCTAGAAGGTGGGCCATTCATCAGAACAGAGGTCCATCTGAGTCCACACAAGCAACAGAAAAAACATACAGACAGCACAAAACTACCCTACGGTGGCCTCCTCCTGATTTACAGATTTCCCGAGAACACCCCAGAACATCTCCTGAGGGCCTGCAGCCATAGCTTTAGGGGCGTCCACCAGCCACATCTGGCTGCTTTTTCCGAAATATGGAACAGAAGTCTGAAAATTCAGACCAAAACATTCATTATCGGAGTTACTAGACACCGAGAGCACCCCAAGACATCTCTTTTTTTAAATACATTTTTGATTATTACATACAAATATACAACTTAATAGGTAGACCAGTTCCCTCCCTCCCTCCTCCCCCCGAAGCTCCTGCCCCCCCTCCCCATCCCCCAGTGCTTCCCCCCCAATTCCCAGAGAGTCCTTTATTGTGTATGCCTAACTCTCCTCTGGGTCCTCCTCTCTGATGACGTACAAGGACACAGTCGCATTTCCCTGAACCCTTTCCCGTGTTCCCCTTAAGCACAGGAACACTACTGTGGCTGTCAATCCCTTGCCTCCAAGGATCTTGGTGCCTTTAGCAGATGCTAGACTTTGTGAGGTCAATAGTGTGTTGAACATTGCGCCGGGCATGCAATATCCAATTATGATTGCTTCGGCTCTAACTAGTGTGGAATATCTTGCAAATCATTGCTCCTCCCATCCTTTTGCTCTTACAATCTTACCGCCCCCTCTTCTGCAAATGTCCCTGAGCTTCAGGATGGGGAGAGATTAGGCTGGCCTAGTTCTATGTGGTTGATATAGAGTCTCTGAAGTTCTGGATTATGGTTTGTTGATTTTCTTTTGCAGTTTTGCTGCTCCTGCAATGCCCTTCACTCCATCCTGATGGGCACTGTTTGTCACCCCCTGGTCAGAGACAAAAAGCTGTTAAACTGGAGTCTTGTTATAATAGCACATACAAGGGTAGATGTAATAAAAGTAGGAAACCTCAGAGAGGGAGGTGTCAATCACCCATTTGCAAAATGGTTACTTTTTATCTGCCAGACTATATGCTCTCCCCTTCTGGTGAGATCATACCCCCTCAGTTGTACATGATCAGGCACAAACGTGTGTGAACTTAACCAGGTGTCACATTACTTACTTGCATTCCTTGATGGAGGCCTATTTTCTCTGCTGTAACATGGTCACTTCTCTCCTTGTGTCTGGTGTGGCTCTCCAACCCCTTCCTTCCTGTTCATAATCCTTGCAATTACTGTATTACATAGGTTTACCTTTGCGTGCCCAAGACATCTCTTGAGGCCCCACAGCAGCCGTGACTATAGGGCATCTCCGCTAGCCACCTCTGGCTGCTGCTTCTGAAATACAGAACTGAAGTCTGAACGCTCAGACCAAAACTTACAAACAGAGGCAGTTCCTACCTGCTGGCCCAGAGCCCTCCTTCAGGCTGGAATTCCAAACACATAACAGACAAAACACAGAGACAGACAGAGACAGAGACAGAGACAGAGACAGAGACAGACACAGACAGAGACAGACAGAGACAGAGACAGAGACAGAGACAGAGACAGAGACAGAGACAGAGTGCACTCACCAGCTGGCTTTCAGACCCTTCGGGGCAAGGTTCAGGGGTCTCTGGGCTTCCCGGCCAATGCACCAAATGTTGTACCCAGATCGCAAAGTCCAAAGAAACCCTCTGAAGTCATCCACCGATGCAAAAACAAAGGAGTCTTTACTAAAATTCAAGCCTAGGCCTGGGACACCCACCTCTCAGCACAGTGAGAGTGAGCGACCATGAGGCAGCAGGGTTTAGGGGTTTTATAGTGTTATCGCAAGCAGGGGCTGAGGAATTCGCATGTAGCCTTCCTCAACCCTCCCCTGGTGACTGAAGGCACCCTGCTTCTCCTGGTACATGCTGGGTGGGGGGGCTGGCACCAAGGGGTCTGCGGTTCCTTCAAGGACTGGCCATAAGTTAGTGGTTATCTGACTTCCCAGCCATCTGGTTGCCCTCTTGGAGGAGGGTGTTTGAGCTCCCAGGTGCCTGATTCTGCTCAGGCTTATCTGGGATTCCTAGGTAAATTGTAGATTCTTAAGAGCACTAGAGGAGAGGGGCTTGTAACTTTAACTTTTTTCCATAGGGTCTCACAGTGACATCTGGCTTTCACTGTCTCCACCTCCTCCCAGCACCTCTTAAAAATTTTGTTAAGTTGTCTTCATATGCTCTGAGGTAACAATATGAGAAGCATATACAATTGTCTATTGTGTGTGTTGCAAAGTAAGCATCGTGAACACTGGCTTTTAAGTGGAGCCTGAGGTAGTGAGCGTGGAGGGCACAAGAGAGGATGAGCAAGCCCAGCTGCTGCAGAGGGCGGAGGCACAGCTGCTCCTTCCCCAGAACCCCAGAGGTACTTGTAGATTATACTAATGGTTCATTCATATAAGAATGTAATATTAATTTGTTTTCTGCTACTCTGAGGTAATTTATACAAGTTTACCTTGGTGTTCAGTTTTGAGGTTTCAATACATGACTGATGGCCTTGTTGCTTTTGGGACTGTGGAACTGCAACACAGTGTATCAGCGTGTACAGCAAAGCAAAGCTGCTCACTTCGTGGCCAGAAGTTAAAGAGAGAGAGAGGATCAGATACAGATCTCACCATCCCCTTTGAGAGCATGACATCCATGACTGAAATCAGCCTACCAGTAGGCATTACAGAAGAAATAACAAAAGCTATTCAGATATGTGCAATAGCAAGCTTCATCCACAGTGGTGCATTGCCCAGGGAGAACTGCTTTCTTTGTTTCACTTGTCTTTTATACAGTATAGCTTTCTGGTCTTGAGAATTCTTACTCAAGCAATCTCAATCCCTTTCCTCCATAGGCAGCTCATTGCTGCAGCTGGACAGGCTGGATTACATAAGCAGAAAACAGGACAAAGAAACATTTTACATGAAGGCCACCATTTCACCAGGCTCCACCTCCTTAAATTTCCACTACCTTCTGATGGTGCCAACCTGGGGCCCAAGCCTTCAACACATGGGTATTTAAGGTTTCGGCCCATCACTGCGGGGGAAGTGATGGTGACAAGAACTGAAACATTGGCTAGTGGTAAGGGATAAGGACTCCCAACTCCCCTAAATCCACATGAAAGCTGTAGCATTGGCTACTGTCAAGGGGTGAGGAGTTTTCACACCAAGACCTGCCTGAGGTTGCAGTGCTGGGCACAGCTGAGGTCCGAGGAAGCCAAACTAGGCCCACACAAGAGCTGCGACACTTGCAGGCCTGTGGGTCTTCATGCCCGTGTATGTCTATTCCTCTGGAGGGAGCCTCTTGCTGCTGCTGTCACCTGCCCTCTGCTGCTAGGTACAGAAGGAAATGCAATGCCAGAGACCAGCACTTGTCCCCCATGATTCCGGGGGAAGCAAAAACAAAACAACAAGACAAGACAAGCAAAGACTCCAGGAAGCTCTCTGGAAACACTGGGAGCAGGCAAGGGATTAAGCACAGGAAGGAAGAGACAAGTCAAGTAAAGTAGATTCTGTCATTAAATAATATTTATTTCTGGGCAAGTTATCACTGAGGGCAAGGATAAAGATAACCCAATACTGGTAACATGTTTTGGCTATTTTTTTTTTTGCCCCAAATGGCCACCATCTGTCCCTTGGGTCATCCCCGCACTCTGCTGCTGGTAACACAAAGGTTTGCTGGGCAGCATTCCACAGGTGTAGGGAGTAGACCTCCATGGGAGGAACAGGGCCTTCGAGCATTTGTTTATGCTCAGGGAATCGTCCCACCCAGTATGGGCTGGATTTTCCCACATTCATCAGATAATCTCCTGCAGGTTTGCTCAGGTCTTGCCTTAACTACTAATTCTTCACAGATGTACTTGAATCTCAACTTTCAATTTTCAAGCTGACATTACAGCTGCTTTAACGTAGGACCAAAGTATGTTTACCAGTTTTCATTTTAATTATCTTCATTCTAAAGAGAGGAGCTAGATTCTACCATGCTGCACTTAAGAATTAGTAGAGTAGGCTCGTGCCCATCAACCCTCTCTCTTACCTGTATGAGGAGACTACACATTAAAGTGATTATTAGAATACCATTGAGAAAGTAGAGCCTAGTAAGCATCCTTATGGTTTCTCCTCTGATCTCCATTTGACCGAAGGAACCAAAGGGTTCTTTGACCCTTCCCTATATGACATTTTTGCTTCTCTACTGTGGTTACCTGGGGGATATAATCCCATGATCCTATATATTGTATTTTCAAGTAAAAGGAAGGTGGGCATGGTGGTGATGGGGTTATAGGCCTAGGGAATTTATGTGAAACAAAGTCTGTAACTCATCTTTCACTAGCTTGTGCTAGAGGCAGAATGATGATTGACATTCTGGGATGGCAGGGGAGAGAGACAAGGGCTTCCTGTAAGGCACGGAGAGGAAAGGTGAATGTATAGCATGGGCGGTTATAATAGTTAGATATACTTGTCAACTTGACAACTGAAGACTCAAGCTCTGGACGCAGTTGTGAAAAATTAGTAGTTAAGACCCAAGCAGCCCTGCAGGAGAGTTGAGGGGAATTCAGTCCCTAGTGTGTGGGACCACTTCCTGGGCACGTGAATAAAGTTGAGGGAGATGGTTAAGTAAGTTGTTGTCATATAGATGGATACAGGTGTCAGCTTGACAGTTGCGAGTTAGAGCTGCATGCATGTCGGTAAAGAATTAATGGCTCGGTTGGCCCCTGAGCAAGCCTGAAGGAGGTGGTCTAGTCCATGGGAAGGCTCAGTCCGTGGTGGGTGGGACTGATTCCTGGGCAAGTGAATAAGATGGAGGGAGCTGGGTGGTGAAGTTGCATCATTGGTTAGATTTATTCCAAGGTATTTCATTTTTTTGCAGTTATTGTAAATGGAATTATTTCTCTCAGATCTTTTTCAGTTTGGTCATCCTTGGTGTTTAAGAAAGCCATGGTTTGGGGGCATTAATTTTGTAGCCTGTCACTCTACTAAACATCCCTTATTATTTCTAGGAGTTTCCTGATGGACCCTTTGGAGTCTTTCATGTGTAGAGTATCATGTATTCCTTTTATCTCCCTCTCTTGTCTTTTAGCTCTAGCTAAGACTTCAAGTATAATATTAGACACAAGTGGTGGGTAGACAGCCTTGTCTAGTCTAGTTCCTGATATAAGTGAGAACAAGTTTTTCACCATTTAGGATGATTTTTTGCTATGGACATGTATATGGCCTTTATTATGTTTGATGTAATTTCCTCCTATCTCTGTTTTCTCCAGGGTTTTTAATCATAAAAGGGTATTGAATTTTGTCAAAAGCTTTTCCTGCATTTATCAAGAGGATCATGTGATTATTTTCTTTGAATTTGTTTATATGGTGAATTACTTTTATTGATTTACATGTACTGAACCAACCTTGTATTTCTAGAAAACCCCAATATGGTCGTGGTGAACGATCTTAAATGTTTTTTAATTCAGTTTGCTAGTATTTTGTTGAGGGATTTTTATGTGTGTTCATCAGTGAAATTGGCCTATGGTTTTCTTTTGTTATGTCTTTGGCTTTGGGACAAATGTAATACTGGTTTCATAGAAAGAGTTTGGAAGTGTTCCTTTCTTTTCTATTTTGTGGACTAATTTGAGGAGTAGTGGTGTTAACTGTTCTTTAAATATCTGGTAAAATTCTACACTGAATTCATTCTATCCTGGGATTTTTTTGGTAGGGTAATTTGCAATTAGTACTTTAGTTTTGTTGCTTGTTATAAGGCTGTTTAAATAGTTAAATTCATATGGTAAGTTGCATATGCTTAGAAATTCATTCACATCTTTCTCATTGTCAAATCTGGTGGAGAACAGATTTGTGAAATATGTCCGTATGATTCTCTGAATGCTTTTGGTATTAGTTGTGATAGCTCTATTTTTATCTATAATTTGATTAATTTGGATCTTCTCTTTTTGTTTTGGTTAATCTGTATAAGGTTAGGCAAATCTTATTTATCTTTTAAAGAACCAACTCTTCATTTGAATGATTCTTTGGATTTTTTATTTCAATTTCTATTTCTTTCTGTTCTTATTTTCTCTTCCCCATCTATTGCTTTTGGGATTTGTTTGTTCTTCTTTCTCTAAGGCTTTAAGTTGCATTATTATTTGTTATTTTCTATTTTTCTTATGTAGACATTGAGTACTATAAACTTTTCTCTTAGGGCAGCCTTCATTGTATCTTGCAGATTAAGATATATTGTGCTTTTATTATCATTGAGTTCTAGGAACTTTTTGATTTTCATTTTGACATCTGGGCAGATCCATTCCTTGGTTAGTAGCATATTGTTTAGTTTCCAAGAATTTGTGTACTTTCTGTTGTTTACCTTATTATGGATGTCTAGCTTTATTCCATTGTGATCAGATGAGTACAGAATACAATTTCAATTTTCCTGTATTTGTGCTTGTTTCTTTGTGCCTAGCATATGTTCTATTTGGGAAAATTTTCATGTGCTGCTGAAAAGAATGTGTATTCCTTGGTGTTGGTGTGGGATGCTCAGTAGGTGTTAAGGTCCAACTGATTAACGGTTTCATTTAGTTTTAGTGTGTCTCTGCTCAGTGTTTGGCCTGCTGACCTGTGTGGGTTGATTTGTTGTTTTGCAAATGGTAGTGTTTGTTTAATAAATATGGGTGAGTTTATATATGGTTGTACATGTTTAGATTGTGAAGTCTTCTTGGTGGATTGTTCTTTTAGCAGGTCTTTAACATCTGTCTATCTCTCTTATGATTTGTTTTGGTTTAAAGTCTTATTTTGTTAGATATTAGAAAGCCAATTCCTGCTTGCTTCTTAGTTCCTTTTGCTTGGATTACTAACCAACTCCTTCAACCTAAGATAGTGTCTGTCTTTTATTTCTATGTGTGTTTCCTGAAAGCAGCAAATTGATAGGTTGTGATTTTTGATCCACATTGCTAGCATATGTTTCTTGACTGGGAAGTTGAGTTCATTGATGTTTAAAGTTATTATTGAGTAATGCTTGTTGATTCCTATAATTTTATCAGTGTCGTACTTTTTTAAACCATTCAGCACAGTTTTTAAAAATATTTTTAAGCTTTAATTGTTTGTTTGTGTGTGTGTGTGTGTGTGTGTGTGTGTGTGTGTGTGTGTGAGAGAGAGAGAGAAAAGGGCACTGTGTGTCCCTGTGGAGGACCAAGGGTGATTTCAAGAATCATTCTGGATTGCTTGTACCTTGTTTTTGGTTTGCTCTGGGATTTTCCAGGCTTTGCCTACCAGGACTGGAAGTGGAGGCTCCTGCCATTTTGTCTGATGTTTCTGCTTCACCCTGGGATCTGAACTCAGGACCTTCTGCTTGGAAGGCAGAGTCTTAACCCCTGAGCCATCTTTCTAGCCTCCCATTTTTTTCAGTCTTCAGTATTTTTTTCTAGTATTTTCTGTAGACCTAGCTTGGTGATCATGTAGATCTTTGGTCTATTTCTGTCATGGAAAAATTTTCATTCACTTTCAATCATGACTGATAGTTTAGATGGGTATAGCAGCCTGGGTTGGCATTTATGACTATTCATGACTTGAACTATACCTTTCTAAACTAGTTTACTGTTTCCACTGAAAAGTCAATTGTTACTTTGATAGGTTTGCTTTTAAATGTGATTTGGGTTTTCTCTCTTTTGGGTTTCCAAACAATTTTCTTTATCCTGTATATGTAGCATATTGACTCTTATTTGTCATGGGGTGTTTCTATGCTGGTCATATCTGAGCAGTGTGTAGCATATATCTTGTCCTTAGATGAAGATATCTTTCCTTAGGTATGGAAAATTTTCATTTATGATGGTGTGGAAAATATGTTCTGGAATGTTTTCTTAGGGTTCTTGTTATGTAATTCTCTGATTTGGACATGTGTGGCTTCTTCTTGCATCTTGAGACTCATTGAGACCCCCCTAAATGGAGGATGGGGACATATCCAGAAAGGATCAGACTATAAACCAAAAACTAGAAGGGCAAACTCCAAGCCCTGTATTGGAGCCTCCTATTGAAATTATCTCAGTTCCAAAAGGCTTTAGTTCCACACCTCCAGCATTGCTCCTTGCAGTATACATCTCTCTCTTGTTCTAGCTCCTCATATGATCTATAGCCCTCTTTGGCAGATATTCCACATTGGGTCTGGCATCTCTAACATCATTACATCTCACTTGTAATACAGGTTTCAATTCCATATCATGCTACAGCCCTTACAGGAACTTTGACCCTGAAATACACTGCTTAGCTTCAGCAGCTTTCTGAAACCACAGAGGAGAAACAATGACCTTCTCAATCTTGCATTTTTAATGCCTCTGTACCACATGGTCTGATGCTGTCAAGTTTTGCTGTAGTTGGAGTTGAAGATTGGGCCCCTAGAATTCCAGCTGATTTAGATTTTTTGTGCTGACACTAGGGAGCATCTCCCCTGGGCAGTTGCTTTAAAGAATCAGAAAATTTCTTTGGAGCTCTGATCTGCTTTGTCCTTTCAAAAGAATTTGCATTCTTTGTTTTTGTACGTAAATGTTTGGCACACATGTGCATGTATGTGCATATATACAAGAGGGCACTTGAATGTGTGTACCTGTGGAAGCCCAAGGGTGACACTGGAAATTCTCTTGGATTGTTCTACCTCCTTATTGTTTTGCTCTAAGTTTCCCAGGCTTCTCCTTCCAGGGCCAGAATTACAGGCTGTCACCATATTTGTCCAGCATTTTTCATGGGATCTGGGGGATCCGAACTCAGTTCCTGTTGCTTGTAAACCAAAGGTTTCAACCACTGAATCATCTCCTCAGTCCCAGAATTTTCTTTCTTATTGATTTGGTGAAGATCTTGCTCTTAGGGCGTGAGCTTTCCTATTGTTCTATGAAGAACGGGCTGTGGCTCACTAATGGGGCTAATTTCTTTTACCATACCTTCCATTTTTGTATATACATTCTTCTGGTTTAACATTTTAAGTTTGCTCACACATTTTTTTCCTAATCAAACTCACAGTTTTTATTTCTTCCTGTTTGGTTTGTTGCTTCTTTTCGTTATAGAGCTGAATGACAGCATTAAAAAGTAGCTTGCTATAAATTCAAAGTTATGCCATTCTGAAATTTCCTCTACATACCACATTATTTCACTACATTTTAATTCAACTTCAGGTAAGCTTTCAGGACATGGGCAAATCATGGCCAAGTTCTGTGTCAAATCACCACTCAAATTGCCCCTAATCAAGTTCCTTAGTTCTATTTCCCTGTGGACTATCATAAACCAGGTTTTTATTGTCAATGTCTCTTCAGCATTAATCTCCTCCAAACTCTCGCTGAATTGACTTTGTTTCCTAAGATACAATTGTTTTCATAGTGCAAAGTTCCAAAATTTTTCACATTTGTCCCACAACAGTTCCAAAGACACAACAGACCCATCACAGCAACAACCATATATTTCTAAGTACCAAATACTTTCAGGTTCCCAACACACTTTCTTTGTGGCACCCAAATTCTCTTAGTCTCACAACAATATCCCACTTCTTGGAACCAACTAACTTTTTTTTCCTTCTGTGAGACAAGACTCACACAGCTTAGGAGAGACAGGTGTATTGTTTGGCTTATAGTTCCAGAGGATATGAGGTCCATTTGTGTGGGAATTGCATAGCAGAAGTCATAACTGGAGGTAGAAGTAGGAGACCAGTTCACATCACTGATGTCATCAAGAGTAAGAGAGGGCAAGTGAACAAGAAAAAGCACAGCTTTTCAAGACCTTCCCCTTGGGATGTGCCTTCCTTCAGTGAGGCTCTACTTCTTAAAGGTGACACAACCTTCCCAAACATTCAAACCATGACAAATGTTATATTAGATAAATGAGTATTAAGAGGACTAAAAAGAGCTCAAAATAATTTGGCTCTGGATCTGCAATATTCCAACTCTCTATGATTATGAAATTCTAATCAATCAGTCAGCTTTGTAAAATATCTAATGTAGGTGTGGCTTTTTTTCTGAGAACTTTGGTTCACAGTTGTTTTGGTCTTCCACCATTAGCTAAGTGTTAAATTTTGTGCATGTGAGGTCAAATGATTTTTGTCTCATTATGCTAGAAAAATTCATTCCTAGAGCCTGATAAAGGTGAGATTAAATAGTTGGTAAAGCCATGAAGGAAGAAATACTTGCACTACATCTATTTACTAGTGTTGAAATTACTCTGAATTTTGTTAACAAATTCATGACCAAAGGGCTTAAGGTAACAAAAGGATTTTATTTTGGTTTACGATGGTCCAGTTACATTTCCTTGTTCAGCTTGGCACAGAGCGCACATCAACACCAGGATCTAGGGAATTTGCCACATCATATCCACAGGACTACTGAGAGAGGGACAATCTTTATTTGCCAAACCAGCATGTCTGGCCACAAATATTGAGGAATGCTAACTTCCTTAATTAGCTCCTTCCATTTTATCCACCTGCCCAGGGAGTAGTCCCACCTACCGTGGGCTAGGCCTTCCCCATTAAGTGGACAATCTCCTGTAGGCTTGCTTGCATCTCAGCTACTAATGTTTTACAAATATGCCCAGAGCTCGAATCTTCAATTGTCAAGTTGACGCCTGGAATCTATAGCAACTAGCCATTGTGATCCAGGTCTTTTTCTTTTCTTTATATTCTATACTAAAAGTCCTAATGACTTGTTTCTTTTAAATTTAATTATTTATTTATTTATGTTTTATTTATTGGAATTGAGAAAGGATAATTCAGTGGCAGACTACTTGCCTAGAATCCACCAATGAAGCATTGCGGGGGGAGTGTCTCATTAGCCAGTTTGACTTTTTAGCCACAAGCTCACATGGAGCTTCTAGTTCTAATTCTAGGAAATATTTGGTCTTAGAATAAACGAGATAACAATGCAGTGCAATTTTTAATTCCTTATCAACACAATCATCCCTTACCATTATCAAATATTGTTAAGGACAGGATAGAAGTGTCAGGTCAGGCTTGTGAAAAATCAGTGCACCACAGATTTTTATCTATCATTAACAATCAGGAAAGACAGCATTGTTCAAAATTACATGTAATAATTTGATCTTCTCCCCTTTTAGCCTAATACAAGTCTGCCACCACCAAGTTCCACACCATTGGTCAGAATTAGATCTCACAGTCAGATTAGCTATTTTACATGAGATGAGGGATGCTGGGCAGGCAGAATACTTCATGGCTTGGAGAGTCTCTGGCAAAGTGCATTTCAGGAAACACTATGTAGATAAGAACCAGTAATACAGGATGGAGAGTGCACAGAAAAGCTTTTAGAATTTCAAAGAGAAGACTAAGTTTCTCACACTCGCCTATTGGTATAAGTTTTACATAATATACAGGAATCTATGTCTTCAGGTTTTGTAGCATAAGAGGCGGTTGGAGTATCATATATAGTCCTTTTTTTTGTAAGGCTGCAGAGAGCCTTGATGTGAGTCTTTTTCTAGCTGATGAAGTTTGCTGGGTTTAACTCTTACTCATTAAGTTCTTTGTCTCCTAGGTGTTCACCGTGAAAGATTTGGTAGCCAATTCTGAATTTGTAGCTTTCAATTAAAATTCCTTATATTAATGTGTCATGTCTCCTTTAAGCAGATAGGGCTCATGCAGTCCTTGGTACATTTTTCATAGGATGCCTATAAGTATTTTATAAAGAGATAATATTTTTTCAAAAAGTTGTAGATTTGGAAGAACTAATGAAGTCAAAAGATTTAGTCAATTTTGGGGCTGGAAAGGTGGCTCAGGGGTTACGCCTCTGCCTTGCAGGCAGAAGGTCCTGAGTTCGGATCCCAGATCCCACGTATAGACGCCAGGTGGAAGTGGGAGCGGCCTGCGCTTCTGGTCCTGGTAGGACGGAGCCTGTGAATCCCAGGGCAGAAGGAGGTGGAGGCGTCCGTGGTGGTTCCCGAATTCGTCCGTGGTTCTACACACACACACACACACACACACACACACACACACACACACACATATACACACACGCGTGCCCGCACATACATACGCACATACGCACAATTGAATAAATAAAAAAAAATTTAAAAAAGATTTAGTCAATTTTGACAAAACATTTTAGAACCGTTTAACCATTAATACAGAGCCTGAATATTATTGGCAAGATGAAAATTTTGTACGATAGGCCAATTTTTACAAATATATTTAAATAATTATCCACTAAAATAAGTTCCATAATTACTATGCGATGTAGCAGGAATGTCCTATGTAGGAAAAATTCTTTCTGATATAATTTTTCTTACGCTAAGGCAATGGCTTCCAGACAATGGAAGACTTTAACCTAGTAGAAAGGTACACAAACTTAACATTTTGATTCATTTGTATCTTTGTGGTGGTGTCCTTGCAGTTGGCTCCCTTCACCTATTTTGGGGAGCAGTGTAGAACATCATTACCACACACCATAAAGTCTTTCAATGGAGTATTAGAGAATGACCTCTACAGGCCTCTGCCTCTCTTGGCCTGGGTTTCCTATTTAGAAAATCAAAGGGATGAGGATTCCGTGAAACATTCAAACACAGCACATGAATTTGACTCCAGAGGGTAACCAGGCAGGGACACTTGTTCATTGCCCACTGTGTCCACTTTGGATTGTATGTGTGGGGAGGTGGGTATGGATGGATGAGAGCATGCAGGGAATGTCCTGTGAAGGGAAGCCATAGTTTTTCAGTTTCATCGTGATTTGTGGAAAGGACTTCTGTACTGACTGTGGCAGAGGGTTGCATGGTGGCATCCTGCCCCACTTTGGTCTCAGTTTATGTCACAAGAAGTGACCTTTCCCCCTCACTTTGTAAGTTTCTTCCTCCTGGTGCATAGTAGGTAGAGGGAACAAAGGCTGGTTATTGAGTTATGTGTGAGAAGGTTCAGCTATAGGGAGCCCAGTGGCTGGGTTTAGGGCACCTGCCCCATGTAGAAGCTGCTCCTGGCTATTCAGTCACATTGTTTTTCTCTGAAGTACAAGGCAAGGAGGGGACCCAAGGAGCATAAATGCAGAAGGAAAAGAGGTCAGTCTGCATGGCAGGCTAGAGTTAGGAATAAAGCATTTTTTCCCTTTTTATACAACTCTAGGTGTGTTGATTGTTTATAGGCCAGAGACTAACTCAGAACAGTTGAACTATGCTCACACCAGGGCTGGACAAGAAATCAGCACACCACTTGTGCTACTCTAACAAAATACCATAGTCTTGGTAAGTTACAAACAATTGATTTTTTTTTAACTATTTTGAAAACTGGGAAGTCAGATTGTTGTGCTGGAAGGCTGCATCTGTCTCCAAGATGGCACATTGAATATGTGTCCCGCATATGGGAGAAGGGAACAAGTCCAGTTCATTAAGTTCTTTAATAAAGGCTCTAATTTCACCTATGGGGGCTCTTCATTACTGAATTACTTCCTAATGGCCCACCTCTTAAAATGATTGAGTCTGTACATCTCATTTGGGGGAACTATTGTATAGTGATTTTCTTCTGAGCATAAAGCTTAATACCATCAGACTTTGCCCCAAGTCTAACTTAAGGAGGATATAATGTAGCAATTTGAAACATCACATCCCTGCTTCTCACGCACACTTGTGCAACCCCAAGCTTTCTGGTGGTGGAGCTGCCCTTGTGTCATCCCTGCTCTCATAGGTAACTTCCACTCCTACTCCTGTAAGTAACCTCAACAAACTCACTGATCTTAAGTTGAACCTAGGTGTAATTGTTACTTTGGTCATCTAATTTCTTTTTTTTTTTTTTTTTTTTATTTCAGCTCATACAAACTTATTAGGTACACCAGTTCCCTCCCTCCCTCCTCCTCCCCCCGTACCCCCTGCTCCCCCTCCCCACCCCTCTCCCTCCCCATCCCCCAGTGCCTCCCACCCCAATTCCCAGAGAGTCCTTTCTTGTGCATGACTGATTTTCCTCTGGGCCCTCCTCTCCGATGACGTACAAGGACCCAGTGGCCTTTGCTGAACCCTTTCCCGTGTTCCCCTTAGGTATAGGAACACTGCTGTGGCTGCCAATTCTTTGCCTCCAAGGATCTTGGTGCCTTTAGCAGGTGCTAGACTTTGTGAGGTCAACAGTGTGTTGGACAATGCGCAGGGCATGCAAAGTCCAATTATGATTGCTTCAGCCCTAACTAGTATAGAGTATCTTACATATCATTGCTCCTCCCATCCTTATGCTCTTACACTCTTACCGCCCCCTCTTCCGCAAATTTCCCTGAGCTTCAAGATGGGGAGA
The DNA here is from genome assembly GCA_023101885.1 of Typhlomys cinereus. Classification (NCBI taxonomy): domain Eukaryota; kingdom Metazoa; phylum Chordata; class Mammalia; order Rodentia; family Platacanthomyidae; genus Typhlomys; species Typhlomys cinereus. The sequence continues at coordinate 7,459,844 of JALPQD010000051.1, forward strand.
GACTAAGCTGGCCTAGTTCTAGGTGGTTGATATAGAGTCTCTGAAGTTCTGGATTGTGGTTTGTTGATTTTCTTTTGCAGTTTTGCTGCTCCTGCAATGCCCTTCACTCCATCCTGGTGGGCATTGTATGTTACCCCTTTTTATCTGCCAGACTATATGCCCTCCTCTTCTGGTGAGATCACTCCCCCTCAGTAGTAAATGGTCAGGAACAAGAGTCTGTGAACTTAATCAGATGTCTCATTACTTATTTGGGTCCTTGGTGGAGGCCTATTTTCCCTGCTGTAACATGGTCCCTTCTCTCCTTCTTTCTGGTGTGGCCCTCCTACCCCATCCCTCCTGTTCATAATCCTTGGAATTCCTGTCTCTAGGTGGGCTGGGTGGGTTTGGTACTAGGAGCCACCTATTAGGGAGTACATACGGCGCTTAATTTTCTGGGTCTGGGATACTTCACTTAATACAATTGTTTCTAATGACATCCATTTCCCGGCAAATTCCAGTAATTCATCATTTTTGATGGCTGAGTAGTACTCCATTGTATAGATGTACCACAGTTTCCTTATCCACTCGTCAACTGTTGGACATTTGGGCTGATTCCATGACTTTGCTATTGTAAACAGTGCTGCTATGAACATGGTCGTGCTTGTGCTATCGAGGCGAACCTCTGCTGTATGGGGGGTTATTCCCAAAAGTGGAATAGCAGGGTCATATGGCATTTCAATCTTTAATTTCTTTAAGAATCTCCAGACGGCTCACCAGAGTGGCTGTATGAGCCTGCATTCCCACCAGCAATGTAGGAGAGTTCCCCTCTCTCCACATCCTCTCCAGCATTTGTCGTTGTTAGTATTGTGGATTTTTGCCATCCTGACCGGGGTGAGATGATATCTCAGGGAAGTTTTGATTTGCATTTCCCTGATCGCTAAAGAAGTGGAGCATTTTTTCAGATATTTGTTAGACATTTTAATTTCATCCCTGGTAAAGTTTCTTTGAAGTTCCAGGGCCCATTTTTTAATTGGGCCATTGGTTTCCTTGGTGTTTAGTTTTCTAAGTTCTTTGTGCACTCTGGACAATAGAGCTCTATCAGATATGTGGTTAGTGAAGATTTTCTCCCATTCTGTGGGTTGCCTTTGAGCTCGCGTTACAATCTCTTTATCTGAACAGAAGCTCTTTAATTTCACAAGATCCCAACTGTTAAGAGTTGGTAGCAGTGACTGTGCCATTGGATGTCTGTTTAGGAACTGTTGGCCTAGTCCAATCAGCTCGAGGGAGTTCCCTATCCTTTCAACTATGGTTTTTATAGTCTCTGGCCTGATATCAAGGTCCTTGATCCATTTGGAATTAAGTCTTGTACATGGTGACAAGTATGGGTCCAGCTTTAATCTTCTGCATGTGGAGATCCAGTTTTGCCAGCACCATTTGTTGAAGATGCTGTTCTTTTTCCATTGGATTCTTTGGGCCCCTTTGTCAAAGACCAAATGGCTGTAACTTTGTGGGCTTATATCTGGGTCTTCAATCCTTATCCATTGATCTGTGTGTCTATTTTGGAGCCAATACCAGGCTGTTTTTATAACTATGGATTTGTAGTATAGACTAAGGTTTGGTATGGTTATACCTCCAGCTGTGTTTTTGTTACTCAGGATTGTTTTTGCTATCCTGGGTCTTTTGTGCCTCCATATGAACTTTGAGATTGTTTGGTCAACTTCTTTGAAGAATTGCTTTGGGATTTTGATTGGTATAGCATTGAATCTGTATATTGCCTTTGGTAGGATGGTCATTTTCACGATGTTGATTCTGCCAATCCAGGAACAAGGGAGGTCTTTCCACCTTCTGGTGTCTTCAGCTATTTCTTTCTTTAGGGTTTTAAAGTTTTCATTGTAAAGGTCTTTTACCTCCTTAGTTAGGTTTATACCAAGGTATTTCATTTTTTTAGGGGCTATAATAAATGGTATTGTTTCTCTCAAGGCTTTTTCACTTCTTTCATTCTGGGCATATAGGAAGGCCTCTGATTTTTTCACATTTATTTTGTATCCTGCCACCCTGCTGAACTTCTCAATTAGTTCCAGGAGCTTCCTGGTGGAGTTTTTGGGATCACTCAGGTATAAGATCATGTCATCTGCAAATAGGGATAGCTTGACTTCTTCCTTGCCGATTTGAATCCCTCTTATGTCCCTTTCTTGTCTTATGGCTTCAGCTAAGACTTCAAGTACAATATTGAATAGAAGTGGTGAGAGTGGACAGCCTTGTCTAGTTCCTGATCGAAGTGGGAATGCTTCCAATTGTTCCCCATTGAGCATAATCCTTGCTGTGGGCTTGTTGTATATAGCTTTAATTATATTGATAAAGGTTCCTTCCATTCCTACTGTCTCTAGCGTTTTGATCATAAAAGGCTGTTGGATCTTGTCAAAAGCTTTTTCTGCATCTATCGAGAGTATCATGTGGTCTTGGACTTTGGACTGGTTTATATGATGAATTACATTTATTGATTTGCGTATGTTGAACCAACCTTGTGTGCCGGGGATGAAGCCTACTTGGTCCCCATGAATGATCTTTTTAATATGTTTTTGAATCCGATTTGCTAAGACTTTGTTGAGAATCTTTGCGTCTGTGTTCATCAGGGAGATCGGCCTATAGTTTTCTTTTTTAAGCGAATCTTTATTAGGTTTTGGGATTAAAACGATATTAGCTTCATAGAAGGAATTTGGTAGTGTTCCTTCCTTTGCTATTTGATGGAACAGTTTAAGGAGTATTGGTGTTATTAACTCCTTAAATGTCTGGTAGAACTCTGTGCTGAATCCATCTGGTCCAGGACATTTTTTGGTGGGAAGATTCGAGATTACTTCCTCAATTTCCTTATATGTTATAGGACTATTTAAATAATTCACAACTTCCTGATTCAATTTAGGTAAGTTGTGTTTACTTAGAAATTCATCCATCTCTTTTGTGTTGTCAAACTTCACAGAGTATAAGTTTTTGAAATATGATGTTATAATTCTCTGGATTTCTTGGGTATCAGTAGTGATAACTCCATGTTCATTTCTAATTTTGTTAATTTGGGTTTTCTCTCTCTTGCTTTTGGTTAGTTTCGCTAGGGGTGTATCAATCTTATTGATTTTTTCAAAGAACCAGCTTTTTGACTGGTTGATTTTTTCTATCATTTTCTTAATCTCGATTTCAGATATTTCTCCCCTTATTTTGCTAATCTCCTCTCTTCTACTACTTTTGGGATCAGATTGGTCTAGTTTCTCTAAAGCTTTAAGGTGCATTGTTAAGTTGTTTATTTCTGATGTTTCCATTTTTTTGATGTAGGCATTAAGAGCTATGAACTTACCTCTTAGAACAGCTTTCATTGTGTCCCAGAGATTTTGGTAAGTTGTATTTTCGTTATCATTCACTTTCAGGAAATCTTGAATTTCCGTTTTAATTTCTTCCTGAATCCATGTCTCATTCAGCATCATAGTGTTAAGTTTCCAGGAGTTAGTGTATTTTCTCTTGTTTGATGTGTTGTGGATGTCCAGCTTAAGGCCGTGATGGTCTGATAGGGCACAGGTTAGAATTTCAACTTTCTTGTATATGTGTAGATTCATTTTGTGGCCCAATATGTGATCTATTTTGGAGAAAGTTCCGTGTGCTGCTGAGAAAAATGTGTATTCTTTGGTGTGTGGGTGAAAAGTTCCATAGAGATCTGTAAGGTCCATTTCTTTCAGGGTTTGATTAAGTTCCATAGTGTCTCTGTTAAGCTTTTGACCTGTTGATCTATCCCATGTTGACAGGGCGGTGTTGAAGTCCCCAAGAATTATCGTTTGGGGATTGATTTCTTGCTTTAGACGCTGTAGGGTTTTCTTAATGAATGTGGAGGGGCCCGTATTGGGTGCATATATGTTCAGTATTGTGAAGTCTTCCTGGTGAATTGTACCTGTGACTAAAATGTAGTATCCATCCGTGTCTCTTATAATTATGTTTGGTTTGAAATCCACTTTGTCTGATAGCATAATGGCTACCCCTGCCTGTTTTCTGCTTCCATTAGCTTGTAGAATTGTTGACCAGCCTTTTATTTTTAGAGCGTGCCTATCTTTTGTGGTGAGATGGGTTTCCTGCAGGCAGCAGATTGATGGATTGTGATTTTTAATCCATGTTTGTAATCTGTGTCTCTTGATCGGTGAATTAATTCCATTAACATTTAGTGTTATAATGGAGAAAATATTGTTAATTCCAGACATTTATTATGTTTAGTAGCTTTTATAAGTATATTGCTTCTTTTTTAATGATGTTATACTTGCCTTCTGTTCTCCTGGATATGCCTGTTTTTTTCTTCACGCTTGAGTATCATTTCTAGCATTTTTTGAAGGCCTGGTTTGGTGGCCATGTATCCCTTAAAGTTGTCTTTGTGCTGGAAAATTTTTCTTTCTCCCTCGATCATGACTGATAGTTTTGCAGGGTAAATCAGCCTGGGTTGACACTTTTGCTCATTCAATACTTGAAGTATGTCTCTCCAAGCTCTTCTTGCTTTTACTGTTTCGACTGAGAAGTCATTTGTTATTTTAATAGGTTTACCTTTAAAAGTGACTTGTTTTTTTCTCCCTTGAAGCTCTCAGCACCAGTTCTTTATCTTGAATGTGGAGTGTTTTAACTATTATTTGCCGCGGCGTGCTTCTATTTTGGTCGTATCTGTTTGGGGTGCGGAATGCCTCTTGTATATGGATGGGCCTCTCTTTTTTTAGATGAGGAAAGTTTTCCTTGATGATCGTTTGAAAAATTTCCTCAGGGGTGGTATTTTGAGATTCTTGCTCTGGTATTCCATGGATACGCATGTTAGGCTTCTTCAGGGTGTCCCATATCTCTTGGATATTTCTCTCAAGTATCTTTTTGGCTTTAACAACCTCTTCCATTGAGCTGGTTAGTACTCCCACTTTATCTTCAAGGTCTGAAATTCTGTTTTCTGCTTCGTTAGTTCTGTTGGTAAGACTCTCTGTGGCGTTCTGGGTTGAAGATAACTTGTCTTTTAGCTCAGTTTTAAACTCTGCTTGAGTTTGTTTTAACTGCTCTATGCCACTTTTTGTTTCTTGCACTGTTTTTCTCAACTCCTCCAGATGTCTGTTGTGTTCCTCTTCAAAGCGATTGATTCGATTATTTAATTCCTCCCTGATTTCCTCTTTCATAGTATTGAACATGGTAATGATCATATTTTGAAAGTCTTTATCCTGGGTGGGGCTTTCTTGGCCTTTTTCCATGGGTTTGTTCTTGTTGGAGTCTAACATTGTGGGATTAATTTCTTCAGTGGGAAATTTGTTTACTTGATTGTTGCTTCTCATGGATTTGCACTTTGACTTTGGCATTGTCATTTTAACTCTTAAGATCTCTCAATTTCACTAAACTGAATTATTTGGCCTGTGGTCCTGGTGGGCGGGGCGGGAGGAGACTTACCTAGGTCGTGGGGTGAGGCCCGGCTGGACCGCGCGCGCGTCCCGACCGGTGGAGCGGGTTGGGGTGCAAAGGGGGGATGGGGGCGACCGCTTGGAACTATTTAACCCGAGGGCAGCTGGGGCGGGGCCTGGGCGCAGGGGGAGGTCCTCCTGGTCCCTGGGTCCCGCGCGCGGCTCCGGCTGGATGGTGGGAGGCGGAGCCGGGTCCCCGTGGGCCGACCTGGGGGGTCCTGGTGGGCGGTGCACGGGGGGAGGGGCGGGCGGGGGTACTCACCAGCTAGGGCGCGGCGTGGACGCCCGGCTGGACCGCGCGCGCGCCCGCGCGTCCGGACCGGCGGAGCGGGTTTAGGGTGCGAAAGGGGCTGGTCATCTAATTTCTGTGTGTGGTATATAGATGGTTGTGTGCCACCTCCCCAAGAAAAGTCACACAATAGAGACACACTCACACCAGAGCAGTGGTGGACCTTGTGCCTCTGGGTGGCTAGGGAATCTCTCTGTTTTTTCATCAAGCGCTGTGTTTTGCATCTTTTGCAGACATCTGTGTCTTTGGAAGATTGTCTTGTATGGTAAAGCCAGTTTGCCTTGCAAGCCAAGGATGTCTGAGAGTTCCCTACTGTTCCTACTAAACTCTTCCTATCCCAGACAGAGACAGAGACAGACACAGCTGCCCAAGTGAGACGCGGTGGCGTGTATGCATACATTCCCAGCTCTCCCTCTAAGAGCAGGCTGAGCCCAGCTTATCTGAAATGCCTTACATGACTCCTCTGTATATTTTTTTTTGTATTTTTGTATTTTCCTTCTTTCTACCTTGTTTTCTCCTTAGTTAGTTTTCTAATTCGTTGAAGAATTCGGTCCATTCTTTCTAACTAGCCACTTACACATTCTCAGGAAGGAAGTTGGAGGTGCATCATCTCCAACCAATATGCCCCAGAGCACACTGTAATTCAGAACAAGCCTCAGACCTCCCAGTAGGGAGCAGGTGGATGTTGGTGGTAGAGCTTCTGGAGGTCAGCAGCGTTGAGACTAATGTTTGTGACTCCACCTGGTGATCTGTGAAGTGACTTACAGGACACGATATAAATTTATGGAGCATCTGCCTGTATTTTAGAATCAGAAGATCTGGGTTTGAGTCCCATTTTGCTTTATAATTTTAAAATTTAAAATGTATTATATATATTTAAGGTATATATTAAGATGTATATATAGTGAGTTGATTCAACAAAGCAAATTAGCATACTTGCTGTGTCTGTGGGGGGGTTGAGCACCTGAAATTTTATCATTTAGCACAATATAATCAACTATAGGAATCTCACCGTATATTAGATATATAGACTTACCCATCTTATACAACAATGTTGACCTATAACATCTTATTTCTCCCTTTCTCCTGTTGCTGGTCAACTCTGTTCCACTATTTTTTTCCGTGTATTCACATATCCTGCTTCTGGTATCTTCTAGAATTATTAGTAACCCAACTGCTTTGAGTCTTAGTATCCTTATCTATATACTGGCACTATACAGTGGCCCATTTCCGGAGGGTCAGTGAGAGGTTATGGAAGTACAGTGAGCGTATTCACTATGGAATTGTTCAATAGAAATCTATCTGCTCTCTTACCAAGGCATGAACCTTGTTTTAAGAGTTTCATGAGCCTTACAAGTTTAATTTGCTTCCTAAGTCCTATGATCTTCCCTCCTTCATCCAGGTAGAGAGGAAGGAGATTTGACATGGTCTGCATAGAAAGAGAGGTGTGAGCTTTGGGCATTGTTTGATGGTCATGGTTATCTGAGCATTCTGTTCCTGTTGCCATCCTCTACATGGAGGGGATTGTCTCCCTCTACTTTACCTAGTGATTGGAACACAGTTTAGTTTCATCATCCCATTGCTGAATGAATACAGTACTCATTAACTCAGAAGAGCAAGGAGTTTACTCATGTTCGTGATTGAAATTTCATTATGATGACAGGAGAGTTCATACTAACAATGGGAGCCAGGGAAACTGGCTACCTGACATTCACAGGAAGAGCTGAAAAGGGGCATATTTTCCAACTCGCCTGCAGATTCCAATCAGACTTCTCTCTGTCTTATCATTCTGCTTAGGGACTATAACAACCCATTCTGTGCTGGGTCTTCCTACATCAATTAGATAATTTTCATAAGCTTGCTCAAGTCTTGCCTAAAGGCTCAATTACTAATTATTCAGTTGCTACCCATATCTAATTGTTATATTCTACACCTTGTTAACTTGACATCCAAGTGCATTCTTTTTAAGTCACAGCTTTTCAACCCTTGTTCCCATAGATGTTATCTTGAAATATAAAATACATTCAGTCTAATTTTAAAAATTTTCAGTCAACTTTTAAAACTTTTCATAGTCAGGCTGGAGAGATAGCTCGGGGTTAAGACTGCCTCGAAAGCACAAAGTCCTGAGTTCAGATCCCAGGTCCCAGGCAGAAACGGTGGTAGCCTGCACTTTCAGCTGATGGAAAGAGTCTGGGATGGGAAGAGTCTGGAAAATTCCAGAGCTAAGCAACATAGCTAAGGACATAGAAGCAGTCCAGGATGATTCCCAGAATCACCCTTGGTTCTCCACAGACACACACAGTGCCCTCTCTCTCTCTCTCTCTCTCTCTCTCTCTCTCTCTCTCTTTCTCTCTCTCTCTCTCTCACACATACACACACACACACACACACACACACACACACACACACACACACTAAACAGCTTCATTTTCATTTGCAGGACACATACACACTGTGCCAAGCCTTATTTGCTCTCCATGAACTCCTCAATCTTGCATTAAAACTAGTACCACCTGGACAATGAGGCCAAATCCTGCAATGAAGCAGAGATACAACCTGGCTTACCAGTACCACAATTGAAATCAAACTGTGTTCCGACCTTGGAAAAGCAGTTTCTAGTGGCCACTTTGGAAAAGCAGGAAACTGCTTCAGCTCAGGCACCTTCCACTAATAGAGTCTGGTGTTTTCACAAAACGGAGTCTCCAGGGGGTGGGCACCATCCTAGTGCAAGGCACTAGGGTTTTGTCTAGTGAAAAGTCCCCAGCAGCCCCAGCCACTCTGCTGTCTTCCCTTTCTTCATCTAAAACTTCAAGCCAGCGCAGCTCTTCTCCAGTGAACAGCACATTATCTTTAATGTCAACTTCATCAGGATTCCTGTTCCCCTGCAAAATATAATGAGCTGGATCTAAATAGTTAATTTCTCTCTTAGCATTATTATTCTCTAAAAGTCCATTAAGCTTTGCCTTCATAGTTTCAAAGTCTCCCACATTTATTTAAAGTCCCCCCAAACAAACCAAACCAAACCAAACCAAACCAAACCAAACCAAACCAAACCAAACCAAACCAAACCAAACCAAGTCAAGTCAAGCCAAACCAAGCCAAACCAAGCCAAGCTGACCAAGCCAGAACAAAACTAAAATATCTCAAAAGGTACAAAAGCCACAAGCCTCAATATCAGCAGGGAGAACCCAATTCTATGGTACTAGGTGTGGTTGCTAATAGCTGTTCAGTCCATGAGTATGAAAACCTCAGCAGTCTCAGTGTGTTGCCAAAGATCTGGAAGGTTCCTGGAGAGACACTTGTCTTCCAGTCCAGCCATTATCTATATCAGAGAAAAATGGCAGCAGAGGTGGCTAGTGGGGAAGGTGAACTTTCCAGTATGATGAGAGGGAAAACAGAAAAGGCCAAGTTTTCCTTCATGGACTTGTTCTTTATAAGCTGCCACTTGACCCATATAATTTCTTACAAGTATGTTCAACAGCTGGTCAGTTAGTTGATTCTTGGTCCAGCCAAGGTGAACCAAGATTAGCCATCACAAGAGTACTCTTTATTAACTCAATGCCAAATTACATCTTCATATGTCATACTTAATCTTAAAAAAATTCAAATCCAAGGGCTTGAGAGATGGCTCAGGGGTTAAGTCTCTGCCTCGCAAGCAGAAGATCCTGAGTTCAAATCCTGGCCCCCATGTGAAAATGCCAGGCAGAAATGGTGGCAGCCTGCACTTCTAGTCCTGAGAAGCTGAGCTCCAGAGTAAAGCAAAGGGAGGTAGAAGCAATCCAGGATGATTCTCAAAGTCACCCTTTGGGCCTCCATAAGCACACACAGTGCCCTCTGATATACACAGACACATACACACAGGCACACACAGAGGCACACACACAGGCACACACAGAGGCACACACACAGGAACACACACAGAGACATATATAAAAACATGCAAAAATAAAAATTAAAAAAAAATCAAATCCAAACAAAAACCCAACAACAACAACACAAATCTAATAACAAGGTCATGAGAAATGCACGCATCAGTGGAGCCAGGCCAAGAAAGAAATGTATGCTGTGGGCAACAAAGCTGGAGGGACCCCCATCCTTCCAGGAGTGTCTCCTGAGCATGGCTCCAGCTTTCATTGTGTGTCCTTTAATTGCCCACTGGCCTAAGTGTAATGATGCTGGAGTACTCTTTGCTGGTCTCTCTACTCCTGTCTATGTTACTATAAATAGCATCTTTACTTTCTCATTTGAAGCAGTTGGTTTGAATTTATCTGCCACTGAGACCCTAACTGGCACAGGAAGAAAGTAAAGGTAATGGGAATCTATTTTTTTTAGATAGCAAGGATGCAGGTTGAAGAGGAAGAAGGAGTATGGAATAAAATAGGAGATACAAGGGAGAGCCAGGCATCAAGCCCAAAGCAGAGATGGAAGTAGATGATGTTCATTGTTACTGGTGGTTTGGTGCTGAAACCTGGTAACTCTTTTTCTGTGAGGGAAGGATAGAGGGTCTTGGGAAATGGGATCTTTAGAGATCACCTAGAACTCTGCTCCTAAATGGATTCATGATTAAATGAACATTTTGAAAATAGTTATGTTTATATTAGTGGGGTGGCTTGAAAAGAGGTAACTTGATAAACCACAGAGGCCTGAGCCCCCACAGGAGTATACAAGCTAAAGTAAGCCCTGAGGTCCCATAGAAACATACAGGCAAAAGAGTGGAAGGGAGTAGAAGGGAATGGTGAAGGGAAGGGAAGGAATGGGAAGAAGGGAAACTGGGATGAATAATCAATATGCCTGTAAAATAGAAAAATAAAAATTAAAAAAAAGAAAATTGAGTGTGGTTATAAAATCCAGTCTGAATCTATCTCTTGCATGCATTCCTTGACCTTGGATTCCCTATTCTGTTTCATGCTACTCTGCGGAGAGTTCTCATAGTAAAAAAGGCCCCCACACACTACATGCACCCAGCCTCCAGAGCTCTAGAAAAATGAACTTCTGGAGCTGGAGAGATTGCTCAGTGGTTAAACTTCTGCCTCATGAGCAGAAGGACCTGAGTTTGGACCGAGGGTGCCACATGAAAATGCTTGACAGATAGCTGAGTAGTATTTCATTGTATAGATGTACCACATTTTCCTTATTCACTCATCAACTGTTGGACATTTGGGCTGATTCCATGACTTTGCTGGAGTACTCTTTGAACATGGTCGTGCTTGTGCTATCGAGGTGAATTTTTGCTGTATGGGGGGTTATTCCTAAAAGTGGAATAGCAGGGTCATAAAACCACATATCTGATAGAGCTCTATTATCCAGAGTGCACAAAGAACTTAGAAAACTAAACACCAAGGAAACAAATGGGCCAATTAAAAAATGGGCCCTGGAACTTAAAAGAAACTTTACCAAGGATGAAATTATGTCTAACAAATATCTTAAAAAATGCTCCACATCCTTAGCCATCAGGGAAATGCAAATCAAAACTTCCCTGAGATATCTCACTCCTGTCAGGAGGGCAAAAATCCACAGCACAAACAACACCAACTGCTGGAGAGGATGTGAAGAGAGGGGAACTCTCCTACATTGCTGGTGGGAATGCAGGCTCATACAGCCACTCTGGCGAGCCGTCTGGTGATTCTTAAAGAAGTTAAAGATTGAAATGCCATATGATCCTGCTACTCAGCCATCAAAAATGATGAATTAATGCAATTTGCCGGGATATGGATGGAATTAGAAACAATTATATTGAGTGAAGTATCCCAGACACGGAAAATTAAGCGCCGTATGTACTCCCTAATAGGTGGATCCTAATACCGAACCCACTTAGAGACACTCAAAGACAAATCTCTGTAATACCTACAGTAATTGTAAAGATTATAAACAGGAGGGGTGGGGAAGGAGGGCCCCACCAGAAATAAGGAAAGAGGGGACTGTGTTACAGCAGAGAAAATAGGCCACCATCAAGGACTGCAAGTAAGTAATGAGACATCTGATTAAGTTCACAGACTTTCCTTCCTGATCACATGCAACTAATGGGGTATGATCTCACCAGAAGGGGAGGGCATATAGGCTATCTGATAAAAAGTAATCATTTTGCAAATGGGTGATTGACCCCTCTCTCACTGCGGTCTCCTACTTTTATTTCATCTACCTTTGAATATACTCTTATAACAAGACTCTAATTTAACAGATTTTTAATCTCTGGCCAGGGAGTGAATTCCAATACCCATCAGGGTGGAGCCAAGGGCATTGCAGGAGCAGCAAAATCGAAAAAAAAATCAACAAACCATAATTTAGAACATCAGAGACTCTATATCAATCACATGGAACTGGGCCAGCCTAATCTCTCCCCATCCTGAAGCTCAGGGAAATTTGCGGAAGAGGGGGCGGAAAGATTGTAAGAGCACAAGAATGGGAAGAGTGACGGTATGCAAGATACTCCACACAAGTTAGGGCCAAAGCAATCATAATAGGACTTTGCATGACCTGTGCTATGTCCAACACACTATTGACCCCACAAAATCTAGCATGGACTAAAGGCACTAGGATCCTTGGAGGCTAGGGACTGACAGTCACAGTAGTGTTCCTAAGTTTAAGGGGAACACAGGAAAGGGTTCTGGGATATGCCCCTGTGTCCTTGCACCTCATCGGAGAGGGGGACCCAGAGGAGAGTTTGGCATGCACAGTAAGGATGCTCTGGGTATTGGGGGGGGAGGCCCTGGGGGATGGGGTGGGAGGAGAGAGGGGAGGGGGGAGCAGGGGGGTTAGGGGGAGGTGGAGGGAGAGAGGGGACCGGTGTACCTGTTAAGTTTGTATGAGCAGAAAAAATAATAATAATAATAAAGAAAATGCCTGACAGAAATGGCAGGACTGTACTTCTGGGTCTGTTGGATGGAGTCTGAGAAATCCCAGAGAGAAGCAAAAAGGAGTTAGAAGCAATCTAGGATAACTCCCAAAGTTACCCTTGGTCCTTCACTGGGACACATAGTGCCCACTTATATTCATACATACGCAGTGCTCACTGATACACACCTGCCCCCCCCGTGCCCACTGATACACACACACACAAGAATTAAAAAAAGAAAAACAAACTTCTTTATAAATTTCCCATGGTTAGGTATTCTGTTACAGTCACATAAAATGGACTAAGACAGGTTATCTCACTTCCCATGGGCCAGGCTCTGGCCTTTGGACCCATGAGTTTTTCTTAAATTAAGTCCTTCATATCTATGAAGGAATTGGGAGCCAGGTTGTCACGGTTCCCTGTTCACTTCTGCTGCTGGTGACTCAGGGATGCCCAGGTACTGTTTCTCCCAATCGCTGGATAGTCTTGCCTCTCTCCAGAAAATCCCAGTGGGATCCGGTTTCTTTCCCCATGCTGTCTTATACCTTTAAGCTACAGTGCAGTATAAGAGTAGGAAGTATAAACTTTTCATGAAGAAAAAGTGAAGTATATTAAAAGAAAATCCTTTATTCCTTGATAGTTGGAGCTTTGGTTTCTACATTTTGGAAGAAACTTGATGTTCGCCAATTCCTACATATGCATATTTATGTTCGATTTCACTGGCCTATTTGTCCTACCTCTTTAAATTTTTTCAAACATTTATTTATCTTATGTGTCAATATGTAGACAAGTGTGCCACAGCATGTATGTGGAGGGCAGAGAACAACTTGAGGGTGTTGGTTCTCCCTTCTACTGTGCAGACTTTGGGGACTGAATTCAGTCATCAGGCTTGGTGGAAATTGCCGTCATATCCTGAGCTCTTTTGGTTACTATAGCTTTATGATAATTACTACTTTCTGTTAGAATTAGTATCCTTTTGGAAACTTGCCATGGTTTGAATTTGAGAATCATTTTCTAAGTTCTCTGGGTGTTTGTTTCTGGAGCTTGCAGTCAGCTACCTTGCTGATGCTGTCTTTTTGTTTTGGGGCAGAGCTTCTTCAGTCCCCACTGGCCAAGAACTCACCAAGTCACTGAAGATGGCCTTAAATTCCTGATCCTCCTCCCTTCGTCTTCACAGTGATGAGACCACAGATACATGCTAGGTCTGCTTTTCTGGACTCTACCTGATTTTTCAGATTTTGAAGTCAATGGACAATTACATTATCTATTGTAAAAACAATGATTGGATTGTAGTGTTCTAATCCCTGCCATCGCTCTCCTGCCTTACTATGTTGCTTCCTTGTGGAAGGAAGGGAGGGTATGGATACTAGTATTTTGTTCTTCCTGTAAGAAATGAACTGGCTTCTCTTTATTTTTTCATTTGGAACTCTCTATTGCTTTTATGATTTTTAAATTTTATATATATATGTATGTATGTATATATATATATATATAGAGAGAGAGAGAGAGAGAGAGAGAGAGAACATTTGTGGAGATCAGAAGATAACTTTGTGAAGTTGGTTCTCTCTTTCTACATGGGGACTCCAAGAATTGAACTCAGGTTGCCAGGTTTGCATATAGCACAGACCATCTCCTGGCCCTAAACTTAGTATTTAAGTAAATTTATTAAATTATTTGAGACAAGGTCTTGCTTGTCAAACTGGCATAGAACTCAAAATTCTCTTTTCTTTCTTGAATGCTGGAATTACAGATGTGAGTTGTCAAGCCTTGTCCATTCACATCTTTAAATTTTCACTGTGTACCCAAGGGATTTGCCTCCCAGGATCCACTCTACATATCCCCGACCCACTTCTTCTGGTGCTGAGTAGCTCTGTGTTCCAGCAGTCCAGTGGATGATGGCTGTTTGCATTCTTTCTTCCACGAGGCAGCCCTTTTCTTCTACGTCTTCTGCATGTCTATCATTTTCAGGCAAGTCTCTTCATTCTACACATTTTCTAGGGAAGGATGCTGAGTCAGGTGCGAAGTCCTGTGACTGCTGTCTCTTCCCTCTCTTCAAGGATAAGTGGGAATTTTCAGAGACAGCTGAAACCCATAGATAGACAAAGTAACATTTTTAATCAAATACAAATAGCTCGTCTCATAATCTTTAAGACCTCATCTCACCAGTGGTGCTGAACTTCCCACATTACATGAGCCCCTCTCTTTTGTCTCAGTTTTCTTGTTGAGTGCCTGGATCTGATAGAGTAAGAAGCAGCACTGCCTATGAGTAACAGTCCCCTCAACTCGCCTTTCAAAGCCATCCTTTCAACATTCAGGTGAAGTCTTAGCCAGGGCTGTGTTTCCTTCCAGTCTGGCATGGGGAAGGCTTATGGTTTTCTTCCCTTTCTCTAGTGACATTATAGAACAGATGAGCTGTTGCTTTCAGATTTCTAAATTGAGAGGAAAAGCTGTTCTTTTTAGACATGTGGTCCACAGAAAGTGTTTGCTATGGTTTGGTTAACGTGTGCATTTCCATCGCAGAGCCTCCCTTTTCAAGAGGTTTCAATTTGCGTCCAAGACTTGGGTGAGAAGAAGGGATGGCAGCGACATTGCAGGCTACAGTTTGGTTAATTAAAGTCTTAGCTTATGGATTCACTTAACTATGATCCAAAATTGCGTGTTATGACAAACAATGTGTGAACTCAAGAGATGACAGTCAGTTCTCACTCATGTTCTTACAATGCTCTGTAAAGCTACTGAACACACAGAAAAATAGTGTTTGAATTAGCAAACACTGACCACCTGCTCCTAAGGGAGGCACTGGGTCATGCTCTTGAAACTCCTGCAAATTTATACTTTCCTACCTACCCTTATGCATTTCGTCAACTAATCCATGCACACATCTTTTTAAGTGTGTGCTTTTTATGAGAGACACTGTACAATATGCAGTTGAGTCTGAGTTCCGTCCAACCCTAATCTAACTCATGCCCAATTATGGCTTCTCTTACACGTCTATTTTCTATGTAAGGCACATCTCAGCTTTTTTGTACTTGGGAATACCAAACAATAGTTCATCTCTAAGTTTTGAGTCCATTTAAAACAGTGAAATGGCCAAGGAAAAGTACCAGAATGCAGAGACGTGACCCTAAATGGCCCTTGAGAAAATGATGGAATTGCAATACTGTGGCATGAGCTGTCTGTTACTACAGAAAACCATTTGTTCACAGAGTCTGCAATCTGGGAAGCCAGAGGAAAACCTGCCGTTCTCAAACCATCCCAGTTAACACATTTATATAGAGAACCAGAACATAGACAATACATCAGTTTTAAGTTTATCTTGTCCCTCTGGTCAGGTGGTCAACTTTGTGTCCGGGATTCATGGTGTTGATGCTTTCTTCCTTGTTCTCTCTTTACTTTCCCCTCACTGTCCAATCTCTCTGTCTTTCTCTCTCTGTCTCCCTCCTTCTTTTTCTGTTTCTTGATTGCTCACTCTGGAGTGGTGTTTCCCATGCACCCAAGTTAAGCGAGTCTTACATCCCTACAAAGTCACCTTTGGATTACATCTAGGCGAAGGGTCCACTCAACAAAAAACTACCAGCAGTGTGCATGAGGTGCACTATTCATGATATACACCTGCAGGTTTCTTTGTAGAACACAAAGTACAATTGTAATACAATCGTAAAGCTGTTACAACTGCTTCCCTCAACCCTATCAGATACTACTTGCTTATAGCAGAAACAAGAAGACAGCGTTCCGCTTCTGCTGGGAACATGTGCCTCAGAGCACTCAAAAATAACTTTGCCATTTTGTGTGTCCATGAGCATCGTGAATACTGATTTTGAGGTTAAAAATAAATTTTAGTTTATCAGCAAATTCCCAAACATGCAAATCTAGCAATAACAATTAATGATGGTATACTCAGTTTTCAATGGTTTGTAATAAAGAGGTTGCACCATAAAACATCAGTAAAATGCATTGTGGAAACCTTTTGAAGAAATTCTTATTTTTAACAACTGGATGCTATTCTTTATACATGTTCTGGATGAAGTTGGGTGCCACATGCTTCCAATAGCTATTTGAAAGGAAGCACTGTTAACGATTCATGCTTTGCTCATTGATCTTAAGCCTACACCAAAGACTTCCAGGATGGGGATTTCACAGCTTCGTAATGAACAAATGGAATAAGTTAGAGGTTTAAATATGGTTCCATATGTTCATGGAACCTGGCCATGGAACATGATCAAAGTCTTTTGGACTCCTTAGCAGTTACTGAATACTGTTCCAATGGTCTAGACTTAAAATTTTGGGCCAATGTTTTGGCTCCAGGAAGTATTTGCCATGTACTCTTGATAGGCCATTTTCCTCCCTTAGAATTGAAATGCCATATAAGGAAGAAGTTATAACTCTTGAGGAGTGTCCTACTCTGGTGTTTTAGTGGTGTTCACATCTCCTCTTGTGCCCAAAGGAGATATAATAGTAAAATTTGGAGGATGTGTTTTGGATAAATCATTTTTGTGGTTGAAACAGAACTTAATCCCAAGTTTTCTAATCACCTTCTACATGTCACATTCTTCCCTGTGAAGTCTGGAATTGTTTTTCATTCCTGAGGACCTGAAAGCATCTTTTGATTTCTCCACTTTTAGAAACAATTTATTTTTAAGTTTATTTATGACCCTATCTTAACTCTCTAGTCAGACAATTTGCTAAGAGTAGCAGGTAGAGAATGGGTCAGGGGTATAGCTGGAGTCCAGCTATACCCCTGACCCATTCAAGGTCCTCTTCTGTTGAAGATCATCCTCTTTGAACTGACAGCAGAGGAAAGAGGCAGGGGTCAACTTACTAGCCAGTCAGATCAGTTGGATCAGCTCTAGTGGTCAGCAGATGACACATATTGTAGCCAGATCACCCCCATTCTCTACCTGCTACTCTTAGCAAATTGTCTGACTAGAAGAGTTAAGATAGGGTCATAAATAAAAATGCAGCTATTTTAATTATAAAGTGTAAATAACCCCAAATGCTTCCTTCCTTGTTTTTTTATTCAATTGTATGTGTGTGTGTGTGTGTGTGTGTGTGTGTGTGTGTGTGTAGAACCACAGGCGAATTCGGGAACCGCCATGGACCGCCTCCACCTCCTCCTTATTTACTCTGCCCGGGGATTCACAGGCTCTGCCCTACCAGGACCAGAAATGCAGGTTGCCCCTGCTTTCTGCCTGGCGTCTATACCTAGGGGTCTAGATCCAAACTCAGGACCTTCCGCCTGCAAGGCAGAGACTTAACCCTTGAGCCACCTCTCCAGCTCCCCTTCCTTGGTTTTTAAATACAGTGTGCAATTTGCAAAATAAGAATTTACAAGCCACCTTGTATAGGCAGAGTTCGTATTTTATTCTTTGTACATGCATGGATTTACTTATTTCTTTATTTTGTTTCTAATTTTTTCTTTTTCCATTTTCATGTGGCTGTAGTATGTGTGTGTGTGTGCGCGTGCGCGCACACACACACACACACACACACACACACACATGCATGGGATGTGTATATATGGGCATGGAAGCCTGAGGCTGATATCAGGAGTCATTTTTGATTATTTGTTGACTTTATTCTCTTGAGATAGGATCTCTAATGAAATTCAAAGCTTTCCAACTTGTTTTAGGGATTCTCAGTCTCTGCCTTCTGAGATTGGAATGATCAGTGGACTGCTATACCCATCTTGTAGAACACGACTCTGGTCCTTTTTCTGTGAGGCAAGTGCTTTAATTATTAAGCCATATCCCCAGGTCCCTATTTTATCTTTTTGAGACAGGGTCTTGGTACATAGACCAGACTGTTCTGGAACTCTCCATTCTTCTGCCTTGGTCTACCAAGTGCTAAGATATGGGTATATCCAACCGAATTTGCATTTTCTTTTTTTTTGTTTATGGTTTTTAATTTTTTTGATTTTGAGATGCGGTCTTATTAGTTAATCAGGGTAGACTCAAACTCACAACTCTCTCTCTTGAGTTTTGAGTTTTCATTTTCTGAGTAGGTTAAAGGTGGGTCTTCTGGGTAATGATAGAAAAAAATCAGTACAAAAATCAGAACGATTCTATGTGAAGATAGAACCACTTCAGATATACTGACATCAATGTGGATATTCTAAACCACGTACCATTGTCTATGCTTCCAAAAGAACCAGAAGGAAATGGAGACACTTAGACACAATCATCACTGACATACTGATATAAATGGACTTGACATTGGTATTTATGCAACCCTAGTGTACACCAATAGCATGTTGAGATGACTGTTAACAGTTTTAAGACTATAGGGATGCTGAGAGTATGGTATTGTGTTTTCTTGATTACATCCTAATACAGGAACATCTTTATGCCACAGTGTAGATGTGCTACTTTAAAATGAGTTCAGGGGTCTATGATGCAAAGAACAGGGATGAAAACATGTAGATAGTCTTCCATAGCAACCACAGTGGATGGAATTTCCAGACAAATCCTGTCCAAATTAACTATTCACTATCTTACTCATTCTTAACACATGTAGAGTTGAAAAGCATGATGTCAATGGGCTCTGCCAGTGTTCCCATCAGCCAGGCGGAGCAGGATGTTTTCATTAAAGCAAAAGTGAGACACACAGAGAGCAATTTCTAGATCACATGAGCCTTAGGGTCAAGACTTAAACTCAGGTCTTTGGATTCTAAGTAGAGCTCCTTATAAGCAAGGGTGGATTTTAGGAAATGGTCTAAGTCTTAGCAAATGGCTGCACAGATTCTGTTCATGCCAGTGGTGAGTAATGTCTGCCTCTCTCTCTGTCATCTTCCTTCATGACCCAAGGACCCTTAAAAAACCTTGCTTTGATGCACCAGGAACTGATGTTTCCTGCTCAGGACTGTCCATATTCACTGACTAGAATGGTGAGATTACAAGCATCAGAGAGGAAGACATTTTCAGTTCTTTCCTTTAAATGCTGCTATCATGGAGACCCACAAAATGTTTTAGGAGCTGGCTGGAGAAGATCAGTGTGCAACATGAGCTCTTCCTAAATCACATGGGGGGCATCCTGATGGGCTCCTCCTCAGGTTTCTTCTGTATCTAAGTGCTTTCACTGCCTTTCTGCATTATTGTGCTGATAAAGTGGGGGAACATGGATTACGACCTTTTCTAATGACCTGGAAAGCAGCTTGATACTCCAACATCTTCTGCCATTTTATTTTGTTTTTAAATTTTCTTGGACATAGCAGACAATCAAAATGTGAGATTTTGCTAACTTTGACTAACCTCTTAGTGTGGTTTGCAGATAGAAGGTTCAATTCATGTCAATTATTACCACTTGCATCCAGTCGTAATATATGCTAAACAAATATAAATACTACTCCAGTTGCTCTGTTTTGTGTCTAATCTCATTGAATGACTTAGAAGCACTCAGCTACTTGAGGGTTGGGAGAGTGTGAACAGTTTCTTTCCCTCTGTAGCCTGTGAATGTGGCAGATGGTGTGTGATACTCTGAATCTTAGATCTGAGTTTTCAATGATACCACAGTACTAGGTCACTTCATCCTAATACAATCCACTTCTTCCGTGGCAGGCACCCCGCTGGTTTTGAGGTCCAAGTTAACATTGGACTTACTCCCGTGCTGCCAAGGCCGCCAATGGAGCAGCAGCATCTTCTTGAAGTATTTCATGGTGTTGTTCTTGACTGTCATGAAGCACACAGTATTGATCATGCTGTTACTCATGGCGATGCATTCCACGACATAAAAGGCAGTGAGGTAGTGCTTCTTCACGAACACGGTGGGGAAGAAGTCTCGCACAATGGTGAAGCCATAGAAGGGGGCCCAGCACAGCACGTAGGCTGTGAGGACACACATGAGTACCAAGACTGTCTTACGGCGGCAGCGCAGCCTCTTGCGGATCTGCTCTGTCTGGAACCCAGGGACGGCTTTCAACCAGAGCTCCTGGGAGATCCTGGCATAGCACAGGGTCATGGCGACCACGGGACCCACGAACTCCAGGGCAAAGATGAAGAGGAAGTAGGACCTGTAGTAGAGCTGCTGGTCCACTGACCAGATCTGGCCACAGAAGATCTTTTCCTGGCTCTCAATAGTAACCAGGATGGTTTCTGTGGTGAAATAGGCAGATGGGATGGCGATGAGGATGGACACGATCCAAACTAAAGCAATCAGGAAGGAAGCTGTTTGAAAGTTCATCCGTGGTTTCAAGGGGTGAACAATGGCGAGGTATCTAGAGGAAGAGGGGACCAACACTGACAAGGCACACCAGCCCAGAGTACACACAGTAGCCGCACAATGGTATAATGAATCTCCATGAACCTACCACCCAGACTTAACTAGCTTTTATTCATATTAGCAGAACTGGCTGGCATTTGCAGAGACTTAATGGAAGCAGCACAGGATTTGCGTCAAATGACCTGAAACAAGTTCTGGCTTGCTTAGGGAGCTAGTACAAATTACTCATCCACTTTGAGATTTGTCCACCCCGAATGCAACCTAGGATAAAGCAATACTTTCCTTGCCAGGTGGCTCTGAGAATTAAACATGGTAAAGTTTGCAAATGTGTGAATAATTTTCATTGACATGTATGACCTGTTATTAATGGTACTGTGAGACCCAAATGATTTTCAATCATGCCAGTCTGCCTGTAAACAACAATACTCTAAAAACTCTTCGTTGTAAATACTGCAAGACTTTAGATAAAGAAGGACTTTGTACCTCAGAAAAATAGGCAACTTCCACAGACCTTGGACAAGGCTTTTGTCTCTATCCTGCTAGATGCCATCTGGCATTACAGTAGGGACAGTATTGGTGGCATTAAGGACTCTAATGAGAAATAAATACATGCCCATGCTTGTATGCTGCATATCCCAGAATAGAGGCTCCTGGTGTAAGCCTTTACACCCAACTTTATGCCATTTTGCAGTCGAACAAGGTGTATATGAAGTTACTGTGACACCATAAGGCTTTATCCCTGTTCTTTTCAATGAGCTCAAGAGGCCAAAATTCTTTGGAAAATGAGCTCATCCACATGGGTTGAATACCTTCTTTCCACAGAGGCAAAATGGTATCTACTTAGTTATTTTGGCATCCTGAAATAATTTGTTTGCATTTTGTGGGTGGTAGGGTGGACAGGCAGGGTGGTAGAAGGGAAGGAACATAAGGGTAGGTAAGAAATTGTATGGTTTAGATACACGTGTTGTGTAACAGTTACTCTCTCTGCTCTGTGAGACAACACTCAAACTCAAGCAATTTCAGGAAAAAAAAGGAGATTTATTTGGCTCATAGTTGCAGAGAGAAGATCCCGTCCATTATAGTGGAAAACACATAGCTGACTGGCTGGCCGGCAGAAATGAGACGCAGCTTAAGTCACTGCAGATATCATGAAGGCAGAGGGAGTTAACTGCAAGCAGTAAGAGCCCACTGTTCTCTGAAGCAGGGCAGGACTAATCAACCTCAAGGCCCACCCTCTGTGACGTGCCTTCCTCCAGTGAGGCTCCACCTATTAAAGATGTCATGACCTTCCTAAACAACTAAGGATTCAAAGACATGAGTCTTTGGAGGGACAACTTATATCCAAACCATGGCAGGTGTCAGCTTCACAATGAAGGCTGAGTTATAGGCACATCTTTGATGGTTGATAGTTAAGGAAAGGCTAAGCAAGCCTTCAGAAGATTGTCTAACTGATGTGGAAAGGACTAGCCCATAGTAGTAGGTGGGATCATTTCCTGGGCAGCTGAATAAGATGGAAGGAGCTTGTTCGGTTCTTTGGCATACTACGGCAGACTTGTAGTCTGTCAAGCAAGGTTTGTCCCTCTTTCAGTAATCCCTATGGATATGGTATGGCCATTTTCCTTGGCTCCTGGTATTGGTATGAGCTCTCCCACTAAGATGAACTATGAGCTGTAGTTGAGAATCATAAACAAGAATAAGACCCTCTTGTTTCCTTAAACTCTTTGATCATGAGTTATTCAGCAACCTGCAGACAAACCACAAAAGAAATCAATCCTGGAAATGAACATGTGCCCCAATCTTGGAGCCTGCATCATGTGGATTCAAGAGCAGGAAGTCACCTATAGAAAATTCTGTACAATTTATCTTTTTTGTTGTTGTTTGCTTAAATTTTTTATGGTCTCATTTTGATTTATTTTCCAGAGATGTCTACATTTCCTCTTTGTTTAAAGTCAGCAATGACCAAAGGAGTCACATAATATCACTCTATATTCCCTTCCTTCTTCCTTTTAAACATACCTTTATCCCCATCCAAATTATCCCCATCCAAATTATCCAGAACAAGCCCCCTATTGATCAGCTGGTTAATGGCCTTAAACCCCTCTGTTACTTTGGTCCCCTTTAGCACTGGTTCTAGGGACTTAGAAGGGGTAATTGTTCTGTTTACTATACTAACTTTAAAGTCCTTAGATAATAAAAAACAAATACAGGACTTTAGGGTTTTCTCAATCTGGTTCTGTCACTCACAGAATATCAATAGCTAATGCAAAGAGAAATTTCACACTCCTATGGGGTTTGTTGCCAACTTTTGCATTCATATTCTTTATCATCAATAAGTTTTTATTATTTTGTGGAATGTTCCAGAATTCAGGGTTAACATCAAATAAATCAGAAAGAAAAGAACACTGGCTTAAAAGATATTCAGAATGCCAATTTCCAAGCAGTGCACTTAGCCAAATCATTTATGTTCCTGGAACTCAGTCTCTACATCTGTGAAATGGGGATAGTAATGGCTTTATTGACAATCTGTTATGATTTATGACAACTTTCAAGAAAGTAAAATTACATAGTATATGTCATAAAGTTATAGTACTTTGCTTACAGTGATAATTTCTCAAGACTCATTTGTTGGCACAAGAAGCATCTGCAAGATTTTTGCTGCTGCGTACCTCCCTGAATGTGCTTCATGAGGTCAATGGTTTCCTTCAGCTATCTACAACTTCATGAGCCTGACAATTCTCTGTGTACAGTATGCAAAGATGGCATGAAAAGCCTTCCTGAATTCAACACAGCAGGAGATGTATTTGACTAACAACAAATGGAAGTGCATGAGGAGATTGGCATTCCTCCCAAAGCGCATGCCCTAACTCTGGGAATGAGTATGAAATGGTTCTTATCCTCTTAAGATTGTGTTGCTGCTTCTTTCAGTCTGAATCATGTCCTCATGGAGGGAGAAGGACAGTCATGAATCTCATGAAACTTATAACCAACTTAACCCTGCCTTTCTCTCTGGGACAAGTAGAAGTCACCCAACATTGTTGGGCCCGCCCAGAATTTGCCCCAGAGAATGGCTGAGCACATGGGACTAAAGCTAGTGTCCTGGGCGTAACCCTGATCACATTACAGAAAGCCTTAATTGGCTTTCAAGTATTGACCTGCCTTCTGTGCTGAGTTACATTGGACTTGACCTCTAGAACCTGAAGGATGGGTTGACCTTTGACACAATTGGCTGTCTGGTTCACGCGCTATGATCCTTTGTCTATATAAGGTGTTTTGTTACCCCCAATAAACTGAGATTTTGCTCTGACAAACTCCCCGTCCATGGCCGAGTCTCTGGAGGGTTGAGGCAGAGGTGTGGGTAGCTGGGCTTACCTTTCTTCGTCATCACAGCCTGGAGCTGTGTAATCGTGTGAATGAGTGTGTGAGTGGGTGGAGAGACGCCACGTCGTGGGTGTTGGACTCTGCACAACATGACCCCTTGTTCTAAGCAGCAGCATTGGGGAAAGACGAGATTGACCCATCTTTCTGATCACTGCCTTCTCTCTCAGCTGGTCTGGTGCCTGACAAAGGAAGAGGGTTATTTATTAGGCTCTCCTGTTCCAAGGTTGATTCCACGTGCTGCCTTTCTGTCCTTGAGTGTCACAGGACTCCAGATGTCTATCCATGAGTTCCCTGTTCTTGCCAGATGTACTGCTCCAACCACCTCACCTCCTCACCCAATGACAAAGGTTACCTTTCCATCTGTCTTCTTGTAATGTTAAATGTTATCAACTTGGCAAAATCTAGAATTACCTGGGAGGAGGGCCTTGGGCATACATAGGGGGTCTTCTTGATTATATTAATTGAGGTGGGATCACCTGTCTGCTGTGGGTGATGACATTCCTGGCTTGGATCCTGGATGTATAAATGGAGAAAGAACAGCATGCATTCATCAATCTCTACTTGCTGACAATAAGAGATTGTCAGGAAGATCAATTTCCCTGCTATGATGGACTATATGTTAACTGTGACCCAGAATAAACTGTCTCCTTTAAGTTGTCTTTAAAAAATTATTTATTTATTTGTTTTGGTGTGTATGTGTGTGTGTGTGTGTGTGTGTGTGTGTGTGTGTGTGTGTGTGCATGTGTGCTCGTGTGTGTGTGTATCCTGTGGAGGCCCAAGGGCTTCCTGGATTGTTCTACCTTCCTTCTGTTTTGTTATGGGGTTTCCCAGACTCTGCCTTCCAGGGTTGGAAGTACAAGCCACTGTCATTTCTGTCCAGTGTTTTTATGTGGGGTCTTGGATCCGAACTCAGGTCTTTCTGCTTGTGAGGCAGAGGCTTTATCCCTGAGTCATCTCTCCAGTCCCTAGATTGCCTTCGTTAAAGTATTTTCCTGTGAAGATACTTCTTCATCAGGAAATGCACGTATAAAATTCTCAGAGAAATTTTCTTCCATTAAAAGCTATGGTTGAGTGTGGTGGTACATACAATCCTAGCATTCAGAAGACCAGAGCAGGATAATCATATATCAGAAGTCCTTTTTGAAAAACTAGTATTTATAAATAAATGTTTCATGATTATTCTCAGTGTTTCACAAATTTTTGCAGGGAAAATGCTTCCTGAGATCCAAGACCATGCTTTTTTTCCTGCTTGTGTTTCCATATATTAATATATAATCTGGCACAGTGAGACTCACAAATTTCTTGTGGATCTATGAGGTCATAAGAAATATCTCTTTCCTCTTATTACTTCAGCACATACTCTCGCATTCCTATCTGCTAACAACTGCACTGGAGAAGAGGGACATCTGTGGGCTTTTCTTGTTTCCACTTTCAGAGCATCTATCCACATTGACTTATGACAGTGTTCAGACACTCCAAGCTTCCCCTCTGGAGAACTAAGAGCTGAGTCACACCTGTTCCAAGAATCTGTTGCATTAGTGTCCCCCCACTCCCCTGTGGAAGCTTTAAGAATGCACCTTGTGTTGACTGATCTTCCCTGCCTGTCGTATTTGCCTCTAGGTACATCTTGGTGTCACCTGCATAAGAATCCCTGTCTCAGAGTGTTTGGGGAAGCAATATAAACTAAAACATGGTATAAAGCTTCTGGGCTAGATTCTGTGGAGACAGAGGGCAAAATACATGACTGTGCTCAAAATATACTGTCTTTTAGAAAGGACCATCTTTATTTCCACACACAGTATGTTTAGAAAATCAGGTTGGCATTGGATTTTAAAGGTTCTGAGGGCATTGTGTGTTTTAAAGATTTCATAAGCAATAAAATGTCTGAAGAAGGTCTATCAATGGTGATACTCAGAGGCTTCATATGGATAATTGGATTTCAGAAGTCCTTAGGGAGCAAGATAAATTAAAAGAGCTTCATGATGTCTAGCGGTGATGTGCCAAGTTACAAGGCTGGAGAGACTCAGCTAGAACTGAAGGCATGGGATGGGTCAGTGGGGAGGGAAAGGATAAAAGGCTGAAGATGATGGTAACTTTCCTGATTGGATCACTGGGAAAGCGGCATTGCTGACAGAGTAGGGAGGCTGCCATAAGATGAAACAAAACCATCATCAGAAACTTAGGTTACAGTGGGACAAAGGATCACTCTCATTTTAGCAAGCAATAGAAATTGAAGAAAAAAATGACGATTTCTAGAACCCAGTTCAAGAGATTCCCACTGAGGAGTCATGAGTGGGTGGGGCTCAGGAATCAAGCTATCACTGTTATCAAGTTTTATTTTGTATCATTATCCTGGGAAATTTCGTGTGGTTGATTAATAAGTATGCATTTTATAAACTCTGGCTTCTGAGCTAGACAGCCTGAGTTATAATAAAATAAATTGCTTTTTCTGCAGGTATCATGCTATAAAGAGGAAGATACATCTTGCACCTGTCTGTGTCTTTTAGTAATGTAACTGAGAAATAATTAACTGGTAGATGATAAATCACTAACTGGTATCAGAACAAGGTAAAAAAAAACCCTGAAGAGTTGAAAGGAGACAAAAGGGAGAAAGACTGTGAAGAACACTGTGAGTCTCAGTACAACTCAAAATAACCAGAGTCATGTTCTGGCCCGACACTATTCACATAAATCAAATGTGTAAGACTTGTCATTAGCTGCTATTATAAACTTTATCTTAGAAATTTATGATACAGTAAGGACTTCTGGAACATTTCATAAAAGTGTATGCAAATGAACATGCAAATGCCTGCAAAAAGCAAAAAAAAAAAAAAAATGCAGTCAGCACTGCAACATTGCCAGAAACAGCACTATACACTGCATGATTTTTTTTTTCAAAAACAATCTAAAGAACAGACAGAACTAAACTGTGATGATGGAAGTCAGATTAATGATTACCTAAGGAGGGAAGACTGGTAAGGGGCACAATATGTTTTCTAGGCAATAGAGTATTCTGTGTCTATCTGGCCACAGGATAACTTTGTACTTACACCCTTGACTGGAAGTTGTTCTAGTTAACTCTCCAAGGGTTTCTAAATGACATATGGATGCCACATATGTCACGTGACATGTTTACATCAAAGCAGATGTAATGTCTTAGGGGCATGACCAGAGTCATGGGACTCAGGAGCCTCTGACTTACTCAGATTTGGGGAAACAGAACACAGCTGGAGACACGGTACCCTTAGCCCTCTGGCAAGATCAGCGAACATTCATATCTGGAGTGACGCCAGCCGGCTTGAACCTAGTGAGCCGTGCTGCTGTCCTCTACCCCTCCCAGCATCCATACCTGTCAACAGCAATGGCCAGCAAGGCATTGGTGGAGACATAGAGAGAGACTGTGTGAAGGTAGTTGACAGAGGCACAGAGCACATGATCATGGTCCCAGGAGAGTTGACACACAATGTAATAGTCCATTTCAAAGGGGCAGCAGATGATGGCCACCAGGAAGTCAGAGATGGCCAGGTTAACAATGAGGAGGTTGGTGAGGTTGCGTAGTTTCTTGTAGCGGGCAAGAGCAGCAATAAAGACAAAGTTGCCAATGCCGCACGATGCCTGCCAGTGCCACACCAATGACAATCTTGGCTGCGAAGAAGGTCCGAGTCTTGGTTAGGTCTCCATCCTCATCCACAGGGAGTTCATAATCACCGTAAGTGAAGTTGAAGGGCATCGAGGAGGCATGGTCTTAGGGGAGATTAAAGTTGAGTGTAACAGTCATGTTTCGATCCTGGGCTGCCATGCCGAGGCCTGCAGGTGAAGTGGTGTAGAAGGATGTGTGAGGTTCATCACTTTGAGGGGTGCAGTTTTTACTCTTAATAGGTCAGTGATCCTCGTTTCTTGTTGATATCTTTGGGGGCACACCTATATACCATCCAGGATCTGGAAGGAGATACAAACAGAGGACAGTATTGAGCAGATCTGGCAACATCCCCCTAGAATTTCCTGTGTATAGGCCAACATAGGTAGTTAACACCCAGTGGGGAAAGGAAGAGAGAAGGCACTGAATGCTGGGAGACCCTCCATTGCCTAGGTATAAGATGGACCAAACGCTCCAGGATACCCAAGAAGAATATGCACCTTTGCCTTTTTACAGAGGGCACAGTGTTGGTTGTATGTTGCTACCCCCAAACCCTTCATCAGACCCCTGGAACACAGCAGGGGCTGGACAGGAAGCTGTCGAGTGAATGAATGGATGATTGATGCTGGGAACAAAGGGGTTTAGGCGGGAAGGACTCTCCTGCTTCTACCCATTCTTCAGGAAGGAACTCAAGAATCTATCTTGCTAAACTATAGATCCTGTAACTGAATGTGAGGGCTGCAAAGAAATGGGCAACAGTGAAAGGTGTTTAAATGACCACAAATTAATTCAACTCAGACACACGAAGAACCCAGTGTGTTTCTGGTAGCACTTACCCATGGTGCCTGGAAAAACTCAGCCTTGGTTTTGAATAAACAAACTCACTGTACACTGCACACATCATCTATGCCAGAATGCTTCCTGTAATGCCTTGGCTTAAATTCAAGACTATGCCATGAAGTGCAGTCCTTCACTGTGCGTATAGAGCTGTCTGCTCTTACAGAAACACAATGATTTAATTATGGAAAAAAAAGTTTTGAATCTTTTCCTATTGTCATTCCTCAGCATATAAGCATCAAATTTGAATATACATATATATATATATTTTCTGTTTTGAGGTAAGATCTTCTGGAGTTCTTGGACTCACTATGTAGTTAAGGCTAGCCTTAAACTACTGAACCTTTTCCCTTTAATGCTGGGATTAAAGGAATGCACCATCAATGCTGGCTACACACTAGCACATCTTTTGACTGTATTATATTAGAATTTTTTGGTTGGTTTTAATGACAACTGTTTGAATTACTGACTTGAATTTTATTAAAAAATTAGAAATTAATTTTGATTTGAGTTGGGATAGAATTTCCAACTACTTTCACCATTACTCTAAAACACTTCTGCCATCCCATGTGAAGCAGCATTCTCAGCATGAGTATATGATGATTATAAAATTAAAATATCAGTCACCTCTGAAAAAACATTGAAGATATTGTTACCTACAGTATCAAATATTCAGCCACAACTTAATTCTTCATGTAAAAAAGCAAACACACCCATCTCATTGGTATGTATATTTGGTTTCCTTTTTAATAAATGGTAAAATTATATGTACAACAGAAAATCATTTTAAAATAAACCCCTGAGATGGCTTAGAGGTAAGACTCTGCCTCCCAAGAAGAAGGAACCTGAGTTTGGATTCCTAGTCCCATATAAAAATGCCAGGCAGAGTGTGTACACATATCTATCTAGAGGGAAGCAAAAAAGCTGTAGAAGTTCCAGTTTTCCCAGTACTGACTGTGTTGTTTTCAAAAGGTCTCCATAACTGCAGCTGGCGTTTCCTTTTTTCCATGTGAAACACAGAAGTGGGCAGTGACTTCAGTCTTCTACACAGTCCCCACTTGTCCATTGAATTTCTGGCTATTTTGTATTGTATGTATGTCAAGTGTGAAACCGTCACATGTAATTCATGAAACAATGAAAGGTTGCTGATCATATTGCATGAGGAAACCCCATTTAGGGCTAATGAACTGACATGATTTTAGCCATTTTGGGTAAATGGAAATTATAATGGCAAACTGACTCACCACTTACTAGCTTTGTGCAATATTATAAAAGCAAAAGCAAAAATATCTACTGCACTTGGCTTTTAAGAACGTTTTTTCACCATTAAATTAAATGGACAGTGTGTGCAGTGTACTGTATAGATCATTTCTTGCAAAGGTATAGAACTTCAATATGCTCAATTAACATTCTAAGGTATTAAAAATTGAAAGGATACTAAGCAAACATTTATAGCAATACTATGAAATCTCAATAATTGTTTTTTTAATTTTTTTATTATTATTTATTCAATTGTGTGTGTGTGAGCATGTATGTATGTATATGTGTGTGCGTGTTGAACCACGGTCGAATTCGGGGAACCACCATGGACGCCTCCAGCTCTTCCTTGTTTACTCTGTCCGGGGATTCACAGGCTCCGCCCTACCAGGACCAGAAACGCAGGCCGCCACCGCTTCCATCCGGCGTCTATACGTGGGGTCTAGGATCCGAACTCAGGACCTTCCGCCTGGAAGGCAGAGGCTTAACTCCTGAGCCACCTCTCTAGCCCCTCAATAATTGTTTTGACTGTTGCCTTTTGCTCTTTAGTGCAAAAAATTCTGCATCGTAATGATTGTACTGCTTTGTATTTCATGTTTTTTACATTCATGACTTCAGAGTTAAGTACTTGTCCACCAAGTACTGCAATCATCTTTCTTTTAATGTGCATGCAATGTAACAACATTGGTTCTTAACAATATTCCTTTTTTTCTTTAATAAAAGATATTTATTGGAAAAAAAGGAGGTAGAAGTAAACCAGGACGATTCTGGAAATCACCCTTGGTCCTCTACAGGGACACACAGTGTGCCCCCACACACAAAATAAATTTCTTTATGACTTAATATCAGCAAATCTTTGCTTGTATACCTATTCTATATATTTATTCTATGTAACTATCTGGATACCTCTCTATCAAGAGAGGGGCAAATATTTATCAGGTGAAAAAGGGCGGTGAATGGGAAAAGTTTGTCTTAATTAGAAAAATCCCTTCTCCTTGTGTTGCACTACTTGGATTTGCACTGGAACCCCTTCTCCAGGCTCCCAGTTCCTCTACTCAACCCTGACTAGGAGGAATCAAATCTTCTCGGCAAGATCTATGTCCTCTGGAAGTGTCGCTGCTTTAAGACCAGCATTAACTGAAAACCGCCTCCCAAGAACGGAGAGGGGGATGGCAAGTCACCCAACAGTTGTCCTTCATTTCTTAACTTCTTTATATATTTGCTCTCAAATTGTTTTAGGGAGGGAGGGAAATAAACTGTCTAAAGCAGGAGACAGTGCACGACAGGGTGGAGGGTCACTGAGTGGCTGGGAAAAGATCCAGTCTAGGAAGGAACAGGAACCGGCTAACTAACCTTGAGCCACGGATGTCTAAGTACCGCTGCGGACCTAAGTGTGGAGGCTGTGGGGTACTAGCAGCGAGAAGCTACCAAATGAAACAGCGAACTGAGTTCGCCCTTACGAGGTCAAAGAGAGAGAGTCTGGGACAGAGCTATTACTATGGCCAGGAGCAAGAGTCATATGGGTGGCAAGGACTCCCCAACTCGCTGCAAGCCTGCTGGCTACGAGCTGGAGTCCA
The DNA here is from genome assembly GCA_023101885.1 of Typhlomys cinereus. Taxonomy (NCBI): domain Eukaryota; kingdom Metazoa; phylum Chordata; class Mammalia; order Rodentia; family Platacanthomyidae; genus Typhlomys; species Typhlomys cinereus. The sequence goes on from JALPQD010000051.1 coordinate 7,491,294, forward strand.
CAGGTGGGGTTTCCGGGGAGTCTGCAACCCCCCTGCCCTCTCTGGGTCGCTTCTCGGTCTCATGGAAGAGCCCACCTCTGCAGGGCAGATGACCTCAGGGGACTGAGTTATCAGCTACCGGCTCTGGACCGCGCACCCACCGTGGCAGTCCCCCACGGTCCCGGCGGGATGCGCTCCTCGCAGTGAGCCAACTGCTCCAGCGCCCGACTTGACTCCACTGGAGCCAGCGACGCGGCCAGCTCAGTCAGAAGGCGCCACCCTGGCGGGGGCCGGGATCCAGTCGGAAACCCAGCACAAGGAAGGCGTGTGGGGGGTGAGGGGTGGGGGGTGGCGGTGGGGGGAAGGGTGGGACAAGGGCACGATCCGGGAACTGCCCCTGGCACGTTTGACCTTTTCCGCTCCCTTCCCCAGATGCTCACTCGCTCGTCCAGGGCTCCTGGCCTGCGCCCGCAGACTCCAGTCCTGGTACCCGGCCATCCCACTAGCGATTCGCTGGCTCTCGGCCTGCACCTGCAGACCCCACCCTGGGGTCCCGTCCCTGCGAGTGCTGGAGGGACCAATCTGCCCCAAAGCATCTTTGCAGAAGGAAGTGCCTGCCGGGTCCAGGGACAACATCCCTGCCAACCCGCCAAGTCCACCTGGTACTCACTGGTCTCGGCTCCTAGTTGGGCGCGCGAGGTGAGTGGATGTGTGTCTCTTTCTTCTTCTTCTTAGCGCCCGTGGGCGTGTCCCGGTCTCCCCAGTGGCCACTCCACCTTGGATGCTCACCCCAACCGCTCATAATCAGCCCCGTGTGTCCCGCCCCTCCGCGCACTACACTCCACCCCGGGGTCTGCCTCCTGCCTCCCGGTTCTGGCGAAGGGTGGGCTTCAGGCTCCCGCACCTTGGTTGGGTTGTCAGACTGAGGGGGGCTGTCTCTCTCAGCGCTTTTAAGCACCAGGGTATGAATGAGACCTCAGCAATCAGGTGCTTGTCACCCACGCTCTCTGCTGGGCGGTGGCTCACAGCCGGGTCACCCGCCCGCGTGCAGGCAGAGTGTCTTCTTGCTTGTTGGTTGGTTTCTTCAGATGCCAGAGTCTGCGTTCTCTGTAAACCCCCTGTGCAGCCGCATCTTCCCGGAGAAGCGGGGCAGGGGACGCCCCACAGTGGACCTTTAGGTGGAGAAGAGCCAGAGAGGAAGCTGGAAACCGTGGCAGGTGGGCGGCGCAGCTACCCTGAGGTTTTCCCCCAAATTCCGACATGGTATTCATGTCATACTCCCTAGCGATTCAAAGACAAGCCCAATCTGATTTAGCCTATCCGTGGAGATTGCAGCTACCCCCACTTGCTTTCTTTGGGTTCTGACCTCAGGCAAATCTCCTGGAACGCAAATCCAAAGGCCTTGGTAGCTGAAAAGTTCTAGGACTACAGCACTTGTCAGGAAGTCAAAGGTCCAAGAAGTTTCTGAGCATTGTTATTCTCACCCCCAGTAATTATTGTGAGGCTGGAATCTGAACTCTGCCTGCCAGACCTTTCCATTTTTCAGGAGATATTGAGAAATCACTGTTGTATTAGTTAAGGCAAAAGCTTTGTTGGCCAAGGTGAGTATACTCTAGTTGGAACACTGGTCACGAGGCTGCCAATTTCAACAGATGATCTGAGAGGGAATGGTCTGCCTTCCTCTTTCATTTGGCCCTGACCCATTGTCCTGCCTTCCCATCGACTCCACCATGATCAAAGGCAGGAGACTTGGCTTTCTACTTTCCTCATGGAGGGGGTCGCTGTTTGCCAAGTCCTGGGGTTGATCAGAGAAACCTGATTGGTTGAGCAGTGGGCTGATGCTGTAGTGACCATTTATATAACCCGGTCCCATTGTTTGTGTCATTCTTTCAAAAGTTTGGTGCATACTTAACCAATCTCAGTTAAGATCTCATCTCTCTTGGATTATATGTACTCTTTTCATTGCGAAAACCAGCCTTTAGGATTCTCTGATGCCTTCACACCATACCCTGATATAGCAGTAGAGCAGGCTTGCCTTCATATAGATCTGGAAATGGGTAGACATAATTAAAATAGTTCAAAATCCTGACTGACCTCAGCAGAATAGAAGATTCGTCTAGAGATGGCACATGGTACCCTGGGAGACAGACTATGCTGAGAAGTAGTTCTTGGAGCAGTTGTCTTAGTTCAGGTTCCTGGAGGAGGCTTCAAGACAAACTTGAGGTAGATAGTCTTGGGAAGTAGGAGTGGAAACTCCGGAAGTGAGGTGGAGGAGGGAAAGAAGCCAGTATGATGCATTAGTGAACAAGGAGTGCTGTGAGCATCTGAGGCTCTTGTCACCTGGAAGGCTTGAAGAACCTGCTCATAATTGTCCACTGTGGCATACGGTGGCTGGGATATACCCCATCTGCCTTGCCTCAGTGTGGATGGACAGCTTCCCTAAGGTGGCAGCTGCTCTTATTTCTGAGTTCTGAACACCCCCCTTGCCATGGTGAAAGCCTAAGGTGAAAGGGGAGGGTTCTAGGAATCGGGTGGAACATGTCAATTGCCTGGAGCTGCAGCACAGATGCATGCAGCTGTTCAGAGGCTGTGGTGCAGGCTGTCACTGGGACACTTGCTACAACGGGGAGCAGAGGAGACCCCCCTGGATGAGGAGCACCTAGCAGAGGTGGCCACAGGGACTCCTGAGAAGAATGAGTGGGATTTTTGAAGGGTTGATTGCTTTTTAGTATGTAGATGGAGACAACTTGATATCCTGACTTTGGTTTATAAGCCAGCAAGTGGAGAAGCAGAGGTTTCTTCGTCAGATAGGATGAAAACCAGTAAAGGGCTTCTCCTTCCGTCAAAGCAGTTTCTTAGGCTCCCAGTTAAAATGATCATCCTCTTGAAATCTTTCTAGGTGGGAAAGGCTTAGCTGAATTCTGTAGTATAGTGCTGAGGGACAGGGCAAGGCAAAATGGACTATGGAGGGGTTGGAGAGATGGCTCAGAGGTTTAAGACTTTGCCTCTCAAATGGCAGGATTTGAGTTCAGATCTCAGACTCCATGTAAAAACAATGGGTGGAAATGTCAGTGGTCTGTCCTGGCCTTGCAAGGCAGAGCCTGGGAAACCCCAGAACAAAGCGATAAGGAGGTAGAGCAATCCAGGGTAATTCCTGAAGTCACCTTTGGGCCTTTACAGGCACACACAGTGCCCTGTGATACACGCAGACGCCATCCCTCCACACATGCACACAAAAAGTGGGTAAAAAGATACAAAAACATTGTAGGGGCTAGAGTCTTTTAGCAGAGGGCAGAGAGTTGAAACTGGATTTGGGGAATATGGATAGATGAGAAAAGGAGACTTTAATGTTGGAGCCAGAATGTTATATATTTGAATACACAAGAGAAAAGATAATAAAAATTTGAAAGATATAATATTTTGAAGAGTTAAAACTGAATATTCCTAAGCCCCACTAATCAGTTTTCTTTACTGAAACAAAATTCTGGTGGCTGAGTGTTCATTTCTTCATTCATTCAGTCATTTGGTATGTGTGTCTGTGTGTGTATGTGTGTGTGTGTGTGTGTGTGTGTGTGTGTGTGTGTATTAGAGTGCCCAGGTGACAGGAATCATCTTGGATTACTTCTACCTCTTTTTTCTCTTTTTTGGGAGATTCTCAGGCTCTGCCCATCAGGACTGGAAGTGCAGGCCACATCCATTTCTGTCTGGTGTTTATACATGGGACCTGGGATCTGAATTCAGAACCTTCTTGTGAAGCAGAGTTTTAACCCTTGAACTATCTCTCCAGCCCCCAAGTCTGGGTATTTTATAAAGAAAAGAAATTATAAAGCTCATGGATTTGGAGGTTCATGGGCATTGTGTTAACATCTAGTCATAGGAGAACTGATGACAGAGTTCTTATATGGGGGAGATGTTACATGGCAAAACAAAAAGCCAGAGCGAGACAGATTTCAGGAGAAACGCATTAATCCTTTCCAAGAACATGTCCCAGATGAGTGCAGCCCTCATAAGAGGCCCCACCTCTTAAATGTCCCATCACCTCTCATCACAAAGGACCAAATTTTCAACATGGGAAAACCTGGGGGTGAACTATATACCTGGCCATGAATTATATTCCTCGACAGACACTCTATTATTATTAATTCAGGAAACTAGAGCAGGTTAACATTACTTCTGAACAGTATGTCTCAGAGACTCTATTTCTCAAGGGAAGGATGACATCATCAGCTAGCCTGAGATTACCAGACTGAAGCACAGTTAGTCTCCACTGCCTCCCACCACAGCCACCACAGTGCTCAGAATATTAGTCAGTGTATATGGAAGAGGAAGAACGTAGGGCTCTTGAGGCACCTAAGTTATTTAGGTAACTTCTTTTAAGTTGCTTTTGACATGATTTTTTGAAATGATTTCTTTTCACAGGGCTTTCCTAGGTTTATGGTATAGTTTGTTTTAAAAGAAGCATAAAAGGGATACAGAGTCTAGAGTTTGCCTCATCAATATATATGAAAAGTCTTGAAACATTGTATTCTTTACGTTTAACTTCTGTTTTTATAACCATATCCTTTGGGAACCATGAATGAAGCAGGTAATGATTTTGCTTCAAAGAAATTGGTTGTTTGTGATACAAGGAATTAAAAAAAAATCCAAATTTCCTGTGACTTGATTAAAACTCAGTGAAATGTCTCTTATGAAATGCCATGCTGCCATTATAGTTTTTCTTGTTTCTTTTTCTTTTTAAGGACAATTGTGAAGTTTATTTTGGGGAGGTTAAGATCATCAGAGATAATTTTTCGTGTCAGAAACTAAATAAATGTATACAATTATCTTAAGAATTATGTGATAAGCCATTTATAAATGCCTTGCTATAGAATGACTACAACATCATTGTTATCTATATTGCCTTACAGTATTCAGATATTGCTGCAGTAGTTTTCAAGTTTTATTTTATGGTAAATGTTTGTATGATTATAGCTTCTTCCTTATGGATTCATGGTGAAAAATGATTTGAAACAACTTCTCTTGTTCTTCAAACTGTGTCTGAATCAAATATTGTATTTTGATATAAATATATTTTTATTAAAAATTATTTTATTATTATATTTTTAATTTCACAAGTATTTTTACATTTACATTTATAAGCTTATTGAGTACTTATCCTTGCTTCCTTCTCTTCCCCCTCCCTCCCATCCTCTTCCTTTCTTTTATCAATCCATTCCACTCCTTCCCACCCCCCTGCCTGGTGGCTTCTATGGACCCAGGGTTTCCTCTGGCTTGCCTACTTTTGTGGGGGTTCAAGCATATCAAGTTGCCCCTCCTTGAGTCACTCCACTGATAAGGGCATTTACGTTCACTCATCTAGCTCTAGTCCCCAAGGTTTCCACTGTCTGTTCTTATTTCTCTTGAGTTCCTTGACAGTCTATGGGGGCATGTTGTTAAGTCTGTCATTATGCAGGTCTGTTAAGAACAAGTCTCACTGCATGTTACAGTTTTTCAATCAATAGTAAATTCAGGAGTCAAAACCAAAACCAAATTATAGCTTGCAAGGTGTCTTCTTCATTTGTACCATCCACACTGTTCACCTCGATTCTTCTTAGGATTCCCTATATATTCTTCCAGTGTTTATCAGTACAATGGTATATTCTCATTTTCCCCTTCAAGACAATCCAATATATGGAAAACATCTCTCTCTTACAAATGAAATGCAATCTATTTTGTGAATACACTAGATTTTTTTTTTTAAAAGTCCACACACATTGCTGGATACATTGGTACTGAATGTTTTTGCTATAGGCACAGAAAAGGGACCAAGACAGGTAGGAAGTGAAGAAATGAACCTCCTTTCAATATTGCACATGTTGAATGTTCTCTGTGGGTACCACACTCTTTTTTTAGTTCTACTCACCTTAGGTGTGTGTGTGTGTGTGTGTGTGTGTGTGTGTGTGTGTGTGTGTGTGTGTGTATCCTGTGTGTATGTGTGGAGACCAGAAATCAACATCTTCCTTAATTCTTTTCACTTTATTTATTTATTTTGATATAGTATTTCTCAATGGACTTAGAACTTGAAGTTTTGGCTAGACTGATTTGGTCAGCAAGTCCTGGAGATCTGCCTGGGATTCAAATGTGTGTACCACTCTGGATTTTTATGTGTGTGCTGGGGATCTGAACTCAAGTCTTCTTACTTGCACAGCAAGCATTTTAGCCACTGATTCATTTCCCCAGCTCACTTCCTTGCTTTTAATGGCAAGCCCTTTTGATATTCATGATTTTCCCCATGGTGTGTCCATTCATAATATACAAAGTTAATATTCAAATAGTACTTTCTCTTCGTTATTCATGTTAATGAATTCAATCTGCTTTGGTTACTGAGTTGTCCAGAGTTCTGATGTCAATCTCTCCCTTACTTCCCAAGCTAATTTATGCCAGGAACCATCTAAGTCTTCAGGATTCCAGGCAAGGGGATGGTTTTTACAATCTACGTGAAGTAGGGATTCTTGCCGCCTTTTACTAAAACAGACTGTGGTCTTGCAAGAGACAACTATTTTTTACTTCTTTTGCAGGCAAGAATTTGACTCTCTAAGGGAAGTCATTTGGTAACTGGACTGATTTGGACAAAAGTCTGATAACTCCCAGAAGAAAATAGTGTATGTCACCCTCAAAGCCAAAGCAATTATCTAGTTCAATGGCCACTCAAATCCATCATCCAAGTTACAACTCTCCCCTAAGTGCTTTTAGCCACATTTTAAATATTATTATTAATGAAAATGGCACATCCAGGCAGTCAGTATCTACAAGAAGGCAATTCTTATAACAAAAAGTTGGTTAGCATACAGATATTTTAGATATGTGAACAAAAGAACTGAAAATGAGAAGTTGACATGTGTTAGAGTGATTATCAGGTGTTAGAATTATGGAAGAATTTTTAATATGTCTGTTTTAAAGTTGACACAGAAGACATGGGTTACTTGTGTAACGAAGACTGCATACACACAAAAAGGAAAGCAGAAAGTTCCGTACAGATAGTTGACACCATGAGCAAAGTTTTTGGACACATTCAATACTTTCAAAAAGTTAGTGGAGAATGAACTAAGTCAATCAGTTTGTAAAAAGGGGCCGGCAGCAGAGGGACCAGACCAACAAAAAGAGCACCACCGCGTGCTCAGAAAGACACCGAACCAAACAGTACGACCAGAAAGAAACAAGATCTCCCGTCCTTATCTTATCTCTCTCTCCTCTTATCTGTTGTCTCTTCTCTTCTCTTTCTTCTCTTCTCTTCTCTTCTCTTCTCTTCTCTTCTCTTCTCTTCTCTTCTCTTCTCTGCTCTTCTCTCTATGTCTTCTCTTCTCTTCTCTTCTCTTCTCTTTCTCTTCTTTCTCTTCTCTTTCTTATTTCTCTCTCTTCTTTCTCTTTCCTCTCTCTTCTCTTCTCTCTCTGTCCTCTCTGTTTCTGTCTCTCAGTCTCTGTCTCTCTGTCTCTGTCTCTCTCTGTCTCTCTCTGTCTCTCTCTCTCTCTCACACACACACACACACAATAAATAAATCTTTAAAAAAATCGGATAAAATGATTACCAGGTCCAAGGACTTGCTGAAGAGGGAATTCCATAGATGAAACCTCCTTTCATCTGCGGCCCCAGCAGCAGGAGGGGAAGCTGGCCGACCAAGCATCATACTCAGATGACCCACCTCAAAGGCACCTTGGGAGTAGTTCGTCACAAGTCTTTTACCTCAACTGTGTGTGGTTCATCTGACCACAAGAAACATGCTCAAACCAGCTTGCGCAGAGGAAGAGAATCTTCCAGGTGTGTCTAGTGAACTAGCAGGATTTTTGGAGGCCAGAATCACAGCTGAAAAGTTGTCTTTAGTGACTTGTGTCACTCTCTGGTGTTTTACCAGATTTTCTACACCTCCTTCCCTTTTTTTTTCTCTGATCCTGAACCAACTGGGCCAGACCTTCCCATTTAACTGGCTTAGTTGGAGTTAAGCATTCACAGGTCCATTTGTGGTATTTGGAAAAGGTGCCCTCTTCCCAGACAAATGCAGGCCTGGAGCAGGACACACAATTCAGGCTTCTCTTATACCCATTCATTTTTCTTCGTGTACACTGTACAACACAGGTGACAGTACCTGGCTGCCCTTGGCCACCCAATTCAATCAGCTGTGGCTAGACTAGGGGCAGGGTGACCACATAATGGCCCTAAGCAGGCGGGAGAGAGGACAGCTCATTTTTCTTCTGTCTCTGAGGAGAAAGAACCGCTCAAACAACTGCTGTCTTGCCTTTCTCAGGCAGATTATGGTGCAGCAAGGCTGGGCATGCTGCCTCTGAGCATATGCTATTAAAAAACTAAACAAAACTTTCTAGTTCTTGTTCATAAGTTGGAATAGAAGGTAGCAATATGTTACTATGGAAAAACAATAGTTCACATTTATATCATCAAATGCAAAGATGGAATAAAGATAGGAGGACTTGCAACTGGAAATGAGGTGACTTATTAAAAGAAAGAGTAGACATTCTCTGGGGAGTTTTCATTTTGGAAGCTTGGAAACATCTGGATGGCAGGATTTGTGTTTGCCTAGAAAGGGAGCAAGGAATAGAGGACTTCTTCAGCCCCCTCTGAATCAGAAAACACAGTTTAGAGAAGGCAGTCACAGTTTTTCTCTTTGAACTCAGTTTGAATCCATTCTCTATAAACTGGTTCACAGTTCTCTGAAATCTGTTTGTAATTGTCAACCTTGTTCCCATGTTACGCATAAAACCCCATCTGCAGCTCTGGAAAGCCTCAGGTCTCCTCTGTATCTGGTTTTGCTCCTAGCCTTTGAGCTCTTCCGTGCTGGAGTTGACTATAAGGCTCCCCTAGTCCCTGTCTCTCCTGAAGAGCAGATCCCTCCTCACTCTGGCTTCTCTGCCCTCTGGGTTCGTGGAATTTCCAGACCCCAGTTACTACTGACTACTCTTCCAGTCACTATAGATGTGACTGCACACAATTTTCAAATGTCAGTCTGTGAGAAAGGAGAAGGTATTTTCTCCTCTAGTAATTGAAGGTAATCACATTCGTATTTGACCTTAGACTACTTTCTCAGACATTGGGATTGTGCTTGGCTTTTTCGTGTCATATATATTTTTTAATTTAAAAAAAATTTTAAATTTTTTAAAAAATTCATTTATTTATGTATTTATTTATGTATTTATTGTGTGTGTGTGTGGGGGGGGATTGTGCTTGGCTTTTTCGTGTCATATATATTTTTTAATTTTTTTAAAAAATTCATTTATTTATGTATTTATTTTGTGTGTGTGTGTGTGTGTGTGTGTGTGTGTGTGTGTGTGTGTATCAGAGGGCACTGTGTGTCCCTGTGTTTCCCCCTGGAGTTTTTATGTGGGACCTGGGATTCAAACTCAGGAGCTTCTGCACATGAGGCAGAGTCTCAACCCCTGAACCATTTCTCCAGCCCTCTGTGTCATATTTTATTGCTTGTCTTCTTGATTTATAAGAGGCTCAGGTTTGGTTTGGATGAGACAGGAGTGGCTGGAGTAGCTGATATGTGCAAGGTGGATGTGAATGGATAAGTGTTTTCTAGGGTAATGACTTTGTAAACTCTTTGAATTTCTTCTAGCCCCTTCAAATCTCAGGATATTGTTTTTTCCCTTCTTAAGAATATTGGGTTCTACATCATGTTTTCTACTGTAGGTGTAATGTGACTTAGGCAGCTGAATATTTAGTGACTCTTGGAAAGTTTAAGTCTAGAGAGAAAAAATGGTTTGGCTCATTTTGGAGATATTCAGATAAACAAGCTGCTCAGGATTTGTGGGAGTCTGTTGTAAAATGCAGATGAAACTCAAGGAACAAAAGACCCTCAGGGGAAGTTAGCTGTCCATATAACAACTTTCTGTGTGCAGTTTAGGAATCCTTTGGATGAGTCTTACAGTTAAAAGGACATGACACCATGGAACTCAGAAAGGCAAGTCAATAATTCTCTGCAAAGAGTTCCAAAACTTCTGCTCAGCAAGAAGAGACAGAAAAGAGAATCCAGAGTGAAGTGGGCTATTGTGAAAATGACACATTATTTAATTCTCTAATTAACAGTTGGAATTCTTATGGGGTGTTGGTAAGTGTTCAGGATTTAGGAGACACATGCAAGAGATAAAGAAAACCTCGAATTCAACATTATTAAATTATTGCCAGACTCAGCCATCAGACCATTCATTTCACATTGTTCTCACTAGGTTATGAAATCATTATATAAATATATTATTATAAATATAAATTAGATATAAATGGACAAGTCTTCCCATGCTTTAGCAATGTGTTATTGCAGAACACAAATTATGGGTCCCATGTTATATTTTAGCACCTCTCAATAACTTAGGAGACAAAATTATACACACATGCAGCTGCTTTGGTTTTTAGTCTTGGCTGTACACTGGAATCACCCAAGGGACAGTAAAAGAGAATTGATATCTGAGGCCTAATCACAAGGATTCAGACTTGGTCTGGACTCTGGCCTGGGTTTGGGAATTTTCAAAAGCTTTTCCAGATGATTTTAATACAAAGCAAAGTCTGTACCTGCCCAGTGTGTGAGGGATATATATATATATATATATATATATATATGTATATACACATATATCTCACATTTGTTCTTTGAGACTGGGCTGATTACCTCTGGTATTTGGATTAAACAGTGTCTTTTTGTTCATAACCCAACTGAAGAATATTAGCATGTTCTAATGTATTCTAATATGTAATTATATATGTATAATATATAAAAAATCAAGTTATTGATTTGGAATTTGGTTGAATAGTTTGCTGAAATAACTTAAAACCATGGATGGGGTTTTGGGAGAACCCTGACAAGGGTTAAGGAAGAATTTTAACAAAGGTTGTAATTTGTAAGGAAGGATGTGATTAAAACAAAAAGCAGGCAACAGTTTATATTGTGGATGAACTTTGATTCATTAGAATAGTTTTTAAGTGTATCAGCTAATTATTGCTGTATAATTAATTATCCCCAAATTTGGTGGCTTGGAATAGGACCTATTCATTATTTTTCAGGAGTCTGTGGGTAGGTTAGACACATCTGCTGATCTAAGCATGACTGGGGGGTTTGTCTCTGCTGTGTTTGTCCACTTGACAAGGTTGGTGTGTGAGCTGGTGTGGGTTTGGTCTAGAATGGCTTTACTCAGATGTCTGTTTTTGACAAGGGTTCATGTGATCTCTGACAGGCTGTGCTGGGCTCACTTGCATTACAGTCTTAAGGTTCCAAGTATGGCAAGAAGGAGAACTCAATTCACAAGTGTTTTTTTTTTTTTTTTACACTTCCGATTATGTCATTTGCTACTAGATCAGAGAAGACAGATTTACGTTTTAGACTCCACGTCACAGAATACTAGCAAAAGTCCTAGGGCCCAGGGGACTGACTTAGTTTCACAGCGACACTCCACTTCTCTGGTAGTCAATTTGTCCTGGTTTCATATTCCATTACTGTAATAAATAAGTGACCCAAATAATTTAGAACAATGGGATTCTTTTTTTAAATTTTCTTATTTTTCTCCCATGCTTTATTTTTTTCCTAATCATACAAGTTCAATAGGTAACCCCAGTCATTCCCCATTGCACTCTCCCCCCTTTCCTCCTTCCTTTCATTTTCTCCCTCTGCCAGTGCCTCCCCCTTCCTCCCTTCCATTCCCTGGAGCATCCTTTTGTGTGAATGCCAAACCTCCCTCTGAGTCCTCCACTCTAGTGAGGGGTAAGGACTCAGTGGCATAGCCTGGAGCCCCTTCTTGGGCTCCCTGTTAGCATGGGAACTCTATTATGACTGTTTAATCCCTTGCCTCTATGGATCCTACTGCCTGGAGCCTTCTCCCCTGTGATCCATGCTAGACTTTGGGGGGTCATTGACAAGTCAGCCATTGGGCAGGTCAGGCAAAATCCAATTCTGGCTGCTGCAGCCCGAACTTGTGTGGAGTATCTTGCATATCGTTGGTCCTCCCCATCTTTAGGCTCTTATAATCTTGCTGCCCTTTAGGATGGGGAGAAATTTGGCTGGTCTGGTTTCAGGTGATTTATGTAGGGTCCTTAGTGTTCTGAATTAATGCTTGTTGTTATTTTCAGTTTTGCTTTTTCCTGCACCGCCTTTGGCTGCATCCCAAGTGGTATGGGTCACCTCCCAACCAAAGATAAAAGACTGTTTAAATGAAGATCTTAATATAAGAGGAGACTCAAAAGTAGATGGAAGAATAGGAGTAGGACACGGAGGGGGAGGGTCAGTGTCCCATTTGCCAGATGGTTACGGTTTATCTGCCAGTCCCTATACCTTCCCTGATTGGTAAGATCAAACCTGAAGAACAATAGGATTCTTATTGGCTTACATTTTCTGGTTATAGTCCATTGTGGCAGGAGAGCTGCCAGCAGGTACCAAGGGAACTAGCCATACTACATGCAAAGTCAAGAGCTTTCTAGCTTGCCAATCTGGCAGTTTGCCAACTGGTTCTCTTATTTATCTGTTTGCCCAGAGAATGGCCCCACCCACTCTAGGCTGGGTCTTCCCACAACTATCATGCAATTATGACAATCTCCTGAAGGCTTTCTAGAAGCTTACCTTCTAGGTGATTTATGTAGGGTCCTTAGTGTTCTGAATTAATGCTTGGCTTACCTTAACCAAACAGTTCTTCACATGCGCGTCCCGAGTTTACCTCTACTGTCATGTTGATGGTTGAAGCTACGTTAGTAGCTTAGTAGTTAGTAGTTAGTAGTAGTTAGTAGTTAGGCCCAGAAACAAATCAGACTCGTTACTGTGAACAAGTCACAAGGCCTCTTGTTACTTCCGTGCCACTACTCTGCCTCCCAGCTCTATAACACTGTAATAAAATCAGTAATGGCTTAAACTCTCACCCCGTAAGCTAGATTATTCTTCTCGGTATTATCTCAAAGGACTTATTTTTCTTCTCTACATCCTTGCATTGATTTTTACAGGATTGTTGGTGGATTGTGGTTTTCATTCCATTTCTAGTAATTGTTCTTCTTTCCCAGATTTCAGTCTAGGGGGCATGAGTTTAGCCAAAGGACTCAACTTCTTCACAATGGGACAGTGATGTCATGCGACTTCTGACATGATACACCAGGAAGGGCACAACCTCACTCCTGTGGTGGTATTCTTGCCTAATATGCATGAGCTGAATCTTGTTTTGAATGAAAAACGACACAAATATAGTTGAGGTACATTATGTAAAATCGTTTAGACCCTTCAAGATTCTGGTATCATGAAAGGCAGAAAGTAGCAGTAGAATTATTTTAGACAGGAGAAGATTAAGTAGACATGGAAATCAAATGCTCTGGTATTATTACATCAGGTTTCCAGACTGAAAAAGAAGCTGTAGGCCATCAAAAAATAAATTCACAAACTTTGCTGGTAAATGGGTGGAATTGGAAGAAGTTATACTGAGCACAGTATCCCAGGCACAGAAAGTTAGACACCTCATGTTCCCCCTATAAGTGGATCCTAATTTCAAACGCTCTTAATGACATACTTAAGGGAAAAATCTATAACACCCAATATAACTGCAAAGGATTATAACTAGGAGGGAAGGGGAAAGAAGACCTCAAGAGAAAAGAATCAAAGGAGCACGTAGAGAAATAAGCCAAGGTTCTGAACGGCCTGTAAGTAGTGAGACATCTGACTCTGCTCACTCCACGTTCCTTCCTGTTCACTTGAGTTTGAAGTTCTGGATGTATGTCCCTGTCAGGGAGGGAACAAGGGCTGGTAGTTAGATGGTGGCCGGCTGGTAACTTGGAGGCTGACCCTGCTCACTACTGTGTCCTACTCCTATTCTTTCCTCTACTTTTAAGCCTCTCTTTTATAAAGACCTTTTTTAAAACACTCTTTTTATCTTTGGTTAGGAGACCTCGACACCCAAACAGTATGTAGTCTAGTGCAGTGCAGGAAATGCAAAACTGAAAACAACAACCAATCATAATTCAGAATACCAATGACACTGCAATGTTCACCCAGAATTAGACCAAAGTCAAATCTCTTCCCATTCTAAAGTTCAGGGAACCTTGAGGAAGAGGGGGTGGCAAGATCATAAGAGCCTAAACATGGGGAGGTCCACCGCTGGACAAGATATTTCATTTAAGACTGGGCTGCGACATCCACAAACTTGCTGCAATGTGATTCCACCTTACCTGATCTGCATAATGGCTGACAGGTCAACAAGCCCTCATAGACTAGCAAGGATCTCAGGAGAGATGGTTTCAGGCAGTAGGATCCTTAGAGGCAAGGGGAGTTCCCATATTAGTGGGTGGCCCAAGAAGGGCCCCAATTTATGCCACCCCCCCAAGTCCTGAACCCCCACTAGAGTAGATGATTCAAAGGGAACTTTGGGGCCCATATAAGCTGATGGACAGGAGGGTGGAAGGGATCAGGTGGGAAACATCAAGAGAGAGGAGGGAAAAAAAAAGAGAGAGGAGGGAAGGTAAGGGGGACAAAGGGAGGGAAATGGAGAGAGGAAAGGATGTGGAGAAAGAAGGGGAGAAGGGAGAGAGGAGGGGAAGGGGGAAGGAAGGGGACAGGGAAACTTACTCAGTGAGCTTGTATAACTAGGCAAAACAACGATAATAATAAAAGAAGCTATAGGGATACCATTGAGGAAACCAGGACAATTTGAATATGGATTATGTATTAGATACTATTAACATTAATTTTCTGCTCATGATATTATAGTTGTGGAGGAGAAAGCAATAAAAGATACGTACTTGGGGCTAGGAAGAGGGCTCAGTGGATGAAGTGTTAATTTGCCATGCACAGCTGAGTTTGATTCCCCGGCATCCACATAAATGCCAGGCATTACAACAAGTGGTGGGACTATGACCCTAGCATTCAGGAGGCGGAAACAGGTCGATTCCTGGGGCTTACTGCCATTATAGCCAAATATGAGTAATAGGTTTATTGAAGAGATCCTCTTTTGAAAAATAAGGTAAGGTAGTTGTACAGAAAGACATGAATGCTGAAATCTAACATCCACACACATGCTCACACACAGCTATGCACACCACACTCACACATATATATTTACAACATACCCAAACACCCCACACACCCACCCACACAGACACATACTTAAATAATTCAAGATTATTGCACCTTATAGTGAAAACCAAGGCAATGTAACAAAATTAGGGAATCTGGGTAAAAATTCTTTTTAATTCTAATTGCCTAGTTTTTTTGTTTGTTTGTTTGTTTTGAGAAAGCGTCTTGCTGATCAACCAAGCTGGTCTGTAATTCATGATTTTTCTTCCTCAACTTCTGACTGTTGTGACTCCAGGCAGGTACCATCATACTCAGCATGGTTTGGAATTTCAAGATAAAAAGTTGGGAAAAATAGTTTGGGTCTTTGCGCTAACTAGAATGGAAATGACACACTTTTATTATGATGCTCTAAATGTTCTACTTTTGTTTTAAATAAAATCTCAAGACCCAAACCAGAACCAAATAAACCTAGCCAAAATCAAACAAAACCAAACAGCCAACAAGTCCCACAACAAGGACCAAAATCTTTTGTTCTCTTTGAGAACATATCTGGGAGTTTGGGTAAAAGTCTAGTGGGAAACTGGGGGAAGGGCCTTGGGGAAACATGCCGGCCCCTGCCAGGGCATACCCTTTTAGAGTCAATACTTCTCCACCCCAGGCAACACTGGGGCTGAGACTAGTTCTGCCTCAGAGACTGTTGTTCCCTCTACTTCCCTAAGGATGTTTTAGTGTCAGATTGCTTTGAGACTTTTTCCGTGGGAGCATGGGAACTATAATTCTCTCTCCCAAGCTCTGTTCCTCAACCCAATCAGTTGGAAAACAGGGAGCAGATACTGTAGTTGTATGAATTGGTGAATTCCACTTTGGAACGACTGCATGCTCATGTAGCCCATGTAGGCAAGGCAGGCATTAATTACAGGAAACAAGCAAGCTATTCCTAAGTAATACCTGAATTGTCCAATTAAAGAAATTCTGGGGACCTAGAGTGATAAGCAGTACAAGAAATCTGTCTCTTCACTGCATCCACTGAATCTACTGAAAATAAGGAACTTCCAGGAACAAGTTGCAATAATTTTTGGTCAAATTTGTTAGCACAATAGCAGCTTTGCCCTATTGTAAGCAGTTTGTACATGACTTGTGGAAGGCAGTCTGGGTGAAAAAATACCCTTCCCTCCAAATGGTGGAGTTTTGTGCTCTGCTTGCTGATTGCAGTTCTGATCCCAGAAGCTCAGACAAGGGCGTCACCGCTGCATCTCTCCTCCTTATACAAGCCCGTCTTTTTTTCTGGCCCCAGCTGCAGAGGATTCATGGAGCATTATCTTCTATTTTTAACCCTTTGCCTTTCATTAGGAACTGGAAATAGACAATTAGGACATCTGAAAGCAGCTGCACATTTAGAGGAAATGAAAAACTCACCATAAATATTGGAAGGCCCAGAAAATCTTAGAAGATCCTGCTGCTCTTCAGCTCAGAAACAGCCGCAAATGATGGATAAGGGTGTTGTAGAAAGTCTATACAGAGAAGCAGGACACC
The DNA here is from genome assembly GCA_023101885.1 of Typhlomys cinereus. Classification (NCBI taxonomy): domain Eukaryota; kingdom Metazoa; phylum Chordata; class Mammalia; order Rodentia; family Platacanthomyidae; genus Typhlomys; species Typhlomys cinereus. The sequence continues at coordinate 7,507,823 of JALPQD010000051.1, forward strand.
AGGCTTTGACTCCAGAAGCAGTTTATTCCTGCCAGCAACTGCCCAGCAGATTCACATCCATAGAGTTTTGAGTGTAACAAGGCATTGCTTTATATACTTTTGTTACCTTCCTTCACATTGTTGTCTCCTTGTTTCTAGTATATGGCAATGAGCATTCCACAAGAATAGCTAATCTTTATTGCCTGAGTTTAGTACTCAATCTAGTAGTTCATTTCCAGTTCAAAGCTGATCGAAGTTGAGGCTCAGGGCAGTTAGTGTTGTGCCTGAGGATGTTCAGCAGGAGACAGCTGAACTGGACTGATAGGGCTGACTCCACGATGTGCTCGATAGCCACCACATTAAAAGGGCTCTCCGATGGCAATGGTGGTTTACCTGGGACCTGGTTGCCCAGCAACCATTAAACAGAGTATGAAGTTTTGCAAAGTGCCATAACTAAAACTTGCTTTTGTCCTGTAAATATTGATTTCTGTGGCCAAATCTAAAGCAAAATCAGGGGACTTTTGGAGTCACTCTCTTTTGTTACTTTCATAACTGATCCCTTAAAAGTGTGTGTGAGGCAGTAGTGTTCCTAAGCTTAAGGGGAACACAGGAAAGGGTTCTGGGAAATGCCACTGGGTCCTTGCACCTCATTGGAGAGGAGGACCCAGAGGAGAGTTTGGCATGCACATTAAAGGATGCTCCGAGGATGGGAGGGGGAGGCACTGGGGGACAGGGAGGGAGGGGGAAGGGGAGGGGTGCACAGGGCGGTGGGAGGTTGGAGGGAGGGAGGGGACCCTTGTACCTGTTAAGTTTGTATAAGTGGAAATAAAAAAAAAGTGTGTGTGAGGGTAGTAGCTGTATTAGGAGTATTGGAACATTGTAATACTCGTCAGATAATTTATAAATGTCTCAAATGTAACCGTGCCAAAATCTCAGTGCTGTGAAGACTATGACTCTGTTCATATCTTTATATTACAAAGGCGAGACCATGATTATTGCAAAATTGTAAAACATCATTATTTATGGGGTAAGCCAGAAATAGCTGCCAGATTTTTCTGGCTATGACAATTTTGTTTTGGCTTGATTTCCTTTTCTGGTATTTTAAAGAGTTTTTTTTTTTCAGACTATGTGATAATAATTATACAAGAGTAGCAAAATGTCCTCTTTGTAATTTCATTTATATGTTGTAAAACAAATCACGGTAGTGGGATGACCACTTCCCAATGCAGATGCTAAGACGAGGAGTCCTGGATTTGGAGGAGGCAAAATGAGTGGCTTTCTCCAAGCTGAATGGAAAAAAACCACTGATTTCCAAGATGGCTTCACTTGTGTGAGGGGCCCATATGGGAAAGTGATACAAGGTGACAGTCACTGTAATGCTGTCTTCAGAACATTCTAACATGCCCACCTAAGCCATAAGGTTAGGGTCCCACCTCCTGTTTCCCGAAGATGCTGGAATCTCAGTCTTTCCCCTTAATCAGACAGTTCAGTCACCTGAGCAGGATTCCCACCTCCCAGAGAACTTGATCCATCTGGAAGCCTTCCAAAGCGATGGAAGGAGCTTGCTCTGTGCACTCTGAAGACATCTCTAGATCTCTCTCTTTTTCTTCCTTTCAGTAAGATAAAAACAGAAGCACAACAAAATTTTCAAGACGTGAATTTATTAGCCATATTCTCTTTGAGTGACCTAAAACAGTGGAACTTTCTCTTTTGTACTCATGTGTAAACTTCTAAGATTTAGACACATGTTCTCTGATCCTCAGACCTGTCACCATTTCTCAAGGACTCTAACTTCTTCACCATGCGGCCACTTGTCTCTTCCTGGAATTCCCACCTGCTTGGGTATTAGAGTCAGTGTTTTACATTCAAAAATAAACAAATACCCTCAGTTTTTTTTTTAATCACTTAATCATTTCTTTATTTCACAAAGAAACCCATTTTCTTAGACATATGTCTATAATGTTTTTGCAGATGTAACCAAAGCTAAGAAAAGACTCTGAACAGAACTTGGAAATCCTGTAATTTATGACCTCTACTGAAACAGACCACAAGGTGGAGGAGGTTGGTGGTGGAAACAGTTTTATTCAAGTCTGGATTTGGGAAGATGGGGTAGAGATTGCCTATTTCAGAGGAAAAAATCCTCATTTTTGAAAGGAGAAGATCTCAGGAATTTCTTTTGGGTAACGTGTGGGTTAGGCTAGCTTTTTTTTTTTTTGTCTTTGGATACATTTCTTGAAGGCTACAAAGGGGTGGAGATTTGCCGTTTTTCCTTGGAAATCAGCTTCAAGCTGGACATCCTGAGTCCCCACTAACGCACTAGTTTAGTAAGTGAAAAACTGATAGGAAGAGGAAAGAAAAATCATCTCAGATGGATAAGTTGTTGCAAATTAGTTAAAGGAAAGAAGATTGGACCAATAGGACTTTTTAATTTTTCTACATTGCATATGAAAGCCCATCAAAAGGAAGTCTACTTTTTCCTGTTAAGGCATGACTACTTCTCATAAGTTCATTTTTGTCCTCTCTTTTAAATTTAATTGCTCTGTTACAGTAGGTCCTAGTATAATTTGACTGGTCCTTGTGTCTTGTAGGAAATAGGAAATTTGGATATAGACGTACAGAAAGAGTAAGCGTCCATGTTAAGACAGAGACAGACATATGGGTCATGCAGCCACAAGCCAAGGAAAGCCTGAGACCACTGGAAACTGGGAGAGGTATGAACGCCTCCCCCTAGAGGCTAGAGGGAGCATAGCTTTGTCAACACATCGATTTTATTTTTATTATTTTTTCATTATTTAGAGAATACTTTATTAGTTTCTGAAATCAAACCCATGTAGATAAGACCTTATATATTTAATACAGTGCATTACCCCTGTACAAATGGAAAAAAATTAAGTTTAATGTTTCTAAACCAGTGTGGCTGTTAATCTCTGTACAATGCCAACTCAACACAGTAAACTGGGATACTTTTTTTTTCAAACTTGACAGTACAGCTAAAGTTTCCAAAAATTCAAATTATATATATATATATATTTATATTTATATTTATATAAAAAAACCAATAATAGCAGTATGTTATGCATCAATAACAGCAACAGCTTTTCCAGGTTCTGCAGTCATCTGAGTAAAATTATAGAGACATCCAGCACACTCCATTTAAAAAAAAAAAAGTAAAAAACAAAATCCCAGAAAAGAGCAATGTTCTGTTACTGTTGTGGTACCTGGCACCATTTTTTTTTTCTTATTAGCTTCTCAATCATCATCTGGAAAGAAAACATTCTAGAGTAACATCATTAAAAACAGCTCTGATAAAGCACGGTCACTACTACGTATCATTCACAGAGGTATGATACAGGACTGTCCTACGTCTATAATACTAGAGATACAATTTAAAAAGCATTATTTGAGATTTGATTCTACTTTTCCTGCAGAGTGCCTAAGGATGGTATGACACAGCTCTGTAGAGAACATACTCTTAGATAGGATTTCCTTTCATTAGTGGCACAGTCCTAAGGATTTACTCTCTTCATGAACATTAGCTAAACCACATTGATTTTAGATTCATGGTATTTTGTTAAAGCAATTTTAGGAACCTAATATATTTGGTGGCTCTCTATAGAAGCTGGAATACACGGGGATGCCAGGACTGGTGCCACACACCCATAATACAGTGTTTTATATAAAAGATGGAGCAAGTTCATAGAAAGAAAGCTGAGATGATCTGCTATTCATAAGAGCTTTATTATGAGAGTTACAGGTTCATGCCATGAGGCTCTGAAGTGGAAGAGTATTAGGAGAAAGAGTCACCATGTGTAGTATAATAGGCCCTTAGAGGGAGAAAGTCTTCAAATTCCAAGGGATAAAGAGAGGTTTCTTGCTCTTAAAAGTTATTTTTAAATTTTATTTATTTTATGTGTGTGTGTGTATCATGTGTGTGTATCAAAGGGCACTGTGTCTCTGTGGAGAACTAAGGGTCACTTCAGAAATCATCCTGCTTCTACCTTCTTCTTGCTTTCCTTTGGGATTTCCCAGGCTCATCAATTTGACTGAATTGATCCTGGACCTGACATATTTGAGTAAAGTGTTTATAATGCAGGGGCCGAGGAAAAGGAAAAGGAAAAGGCCAGCCATGGGTGAAACCAAGGTTGCAAGCCAGGGTGACCAAGAGAACAAGTTTTGATACCAATTGTCTGAGGCCTGCCATTTAAGTTCTTTGGTGTATGTATTTTCCCTAATTAGGGCTGGGGTCCCCCTAATTATCCTAGATTGGTTGGTATGGAGACAGCAGGCTTCACCAAGGGCCATACAAAGCTCCCCTTCTTTAAGAAAAGAATAAACTTCTCTTATTCTGTAGGACCATCTCAGCCAATGAGTCTGTCTGATGTTCCAGTCTGCCAGTGGTCCTCTCTAAATAACCAAGATCTCTGTCTATTTGTTCACTCAGAATGCAGAAGTTGTTTTCCCCTATTATTAGGAAAGCTGTCCCCAGAACAGCTATGTCAGTTCTCATTAATAAGGGCACCAGAATTTGGGCACCTCTCTTGATTCTAAAGGGTGTTTCTAAAAGACCTAAGTGTTCCCTTCCAGCAGTTCTATCATAGAGATACACTTGGGGAATTATGTGTACTAGAATGCATAATTCAGGCTGATTTGGAGGTAGGAAGAAACCCTCATATAGACAAGGTGTTAGTCCTCTTGTAGTAGTAGCAGGGCTTTTAAGGACCTGAGGTTGAGCCCAGGAGTCTTTGTGGGCTGCTATCTCTATAATGGTTTCATGTTATGGTCATAAGGGGAGGGGTTAATATTGTAAGTCAGAGTGTAAACATAATCCTTTTCCTCTAAGATCCTCAAGAGTTAATCTGGGGGCCTCCTGCGCACCCCAGGAACATTCAGCATCCATCTGGGAATTATTCATCTTTCTAATCTCAGCATTTGATGTCCTGAATGAAGCATTTGTTCCTATTCCCACATAATATGGGGGTTTGGGGTCCAGATGAAACCAACAGTCTCTAGTGATATTTGGGGTGGTACCATTAACATACTGGTAAGTAGCATTCATTAGTGGCAGCCATGGCCTAAGTTCTGTGGGGGCGTCGGCTGTAGTAGTGTAAGTGGGCTTTGAGACCACGTTAGACCAGTTACCTTTACAGTTCCGAAAGTCGGCTCTGATGAGGGTGGAGTTGGGTTTTCTTGGGGAGAGGCTTTATAATAATACCCTGTTAGACCCAATTGGCTTTGGGGCCAGAACCATCTTTGTTTTCTGTACAGTGAATTTGGTTCCTGAGTCTGGCCCCACCTGATAGCTCCTTGTTCTCCAGGCTCTTCGTGTGTCCAGTACCCTGTGATAGAAGATATATCCCAATTTTTGAGAGTAATAGTAACTGGATTGCAATAACTGGGGCTTTGCCACTGTCCTCTCTCTGTCTTAAGAGAAATGAACCCATGATGTGAGGGTTTCACAGCCCTAATTGGCACAGTGATATTCCCCTTCTTCCTGGCAAGAGGGACCCCCATTTGTTGGGCAGGCATAGTATTGACTTTTCCTGATATTTTTCTCAAAGCCCAAATTCCCACATCCATACCAGGTCAAGCCTCCTTTTGTTCTGGTATCTCACCCATCATGTGGGTCCATAGACCCAGCCATAAAGTCGAAGGTTGGGGAGCCCTCAGAGTATGTTGAATAGTTTTTCCCAATAATTTTCCAGTTATAATACTCTTTATTTCCCAGTTAAAGGATAGGAAGTGTATTGGCTCCCTTCACAAAATATCAATAGAGTACAAAAGAATATTGAATAGAAAAGAGTCTTAACTTTGGTGGATTTTGGGGATCCTTCTGGACATGCCATCGTTGACTGGGATCCACGAAAAGTCTTCAGGTGTAGGAGATGGGTCCATGGCACACTCACCTGAGAGTGGTGAATCCAAGTCTTTAATCCATCCACATTCAGGGCTGTAGGTGTTGTCAGGATAACTTGGTGGGAGTCCTTGCAATGTGTTTCTAGGGTTTTCATCCAGTGTCTTCTAATCCAGACTCTGTCCCCAGGCTGAAAAGGGCGGGGGTGGACAGGGGGAGTTTGGAAGGCTGCTTAACACAGGTAGAACAGAGTCCCATATGAGCTGTAGGGCCTGAACAGATTTCAGAACCTATCGGTTAAGTCAGCTACCAGTTCTTCCCCCAGTCTGGGGATCAGAGGAGGGAGTCTCCCAAACAAGATCTCAAAGCGAGTTAGACCTCTTATAAAAGGGGGACATCTGGTTCTTAAAAGGGCAAAGGGGAGAAGCCCCACCCATTCTTTGCCAGTCTCCAGGGTTAATTTGGTTAAAGTCCCCTTTAAAGTCCTTTCTAAGTTTCATCCTTTCTACTTTTCCTGAGCTGTAGGGATGATAAGCACAATATAGTTTCCAAGTAATCCCCAATGCCTGAATTAAATTAGAAATGAAGACAGACCATTGTCTGAGCTATCACTAAAGGGAGTTTAACCTAGGAATTAATTCATCCAGTAATTTTTTAATAACTGTCTGAGCAGTCCTATTTTGTAGGGAAAGCTTCAACCCACTCTGAGAAGGTATCTATGAAAACTAACAAATACCTATATTCGTACTTTCCCTATCTTACCTCTGTGAACTCTATTCTCTGGCATTGTCCTGATTTGGGTCTCCTACCCTATTTCTCCTTGTGGTACCTTACCAGAAGTAACATTGGTTTGTTGGCAGGCTTGACATCTGGTCACAATGTCCTGTATTATCTGGTCCATGTTTTTAAAGTAAAATCTTTTTCTCAAAAGTTCAGCAGTTTTCCTAGTCCCAAGATGGGTCCCCTCATGGAGCTACCTGGCGAAGCACTGTCCTAAAGCTTGAGGCAGTATTAGTTTGTCTCCTGGGAGAAAACACCATCTAGTTGGGGGTCTCCTTAGCTCCCAGCTGGTTAGCTTTTTGCGTATTCTCTATGGAGTACCGTGGCTTATCCTGTGCTAGCATCAAAGTCGGACAGAGCACCGTCTGTTCATTTGCTTATTTTGTAGCCTGCCCAGCTAACCTATTGCCCATGGCTTCTAAAGAGTCCCCTTTTTGATGCCTTGGACACTGAATAATGGCCAGCTTTTTAGGGTATCAGATGGTTGTGAGGAGACCTAAGATCTCCTCTTTGTTCTTAATAGTTTTTCCTTCTTGTCACGGCAACTCTGAGTACCTGCTTCCATCACGCACGAAACTGCTCCTGTTCAAGAAGACTTTAACCCAATTAACTCTGAAGACTGGAGAAAGATGGGTGGGGCTTCTCCCCTTTGCCCTTTTAAAGCCAGATGTAGCCCTTTTATAAGAGGCCTAACTTTTATAAAGGGTTTCTTTATAAATAGCCCCATGTACATGTGCAGTAGCAAAAGCACACCTGGAGTCTATGTGGATATTGATTGTCTGGTCTTGTTTCAAATTCAAGGCCTCAGTGAGCACTGTCAATTCTGCCCACTGAGCTGAGGTCCCAGGTTGTAGGGCTTCAGCCCATAGGACCTGGTTGTCAGTTGTCCTGGTCAACCCTGCATGCTTGGTTGCATCACACACAGAACTGCTCCTGTCCAAGAAGAGCATCAGGTCTGGCTGATTCCATGGAACATCAGTGAGGTCCATTCGGAGGCCATGAATTGCAGCAGTAACTGCAAGACAGTCATGAACAATCCCATTTCCTTCATATCTCTCTTGAAACTTTGTACGGGGCTGGTCCAACAACAGGCCTGGTACTGAGTAAAGCGAGCATTAGACAACTATCTGTCAGGGGGGCTCTGCAGTAGTGTTTCCACTGCGTGTGGTGCTGTGATCAGCAGATCCTGACCCGGAGTCAACTTGTCAGAGTCTTTTGTTAATAGAGCAATGGCCACAATGGCCCTCAGGCAGGTAGGGCATCTGGAAGCCACTGGATCTAATTTCTTAGACAGGCAGGCCAGGTCTTTGTCATGGCCCCAATCTCTGAGTTAAGAGTCCTTTGGCTATGCCTTTCTTTTCATCCCAAATGGAAAGTCTTGTTATATCTGGAAGGGCCAAGGCTGGGGCTGATATTAGGGCAGTCTTAAGAGTTTCTTGTTCTTCAGTTCTTCATTGGATCCATGATCTTCCCTTTTGGTGGCTTCCTATAGAAGCTTGGCTATGATCGCAAAGTTAGGTATCCACCACCTACAGTATTCTACAGTTCTTAGAAATTCTTGTATTTGTTTTTTGAAAATGAGTGTTGGGATCTGTGTAATGGCCTATTCTCGAGGGAGACAGGGTCCGATTACCTTCCTTTAGAGTGTAGCCCAGGTATGTAGCTTGCCTCCAGCAGAGTTGTGCCTTTTTGGCAGAAATGCGAAATCCAAGGCATTGTAGAGTCTCCAGCACAGCCTCAGTTGCCTTAAAGCAATTTGCTTTGGTCTTATCTGCAAGGAGGAAGTCATCTACATACTGAAAGAGGGTTATCTGGGAGCTTTGGGTGCAGAATTCCTGAAAATCCCAGTGGAGGGACCTCATCAAACAGAGTTGGAGAATTCTTAAATCCCTGTGGAAGCCTGGTCCAAATCATTTGCCCATTGAATCCTTATCCTAGTCCATCCATTCAAAGGCAGAGATGAACTGGCTGACTTTTGCTAAAGGAATGCTAAAAAAGCATCTTTTAAGTCCAGGACAATATGTATCTGTTTCTCAGGAAGGAGTAGACCAAGCAGAGAGTAAGGATTTGGGAACATGGGATGTGTGTCCTGAGTCCATTTATTGACTTCTCTTAGGTCTTGTACCAGCCCACAGTCCTCTGTTCCTGGCTTCTTAACTAGTAGAAGCAGGGTATTTGAAGATTTATAAGGGATTAGGATCCCAGCTTCCAAAAGTCTGTCAAATGGACCTTTATCCCCAGTCTGGCCTCTTTAGACATGGGGTATTGTTTTACATTGACAGGCAACACTGTGCTTTGTAGTTAAACAGTAATTGGTGGTTGGTGCTCTGCTAGACCAGATGAATTTGTCTCAGCCCAGGTTTTGAGGAGTTTCTGTTGAAGGTCTAGCAGAAGAGAAGACTCTTCTTTTTCCAAAGGAGAGTTGTTAGGAGAGGTATTCTTCCCCTAGAGGCACTGTTATCATCAGGTGGGGAAGTGGAGACAAGTCTGGGGCAATAATTTCAATATTGTCTTTCCCAAAGTGAATTTGTGCCTTGAGTTTATGAAGGGGGTCCCTGCCCAAAAGGGGTAGAGGCAATTACGTGCCACCACGAAGGAGTGAGTTATTTTTTTCCTACCCAAGTTGATTCAATGTCCTGTTGTCCAGAGGCAGGAAGCAGATCTGATAGCACCTTGGATTAAAATCTTTTCTTTCTTGAGGGGGATTGAATTTTTGGTTAGGACTGAATATTGGGCTCCTACATCTACCAGGAATGAAGAGTCGAAGAGTTACCTGGGGCTCTGGGAGGGACTGAAAGTCCTGATGTCTTCAATCCTTGTCTTCCAGGTTTAGGACCTGACCTTGCTCTTCTGTCTTTTCTTAGGGCATTCATTTTTCTAATGCCTGTCTCTTTGCAATAGGCACATTGGTCCTTCTGTAAGGAGGTCCTTTTCTTATCTCCCTTCTGTTGAGCATTTTGAGTCGCTTTTCCTCTGGCAGTTTGCTGATTCTGCTGGAAGGTTGCCACCATGACCTTAGCCATCTTCTTAGCCTATCTCTCCTCAGGGTATCTCAATTATTAAAAATTTTGTTCACAACCTTCAATAATTCTGACAATTCCTGCCTTCAAAACCCTCTAATTTCTAAATCTTCCCCCCCCCATATCAGGAACTGACTGGGAAACAAAGGCTATGTTAATGGTCCTGAAGTTCTCAGTAGCCTCAGGGTCTATGGGAGTGTAGATTCTATAGGCCTCCTGTAATCCCTCTAAAAAGGCTGAGGGTGATTCAGTTGTGCTCTGCGTCACCTCACTTATCTTAGACAAATTTGTGAGGTACTTGAAAGTAGCCTGGAGACCACCCAATAAAGTTTGGTGAAAGGTTAAGAGCCTCTCCCTCTCTTGTGGAGAGTTCCGGTCCCAATCTGGTAAAGTAGAGGGGAGAACCTCCTCAATGTGTCTAGGTTAGTCTGTGGGCTCATCATCAGTTCCCAAAACCAGCTGTCCGGCCTCTTTGTGAACGCGCTCAGGCCTCTCTGTGAACGCGCTCAGGCCTCTCTGTGAACGCGCTCAGGCCTCTCTGTGAACGCGCTCAGGCCTCCCTGTGAATGCGCTCAGGCCTCCCTGTGAATGCGCTCCCTTTCCTCAGAAGTAAAAGTGTCTAAGGAGTTGCAGGCCCAAGTGAGCTGATGGGTGTGGAAAATGGTCTCAAAGAGGGAAATAAAAGCCTGGGTTTCTCTGCAAAGGAAGGATTCTGATGTTTCCAATTATAAAGTTCAGAATTGGAGAACAGGCTGTAAACCATAAAAGATAAAAAGGTTGAGGTGGCTGGCCAGTGTGTGTGTGTTGGGGGAAAGGAGGCTGGCAGAGGGGAAGAATGGAGGCCGAGGTGAAATCTGAATGGGGGTTGACTGGTAGTAGAGGAGGTTGATATAAAGAACTTGAGCAGGTATGAAAGGGACTAAAGAAGGATTTGAGAGGGAAAGAAGAGGAGGATAAAGTCTGGGAGGGGGCAGTAGGGTGGAGGGGTTTCCTCCTCAGGCTGGGAGAAGATAGGAGGGTAGGATTCCTTTGGAGGTAAAAAGGCCACGGGGAGAAGAGAGGTGGTGGAGGATGGAGGGAGAATTTTCTCGAGCCAGGAGGGAGGTTCCTCTACAAGGAGCCTCCAAGCAACAATACAGGGAATCTGGTGTAGGTGGCCAGAGGTTTTTCTGCTGAAGATCTTAACCTGGAGGGAATAAATAAGGGTCAGGGCAAAGGATCCCTTCAGACACCGTAAGCACAGAAACACAAAACTAAAGTAGCCACTCAGGCTACTTTGTCAGGGCAGGAGCAGGCAGAAGGGTTGTAGGCAGGGCAGGCAGAGAGGCTGTAGGCAGGACAGGTGGAGAAACGATCCAGAAGAGCTGGGGAGACATAAATCAGAACCTAACAATTGTAAGTTAGTAAGTCATAGTTTCAATAGAGGACAGCTAGGCTTACAACGGGCCTTTGGTGATCTTAGGAATATCCGAGGCCTGAATGGATGATCTGAGGACTTGGAAAGCATGCTTTATTATTTCAGGAATATATGAAAAAACCTGTAAGAAAATGGCATGTCAAAATTTTAATATTAACATGCAATAGAAATGAAAAAAATTTGAAGTGGCCACAGATACAAGACACACAACATGTAAACACAGAATATATAAACATACAAGCACATGAACAACATTTTTTTGGCAACCGTACAATTTACCAGCAATTACCTTTGGAAGCTTTATCAAAGGTGGATTAGCATTTAAGAAAACCTTATTTAAAACAAGACCTCATATTAGTTAAGTGCGGCAGCTTAGCTTAATTATGAAAAACATCTAGCAAGGAAAAGCATCCTCATTCATAGTCCATTCCCATATTTTCTCTGGGTAGATCCAAGGTGCTAAAACCATAGCCTCATTCTAAAATTCCTCTAGGCCAGCAGTCTTAACCTTGATTCCTCTAGTCTCTAGGAGAGATTTTAAGACACCTATTGGGAGACCATTATCATCTGAAGTAGAAAATATAGCCAGGAAAGGGGGGGGGGCAGAGCTGGGTAGATCCAAGGTGCTAAAACCATAGCCTCATTCTAAAATTCCTCTAGGCCAGCAGTCTTAACCTTAATTCCTCTAGTCTCTAGGAGAGATTTTAAGACACCTATTGGGAGACCATTATCATCTGAAGTAGAAAATATAGCCAGGAAGAGGAGGGAAGGGGATGTTGGCAGGGGGTGGAATGCCCCCCACATGAACCTGAGAGCCCTCTGCAGAGTCCTCAACCAGGAAGGGGAGGGATCTGGATCCAGAGGAAGAACAAAGGACTAATTTTGGTTTTTTTTCACAAGTTTTATTGTAGCAATTAATCACTTTTTCAGTGGAGGATCCTTTAAGGTTTGCTATGATGCCTAGGAGGATGGGAACAAAGGGGTCCAGAAGGATATGGCCATTCTGGACTCCCCCCTTGCAGACCAGGAAGAGCACTTCTGTCTGGATCTGTGGTTCCCAGACAAGGTGCTAAGATTAAAGCTTCCTCCCAAAAATCTTCTAGGTCCTTTGGCATCTCCTATGTAAGTCTTAAGAGCCTTAAGGGCAGTCAGCTGGGGTGGCTTCTGATGGGATGGTAAATTACCCATTATGGAGAGGAAAGGTTCCCTAATGGAGCAGAGATGATTAGGAGGTGAGGGGACAAGGCAAAATTGTAGAAAATAAAAAGCAACGACTAGAACCAAGGTCAAAGTGAAAACAACTCCTAAAAAGGTAACCAACATTCAAGGAGCGACCTAGTGCAGAACATATGCAGAGGTGTTTTAGATCTAAGCATCTTGTGCTTAGTGAGGGACTTCAGGGGTATGAGGTTGCCCATGAGGTAGAAGGGTAGAAGGGGACTCAGTGCACTTTGAATCGAGCCTGAACGCCCCCGGTCAGGCTGATTCAATATAATCCAACCTGGGCTTTGAGTTCTGAGGGGACCAATTTTTCATGTGAACTCTCTGGGAAGAGCCTTAATTTAGAGGGACTCTTTGATTATGAGGAAATCAAATGAGCGATTGGGGCTCCTTGGTTATCAGCAAATCAAGCAAGCAATTGGGTTCCTAACCTTAAGAGGGGCTCCTTGATCATCACCAAATCAAGCAAGCGATTGTCCGTGTTCCTAAGGACAAACAGAGAAAGGGGAAGAGGAGGGGGCCACCTGCTCACCTTCAGGCACCTTTGGGGGGGGGAAGGGAGAGGAGGGACAGGTGGAGCCTGTGAATCCCGGGGTAGAGTAAACAAGGAGGAGGTGGAGGCGGTCCATGATGGTGCCCGAATTTGCCCGTGGTTCTACACACACACACATACACACACACATACATACACATTTGCACAATTGAATAAAAAAAGTCATTATTAGAAGAAGCAGGTTGGTGCACCAGGACTGCCCTCCAAGGTTGGGATCTTAGAGACCAGTGCTAGGTGAAGTGGCAGAGCAGTGGAAACTGAAATTACATACAAAGCATAACAGTTGAGTCAGAACATCTAGGGTATGAATAATAGAGTCTTTTTATCAGTTTAACAGATAATGACAAAGAAAGGAACACCCTGTTAGAACATAGCAGGAAACAGTTGCTTATCAGGACATTTTAATCTGGGTTGTGGTTGGGCAACAGTTTCTTTGTGAAACTCAGTTTGTTCCCTTTGTTGATTCTGGCCTGGACCAACTTCCTTTTTGTTTTATGGGAGTATTTTTCTATACATCCTGTCAAAAAGACTGTGTAGGGAAGGGGCAGGGAAGGTGAAGATGGAGCTTTAGTCAACAGGATTTGGGAGACAAAGGCAGAATTCAAACACAGAAGGGTGCATACTGGGGTTAAAAGAAGCTTGGGTATAGGGCAGTTTGGACTACCTGCTTTCAAGGTGACAAAAGTATGAAGGTTTCTAAGAATGTAAAAATCCAATGTGCCGTCTTGTGGCCAGCAATGCTGATTATCTAAGGAGTAATGAAACAGAATTGAATTACAATAAAAAAAGATTCACTGGAGTTTTAGGACCCCTTGAAGGCCAAACAGCTTAAGAGATTTAAGATGACAGGTGAGAGGCACAGGCAGGTCAAGCTTAGAGTCAGAGGTGCTCATGTGAACAGAAGATTAAAGAGAGAGAGAAGAAAAGAGAAAAGAAAAAAAAGCATCCTCTGGCTTTGTCAACAGTATATGGGTGTCCCTTGAAACACTGTGAGAAAGCCTAGGTCAATAAGGCAAGGACCTCAGTCCAAAAAGGTGCCCCTTCTTTGAGGTACAAGTCTAGTCCATGGGACTAGAGGGAAGCAACTAGCATACTAATATGGCTTTTGAGGCAAATTGAGATGGTCATCTTTGAGGAGGTTGCCCGTGAGGTAGAAGGGTTGTCATAGTTAAGCACAGGTGTCAACTTGACTCTTGAGGGTTTGAGCTCTGGGCACAGTTGTGGAGAGTTGATGGTTGAGTTAAGCCCAGAGCAAACCTGAAGGAGATTGTCTAGTTGGTGGGAAAGACCCAGCCCATGGTGGGTGGGACTAGGCCCTGGATAAATCACAGAGAGCTGGTTGAGAGAGTTGGCATCCTTCTGTATACTTGGCCAGACATGCTGGTCTGGCAAGTAAGGATTGTCCATCTCTCAGCCGTTATGGTGGCCAGTTCCCTCGGCCCTGGTGTTGGTGTGCGCTCTCCCGTCAAGCTGGACTATGAACTGTAACCGGACTGTCGTAAGAAAGTAAACTCCTTGTTCCCTTAAGCTGTGTTCTGGTCATTTATCAGCAACTATGCAGGTGGACTGCAACAAGGGTGGAAGGGGACTCAGTGCACCTTGAATGGAGCCAGGACCAAACAGGCTGAGGCGAAAGGGAGCTTGCTGGCTATGCCATTTCCTAAGAGAAGCCCAGCAAGTAACAAGAAAAGAATGGGGAAGGCTTGCCCATGACAGCATGAATATATATATATGGAGAGAGATGAGAAAGAGAGAGAGAGAGAGAGATTGAAAGGACCTTAACAGATTAGACCAACCTTGTGGATGTAGATGTCAGTAAAAGGAGATGGTTCAAAGTCCATGGGGGATGGGGAAAGCAGTTCCATTGGGGTCTGGGACCCAAGTAAGGTCTGGGAGCGGGATAGTGGAGGCTTACCCCAGGGGGTTGCAAGTATCCAGTAGATTCATGGTGCCATAAATGTAAGGTGTTTACTCCCAAAATGTACCACCCTGTGGACTAGATATAAGTTTTTAATGGAGTTCTAGAACTGCTAGGCCAATCATAGGAAGAAGGAGAGAAAAAGAGAGCTGGGACAGGGAGTGGCCTGGTTTTATTCTCTTAGGGGTGGTAGGTGGGCCAAGAGGGCAGAATCTGACAGTCTGGAGGAAGGGTGGTCAGGATCAGTTTTTGACCTTGGCCCCAAAAGCACTAAGGGTCAGGCACCAACTATTAGGGGGCATTGATTTTCAAGTAGAAGCTCTACCCTGAGTGTGGGGGGAATGGAGGAGTGGGGATCCTGTCATGTATCTCTCTATCACTGGCTTTCTATTTAAACTAGATTTTTCTCCCTTTGGATTGTGGAGAGAGACAAGACTCTGGACATTGAATAGTTTCTTCCAGTTTTGTCCATTCTGAATAAATTTTTTTTCTACTTTTTTTAAATTGAGGCAGGGATTTCTCTTTAGGTTCTAGTATTCTGGAGCCAAAAATTGAAACCAGAAACCATGTAGAGGATTAAGGCAAGATTTTTTTTTAAGTGAGAGAAGGAAAAGAACTCTTGGACTCAGAGCCCACAAGGAAAAAGAGATCCATCTGATGGTTGGCAGGGTCAGATGGGCACAGGAAAAGTGGCTTTCCTTATTGGTGAGTTTCATCTTTAAACCTAATTAGAGCTTTTGGTCTTTCCAGGTTTGGTTGGTCTGTTCATATTGGGGCTCAATTCATGGCTGCGCTGTTTTTTTTTCCAGGAACTTAATCTGCAATGGAGAGCTCATCTCCATACACTTTCATAAACAGAGGGTTGGGGGAAGTTATCTTATTTCTATGGAGAATTAAAGCAGCTTCTGTAAACTGCAGGTGAGTTCTTGTAGGATAATCCCAGTAGTGGCGGGTGACCTTCAGCCTGACTATTCTGTTCTAAAAATGCCTAGAAAATCTACTCTAGCTAAAAATGCCTAATAGAAACTATTCTTTCTCTCATTACTATCAACTAGAACTCATATTAATATGGAGGCACAAACCTGCTCTTGTCAAAAAAAAAAAAAAAAGATTTTATTCTTTATCCAAAAGAGAAAACTACAGGTAAAACCTCAGAAATTCATGAAGAAAGTGAAAGGAATACTGGAAAAGAATAAAAGAACCTGGCATAGAGAAACAGAGTACAGCTTAGTCGTACAATTTCCTGGCTGGGATAGGGGAAACAGAAACTACCTCCAAAAGTAAGGTAGATGAAAGGTAGGAAGTCCCACTCGGGACAAGCTTGTGGATCTAACAAGTCTGAAGCCCAGTCACAAAAATTTTGTTGGGGCAGTAATTTCTCTAGTGGTGGAAAGAAGTTCCATTTTGTTAGGATATATGACTCAGATCAGAGGGCAGAAGCTGGACGCTTTTTTTTTTTCCTTTTTTTTTTTTTTAAAGCAAAACAAAACAAGACAAAACAGGGTCTCATGAAGCTCAAGTGCCTTCAGCCTCACTACATAGATGAGGATGATCTTGTACTTCTGATCCTATTGTCTCCACTACTCAAGTGCTAAAATTATACACATACTACCATGTCCAGTTTTGTACAGTGCTAGGGACTGAGCCCAGGACTTCATGCATGTTAGGCACATGCTGGGCACCATCTTGAGAGAGAATTTATTGTTAAAAACTGAACTACCGGGCTGGAGAGGTGGCTCAGGGGTTAAGCATCTGCCTTGCAGGCGGAAGGTCCTGAGTTCAGATCCCAGATTCCACGTATAGACGCCAGGCGGAAGCGAGGGTGGCCTGTGTTTCTGGTCCTGGTAGGATGGAGCCTGTGAATCCCAGGGCGAAGGAAGTGGAGGCGTCCATGGTGGTTCCCGAATTCGTCCGTGGTTCTACACACACAGACACACGCGTGCGCACACATACATACACACACGCACAATTGAATAAAAAAAAAATTAAAAAAAAAAAAAAACTGAACTACCCCAGGGGCCTGAGATCAGAAAACACTCACAGATTTGTGAGCCTGAACTTCACCTGCCTTAGCCCCTGGGTGAAGAAAGGTGTGCAGAGGTAGTTGTGGAAAGGGGGAGAGCTAGACACTGACAAGCTGAGAGAGAGGTTGAATCAGGTGGGGAAGTGCTTAAGGAGACTTAGTGCTGCCCCCAGTGGTCAGAAACAGATCATATAAAGGACCAACTGAGTAAGAGGCCAGTCAGTGGGTGGATCAAATTGAGAAGCTACTTGTCATTTACTCTGTAGGCCCTGAAAGCTGTGAAGTTCAAAATGATATACATGATACCCTCAGTGCATTCCTCCAGCAAGGTAATTAGTACTTCAGAAGTCTTGAAAGTATGAAGACAGAGTCACTACAGCCCACACTAAGAATGCACTAGGGAGATACCCTCCAGCTAAAAAGGGAGTATTCTCTAGAGAGTTTGGGGAGATGAGTGAATCCTCTCCCCCCAGAATGCAAAACTAAGCAGGACCAGCAGAGGCCCCAAATACACAAGAAAGGAAAACTGTGAGCACGGTCTGGTGGACATTAGACACTTGTTCAAAACAAACTCAACATCAGCAAAAAACAGGAAAAATGAGACTCTATATAGTTCAATTGATTGGTTCTTCTTTTGCAAGCAGGTGCCCTACCCACTGTGCTGTCTTTCTGGCCCCACAGTTTTTTTTAATGTTTTTATTTGCTATTCTCCTTTATGCATTTATCTAATTTTACTTACGTATGTTTTCTACCCTTAGGCAATATTTTTCCTTCCCTCAATTTCTTTTTCTTTCCTTTTGTATCCCATATTTCCTCCCACCTCACTACTTTAATAGTATTTTGGCTTTTTTTATGGGCTTATCTTTTTATTTTTTATTCTTATTCTTACATTACCTAATTTTTTTTCCTTTAACATTTTTTATTATTATTTCTGTTCATACAAACTTAATAGGAACACCGGTTACCTCCCTCCCTCCTTCTCTCCCTGACCCCCCTGCTTCCCCTCCCCTCCCCCCACTCTCCCCATCCCCCAGTGCCTCCGCCCCCCAATCCCCGGAGAATCTTTCAATGTGCATGCCTGACTCTGCTCTGGGCCCTCCTCTCCGATGACGTACAAGGACCTAGTGGCATTTCCCTGAACCTTTCCTGTGTTCCCCTTAAACATAGGAATACTACTGTGGCTGTCAGTTCCTTGCCAAGGATCTTGGTGCCTTTAGCAAATGCTAGACTTTGTGGGGTCAATAGTGTGTTGGACATTGCATGGGCATGCAAAGTCCAATTATGATTGCTTCGGCCCTAACTTGTGTGGAGTATCTTGCATATCATTGCTCCTCTCATCCTTGTGCTCTTACAATCTTACCGCCCCCTCTTCCGCAAATTTCCCTGAGCTTCAGGATGGGGAAAATTAGTCTGGCCTAATTCTAGGTGGGTGATAAAGAGTCTCTGAAGTTCTGGATCATGGTTCGTTGATTTTCTTTTGCAGTTTTGCTGCTCCTGCAATGCCCTTCACTCCATCCTGATGGGTATTGTATTTCATCCCTGGCCAGAGAAAAAATGTTGTTAAACTAAAGTCTTCTTATAAGAGTATATTCAAACATAGATGTAATAAAAGTAGGAAACCACAGTGAGGGAGGGGCCATCACCCATTTGCAAAATGGTTACTTCTTATCTGCCAGACTATATGCCCTCCCCTTCTGGTGAGATCATATCCCCTCAGTTGAAAATGATCAGGAACGAAAGTCTGTGAACTTAACCAGATGTCTCATTACTTAATTGCAGCCCTTGATGGAGGCCTATTTTCTCTGCTGTAACATGGTCCCCTTTCTCCTTGTTTCTGGTGTGGCCCTCCTACCCCATCCCTCCTGTTCATAATCCTACCAATTACTATAGGTATTACAGAGATTTATCTTTGAGTGTCTCTAGGTGGGCTGGGTGGGTTTGGTACTAGGAGCCATCTATTAGGGAGTACATACGGTGCTTAATTTTCTGGGTCTGGGATACTTCACTTAATATAATTGTTTCTAGTAACATCCATTTCCTGGCAAATTCCAGTAATTCATCATCTTTGATGGCTGAGTAGTACTCCATTGTATAGATGTACCACTGTTTCCTTATCCACTCGTCAACTGTTGGACATTTGGGTTGATTCCATGACTTTGCTACTGTAAACAGTGCTGCTATGAACATGGTCGTGCTTGTGCTATTGAGGCGAACCTCTGCTGTATGGGGGGTTATTCCCAAAAGTGGAATAGCAGGGTCATATAACATTTCAATCTTTAATTTCTTTAAGAATTTCCAGACGGCTCGCCAGAGTGGCTGTATGAGCCTGCATTCCCACCAGCAATGTAGCAGAGTTCCCCTCTCTCCACATCCTCTCCAGCACTTGTTGTTTGTATTGTGGATTTTTGCCATCCTGACCGGGGTGAGGTGATATTTCAGGGAGGTTTTGATTTGCATTTCCCTGATGGCTAAGGAAGTGGAGCATTTTTTCAGATATTTGTTAGACATTTTAATTTCATCCCTGGTAAAATTTCTTTTAAGTTCCAGGGCCCATTTTTTAATTGGGCCATTAGTTTCCTTGGTGTTTAGTTTTCTAAGTTCTTTGTGTACTCTGGACAGCAGAGTTCTATCAGATATGTGGTTAGTGAAGATTTTCTCTCATTCTGTGGGTTGCCTTTGAGCTCGTGTGACAATCTCTTTATCTGAACAGAAGCTCTTTAATTTCACAAGATCCCAACTGTTGAGAGTTGGTAGCAGTGACTGTGCCATTGGATGTCTGTTTAGGAAGTGTTGGCCTAGCCCAATCAGCTCGAGGGAGTTCCCTATCCTTTCAACTATGGTTTTTATAGTCTCTGGCCTGATATCAAGGTCCTTGATCCATTTGGAATTAAGTCTTGTACATGGTGACAAGTACGGGTCCAGCTTTAATCTTCTGCATGTGGAGATCCAGTTTTGCCAGCACCATTTGTTGAAGATGCTGTTCTTTTTCCATTGGATTCTTTGGGCCCTTTTGTCAAAGACCAAATGGCTGTAACTTTGTGGGCTTATATCTGGGTCTTCAATCCTTATCCATTGATCTGTGTGTCTATTTTGGAGCCAGTACCAGGCTGTCTTTACAACTATCGATTTGTAGTATAGACTAAGGTTTGATATGGCAATACCTCCAGCTGTGTTTTTGTTACTCAGGATTGTTTTTGCTATCCTGGGTCTTTTGTGCCTCCATATGAACTTTGAGATTGTTTGGTCAACTTCTTTGAAGAATTGTTTTGGGATTTGAATTGGTATAGCATTGAATCTGTATATTGCCTTTGGTAGGATGGTCATTTTTACGATGTTGATTCTGCCAATCCAGGAACAAGGGAGGTCTTTCCACCTTCTGGTGTCTTCTGCTATTTCTTTCTTCAGGGTTTTAAAGTTTTCATTGTAAAGGTCTTTTACCTCCTTAGTTAGGTTTATACCAAGGTATTTCATTTTTTTAGGGGCTACAGTAAATGGGATTGTTTCTCTCAAGGCTTTTTCACTTCTTTCATTCTGGGCATATAGGAAGGCCTCTGATTTTTGCACATTTATTTTGTATCCTGCCACCCTGCTGAACTTCTCAATTAGTTCCAGGAGCTTCCTGGTGGAGTTTTTGGGATCACTCAGGTATAAGATCATGTCATCTGCAAATAGAGATAGCTTGACTTCTTCCTTGCCGATTTGAATCCCTCTTATGTCCCTTTCTTGTCTTATGGCTTCAGCTAAGTCTTCAAGTACAATATTGAATAGAAGTGGTGAGAGTGGACAGCCTTGTCTAGTTCCTGATCAAAGTGGAAATGCTTCCAATTGTTCCCTATTGAGCATAATCCTTGCTGTGGGCTTGTTGTATATAGCTTTTATTATATTGATTAAGGTTCCTTCCATTCCCACTGTCTCTAGCGTTTTGATCATAAAAGGCTGTTGGATCTTGTCAAAGGCTTTTTCTGCATCTATCAAGAGTATCATGTGGTCTTGGACTTTGGACTGGTTTACATGATGAATTACATTTATTGATTTGCGTATGTTGAACCAACCTTGTGTGCCGGGGATGAAGCCTACTTGGTCCCCGTGAATGATGTTTTTAATATGTTTTTGAATCCGATTTGCTAAGACTTTGTTGAGAAACTTTGCGTCTGTGTTCATCAGGGAGATCGGCCTATAGTTTTCTTTTGTAAGCGAATCTTTATTAGGTTTTGGGATTAAAACGATATTAGCTTCATAGAAGGAATTTGTTAGTGTTCATTCCTTTGCTATTTGATGGAACAGTTTAAGGAGTGTTGGTGTTATTAACTCCTTAAATGTCTGGTAGAATTCTGTGCTGAATCCATCTGGTCCAGGACATTTTTTGGTGGGAAGATTGGAGATTACTTCCTCAATTTCCTTATATGTTATAGGACTATTTAAATAATTCACAACTTTCTGATTCAATTTAGGTAAGTTTTGTTTACTTAGAAATTCATCCATCTCTTTTGTGTTGTCAAACTTCATGAAGTGTAAGTTTTTGAAATATGATGTTATAATTCTCTGGATTTCTTGGGTATCAGTAGTGATAACTCCATGTTCATTTCTAATTTTGTTAATTTGGGTTTTCTCTCTCTTGCTTTTGGTTAATTTAGTTAGGGGTGTATCAATCTTATTGATTTTTTCAAAGAACCAGCTTTTTGACTGGTTGATTTTTTCTATCATTTTCTTAATCTCGATTTCAGATATTTCTCCCCTTATTTTGCTAATCTCCTCTCTTCTACTGCTTTTGGGATCAGATTGGTCTAGTTTCTCTAAAGCTTTAAGGTGCATTGTTAAGTTGTTTATTTCTGATGTTTCCATTTTTTTGATGTAGGCATTAAGAGCTATGAACTTACCTCTTAGAACAGCTTTCATTGTGTCCCAGAGATTTTGGTAAGTTGTATTTTCGTTATCGTTCACTTTCAAGAAATCTTGAATTTCCTTTTTAATTTCTTCCTGAATCCAGTTCTCATTCAGCATCATAGTGTTAAGTTTCCAGGAGTTAGTGTATTTTCTCTTGTTTGATGTGTTGTGGATGTCCAGCTTTAGGCCGTGGTGGTCTGATAGGGCACAGGGTAGAATTTCAACTTTCTTGTATATGTGTAGATTCATTTTGTGGCCCAATATGTGATCTATTTTGGAGAAAGTTCCGTGTGCTGTTGAGAAAAATGTGTATTCTGGGGTGCGTGGTTGAAAAGTTCGATAGAGATCTGTAAGGTCCATTTCTTTCAGGGTTTGATTAAGTTCCAAAGTGTCTCTGTTAAGCTTTTGACCTGTTGATCTATCCCATGTTGAGAGGGCGGTGTTGAAGTCCCCAAGAATTATCGTTTGGGGGTTGATTTCTTGCTTTAGACTCTGTAGGGTTTTCTTAATGAATGTGGATGGGCCCGTATTGGGTGCATATATATTCAGTATTGTGAAGTCTTCCTGGTGAATTGTACCTGTGACTAAAATGTAGTATCCATTCGTGTCTCTTATAATTATGTTTGGTTTGAAATCCACTTTGTCTGATAGCATAATGGCTACCCCTGCCTGTTTTCTGCTTCCATTTGCTTGTAGAATTGTTGACCAGCCTTTTATTTTTAGAGCGTGCCTATCTTTTGTGGTGAGATGGGTTTCCTGCACACAGCAGGTTGATGGATTGTGATTTTTAATCCAAGTTTGTAATCCGTGTCTCTTGATCAGTGAATTAATTCCATTAACATTTAGTGTTATAATGGAGAAACTATTGTTAATTCCAGACATTTATTATGTTTAGTAGCTTTTATAAGTATATTGCTTCGCTTTTAATGATGTTATACTTGCCTTCTGTTCTCCTGGATATGCCTTTTTTTTTTCTTCACGCTTGAGTATCTCTCATTTCTAGCATTTTTTGAAGGCCTGGTTTGGTGGACATGTATCCCCTAAGGTTGTCTTTGTGCTGGAAAATTTTTCTTTCTCCCTCGATCATGACGGATAGTTTTTCAGGGTAAATCAGCCTGGGTTGACATTTTTGCTCATTTAATACTTGAAGTATGTCTCTCCAAGCTCTTCTTGCTTTTATTGTTTCGACTGAGAAGTCATTTGTTATTTTAATAGGTTTACCTTTAAAAGTGACTTGTTTTTTCTCCCTTGAAGCTCTCAGCACCAGTTCTTTATCTTGAATGTGGAGTGTTTTAACATCAGAAATAAACATCAGAAATAAGCCGTGGCGTGCTTCTATTTTGGTCATATCTGTTTGGGGTGCGGAATGCCTCTTGTATATGTATGGGCCTCTCTATTTTTAGATGAGGAAAGTTTTCCTTGATGATCGTTTGAAAAATTTCCTCAGGGGTGGTATTTTGAGATTCTTGCTCTGGTATTCCATGAATATGCATGTTAGGCTTCTTCAGGGTGTCACATATCTTTTGGATATTTCTCTCAAATATCTTTTTGGCTTTAACAACCTCTTCCTTTGAGCTGGTTAGTACTCCCACTTTATCTTCAAGGTCTGAAATTCTGTTTTCTGCTTCATTAGTTCTGTTGATAAGACTCTCTGTGGCGGTCTGGGTTGAAGATAACTTGTCTTTTAGCTCAGTTTTAAACTCTGCTTGAGTTTGTTTTAACTGTTCTATGCCACTTTTTGTTTCTTGCACTGTTTTTCTCAACTCCTCCAGATGTCTGTTGTATTCCTCTTCAAAGCGATTGATTCGATTATGTAATTCCTCCCGGATTTCCTCTTTCATAGTATTGAACATGGTAATGATCATATTTTGAAAGTCTTTATCCTGGGTGAGGCTTTCTTGGCCTTTTTCCGCGGGTTTGTTCTCGTTGGAGTCTAACATTATGGGATTAATTTCTTCAGTGGGAAATTTGTTTACTTGAGTGTTGCTTCTCATGGATTTGCACTTTGACTTTGTCATTGTCATTTTAACTCTTAAGATCTCTCAATTTCACTAAACTGAATTATTTGGCCTGGGGTCCTGGTGGGCGGGCACGGGCGGAGACTTAACTAGGTCACGGGGTGAGGCCCGGCTGGACTGCGTGCGCATCCTAACCCGGGGAGAGGGTAGGGTAAAGGGAGGATGGGGGCATCAGCGTGGAGCTATTTAACCCGAGGGTAGATGGGAGGGGGCCCGGGCGCAGGGGGAGGTCCTCCTCGCCCCTCGGCCCCTGCGTGCGGCTCCAGCTGGATGGTGGAAGTCGGAGCTGGGTCCCTTTAGGCTGACCTGGGGTCCTGGTGGGCGGTGTGCGGGCGGAGACTTACCTAGGGCGCGGGGTGAGGCCCGGCTGGACCACGCACATACATCCCGACTGGCGGAGCGGGGTGGGGTGTAAAGGGGCCACTTCAAATTTTATTGCGCACTTATAATCACATTTTGGTTTTTGACTCTGTTTATTATTTGGCATGCTCAATTTAAATGCATATGCACACTTAAGAATGAATCATTTTGATAACATTAAAAGGCCTGAGTATGTACTGACTAAAATATTTTGTTTCATCTTGATTTTTATGAATCTTCACAAAAGGTGATAATGTGTTTTTACCTAGTATCCAATAACATCATTTTTGTAATTCCTTTAAAAGTTTGTTTTCCCATGTGTAATACCAACATATCTAGCAACCAGAAAGGAAAACTGATCTCTGGGAAATTCAGGAATTTCTTCATTCTCCTGGTATGTATGAGCCCCTTCCTTGGGGACAAGTCTACTTTCTAATTCCAGGTGTACTCCTTCCTGTGTACTGCTACAATCTTGCTAACTCAATTTGGATATAATTTTTTTTAAGATGAGGTCTACTGTTATTGCCTCTTTTAAAGGACATTTCTTAAAGGATAAACAACAGGAAACCATCAAGTATGAAGAAAATTATGTACGGTACTTAGGTGTACAGAAGGTTTTAAAAAAAAGGTTTATGGGATAAGTTATGTTACTTAAAAAGTTAAAGTATGTACAGGAGGTTTATGAGTTGGTTACTTAAAAAATGTTAAAATATGTTGTGAAAGTTTGTGGAATGTTAGGTTTATGAGAAGACTGAAAATTAGAGATGATGGTTAAAATAAATGTTATACATTATGCTTCTTCCATATTACAAAAGAAAAGACATTGAACCTTAGAAATTAAAAATTAAGAATTAAGCTTCATGTATTCAAATGTATTTCAATTGTTTTGTTTTGATTAAGTAGAAATTTGATTACTAGGACCTGCAGCGACCCTGGCAGGGCCCTCATCCACTCCCTGGGAGATGGGTTCCCAGAGAGCAGGGCTCTGCTCAGCATCAGACCAACAGGAGAAGCCGAGGCCCAGCTGCAGCTTGGAACATACTGAAGGCCAGCCGTTAAACCAATCCCTGCTCACCTTTTAGAGCAGGCTTTTCCCAAAAGGGGAAGAAAAGGGCACTTTAAAATGGGGGAGGGGATGTCTTTAACCTCTGTGTGAATGTGTGAATGAATGTTGGCCTGAGGTAAGAAACCTTTCACGCCTCTGTGCTCGAGTTTGTAGTCCCACTGCGAGATCCTTAAGATGTCTTAAAGCCACGGGATTTGATTGGGCCAGTTCTGCATTTCCATGGTGATAACATACGGTTTAGGGTGGGATCGGATTAGAATCCAGTTGCAAGTCACGAAATAGCTGAATCCACTATGGCCAAGTTATCACCCATGACTCTGCAAAGAGTGTGGCCAGACTGGTACTTTAATGATCTCTCCTGGAGGGATTCCCAACCTTTTTCTGTCTGCGTCACGTGGTGGAGATCAATGTGACTCTAGCTCTTGTTAGTCAATGGAAGGGAATTCCTAGAAATGTTTGCCCTAAAGAAAAGTGCTTCAAGTCTGAGACAATGACTATACTGTTCAAATAGCATAGGGAATACAGGAAGCTTCAGGCATGTGTGGACCATGGACTCTCCCCTTTTAGTGGCATCAGGTGGAGTGCTGGCCTCCCCCAACCTGCCACGGGCATGATCTCTTCCCAGAGATCAAAAAGAAAAAGAACCAGAAAGCAAAGAAATCAGAACTTGACATTTGCCTAAGGAGATAGCATATAGATAGGACATAGTGATTGGCAGACTTCTGCTGAGCCATGCATCCTTTCCTCAAGTCCAAGTTCACTAAACTGAAGCCAAAAGAGAGATTTCCCCTTCCTGTGTCCAGGAACTATTGGGGAAGAAAATGAATGTTTAGTCCTACTAATCTAAAAGAGTCAACTTGTATATTGTTGGAAATGTTCTGTATACATCTTAGACAAGAAATGACCCCAGGAAGATCTTTAAGTTATAATACCATCAACTAGACAAACAATGACAAACAAATGACAAAAAATTAAGAGACTAAGGTGGAACAGGACTTTCATCTAGCTCCCACATCAGCCAAACTCCCATCTGGAGAACAGGGTCCTCATCAGTTAGGGGTAAATAGGACCCATCTGGAGGATAGCATCCTCATCTGCAAGAGAGAGGTTAAAACACTGTAATTAAGTAGTCCACAGTCATGAAACTTTTGTTTCTGTCTTAGAGTTCTTTTTGTTCCATGTTGTCTTATGGCCCCACTGACAGATAAAATGGGACAGATGCAGATAACTCCTTTAAACTTATTTTAAGAACTTTAAAATAGGGCAGGTGACCTAGGACTTAATATAGAAAAAAAAAAAAAAAAAAAGGAAAGGAAAGAAAAAGAACCAGAAAGCAAAGAAATCAGAACTTGACATTTGCCTAAGGAGATAGATAGATTACTAACAGACACGCCCAAGCAGATCAACCTAGGACCCCTTCTGACAGGGGAAAGATGAGAAAGATGCTTTAAATATGACCAGACTGGGCACTTTAAGATGGTTACAAGCACAGGAAACTTCCGCGTGGCCTATGTCCTGACTATGGGAATTTCCACTGGAGGAAGATTGCCCCCTGAACCCAAGGGCCCCAGGGTCAAGCCCTCTGCTGGGAACCAATGAAATGGCCTGAAACTCTTGGCTTCCCTCCGATGGAAAAGGAGCCCCTCTGATAACCAGTGAAAGCCCAAAATGCCAGATTGAGCATCTCATGAGAACCTTGGGTTTAGCATGTAAATGGGAAGCCTCTTTGTTTCTATGTTAATAGACAAGGGAGCACAAAAGTTTAGTGTGCTACTTGCTTCCTAGGCTTTTGTCAATCTTTAGTTTTACTAAAATGTTAATGATCAGGGAAATGACAGGTTCACCAGTTACAAAGTAATTACTGAGATTCCTTACATACTTAATAATAATGTTTTACATGCCTAAATGCCTGAATATTCTGAGCTTAAGCTTAATAGAATAAAATATTTTAGCACTGTTATAAAGTCATTCACATGGTTCTGGTTTTAGACACACCAAAGTCTTAAAACATAGATGGGTAATGAAGAGACCTAGAACCCAATTTTGGTTTTCTTTTAGTTTCTTTTAAGTATGTTTCTCCACATGTATATAGCTTTCTTGTGAAGCCCAGTGGAGCTCTCATGTGATCTAGTCAGAGTGGCCATTAGCTCTAGCTATAGACAGGCTAGGAGTTTAGAATATGGCCCCACATGCCTAGCTGAACAATGTCTCTGCTCGACTGGAGTTGCCCACCCCCTATTCCTCCCCTTACCTAGAGGTCCATAGGCTGTCCTCAGGTGTTATGGGTAAAACAGGATGCAATTCAAATTGCTCATGGACAGGCAGGAGTGGGAGGGGCCAATCCCTGCATGCCAAAACTGTTGGCTGTCAGCCAATCATGTAACTACTAAGTTGGAAACCCCCTCCCTTTGCCATTAAGCTACAGCTGAAATCAGACATGTTTAATAAGTTCTGCCCTCACCCTAAAAGTTTGCCTTAAGTTAAACTCAGTGCTTGACAGAGGGAAAATACAATGACAAACAAGGAGTTAAACCAGGAAAAACAACAAAACTTCAGGTGTTAGGCAGACTAGTTCTGACAACAAATCTATGCTGACTTTTCATTTAAATCTAAAGGGTGGTCTTGCCCTAAAGACAAAATAATGCTTACAGATCTATAAAACTTTCCATGTCAGGAGATAATGTCCCCTACATGTGTCATCTTAAAAGGACTTATAGCTCTTGGCTTTTACACCCTACAAACATGATTTTCCTTACTAACTCTTGCTTGTACCCACAGTGAGATTGCTGAATTTATTTGTGCCTTCCCAGTTACAAAGGTCTAATCCTTGTATAGATCTTGAAAGTTTAACCTGTGTTTTGTCTCTTTTAGATGGACCTTAAAGTAATAAAGCCATCTATAAAAGACCTCTAGACCATCCCAGCATTTCATAGACTGCTCTTATTTCCTTCACCCTGAGTCAGCAGGAAGCAGTCAGAGCGAGTTATCGCCCTTTATCCCCAGAGCGATCTGAGTCCTCAAATAAGTTTATGGGGAAATGAGGCAGGATTAGAGCAGCCATGTTGGGATGGGTCTCTCAAGGTCTTTAAAGGTCTTTGGAATTCCTAAAGGCCATCTACCACTGCTGTGATCACCATGAAAGAACACTCCTGCTGAAGAAATGACTCCAGTCCTCCCATGACCCGACTAGACCAGGAGACATCCTCCGAATTTTAAGGTTAAAATTCCACCAAAGAAAAAGGGGGGAATGTAGAAAAAGAAATTTTCAAGACAGGCAAGATTGTGGTGAGCAATTCTCAGAACCCCGTCATCTCACCCCAACCCAAGGATTCCAGGAAAAAGGTCTAGTACATGTGGTGAGGCCAGACACCAGAAAAATACCCCCACCCTCAGGGCTCCAGGAAATGCTCCCCCTTTCAAGGTCTCAGGGGGGGGGGAGTGTAGTACTTGGAGCTATGCCAGATACTGCCACTTGCAATCAATCAATTTAAAGTTAAGTGTTTTAGCCAATTATTTTGTAACATTACATAGCCTCCCTACAAAAAACTATAAAAGGTGTATGCTTCTTGAGCTCAGGGTCGTCTCTCTTCTTCATGTGTGGAGTGACCCCAGCGCGCTGGAATAAAGTCCTCTTGCTTTTGCATTGAACTCGTGTCTGTGAGTGCTCTGTGGAGTTCCTCTTCCTGGCATAAGGCTGGGCTTCAGCCCTTTGAGTCTTACAATATCAATAAGGAAGAAAGTAAATGAATATTACTACATACCTAAGAAGTTGAGAAATGATCAAGGAACCAAACCTAGGTATCCACAAAATGGAAGGAGCTGAGATAAACACTAGAGGTGTAAATAATGTATCCAATGAAATTATAGCAGAAAACTTCCCAAATCTAGAGAAAGAAGTAGTCATTAAAACACAAGACACTTAAAACTTCAAATAAATATGACCAAATTATAGCAGAAAACTTCCCAAATCTAGAGAAAGAAATAATCATTAAAACACAAGACACTTAAAACTTCAAAAAGATATGACCAGAGAAAAACTTCCCATGGCACAGTCAAGATATCAAAAATAGCAAATAAACACTACAAAAACAAAAACCTGTAAGTGCAAAATGCTGAGTCATCTTAGCAGTTCACCTGAACTGTTGCTGATAAATTATCACCAAACCGCTTAAGGGAACAAGGGGTCTGGTTAGTTCTTATTACAGTTGTCAGCAGAGCATGCACCATTACCAAAAGGCTGAGGGAACTGGACACATAATATCCACATAATGGCTGAGAGAAGGATGATCCTTACTTTCCAGAGCAGCATGTTTGGCCAGGTGTACACAAGGATGCTGATTTCCTCAATCAGCTCTCAGCATTTTATTCATCTGTCCAGGGCCTAGTTCTACCACCATGGGTTGGGCCTTCCCTATCAGCTAGAACATCTCCTGCAGGTTTACTCTGGGCTTCATTCAACTACTACTTATCTATAAATGTGCCCAGAGCCTGAACCCTCAAACATCAAGTTGACACCTGTACCTAAATGTAGAAGTCACCCACAAAGGTTGGCACATCAGAATAGTATCAGATATCTTTTTTGTTTGCATTTTATTATAATCAATTTGTTTTTTTACACTTTTTAATTGAGAAATTTTCATATACAAAATGAGTTTATGTCCTTGCCCCTTTCCCTCACATCACTGTTCTCTTCCATCCTCCCCTTTTTTCACCTCCCACCCTCCTATTCCTCTGTATGTGTGGATCACAGGACTCCTTTTGGGGTGCCTGTGGGGTAGTATATGTGGCCCTTCAGTGGGCAAACTCACAAGTGGGGAGGCTCCCCTTTTGTCCAGCGTCTGTCTGAGGTTCTTTCTGAATGTAGTTGTTTCTCCTGAGATCCTCACTGGTCCATGGAGGGAATGTTGACATGTCAGCCATTGTGTAGGTTTGGTGGTAGTAGATCTCATTATAATGAGCTCCTGGATGCAGCAGCCCTGTTGTGCACAATCATACTGCTCCCTCTTCTGCAGGGTTCCCTGAGCCTTAGGATGGAGAGAGATTTTGCTTGCCTGATTAGGGTTGAACATTCCAGGGTCACCAAAACTCTGCACTCTGGCTATTTATGGTTTTCTGGATCCCTAGTCTTCCACTGAAGTAGAGTGCATCTCAGTTGAAGGCTGAGAACTTTTCTTGTGATAAGAAGTGTTTAGATGGTAGTTTACTATTAAGTATTTATAGTTAACACTATGACATCTGATCCTGTCTACTGTCTATTTTCTCCCTTCTAGTGTTGTTTGGATAGGTTTATAGTGCCAGGCATGTGTCCCCTGACGATAAGGGTGTGTGTGTGTGTGTGTGTGTGTGTGTGTGTGTGTGTTTGGAACCTATTCAGAGAGTAATTGGTTACTCATGGGTCTTTCCATTATTGTACCACTGGATTCCGCTTATCAGAATTAAGTTGTCAAAACAATGAATTAATGAAATTTGCTGGCAAATGAATGGAGTTGGAAGAAATTATACTGCATGAAGCATCCCAGATACAGAAAGACAGGCACTGCATGCTCTCCCTTAGAAGTGGATCCTAGCATTGAAACTTCAGAATGATTACTCAAAGGAAACCTCTATAATACCCACAAACTACAAAAGAATATAAGTAGGAAGGAAGGGGAGGAAGATCCCAAAAAAGTATAGGCAAAAGAATGCAGGCAAACAGATGAATAAGGCAATTATGGAAGAAAAGTCTTAAATGGGAAGGAAAAAAGGGGATAAGACTTAATAAGGGGTAAGGGAACAAAGAAAAAAAAAAGACAACTGGCTGGGGGTGGGGCAAAGTACTGATCAATGGCTACAACTCTGATAAGAAGAATCCAATGGTACAACAATGGTTCTCTGGCTCTCCAGTCTTCCATTGAAGTAGAGTGCATCTTGGTTGAATGCTGAAAACTTTTCTTATAATAAGTGTTTAGATAGTAATTTACTATCACATCCTCACCAGAATTTGTTGTTTGTGTTTTGGATTTCAGCCATGCTGTTGAAGTGACATGATACCTCAGAATAGTTTTAATTTTCATTTTCCTAATGGTAGGGAGGTAGAGCATTTTAAAAAGATATTTGTTAGACAGATACTTGAATTTTGTCCTGTGAAAGGTTTTTTTTTTTCTTTTTTTTTTTTTAGTTCTAAGGTCCAGTTTTTAATTAGGTTCTTTCCTTCTTTGTTATTTAATTTTTGAGTTCTTTGTGTTCTCCGGATATTAGTCTCCTATCAGATCTGTAGTTAGTGAAGATTTTCTACCATTCTGTGGGTTGCCTTTTTGCTTTATTGACAATATCTTTTGCCAAGCAGAAGCTTTTTAATCATGAAATCCCACTTGTTGAGTGTTGTTCTTATTTCTGTGCATTTGGGATCCTATTTAGAAAATACTGACCTAGACTGATAATTCCAGTGTGCTCCTATTCTTTCCTCGAGAAATTTTGATTCATTGCGGGTTAATTTTCATTCAGGGTGACAGGTAAAGATCTAGTTTCATTCTTATGCATGTAGATATCCAATTTTGCCAGCATCATTTGTTGAAGATGTTGTCCTTTTTTCAATTTCTTTGGCACCTATGTAAAGAATTAATTGACTGTAGGTGTATGAGCTTAAAACTGGGACTTCAGTTCTAATTCATGGATCTGTAGCTTTGTTTCAGAGACAGTACCACGCTGTTTCTCATTACTATGGCTTTGTGGTATAGTTTAAGGTCTGATATGGTAGTATCTCCAGTAGAATTTTCATTTGTGATCATTTGTGACTTAAAGTGTGCCTTTCCAAGCTCTTCTGGTTTTTACTATTAAGATTGAAATATCAACTGTTATTGTGATAGGCTTGTCTTTAAATGTGACTTGGTTTTTCTCTCTTGCAGCTATCAAAATTTTCTCTTTATCCTGTATTTGCAGTGCTGTGACGATAGTTTGCCGTGTCATGTTTCTATGCTGGTCATGTCTGAGTGGTGTGTGGTATGCATCTTGAACTTGAATGGTGACCTTTCCTTAGATGAAAGAAATTTTCATTTATGATGGTGTGAAAAATATGTTCTGGAGTATTTTCTTGGGTTTCTTGTTCTGGAATTCCATGAATGTACAGCATGGTGTCCTATAGCTCTTGAATATTTCACTTAAGCATTTAAAAATTTTTTTACTTCCTTTAATTGAACAATCTTGGTCTGCCAGCTTGTTTTCCAGATCTGATATTGTATCTTCTGCTTGACCAGTTCTTTTCATGAGATTTTTCTATTGAGTTTTCAAGTGCAGTTAGCTTGACTTTTATTTCAAGCTTAATTTTTGCTTGGGATTTTTTCACCTGTTCTAAGCTTATTTTTGTTTCCTCATTTTTTAAAACCTCATTTAACTGCTCATTATTTTCCTGCTCATTTATGTTCATGTGTTTATTCATCTCCTCTAAGAGTTCTTCTTGTTTCTCTCACATTTCCTTGATTGTACCAATAATATACTTTTGGAATACATTATCTTGAGTCTTTTGTCTTGACTAACAAATTAATATGGTTGGAATCTCATTAAAGTGTTGAAATTTTTGTGGGAGACATATTTTCCTGGTATTTTTTTAGTCTTATGATGTGATTTGGGCATCTTGTGTTAGATCTTTATTTATTTTCTTTGATAGGTGTTTCTGACTCTCTTGAGTCAGATGGGGTAGCCTAATTTTGATAGTTGTTGAAACTACTTCCCTGGATCTGGATGGGATGATATTGTTTGAGAGTTAGTCTAGGGTTATTTGGTGGTGTTTTGTGGATGTGGTAACTGTAATGCACTTGTGGTGTGTAAGCCTAGGTCTGGTTGGAAGTTTATTTTTAGTTAAGAAGTTGACAATTGGGAGTAATGTTTAGTGGGTTGGGTTTGGATAAAGTATCAGAACACCTTCAAGAAGATAAGACAACTATGAAGACAAGACTGCTATGACAGCTATGAATGAGGAGTTTTAGTTTAGGAAGGAATGTGGTGAGTTTTTAGAGTTTATTTGGGGTATGCAATATGAAGTATTAAGAATCAGTAGGGTTGAGTATAAGGGTAATATAGGGGTGTGGGTGCAATGAAGTATTAAGTAGAAAGTACAGTCTTCTGAGAGTAAAATGGAGAATGAAATGGTTACTTATCTTTTTGTTGGGTGATTAAGCTGTCCTGTGTTGATTGGTGCAAATCTTGGGGTCCTCCAATGAATGAAGTTGGTCCACAGCCTTGGATGCTGTGACTTCTAGTTATGATGGTGGTGGGGGGGAGGTGTTGGGGTGCAGGTATAAACACTTTCCCCAAAGTAGCAGAGTTAACATTAAGTAAATCAGTAGCGAAGTTGACCAAACAATCTCAAAGTTCATATGGAGGCACAAAAGACCCAGGATAGCAAAAACAATCCTGAGTAACAAAAACACAGCTGGAGGTATTACCATACCAAACCTAAGTCTATACTACAAATCCATAGTTATAAAGACAGCCTGGTACTGGCTCCAAAATAGACACACAGATCAATGGATAAGGATTGAAGACCCAGATATAAGCCCACAAAGTTACAGCCATTTGGTCTTTGACAAAGGGGCCCAAAGAATCCAATGGAAAAAGAACAGCATCTTCAACAAATGGTGCTGGCAAAACTGGATCTCCACATGCAGAAGATTAAAGCTGGACCCGTACTTGTCACCATGTACAAGACTTAATTCCAAATGGATCAAGGACCTTGATATCAGGCCAGAGACTTTAAAAGCCATAGTTGAAAGGATAGGGAACTCCCTCGAGCTGATTGGGCTAGGCCAACACTTCCTAAACAGACATCCAATGGCACAGTCACTGCTACCAACTCTCAACAGTTGGGATCTTGTGAAATTAAAGAGCTTCTGTTCAGATAAAGAGATTGTCACACGAGCTCAAAGGCAACCCACAGAATGGGAGAAAATCTTCACTAACCACATATCTGACAGAGCTCTACTGTCCAGAGTGCACAAAGAACTTAGAAAATTAAACTCCAAGGAAAACACTGGCCCAATTAAAAAATGGGCCCTGGAACTTCAAAGAAACTTTACCAGGGATGAAATTAAAATGTCTAACAATTATCTTAAAAAATGCTCCACTTCCTTCGCCATCAGGGAAATGCAAATCAAAACTTCCCTGAGATATCATCTCACCCCGGTCAGGATGGCAAAAATCCACAGTACAAACAACGACAAATGCTGGAGAGGATGTGGGGAGAGGGGAACTCTCCTACATTGTTGGTGGGAATGCAGGCTCATACAGCCACTCTGGCGAGCCGTCTGGAGATTCTTAAAGAAATTAAAGATTGAAATGCCATATGACCCTGCTATTCCACTTTTGGGAATAACCCCCCAAGCAGCAGAGGTTCGCCTCGATAGCACAAGCTCGACCATGTTCATAGCAGCACTGTTTACAATAGCAAAGTCATGGAATCAACCTAAATGTCCAACAGTTGACGAGTGGATAAGGAAACTGTGGTACATCTATACAATGGAGTACTACTCAGCCATCAAAAATGATGAATTACTGGAATTTGCTGGGAAATGGATGTCATTAGAAAGAATTATATTAAGTGAAGTATCCCAAACCCAGAAAATTAAGCGCCGTATGTACTCCCTAATAGGTGGCTCCTAGTACCAAACTCGCCCAGCCCACATTGGGACACTCAAAAGTAAACCTATGTAACACAGTAATTGCAAGGATTATGAACAAGAGAGATGGGTTAGGAGGGCCACACCAGAAACAAGGAGAGAGGAGACCATGTTACAGCAGAGAAAATAGGCCTCCATCAAGGTCTGCAAGTAAGTAATGAGAAACCTGGTTAAGTTCACAGATGTTCTTTCCTGATCTCACCAGAAGGGGAGGGCATATAGTCTAGCAGATAAAAAGTAATCATTTTGCAAATGGGTGATGGACCCCTCCCTCAGTGAGGTTTCCTACTCTTATTACATCTACCCTTGAATGTGCTATTACAACAAGACTCCAGTTTAACAGCTTTTTGTCTCTGGCCAGGGGGTGACATACAGTGCCCAGCAGAATGGAGTGAAGGGAATTGCAGGAGCAGCAAAACTGCAAAAGAAAATCAACAAACCACAATCCAGAACTTCAGAGACTCTATATCAATCACATAGAACTAGGACAGCCTAATCTCTCCCCATCCTGGAGCTCAGGGACATTTGCGGAAGAGGGGGCGGTAAGATTGTAAGAGCAAAAGGATGGGAGGAGCAACGATTTGCAAGATTCTCAACAATAGTTGGGGCCAAAGCAATCATAATGGAACTTTGCATGCCCTGCGCAATGTCCAGCGCACTGTTGCCCTCATAAAGTCTAGCATCTGTTAAGGGCACCGAGACCCCTGGAGGCAAGGGATTGACAGCCATAGTAGTAATCTTATGCTTAAGGGGAACAAGAGAAAGGGCTTATGGAAATGCCACTGGGTCCTTATATGTCATCGGAGAGGAGGACCCAGTGGAGAGTTAGGCGCACACAATAAGGGACTCTCTGGGAATTGGGGGGGAGACACTGGGGGAAGGGGAGGGGGGAGGGAGGGAACTGGTAAAAAATTTTAAAATGTATAATTAAATTTTATTTAAAAAAAATGAAAAAAAAAAAAGTAAATCAGTAGCTTTTCCTATAGAAATAATGCAATAATGCAAAAAAAATCAGGGAAAAATCATCTGTTCATGATAACTTTAAAACAAATAAAACAAACAAATAAAACAAACAAACAAACAAACAAACAAACAAGACATACAAGGGAATAGACCTAACCAAGGAGGTAAAAGATCTGCTCAATGAAAACTTAACACTGAAGAATAAAATTGAATCCACTAGATGGTGGAAGGACCTCTTATGCTTATGGACCAACAGAATGAATACTGTGAAAAAGAAAATAAAAGTGATCTACAGATCAGCACAACCCGTCAAAGTCCCACTGAAATTCTTCAAAGAAACAGACAGTCCAAAATTCATATGGGAGTATAAATACTC
This sequence comes from Typhlomys cinereus, assembly GCA_023101885.1. Taxonomy (NCBI): domain Eukaryota; kingdom Metazoa; phylum Chordata; class Mammalia; order Rodentia; family Platacanthomyidae; genus Typhlomys; species Typhlomys cinereus. Next base: position 7,543,902 of record JALPQD010000051.1, read on the forward strand.
TTGACTAGCCAAAACAATCTTTAGCACAAAATGCAGTGTTGGAGTTACCATGATACTTGACCTCAAACTATAATATAGAAGAATAGAAACAAAAACAGTATGGTACTAACAAAAAATAGACATGTGGACCCCCAGGACAGATTAAGTTATACAGAAAATATCTACGCAGTTATATATATCTACTTGATTTTTTTTATAAAAGTGAAAAAACCATAGAAGAGGCAAAACAGCCTTTCTAACAAATGGTGCTGGGAAAACCAGAACTCACATATAGAAAAATGAAGATAGAACCATATTTGTCACTCTGAACAACAATCAATTAAAAACTGATCAAAGACTTTAATAATTCCTTAAATTTCAAAAGTATTAAAAGAACATAGTGAAAGCATTTCAAGACATAGGCATAGGCAAAGAGTCTTTAAAAAGGACTCCAGTAGCATAGAAAATAATTCAAAAGAATTGAAAAATGGGAAGGGGCAGAGGGAGAAAAGAAGGGAACAAAATCAATGAGAGCAAAGTATAATGACATTATTGTATGGAAGCTCATATTTTATGTGCTTAAAAGTTAATAAGAAAAGAAAAGAAATAGGAGCATAGAGCTCCACTTTCAACTTCTAGACTCAAAATCTGCAGTTCCACCAGACCCTGGGGTGATTCATTTGTTTATTAAATTTGACAAGTGCAGTTGCATCAGGCCTGAGTGAGCGATGTCTGGTACATTTCCCAGCTTCCTTACTCTCTTTTTTTTCCTTGTAAATATCAATTTACCCCAGGGGACCTGACTAGGTCTCTGTTTCTTGCACCTTGAAAAAAAAAAAACACTTTTTCCTCCCAGGAGGAAGGAGTAATTTCTATCTAATAGCTTTATGGAGTAAGAGAGATTTTGAAAATGAGCCTGGATATTGAAGATTGGAGGCATCTGTGCCATTCGTTAAGACTGATGTGTTGGTAGTAATAATCCTAGGGAGGCAGTGCTTTATGGATCTTTCCAGTTCAGTGGTTCTTAAAGATACCTGGTGCCACATTTATTGTGGCACCATTAATAATATCTAAATCATGAGATCAGCCTACATGTCTATCAATGAGTGAATGGATAAAGAAAATTCCCCTTTTCTCTCTGTCTGTCTGTCTGTCTGTCTCTCTCTTTCTCTCTCTCTCTCTGTATGTGTGTGTGTGCATGCACATGAAATCATGTTGTTGGCAAGAAAATAGATGGAACTGGAAGTCATTATGTAAAACTAAATAACAGATTCAGATTGACAAGTACTACTGCTTTTTCTCATATGTGGAATCTAACAAGGAGAAAGAACCACAAAAATACAAAGGGAAAATAAGGTACTGCAAAGGAGACCAGAAGGAGGGAAGATCAGCATGAGTCTTCTAGCAGTGGAGAAATATGATTAAACTACCTTCATTGCTTGAATGAAAATATTATTTTTGCAATTAATAAACATCAATTAAAATAAATATCTAAAGAGAAAATAAGTAAATAAAAGGTTTCTGAACCAGCAGAAACCAGCAGTTCTTAGCATTACTTAGGAAGCGTGTTAGAAATGCAGATTCTCAGGCCCCCATTCTGTATGTTTTTTGTGAGTGTGTGTGTGTGCCTGTGAGGGCTCTGTGTGTACCTGTGAAGGCCCAAGGGTGACTTTGGGAGTCATCCAAGATTGCTGTACTTCCTATGTGTGCGGCCCTGAATTTTCATAGGCTCCATCTTCCAGGGTAGGAAGTGCAGTCTAGTGCTATTTCTGTCCAGCTTTGTGTGTGTTTGTGTGTGTGTGAGAGAGGGGGGGGGAGAGACAGAAAGAGAGAGAGAGAGAGAGAGAGAGAGAGAGAGAGAGAGAGAGAGAGAGAGGGAGAGAGAGAATGGGGATCCAAATTCAGGTCTTTCTGCTTGTGAGCCCCTCAAACCTGTATTTTCTCAAGCTCTGCAGGGGATTCTAATGCACACTAACGTCTGAGAAATAGTGCTTTAGTTATTTATTATATATCATGGATTCATCTTCAGAAATAATGGACAAATGTTCCGTGCATGTCACAGCCAATCATCTGGTAAAAGCACTGGTGGGGCAGCTGTACTGATAATAATGCCAAACTGACAATGGAAAGAACAGCTAACAAAGTATGGGATGTTTGCACACAGAAACAACAATGAGAATGAAGGACTTATGGTGACAAAATGTTGAATGAAAAAAGTCCAAACACAAAATTCCATTTGTCAAAAGTACAAAAAAGGTTAAACTAATGGATATTTGTAGCAGTTCATGCTACACAATGGCACCTCATCTCTCTGGGATATTATCACTTCCCCAGCCTGTATTCTTTGCCTAAATCCCATTCTTAACTTAAATGCAATTTTTTCGGAGTCTTGGTCATTTTATTTAGAAGTCACCTAGAGAAGAAGGTAGTGCCTTGAAGGAGCTTGGGAGCTTTGGTAATGTTTCTATTGCTCACATGGATGCTGTGGCATATTCTTTTTACTAAAAATGTATCTTGCTGTACAGTTACATTTGTGCACTTTTTGTGTTTATGTTATTATTTTTTCACAAAATTTAAGATTTTCTTTTCTTTTTTTTTAAACCTTTTTTTAAAATTTCTTCTACTCATACAAAGTTGATAAGTACCTCACACACCTCCCTCCCGCCACCCCTTCCTGGAATCCCTTGCTCCCTCCCCCTTTTCCCCTTCCTTTCCCCCTCCCTCCCTTTCTCCCAGTGCCACCTCCCCCCCCTTTCGTGGAGCATCCTTTAGCGTGCATGTCAAACTTCCTCTGGGTCCTCCTCTCTGATGAGGTATAAGGACTCAGTACCATTGCCTAGATCCCTTTCTTGTGTTCCCCTTTACTATAGGAACACTACTGTGGCTGTTAATCCCTTGCTTCTAAGGATCCTAGTGCCCATGATCCATGCTAGACTTCGGGGGTTCAATGATATTTTGGTCATTGCTCAGGTCATGCAAAATCTTATTGGCCCTAACTTGTATGGAGTATCTTGCATATCCTTGCTTCTCCCCATCTTTAGGCTCTTATAATCTTACCGCTCCCTCTCCTGCAAATTTCCCTGAGCTTTAGGATGGGGAGAGATTAGGCTGGCCTGGTTCCAGGTGGTTGATGTAGAGGCTCTGATTTTCTGAATTATGGTTTGTTGATTTTTTTTTCAGTTTTGCTGCTTCTGCACTGCCCTTAGTTCCATCCTGATGGGTATTGGATGTCACCTCCTAGCCAGAGATAAAAGGCATTAAAATAGAGTCTTATTATAAGAGTAGATTCAAAGGTAGATGGAATACAGTAGGAGACTGCAGTGAGGGGGGGGTCAGCCTCCCATTTGCAGGATGGTTACCATCTATCAACCAGACTCTAGGCCCTTCCTTTCTGCTGCGATCATACCCCATCAGATGCAAGTGACCAGGAAGGAAAGTCTGTGAGCTTAACCAGATGTCTCATTACTTACTTGTAGTCCTTGATGGTGGCCTATTTTCTCTGCTGTAGCATAATCCCCTCTCCTCTTGTTTCTGGTAGGGTCCTCTTTCCTCTTCCATCCCTGCTTATAATCTTTGCAATTAATAAAGGTATTACAGAGATTTATCTTTGAGTGTGTCACTAAGTGGGTTTGGTACTAGGATCCACCTATTAGGGAGAATATACAGCACTTAATTTTTTGTGTCTGGGATACTTCACTCAATATAATTTTTTCTAATTCCATTCATTTCCTGGACAATTTCATTAATTCATCATTTTTGATGGCTGAGTAGTATTCCATTGTATAAATGTACCACATTTTCCTTATCACTCATCAACTATTGGGCATTTGGGTTGGTTCCATGACTTTGCTATTGTAAACAGTGCTGCTATGAACATGGTCGTGCTTGTGCTCCTGAGGTGAATTTTTGCTGTATGGGGAATTATGCCCAAAAGTGGAATACGAGGGTCATATGGCATTTCAATCTTTAATTTCTTTAAGAATCACCAGATGGCCCGCCAGAGTGGTTGTATGAGCTTGCATTCCCACCAGCAATGTAGGAGAGTTCCCTTCTCCCCACATCCTCTCTGGCATTTGGTGCTGTTTGTATTATGGATTTTTGCCATCCTGACCGGGATGTCTCAGGGAGGTTTTGATTTGCATTTCCCTGATGGCTAAGGATATGGAGCATTTTTTAGGATATTTGTTAGACATTTCAATTTCACCCCTGGTAAAGTTTCTTTTGAGTTCCAAGGCCCATTTTTTAATTGGGCCATTTGTTTCCTTGGTGTTTAGTTTTCTTAGTTCTTTGTGCACTCTGGATAATAGAGCTCTATCACATATGTGGTTAGTGAAGATTTTCTCCCATTCTGTGGGTTGCCTTTCCAATCAGTTCCCTACCCTTTCAACTAGGGGTTTTATAGTCTCTGGCGTTATATTGAGGTCCTTGATCCATTTGGAATTAAGTCTTGTACATGGTGACAAATACAGGTCGAGTTTTAATCTTCTGCATGTGGAGATCCAGTTTTGCTAGCACCATTTGTTGAAGATGCTGTTCTTTTTCCATTGGATTTTTTGGCCCCTTTGTCAAAGATCAAATGGCTGTAATTGTGTGGGCTTATATCTGGGTCTTCATCCCTTATCCATTGATCTGTGTGTCTATTTTGGAGTCAGTACCAGGTTGTTTTTTTTAACTATGGCCCTGTAGTGTAGACTAAAGTTTGGTATGGTGATACCTCCAGCAGTGTTTTTGTTACTCAGGATTGTTTTTGCTATTCTGGGTCTTTTGTGCCTCCATATGAGTTTTGAGATTGTTTGGTCAACCTCTTTAAAGAATTGCTTTGGGATTTTAATTGGTATAGCATTGAATCTGTATATTGCCTTTGGTAGAATGGTCATTTTTATGATGTTGATGGGAGGTCTTTCCAACTTCTGGTATCCTCTGTAATTTCTTTCTTTAGGGTTTTAAAGTTTTCATTGTAAAGGTCTGTTAATTCCTTGGTTAGGTTTATACCAAAGTATTTCATTTTTTTAGAGGCTATAGTAAATGGGATTGTTTCTCTTAGGACTTTTTCACGTCTTTCGTTCTGGGCATATAGGCAGGCCATTGATTTTTGTACATTTATTTTGTATCCTGCCACCCTGCTGAACTTCTCAATTAGTTCCAGGAGTTTCCTGGTGGAGTTTTTGGGATCACTCAGGTATAAGATCATGTCATCTGCAAATAGAGATAGCTTGACTTCTTCCTTGTTGATTGAATCCCTTTTATCTCCCTTTCTTGTTTTATGCTTCAGCTAAGATTTCAAGTACAATATTGAATAGAAGTGGTGAGAGTGGACAGCCTTGTATAGTTCCTGATTGAAGCGGGAATGCTTCAAGTTTTTCCCTATTGAGTATAATCCTTGCTGTTGGCTTGTTGTATACAGCTTTTATTATATTGATAAAGGTTCCTTCCATTCCAATTGTCTCTAGGGTTTTGATCATAAAAGGCTGTTGGATCTTGTCAAAAGCTTTTTCTGCACTTATTGAGATTATCATATGGTCTTGGATTTTGGACTGATTTATATGGTGAATTATATCTATTGATTTGCTGAACCAACCTTGTGTGCCTTGGATAAAGCCTACTTGATCACCGTGAATGATCTTTTTGGTATGTTTTTGAATTGGATTTGCTAAGACTTTGTTGAGAATCTTTGCATCTGCATTCATCAAAGGGATTGGCCTATAATTTTCTTTTTTAAGTGTATTTTTATTAGGTTTTGGGTTAAGACAAGATTAGCTTCATAGAAAGAATTTGGTATTGTTCCTTCCTTTGCTATTTGATGGAACAGCTTAAGGAGTATTGGTGTTATTTGTTCCTTAAATGTCTAGTAGACTCTGTTCTGAATTCATCTGGTCCAGGACATTTTTTTGTTGGGAAGATTCAAGATTATTTCATCATTTTCCTCATATGTTATTGGCCTATTTAAATAATTCAGAACTTTCTGATTCAATTTAGGTAAGTTGTACTTACTTAGGAATTCATTTCTTTTGTGTTATCCAATTTCACAGCGTATAGGTTTTTGAAATATGACATTATAATTCTTTGAATTTCTTGGGTATCAGTAGTGATAACCCCATTTTCATTTCTAATTTTGGTAATTTGGGTTTTCTTTCTCTTGTTTTTGGTTACTTTAGTTAAGGGCGTATCCACCTTATTGAATTTTTCAAAGAACCAGCTTTTTGACTGCTTGATTCTCTGTATCATTTTCCTTATCTCAATTTCGGATATTTCTCCTTTTATTTTGCTAATCTCCTCTCTTCTACTGCTCTTGGGATCAGATTGCTCTTGTCTCTAAAACTTTAAGCTGTACTGTTATTTATTTGTGATGTTTCTATTTTCTTGATGTAGGCATTAAGAACTATAAATTTACCTCTTAGGATAGCTTTCACTGTGTTCCAAAGATTTTGATAAGTTGTATTTTCATTATCGTTCACTTTCAGGAAATCTTGAATTTCCTTTATAATTTCTTCCTGAATCCAATTCTCCTTCAGCATCATAGTATTTAGTTTACAGGAGGTAGTGTATTTTTTGTTGTTTGTTGTGTTGCAGATGTCAAGCTGTAGACCATGATGGTCTGATAGGGTACAGGCTAGAATTTCAACTTTCCTGAACATGTGGAGATTCGTTTTGTGACCCAATATGTGGTCTATTTTGGAGAAAGTTCTGTGGGCTGCTGAGAAAAATGTGTAATCTTTGGTGCATGGATGAAAAATTTGATAGAGATCTGTGAGGTACATTTCAGTAAGAGTTTGATTAAGTTCCAATGTGTCTCTGTTAAGTTTTTTACCTGTTGATCTGTCCCATGTTGAGAGGGCAGTATTGAAATCCCCAGGAATTATCATTTTGAGGTTGATTTCTTGCTTTAGATGCTGTAGCATTTTCTTAATGAATGTGGAGGGACTCGTATTAGGTACATATATGTTCAGTATTGTGAAGTCTTCCTGGTGAATTGTACCTGTGACTAAAGCATAGTATCCATCTTTGTCCCTTATGATTTTCTTTGGTTTGAAGTCCACTTTGTCCGATAACATAATGGCTACCCTTGCCTGTTTCCTGGTTCCATTAGCTTGCAGAATATTTGACCAGCCTTTTATTCTTAGGACGTGTCTATCTTTTGTGGTAAGATGAGTTTCCTGAAGGCAGCAGATTGTTGGATTGTGGTTTTTAATCCAAGTTTCTAATCTGTGTCTCTTAATCGGTGAGTTAATGCCGTTGACATTTAATGTTATAATGGAGAAATTACTTTTCATTACGGATATTTTTTGTTTAGTGGCTTTCGTAAGTGTATTATTTGGCTTTTAGGTGTTGGTGGTATTCTAGCATTTTTTGAAGGCCTGGTTTGGTAGACATGTAAGCCTTCAAGTTGTCTTTGTGCTGGAAAACTTTTCTTTCTCCCTTGATCATGATGGATAGTTTTGCCGGGTATATCAGCCTGGGTTGACATTTTTGTTCATTTAATACTTGAAATATGTCTCTCCAAGCTCTTCTTGCTTTTACTGTTTCCATTGAGAAGTCATTTGTTATTTTAATAAGTTTACCTTTAAAAGTGACTTGTTTTTTTTTTCCCTCGAAGCTCTCAGCACCTTTTCTTTGTCTTGAATGTGGAGTGTTTTAATTATTATTTGCCATAGTGAGTTTCTATTTTGGTCCTATTTGTTTGGAGTGCGAAATGCCTCTTTTATTAGGATGGGCCTCTCATTCTTTAGGTGAGGGAAGTTTTCATTTATGATAATTTCTAGTATTTCCACAGGTGTGTTATTATGGGATTCTTGCTCTGGTATTCCATTAATGTGCATGTTTGGCTTCTTCAGGGTGTCCCATACCTCTCAAATATTTCTCTCAAGTATCTTTTTGGCTTTAACAACCTCTTCCATTGAGCTGGTTAGTACTTCCACTTTTTCTTCAAGATCTCAAATTCTATTTTCTGCGTCATTAGTTCTGCTGATAAGACTCTTTGTTGAATTCTGGGTTGAAGATAACTGGTCTTTTAGTTCAATTTTAAACTCTGCTTGAGACTGTTTTAACTGCTCTATGCCTATTTTTGTTTCTTGAACTGTTTTTCTTAACTCTTCCAAGTATCTGTTGTGTTCCTGTTCAAAGTAGTTGATGAGGTTATTTAACTCCTCCTGGATTTCCTCTTTCATACTATTGATCATGGTAATGATCATGCTTTGAAAGTTGTTATCTTGGGCCTGGCTTTCTTGGGTATTTTCTGTGAATTTGTTCTGATTGGAATCTATCATTTTGGGGTTAATTCTTTCTGTGGGAGATTTGTTTTCTTGGGTTTTGTTTCTCATGGATCTATAGTTTGAGTTGGGCATTGTTGTTTTGTCTCTTAAGACCTTTCAGTTTCTGTGTGTTTTGACTGAAATGAATTAGTTGGTATTACTACTCTCAAGCAGTTATTACTAGTATTTGTCTTGGAGCTCGGTACGCTTGTCTGTTGTTAATGTTATTTTCTGGACGGGGGTATTGGACTGTTAATACATCAATTAAGACAAGTTTAGTAGACAGGAGGTGAATATAAGTATGGTAGTGCACTTTTACAATTTAGTACCTTGGTGATATGTGAGGGTGAGTTGTATAGTCCCTGGAGTTTTATATGGTTTTGGGGTGGCTATATGGAAAAGTTAATCTACAGTGATTAATAATTGAAAGGAGCAGTATGGTAAAAAGGGGTTTGCTTATCTTTGGGCTGGGTGTGAAGAATCTCTCCTATGTGATAGGATGATTTTAGAGGACTTCAGATGTATGGCGTTTGTCCCCTAGAGCTTTGGTTGTGTTTTCTTTTGACTCTGTTGATTTCTGAGGAGCATTGTGTCCTCCCTGTACCGTGAGCATCCCAGTCGGGCAGAAAGGGCAGAGGGGCTGGTGGTACGCTGGCAGAGCACTGCACCTGGGATTTGGGGTATGGCCTGGAGGCCCACCCAAGCCGGGGGCAGCCTGGATGCTGCTCAGGCTGGCCAGTGGGAGGAGCTGGGATGCGCTGGTGGGATTTACCTGAGACGCAGGGTGACCGAGAGCATCCGAGGTGGGCGGGCAGACCAGCAGAGAGAAAAATTTAACATTTTCTAGTGGGTAAAATGTCTGAAATCTGATGTGCTTTTTCTTTAAATCATTTATATATATAACCTATAACTTGGGATTTTGGTTCAATTGCTTATTTTCAGTGCATGAAATTAAGAACATTAATGACCCATGTTGTTGTGAGACCTAATCTTCAAAATCTCAGCTGGAACAGAATATTAAAATTTGAAAATGATTCAAAGTCTATAAAGTGATTTAAAATACATGTTAGTATCTCAGGATGAAATTCAGACAATATAAATTTTTTAAATTAGTAAATGTGTTGCTTAATAATCATTATCAAATTGACTGTAATGAGAATCTCTGAGGAGTCACACCTCCGGGCATTACTGCGAGGGTATAACCTTTAGGGAGGTTAACTGAAGAGGGAAGATCCATCCCAAATGTGGATGGCACTGGCTCATGAGCTGAGATCCTGGATTGTTTAAAGAAGACATGGCTAAGCACTAGAGAATGGGGAGAGAGTTGCCATAAACACATGGTTAAAGGACAGAGAGACCCACCATGTCCCCTCATGGTGAGGGAGTGGGAGTAGAAGAGAAAGAGGGGCAATGCTACAGTCCTGTATAGTCTTGGAGTCTAAGGAATGTATCAGAGTTACTAGGGAAGTGAGAATTGATGAAGCTACAATCCCTTATAAGAAGTGACCTTACAAGGAGTGGCCTAGGAGTTACTAGGGAAGTGAGGCAAAAAGATTGGAAGACTGGTGGGTGTGACTTGCTAGCTGTCCAATAGAAAGTAAATTACTCCATCATTACTCATTTTTCTCTACTTTCTGACTTTGGACTTTAGTATTCACGATGTGCCTTTGGAATTGGTTTATTGGAATAATGGAAGAGTTTGAAGCTGTGGGCTACTGAAGCCCTAGGATGCTGTGAGCAGACCTGACTGCAATTCTGGTGGGATGTCTACTGAGGAAAACTGTTGGCAAAGAGGGAAGCCAGCACAAAGGAGAGGTGGCTGCATGTGCTGTAGGCAGCAGAACTGGAAGGGCAGGTGACGAAAGCCCACTGGCTCCCAGATGATGCTGCCAAGAGTCTCGATGACAGACCCAGAGCTGCAGGCTTGTGTTTGTCTTGCTAGGTTTTGATCTTGCTTTGGTCGAAAATCTCTTTGCTGCACTCCCATTCCTTCCTTTTGAAAAAGGAATGTTTTCTCTGTGCTATTGTAGGTGGAAGTATATAATTTTTAGACTTTATGTGATCTAATAGCTAAGAAATCATCTTGAGTTTCAGAAGAGATTTTTGAATTTGTGAGCAAAGTAAAAACTATTAAGATTTATAGATATCGTCCCAGCAGCCACACATGATGGAACCACAGGACCATAAGGAGGATCGTGTTCCCCTGCTGTGCCGGTTGAGAGCCAGACAAAACAATACAAGTCCATGATCCAAAGAAGTGAAGAAAAAACCTCCAGAACAGACCATGCAAGAAAAACAAATGGAAGCCAAAATCAAACACCTGGAGAATGAACTTGAAGATTTAAAAAGTACTTTTAAAATGAAAAAAATTGCACTAAACAGGATGCAACTTTCAGCTGCACTTAAAAATAACATGGAAAATATGGACCTGGACAGTGGTGAGCTCACAAGATGACATGAAACACATACTAAAGCTAAATAAGTTAATAATGAAGTTTACAGCCAAAATCTTGAGAATTAGAGGAAAAGCTGCTTGATGTTAGAAAGAAGCAACTACAATTAAAATGGACTTCAGGAAACAAACTTTTAGAAATACAAATGGAGGAGAAAAACAGAAAGAGGATTTGGCAGGTATAGAGAATTCAGACATGATAAAGACCATACAATAAAAGCTTCAGATGGAAATACAAATTCAGCACATGTTCCAGAACCTCATTTTGGGGAATCAGGCCAACTGGGCAGAGGATCCTGGTCTCAAGGACATTGTTCTGCAGCTGGAGAAGAATCTCACTTTGATATAAGATTCGTTTCTTGGCATTGTTTTTAAATTGGTTTTGTTCTTGATCTGTTATTTTAAAAGCATATTTGAGAGAAATGTATGAATGTTTTAGGGACCATACTAATGCTTAAGTGGAGGAGGGGCTTGAATTGATGGGATAGTATGGAATCTTTTGTTTTAAATATGATTGTTAAAATAACTCACCTCCAAAAGACTGAAAAATCTTAGTTGCTAACCAGGTCCCACTTCCAAAGACAACTGCTGGGGTTCAACCCAGGGCCTTGTGCATAGGCATCTGGATCAGCTTCTATAGAATCTGGGCATTTTTAGGCAACGTTATTGTTCATCTCACCTCCTATTTGTAATAATTCCAGTGCCTCTATCCATTTTGGTCAGCCAAAATGTTGGGAAAATATATATCCAAAGTGTTAAAAATCACAATTTTTTTTTTTACTTTGTAGATTTTTTCTCCCACTTTTTATTTTTTTCCTAATCATACAAGCTCAATAGGTACCTTTATCTTCTCCTTCCCCCTCCCTTCCCCAATCGTCCCCCATTGCACTCTCCCCCTTCCCCCTTTCTTTCACTAACTTCCCTGTCTTCCCCTTTCCCTTTGCCTCTCCCTCCCTCCTTCTCATCCCCTGGAGCATCCTTTTGTGTGAATGCCAAACATCCCTCTGAGTCCTCCACCCTAGTGATGGTTCAGGATTCAGTAGCATAGCCCAAAGCTCCCTGTTAGCATGGGAACTCTATTATGACTGTTTAATTCCTTGCCTCTCCAAGCTAGACTTTGGAGGGTGGTTGACAAGTCAGCCATTGTGCAGGTCAGGCAAAGTCCAATTCTGGCTGCTGCAGCCTTAACTTGTGTGGAGTATCTTGCATATCCTTGGTCTTCCCCATCTTTAGGTTCTTACAACCTTGCCAATCCCTCTTCCTCAAAGTTCCCTGAGTTTCAGGATGGGGAGAAATTTGCCTGGTTTGGATCCAGGTGAATAATGTAAAGTCTTCAGTGTTCTGAATTATTATTTGTTGTTTTCAGTTTTGCTTTTCCTACATCACCCTTGGCTGCATCATGATTGGTATGGAAGGTCACCTCCTAACCAAAGATAAAAAACTGTTTAAATGAAGATCTTATTGTAAGAGAAGACTCAAAGGTAGATGGAAGAATAGGAGTAGGACACAGCAGTGAGGCGGGGGTGGGGGGGTGTCCCATTTGCTGGATAGTTATTTTCTAACTGCCAGTCCCTTATATCCTCCCTCATTGGTGAGGTCAAACCTGTTCATTCGCAAGTGACCAGGAAGAGAAGTGAGAGTGAGCTTTACCATATGTTTCCCTACTTACATGCAATACTTGACTGTGGCCTATTTTCTCTACTGAAACATGATCCCCTATCTCTTTTTTGGGGGACCTTCCTTCCCCTTCACTCCTGTTTATAATCTTTGCGATTATAATAGATATTACAGAGATTTACCTTTGAATATGTCATTAAGTGAGTTTGGAACTAGGATCTACTTCTTAGGGAGTATATATGATGTCTAACTTTTTGGGCCTGGGATACTTCACTCAATATAATTTTTTCTATTTCCATCCATTTCCCAGCAAATTTCATTATCTTTTTGTTGGCTGAGTAGTATTCCATTGTATAAATGTGCCACATTTTCATTATCCATTTGTCAACTGTTGGGCATTTGGATTGATTGTAAAAATAGTGCTACAATGAATATCATTGTGCTCATGTCACTGTAGTGAATTGCTGCATTATGGGGGATTTTGCTAAAAAGAATGTGAAAGATCACAATTATTTTTTAAAAAAAAAGATTTCTAGATGAATTAAAATGAATTTTGATTTGAGATGTTTATGAGCCTTTGAAGATCAGGAGTGGAATGTTAAGATTAAAAATGATGTGTTTGGGGCTAGAGAAATGGCTCCAGGATTAAGACTCTGCCTTGCAAGAAGAAGGTCCTGAGTTTGGAGTCCAGGTTCCACATGGAAAACGGTGGTGGCCTACACTTCTGGTCTTTGTGGGCAAAGCCTAGGGAATCTCAGAGCGAAGGAAAAAAGAGGCAGAAGCGATCCAGGATGATTCCTGAAGTCACCCTTGGTCCTCCACAGGGACATACAATACCCTCTGCTACACACACACACAGTGAACTAATAAAAGAAAGTTTTAAAAAATGATGTGTTTGGGTGTCACATTGATGAGAGATGTACTCATGATGGCTAATCTTCACTGCCAACCCGTGTGAATTTAGAATCACCTAGCAGATACTAATATGCATGTATCTATGAGGGTGTTTTCAGAGTCTTAACTGAAGAAGGAATGAAGCAGAGTACAAGGAGAGGGAAGACCTTAGACACATGAAGAAGGTAATAGAACTTTCCATGGATTCTGGTGGACACCTCTTGCCAGCAGAGCAGTAAGAATGTCAGCATGGTCAATAGGCCTTTCTCTCTTCCCGGCAGCAAACTTGCAGTTTTCTTATCAGAATTCTCTCCATTTATAGAGAAATTAATGGATTAATTTAATTTGTGCTGGACAGCTGGCACAGAACCCTCCAATCTTTGTCTTACTTTCACAGTACTTTCTGGGCACTCTTTAGCAACACCAGACTATGAAATATTGCAGCTCTGCCCATCACTCTCTTTTTTCCTACTCTGTCATGGTAGCAGTGTCTGCTTTTAGCCATGTGCTTATTGTGGCTCTTTCTGTTCTCTCTGACCTAATTCTATCTCCTCTGCTGTAATGCTGTCCCACCTTAGGGGTTATGGCTTCCTCCTTGCTTTTCTAGGAACAAATGTCCAAGAGTTTCTTCCCTTCACTCTCATTTTCAATAAAATCCTTGCTTTTACCTCTCAACATGTTCTGGTTTCATTCTTCCACTCCAGAACACAAAAAAACCCCAAAGAAATCCTGTTTCAAAAGGACATGTAACAACCTTTTTGTACAGCTCTAGTTTACCTTTCCAAATTACAAATCCATAAGAGGCATGTTTGACACCATCCCTCTAATTTCAGAGAAAAGGGCAGAACACATATACATAGGGCCAACACTAAGACAGTGAATTGACACTCTCCTTTATTTACACTTGGGTATATTTTAATCTTGGCAACTTTGCTGTTATAACTGAAAAAAGGGTTGGGAAAGAACATTGTGCTCTTTTGAGAGTTGCAAGACTAGATTTTATTTCCATTACTCATATTGAGGTTTTCTGGAAAATCTTGCCATAATTCTATTCATAGTTTCCTTTGAGATCCCTTTGTACTGTTTCTCTAACAGGCAACTGAAATGAAGCACACTAAGTGGCCTCTGATCAGCTCCATCTAAGCGACGAATGTAACTTGAGTTGGCTTTAGACAGGATTATTAGTAGTGAGGCCTGCTGGGGACATATTCCAGGCAGATGGAGTGCCGTGTGCAGGGAGACTTCTAGTCTTTGGCTCCTCAAAATCTAAACTGTCAGCTCTCAGAACTGTGAGCCAATAAAGATTTTTATGATTCATCTTCCGTTGTGAGTTCACTATGCCAGAAACACAGACGAACACACTCTTGTCTTTCCGCAGCATCAGAATTTATTGAATAGCCAATAAATTCACTAGGTTTAACTGTTTCAATGGAGCAGTTTGCCAGATAGTTAGTCCCACCTACCTTGGTAAACTTGTGTAGGTAAATGAAGGCTCTTTTATTATAATTTTGATTACTAATATTAATTCTCACATCACATATTATATATATATTATATATGTATGTATATAGATGTCTCTATCTATCTATCTATCTATCTATCTATCTATCTATCTATCTATCCATCCATCCATCCATATGCATTTTCATGGGTTAAAGAATGAATACTAACTAAAGTTCCATTACCTGCAGCAAAGTTCGAGAGGTTTTAAGAGCAGGCTGATGAGAGTGCAAAGGGTCTATACTTATAAAATAAGGAGCCAGCTACAGGGAAGAAGACCCTTCCCAGAGAGTGACTTCAGGGAAGTCAGAGTTGAGAGTGAAGAGAGTAAAGCAGTGATGGAAAATGATCCCAATATCAACTCATACCTCTTCAGGCCACCACATGCATGTGTTCATGCACCAGCAAACACTGTGGACCCACACACATGCAAACATGCATACATAACACAGAAATAGAAATAGAAAAAAATATATGAAGAAACCAGGCTCAATCACCATGACAACAGGTAACCACTAGTGTAATAGTGGCGTGAGTATCAAGGAGACAACCCACAGCTTTTTGATTGAACTCAAGACCCGCTTGTCAGAATGGAACCAACACATTCCTGTTACTGTTAACTAGAACAAGACCATCAAAAAGAGAAGGAAATAGATCAATAGGGAAAAACAGCCTGTGAACCTATAGATAGGAAGACACTACACCAAACTGCTCTGTAAATAGCTGCTATTATACTCATGGATCTGAAGAACACTTAACACTTAGCCTAGAAGTTTTCTTTTACAACAGAGGTAGAGGATCTCAACACCCTGACAGGATGCAGTGCAGGGCAGTAGAAGAGCAGTGAATTAAACAACAATGGCTGCCACACTGCAGAGTACCAGCAGTCCAGCAAGGCTCATCCAGAATCAGGCCAACCTAATCTGTCCCCAACTGACTCTATTTAAACCCAAATTTCACCGATGGAGCTAGTCTGATTAGCTAGTTGCTCTGGGGAATCTTAAATTCTGTCTCCCAGGATTAGAATTATAAGTGGATGACTACACTCACTTGCCCAGCTTTTTTTTTTTTTTTAATCTGGGGTCTGGGGATCTAAACTCCAGTGATTTTACTGGCTTGATTGCTGAGCTATCTCTCCAGCTTTTCTGGAGATGATTTTAATATACTCATGTGCCTCTTCAGTCTTTAGAATTGCTGTATCGCTGGTACTCTGCTTTAGGAACCTTGTGGAAGAGGGGGTGGTAAGATTGTAAGTACCTAAAGATGGGAAGGTTCACCATTGGACAAGACATTCCATGCAAGGCAGGACTGACAGACCAAAAAAGATTTTAATACCCTTATATGCAGCCAACTGTGGAGATATGGAACAAGAGCAGCAGATAAATGAATGGCAGAGCCAGGTCCAGCAATGGAAGCAGGTGAACTGGCAGACAACAGCTGGATAGAGCCTGTCAACAGCAGGGACCAAGCTAAGCAAGCCCCAGTGACTCACACACTGGGTGGAGCCATTCCCATTGTAGTGCTGGGAATCTGCCACTTTGTGGAGTCCAGACGAGGGAGTTATAATCTTTCTTTGGTCTGGCATGTGTGATAACTTCTTGGGCCTGTTTTTTTAATGTATTTTTTCTGTTTTTATTTTTGTGTGTGCATGTGCATGTGCGTGTGTGCCTGTGTGTGTGAGTGCGTGTGTGTGTGCGCGTGTGCGT
Source organism: Typhlomys cinereus (assembly GCA_023101885.1). Lineage (NCBI taxonomy): Eukaryota > Metazoa > Chordata > Mammalia > Rodentia > Platacanthomyidae > Typhlomys > Typhlomys cinereus. The sequence goes on from JALPQD010000051.1 coordinate 7,560,299, forward strand.
GTGTGTGTGTTTGCATGTGTACGTGTGTATGCATAGTGTTTGCTGGTGCATGAACACATGCATGAAGAGGTATGAGCTGATATTGGGAATCATTTTCCAGTATGGTTTTACTTCATTCTTTTGTGGCCGAGTCTCTATTTAAACCCAGATCTCACTGATGGAGATAGTCTGATTAGCCAGCATGCTTTGGGGGAATCCTAGGTTCTGTCTTTCAGACTAGAATTTTTTATTTATTATACTCACTTGCCTGTCATTTTTATCTGGGGTCTGAGGATCTAAACTCCAGTGCTTTTGCTTGCTTGACTGCTGAGCTATCTCTCCAGCCTCTCTGGAAATGATTTTAATACACTCATGTGCCTCTTCAGTCTCAATTCTCCATGATAAATTATAGGGTAGCACCCGTTCTACTCCTAGGAATAAATCATTTAACAGCATGGTTGTTGTTTGTGGATAGGCCCAGAGTGCAGTCATCCTCCACTCTCAAAATGGAGTCTAATGCTGCTTATAAAATGAGTCTCTTTGGATAAGGCATAGCCTGTAAAACCACTGTTTTATACAATATGGAGCAACCAGGAGTAAGGCACAGCCTGATCTCAGCATCTTCAAACCACACTAAAAATATTTTAGGGGATGAGTGGAAATAATACAATTATTTACAAAGTGACTTTTATTTAGAAAAATATAAAGAAAATGAAAAACTCATGTTGTCCTCAAAGAGATTTTTTTCTCCCTTTCCTATATCCCTAGGCACATAAGAATGTACGAGAAACTTTGAATGCAGCTTGGTTAAAATATCAAAGTTATAAATGTGGTCTTAAAATATAAAAGTATATCTAGTGCCTGCATCAGGCAACTGATTTGTAAGATGTCCTGTTATGAGTACTAAGGAAGCTAACTATATAAAATTCTGTGCTCATACTCTGCCTTACTCCTACTAAATAGTCTGAGAACTGTTTCTCTGAAGGGCCATGCTCAGTGAACAGATGGCAAGGTGGAGAAAGATCTGAAAACCAACTGATGCAAGGAAAAGCTAATGGTCCTCACGGAGTATAGTCCAGGGAAGAGGTGACTCACTTAAGAAATGATTTTCATTGGATGGATCAGGGAATTTGCCTGAAATGTCCTCTAACTATCTTAAGTGAAGGGGGACTTGGTATCATAGGATATTATAGTTGAAGACTGGGCAAAGATGAAGGAAGAAAGGGCAAGACCAGGATACCTGACAGAAGTGCTGCTAATGCTTCTAAATATGAGTTTATCATTTATTCAAGTTCTGGAGCAAACATCAGACGAGCTGATTTAAGTTACATCCTGGAATCCTGCTGGTTTAAGAACTCAGAGGGATGTGAGGGGTGGGGCAGTGTTGGGAAGAAACTGTATCAAGTCTATTCAACATGTGAACCAGCCAAACTAGGAATACAGTCAACCATTATTCTTTCTTTTGGAAGTCAGTTTTATCCTCCACCATGTGGGCTTCCAAAGATCAAACTTAGGTTGACAGATTTGTGAGCAGGCACCTTTCCTGGTGGTCCTAACAGTTGTCACTTTCTTGCGTTTGATTTTGCTTGCTTGTTTCTTGCTTCTGAGATTATAACTTCTTCCACAATCAACATTGCATCCATTATCTATCTCGGACCTTCTCCTTTGAACAATAGATGATGGATAGATAATTGTAGACTGTATTAAGGAATTATTATTTACAGCATGTAAAATCTTCCTCAGGGCTCCACTTGTAGAAGCTGAGTATGTCATTGCTATGGAAAGTTGGATTTTAGCTCAAATAAGGAAGTTTTCTCCACAAATATCATGGTCCACCTCATGAATAATAGGCCTCTGAGCTTGTTTTGGGTTTCCTGTCTCTATTCTTAGGCCATGTATGTTCTGGAAAATTTACATCACTACAAATCTAGACACTAAACCTATCAGTAAACCTCATCACTCTGCCTCGACTAATTTTATGAAAGCTGTATGACATAAATCAGATCAAACTGAGCCAAGAGGCTCCAACCCAAGACTTTTGTTTGAGGATTGTTTGAGGGATTTGGAGTCATGACAAGGAGGGCTTGGAGGAGCCAAGGCCCATGTGAGACTTGACATAGAGGCAGGCAAAGCTAGAAGATCCTGTGAAAGGGGAGGATATAGGTCTTAGGTGGAGAGCAGTCTATAAAGGTTTAGCTATAAATGATATATACTATATCAAGCTACTTTTAAACAACTTTTATTATACACATAAATTGAAGGAGCACTCAGCACTCAACCTAGAAGCTTTATTCTAAATAAAAAGGGTTTATCATAGAAAAATCACAAATGGTCAAAGTGCAGAAAGTAAGTGACTACAGATTGCTCAGCCCTAAACAGGACATCTAAGTGACCCTCACTCCATCCCAAGGCTCAGGGAACATTGTGGAAGAGAGAGTTGTAAGACCGTTAAGAGCCTAAAGTGGGGTAGGGGCATGGCCAGACATTATTTTCAAGACATGACAGGACTGTGTGTTTATAAGTACACTGAAGTTATGCATATTTCCATAAGACCTGCACAAGAATTGTCCTATCAGCGTCTCACCATGGAAGAGAAAAGCTCTCAAGAGGATTCACATCTCCCTGAGAGACTGAAGAAAGTTAATGCTGATGGGGAGGAAATGCAAAATGCCTTCTTCAATGGAATACCCACTGATAGATGCTTCATACTCCAGCAAATGCTCAGGCACATGTAATCAAAAGCAATCCACTTGAAACTCAGTGAGCTACACAGATAAAAGACTTTAAAATAAGAGGAAGTCTGAAAGGGGAAAAGAAAGGTTAAAAGGGAAGATTGGGGGTTAAAGTGGGAAAATATAAATTAACTCTATTCATGTAAAACATTAAAAGAATTTAAAAAAGGCAGACAGTTGTGGAAGCCCACCTGGAATTCTAGTCCTGGAAGGCAGAACTTGGAAATGTGGAGAACATGTTGGCTAACCTTAATGGCATATTCTTGGTTTAATTAGAGACCCAGGCTCTCACCATAAGGTAAAAGGGTAATGATTCCCAACATTACCCTTGGACATCCACGTACTCAAGTACACTTCTGTACATCCCCTCACACACTCTCACACATTCCAACACATACACACAAGCACCATACACATACACATGAAAGAAAAAAATGGCAAGTTCAGTGAAATTTCCCATCTGATAGTTATCGTTGCTACATTGGCCATTGATGGAGATGGCCCTCTGAAGGAGACTGCTTTCAGCAGTCAGAAAGCTTATATTCCATAACATTTGGGCTATGGTTGTCTTTTTATGACTTTTACTTTCACATTATGTTCAGTTTGTATTCTTAAAAAATCCAGTGCCAAAATATCAGTTAGCCTCGAGAAAGTGATGAAAAAAAGCTCACGGAGTGCTTTCATGACTTGTTCTGGCTCCAAAGTCCCTGACACACACCCAGACGGGGCACGATGCCCTGTCGCTCCCGGTTCTGTCATTAGCAATCGCATGGAGCAGTGGCATTGATTTCCACCCCTGCATGTGGTGGAAGGATTGCACCTGGCTCTCTCACCTGTAAAAAATCAATTTCAGGTAGTTTGTTGACTTAAATATAGAAGGGAAAGCCATAAAGCCTTTAGAATACACACAGGAATATCTTTATATTTTTGGGGTTGTGGTGGTAAGAAACTTTCTTAGACAGGATATAAATTGGAAATTTGTATTGCATTGAAATTCTGAATGTCTTTAAAAACAAATTTATTTATTTATATTTATTTATTTTATCTACTTATGTATTTATTGTGTGTATCAGAGGGCACTGTGTGTGCCTGTAAAGGCCCAAAAGGATGACCTGAATTATTTCTACCTCCTTTTAGTTTGTTCGGGGATTTTTCCAGGCTCTGTTTTCCACAGTCTGTAGTGCAGATCATTGCCATTTCTGCCTGGCGTCTTTATGTGTGATCTGGGATCCAAACTCAGGTCCTTCTGCTTTTGAGGCACAATCTTAATTAACCCTTGAGCCATCTCTCCAGCCTGAAATTCTGAATTTCTAAGTTATCAAAAAACTATTCAGAGAGTTTTTAAAAAGTCATTTACAAAATAGGAAAATATATGTGTAATATTTATACTTGTCAAAAGACTTGTGTCCACAATACATTTTAAAAAATGAAATGGGCTCTTTACAACATGACCAAAATAATCAGTGTTAGGCACTATGTAAGGGGCTTCACAAACACAGGCACTATATCAATATGAACGCACTATTGCCTAGTGTTTGATTAAAAGTGTGATACAAGAATTTATCAGTCAGAAACATGAAGTTAAGCTACAGCTCGAGTGGATAAATAAATATTTATTACTCATAGAAATAATATTATTTATAGTTATTACTTGTGTGGTATCTCAGTAGAGTCAACCTTTTAGGATGGTAAGTAGTGGGTTTTTGCTTTTTATATTACTTTAAAAAAAGCAGGGTCTTGATATACAGTCCAGGCTGTCACTGAATTCATTCCTTAGCCCATATTATAGTTACATATTGGTGTCACTTGGCAACTGAAGGCTTTGAGCTCTGGGCACAGTTGTGAAGAATTGATAGTTGGGGTAAGCCATGAGCAGGCCTGCAGGAGAGTGTCTGATTGATGGGGAGCCTCAGCCCATGGTGGGTGCAGCTAGTCTCTGGTAAGGTGAATAAGATAGAGTTGGTTAGGGAAGTTGACTCCTTTTATATACTTTGGTCAGACATGTTGATCTGGGAAGTGAGGATTGTCCCTCTCAGCAGTTCTGTGGATTCGGCGTGGCCAGTTCCCTCAGCGTTTGGTTCTCTTGTGAAGTTGGACAAGGAAATACAATTGGACAATTATAAGTCAAAATAAAACCTCTTGTTCCATAAAACTGTTTGGTTGTGAATTTTCTGGCAACATGCAGAGTAACTGCAACACCCAGGGCATTATGCTTTTGCCCCAATTCTGGACAGGTGTATTAACCAAATTGCAGGTGTATTAACCAAAGAACAGACTGGGAGGAGAAAGCAGGGAACACGGTAATTTCCTACATGGATTAAAGAACACACAGCTAGGGATTGGGGATTTAAATGTCAATATTTTTGACATTTTTCAGCCATTTAAAATTATGATATAAATATTGAGATGTCAACTTAATGTTTGGATGGAGGTGAGTCTCAGTCTATTTGGCCTCTCTTAGAATATGCCTCAAATTTGGTACCTATAAACATTAAAAATTCTTGTGTTGTCCTCACAAAATGATACCACACTCTTCTCTGGACGTCTTTTGTAAGCTACTAATCCTGCTCATGTATCCAGTCTAGTGAAGTAATCACCCCCAAGGGCCCCACAGAAACTGAGCTTTTACTCTCATATTGGGCATTAAGCTTCACCAACTAAAGTCTAGAGGATGCCTCCAAACCAAAAGCAAAGAGAAAGAGGCTTTGAAAATTCTTTGGCAAATTTGGTGTAAAAGTGAGATGAGGAAAGAGGCCCACCATCAATCCCCTGGCTTTCTAGGCTCTTGGACTTTATATGCAATTGATGTAGGATCAAGCACATAGAAAGTACATCATAGCTGCTTTTTGACTGATAGATTAAACTCATCTTCCTCACTCAGCACGTATTTCATTGAAAATTTCAGTACTGGGGTGGTGAGATGGCTCAGTAAGTAAAAGCACTTGCAGCACAAGTTTGGCAACCTGAGTTCGATCCCCAGAAACCATGGTGGAAGGAGAGAACTAGCTCTTGAAGCTATCCTCTTACATCCCCATATGGGCTGAGAAATTGTTAATAAGAATTTGCATTCTTGGGTAATAAAAATGTGGTACATTTATACAATGGAGCACTACTCAGCCATCAAAAAGATGAATTAATGAAATTTTCTAGGAAATGCATGGAATTAGAAAAAATTATATTGAGTGAAGTATCCTAGATACAGAAAGTTAGATACCGTATGTACTCCCTAATAGGTGGATCCTAGTACCAAACCCACTTAATGACATATTCAAGGGTAAATTTCTATAACACCTACTATAATTGCAAAAGATTATAAACAGGAGGGAAGGGGAAGGAGGGACCCCCAAAAAAGGAGATAGGGAATCACATTTCAGTAGAGAAAACAGATCACCATCAAGTATTGCATGTAAGTAAGTAGGAGACATCTGGTGAAGCTCACTCTCATTTCCCTTCCTGGTCACTCGTGATTGAACAGGTTTGATGTCACCAATCAGAGAAGTTATAGGTACTGGCAGATAAACAGTAACCATCCGGCAAATGGGACACTGACTCCCCCCTCACTGCTGTGTCCTACTCCTATTCTTCCATCTACCTTTGAGTCTCCTCTTATATTAAGATCTTCATTTAAACCGTCTTTTATCTTTGGTTAGGAGGTGATCTTCTATACCAATCAGGAAGCAGCCAAGGGCAGTACAGGAAAAGCAAAACTGAAAACAACAACAAGCCATAATTCAGAACACCAAAGACCCTACATTATTTACCTGGAACCAGACCAGTCAACTCTCTTCCCATCCTAAAGCTCAGATGTTGGGAAATATGAATCAGCTTGCCTCTGACTGGTGGGAGAGGGATGTACAATTCCTTGGAATGTATTTCTGGAATTTAGCAAGTACACTCATGAACACAATTTTCTTGCACACAAAATAAAATCTTCCTCCTGAGCAAACTCAGAGGAAAACATGTCCTGCGCACAGGACAAAAGTACAGGATACATGTCCGGAATTGCAATCTGGTTAACAACTGGTTTGGGGACCTTGATGGTGCACCAGGCCTATTGCCTCAGGGGAGTCTTTCCTCTCTATCTTTTGATTCCTTCTTCCTGCTAAATATAAAGGCCTGGTAACTAACAGTAGGCGCCTTCAGTTTCGCCAACTGTTGGTCCATTCACGTTTACTCTCAGTTCCAGTTCTTGTTCCTTGTGACACCGATAATACCAGCACTCAGGGAACCTTGTGGAAGAGGGGGCGGCACGATTGTTAGAGCCTAAAAAAGGGGAGGACCAACGATATGCAAGGTACTCCACAGAAGTTAGGGCTGCAATAGATAGAATTGGACTGTGCCTGACCTGCACAATGGCTGGCATGTCAACGACCCCCAAAGTCTAGGATTGATCACAGGGGCGAAGTCTTTAGGCAGTAGGCTCCTTAGAGGCAAGGGATTAAATAGTCATGATAGAGTTCTCATGCTAACAGGGAGCCCCAGTCTATGCTGCTGAGGCATGAACCCTCACTAGGGTGGAGGATTCAGAGAGAGGTTTGGCATTCACACAAAAGGATGCTCTAGAGGATGGGAGGGAGGAAGGGGGAGGCAGTTGGAGAGGGGGAGGGACGGAAGGGGATGAAAGGAAGGGAAAAAGGGGGACGAGTGCAAGGGGGATAACTGGGGAGAGGAGGAAGGAGGGAGAGGATGGGGGTACCTATTGAACTTGTATGATTAAAAAAATGTAGGAGAAAAAAAGAATTTGCATTCTTATAGATAAATTACCAGTAGTTAGCAGTTATGACCAATTATGTTTTGAGGCTTAATGGAAAAATTCCATGGAGTGGAAAGAATTCTTGTGAGTGCTAATTATTTCACACAAATACCAGAGATTTTCACATGAGGAGAAAAATGTAGAATGGAAATAATAAAGTTAATTAGGAAATTATTTTCAGGGACTAAGTGGAATTTACCTGTATGTCAGCAATTTTCTGTGTGAACCCCCACCTATAATCTTGTGAAGTATAATCATTGGTTTCCATTTTACGAATGCAGAAATGAAACACAGATTAAAAACCTTGCCAAAAACTACCCTTCTCTGAGGGACTATTGAAGTTTACTGCTGACTGTGGGAAGGGGAGCCACTTTCCTTAGTGGTGTACCCAATGATATATGCGTCAGCAATTACAGAGACACATGTCAATATAGGCAACCCTAAGGAAACTAGAAAACTCAGTGGGACACACACACACACACACACACACACACACAGAGGCATGAAAGTAAAGTGGAGACTGTTTGGGAAGAAAAAGGTTTTCAAAGGGAAAAGGATGAGAGATGGGAGCAAAGCAATTTAAATTACTTGTATACATGTATGAAATTGTCAAAGAATTACAAAATATAAACAAGACAAACACAAAGAAAAGCCCAAAACACTTCTAAATGAGAACTAGTCTTTGCCACAACTCCAAGACGCTTTCCTAAGGTTAGATGATTTATACAGTATGAATGTGGACTGTTAGCACAGCATCATAGTACTGCCCTCAGAAGGCAGAAACAAGAGGTTTGCAAATTCAAGGCTAGCCTGGATTATGCAGCACATTCCAGACTAGCCAGATGTGATTTTTAAACTAACAAACAAAAACAAAACAAAAACAAAACACATGCCTGTTAATAGATTTTAATGAGTAAATACTAGATACTTTTTGATGATAGCATGAAGGGGTGGGGAGATGGATCGGTTGATAAAGTTTACAATATAAGCATGAGAACCTGAGTTCAATCCCCAGCACCCACATAAAAGGTTGATTGAGACAGTGAGTACTGTAATCCAGCTAGTGTAGGAAAGGGAGCCACCTTCCTCAGTGATACACTCACTTTTCCCTTAAGCGCCTAGACAGTTAGTGCAAACAACCCTGATGAAATTCAGTGGGCCATACACAAAAGATGTGGCGTAGGAGAGAGACTGCAGAGAGACATGGGTGGATCCTTAGCTTGCTAGCCAGCCAGTTGGTGTGCTTCAGGTTCAGCGAGAGATCTTGTCTTCTAAGAATAAGGTGGAAGAGCTAAGGAGATGTCAGTGTTTATTAAAGACTGTGCCTCACAGTCAAAAGGATCCGAATCTGGATCCTTGAGTCCCACATAAAAATGCCCAGAGTATATGGCTGTGGTCTGAAATTCTGTTGCTGGAAGGCAGAACCCCGGAATCCCCAGAGCAAAGAAATAAAGTGGAAGAGCAATCCAGGATTACCCTCCGGCCTTTGTAAGTACACACACTCAAGTGCCCTCTTGTATATATACCCTCACACACATGTACGCCCGTCCACATGCAAACACACACACACACACACACACACACACACACACACACACACACACACACACACAAATAAGGTGGAGACTCCCTTTACAACCCACCCCACTCCGCCTGTCGGGATGCGCGCGTTGGTCCAGCCGGGCCTCACCCCGTGCCCTAGGACCCCAGGTCAGCCCACAGGGACCCGGCTCCGATTCCCACCATCCAGCCGGAGCCGCGTGGGGGCCGAGGGACGAGGAGGACCTCCCCCTGCGCCCGGGCCCCGCCCCAGCTGCCCTCGGGTTAAATAGCTCCACGCCGACGCGCCCATCGTCCCTTTACACCCTAGGTAAATCTCCGCCCGCATCTGCCCACCAGGACCCCAGGCCAAATAATTCAGTTTAGTAAAATTGAGAGATCTTAAGAGTTAAAATGACAATGCCAAAGTCAAAGTGCAAATCCATGAGAAGAAACACTCAAGTAAACAATTTTCCCACTGAAGAAATTAATCCCATAATGTTAGACTCCAACAAGAACAAACCCGCGGAAAAAGGCCAAGAAAGCCTCACCCAGGATAAAGTCTTACAAAATATCATCATTACCATGTTCAATACTATGAAAGAGGAAATCCGGGAGGAATTACATAATCGAATCAATCGCTTTGAAGAGGAACACAACAGACATCTGGAGGAGTTGAGAAAAACAGTGCAAGAAACAAAAAGTGGCATAGAGCAGTTAAAACAAACTCAAGCAGAGTTTAAAACCGAGCGAAAAGACAAGTTATCTTCAACCCAGAACGCCACAGAGAGTCTTACCAACAGAACTAATGAAGCAGAAAACAGAATTTCAGACCTTGAAGATAAAGTGGGAGTACTAACCAGCTCAATGGAAGAGGTTGTTAAAGCCAAAAAGATATTTGAGAGAAATATCCAAGAGATATGGGACACCCTGAAGAAGCCTAACATGCATATTCATGGAATAACAGAGCAAGAATCTCAAAATACCACCCCTGAGGAAATTTTTCAAACGATCATCAAGGAAAACTTTCCTCATCTAAAAAAAGAGAGGCCCATCCATATACAAGAGGCATTCCGCACCCCAAACAGATATGACCAAAATAGAAGCACGCTGCGGCAAATAATAGTTAAAACACTCCACATTCAAGATAAAGAACTGGTGCTGAGAGCTTCAAGGGAGAAAAAACAAGTCACTTTTAAAGGTAAACCTATTAAAATAACAAATGACTTCTCAGTCGAAACAGTAAAAGCAAGAAGAGCTTGGAGAGACATACTTCAAGTATTGAATGAGCAAAAATGTCAACCCAGGCTGATTTACCCTGCAAAACTATCCGTCATGATCGAGGGAGAAAGAAAAATTTTCCAGCACAAAGACAACTTTAAGGGATACATGTCCACCAAACCAGGCCTTCAAAAACTGCTAGAAATGATACTCAAGCGTGAAGAAAAAAACAGGCATATCCAGGAGAACAGAAGGCAAATATAACACCATTAAAAGTGAAGCAATATACTTATAAAAGCTACTAAACATAATAAATGTCTGGAATTAATAGTTTCTCCATTATAACACTAAATGTTAATGGACTTAATTCACCGATCAAGAGACACAGATTACAAACTTGGATTAAAAATCACAATCCATCAATCTGCTGCCTGCAGGAAACCCATCTCACCACAAAAGATAGGCACGCTCTAAAAATAAAAGGCTGGTCAACAATTCTACAAGCAAATGGAAGCAGAAAACAGGCAGGGGTAGCCATTATGCTATCAGACAAAACGGATTTCAAACCAAAGAAAATTATAAGAGACACGGATGCTACGTTTTAGTCACAGGTACAATTCACCAGGAAGACTTCACAATACTGAACATATATGCACCCAATACAGGCCCCTCCACATTCATTAAGAAAACCCTACAGAGTCTAAAGCAAGAAATCAACCCCGAAACGATAATTCTTGGGGACTTCACCACCGCCCTCTCAACATGGGATAGATCAACAGGTCAAAAGCTTAACAGAGACACTTTGGAACTTAATCAAACCCTGAAAGAAATGGACCTTACAGATCTCTATCGAACTTTTCAACCACGCACCCCAGAATACACATTTTTCTCAACAGCACACGGAACTTTCTCCAAAATAGATCACATATTGGGCCACAAAACGAATCTACACATATACAAGAAAGTTGAAATTCTAACCTGTGCCCTATCAGACCACCACGGCCTAAAGCTGGACATCCACAACACATCAAACAAGAGAAAATACACTAACTCCTGGAAACTTAACACTATGATGTAGAATGAGAACTGGATTCAGGAAGAAATTAAAAAGGAAATTCAAGATTTCCTGAAAGTGAATGATAACGAAAATACAACTTACCAAAATCTCTGGGACACAATGAAAGCTATTCTAAGAGGTAAGTTCATAGCTCTTAATGCCTACGTCAAAAAAATGGAAACAACAGAAATAAACAACTTAACAATGCAACTTAAAGCTTTAGAGACACTACAGCAATCTGATCCCAAAAGTAGTAGAAGAGAGGAGATTAGCAAAATAAGGGGAGAAATATCTGAAATTGAGATTAAGAAAACGATAGAAAAAATCAACCAGTCAAAAAGCTGGTTCTTTGAAAAAATCAACAAGATTAATACACCCCTAGCTAAATTAACCGAAAGCAAGAGAGAGAAAACCCAAATTAACAAAATTAGAAATGAACATGGAGTTATCACTACTGATACCCAAGAAATCCAGAGAATTATAACATCATATTTCAAAAACGTATACTCTGTGAAGTTTGACAGCACAAAAGAGATGGATGAATTCTTAAGTAAACACATCTTACCTCAATTGAATCAGGAAGTTGTGAATTATTTAAATAGTCCTACAACATATAAGGAGATTGAAGAAGTAATCTCGAATCTTCCCACCAAAAAATGTCCTGGACCAGATGGATTCAGCACAGAGTTCTACCAGACATTTAAGGAGTTAATAACACCAATACTCCTTAAACTATTCCATCAAATAGCAAAGGAAGGAACACTACCAAATTCCTTCTATGAAGCTAATATCGTTTTAATCCCAAAACCTAATAAAGATTCACTTAAAAAAGAAAACTATAGGCCAATCTCCCTGATGAACACAGACGCAAAGATTCTCAACAAAGTCTTAGCAAATCGCATTCAAAAACATATTAAAAAGATCATTCACGGGGACCAAGTAGGCTTCATCCCCGGCACACAAGGTTGGTTCAACATACGCAAATCAATAAATGTAATTCATCATGTAAACCAGTCCAAAGTCCAAGACCACATGATACTCTCGATAGACGCAGAAAAAGCCTTTGACAAGATCCGACAGCCTTTTATGATCAAAACGCTAGAGACAGTGGGAATGGAAGGAACCTTTATCAATATAATAAAAGCTATATACAACAAGCCCACAGCAAGGACTATGCTCAATGGGGAAAAACTGGAAGCATTCGACTTCGATCAGGAACTAGACAAGGCTGTCCACTCTCACCACTTCTATTCAATATTGTACTTGAAGTCTTAGCTGAAGCCATAAGACAAGAAAGGGACATAAGAGGGATTCAAATCGTCAAGGAAGAAGTCAAGCTATCCCTATTTGCAGATGACATGATCTTATACCTGAGGGATCCCAAAAACTCCACCAGGAAGCTCCTGGAACTAATTGAGAAGTTCAGCAGGGTGACAGGATACAAAATAAATGTGCAAAAATCAGAGGCCTTCCTATATGCCCAGAAGGAAAGAAGTGAAAAAGCCTTGAGAGAAACAATTCCATTTACTATAGCCACTAAAAAAATGAAATACCTTGGTATAAACCTAACTAAGGAGGTAAAAGACCTTTACAATGAAAACTTTAAAACCCTAAAGAAAGAAATAGCAGAAGACACCAGAAGGTGGAAAGACCTCCCTTGTTCCTGGATTGGCAGAATCAACATCGTAAAAATGACCATCCTACCAAAGGCAATATATAGATTCAATGCTATACCAATCAAAATCCCAAAGCAATTCTTCAAAGAAGTTGACCAAACAATCTCAAAGTTCATATGGAGGCACAAAAGACCCAGGATAGCAAAAACAATCCTGAGTAACAAAAACACAGCTGGAGGTATAACCATACCAAACCTTAGTCTATACTACAAATCCATAGTTGTAAAGACAGCCTGGTACTGGCTCCAAAATAGACACACAGATCAATGAATAAGGATTGAAGACACAGATATAAGCCCACAAAGTTAGAGCCATTTGGTCTTTGACAAAAGGGCCCAAAGAATCCAATGGAAAAAGAACAGTATCTTCAACAAATGGTGCTGGCAAAACTGGATCTCCACATGCAGAAGATTAAAGCTGGACCCGTACTTGTCACCATGTACAAGACTTAATTCCAAATGGATCAAGGACCTTGATATCAGGCCAGAGACTATAAAAACCATAGTTGAAAGGATAGGGAACTCCCTCGAGCTGATTGGGCTAGGCCATCAGTTCCTAAACAGACATCCAATGGCACAGTCACTGCTACCAACTCTCAACAGTTGGGATCTTGTGAAATTAAAGAGCTTCTGTTCAGATAAAGAGATTATAACGCGAGCTCAAAGGCAACCCACAGAATGGGAGAAAATCTTCACTAACCACACATCTGATAGAACTCTGCTGTCCAGAGTGCACAAAGAACTTAGAAAACTAAACACCAAGGAAACCAATGGCCCAATTAAAAAATGGGCCCTGGAACTTCAAAGAAACTTTACCAGGGATGAAATTAAAATGTCTAACAAATATCTGAAAAAATGCTCCACTTCCTTAGCCATCAGGGAAATGCAAATCAATACTTCCCCGAGGTATCATCTCACCCCGGTCAGGATGGCAAAAATCCACAATACAAACAACAACAAATGTTGGAGAGGATGTGGAGAGAGGGGAACTCTCCTACATTGCTGGTGGGAATGTAGGCTCATAAAGCCACTCTGGCGAGCCGTCTGGAGATTCTTAAAGAAATTAAAGATTGAAATGCCATATGACCCTGCTATTCCACTTTTGGGAATAACCCCCCATACAGCAGAGGTTCACCTCGATAGCACAAGCACGACCATGTTCATAGCAGCACTGTTTACAATAGCAAAGTCATGGAATCAGCCCAAATGTCCAACAGTTGATGAGTGGATAAGGAAACAGTGGTACATCTATACAATGGAGTACTACTCAGCTATCAAAAATGATGAATTACTGGAATTTGCCGGGAAATGGATGTCATTAGAAACAATTATATTAAGTGAAGCATCCCAGATCCAGAAAATTAAGCGCCTTATGTACTCCCTAATAGGTGGCTCCTAGTACCAAACCCACCCAGCCCACCTAGAGACAGTAATTCCAAGGATTATAAACAGGAGGGATGGGGTAGGAGGGCCCCACCAGAAACAAGGAGAGAAGGGACCATGTTACAGCAGGGAAAATAGGCCTCCACCAAGGACCCAAATAAGTAATGAGACTTCTGATTAAGTTCACAGACTTTTGTTCCTGATCATTTACTACTGAGGGGGTGTGATCTCACCAGAAGAGGAGGGCATATAGTCTGGCAGATAAAAAGTAACCATTTTGCAAATGGGTGATAGACCCCTCCCTTACTGTGGTTTCCCACTTTTATTACATCTACCTTTGAATGTGCTTTTATCACAAGACTCTAACAGCTTTTTGTCTCTGGCCAGGGGGTAACATGCAATGCCCACCTGGATGGAGTGAAGGGCATTGCAGGAGCAGCAAAACTGCAAAAGCAAATCAACAAACCATAATCCAGAACTTCAGAGACTCTATATCAACCACCTAGAACTAGGCCAGCTTAGTCTCTCCCCATCTTGAAGCTCAGGGAAATTTGCGGAAGAGGGGGTGGTAAGAGTGTAAGAGCAAAAGGATGGGAGGAGCAATGATATTTAAGATACTCTATACTAGTTAGGGCTGAAGCAATCACAATTGGACTTTGCATGCCCTGCGCATTGTCCAACACACTGTTGACCTCACAAAGTCTAGCATCTGCTAAAGGCACCAAGAGCCTTGGAGGTAAAGGATTGGCAGCCACAGCAGTGTCCTATACCTAAGGGGAACACGGGAAAGGGTTCAGGGAAAGGCCACTGGGTCCTTGTACGTCATCGGAGAGGAGGGCCCAGAGGAAAATCAGACATGCACAAGAAAGGACTCTCTGGGAATTGGGGCGGGAGGCACTGGGGAATGGGGAGGGAAAGAGGTGGGGAGGGGGAGCAGGGGGTACGAGGGGAGGAGGAGGAAGGGAGGGAACTGGTGTACCTAATAAGTTTGTATGAGCTGAAATAAAAAAAAAATAAGGTGGAGGGAGTAACTGAGGAAGATATTCCAGCCTTGACATTTGGCCTTCACATGTGTGTGTACACACACATTCACACTCATGCATGCACATACATTCTAAAACATGAGCTATATTCTTGTGTTTTTCATCACTGAGATCAAAATTTTTAAAAAATATTTTATTTATTTACTCTATGTGTGTGTTGTGTGTGTGTGTGGAGGGCGGGACTGTATGTCCCTGTGGAGGACCACAGGTGACTTTCGGAATCATTTTAGATCACTTCTACCTCCTTGCTTGGCTCTGGGATTTCCCAGGCTCTGCCCACCAGAGCCGGAAGTACAGGCCACCACTGTTTCCACCTTTCGTTTTTATGTGTGACTTGGGATCCAAACCCTGGATCTTCTGCCTGCAGGGTAAAGTCTTAACCCCTGTGCCATCTCCCCAGCTCTGAGATCAATATTTGATAGAACAACTTAAAAGCGGGAGATACTCTTAGTTTCTGAGGTTTAGGTCTGTGGTGGGCAGAATATCATGGCTGCAAGAGTGTGTGGCAGAGTCAATCTGCTCACTTCATGGTGGCCAGAGAGACAGAGACGGGCTTGAATGAAGACAAAAGCCCCATGGACATGTTTCCAGTGAGTGACTTCATCCAGCTGGACCCTGCCTCCTAAAGTTTCTACCACCTTCCAAAATAGTACCACCAGCCGGTGGTACTTAACACATGAGCCATTTTCATTCAAGCCTATCAATTCATACTTAAACTACAAAAGCCCCTAGCAAACTTCAGTGCCTGGGTTTTTGAAGTCCCATTTTGTGACATTCCCACACTTTACTAGAGCAGCATTTTCTGATGAAAATGTAGTAGGAGTCACATAATGTGATTCTAAACTTTCTAGAAATGAGTAAAATTACTTATAATAATATATTTTAATACATATAAATATAATTTCAACACACATCCAATATAAAATCTATTTCTGAGCTAGTTTTACATTCTCTGTTTTGCGCAAATTTTAAAGATCTGGTGCATTTTTATATTTACTGCACACTTTAAATTAGATGCTTGACCCATTTTACAATAAAGGACTGTAACTAGGAGGGAAGGGCAAAGAAGACCTCAAGAGAAGGGAGACAAAAGAGCAAGTTCATTAGAGAAATTAGGCCATGGTCATGAACAGCTTGTAAGTAGTGAGACATCTAATGCAGCTCACTCTCTCTTCCCTTCCTGTTCACTTGGGACTGGACAGGTTTGATCTCTCCAGTTACGGCTGGGACAAGGGCTGGCAGTTAGATGGTAACCGACTGGAAACTGATAGACTGACCCCACTCACAACTGTGACCTACTTCTACTTTTAAACCTCTTTTTGTATTAAGACCTTCTTTTAAACAGCCTTTTATTTTTGGTTAGTAGATGACCTCAATGCCCAATCAAGGTGCAGCCAAGGGCAGTAGAGGAATAGCAAAACTGAAAACAACAATCAACCATAATTCAGAACACCAAAGACCCTATAATGTTCACCTGGAACCAGACCAGCCAAATCTCCCCCCATTCTTGTTGTAGTTCATCTGCATAGTTGCTGATAAATGACATCGCACGGCTTAAGGGAACAAGGAGTTTACTTTCTTACGACAGTCCCGTTACAGTTCTTAGTCCAGCTTGACGGGAGAGCATGCACTAACACCAGGGCTGAGGGAACTGACCACACCATCACTGCATAATGGCTGAGAGACAGACAATCCTTACTTGCCAGACCAGCATGTCTGGCCAAGTATACAGAAGGATGCCCACTCTCTCAACCAGCTCTCTGTGATTTATCTAGGGCCTAATCCCACCCACCATGGGCTGGGTCTTCCCCAGCAGCTAGACAATCTTCAGGTTTGTTCTGGGCTTAACTCAACCATCAACTCTCTACAGCTGTGCTCAGAGCTCAAACCCTCATCAGTCAAGTTGACACCTGTGCCTAACTATGACAATCCTGAAGCTCAGGGAATCTTGTGGAAGAGGGGGCAGCAAGACTGTAAGAGCTTAAAGATGGGGAGGGCTACAAAGGACAAGATATTCCACTTATGTCTGGGCTGCGGCAACCAAGTTATTACTGCAATGTGATTTGACCTTGCTCGACCTGCACAATGGCTGACATGTTGATGAACCCCCATAGACTAGGTCAGATCTCAGGATTGAGAAGGCTTCAGGCAGTAGGATCCTTAAAGCAAGGGGTTAGACAGATATAACAGAGTTCCCATACTAGTTGGTGGTCCAAGAAGGGGCCCCAAGATGTGCCACAGAGTCCTTACTTCTCACTAGTGTAGACGACTCAGAGAGGAATGCAGCACCCATGTAAACAGATGTTCTGGAGAGTGGGAGGGAGCAGGAAGCACCAGGAGAGGGAAAGAGTAAAGGGGAGAAAAGAGAGAGAGAGGGATAAAAGGTGAGAGTGAAATGGGGGCAGCAGGGGGGAAGGGAGGGAGAAGGGAAATGAGGAAGGAGGGGGGCAAAGGTACCTACCCATTGAGCTTCCATACTAGGTAAAATTAAATAAATAAGTAAATAAATAAATTTGATTTCCATTGGAAATGCTTGACTTCATAAAACTTACAGTTGTAACGTTTTTCCAAAGCAGTTTGGAGGGTTTTAAATTTAAATGAATTCAAATTAGATGAAATTTCAGTTCCTAGATTGCATTAGCTATATTTCAGCAGTCTAAGTAACTAGTACCAGTGTTTAGGAAACTCTAAGTAACTAGTGGCTGCCATGTTAAATGGCGTAGATCTAAACAAAAGTCTACAAACATTGTTTGTTAGAATAACACAGAACATACCTTGTAAGTCACATGTCTCTGTTGATACTAACCAACCTTGCTCTTGTGCTGAAACAGAAACAGACAATATGTCAGGAATGGATGTGTTCCAATAAAACTTTAACAAAATAGGGAGGCAGCTAGATTGGTCCTCTGACTACAGTTTGCAAACTCTTGCTCTAGGGAAAGTTTTGTTTCCTTGGCTTGTAAAATGGATTTCCTGTTGGTTATTTGCATTTTAAAATATTTAATGGACAAACAAAATAATATATATTCAAGGCTTAAGATGTGAATATTTATTATTATAGTTATCTATCTATCTATCACCTATATATCTGTCTATCTCTCCATCCATCCATCTATCTCTAATCTTGTGATTACCATAAGCAAATTAATTGCCAACATCACTGATTAGCTCCCTAGAAATTGCTCATTTTATAATTAAAAATTGATAAATTTTTTACCAGAATATCTCACTTTTCATACTCTGATGTCTTTGACAGTCACCATTCTTTCTACTTTCTATTTCTGAAGGGAAATCTGGGAGGGAGATTTACATTTGAGAGGTTATCCTTCTGTGCATGCTTATTTCACAATATGGTACCCTTCAGATTGATCCATGTTGTTGCAAAAGAGAAGAAGAGAGAGAGGAGAGAGAGAAACAGCTGAACAATCATATTATTATATGCATGTGCTCATATATGTTGTATATTACATTTTTACAATTATCTAGAGATACAAGAAAAAAATATAGTAGTAAAAAACTTCCTTCCACTTGAAAGCTTTTCAGCTAACTCCACCAAGAATCCAAATAAAACAGGCTACTCTTTCTTGAGACCCAGTTCTCTGAACCTCGAGAGTCATCAGCTCAGGCTTTTAATTGTGTTGTCCAGTTTCAGCATCTTAAGGCTCCTTGCTTTCTTTCTCTGAGCTTCATGCATTTGTGTGAGCCCAGACTATTTCCTTGCATTCACACCTCTTCCTGCCGGCTGCCAGCATCTCTGTACTCCAGACTCCAAAGTGCAAATACATTCACACTGGTTTACGACCCCCCCCTCACCAAAATCCCAGGCCCTAAGCTCCTTTCTCACTTCTCCACTTGTAGAACCCTGCTTTTGTTTAAATTTCCAAATCCAGACCTTTATTTTTTGAATCTCCCAGTAACCTACCCAGAATTCATCTCCTGTGTTCCCTGCAGTATTTAGGTGACTCTTGTGGCACTGAGCTGGTCTACATGTGGACCCTTTAGTGTCACTGTCAGAGCTTCCAGAGAGCAGCAACATGGAAGCAGAACCTAAGGAAGAGTGACTTAACAAGGATGTTTTTCCATAGACGTCAGAAATACAGGATGCTGCACGGGGAGGTGGAAAATGTCAGGATTTGATTTAAACCAAGTCCTAGCTTCAGCTTAATCCACAGAACTCCTTAGTGAAAATTACACTCCCAGTCGACCCATCTTGGGCCAGGGAGTTGGGGCCTCTTACTTTCTGCCCCTGCCAGTCACTGACTTAGTGCTACCTCAGAAGTTCCTATTCATAGATATGCTCAGATATCTAAAGACAGAGTAGCTCCAGCAGCATGGAAGTGCTCATCAAAGAGGTAACACAGGTACATGAGATTGGAAGTAAAGGCACTGTGATGACTAATGTTAATTACCAATCTGATAAAATCCACAATCACTTAGTAGATGGGCCTCTGGACATACCTCTGGAGGATTGTCTATATATGTTAATTGAGGTGGGAAGACCTGACACTGTGGGAGACACTATCCTCTAGCTGGGATCCTAAACTGTATAATGCAAAAAGGGAACTGAAAAACAGCATGCATTCATTCTCTCTGCTTCTTTACTGTGTGTGCAATGTGATCAAACATTCAAGCTCCTGCTGCCTTGATTTCCTATCATGATGGACTTCGCCTGAACTGTGAGAAAAATACAATGTTTCTTTCTTATATTGCATTCATCAAGATATTTTATTACAGCACCAGAGAAAGAAACTAAGGCATACACACTGGTTCCAGAAGCAAGGTACCCAGAAATGGTAAAGGGATCTCAGGAGGTATATTGGTGAAGCACTAATACAGACCCAAAAACTAAGGTCCTGAACCACAACCATCCTATTCAGTTGGTAAGATGACTAGAACTGAATGAAGAACACTTGTGTTCAGGAAGTAAGTGATCATTACCGGGTCCCAAACTGGCTTTCTAACCCATTTTCTGGTATCTATTGGAGGCTGTAATAACTCGCTTGATTTCTACACCATCTGTTCTCCAGGGATCCAGTGTCTATGCTGGAGTGTTTCAGTTCTCATTTGGTAAATTTAACTGGAAATCTATTCTGGAAAACTCTCACATCCTTCCCTTCCAGGCCAAGGGTTTGGCACCATCTTTAGGCAGTCTGGCTTTTTTTCCCCCCATATTTCTTTTTTTTATTTTATTTTTTTATTTCCACTCATACAAACTTAACAGGTACACCGGTACCCCTCTCCCTCCAACCCCTTATCCCCCTGTGTCCCCCCTCCCCCTTCTCTCCCCATCCCTCAGGGCTTCCCCTTCTCATCTCCGGAGCATCCTTTAATGTGCATGCCAAACTCTCCTCTGGGTCCTCCTCTCTGATGAGGTGCAAGGACCCAGTAGCAGTTCCCAGAACCCTTTCCTGTGTTCCCATTAAGCATAGGAACACTACTGTGGCTGTCAATCCCTTACCTCCCAGGATCCTAGTGCCTTTAGCAAATGCTAGACTTTGTGAGGTCAATAGTGTATTGGATATTGCACAGGGCATGCAAAGTCCAAATATGATTGCTCGGCCCTAACTTGTGTGGAGTATCTTGCATATCATTGCTCCTCCCATCCTTGTGCTTTTACAATCTTACTGCCCCCTCTTCCGCAAATTTCCCTGAATTTCAGGATGGGGAGAAATTAGGCTGGCCTAGTTCCAGGTGATTGATATAGAGTTTCTGATGTTTTGGATTATGGTTTGTTGATTTTTTTTCAGTTTTGCTGTTCCCGCAATGCCCTTGGCTCCACCCTGATGGGTATTGGATGTCACCCCCTGGCCAGAGATAAAGACCTGTTAAATTAGAGTCTTGTTATAAGAGTATATTCAAAGGTAGATGTAATAAAAGTAGGAAACTGTGGTGAGGGAGGGGTCAATCACCCATCTGCGAAATGATTACTTTCTATCTGCCAGACTATATGCCCTCCCCTTCTGGTGAGCTCATACCCCATCCATTGTAAATGATCAGGAAGGAAAGTCTGTGAATTTAACCAGATGTCTCATTACTTACTTGCAGTCCTTGATGTGGCCTATTTTCTCTGCTGTAACATGGTCCCCTCTCTCGTTACTGGTGTGGCCCTCCTTCCCTATTCCTCCTGTTCATAATCTTAGCAATTACTGTAGTTATTACAAAGATTTATCTTTGAGTGTCTCTAAGTGGATTTCATTCTAGGAGCCACCTATTAGGGAGTACATACGGTGCTAAATTTTCTGTGTCTGGGATACTTCACTCAATATAATTGTTTCTAATCCCATCCATTTCCCAGCGAATTCCAGTAATTCATCATTTTTGATGGCTGAGTAGTACTCCATTGTATAGATGTACCACATTTTCCTTATCTACTCGTCAACTGTTGGACATTTGGGTTGATTCCATGACTTTGCTATTGTAAACAGTGCTAGGCAGTCTGACTTTTGAGGGTTGCTTTTATGACAGGACACTCTTTCCTTTATCATACATAAGTCCAAACTTTCTTCCCCAGGTTTTGAGCCTTAGTTTTGAGTTTTAGCTGGGTGAATCTTTCAGATGAAAGATGGAAAACAGATCACAGGCTTGCTGGTGATGCAGCACAGCTCTTGTCACTGCTGGAGATGCAGCACAGCTCTTGTCACTGCTGGCGATGCAGCACAGCTCTTGTCATTGCTGAGGGTGAGGATGTTGTGCCCTGGGGTTGTCCTTATTCCCCAACTCAAATTCTGGACTAGGCTCACTCTTTGTTAAGTACACGATGGTTGGCAATTTGGTTCAGCTCTAAGGATGAGATAGAAAAATGAAAACTGTTGAGCTACCATTAGCATAAGTTGAGATGGAAATTGCTGAAATCTCAAAGGCAGTCAAGGAAGGGCATTTCAGAGACACCATACCATCCCACTCATGCGGCCAATATTGTGGGCCTCTGCAGTCAGCCCAGCTGCTGATACTGAGTGACTTTTGCTTCTATTTCTGGAAAGTCCTGCTTTGGTTGCTTCACTTGGAAGTGATCTTAGTTCCAGACCACTGATGAATTAAACTCCTCTCTTCCACCATAATTGGTGTCTGAGAAATTATTTCAGAGTAACTCCCACAGTATCTTGTCTAGGATCTGCCAGAGTCCAAGTAAGGAATGATGTGGAGAATAAGCCACTGGGAGCTGCTGGAGCTTTACCATTTGATGAAGGTGATGGGACATGGAAAGAGATCCCACTTGGGACCTGTGATGGTTTGAATCTGAAATGTTCCCCCCCACAGGCTCATGTGTTTGGACACTTGGTTCCAGCTGATGACACTGTTTGGGGAGGTTGTGGAACCTTTGGGGAAGGAGGCAAAGGTTTCAGACATAGACGCTAGAGTTGGGCCTTCAATTATTTTAGTCCTGCTCCAGTTTCAGCCTAAGCTGTCCACTTTCTGATCGATTGAAATGTGAGTAAAGCACAGACAAGCACCCAGCACCACAGTGGATTGTTCTTTCTGGAGCTGAGTCAAAACAAACCTTTCTTCTCTTAATTTGCTTCTGTGGGGCATTTTATCACAGTATCTAGAAAAGTAATTAGACATGGCCTGAGGACAAATAGAAAGAGGAAGAGTCTGAAACATTTACTGCTCCATTCTTCCCTATAGGATGGTAACCAGCTGGAGCTCTGGATGTTAGATTGGAGACTTGGAGGTCACAGCTGAGCCCTGGAAAGAGCTCTTGGGCAGTGGGCAGGCTCCTTTGAGAGATACTCCAGTTGGGAACTATTTCCCTTGAACTGAAATACTCTATTCTTGGCCTCAGGATCCTCAGAATTCAGGAAGTAAACAAAACTTTCAAGTCTCAGGATCCCCAAGGATATATAAGTAACAACAAATATCTGGAAGAGACTCTCTGACTAATAGAGTTGTGCTTGAACACTAGGGCTGTTGCTTTTGTGAGTTCTAATCTGCATTCGATGAGCTTTTCCGTGATGCAGCTGCTTGTATGTCATCCACACGACTGTAAGCAATCCTAACAAACTTGTTTGTCCACTAAATTAGACTTAGATGTAATCATTTTTCTTTGGTTTGTTGTTGGTATCATGTCTGAGGTAAATAAGCATTTGTTAATGTCTCTCCAGGAAAGTCACACAACACCTCTGAACATTTGTGATAACAATGTAGTCAAATAATTTAGTGTTTTTTTAGCCTATTAGAAATATTATACATAATCTTGTTACTTGTTAAAATTCCTGCTTTAAAGAAAATCTCCCCCAGCTGGCTATACACAGTGCAGCCCATCTTGTCTCACTAGATAAAATTCAGATGAAAGTCCACAGGTTTCAAAAAAATGGACCATAATTTATCATGAAAGTGGATAGGAATGCAGCTATAAGCCAAATTTCCTTTGCCTTCTGAATTCCAACTCTCATCCTACCTAACAAGATAACACCTTGCCTTAAAACTATTCAATTGGAGCTGACCATGGGAATGTAAAATTCGCTGCTCTTTTGTTTATGGCCTTGATCTTCACAATCTACATCAATTCTGTAAACTTTCATCCTGGGCTCCCAAGGTTCCTAGTGTTAGCCAGTTGGGTCATCTCATAGCACTAAATTTTGCTTCTGGATGTGCATTACAGCACCTTGTATGATCTCTCCTGGATATGTTATAACATGCTGGTCTGGTATAACTTTGCCCCATGAGACTTCCAGACACTTGACCAGTATGGTTACAAACTTACTCTGGCACATTTTGGCCCAGGGATGTTCTGCCATGGAAAGAAGGGAGTCATTAGTAGACAGTTCTGTTTGATTTTGTAGAAAAACAGGCACAGCTAGGCTGGCATTCTGAGATATCAAGAGATTTTATTTGGTGTGTTTCACAGGCACAGATGTCAACTTGACAGTTGAGAGTTTGAGCTCTGGGCACATTTATAGAGAATTAGTGGTTGAGTTAAGCCCAG
This sequence comes from Typhlomys cinereus, assembly GCA_023101885.1. NCBI lineage: Eukaryota > Metazoa > Chordata > Mammalia > Rodentia > Platacanthomyidae > Typhlomys > Typhlomys cinereus. The sequence goes on from JALPQD010000051.1 coordinate 7,584,607, forward strand.
AGCAAACCTGCAAGAGATTGTCTAGCTGATGGGGAAGGCACAGCCCATTGTGGGACTAAGCCCTGGAATAACATACAGAGAACTAATTGAGAAAGTTGGCATTCTTGTGTACACTTGGCTAGGCATGCTGGTCTGGCAAGTAAGGATTGTCCCTCTCTCAGCCATTATGTAGAGATGGTGTGGCCAGTTCTCTCAGTCCTGGTGTTGGTGTGAGCTCTCCTGCAATGTTGGATGAGGAACTGTAACTAGACTATCAGTAAGAAAATAAACTCCTTGTTCCTTTAAGCTTTTTGATGGTGATTTTATCAGCAACCCTGCAGGCTAACTGCTACAGTGTGATTCTTTGAAAGTTTAAACAAAAGGTGTTATTTGGTCATTTTGTTATACTGAACAAAAATTTCTAAAATTTCAAACTCAAATATGAGTCACTGAAATAAACTCTAGTTGTCAAGAAAAAAATGTCTTTTTTTGGTGTACATCATTTTTATTTTATATATATATTTTTTTTATTTCCACTCATAAAAACTTAACAGGTACAAGGGTCCCTTCCCTCGCTCCACCCCCCCACACCCCTGTGCCCCCTCTCCTCCCCCTTCCCTCCCCATTCCCCAATACCTCCCCCTTCCCTCCCCATCCCCCAGTGGCTCCCCCTCCCATCCCCGGAGCATCCTTTAATGTGCATGCCAACTCCCCTCTGTGTCCTCCTCTCCAATGAGGTGCAAGGACCAAGTGGCATTTCCCACAACTCTTTCCTGTGTTCCCCTTAAGCATAGGAACACTACTGTAGCTGTCAATCCCTTGCCTCCAAGGATACTAGTGCCTTTAGCAAATGCTAGACTTTGTGGTGTCAATAGTGTGTTGGACATTGCGCAGGGCATGCAAAGTCCAAATATAATAGCTTTGGCCCTAACTTGTGTGGAGTATCTTGCATATCATTGCTCCTCCCATCCTTGTGCTCTTACAATCTTACCGCCCCTCTTCCGCAAATTTCCTTGAGCTTCAGGATGGGAGAGAGATTAGGCTGGCCTGGTTCCAGGTGGTTGATATAGAGTCTCTGATGTTCTGGATTATGGCTTGTTGATTTAATTTTTTCAGTTTTGCTGCTCCTGCAATACCCTTCACTCCATCCTGATGGGTATTGTATATCGCCCCCTGGCTAGAGATAAAAGCCTGTTAAATTAGAGTCTTGTTATAAGAGTATATTCAAAGGTAGATGTAATAAAAGTGGGAAACCGCAGTCAGAGAGGGGTCAATCACCATTTGCGAAATGGTTACTTTTTATCTGCCAGACTATATGCCCTCCCCTTCTGGTAAAATCATACCCCATCAATTGTAAATGATGAGGAAGGAATGTCTGTGAATTTAACCAGATGTCTCATTACTTACTTGCAGTCCTGCCTATTTGCTCTGCTGTAACATGGTCCCTTCTCTCTTGTTACTGGTATGTCCCTCCTTCCCCATCCCTCCTATTCATAATCCTTTCAATCACTGTAGGTATTACAGAGATTTATCTTTGATTGTCTCTAAGTGGGTTTGGTACTAGGAGCCACCTATTAGGGAGTACATACGGTGCTAAATTTTCTATATCTGGGATACTTCACTCAGTATAATTGTTTCTAATTTCATCCACTTCCCGGCAAATTCCATTAATTCACCACTTTTGATGGCTGAGTAGTACTCCATTGTATAGATATACCACATTTTCCTTATCCACTCGTCAACTGTTGGACATTTGGGTTGATTCCATGACTTTGCTATTGTATACAGTGCTGCTATGAACATGGTCGTGCTTCTGCTATCGAGGTGAAATTTTGCTGTATGGGGGGTTATCCCCAAAAGTGGAATCGCAGAGTCATATGGCATTTCAATCTTTAATTTCTTTAAGAATCTCAGACGGCTCGCCAGAGTGGCTGTATTAGCCTGCATTCCCACCAGCAATGTAGGAGAGTTCCCCTCTCTCCACATCCTCTCCAACATTTGTTGTTGTTTGTATTGTGGATTTTTGCCATCCTGACCAGGGTGAGATGATATCTCAGGGAGGTTTTGATTTGCATTTCCCTGATGGCTAAGGATATTTGGTAGACATTTAATTTCATCCCTGGTAAAGTTTCTTTTTCGTTCCAGGGCCCATTTTTTAATTGGGCCATTGTTTTCCTTGGAGTTTAGTTTTCTAAGTTCTTTGTGCACTCTGGATAATAGAGCCCTATCAGAAATGTGGTTAGTGAAGATTTTCTCTCATTCTGTGGGTTGCCTTTGAGCTCGTGTTACAATCTCTTTATCTGAACAGAAGCTCTTTAATTTCACAAGATCCCAACTGTTGAGAACTGGTAGCAATGATTGTGGCATTGGATGTCTATTTAGGAACTGTTGGACTACCCAATCATCTTGAGGGAGTTCCCTATCCTTTCACCTACGGTTTTTATAGTCTCTGGTCTTATATCAAGGTCCTTGATCCATTTGGAATTAAGTCTTGTACATGGTGACAAGTACGGGTCCAGCTTTAATCTTCTGCATGTGTAGATCCAGTTTTGCCAGCACCATTTGTTGAAGATACTGTACTTTTTCCATTGGATTTTTTGGACCCCTTTGTCAAAGATCAAATGGCTGTAGTTGTGTGGGCTTATATCTGGGTCTTCAACCCTTATCCATTGATCTGTGTGTCTATTTTGAAGCCAGTACCAGGTTTTTTTTTTATAACTATGGATTTGTAGTATAGACTAAGGTTTGGTATGGTGATACCTCCAGCCGTGTTTTTGTTACTCAGGAATCTCTCCTGAGTCTTTTGTGCCTCCATATGAATTTTGAGATTGTTTGGTCAACCTCTTTAAAGAATTGCTTTGGAATTTTGATTGGTATAACAATAAATTTGTATATTGCCTTTGGTAGGATGGTCATTTTTATGATATTGATTCTGCCAATCCAGAAACATGGGAGGTCTTTCCACCTTCTGGTGTCTTCTGCAATTTCTTTCTTTAGCGTTTTAAAGTTTTCATTGTACAGGTCTCTTAATTCCTTGGTTAAGTTTATACCAAGGTATTTCATTTTTTTAGGGGCTATAGTAAATGGGATTGTTTCTCTTAGGGCTTTTTCACTTCTTTCATTCTGGGCATATAGGAAGGCCACTGAGTTTTGTACATTTCTTTTGTATCCTGCTACCCTGCTGAACTTCTCAATTAGTTCCAGGAGTTTCCTGGTGGAGTTTTTGGGATCACTCAGGTATAAGATCATGTCATCTGCAAATAGGGATAGCTTGACTTCTTCCTTGCCGATTTGAATCCCTCTTATGTCCCTTTCTTGCCTGATGGCTTCAGCTAAGACTTCAAGTACAATATTGAATAGAAGTGGTGAGAGTGGACAACCTTGTCTATTTCCTGATCGAAGTGGGAATGCTTCCAGTTTTTCCCCATTGAGCATAATCTTTGCTGTGGGATTGTTATATACAGCTTTTATTATGTTGATAAAGGTTCCTTCCATTCCTACTGTCTCTAGCGTTTTGATCATAAAAGGCTGTTGGATCTTGTCAAAGGCTTTTTCTGCGTCTATCGAGAGTATCATGTGGTCTTGTACTTTAGACTGGTTTACATGATGAATTGCATTTATTGATTTGCATATGTTGAACCAACCTTGTGTGCCGGGGATGACGCCTACTTGGTCCACATGAATGATCATTTTAGTATGTTTTTGAATCCGATTTGCTAACTTTGTTGAGAATCTTTGCGTCTGTGTTCATCAGAGTGATCAGCCTAGCGTTTTCTTTTTTAAGTGAATCTTTATTAGGTTTTGGGATTAAGACGATATTAGCTTCAAGGAATTTGGTAGTGTTCCTTCCTTTGCTATTTGATGGAACAGTTTAAGGAGTATTGGTGTTATTAACTCCTTAAATGTCTGGTAGAACTCTGTGCTGAATCCTTCTGGTCCAGGACATTTTTTGGTGGGAAGATTCAAGATTACTTCCTCAATTTCCTCATATGTTATAGGACTATTTAAATAATTCACAACTTCCTGATTCAATTTAGTAGGTTGTGTTTACTTAGGAATTCATCCATCTCTTTTGTGCTGTCAAACTTCACAGAGTATACGTTTTTGAAATATGACGTTATAATTCTCTGGATTTCTTGGGTATCAGTAGTGATAACTTCATGTTCATTTCTAATTTTGTTAATTTGGGTTTTCTCTCTCTTGCTTTTGGTTAGTTTAGCTAGGGTTATATCAATCTTATTGATTTTTTCAAAGAACTAGCTTTTCGACTGGTTGATTTTCTCTATCGTTTTCTTAATCTCGATTTCAGGTATTTCTCCCCTTATTTTGCTAATCTCCTCTCTTCTGCTACTTTTGGGATCAGATTGCTCAAGTTTCTCTAAAGCCTTAAGCTGCATTGTTAATTTATTTATTTCTGATGTTTCCGTTTTTTTTTTTTTTTTTTGATGTAGGCATTAAGAGCTATGAACTTACCTCTTAGAATAGCTTTCATTGTGTCCCAGAGATTTTGGTAAGTTGTATTTTCATTATTGTTTGCTTTCAGGATATCTTGAATTTCCTTTTTAATTTCTTCCTGAATCCAGTTCTCATTCAGCATCATAGTGTTAAGTTTCCAGGAGTTAGTGTATTTTTTGTTGTTTTTGTGTTGTGAATGTCCAGCTTTAGGCCGTGGTGGTCTGATCGGGCACAGGTTAGAATTTCAACTGTCTTGTATATGTGTAGATTCATTTTGTGGCCCAATATGTGATCTATTTTGGAGAAAGTTCTGTGTGCTGCTGAGAAAAATGTGTATTCTTTGGTGCGTGGGTGAAAAGTTCGATAGAGATCTGTAAGGTCCATTTCTTTAAGGGTTTGATTAACTTCCAAAGTGTCTCTGTTAAGCTTTTGACCTGTTGATCTATCCCATGTTGAGAGGGCGGTGTTGAAGTCCCCAAGAATTATCGTTTGGGGGTTGATTTCTTGCTTTAGACCCTGTAGGGTTTTCTTAATGAATGTAGAGGGGCCCATATTGGGTGCATATATATTCAGTATTGTGAAGTCTTCCTGGTGAATTGTACCTGTGACTAAAATGTAGTATCCATCTGTGTCTCTTATGATTTTCTTTGGTTTGAAGTCCACTTTGTCCGATAACATAATGGCTACCCCTTCCTGTTTCCTGGTTCCATTAGCATGCAACATTTTGGACCTGCCTTTCATTCTTAGGATGTGCCTATCTTTTGTGGTGAGATGAGTTTCCTGAAGGCAGCAGATTGTTGGATTGTGGTTTTTAATCCAAGTTTGTAATCTGTGCCTCCTAATCGGTGAGTTAATACCATTGACATTTAATGTTATAGTGGAGAAATTATTTTTAATTCTGGACATTTTTTATGTTTAGTTGATTTTGTAAGCATGTTGTTTGATATTTATGTTTTGGTGGTATTATACTTCCCTTCTGTCCTCCTGGATACGCTTGTTCTTTTCTTCAAGCTTGAGTATCAGTTCTAGGATTTTTTGAAGGCCTGGTTTGGTAGACATGTATCCCTTCAAGTTGTCTTTGTGCTGGAAAACTTTTCTTTCTTCCTCAATCATGACAGATAGTTTTGCCGGGTATATCAGTCTGGGTTGGCATTTTTGCTCATTTAATACTTGAAGTACGTCTCTCCAAGCTCTTCTTGTTTTACTGTTTCCATTGAGTAGTCATTTGTTATTCTAATAGGTTTACCTTTAAAAGTGACTTGCTTTTTTTCTCTTGAAGCTCTCAGCACCTTTTCTTTGTCTTGAATGTGGAATGTTTTGCTTATTATTTGCCGTGGCAATTTTCTATTTTGGTCGTATCTGTTTGGAGTGCGAAATGCCTCTTGTATTTGGATAGGCCTCTGATTCTTTAATTGTGGGAAGTTTTCATTTATGATGAATTGAAATATTTCCTTTGGTGTGGTATTTTGGGATTCTTGTTCTGGTATTCCATGAATGCGCATGTTAGGCTTCTTCAGGGTGTCCCATATCTCTTGAATGTTCCTCTCCAGTATCTTTTTGGCTTTAACAATGTCTTCCATTGAGCTGGTTAATTCTCCCACTTTGTCTTCAAGATCTGAAATTCTATTTTCTGCCTCATTTGTTCTGCTGATAAGACTCTCTGTTGAGTTTTGGGTTGAAGATAACTTGTCTTTTAGTTCAATTTTAAACTCTGCTTGAAACTGTTTTAATTGCTCTATGCCTATTTTTGTTTCTTGAACTGTTTTTCTCAACTCCTCCAAGTGCCTGTTGTGTTCCTGTTCAAAGTGGTTGATGCGGTTGTTTAACTCTTCTCGGATTTCCTCTTTCATAGTATTAATCATGGTAATGATCATACTCTGAAAGTCGTTATATTGGTGTGGCTTTCATGGCTATTTTCTGTGGATTTGTTCTGGTCGGAATCCCTCATTATGGGATTGATTCTTTCGGCAGGAGATTGGTCTTCTTGGGTTTTGTTTCTTGTGCATCTGCACTTTGACTTTACATTGTTGTTTTGTTTTTTAGGACCTTTCAGTTTCTGTGTGTTTGTCACTGAATTGACGTAGTTGGTATTGTTACACTTAGCAGTTATTACTAGTGCTTGCCTTGGATTGGGTATGTTTGTGTATTGTTATCGTTATATCCTAGATGAGACTACTAAGCTGTCAGTACGTCAGTTACGTCAGGTTAAGTAACCAGGGGGTGAATATTAGTATGGTAGTGCACTTTTACAATTTAGTATCTTGGTGAAATGTGGGGGTGAGTGGTGTACTCCCTGGAGTTGTATGTTGTGGGATGGCTGTATGAGAAAGTTGATCTACAGCATTGATACTTTAAAGGATCAATAAGGTGAAAAGAAAATTTTACTTATCTTTGGGCTGGATGTGAAGAGTCTCACCCACGTGATATAATGATTGTAGTGGAGTCCAGATGTATGGCCTGTGTTCCCTTTGTTCCTTAAAATTTTGCTCGAGTTTCCTTTGGACTCTATTGAATTCTGAGTAGCAGTGTGTCTTCCGTGGACCATGTGCGTAGGTCCCCGGTGGGCCAGAGAGGCAGAGGGTCTGATGTTGATGGCAGAATTCTTCACCTGGGAAATGGGGGGGGGGCGGCGGAGGCACGCGGGGGTGGGAAGACACGAGGGGCTAGGGTCCAGGGCGGGACCCAGGGGCTAAGCCGGAGGCCGCGTGGGTGCTGGCTGGTCGGCTCCGGGGTGGGGGGCTAGGCTTTCATTTTTCTATACTCCTCCTCCTCGCCTCCTTCTCCTCATCTTCCTTCTCTCTTCTTTCTCCTCCTTTTCCTCCTCTTTTGTCCTCTTGCTCTTCCTCTTCCTCCTCCTCCTTCTTCCTTTTTGAAGTTGAAAGGTTTTAATCTCATAATATAGGATCTGACAGCCAGACATTATGTTGCTGTTAATGTCTGCAACCAGGGTTTTTCTTTAATTATTTTATTTGTTTATACTTTCATGCATAAATACAATGAATTTATGTGTTTTTACCCCTTACTACCTAATCCCATCCCTTCTTGCCCCACTTAATACTTTCCTCTTTCCAGTCACTCTTCTTCCTATTTTCATGTCTTTTTGCATGTGTAGCCCCCTGGGTTCCATTTGGATGTCTCTACTGGCCAGTGCCTAAGCCTTGCTGGGGCATGGATGACTAACCTGTGAAGAAATCGTTGAGTAAAGAAGCTCCCTCTGTCTTCATTAGCCTTAAACAGTCTTTCAGAGTGGTGTGGTGATTCTTGAGATCTCCCCCTTTCCATAAGGAAATGTTGATAGGATAACTACTGCACAGGTACAGGGGAAGTGGACACAGTTGTAGTGAGTTCTTGGGTGCAGCAGCCCTGTCTGAATTTATTTTTAGAGAATCCACTACCTCAGGTCTATGATTCTAAGAACGCTGGATATCTGGAACCCAAATGTCACTGCCCTGCTGTCCTGGTGAGTGTTTCTGGTCAGTTCCTCTTGGGCTGGCTCTCAGCCCCTTGGTGCCATCTGAGAGTGACTCACCTGAAGCAGAAGGAGACTCCACAAGTTGAACAAAACACAGTGGTTGTTACCTAAGCTGTGAACCTTGCTCATACGCAGGACTGGTCACACACAGTTGACCTATTCTATAGCAGTTGCACATGTATCTCCTGAATACATTCTAGATCATTTGATTTTAAATCTAGGTCATTTTGTGATTTTAAATTTCATTTTCTTAAAAGTCAACCTAGGTAAGGGAAGGGAGCGGAAGGATCTGGTAAGTAGGCCTCCAGTTGAATGGTTCTCATCACTAGGCTCCCCTGAGCCTCCCTGGAACCCCTGGCTTCACACATGTTTTAAAGCTACCAATAGAGGAAATATTTGTGATATCAATGGCAATTAGTTACACTTTTATTTAACCTCAGAATACATCTCAGCTCTTTTTGGTTTTGTTTCTAGGGACATAAGGACAGAAGAGAGGAAAGAGAGAAAAAGATAAAAGATGGAGAGAGAAAAAGAGAGAAAACAACACCATTAAAATCAAATTCAATAAATGAATGTGGAGAAAGAAAGATGATAGCTGCTAACATCATTTTGAATCAGTGAGTTCTGGAAAAGCAGAAAATATTCTGTTCTTTTGTTGCTTGGAGTTACCTATCGGGATGGAAAACCAAAAACACAGGTAAAGATATTTTCTGCTAGTGCTGGGGGCAGGAGGCAGATCCTAAGGGGAGTGGAGATGTATTCACTAGAAGACACTCTACTCTCATACTTGGAGACATACATTGTAGTGGCATTAACCCAAGCAACCAAGGGACAGTCACAGAAAACTTGAAGCATTCTTTGGATTGAAAGACTTTAAATTCCCAGATCCTGCTTATTACAAAGATAAATATGATTTTTTAAATTACTATATAAAAGGGACTGGAGAGATGGCTCAGGGGTTAAGACTCTGCCTTGCAAGCAGAAGGTCCTGAGTTCAGATCCCAGGTCCCATGTAAAAATGCCAGACAGAAACGATGGCAGCCTGCCCTTCCGGCCCTGGTGGACACAGCCTGGAAAATCCCAAAGCTTACGGGCTGTATTTTTAATGTCCATATAAGCTATATATAGAAAACACCATATAGACTATGTCTAAATAAAATACAGTTAACAAAGGGAAGCAAGAAGGAGGTAGAAGCAATCCCAGATGATTCCTGAAGTAAGCCTTGGTCCTCCACAGGAACACCTGTGTCCTCTCTCTCTCTTTCTCTCTCTCTCTCTCTCTCTCTCACACACACACATACACACACACCACTTAAATGGATAAACAAATAAATGAAGTTAAAAAAACTTAAAAATTACTATAAAGTATGCTCCTGAATTGTGGCCTCATATTGCACCTGGGGAGCAATTTTCATTAGTTCTAGAACATGCTTTTGAGGAAGCCAGAGCTACTTTCAGTGCCGCTATTGCACTCGAACAGGACCCCGTCTGTTTGAAAAAGCTGAATCTCATGGTCAAGTCCTTCTTCTTTCACGGGTCAATGGTACACCCCAACCCCCAATACCAGCATGTAAACCATAGTGTGAAACACCCCAGAGAGGTGAGGGTGTATCACGGAGGTCATCATTGCCTTGAACATATTTCTTTCGAGTGACCCTTCAAGACAATAAAATCTGGGCCTTTTTAAAGGATACAAGGGACTGGAAAGAACAGAGGGACACTTGTGATGTGTTAGAGCCATTCTAACTTTGGTGTGGGAGGTAGTGATACAGGTTCAAACTTTAAGTGCAAGCTCACAGTGCTGTATGTGTAAGATCCATATAAACTGTGTATTGAAAACTCCATATAGACTATGCCTAAACAAAATACATTTAACAGTAGCACACTAGTTGGAAAGGCTCATGTGTATAAACACAAGGCATGAGTAGAGTCATGTAGGTAGTGTGGAATATCACTTGGGAAAGTTCTGATTTGTTTCTAGAAAAGTGTTATCATGCATATGTTGTGATCAAGTACATCTCTTAGCCAAGACTCTCAATAATCTGAAGTCATTTTGCTTCATTTTGCAAGTGGATGTGCCTGTCCTTTGCTTAAGTGCTCCTATTCTGGGGGAAATGGTAACTTTTCAGGTTTAAAGCATAGACGTGAGTTTTGGAATAGTGCCTACATGCTGGGAGGAAACAAAAGAAACTGGAAAATACAGCCCTGCTAAGCAGTATATGTTGGAACCAACACAGTCATTTAAGGCATATTGTGTGTAATTACAGCCCGGAACGGGAAGGTAGGTTAACACACAGCAATGTCATTAGTCTGAGGGTTTCAACGTTCTGAACAGGTGTCAGAGCATCAACAGTGCATCGCCTGGAGATTTTTTTTTTTATTAAAAATTTAATTATACATTTTAAAATTTTTTACCAGTTCCCTCCCTCCCCCCTCCTCCCCCCGAACCCCCTCCTCCTCCTCCCCTTCCCCCAGTGCCTCCCCCTCAATTCCCAGAGAGTCCTTTATTGTGTACGCCTAACTCTCCACTGGGTCCTCCTCTCCAATGACATATAAGGACCCAGTGGCATTTCCATAAGCCCTTTCTCTTGTTCCCCTTAAGCATAAGATCACTACTATGGCTGTCAATCCCTTGCCTCCAGGGGTCTCGGTGCCCTTAACAGATGCTAGACTTTATGAGGGCAACAGTGCGCTGGACATTGCGCAGGGCATGCAAAGTCCCATTATGATTGCTTTGGCCCCAATTATTGTTGAGAATCTTGCAAATCGTTGCTCCTCCCATCCTTTTGCTCTTACACTCTTACCGCCCCCTCTTCCGCAAATGTCCCTGAGCTCCAGGATGGGGAGAGATTAGGCTGGCCTAGTTCTATGTGATTGATATAGAGTCTCTGAAGTTCTGGATTGTGGTTTGTTGATTTTCTTTTGCAATTTTGCTGCTCCTGCAATTCCCTTCACTCCATTCTGCTGGGCACTGTATGTCACCCCCTGGCCAGAGACAAAAAGCTATTAAACTGGAGTCTTGTTGTAATAGCACATTCAAGGGTAGATGTAATAAGAGTAGGAAACCTCACTGAGGGAGGGGTCCATCACCCATTTGCAAAATGATTACTTTTTATCTGCTAGACTATATGCCCTCCCCTTCTGGTGAGATCAGGAGAGAACGTCTGTGAACTTAACCAGGTTTCTCATTACTTACTTGCAGACCTTGATGGAGGCCTATTTTCTCTGCTGTAACATGGTCTCCTCTCTCCTTGTTTCTGGTGTGGCCCTCCTAACCCATCTCTCTTGTTCATAATCCTTGCAATTACTGTGTTACATAGGTTTACTTTTGAGTGTCTCAATGTGGGCTGGGTGAGTTTGGTACTAGGAGCCACCTATTAGGGAGTACATACGGCGCTTAATTTTCTGGGTTTGGGATACTTCACTTAATATAATTCTTTCTAATGACATCCATTTCCCAGCAAATTCCAGTAATTCATCATTTTTGATGGCTGAGTAGTACTCCATTGTATAGATGTACCACAGTTTCCTTATCCACTCGTCAACTGTTGGACATTTGGGTTGATTCCATGACTTTGCTATTGTAAACAGTGCTGCTATGAACATGGTCGAGCTTGTGCTATCGAGGCGAACCTCTGCTGCATGGGGGGTTATTCCCAAAAGTGGGATAGCAGGGTCATATGGCATTTCAATCTTTAATTTCTTTAAGAATCTCCAGACGGCTCGCCAGAGTGGCTGTATGAGCCTGCATTCCCACCAACAATGTAGGAGAGTTCCCCTCTCTCCACATCCTCTCCAGCATTTGTCGTTGTTTGTATTGTGGATTTTTGCCATCCTGACCGGGGTGAGATGATATCTCAGGGAAGTTTTGATTTGCATTTCTCTGATGGCGAAGGAAGTGGAGCATTTTTTAAGACAATTGTTAGACATTTTAATTTCATCCCTGGTAAAGTTTCTTTGAAGTTCCAGGGCCCATTTTTTAATTGGGCCAGTGTTTTCCTTGGAGTTTAGTTTTCTAAGTTCTTTGTGCACTCTGGACAGTAGAGCTCTGTCAGATATGTGGTTAGTGAAGATTTTCTCTCATTCTGTGGGTTGCCTTTGAGCTCGTGTGACAATCTCTTTATCTGAACAGAAGCTCTTTAATTTCACAAGATCCCAACTGTTGAGAGTTGGTAGCAGTGACTGTGCCATTGGATGTCTGTTTAGGAAGTGTTGGCCTAGCCCAATCAGCTCGAGGGAGTTCCCTATCCTTTCAACTATGGTTTTTAAAGTCTCTGGCCTGATATCAAGGTCCTTGATCCATTTGGAATTAAGTCTTGTACATGGTGACAAGTACGGGTCCAGCTTTAATCTTCTGCATTGGAGATCCAGTTTTGCCAGCACCATTTGTTGAAGATGCTGTTCTTTTTCCATTGGATTCTTTGGGCCCCTTTGTCAAAGACCAAATGGCTGTAACTTTGTGGGCTTATATCTGGGTCTTCAATCCTTATCCATTGATCTGTGTGTCTATTTTGGAGCCAGTACCAGGCTGTCTTTATAACTATGGCTTTGTAGTATAGACTTAGGTTTGGTATGGTAATACCTCCAGCAGTGTTTTTGTTACTCAGGATTGTTTTTGCTATCCTGGGTCTTTTGTGCCTCCATATGAACTTTGAGATTGTTTGGTCAACTTCTTTGAAGAATTGCTTTGGGATCTTGATTGGTATAGCATTGAATCTGTATATTTCCTTTGGTAGGATGGTCATTTTTACAATATTGATTCTGCCAATCCAGGAACAAGGGAGGTCTTTCCACCTTCTGGTGTCTTCTGCAATTTCTTTCTTTAGGGTTTTAAAGTTTTCATTGTAAAGGTCTTTTACCTCCTTAGTTAGGTTTATACCAAGGTATTTCATTTTTTTAGGGGTTATAGTAAATGGTATGGTTTCTCTCAAGGCTTTTTCACTTCTTTCATTCTGGGCATGTAGGAAGGCCTCTGATTTTTGCACATTTATTTTGTATCCTGCCACTCTGCTGAACTTCTCAATTAGTTCCAGGAGCTTCCTGGTGGAGTTTTTGGGATCCCTCAGGTATAAGATCATGTCATCTGCAAATAGGGATAGCTTGACTTCTTCCTTGCCGATTTGAATCCCTCTTATGTCCCTTTCTTGTCTTATGGCTTCAGCTAAGACTTCAAGTACAATATTGAATAGAAGTGGTGAGAGTGGACAGCCTTGTCTAGTTCCTGATCGAAGTGGGAATGATTCCAATTGTTCCCCATTGAGCATAATCCTTGCTGTGGGCTTGTTGTATATAGCTTTTATTATATTGATTAAGGTTCCTTCCATTCCCACTGTCTCTAGCGTTTTGATCATAAAAGGCTGTTGGATCTTGTCAAAAGCTTTTTCTGCATCTATCCAGAGTATCATGTGGTCTTGGACTTTGGACTGGTTTACATGATGAATTACATTTATTGATTTGCGTATGTTGAACCAACCTTGTGTGCTGGGGATGAAGCCTACTTGGTCCCCATGAATGATCTTTTTAATATGTTTTTGAATCCGATTTGCTAAGACTTTGTTGAGAATCTTTGCGTCTGTGTTCATCAGGGAGATCGGCCTATAGTTTTCTTTTTTAAGTGAATCTTTATTAGGTTTTGGGATTAAAACAATATTAGCTTCATAGAAGGAATTTGGTAGTGTTCCTTCCTTTGCTATTTGATGGAACAGTTTAAGGAGTATTGGTGTTATTAACTCCTTAAATGTCTGGTAGAACTCTGTGCTGAATCCATCTGGTCCAGGACATTTTTTGGTGGGAAGATTCGAGATTACTTCCTCAATTTCCTTATATGTTATAGGACTATTTAAATAATTCACAACTTCCTGATTCAATTTAGGTAAGTTGTGTTTACTTAGAAATTCATCCATCTCTTTTGTGTTGTCAAACTTCCCAGAGTATAAGTTTTTGAAATATGATGTTATAATTCTCTGGATTTCTTGGGTATCAGTAGTGATAACTCCATGTTCATTTCTAATTTTGTTAATTTGGGTTTTCTCTCTCTTGCTTTTGGTTAGTTTAGCTAGGGGTGTATCAATCTTGTTGATTTTTTCAAAGAACCAGCTTTTTGATTGGTTAATTTTTCTATCGTTTTCTTAGTCTCGATTTCAGATATTTCTCCCCTTATTTTGCTAATCTCTTCTCTTCTACTGCTTTTGGGATCAGATTGCTCTAGTTTCTCTAAAGCTTTAAGCTGCATTGTTAAGTTGTTTATTTCTGATGCTTCCATTTTTTTGATGTAGGCATTAAGAGCTATGAACTTACCTCTTAGAACAGCTTTCATTGTGTCCCAGAGATTTTGGTAAGTTGTATTTTCGTTATCATTCACTTTCAGGAAATCTTGAATTTCCTTTTTAATTTCTTCCTGAATCCAGTTCTCATTCAGCATCACAGTGTTAAGTTTCCAGGAGTTAGTGTATTTTCTCTTGTTTGATGTGTTGTGGATGTCCAGCTTTAGGCCGTGGTGGTCTGATAGGGCACAGGTTAGAATTTCAACTTTCTTGTATATGTGTAGATTCATTTTGTGGCCCAATATGTGATCTATTTTGGAGAAAGTTCCGTGTGCTGCTGAGAAAAATGTGTATTCTTTGGTGCGTGGGTGAAAAGTTCGATAGAGATTTGTAAGGTCCATTTCTTTCAGGGTTTGATTAAGTTCCAAAGTGTCTCTGTTAAGCTTTTGACCTGTTGATCTATCCCATGTAGAGAGGGCGGTGGTGAAATCCCCAAGAATTATCGTTTGGGGGTTGATTTCTTGCTTTAGACGCTGTAGGGTTTTCTTAATGAATGTGGAGGGGCCCGTATTGGGTGCATATATGTTCAGTATTGTGAAGTCTTCCTGGTGAATTGTACCTCTGACTAAAATGTAGTATCCATCCGTGTCTCTTATAATTTTTTTTGGTTTGAAATCCACTTTGTCTGATAGCATAATGGCTACCTCTGCCTGTTTTCTGCTTCCATTTGCTTGTAGAATTGTTGACCAGCCTTTTATTTTTAGAGCGTGCCTATCTTTTGTGGTGAGATGGGTTTCCTGCAGGCAACAGATTGATGGATTGTGATTTTTAATCCAAGTTTGTAATCTGTGTCTCTTGATCGGTGAATTAAGTCCATTAACATTTAGTGTTATAATGGAGAAACTATTGTTAATTCCAGACCTTTATTATGTTTAGTAGCTTTTATAAGTATATTGCTTCGCTTTTAATGGTGTTATATTTGCCTTCTGTTCTCCTGGATATGCCTGTTTTTTTCTTCACACTTGAGTATCATTTCTAGCAGTTTTTGAAGGCCTGGTTTGGTGGCCATGTATCCCTTAAAGTTGTCTTTGTGCTTTAAAATTTTTCTTTCTCCCTCGATCATGACTGATAGTTTTGCAGGGTAAATCAGCCTGGGTTGACATTTTTGCTCATTCAATACTTGAAGTATGTCTCTCCAAGCTCTTCTTGCTTTTACTCTTTCGAATGAGAAGTCATTTGTTATTTTAATAGGTTTACCTTTAAAAGTGACTTGTTTTTTTCTCCTTGAAGCTCTCAGCACCAGTTCTTTATCTTGAATGTGGAGTGTTTTAACTATTATTTGCCGCGGTGTGCTTCTATTTTGGTTGTATCTGTTTGGGGTGGGGAATGCCTCTTGTATATGAATGGGCCTCTCTTTTTTTAGATGAGGAAAGTTTTCCTTGATGATCGTTTGAAAAATTTCCTCAGGGGTAGTAGTATTTTGAGATTCTTGCTCTGGTATTCCATGAATATGCATGTTAGGCTTCTTCAGGGTGTCCCATATCTCTTGGATATTTCTCTCAAGTATCTTTTTGGCTTTAACAACCTCTTCCATTGAGCTGGTTAGTACTCCCACTTTATCTTCAAGGTCTGAAATTCTGTTTTCTGCTTCATTAGTTCTGTTGATAAGACTCTCTGTGGCGTTCTGGGTTGAAGATAACTTGTCTTTTAGCTCAGTTTTAAATTCTGCTTGAGTTTGTTTTAACTGCTCTATGACACTTTTTGTTTCTTGCACTGTTTTTCTCAACTCCTCCAGATGTCTGTTGTATTCCTCTTCAAAGCGATTGATTCGATTATGTAATTCCTCCCTGATTTCCTCTTTCATAGTATTGAACATGGTAATGATGATATTTTGAAAGACCTTATCCTGGGTGAGGCTTTCTTTGCCTTTTTCCACGGGTTTGTTCTTGTTGGAGTCTAACATGGGATTAATTTCTTCAGTGGGAAATTTGTTTACTTGAGTGTTGCTTCTCATGGATTTGCACTTTGACTTTGGCATTGTCATTTTAACTCTTAAGATCTCTCAATTTCACTAAACTGAATTATTTGGCCTGGGGTACTGGTGGGCGGGGCCGAACGGTGACTTACCTAGGTCGCGGGGTGAGGCCTGGCGGAGCATGGTGGGGTGAAAAGGGAGGATGGGCGTGTGGGCGTGGAGCTATTTAACCCGAGGGCAGCTGGGATGGGGCCCGGGGCAGTGGGAGGTCCTCCTCGTCCCTCGGCCCCCGCGCGTGGCTCTGGCTGGATGGTGGGAGTCGGAGCCGGGTCCCTGTGGGCTGACCTGGGGTGCTGGTGGGCGGGACCCGAACGGGGACTTACCTAGGGCGCGGGGTGAGGCCCGGCTGGACCGCGTGCGTGTCCTGACCAGCAGAGCGGGGTGGGGTGAAAAGGGAGAATGGGCGCGTCGGCGTGGAGCTATTTAACCCGAGGGCAGCTGGGGCGGGGCCCGGGCGCAGGGGGAGGTCCTCGTCGTCCCTCGGCCCCCGCGCGGCTCCAGCTGGATGGTGGGAGTCGGAGCCGGGTCCCTGTGGGCTGACCTGGGTTCCTAGGGCGCGGGGTGAGGCCATCGCCTGGAGATTATCCAATGTTTTATAAAGCAGCCCATGGCCACTTTTGTTTTTGTTTTTAGGTACATAAGGACAGAAGACAGGAAAGAGAGAGAAACAGAATGAAGAGAGAGAGAGAGAGAGAGAGAGAGAGAGAGAGAATAACGCCATTAAAATCAAATTCAATAAATGAATGTGGAGGAAAGACTTGGTGTTCTTGGACCTACTCACCTTACTGAACTTGTATGAAAGCAGGGCAGCACTTCTTTTTTAATATATGTGTGTGTGTACATGTGCGTGTGTGCGTGTGTGTGTGTGTATCAGAGGGCACTGTGTGTCCCTGTGGAGGACCAAGGGTGACTTTGGGAATCTTCCTGGATTGCTTCTACCTCCTTTTTGCTTTGCTCTGGTATTTCTCAGTATAGGCAGTTGATGTTTCCACCTGGCATTTTTACTTGCCTAGCATTTTTCTGTGGGACCTGGGATCCAAACTGAGGACCTCTGCTTGCGAGGCAGTGTTTTATCCTATGAGCCATCTTTCCAGCCCTTTTTAATTTTTTTTATGTGTAGGACTTCTTATTTGGAAATCATAGTCAACTTTCTGACACTAAAGCTGTTGACCAGTTTGGTTTGGTACCCCCATGGAGTTAATCCTCCTCTGTTTCCCTGAAATTAGGATAATTCGTTCTCCATGTTCTCAATTTCCAGTATATTGGGAGGGGGTTATTATCACAATTACCCTTTACTAAGTGCTTGTAAGAAAACAAAAGTAAGAAAGTCATGAAAAATATCTAGTAGTGAGAAATCAGTCAGACTCTTTGTACTACTGTGAGGTTTAATATGTTTTCATAGCTTTATTTCATTTTTTTCAAACTTTATTGTAGTCACAAGAATGTGCCTAAGGACTCAGATGCTCTTTTCTCTGCGCAGTGGGGGTTGGAGGAATACTTTTGAGCCATGCTTAGTGAAGGTGAAGAAGGGAAACAATGAGACAGTATCTTTAGGCTAAATATTGTAGCTTCAGAAAAGCAGCTTTGGAGAACACCAGCTGTATTCTCCCCATCCTCTGTGCTGGGAGTATTTTTCCATAGGCGTTTGGGTAGCCATTTAGTCCCATGGTGAGCTGGGAATGCTGTTCCACAGTTATTCATCTCTGCTGCTGTGAGCAACACTCAAACATTTAGGGGAAAAAGGGAGATTTTTTTGGTGTACAGTTCAGAGAGGATAGACAGTCTGTTATGACAGGAAAGGCAAGACTAGCAAGCAGAAACTGGAGACAACCAGGTCAAGATGACATCATGGAGCCAAGAGAGCAAGCAGCAGACTGCAAGGGCAGATTACTAGTGGAAGCAGGACGAGGCTGACCAACCTCAAGCTCTGTCCCCCATGTCATGATTTCCTCCAACAAGACTGTGCGGAACAACTCACATTCAACCCATGATGCTATGAAATCAAAATTGCATGGTGATGTTTAAGATGAACTACCTGAGAGGCAGATTAATTCAATGGCAGAAGCATGAATTTTAGAAACAGGTCTGGGTTTGAATTCAGGCTCTGGTTCTGACTGTGGTCTAGGATGGATGAATTAATCAATTTCTTGTGCCTATTGTAAATTCTAAATACAAATAATATTAATCATTTTTAGGGTTGCTTAAGGAGGTCAAATGAAGTGGTATATGTACATTCCTGAAATATGTTAGTTCTGCTATCAATTAAAAATATTTCCAAAAGTTACAAATAGCATCTTACCTCCTTCTGGCCAATTATCTTTTCTCTCCAAATATTTTATTTATTGGAGAGAGAGAAAGAGAGAGAGAGAGAGGGAGAAAGAAAGAGAGAGAGAAGGCATTCATATATCATGGCATACATGTTAGAGGTCAGCTTTTAGAAAATGGTTCTCTATTTCCATGTGTGAATTTTGGGAATTGAACTCAAGTTGCCAGATTTGAATTCAGGCATCTAACCCCTGGACCATCTTGCTCACTGGCTATTTATCTTAACCAAAGTTGAATCCTTAGTATCCAGTCAGTTCCCAACAGGTGACACACAGAAAAGTCAGTAAGAATATAGAAGACCTGTGTAGCATTGCAGTCAGGCAAATCTTTCAAAACTCAGTCTGAATAATGGACCTTTTCCATTTTACATGGGCACAAAAAAAAAAAAAACCATCAAATACATTCTAAATAGCAAAAGGTTTTTGATTTCTCAGGACCTCTTATATAGAAATATAAAAACCAATTTTTAAACAAATTCCTGAAATTAAATTGTAGCATTTGTCAAAAATTATAAGCAGCAAAGAACAAAAGGTATAATTTTATGTATAACTATATTAATAAAATATTTAAAATAAATGATTTGAATAAGCAAGTCTAAAAAACAGGAAAAGAACAATAGAAAAGCCAGTAAAAAGCAGAAGAAAGTTGACATAGATAAAAGCAAAAGTCAATAAGAATAGCTGGTCATTTTTGTTGCTGTTTTGTTTTAGGGTTCCACATGGTTGCACAGGCTGGTCTGGAACTCACCATACAGCTGTCTCAATATCATTTTCCTGTTGCTGTATGGAATGTGTGGTCCAAATAATTTATGGGAACAAGGGGACTTTTGTTAAGCTTATAATTTCAGGTTACAGTCCATTATGGGAAGAGAGTTACTATTAGAGGTTAAGGGAACTGGTCATACTCATGCAAAGGAAGAACTGAGAGGGGCAAGGATCAAAGCATACTGTCTAGCTTGCCAGTCTGCCAGAACCAATCAGACCTCTCTTTATCTCATCCATGTGCCTGGGGGAATGATCCTATCCATATAGACTGAGTCTCCCAAATCAGTTACTCAATTAGACAATCTTAACTGAATAATTCCTCCTAGATATGCTTAAAGGCTCAGTTCTAAAGTGTCAAGTTGATATGTGAAACTACCTGTCATAGAATATGAGTTTGTGACTCATAATGCCTTAGTCTCCCAAGGGCTGGGATTACAGAGCCACCATTCCTGGCTTGAAACATGAATAAAACAGACCAATTCTAGCTAATCTAATCCATAAAACAAAGCAAAAAAGGAGAAAATGTGCAAAATTAGAAAAGTCAGGAAGAAAAATGTCAAACCAGGGGAAATTTTATAAAAACCATTAGAGTACTTTGTATAACTCTGTTCAAACAGATTTGACAATCCTGATGAACATATTTCTGAAAGAATGCAATTCACCAGTTGGAGAGATACAGAGGCTTATCATACAGTCATTTATGATTGCTAGTTTCACGGAGAGAGAACATTATTTAAATAAATTGCAGTGACGTCTCTGGGCACCTGAGAAAAATCTTTTCCTAAAGTGTCATCTATCAGAATTAGGGAAATGATGCCATCACCTATGATATAAGAACAGGGAATGGTACCATGTTTACAACCCAAAAAACATTTTTGTTTTGATGGATGAGCCCAACTTCTTAAAATCCTTTTAGCATTTCAGACACAAATATAGCAAATTTATGATATTTTCATACTTTAATCTTCAATCTACCTCTTCTTTTTTTCTATTGCAACCCTTCTGCTTCCCTGCTAGTCTCCCTCCTATTTTCATGTCTTTTCACATATTTGGACCACTGAGTTTGATTTGGGTCACCTTTGATGGACTGTGCCTGAGTATGTACATGAATCATACACGTATCAGTGGGTATAACACTAAGGAAAGCAGCTTCCCTTGACCCCATCATCTTTAATCTCGTAGTGAGGTGTGTGGCCTCTCCAAATCTTTCCCCTTCCACAGTGATATGTTGATAGCATGACTTCTATGTAGATCTTGTACAAATATAAATATCAGCATTTTTTTCCTCTCAGCAATAGTAGAGAAGAATTCTCTCAGTCAAAGGCAACTCTTATATCCTGAGATGCAATATATCCTTAGTTTTCTTTCATTCACTAAATGCTGACTGGTCAGAGTATTTTCTCTGTCACTGAGGTTTTTTTTTATGTGTATTATTATTATTTTTAATACTTTTTATTATTATTTCAGCTCATACAAACTTAATAGGTACACCAGTTCCTTCCCTCCCTCCTCCTTCCCCCGTACCCCCTGCTCCTCCTCCCCACCCCCCTCCCTTCCCATCCCCCAGTGCCTCCCGCCCCAATTCCCAGAGAGTCCTTTCTTGTGCATGTCTGATTTTCCTCTGGGCCCTCCTCTCCGATGACGTACAAGGATACAGTGGCCTTTCCCTGAACGCTTTCCCGTGTTCCCCTTAGGTATAGGAACACTGCTGTGGCTGCCAATCCCTTGCCTCCAAGGATCTTGGTGCCTTTAGCAGATGCTAGACTTTGTGAGGTCAATAGTGTGTTGGACAATGCACAGGGCATGCAAAGTCCAATTATGATTGCTTCAGCCCTAACTTGTATGGAGTATCTTACATATCATTGCTCCTCCCATCCTTTTGCTCTTACACTCTTACTGCCCCCTCTTCCGCAAATTTCCCTGAGCTTCAGGATGGGGAGAGATTAAGCTGGCCTAGTTCTAGGTGGTTGATAGAGAGTCTCTGAAGTTCTGGATTGTGGTTTGTTGATTTTCTTTTGCAGTTTTACTGCTTCTGCAATGCCCTTCACTCCATCCTGGTGGGCATTGTATGTTACCCCCTGCCAGAGACAAAAAGCTGTTAAACTAGAGTCTTGTGATAAAAGCACATTCAAAGGTAGATGTAATAAAAGTGGGAAACCACAGTGAGGGAGGGGTCTATCACCAATTTGCACAATGGTTACTCAAATAAGTAATGAGACATCTGATTAAGTTCACAGACTTTTGTTTCTGATAAAATGTCACTGAGGTTTTAAGTATAAAAGAAAGTCAGGTGTATTAAATCAGTGTAATTAGCTCTGAAAAGCTGGTGATTGAGGAAGTGGATTCCCAAAGAGACTTTCTAAGGTTTTATCAAACTGGAATTGTGAAGCCTGGGGCTGGACAACAGCCAAGCATCTGCCCTTTCTGATGGGAAGCAAAGGGTTCCCCCAGGAATGGGCTTGCTGGCGTTGGCAGACTTCATTCTCCCATCTGGGAGTTCATTAGTTAGGGCTTACCCTCGAAGGCAGATAACAAGCTAATCAAAAGAGGAAGCATTTGTTAGACATTTTAATTTCATCTCTGGTAAAATTTCTTTTAAGTTCCAGGGCCCAATTTTTAATTGGGCCATTGGTTTCCTTGGTGTTTAATTTTCTAAGTTCTTTGTGCACTCTGGACAGGAGAGCTCTATCAGATATGTGGTTAGTGAAGATTTTCTCCCATTCTGTGGGTTGCCTTTGAGCTCGTGTTACAATCTCTTTATCTGAACAGAAGCTCTTTAATTTCACAAGATCCCAACTGTTGAGAGTTGGTAGTAGTGACTGTGCCATTGGATGTCTGTTTAGGAAATGTTGGCCTAGCCCAATCAGCTCAAGGGAGTTCCCTATCCGTTCAACTATGATTTTTATAGTCTCTGGCCTGATATCAAGGTCCTTGATCCATTTGGAATTAAGTCTTGTATATGGTGACAAGTATGGGTCCAGCTTTAATCTTCTGCATGTGGAGATCCAGTTTTGTCAGCACCATTTGTTGAAGATGCTGTTCTTTTTCCATTGGATTCTTTGGGCCCCTTTGTCAAAAATCAAATGGCTGTATTTTTGTGGGCTTATATCTGGGTCTTCAACCCTTATCCATTGATCTGTGTGCTCTACTTCTTTAGCCATCAGGGAAATGCAAATCAAAACCTCCCTGAGATATCATCTCACCCCGGTCAGGATGGCAAAAATCCACAATACAAACAACAAGTGCTGGAGAGGATGTGGAGAGAGGGGAACTCTGCTACATTGCTGGTAGGAATGCAGGCTCATACAGCCATTCTGGTGAGCCGTCTGGAGATTCTTAAAGAAATTAAAGATTGAAATGTCATATGACCCTGCTATTACACTTTTGGGAATAACCCCCCATGCAGCAGAGGTTCGCCTCGATAGCACAAGTACGATTATGTTCATAGCAGCACTGTATACAATAGCAAAGTCATGGAATCAACCTAAATGTCCAACAGTTGACGAGTATAGTGTGGTACATCTATACAATGGAGTATTACTCAGCCATCAAAAATGATGAATTACTGGAATTTGCTGGGAAACGGATGTCATTACAAACAATTATATTAAATGAAGTATCCGAAACCCAGAAAGTTAAGCACTGTATGTACTCCCTAATAGGTGGCTCCTAGTACCAAACCCACCCAGCCCACCTTGAGACACTCAAGGGTAAACCTATGTAACACAGTAATTGCAAGGATTGTGAACAGGAGGGATGGGGTTGGAGGGCCACACCAGACACAAGGAGAGAGGAGACCATGTTACAGCAGAGAAAATCGGCCTCCAAGGAATGCAAGTAAGTAATGTGACATCTGGTTAAGTTCACAGACGTTCGTTCCTGGTCATGTACAACTGAGGGTGTATGATCTCACCAGAAGGGGAGGGCATATAGTCTGGCAGATGAAAGGTGATCATTTTGCAAATGGGTGACTGACCCCTCCCTCACCGAGGTTTCCTGCTTTTATTACATCTACCCTTGAATGTGCTATTATAACAAGACTCCAGTTTAACAGTTTTTTGTCTCTGACCCGGGGGTGACATACAGTGCCCATCAGGATGGAGTGAATGGCATTGCAGGAGCAGCAAAACTGCAAAAGAAAATCAACAAACCACAATCCAGAACTTCAGAGACTCTATATCAACTACATAGAACTAAGCCAGCCTAATCTCCCCCCATCCTGAAACTCAGGGACATTTGCGGAAGAGGGGGTGGTAAGATTGTAAGAGCAAAAGGATGGGAGGAGCAATGATTTGAAGATTCTCCACACTAGTTAGGGCTGAAGCAATCATAATAGGACTTTGCATGCCCTGTGCAATGTCCAACACACTATTGACCTCACAAAGTCTAACATCGGCTAAAGACACCAAGATCCTTAGAGACAAGGGATTGACAGCCACGGTAGTGTTCCTATGCTTAAGGGGAACATGAGAAAGGGTTCAGGGAAATGCCACTGGGTCCTTGTACGTCATTGGAGAGGAGGACCAAGAGGAGAGTTAGGCATACACAATAAAGGACTCTCTGGGAATTGGGGGGAGGCATTGGGAGATGGGGAGGGAGGGAGGTTGAGCAGGGGGTTCGGGGGGAGAAGGAGGGGGGAAGGGAACTGGTCTACCTATTAAGTTTGTATGAGCAGAAATAATAATAAAAAATGTTAAAAAAAGAAAAGAGGAAGCAAGGCCCCACAGACACACTGCCTAATGAGTACTGTTGGAGTGAGCAGGTGGAAAGGAACCATCAGAACTATTGAGGGGTTGGGTGAGAGGTGCCCCTTAAGCTACAGTGCCGGGGTGCTGACACAGCACCAGTTTTGAAAGCAGTCCCAGGATGAGAGAGAGATTTAAAATCAATAAAAGCCCAGATTTTCTACACTAGCCACCTCCTTCAGCCTGTGCCACAGCATCATCCCATCATCCCAGAAACGGAGACAGCAAAGCCCCTGATCACCTGGCCTAAGGCCAATCAGTTAGCCGAGTGGCAGGGAGAGGAGACTGCAGTCCCTGTCTCCTGCTTGGCACTGGCCTCCTCACAGAGAACACAAGGAAATGCACTGCTCACTGACAAGGATGAAACCTTTGAGTCATGTCTTAAAATGGGTACTTGGAACTGTGAAAGTAAATTCTGTTAGGAGTTTGGGTCTATGAGATACATAGGTTGAAGAAGAAATAAAAACATGAGAAAGATAGTTGTATTTGTTAGGGCTTTTCCCTCTGCTGTGAAACTCTTGCTTTCTTATACCTAAGCTCGAAAGTTTCCTGTGATGGATTCGTCTCTGGAGCTTTGCTTCTGTTCAATGATAAAGGTGGCTAAAGCCTTGTCCCAAATGTCACCTTTGTGTATCTTCTCTGGTTAGGATTTTTTTTGAGAGTAAGTTGGTTTATAATAAATTTGGATAATGACATACTACTGTTCAGTTATCTGTTCATAGACATCTAGCAAGTATGGATATTTTTTCTTGGGTAAATTCGCTCTCTTTCTTTCCTTAAAAAGAAACACTTCTAAAGATTCTTAAGTTTTCAGTTACTATCTGATGTGCATGGGAGCCACCTGCTCTCTTCTAGGCAAATGAACTGAATGACCATTCTAGATGAGAAGGGGGAGGGAGGTACATAGCATCTCTGTTACAGGGAGAAACTTCTTCCCTTCTCCAAGAATTTAAAACAGATGGAGGTTACATTGCTGTAAGTAGATTCTTGCTGGAAACCATCAGAAGATCGACACAATAGCAATATATACCCATTAAAATCCTCTCGAAAGCCTGAAAAAGAGTGAGTAGTTCCAGGCTAAGGAGAGAGGGTAGTTAATAAGATAAACAAGAAAGTGGTCTCACCATATATAGATCTATACTGATCATATTGTATTGCTTTCCCATTGCTTAACTGGTGGATACCCATCTTTCTGTATAGCATCGCCTTGGAGCTGTCCTGCAACAGAAGAGTGTCAGGGGAGACAGTCACCACATGGCGGGGATTCCAGAGGGGAGACTCTTCAGTTCTCTTCAGCTCCCAGTTCTCTTCATATCATTGGCAGCATGCTGGGGTTTGGAAGGCTCTCGCCCTTCAATTCCAAAAGAAAGGGGCTTGTTCTTGTTTTTAAAGGTTTTGGGCAGGGAGCAGGGGTGGGCAGAATTCCATACTGTATTACCTAGTGTACAAGTTAGAAGCCAGGAATGCACTGATAGACACTAGCTGTAATTCAGTTGTTTTGGATCCGGGGTAGTAGGGAGGGGGCAACTTCCAGCTGTGAGAGAGGGGGGGCTCCAGGGCCAAAGCGCAGTTTATAAACTCCTTATCTCAGAGAGAGTAGACAAGGGGGTGTGGTCTGATTTCTGAGAGGGGAGAGAGATAGGGAGGCTGCCAGAAGGTCTGTGATCTAACAATGCGCCATGTACACAGTCTGCACTTTAACGGTTGTCTTCTAGGATTTCCTAAGGGCCACATGATGCTGTGATCTACTGACTGATCTGTTCAGATTATTTTTCCCCAAAGATTTGTTGTACATGTCTACGGGCAACATGTACTTTAAAAAGTGTGCAACTTATCTTATTCTGCCGCTGTGACAATTACCTCAGCTGTCAACTTGACGCTTCAGATTTGAAGTTTCAGGCGTATTTTTGAGCAATTATCTAAGACAAGCTTAAATTAAGAGATCGTCTAATTACATAATTGATGCGGTAAGATCCAGTCTGCAGTGAGTGGGATCATCCCTCACACAGGCGGGTAACATGCAGAGAGCAGTGGGCTGACTGCAAGCTGGAGAACAGCGACGGTGTCGCCCCTCATTCCTGCTGTGGATATGGTATGGCCAGTCCCGGGGTTCTGAGGCTTGTATAATTCTTCTGCTATGATGAACTCTAGCCTAGAATTGTAAACATAAAAAAGTCCCTCATTGCCCTAAATTATATAGATTGTGTGCTTATTATAACAGCAAAATATGTGATTCTGCTCGGGAGTCAAAACAAAGTATTAACAAATATGAGCAATGGAGGGGGGCATTTGAACCACTCCTGCTGAACTCTCCTTTTTTAGATGGTTCTGGGGATCAAAACCAGAGCTTTCTACATGCTAGGCAAGCTACATCCTCGCCCTAGACCTTCATCTTTACTTGACTTCTAGTAATTAAGTTGTCAGAGGAACTCAGATAACATAACCTGTCTGGACTTCACAAAAGAACTTTACAACTCTAGGGATCACATAGGTTAGTGATGGGACAGTAGCCCCTCTAGTACTTTAGAAATCAGTAAACCACTTTGTTGTCTCCATATCTAGGCAAAACAAAGTCTACAAGTCACATGGTTTAGTAGAAATCAACAAAAATTCTATAGTAAATTATGTAACTTATTGAAAATAGAGTGATATTAGAGATCTCTTCTATTTTCAGGAATCTCTTTCTACATTAAAGTTTTTGATTTTCATACTCATAGTGGGGAAACATTTTAAAACTTTATTATTATTATTATTGTGTGTGTGTGTGTGTGTGTGTGTGTGTGTGTGTGTTTGTGTGTGTGTGTATCAGAGAGCACTGTGTATCCCTGTGGAGGACCAAGGGTGACTTTCCAGAATCATCTTGGATTGTGTCTACCTCCTTTTTGCTTCTCTCTGGGATTTCCCAGGCTCTGCCCAGCAGAGTCAAAGGTGTAGTCTGCTGCCATGTCTGTCTGACATTCTCTCATGGGATCTGGTATCCGAACTCAGTATCTTCTGCTTGTGAGAAAGAGTCTAAACCCCTGAACCATCTTTCCCGGCTGAGAAAATATGTTTAAGAGAAACATGAGAGCAAAAAGTTGACGAATTCAATCTAATGACACAGTTATGTATGTATATAATACAATATATTCAAGGATGTAGATGTACATAGAAAAATGTCCTGAGAAATGGATATGTGTCTTTATCTCATCTCTACACAGGTGCTATAAAGATAGAGTCATTAAAAAAGAATCCTTTACATTGAAGTTATAGATTTAGATCTCAGATTGCTGACTGCTAAGTTTGGGAGTTTGCTCAGACAATTCTGTGAGACTTTATTATCTTTTAATCATTATTAACAATATCTAATTACTACTGACACAAGATTTCAGCTATGTAGTAGCAGAAAGTATGTGTTGCTAGCACATTATTGACCTTTACACTTCCTCAGTTAAGTTATTTTGAGAAGTTACACAGTTAACAACTCTGCCTGTGTATTGCAATTAGAAAGATTTGGTAAAAGAGTTACTAAACTTGATCTGGAATGAATAAACATAGCTTCCTCTCCTTTATTCTCCTTGGCTACTCATGAGTGAGTGTGTTAGTTAAGTGAATAAGAAACAGGCAGTAGAAAATAGTACTAAGATAGAAAGACTTGGAGAGTCCTGAGGGATCAATTAAAGTGCTGTGTAATTACCACTTGACTGTAGACCTAAAGGAGGGAATCCCACATGTCTGTCTTATTTACACGGGACATAGGTTCATTCTGTGAACTGATCTATTTAGATGTCTTTGTGGTGAATCAAGCCAATTGAAGTATAAGTAGAGAGACTTCCTCTGCGTTGGTAGCTCTAAGTTGGCATACTGCAGAGAACAAGACAGGAAAGAAAGGTCCATTGGTTGTGTGTCTGCCCACAAATCAACACCCCAAAATATAGGACACACACTATGAAGAGTAGTCTTCATATGATCAGTCGTTATCAGCTGAGATGAGTAAAAGCTAAAAATATGTCTATGAAGCCAGGACCATATTTCTGTCATTCATAGTCAAACCCCATGACATAACATTGTAGACATGGCAAATATGACTTCTTGGTGCTCTTGGACCCAAGTTACTACTCTTTTGGTCATTCATCACTTTCTAGGAAAGTTCAGGATTGCTTTGAGGTTTAGAGCCAATTGCACTCATGTTGAAGACACCAAAGTGATGATATTGACATTGTCACTGACAACCAAGTGACTTTTGTCAAGCCATCTTAATTTTCAGTGTTCAAGAGACACTGACATGCAATCTTCTTGTCCACTTTATAAAGATTTTTTTTTAGCAAACTGGCTAAAAACACATAGAAATATCCAAGGACATTTGTATCCATGGAGTTTTATTTATTAAAGATCCTCATAACATTTTTAAAATTTATTTTACCCCAATCATACAAGCTCAATAGGTACCCTGGTCCTCTCCCTCCCTCCATCCCTCCACAGTCCCCCTTGTATTCTTCCCCCTTCCCCTTCTTTTCACCCCTTCTCTCCCCCTCTCCCAGTGTTTCCCCCTCCTTCCCTCCTGGAGCATCCCCCTGTGTGAACACCAAAATTCCCTCTGAGTCCTCCACTCCAGTGAGGTGTAAGGACTCATTGGCATAACCCAGAGGGACCCCCATTCCTCCTTAGTATGGGAACACTATTATGATTATTAATCCCTTGCCTTTAAGGATCCTATTGCCTGTGATCCATGCTAGACTCTGGGAGGTCGTTGACATGTCAGTCATTGTGCAAATCATGCAAAGTCCCACTATGGCTACTGTGGCTCTAACTTGTGTGGAGCATCTTGCATATAATCCTCATAACATTTTTAAACAATGAATAAGGTAATATCAAAACTCTTGTTATTCAGCCTGTATAGAAGTGAACTTACTTTTTTTTCTTAATGTCAGGTTCAAGGTTAGATGAACATCCTCAAGTTTGATTCTTGTCTTTTCCCTGCCTTTTCTATGATCTTGTTAAACCTGTTCACTGACTCATCTCTAGCAAATTAAGTATTTTTGCTCAAGCCCATTTTCTCACCTGTATGAGCATAACCAAATTTTACATCTTCTCCTCAGCTCCTCTTTCTAACCTTACATAAAAATGTTTTCTTTCTTGTTAAAATTTCTAGTTGGAATTTCATATACAAAACTATCATTTAGCATGTGTATACCTTGTCCATCCAACTAAATTGTAAATTCTATGAGAAGTATTCTATAAAGAATACTTCTTTATTCTTTTTTTTGAAACTTCCCAGTGACAGTTATATACCTGCATATGTGTAAACTGTAAAACCTGCATTTTTCTTATGAAGTATAGTATAGTTTGCACAATGGAAAAAAAAACCCATAAAGCTAACTAAGAAAAAAGAAAAAAGAAAAAAAGAAGTTGGGACTTTGGAGATGAGTCAGTGGTTAAAGCCCTTGCCTTACAAGAACTGAAGTTCAGATCCCATTGTAAAAATACTAGACCAGTTGTGGTGGTCCATCTGTAATCCCAGCCCCAGAATATGGGCCTGGGAATCCCCAGAGCAAATTGAGTACCCAGACTAGTCCCAATTGTGTACTCTGAGTTTAATCATTCTCATGTGCAGTCATGTATATACACCCACATGCAAACACACACACATGTGAACACATACTCCATATATACATGTAGATATACATGTACATTAAAGAAAAAAAAGTTGAAGAAGCTATGCTTCTTTTATACAATACAATACAATACAATACAATACAATACAATACAATACAATACAATACAATACTGTGCATGTGAGGAAGCCATGATTCTTTTATTACAATACAATACTGTGCCTGTGGTTCTCCACAGCTTTGCCCAGCATCTTAAATGGCATTTGGTGGGAATGATGACAGGTGCTGTCCTTAGCGGTGGTGCTGAAAGCCTGCTTTGAACTCAAACTAACCAGGCTTTCTGGAAACATTACCCATTTTAACAGTGATCAATAACTGCTGGGAGCAGTCTTTCACCCCTAAAACTTCACAGTCCCAAAACTAATTTTCTTTCAAACACCTTGATTTACTTTTTTTTACATAAGAAAATATCAAGGCTTTATTTTTTCTTATAAAGATAGCCCTGCTTGTTGGGGAGGTGGGAACATGTGTTAATTCTATCAGTAAACATGATCTACCTGCTTTAGACTGCAGACCCCAATGCCAAACAAGTGACATCAAGAGGAGGAAGCTGTAATGCTTTATCATCACAGCTATAAAGGCTAAGTAAACAGAAATTAAATGGACTTAATTAATGCTGGACACTCCCACAAAACTTTAAAAGCAATTAGTAGCAATATCATACACAATAAAAAGAGAAAAAAATCCCTGCTAGGTTGCACCCCCAGCTTCTCCCTCTGGCTCTGTCAAGAGTGGGAAGGAGATTCAATTTAACTATCAGAGCTAAGCTTCAAATCATATTCCATAATGGATGAGAATGTATAGATGAAAAGCTCTTTAGAAGTAAAATTGTTCTGGGCCAAACATGAAAAAAGTAAACCAAGTCATGGCAGATAGACCATGCCAGGAGCAGAGAGAAGATCATATTTATGTTCAAGGAAGTTCTATGAAAAAAATGTGTGTTCTCAAAAGGCAGACCCATGAGTTTATAAAGGAAAACAAGCTAGCAATGCCCATGCCAGCACGTCTCAGGGATCCTGTGTGGTCCATGAATAGACCATGTTCATGAGCTTTTTTTGCTCTCAGTTTATCTTTAGTTCATGAAGAACAGAGAGAGGATATCAAAGAGAGATGAGAACAAGATTATCTCACTGATTCCTGTGATGTTCCGTATGAGTTGTCCTTATTCAAGATTATAGCCTCTGTTATGCAGCTTTTCTTACAGTGCTCTCCCTTCTGACTCCAATTGCCATCTCTTCTATTGTCACTCCTGGTGGAATTGAATGATTCCCAAGTTATCCAATTTGAGTGTACCATCTGTTTCTACTGAGCACTGGATCAAGGACTGATATCATTAAGCATTCAAATCCAATTTCCTTTCTCCAGTTACATCCTCATCCCCACTTAGAAACTGACTCAACATGTAAGTCCAACTACCAGGAGAGAATGTTCTGGTGATATTGATACAAGCTTTCTGTTCCTCCTGACATTTAGGTTTGTCATTATTAATTAAGAATCCCCCATTCTAATTTTAAAACTTTTTATTAAGTCAGATTTGTTACAGCTAGTCTGCTTGGAGTTAAGAAAGTTGAGGTTGGCTGAATTTTCCCATGATATTACTTGTAGAGGTCTCTATTGACCATTCACCTCCACGTGCACCTCTTCCCTCCCAAGCTACTTAGTACTTATGACTAAGGACTTCTATCTCATAGTGCTATAATTCTTCACCTATGCCATGATTCTATGTTGCATTTTATCTCTCTGTAAGTCTGTCTGTTTCTCTCTCTCTCTCTCTCTCTTTCTCTCTCTCTCTCTCTGTCTCTGTGAAATCTCAAGGCACTATTCAGGAAACTCTTCCTTTGTGGAGTCATCTCCTTTTTCCTCTCCAGAAATAGCTATTTATTGAAAACTTTATATCAGACATCCTGAGATATACAGGGACACGGGGCCATACTTTTTAGTTTTATATGTGGGATATAGTCATGTGTATGACACCATGAAGATATGAGGATGTGAGAGTGTACAGGCATTGAGGAAGGTTACTGAGAAATGGCAGGTAACCACTACCAGTCAAAGGTAAAGAAAAATAAAGAGCATCTGTGTTTTCAGAGCAAAGAAGCCTATCTTGTATCTACCACATCTGTACATAGCTCTGAGTGGCAGTTTATGCATGATTACCTTGTCCAGGACATTCACCATCTGGCATGGCTTCAACTGATGGAGCAGGACCAGTACCAGTTCAGATCATGTTACGCAAACTGGCTGGTGACTTAGGAGGGGCCTGACATGCAGACAGCCCTATAGCAATAACTAAGGAGGCTCTGTCTTTGCTTATACCTATTGGTTGTTTGTTTCTCCCAAATAGGCTGAGACTCACTAGCTCAAAAGCCCACTGACACCAAGTTAAAAATTTTTTCACGTCTAAATGTTGTGGGAAATATCCCTGCAAACGAGGGTGGCAGGATACAAAATAATGTACAAAAATCAGTGGCCTTCCTATATGCCCAGAATGAAAGAAGTGAAAAAGTCCTGAGAGAGTCAATCCCATTTACTATAGCCCCTAAAAAAATGAAATACCTTGGTATAAACCTAACCAAGAAGGTAAAAGACCTTTACAATGAAAACTATAAAACCCTAAAGAAAGAAATTGCAGAAGACAGCAGAAGGTAGAAAGACCTCCCATGTTCCTGGATTGGCAGAATCAACATCGTAAAAATGACCATCCTACCAAAGGCAATATACAAATTCAACGCTATACCAATTAAAATCCCAAAGCAATTCTTCAAAGAAGTTGACCAAACAATCTCAAAATACATTTGGAGGCACAAAAGACCCAGGATAGCAAAAACAATCCTGAGTAGCAAAAACACTGCTGGAGGTATCACCATACCAAACCTTAGTCTATACTACAAATCCATAGTTATAAAAACAGCCTGGTACTGGCTCCAAAATAGATACACAGATCAATGGATAAGGGTTGAAGACCCAGATATAAGCTCACAAAATTACAGCCATTTGGTTTTGACAGAGGGGCCCAAAAAATCCAATAGAAAAAGAACAGTATCTTCAACAAATGGTGCTGGCAAAACTGGATCTCCACATGCAGAAGATTAAAACTGGACCCGTGCTTGTCACCATGTACAAGAATTAATTCCAAATGGATTAAGGACCTTGATATAAGGCCAGAGACTATAAAAACCATAGTTGAAATGGTAGGGAACTCCCTCGAGCTTATCGGGCTAGGACAAGAGTTCCTAAAGAGACATCCAAAGGCACAGTCACTGCTACCAATTCTCAACAGTTGGGATTTGGTGAAATTAAAGAGCTTCTGTCCAGATAAAGAGATTGCAACATGAGCTCAAAGGCAACCCACAGAATGGGAAAAAAATCTTCACTAGCCACATATCTGATAGAGGTCTATTATCCAGAGTGCACAAAGAACTTAGAAAACTAAACACCAAGGAAACCAATGGCCCAATTAAAAAATGGGCCCTGGAACTTAAAAGAAACTTTAACAGGGATGAAATTAAAATGTCCAACAAATATCTGAAAAAATGCTCCACTTCCTTAGCCATCAGGGAAATGCAAATCAAAACTTCCCTGAGATATCACCTTAACCTGGTCAGGATGGCAAAAATCCACAATACAAACGCTGGAGAGGATGTGGAGAGAGGGGAACTCTTCTACATTGCTGGTGGGAATGCAGGCTCCTGCAGCCACTCTGGCGAGCCGTCTGGACATTCTTAAAGAAATTAAAGATTGAAATGTCATATGACCCTGCTATTCCAATTTTGGGAATAACCCCCCCATGCAGCAGAGGTTCACCTTGATAGCACAAGCACGACCATGTTCATAGCAGCACTGTTTACAATAGCAAAGTCATGGAATCAGCCCAAATGTCCAACAGTTGACGAGTGGATAAGGAAACAGTGGTACATCTATACAAAGGAGTACTACTCAGCCATCAAAAATGATGAAATACTGAAATTTGCCAGGAAATGGATGTTATTAGAAACAATTATATTAAGTGAAGTATCCCAGACCCAGAAAATTAAGCACCATATGTACTCCCCAATAAGTGGCTCCTAGTACCAAACTCACCCAGCCCACCTAGAGACACTCAAAGATAAATCTCTGTAATACCTACAGTAATTGCTAGGATCATGAACAGGAGGGATGGGGTAGGAGGGCCATACCAGAAACAAGGAGTGAAGGGACCATGTTACAGTAGAGAAAGTAGGCCTCCATCAAGGGCTGCAAGTAAGTAATGAGACATCTGGTTAAGTTCACAGAGTTTCGTTCCTGATCATTTACAACTGAGGGGGTAACAACAGAAGGGGAGGGCACATAGTCTGGCAGATAAGTAACCATTTTGCAAATGGGTGATTGACCCCTCCCTCACTGTGGTTTCCTACTTTTATTACATCTACCTTTGAATATACTCTTATAACAAGACTTTAGTTTAACAGTTTTTTATCTCTGGCCAGGGGTGAAATACAATACCCATCAGGATGGAGTGAGGGGCATTGCAAGAGCAGCAAAACTTCAAAAGAAAATCAACAAACCACAATCCAGAACTTCAGAGACTCTATATCACCCACCTAGAACTGGGCCAGCCTAATCTCTCCCCATCCTGAACCTCAGGGAAATTTGCAGAAGAGGGGATGGTAAGATTGTAAGGGCACAAGGATGGGAGGAGCAATGATATGTAAGGTACTCCACATAAGTTAGGGGCGAAGCAATCATAACTGGACTTTGCATGCCCTGTGCAATGTCCCACACATTATTGACCCCACAAAGTCTAGCATTTGCTAAAGGCACCAAGATCCTTGGAGGCAAGGAATTGACAGCCATAGTAGTATTCCTATGCTTAAGGGGAACACAGGAAAGAGTTCAGGGAAATGCCACTGGGTCCTGGTATGTCATTGGAGAGGAGGGCCCAGAGCAGAGTCAGGCATGCACATTAAAGGATTCTCTGGGGATGGGGGGGGGCACTGGGGGATGGTGAGAGAGGGGAGAGGGGAGGGGGAGTAGAGGGGTTGGGGGGAGGAAGAAGGAGGGAGGGAACCTGTGTACCTATTAATTTTGTATGAGTGGAAATAATTAAAAAATGTTAAAGGAAAAAAAATCCCTGCAAACAGATAGAAAGTAACCATTTCACAGACGGGTGATTGACCCCTCCCTTACCGCGGTTTCTTATTTTTATTACATATACCTTTGAATATACTCTTATAACAACACTCTAATTTAACAGGTCTTTATCTCTGGGCAGGGGGTGATATCCAATACCCATCAGGATAGAGCCAAGGGCATTGCGGAAGCAGCAAAACTGAAAAAAAAAATCAACAAACCATAATCCAGAACATCAGAGACTCTATATCAATCACCTGGAACTAGGCCAGCCTAATTTCTCCCCATCCTGAAGCTCAGGGACATTTGCGGAAGAGGGGGCGGTAAGATTGTAAGAGCACAAGGATGGGAGGAGCAATGATATGCAAGATACTCCACACAAGTTAGGGCTGAAGCAATAATATTTGGACTTTACATGCCCTGCGCAATGTCCAACACACTATTGACCTCACAAAGTCTAGCATTTGCTAAAGGCACTAGGATCCTGGGAGGCAAGGGATTGACAGTCACAGTAGTGTTCCTACGCTTAACAGGAACACAGGAAAGGGTTCTGGGAAGTGCTACTGGGTCCTTGCACCTCATCAGAGAGGAGGACCTAGAGGAGAGTTTGGCATGCACATTAAAGGATGCTGTGAGGGTGGGAGGGGGAGGCACTGGGTAATGGGGAGGGAAGGGGGAGGGAGGGAGCACAGGGGGATAGGGGGTTGGAGGGAAGGGGGGGGACCGGTGTACCTGTTAAGTTTGTATGGTGGAAATAAAAAAAATCCCTGCAAATAACATTATCAAGCACTTAGGACTCACCAACTTTGCAGCCTCCATGAAACTATACCCAGTGTGTGTTGGCCATTGACAAGTCAGAGTTGGCTTCTTATGGAAACTTCAGACAGAGTCTACCCTGGTGTATTTGCCCTGTCACCCAACTATTCCCAAGTGCTGACAAAAAAAAATCTGATGTGTTTTTGTTTCATCTGCCTCCATATACTTCAACCCTATAACTTGGTTTCGGATACTGGGGTGTGTCTGTGTGTGTGTGTTGGGGTTTTATATATGGATGGATATGTGTACATGTGGAGGCCAGAAGCTAGAGGACAACTTTTGGTATCATTTCACAATAGGCATCTAACTTTTTAAAACAAAGGCAGGGTTCTCATAGCCTGAAGCTTTCTGATTAGGCTGGTCTGACTGGCCATCAAGCCCTAGGGCTCCATCTGTCTCTCTAGCACAGGGATTACAAGTGATGGCACTATAACTGGCTTTTTTATATGGATGCTTGAGACTGGGCTCAGATCAATTTTGAGTAGTGAGCACTTTTACCAACTGATCAATCATTTTGAGAAAATTTTAATCCACAGAAGAATAACAAGCAGCAGAAGAAAGGCATGTGCAGAGAGCAGAACAACAAACATCACAAAGCATGACAGAGGTGCTAAGCCAGTGGCAGCAAAAGACAATGAGAAATTGGGCTAAAGTCACCAAACATCAGGGTAGAAAGCCCTAGTTCAGTAATTCTAGCCAGAAAGAAGATAATAGTGGGGAGTACCCAAGTAGTTTTTTAGCTCTTTAACAACATGTTGAGCTCCTCAAGGCCAGGTCCTGGTTCCCATGCAGCTACAATGACCATTCTGTATGGAATTCTTTCTGGCAGCCCCTTTCCTAAGACAACCTTACCTTCTTTTATTCTTTGCATATAAATTATTCATGGACATAAGTCTGTAGTAAGCGGTGCTATGGGGTCTGGGAGAACTATGGGAAATTTCAAATTGAAGAATGGATAGAAATACAATTTGAGAAATGAGTGGAGTTAGGTGACAATTGTGTATGCTGTGCTGAGCCAAGAGTTTCATCTTGCAGGGAGCCAATAAGCTTTTAAGGGCAACAGTTATGGTGGGTCAGATTCATCTTCTCATGGTGCAGGAGGAGTTTGAGATGAAAAATAACAGTCTGTACAGGAAATAATGAAGACACTTAGCCGCAATGGAGAAGAGTTGACTGTTGTAAGAAACTTTTCCTGGAGAGATGGTGTTGGTGAAAAGGGAATACAGGGAATTGGAAAGATAGGAAATAACCCTGCTTTGGTTTGAAATGTGAGTTGTCCCCACATCCTCATGTGCTTGAATACTTAGCTGTTGGCACCTTTAGGTGGTGGAATCTTTCTAGAGCAAAGCACATCACAGGGATTGAGCCTGTTAGGCCCACCCTGCTTTTGATAGTCTTGCTGTCTGCAGCTTGCTCTCAGCCTCCATGAAGTCTGCAGTGACTTAAGCCACTGCCAGCTGTTGTCATCCAACTATGCCTTTTCCACTATAATGGACCGTATCTTCCCTCTGGAACCATAAACCAAATAAATCTCCTTTTTCTCCCTTAAGTTGCTTAAGTTTGAATGTTGTCTCACAGCAGCAGAAAGAGTGACCAATACAGATCCTGACATATATGTGTGGGGGCTGATGGATAAAGAGAAACCAATACGAGGGAGTGACTTAAGAAACACCAGTTTTACCTTTCTGCCTGGGACACTTGGGGTCCAGGGAGGACACATTGTTCCTCCGGTAAATCCCTCCAGTTCACCCCCAGGCCTCAGGTCACATGCTCATCCCAGCTCCTCCCACCAGCCAGCCTGAGCAGCACCCAGTCTGCTCCAGGCTAGGGAGGGCCACTAGGCTGCACTCCAGGTCCCAGGTAAACTGCACCATCACTAGCACCTCTGCCCTTTCTACCTGGGATGCTCATGATCCAAGGAGGACACACTGATTCTCAGAATTCAACAGAGTCAAGAGAAAACCCAGGCAAAGCTCTAAGGGACAAAGGCCATACATCTGAAGTTCTCTAAAATCATCCTACCATATGGGAGAGATTCTTCACAGCCAGCCCAAAGACAAGTAAACCCTCTTTTTACCATCCTGTTCCCTTCAATTATTAGTCACTGTAGATTAACTTTTCCATATAGGAAAACATAAACTTCCAAAACATAAACTTCAGGGACAATACCACTCACCCTCACATATCACCAAGGTACTAAATCGTAAAAGTGCACTACCATACTAATATTCACGCTCTGTCCACTAAACCTGACTAATTGATGTACTAACAGTCTAATAGCATCTTTTAGAAAATAACAATAACAACAGAAAAGCGTACCCAACTCCAAGGCAAACACTAGTAATAACTGCTCGAGAGTAGTAATACCAACAAATTCAGTTAGTCAAAAACATGCAGAAACTGGAAGAAGGTCTTAAGAGATGAAACAACAATGCCCAAGTCAAAGTGCAAATCCATGAGAAACAAAATCCAAGAAAACAAATCTCCCACTGAAAGGATTAACCCCATAACTATAGATTCCAAACAGAACAAGTTCACAGAAAATAGCCTAGAAAGCCAGACCCAAGATAATGACTTTCAAAGCATTACCATGATCAATACTATGAAAGAGGAAATCTGGGAGGAGTTAAATAACCACATCAACCACTTTGAACAAGAATACAACAGACATTTGGAGGAGTTGAGAAAAACAGTTCAAGAAACAAAAATAGGCATAGAGCAGTTAAAACAGTCTCAAGCAGAGTTTAAAATTTGAACTAACAGACAACCTATCTTCAACCCAGAACTCAACAGAGAGTCTTATTAGCAGAACTAATGAAGCAGAAAATAGACCTGCGGATCTTGAAGACAAAGTGGAAGAATTAACCAGCTCAATGGAAGAGATTGTTAAAGCCAAAAAGATACTTGAGAGACATATTCGGGAGGTATGGGACACCCTGAAGAAGCCTAACATGCGCATTCATGGAATACCAGAGCAAGAATCCCATAATACCACACCTGAGGAAATATTTCAAATTATCATAAATGAAAACATCTCTCATCTAAAGAACGAGAGGCCCATCCAAATACAACAGGCATTTCCCCATCCCAAACAGATAGGACCAAAATAAAAACTCGCCATGCAAATAATAGTTAAAACACTCCACATTCAAGACAAAGAAAAAGTGCTGAGAGCTTCAAGGGGAAAAAAAAAAGTCACTTTTAAAGGTAAACCTATTAAAATAACAAATGATTTCTGAATGGAAACAGTAAAAGCAAGAAGAGCTTGGAAACACATATTTCAAGTATTGAATGAGCAAAAATATCAACCCAGGTTGATATACCCGGCAAAACTATTCGTCATGACTGAGGGGGAAAGACAAGTTTTCCAGCACAAAGACAACTTGAAGGCTTACATGTCTACCAAACCAGGCCTTCAAAAAATGCTAGAAAAGATACTCAAGCTTCAGGAAAAGAGCAAGCATATCCAGGAGGCAGAGGGGAAGTATAATACCACCAACACCTAAAAGCCAAATAATACACTTACGAAAGTCACTAAACATAAAAAGTGTCCAGAATTAAAAGTAATTTCTCCATTATAACATTAAATGTCAATGGTATTAACTCACCAATCAAGAGACACAGATTAGAAACTTAGATTAAAAATCACAACTCATCAATCTGCTGCCTGCAAGAAACGCAGCTCATCACAAAAGATAGGCACATCCTAACAATAAAAAGCTGGTCAAATATTCTGCAAGCTAGTGGAACCAGGAAACAGGCAAGGGTATATTATGCTATCGGAAGTGGACTTCAAACCCCCCAAAAATCATAAGAGACACAGATGGATACTACATTTTAGTCAAAGGCACAATTCACGAGGAAGACTTCACAATACTGAACACATTATGCACCTAATACGGGCCCCTCTACATTCATTAAGCAAATGCTACAGCATCTAAAGCAAGAAATCAATCTCAAAATGATAATTCTTGGGGATTTCAATATTGCCCTCTCAACATGGGACAGATCAACAGGTCAAAAACCTAACAGAGACACATTAGAACTTAAACAAACTCTTACTGAAATGGACCTTACAGATCTCTATTGAAATTTTTATCCATGCATCAAAGATTGCACATTTTTCTCAGCAGCATACAGAACTTTCTCCAAAATAGACAACATATTTGGTCACAAAACAAATCTCCATATATACAGGAAAGTTGAAATTCTAGCCTGTACCCTATCAGACAACCATGGTCTAAATCTTGACATCTGCAACACAACAAACAACAGAAAATACACTAATTCCTGGAAACTAAACACTATGATGCTGAAGGAGAACTGGATTCAGGAAGAAATTACAAAGGAAATTTAAGATTTCCTGGAAGCAAATGATAATGAAAATATAACTTACCAAAATTGTATTTCATCGTGAAAGTTGTCCTAAGAGGTAAGTTCATAGCCCTTAATGTCTACATCAATAAAATAGAAACATCACAAATAAATAACAATGCAGCTTAAAGCTTTAGAGACACAAGAGCAACCTGATCCCAAGAGCAGTAGAAGAGAGGAGATTAGCAAAATAAGGGGAGAAATATAGAAATTGAGATAAGGAAAATGATACAGAGAATCAACCAGTCAAAAAGCTGATTCTTTGAAAAATTCAATAAGATGGATACGCCCCTAGCTAAATTAACCAAAAAAAGAGAGAGAGAAAACCCAAATTAACAAAATTAGAAATGAAAAAGGAGTTATCACTACAGATGTCCAAGAAACTCGGAATATTATTACATCATATTTAAAAAACCTATACTCCATGAAGTTTGACAACATAAAAGAATTGGATGTAAATAAGCACAACTTACCTAAACTGAATCAGGAAGATCTGAATTATTTGAATAGTCCTATAACATATGAGATGAAGTAATCTCAAATCTTCCCACCAAAAAATGCCCTGGACTAGAGGGATTCAGCACAGAGTTCTACCAGACATTCAAGGAACAAATAACACCAATACTCCTTAAACTGTTCCATCAAATAGCAAAGGAAGGAATACAACCAAATTCTTTCTATGAAGCTAATATCATCTTAATCCCCAAACCTGATAAAGATACACTTAAAAAAGACCACTATAGACCAATTTCTTTGATGAACACAGATGCAAAGATTCTCAACAAATCCTTAGCAAATCAGATTCAAAAAGATATCAAAAAGATCATTCACAGGGACAAAGTAGGTTTTATTCCAGGTACACAAGATTGGTTCAACATACGCAAGTCAATAAACATAATTCACCATATTAACCAGTCCAAAATTCAAGACCACATGATACTCTCGATAGATACAGAAAAAGCTTTTGACAAGATCCAACAGCCTTTTATGATCAAACACCTAGAGAGAGTTGGAATGGAAGGAACCTTTATCAGTATAATAAAAGCTATATACAAAAAGCCAACAGCAAGGATTATACTCAATGGGGAAAAACTTGAAGCATTCCCACTTTGATCAGGAACTAGACAAGGCTGTCCACTCTCACCACTTCTATTCAATATTGTACTTGAAGTCTTAGCTGGAGCCAAAAGACAAGAAAGGGACATAAAAGGGATTCAAATCGGCAAGGAAGAAGTCAAGCTATCTCTATTTGCAGATGACATGATCTTATACCTGAGTGATCCTAAAAACTCCACCAGGAAACTCCTGGAACTAATTGAGAAGTTCAGCAGGTTAGCAGGATACAAAATAAATGCACAAAAATCAATGGCCTGCCTATATGCTCAAAGTGAAAGACCTGAAAAAGTCCTGAGAGAAACAATCCCATTTACTAGAGCCCCTAAGAAAACGAAATACCTTGGTATAAACCTAACCAAGGAAGTAAAAGACCTTTACAATGAAAACTATAAAACCTTGAAGAAAGAAATTACAGAGGACACCAGAATGTGGAAAAACCTCCCATGTTCCTGGATTGGCAGAATCAATATCATAAAAATGACCATCCTACCAAAGGCAATATACAGATTCAATGCTATGCTAATCAAAATCCAAAGCAATTCTTTAAAGAGGTGTAACTATTAAGTTTATATGAGCAGATATAATAATAATAATAATAATAATAATAATAATAATAATAATAATAATAAAAAGAATTTATGGTTGCCATGTGGGAACAAGTGAAGAGATCATAAATTTATGCTCTAAGTTTCTGTAAAGTATTAATAGAACAATGCTATCATTTGATGGAAATCTTAAGCACATTTTTCTTAATATGTTATGTTTTTTTTCAAATCAATATTTTGATGCACTGATTCTTTAGTGTAGCTATGTCATAATTACTACAAGTGTTTTCCTGTCAATTGATACTCAGATATTTATAATATTTCACATTATGAATGATGTCATGAGGAATATCTTCACAGTTATATTGTGAGAAATTATCTGAAAGAAAATCTTGCAAGTAGGATTTTAATATCATTATCATTGATTTCCATAGTATTATCATTACCAACATTATCACTCACAACTTTGTCAATAAGATGGTTAAAAAGTGTTGCTGGTTGAAATCGTGTTTTCTTCAACATAAATGAGGTTGACTTTTTAAATATTTCTCCCTGCCTATAGTAACTATACTATGTATATTAGATGTGTAACACTATATAATACTGCATATGTATGACTATAAGTATATGCAGGATATGTGATAATTATGTTGACTGCACTAATTAACATTGACAATTCTCAAAGTTTGACTAATTGAACCAAATTGATAACCATTAAAATTGAAGAAATTAAAAAAAACATATCAAAAAGATCATTCACAGGGATCAAGTAGGCTTTATTCCAGGCACACAAGGTTGGTTCAACATATGCAAATAAATAAAAGTAATTCATCATATAAACCAGTCCAACGTACAGGACCATGATACTCTCGATAGATGCAGAAAAAGCTTTTGACAAGATCCAACAGCTTTTTATGATCAAAACCCTAGAGATAGTTGGAATGGAAGGAACCTTTATCAATGTAATAAAAGCTGTATACAACAAGCTTTCAGCAAGGATTATACTCATTGGGGAAAAACTTGAAGCATTCCTGCTTCGATCAGGAACTGAACAAGTCTGTCCACTCTCACCACTTCTTGTGGCACTATTGATTCAGGAAAGTCCTAGCCCAGGCTCCCGAATCCAGGAGGTCTGGCTACAGATAAGCCTGAGAAGAAACCATACGGGTAGTGGGATGGACAACCAAATGGCAGGCGGATGAAAAACGAATGGGAAGGATGGATGAACAACTAATGGGAAACGGCCATCTAACCTGAAAAATCAGTAAATGGCTAAATGATTGGTGGCTGCTCTCCCCCTCCTCTGAGCAGAGGGGTGGCCACACCTGATTGGACCCCGACCCTATGTAAGCCCAAACACTTCCTGAGTAAAATTGAGGCTGCAGCCAACTCCTATTCTATGTACTGCTTCTTGCCTGACTCCCGGGGTCTGGGTGGTGACCCCGTTGGTGGCTCGCCCATTCACCTCAAACCCACGAGGCCCCACTGTTTCCCTCGTCCCCCAGACTGGTCCAGTGGGGGATTCGGAAACAATTTTATTCAATATTGTACTTGAAGTCTTAGCTGAAGCCATAAGACAAGAAAGGGACATAAGAGGGATTCAAATCGGCAAGGAAGAAGTCAAGCTATCCCTATTTGCAGATGACATGATCTTATACCTGATTGATCCCAAAAACTCCACCAGGAAGCTCCTGGAACTAATTGAGAAGTTCAGCAGGGTGGCAGGATACAAAGTAAATGTACAAAAATCAGTGGCCTTCCTATACGCCCAGAACAGAAGAAGTGAAAAAGCCTGGAGAGAAACAATCCCATTTACTATAGCCCCTAAAAAAATGAAATACCTTGGTATAAATCTAACCGAGGAATTAAGAGACCTTTAGGATGAAAACTTTAAAACCCTAAAGAAAGAAATTATAGAAGACACCAGAAGGTGGAAAGACCTCCCATGTTCCTGGATTTGCAGAATCAACATCATTAAAATGACCAATCCTACCAAAGGCAATATATAAATTCAATGCTATACCAATTAAAATCCCAAAGCAATTCTTTAAAGAGGTTGAACAAACAATCTCAAAATTCATATGGAGGCACAAAAGACCCAGGATAGCAAAAACAATCCTGAGTAACAAAAACACGGGTGGAGGTATCACCATACCAAACTTTAGTCTATACTACAAATCCATAGTTATATAAACAGGGGGCTGGAGAAGTGGCTCAGGAATTAAGCCTCCGCCTTGCAGGCAGAAGGTCCTGAGTTCGGATCCCAGATCCCACGTATAGATGCCTGCGCTTCTGGTCCTGGTAGGGCGGAGCCTGTGAATCCCCGGGCAGAAGGAGGTGGAGGCGTCCATGGTGGTTCACGAATTCGTCCGTGGTTCTACACATACACACACACACACACACACACACGCACGCATGTGCACACATACACACACACATGCACACAGTTGAATAAATAATAATAATTAAAAAAAAACAAATTAAAAAAAAAACAGCCTGGTACTGGCTCCAAAATAGACACACAGATCAATGGATAAGGGTTGAAGACCCAGATATAAGCCCAAACAAATAAAGCCATTTGATCTTTGACAAAGGGGCCCAAAAAATCCAATGGAAAAAGAACAGTATCTTCAACAAATGGTGCTGGCAAAACTGGTCTCCACATGCAGAAGATTAAAGCTGGACCCATACTTGTCACCATGTACAAGACTTAATTCCAAATGGATCAAGGACCTTAATATCAGGCCAGAGACTATAAAAACCATAGTTGAAAGGATAGGGAACTCCCTCGAGCTGATTGGGCTAGGCCAACATTTCCTAAACAGACATTCAATAGCACAGTCACTGCAACCAATTCTCAACAGATGGGATCTTGTGAAATTA
This sequence comes from Typhlomys cinereus, assembly GCA_023101885.1. Lineage (NCBI taxonomy): Eukaryota > Metazoa > Chordata > Mammalia > Rodentia > Platacanthomyidae > Typhlomys > Typhlomys cinereus. Next base: position 7,629,142 of record JALPQD010000051.1, read on the forward strand.
AAGAGCTTCTGTTCAGATAAGGAGATTGTAACAGCACAAAGGCAACCCACAGAATGGGAGATAATCTTCACTAACCACATATCTGATAGGGCTCTATTATCCAGAGTGCACAAAGAACTTAGAAAGCTAAACATCAAGGAAACAAATGGCCCAATTCAAAAAATGAGCCCTGGAACTTAAAAGAAACTTTACTAGGGATGAAATTAAAATGTCTAACCAATATCTTTAAAAAATGATCCACATTCTTTTTTTTTTCATTTGTCTATAAATATTGTTTATACATTTTTTATTATTATTTCAGCTCATACAAACTTAATAGGTACACCAGTTCCCTCCCTCCCTCCTCCTTCCCCCGAACCCCCTGTTCCCCCTCCCTTCACTCCTCCCTCTACATCCCCCAGTGCCTCCTGCCCCAATACCCGGAAAGTCCTTTCTTATGCATGCCTGACTCTCCTCTGGGCCCTCCTCTCCGATGATGTACAAGGACACAGTGGCCTTTCCCTGAACCCTTTCCCGTGTTCCCCTTAAGCATAGGAACACTACTGTGGCTGCCAATCCCTTGCCTCCAAGGATCTTGGTGCCTTTAGCAGATGCTAGACTATGTGAGGTCAATAGTGTGTTGGACATTGCGCAGGGCATGTAAAGTCCAATTATGATTGCTTCGGCCCTAACTAGTGTGGAGTATCTTGCAAATCATTGCTCCTCCCATTCTTTGCTTTTACACTCTTACCGCCCCCTCTTCCGCAAATGTCCCTGAGGATGGGGAGAGATTAAGCTGGCCTAGTTCTAGGTGGTTGATATAGAGTCTCTGAAGTTCTGGATTGTGGTTTGTTGATTTTCTTTTGCAGTTTTGCTGCTCCTGCAATGCCCTTTACTCCATCCTGGTGGGCATTGTATGTTACCCCCTGGCCAGAGACAAAAAGCTGTTTAACTGAAGTCTTATTATAAGAGCACATTCAAGGGCAGATGTAATAAAAGTAGGAAACCTTAGTGAGGGAGGGGTCAATCACCCATTTGCAAAATGGTTACTTTTTATCTGCCAGATTATATGCCCTCCCCATCTGGTGAGATCATACCCCCTTAGTTGCAAATGATCAGGAACAAACATCTGTGAACTTAACCAGGTGTCACATTACTTACTTGCAGTCCTTGATGGAGGCCTATTTTCTTTACTGTAACATGGTCACTTCTTTCCTTGTTTCTGGTGTGGCCCTCCAACCCCATCCCTCCAGTTCATAATCCTTGCAATTACTGTAGGTATTACATAGATTTACCGTTGAGTGTCTGAAAATGGGCTGGGTGGTACTAGGAGCCACATATTAGGGAGTACATATGGTGCTTAATTTTCTGGGTTTGGGATACTTCACTTAATATAATTGTTCCTAATAACATCCATTTCCTGGCAAATTCCAGTAATTCATTATTTTTGATGGCTGAGTAGTACTGCATTGTATAGAAGTACCACATTTTCCTTATCCATTCGTCAACTGTTGGACATTTGGGTTGATTCCATGACTTTGCTATTGTAAACAGTGCTGCTATGAACATGGTCGTGCTTGTGCTATAGAGGTTAACCTCTGATGTATGGGGGGTGGAATAGGAGGGTCATATGGCATTTCAATCTTTAATTTCTTTAAGAATCTCCAGACGGCTCGCCAGAGTGGCTGTATGAGCCTACATTTCCACCAGCAATGTAGCAGAGTTCCCCTCTCTCCACATCCTCTCCAGCACTTGTTGTTGTTTGTATTGTGGATTTTTGCAATCCTGACCGGGGTGAGATGATATCTCAGGGAGGTTTTGATTTGCATTTCCCTGATGGCTAAGGAAGTGGAGCATTTTTTCAGATATTTGTTAGACATTTTAATGTCATCCCTGGTAAAGTTTCTTTTAAGTTCCAGGGTCCATTTTTTAATTGGGCCATTGTCTTCCTTGGAGTTTAGTTTTCTATCTTCATTGTGCACTCTGGATAATAGAGCTCTATCAGATATGTGGTAAGTGAAGATTTTCTCCCATTCTGTGGGTTGCCTTTGAGCTCGTGTTACAATCTCTTTATCTGAACAGAAGCTCTTTAATTTCACAAGATCCCAACTGTTGAGTTTGGTAGCAGTGACTGTGCCATTGGATGTCTGTTTAGGAACCGTTGGCCTAGCCCAATCAGCTCGAGGGAGTTCCCTATCCTTTCAACTATGGTTTTTATAGTCTCTGGTCTTATATCAAGGTCCTTGATCCATTTGGAATTAAGTCTTGTACATGGTGACAAGTACGGGTCCAGCTTTAATCATCTGCATGTGGAGATCCAGTTTTGCCAGCACCATTTGTTAAAGATGCTGTTCTTTTTCCATTGGATTTTTTGGGCCCCTTTGTCAAAGACCAAATAGCTGTAATTTTGTGGGCTTATATCTGGGTCTTCAATCCTTATCCATTGATCCGTGTGTCTATATTGGAGCCAGTACAAGGCTGTTAGATATTTTCTGTGTCTGGGATACTTCACTCAAGTGGATTTGTAGTATAGACTAAGATTTGGTATGGTAATACCTCCAGCAGTGTTTTTGTTACTCAGGATTGTCTTTGCTATCCTGGGTCTTTTGTGCCTGCATATGAATTTTGAAATTGTTTGGTCAACTTCTTTGAAGAATTGCTTTGGGATTTTATTTGGTATAGCACTGAATTTATATATTGCCTTTGGTAGGATGGTCATTTTTACGATTTTGATTCTGCCAATCCAGGAACATGGGAGGTCTTTCCACCTTCTGGTGTCTTCTGCAATTTCTTTCTTTAGCGTTTTAAAGTTTTCATTGTAAAGGTCTTTTACCTCCTTGGTTAGGTTTATACCAAGGTATTTTTTTTTTTAGGGGCTATAGTAAATGGGATTGTTTCTCTCAAGCCTTTTTCATTTCTTTCATTCTAGGCATATAGGACGGCCTCTGATTTTTGCACATTTATTTTGTATCGTGCCACCCTGTTGAACTTCTCAATTAGTTCCAGGAGCTTCCTGGTGGAGTTTTTGGGATCACTCAGGTATAAGATCATATCATCTGCAAATAGGTGTTGCTTGACTTCTTCCTTGCCAATTTGAATCCCTCTTATGTCCCTTTCTTGTCTTATGGCTTCAGCAAACACTTCAAGTACAATATTGAATAGAAGTGGTGAGAGTGGACAGCCTTGTCTAATTCCTGATTGAAGTGGGAATGCTTCCAATTGTTCCCCAATGAGCATAATCCTTGCTTTGGGCTTGTCGTATACAGCTTTTATTATATTGATAAAGGTTCCTTCCATTCCTACTGTCTCTAGCGTTTCGATCATAAAAGCCTGTTGGATCTTGTCAAAAGCTTTTTCTGCATCTATTGAGAGTATCATGTGGTCTTGGTCTTTGGACTGGTTTACATGATGAATTACATTTATTGATTTGCGTATGTTGAACCAACCTTGTGTGCCGGGGATGAAGCCTATTTGGTCCCCGTGAATGATCTTTTTGATATTTTTTGATTCCGATTTGCTAAGACCTTGTTGAGAAACTTTGTGTCTGTGTTCATCCGAGTGATCGGCCTATAGTTTTCTTTTTAAGTGAATCTTTATTAGGTTTTGGGATTAAAACGATATTAGCTTCATAGAAAGAAATTTGGTAGTGTTCCTTCCTTTGCTATTTGATGGAACAGTTTAAGGAGTATTGGTGTTATTAACTCCTTAAATGTCTGGTAGAACTCTGTGCTGAATTCATCTGGTCCAGGACATTTTTTTGGTAGGAAGATTAGAGATTACTTCTTCAATTTCCTTATATGTTATAAGATTATTTAAATAATTCACAACTTCCTGATTCAATTCAGATAAGTTGTGTTTACTTAGAAATTCATCCATCTCTTGTGTGTTGTTAAATTTCACAGAGTATAAGTTTTTGAAATATGATGTTATAATTCTCTGGATTTCTTGGGTATCAGTAGTGAAAACTCCATGTTCATTTCTAATTTTGTTAATTTGGGTTTTCTCTCTCTTGCTTTTGGTTAATTAACTAGGGGTGTATCTATCTTATTGATTTTTTCAAAGAACCAGCTTTTTGACTGGTTGATTTTTTCTATCGTTTTCTTAGTCTCGATTTCAGATATTTCTCCCCTTATTTTGCTAATTTCCTCTCTTCTACTACTTTTGGGATCAGATTGCTCAAGTTTCTCTAAAGCTTTAAGCTGCATCGTTAAGTTATTCATTTCTGATGTTTCCATTTTTTTGATGTAGGCATTAAGAGCTATGAACTTACCTCTTAGGACAGCTTTCATTGTGTCCCACAGATTTTGGTAAGTTGTATTTTCATTATCATTCGCTCTCAGGAAATCTTGAATTTCCTTTTTAATTTCTTCATGAATCCAGTTCGCATTCAGCATTATATTGTTATGTTTCCAGGAGTTAGTGTATTTTCTCTTGTTTGTTGTGTTGTGTATGTCCAGCTTTAGGCCGTGGTGGTCTGATAGGGCACAGGTTAGAATTTCAACTTTTTTGTGTATCTGTAGATTCGTTTTGTGGCCCAATATGTGATCTATTTTGGAGAAAGTTCCATGTGCTGCTGAGAAAAATGTGTATTCCTTGGTGTGTAGGTGAAAAGTTCGATAGAGATCTGTAAGGTTCATTTCTTTAAGGGTTTGATTAAGTTCCAAAGTGTCTCTGTTAAGCTTTTGACCTGTTGATGTATCCCATGTTGAGAGGGCGGTGTTGAAGTCCCCAAGAATTATCATTTGGGGCTTGATTTCTTGCTTTAGACGCTGTAGGGCTTTCTTAATGAATGTGGAGGGGCCCGTATTGGGTGCATAAATGTTCAGTATTGTGAAGTCTTCCTGGTGAATTGTACCTGTGACTAAAATGTAGTATCCATCTGTGTCTCTTATGCTTTTCTTTGGTTTGAAGTCCACTTTGTCAGAAAGCATAATTTCTACCCCTGCCTGTTTCCTGGTTCCGTTAGCTTGTAAGATTTCGGACCAGCCTTTCATTCTTAGGATGTGCCTATCTCTTGTGGTGAGATGAGTTTCCTGAAAGCAGCAGATTGTTGGATTGTGGTTTTTAATCTAAGTTTGTAATCTGTGTCTCTTAATCGGTGAGTTAATACCATTGACATTTAATGTTATAATGGAGAAATTGTTTTTAATTCTGGACATTTTTTGTTTAGTAGATTTTGTAAGCATGTTGTTTGATATTCATGCTTTGGTGGTATTATACTTCCCTTCTGTCCTCCTGGATATGCTTGTTCTTATCTCCAAGCTTGAGTATAATTTCTAGCATTTTTTGAAGGCCTGATTTGGTAGACATGTAAGCCTCAAGTTGTCTTTGTGCTGGAGGGATCATGACAGATAGTCTAGGCAGGTATATCAGCCTGGGTTGACATTTTTGCATATATCTCTCCAATTCTTCTTGCTTTTACTATTTCCATTGAGAAGTCATTTGTTATTTTAATAAGTTTACCTTTAAAAGTGACTTTTTTTTCCCTTGAAGCTCTCAGCACCTTTTTTTGTCTTGAATGTGGAGTGTTTTGACTATTATTTGTCATGGTGAGTTTCTATTTTGATCTTATCTGTTTGGAGGGGCGAATGCCTCTTGTTCTTTAGATGAGGGAAGTTTTCATTTATGATAATTTGAAATATTTTCACAGGTGTGGTATTATGAGATTCTTGCTCTGGTATTCCATGAATGCTCATGTTAGTCTTCTTCAGGGTGTCCCATAACTCTTGAATATTCCTCTCAAGTATCTTTTTGGTTTTAACAACCTCTTCCATTGAGCTGGTTAATACTTCCACTTTGTCTTCAAGATCCGCAATTCTATTTTCTGCTTAATTGGTTCTGCTGATAAGACTGTCTGTTGAGTTCTGGGTTGAGGATAACTTGTCTTTTAGTCAATTTTAAACTCTGCCTGAAACGGTTTTAACTGTTTTATGCCTTTTTTTTTAAACATTTTTTATTATTATTTCCGCTCATACAAACTTAATAGGTAGACCAGTTCCCTCCCCCCTCCTCCCCCCGAACCCGCTGCTCCCCCTCCCTCCCTCCCCATCTCCCAGTGCCTCCCCTCCAATTCCCAGAGAGTCCATTATTGTGTATGCCTAACTCTCCTCTTGGTACTCCTTTCCGATGACATAAAAGGACCCAGTGGCATTTCCCTGAACCCTTTCTCGTGTTCCCCTTAAGCATAGGAACACTTCTGTGGCCATCAATCCCTTGCCTCAAAGGATCTTGGTGCCTTTAGCCGATGTTAGACGTTGTGAGGTCAATAGTGTGACGGACATGGCACAGGGCATGCAAAGTCCTATTATGATTGCTTCAACCCTATCTAGTGTGGAGACTCTTCAAATCATTGCTCCCCCCATCCTTTTGCTCTTACAATCTTACCGCCCCCTCTTCCACAGATGTCCCTGAGTTTCAGGATGGGGGGAGATTAGGCTGGCTAGTTCTATGTGGTTGATATAGCGTCTCTGAGGTTCTGGATTGTGGTTTGTTGATTTTCTTTTGCAGTTTTGCTGCTCCTGCAATGCCCTTCACTCCATCCCGATGGGCACTGTATGTCACCTCCTAGTCAGAGACAAAAAACTGTTAAACTGGAGTCTTGTTATAATAGCACATTCAAGGGTAGATGTAATAAAAGCAGGAAACCTCAGTGAGGGAGGGATCAGTCACCCATTTGCAAAATGATCTCTGTTCATCTGCCAGACTATATGCCCTCCCCTTCTGGTGAGATCATACCCCCTCAGTAGTACATGACCAGGAACGAACGTCTGTGAACTTAACCAGGTGTCACATTACTTACTTGCATTCCTTGGAGGTCGATTTTCTCTGCTGTAACATGGTCCCCTCTCTCCTTCTGTCTGGTGTGGCCCTCCAACCCCATCCCTCCTGTTCACAATCCTTGCAATTACCGTATTACATAGGTTTACCCTTGAGTGTCTCAATGTGGGCTGGGTGAGTTTGGTACTAGGAGCCACCTATTAGGGAGTACATACGGCACTTAACTTTCTGGGTTTGGGATACTTCACTTAATATAATTGTTTCTAATGACATCCATTTCCCAGCAAATTCCAGTAATTCATAATTTTTTGATGGCTGAGTAGTACTCCAGGTCCACAGTTTCCTTATCCACTCGACAACTGTTGGACATTTAGGTTGATTCCATGACTTTGCTATTGTAAACATTGCTGCTATGAACATGGTCATGCTTGTGCTATCGAGGCGAATCTCTGTTGCATGGGGGGTTATTCCCAAAAGTGGAATAGCAGGGTCATATGGCATTTCAATCTTTAATTTCTTTAAGAATCTCCAGACGGCTCGCCAGAGTGGCTGTATGAGCCTGCATTCCCACCAGCAATGTAGCAGAGTTCGCCTCTCTCCACATCCTCTCCAGCACTTGTTGTTGTTTGTATTGTGGATTTTTGCAATCCTGACCAGGGTGAGATGATATCTCAGGGAGGTTTTGATTTGCATTTCCCTGATGGCTAAGGAAGTGGAGCATTTTTTCAGATATTTGTTAGACATTTTAATTTCATCTCTGGTAAAATTTCTTTTAAGTTCTAGGGCCCATTTTTTAATTGGGCCATTGGTTTCCTTGGTGTTTAATTTTCTAAGTTCTTTGTGCACTCTGGATAGTAGAGCTCTATCAGATATGTGGTTAGTGAAGATTTTCTCCCATTCTGTGGGTTGCCTTTGAGCTCGTGTTACAATCTCTTTATCTGAACAGAAGCTTTTTAATTTCACAAGATCCCAACTGTTGAGAGTTGGTAGCAGTGACTGTGCCATTGGATATCTGTTTAGGAAATGTTGGCCTAGCCCAGTCAGCTCGAGGGAGTTCCCTATCCAGTTCAGTTATGATTTTTATAGTCTCTGGCCTGATATCAAGGTCCTTGATCCATTTGGAATTAAGTCTTGTACATGGTGACAAGTACGGGTCCAGCTTTAATCATCTGCATGTGGATATCCAGTTTTGCCAGCACCATTTGTTGAAGATGCTGTTCTTTTTCCATTGGATTCTTTGGGCCCCTTTGTCGAAGATCAAATGGCTGTATTTTTGTGGGCTTATATCTGGGTCCTCAACCCTTATCCATTGATCTGTGTGTCTATTTTGGAGCCAGTTCCAGGCTGTTTTTATAATTATGGATTTGTAATATAGACTAAGGTTCAGTGTGGTAATACCTCCAGCATGTGTTTTTGTTACTCAGGATTGTCTTTGCTATCCTAGGTCTTTTGTGCCTCCATATGAACTTTGAGATTGTTTGGTCAACTTCTTTGAAGAATTGCTTTGGGATTTTAATTGGTATAGCATTGAATTTGTATATTGCCTTTGGTAGAATGGTCATTTTTACGATTTTGATTCTGCCAATCATGGAGCATGGGAGGTCTTTCCACCTTCTGATGTCTTCAGCAATTTCTTTCTTTTGGGTTTTAAAGTTTTCATTGTAAAGGTCTTTTACCTCCCTGGTGGTGAGATGAGTTTCCTGAAGGCAGCAGATTGTTGGATTGTGGTTTTTAATCCAAGTTTGTAATCTGTGTCTCTTAATCGGTGAGTTAATACCATTGACATTTAATGTTATAATGGATAAATTATTTTTAATTCTGGACATTTTTTATGTTTAGTAGATTTTGTAAGCATATTGTTTGATATTTATGTTTTGGTGGTATTATACTTCCCTTCTGTCCTCCTGGATACGCTTGTTCTTTTCTTCAAGCTTGAGTATCAGTTCTAGGATTTTTTGAAGGCCTGGTTTGGTAGACATGTATCCCTTCAAGTTGTCTTTGTGCTGGAAAACTTTTCTTTCTCCCTCAATCATGACAGATAGTTTTGCCAGGTATATCAGTCTGGGTTGGCATTTTTGCTCATTTAATATTTGAAGTACGTCTCTCCAAGCTCTTCTTGCTTTTACTGTTTCCATTGAGTAGTTATTTGTTATTCTAATAGGTTTACCTTTAAAAGTGAGTTGCTTTTTTTTTCTTGAAGCTCTCAGCACCTTTTCTTTGTCTTGAATGTGGAGTGTTTTGACTATTATTTGCCGTGGCAATTTTCTATTTTGGTCGTATCTGTTTGGAGTGCGAAATGCCTCTTGTATTTGGATAGGCCTCTCATTCTTTAGTTGTGGGAAGTTTTCATTTATGATGAATTGAAATATTTCCTTCGGTGTGGTATTTTGGGATTCTTGTTCTGGTATTCCATGAATGCGCATGTTAGGCTTCTTCAGGGTGTCCCATATCTCTTGAATGTTCCTCTCCAGTATCTTTTTGGCTTTAACAATGTCTTCCATTGAGATGGTTAATTCTCCCACTTTGTCTTCAAGATCTGAAATTCTATTTTCTGCCTCATTTGTTCTGCTGATAAGACTCTCTGTTGAGTTTTGGGTTGAAGATAACTTGTCTTTTAGTTCAATTTTAAACTCTGCCTGAGACTGTTTTAATTCCTCCATACCTATTTTTGTTTCTTGAACTGTTTTTCTCAACTCCTCCAAGTGCCTGTTGTGTTCCTGTTCCAAGTGGTTGATACGGTTGTTTAACTCTTCACGGATTTCCTCTTTCACAGTATTAATCATGGTAAGGATCATACTCTGAATTTGGGTCTGGCTTTCATGGCTATTTTCTGTGGATTTGTTCTGGTCAGAATCCCTCATTATGGGATTGATTCTTTCGGCAGGAGATTGGTCTTCTTGGGTTTTGTTTCTCGTGGATCTGCACTTTGACTTGTACATTGTTGTTTTGTTTTTTAGGACCTTTCAGTTTCTGTGTTTTTCACTGAACTGATGTAGTTAGTATTGTTATGCTTGCCAGTTATTACTAGTGCTTACCTTGGATTGGGTATGTCTGTGTATTGTTATTATTATATCCTAGATGAGTCTACTAGGCTGTTAGTACGTCAGTTAAGTCAGGCTATGTTACCAGGGGGTGAATATTAGTTTGGTAGTGCACTTTTACCATTTAGTTTCTTGGTGAAATGTGGGGGTGAGTGGTGTACTCCCTGGAGTTGTATGTTGTAGGGTGGCTGTATGAGAAAGTTGATCTACAGCATTGATACTTTAAAGGATCAGTAAGGTGAAAAGAAAAAGTTTACTTATCTTTGGGCTGGATGAGAAGAAACTCACCCACGTGATATAATGATTGTAGTGGAGTCCAGATGTATGGCCTGTGCTCCCTTTGTTCCTTAGAATTTTGCTTGAGTTTCCTTTGGGCTCTATTGAATTCTGAGTAGCAGTGTGTCCTTCGTGGACCATGTGCGTAGGTCCCTGGTGGGCCAGAGAGGCAGAGGGTCTGATGTTGATGGCAGAATTCTTCACCTGGGACCTGGGAAGGTAGGTACGGAGAGGGGCGGGGTCCCGGGGGCAAAGCCGGCGGCCGCGCAGCGTGGTGCTGCTGGCTGGGCGGCTCCCGGGTGGGGGGTGGGGCTGGTCTGGGCTCTTTCACTCCCTGGCTCAATGGCAGAATTCTTTACCTGGGATCCAGGGGTGTGGCTAGGCGCACAGGGGGCAGGATGAGGGGCTTGGGTTCGGGTCGGGGCCCAGGCTAAGCCGCAGTCGGCCTGGGTGCTCGCCGCTGCCGGGACGCGTGGGGCTCCGGGTTGGTTGAGGGCTGGGCTGTCGCCTTTTTTTTTTCTTGCACTGTTGTTCTCAACTCTTCCAAGTGTCTGTCATGTTCCTGTTCAAAGTGGTAGATGCAGTTATTTAACTTCTCCTGGATTTCCTCTTTCATAATATTAATCATGGTAGTGATCATGCTTTGAATGTCATTATCTTGGGCCTGGCTTTCTTGGTTATTTTCTGTGAATTTGTTTTGGTTAGAATCTATCATTATAGGGTTAATTCTTTCAGTGGGAGATTTATTTTCTTGGGTTTTGTTTCCTATTGATCTGCACTTTGACTTGGGCCTTGTTTTGTCTCTTAAGACCTTTCAGTTTCTGTGTGTTTTTGTCTGAACTGATTGAGTTGGTATTACTATAGTCAGGCAGTTACTACTAGTGTTTGCCTTGGAGATGAGTACGTTTGTCTGTTGTTATTGTTATTTCCTAGATGATGCTATTAGACTGTTAGTACATCAATTAAGTCAGGTTTAGTAGACAGGATGAATATTAGTATGGTATTGCACTTTTACGATTATTATCTTGGTGATATGTGAGGGTGAATGGTATAATCCCTGAAGTTGTATATGTTTGGGGGTGGCTATGTGGAATTGTTAATCTACAGTGATTAATAATTGAAGGGAACAGGATGGTAAAAAGGGGGTTTACTTATCTTTGGGCCAGATGTGAAGAGTCTCTCTCATGTGATCGGATAATTTTAGAGGATTTCAGATGTATGGCCTTTGTCCCCTAGAGCTTTGCTTGAGTTTCCTTTGGACTCTGTTGAATTCTGAGGAGCAGTGTATCCTCCATACACCATGAGCGAGGGGCCTGGGTGCATCCGAGGGGCAGAGGGGCTGATGGCAATGGCAGAGCTCTTCACCTGGGATCTGGGGCACGGTCCACCCAAGCTCGGGTCAGCCTGGGTGTTGCGCAGGCTGTCTAGTGGGGGGGAGCTGGGACTAGCGTGTATACCTGGGGGCTGCTGGAACTTACCTGCAAAGGAGGTCTGGGAGTGAGCGTCCTGTCCCAGATGGCGGGAGGGACAGAGAGGTACTTTTTTTATTTTCTATTGAGGTCCTTGATGAATTGGATGAAACACACTGCTTGGTATGGCAGTTGGTCAGCCTTGATTCTAATGCTAATGAGCTCTTCTAGGCAAGTTCTCAGAGAAAATATTTTGCCTAATACCCGGAGAGGACACTTCATCAGCTACCTGGACATTCCTTAGTCCAGACAAGGTGACATATACAATGGAGCATCAACAGTCACTGTGCAGGACCACAGGCCTGTAAATGCCAGCATTCACGGTCATCTAAATGGGATCAGTAGGATTGTCACCAGGCTTAAGTTGGAGGGATCTCAGCAAGTGTAAAACTACACTGAGACAAATTTATTCTTGGCTAGACATGCTTATAAGTGCTTATAAGTGTTACACATAGGGAATAATTTGGAATCAGTGACCATAAAGACAATAAGAAGGAACAGCAAAATTTCATAAGAATAAGAAACACTGAAGAGAAAAGAAGTGCAAGGAAATACATAAAGACATCAGAAATTGTAAACAGCCAATGGTTGTAAACAGGAGAAATGTAAGGAAGTACATAAAGATATATGTGATTTACTACATTCACAGACAATCAGCAATTGTATACAGCTAGCAGTATCTAGAAGGACACATTTTCTACTGGAATTCCAGGAACAATGTGGACCTTAAGTTACTATAGTTTTAGGGGAAAAGCATGTCGAGCTGTGTGGTATCAATCTTCCCATTCTGTGTAGACCACAGGACGGACAACAGACACCAAAAAAGACTAAAAAGCAGGAGATAAGTCTCAAACTGGTCTGTGCTGCACCAGCCTGGTCCATGCTCAAGGAGTTCTGTGAAGCCCAGGAGCAGTCTCTACACAGACCCATTCTCTGGGCACTTCTGACACTCTCAACAGGATAAAGAATTGAGATCTTGGCTAGAACAGGAGCCATATTTTGTTCCCATCTTTCCACCAAATAAGAGAACTCCCTGACTCCTGTTCTGAGCTTTGGCTCTTCTACTGTTCAGTTCACATGACTAGCTTTGGAAAGTAGCAGAAAGGGTTCTGCATTCAAACTTGAAAGAAGATGCCAAAAGTGTGTCTTGAGTGGATTTGTATAAAGAATTCCTGACATCCTGCAATTAATATTCACAGTTTCAACTTAAGACACAAACAGAAGTTTCAGTCTACCACTTTGGTATTTGGCTGGTATACACAGAGTTGAACTATCTGTTGGAAAGTTTGCACAAGCCTTGTCTTGCTATTGGTAGTCTGTATTTATCTCCAATAAACCTCTCTAATGAAAGCTTCATCCTTGCTAGAGGCCAGAGTAATAGAATAGAAATTAAGTTATGCCTCCTTCCTTGATATTCTAAGATGATTTCAAAGTATTTTCAGATGACAAAACACTCTTCATTTCCATAATTGTATTTATGTACAATCAGAAAAAGGTAGAAAGGGATGGAAGAATTTGAGAAAGAGACCTTCCAAGGGTGGGTGGGGAAGAGGAGAGCTCACTTAGCATTGACTGTCATTGTATATACTTATCACAGTCTTGAGAGCAAAAGAAGCATAGATGGTAGCTTTGCTTGCTGTCACGTTTACAAAAGCAAGAAGATCAAAGACAGGAAAATTAAGAGCTTATGGGCAGAGAAGGAAACCTCTCACTCTGGATTTATAACTCACTTGATTATATTCCCTGATGACTGGCAACCAAAAATTTCGATATAACTATAAATTAAAAATTGCCTGAAAAGATGATGCTCATTTTTTTAAAAAAAAATCTCAAACAAGGATATTAATTCATCAGGTCCAGAAGTATGTTAGTACAAACTCATCTCTAAGTCTAAAGAATGTACCTCTTAAAACTATCTTATAATTTTGTTTATAAAAGCACATTTTTTATTTTTTGCATTCTTGTGTGTGTGTATGTGTGTGTGTATCAGAAGGCACTGTATATGACTGTGGAGACCTAAGGATGACTTCAGGAATCACCCTGGATTGTGCTACCTCCTCTTTGGTTTGCTTTCTGAGGTCAGAAGGACAGCTCTGCCTGGCATTTTTATGTAGGATCTGAGATCCGAACCCCTGAGCCATCTCTCCAGCCCCCACAAGTACATTCTTTAAGAAAAAAAGTATGTTGTAAGTTACATCTTTTGAGAAATGTAGCCTAGAAAGCCACGGTACAAAAGCATGATCAAAGGCTTAGCAGGAACTTCCATCAGATTCTTTTGTTTTCTTTCTCCACATATGTACAATATTATAATGGTTGGGGGAAAAAACCAGACCATGAATTAGGAGATTTTCTACTCTCATTTGGATGTGTTGGGGGCAATTTTCAGCTTACTCCTCTTTCTGATAGTCATTGTGAATAAATTTGAGGGGTTCTTTCTCCATCTGTGCCAGCTAGATATAACTATCTCCTGGCAATAGAAGGCTGGACTTTGGGCACATCTGTGATGAATTGACAGTTAAGGCAAGCCCTAAGCAAGTTTATGTAAGATGTCAAGTTGATGAAGTAAGACTCAGTCCACAGTGGCTGGAAACTTTCACTGGACAAGTGGATGAGATTTAGTAAGTTGGTGTCATGGTTTGAATGTGAGTTGCCCCCACAGGTTTTTATTTTTGAATCCTTAGCTGATGTTAATATCTGGGAAAGTTGGGACACCTTTAGAAAGTAGACCCCTGCTGGAAGAAGGCATATTGCAGGGGGCAGGCCTTGGGGTTCAATAGCCCAGCCATGCTTTCTCAGTTTGTTCTTGTGCTCTCTGCTTTTCTGATGGCTATGATAACCTGAACCAATCTTCTACTTCTGCTTCCAGTCATGCTCTCTGCTATGCAATTCTGCCACAATGGAGATATATATCATCTCTGGAACCATAAGTCAAATAACCATAAGTCAAATAAATTTCCCTTTCTTCCCTTAAGTTATGTCTGAGTGTTGTCTCATAGCAATAAGAGAAAAGTTGCTAAGGTCGGGCCATAGCCTGGATCTGGAACCTGCTTGGTAGACAAGGAGTCAGTGGAGAAATGGAGAACAGCTAGACACCCAGCTCACGGCTGAGTGAATCTAAACTCATTTATTAAAATTTTAGCAGAGTTTTTATAAGAAAATCCAGGGTAAAGGGCAAAGAATGTGTCTCTATGCCCATAGGGAAAACATCAAAGAAAAGCATGGCCAAATTCTTTACAGGATTATGTAAAACGTGTTCATTCCAGGTAACAAAGAAAAGGCAAGAGTGGCATTTGTTTGTTGTGGGAGACCAGATGTGATGTCTCCAGGTAGAGTTAAAGCAGGCATGACACTAGTTGCTAAAAGGGAAACAAACAATGTATGCCTCAAAGTAGAGTTACCGCGTTTATGTATTAACATCAAATGTATAAAGAAGGAACTGTAACCTAGCTAGTCCTGAGGGGGGAAAAAAAAGATCTAAGCACAAATAGGAGGTAAACACAATTCCTAGAGGAAGGAATTCTTCTGCCAAAGGCAAAACTTAATTTACAGAGGGAGAGGACCCTATCACCTAGCAACTGCCCATTTAGATGTTAATGTGTCATTCCCCAGAGAGCAGGCTTTAGACCTGACAACCCTCACATATATCATATTTATTTTAAACAATACCATGTCCTTTTTCCAGAAAATGCTTCCTTGAAGCAATTTTCTCCATATTATGACCCTGTCAGAATAATATGGTTAGATGAGGATGCGTCAAAAAGTAACTGCAATAGCTGGCATATTTTGGCATACTCTAGCAGACTCACACAGTTTGGCAAATAGTAGGCTTGAGCTTTCAGTGGTTATGGTGTGGCTAGTTCCCTTGGCTTCTATTGCCAACTTTCCTGCCAAATTGGAATATGAACTGTAGCTAGAATCATAAGCAAGAATAAAATCTCTTGTTCCCTTAGGTTGTTTCGTCATGACTTTATCAGCAACATGCAGAAAAACTGAAATAACATCTCTCCCCCCTAATTAAACTGAGGCATGTCCTTTCCCTCATCTCCATTTTATAAACTTTCTGGCTTTGTTTTAGTCCAACTTTTCTGTGGGACAGCAAGTTCTAGCTTTACCTGACTAGTGATCACTGATGACAGTGTAGGACTGAATCTCAAGCCACCACTGACAGTGAAAGATTGGTGTCCTCATAGGAGGAAAGCATGTCCCCCATTTCTGCTTCTTTTTATGAGAAGTCAACACCATGTTCATAATGTTCATTCCTATTAAAGAACTTCTCTTCTCATGTAAAAAAATTTCCCAGGTAAGCACCTGATTCTCTAGGTTCAATGATATATCTCAACACTAGAAAAAGTTCTAGTGGGGAGAAAAATTTTACTAACATGATACTCTTTTGTAAGTTTGATAAATTTTTAAACAATACAAAATTCCCAGGATATTCAAATAGTCAACAGCCTCTTATTTAAGTTTCAGGTGGAAAAAAGTAATCTAAAGATGGCTTATTTTAAGATATTATTGTGATTACTGCCACCAAGTTCTACTGGTTCCTAACAACTGCATATAGCTAGTCATTTAACTCAGTTATTGGAAATATCTTCAGCTATTAATATTGTTGTGAATAGTGCAAGGTTAAAAGTGTAAATACAGTATGTACACTTCCCAGATTCATGTCTTTTTTCTCTCACATTTTTTCCTAATCATATAAGCTCAATAGGTACTCCATCCTCTCCCTTCTTCCCCTCCCCTTCCCAGTCATTCCCCTTTGCACTCTCCCCCCTTCTTTTCACACCTCTCCCTCTCTCTCTTCCTATGCCTCCCCCTTCCCTCTCCCATCCTCTGGAGCACCCTTTTGTGTGAATGCCAAACCTCTCTCTGAGTCCTGCACCCTAATGAGGGGTAAAGACTCAGTGGCATAGCCCAGAGCCCCTTCTTGGGCTCCCTGTTAGCATGGGAACCCTATTATGATTGTTTAATCCCTTGCCTTTAAGGATCCTACTGCCTGGAGTCTTCTCCCCTATGATCCATGCTAAACTTTGGGGGGGGGTCATTGACATGTCAGACATTGTGCAGGTCAGGCAAAGTCCAATTCTGGCTGCTGCAGCCCTAACTTGTATGGAGTATCTTGCATATCGTTGATCCTCCCCATCTTTAGGCTCTTACAATCTTGCTGTCCCCTCTTCCTCAAGGTTCCCCGAGCTTTAGGATAAGGAGAGATTTGGTTTGTCTGGTTCCAGGTGATTATTTGGTGTCCTGAATTATGGTTTGTTGTTGTTTTTACTTTTGCTGTTTCTGTACTTCTCTTGGCTGCATACTGATTGGTATGGAAGGTCACCTCTTAACCAAAGACAAAAGACTGTTTACATGAAGAACTTAATATAAGAGGAGACTCAAAGGTAGATAGAAGAATAGAAGTAGGACACAGCAGTGCATGTGGGGGGGGGGTCAGTGTCCCATTTGTGAGATGGTTACCATCTGTTGGGCCTGCTCAGGAATAACAATGGTCTGGGAGTGAGTGAGCAGGGCATGGCTTAGCACATGGGACCAAAGATGGCACTGGGAGCTAGTGTCCTAGGTGTAACCCTGATCACATTACAGAGAGCCCTAATTGGCTTATAGGAGCTGGCATAGACATATGTTTAGTTTGATTTATGCAACCTGTATGCTATGCTGACCATTAAGGTAATTGGTTGCCTGTTTTGTGCTCTCTGGTTCTTTGTCTCTATAAGCTGATTTGTTATCCCCAATAAACGGAGATTTTGCTCTGACAAACTCCCTGTCTGTGGTTGAGTCTCTGGAGGACTGAGGCTGAGGTAAGGGTGGTCAGGCTTTACTTATCTTTGTCATCGCAACCAGCAGCTGTGTAATTGAATGAGTGAATGAGTGAGTGAGTGAGTCTCACCTTGATAAACTCCCTGCTGTGTCCAGGGTCCTCTGGATTTGGGTGAGAGGGTGAAGGACCTGCAGCACATTTGCCTTTTTCCGCCCCAACGGCCCTGGAGTCATCACAGTGTGTGTATGGGAAAATCAGCCCCACAACCATCTATCTGCCAGTCCCTATACTCGCCCTCATTGGTGAGATCAAGCCTATTCAGTGACAAGTGACCAGAAAGGGAAGTGAGAGTGAGCTGCACCAGATATCTTGCTACTTACATGCAATACTTGATGGTGACCTATTTTCTTTACTGAAGCGTGATCCCTTATCTCCTTTTTTTAGGAGGCTTTCCTTCCCCTTCCCTCCTGTTTATAATCTTTGTGATTATAATAGGTATTACAGAGATTTACCTTTGAATATGTCATTAAGTGGGTTTGGAACTAGGATCCACCTATTGGAGTACACACGGTGTCTAACTTTCTGTGTCTGAGACACTTCACTCAATACAATTTTTTTCTAATTTCATCCATTTTCCAGCAAATTTCATTAACTCATCCTTTTTGATGAATTATTTTGATAAATGTACCACACTGTAAAGGTTGTCAAGCTTAAAACCTGCTCTCTGGAGAATGACACATTAGCATCTAAAATGGACAGTTGTTAGGTGGATTCCTCTCTTTGGAAGTTGAGTTTTGCCTCTTGTCTGCATAGACAATGGCAGGTGAATTCCTTCTTCTGGGAGTTGAGTTTACCTCCTCCTGGCTGTTCTTAGATGGCTTTTGTTCTCAGAACTGGTGAGGTTAAAAACTTCACCTTACAGTTCTGTTGGGCCTGCCTAGGGATAACAGTCTGGGAGGGAGTGAGCAGGGCATGGGTTAGCACATGGGACCAAAGATGGCACTGGGAGCTAGTGTCCTAGGCTAGTAACCCTGATCACATTACAGAGAGCCCTAATTGGTTCATAGGAGCCAACATAGATTTATGTTTAGTCTGACTTATGCAGAGTATGTGCTGTGCTGACCATTAAGGTAATTGACTGCTTGTTTCACGTGCTCTGGTTCTTTGTCTATATAAGCTGATTTGTTACTCCCGATAAACCGAGATCTTGTCTGACAAACTCCCCGTCTGTTGCTGAGTCTCTGGAGTGCTGAGGCGGAGGTGCCGGCAGTCAGGCTTTACTTATCTTCGTCATCACAGCCAGCAGCTGTGTAACTGAGTGAGTGAATGAGTGAGTGAGTGAGTCTCACCTTGACAGACTCCCTGCTGTGTCCAGAGTCCCCTGGATTTGGGTGAGGGGGTAAAGGGTCTGCAGCATGTTTGTGTTTCTCTGCCCTGATGGCCTGGAGTTGTCACAGTGTGTGCCTGGGAAAATCAGCCCAGCACCTGGTGTCCCATGTGAGTGGGCTTCTCAAAATGGGTGGAGCTAAGCAGACTTAAGGGTAAGTGAAAACTTGGGAAATATGGGGAATTCAACATGCAAGGATAAAACAGTGCCAGCAGCACTGGGATCTATACAAAGAAGCCAGGGTTTAAAGGTTACAAGCTCTGCTATTTCAGAAATGTGGCAAACAGCCCTTGAATTAGCACCTTGGATCCAATCGGATAATGTGTTTTCGTCCACCATGTGGACTCGGGTGAAGAGTCTAGCCAAAAAGCGGAAGGAACATTTTGGAGTGTCCCCATCTCCAGGATTTTACTGCATTGTTTTTGCCCTTGAGGCAGCGTTCCTTCAGGATCTAATCCAGCCTCCACCAGAGGCAAAGGCAAAAGGGGTAGGGGAGGAGCTGCCAGAGCTGCGGTTTCTAGCTCCCTGAGCAACTCTGGGCAGGCCCCAGCTGCCGGAGCCGAAAACAAGCCATCCAGGGTGCCCTTCTGCTGGGCCAGCACAGTGGGGTGGGGAGTGCAGCAGAGATTTTGCCCAGCCACCAGCCGGGGTCACTGAGCAGCAGCTCAAGGAAACCCTCTGTGGGAACACAGGGCAGCAGGGCCGGGAAAGTAGTGAGAAGCAGCCAGAGCAGCTTCTAGCTCCCCACACAACTTCGGAGCTGCCGCAGCAGAGCAGAGATTCTGCTGGGCCACCTGCTAGGGACACAGGGAAGCAGGGCGCGGAAAGCCTTTATGGGCCTGGGGAAAGCAGTGGGGAGCTGGCCAGTCACTTAGAGGGATTCACACTGGCCTACAGTGCCCCAGCACTGTGCGTTTTCGCTCAAGAAAGCTTGTGCAAAGCCGCTGACCAAGCGGGCGGAACTGTCAGAACTCCTAGAACTTGTAGACACTGAGAGCAAGACTCAGAGAGGGGGCGGGGCTGCATGCCTGGAGACCTGCAGGTTGGGGAGTGGCCAGAGATGGTGCCTGGCACTGGCAGTTCCTTCCATCCAGATTTAGCTCTACTCATGGGGGAGGGGCTGCACACAGTCCAGGAGCTGGAAAATAATGCAAGTGAACAACTGTGAAGTGGGACTGGTCTGCGAAGGTGGACTGGTCTGTGAAGTGGGACTGGTCTGGGGAGTGGGACTGGTCTGAGGAGTGCCACTGGGACCCGTCAGCAGTATCCAGACTTAGCTCCCCTCAAAAGGGAACAGGGTACAGGCAGGCTAGATGAGAACCCTCCCCCACTTGTCCTCACCAAAATTTCTCCCAAATCAGCACTCGGGTACACTGGTCCCTATCAGGCTAAAGCAGGGAATCCGGAGCTGGAGCCCAAATGTATTGAGAACCTAGATACAGAGGGCAATCGCCCTACAGTATGGTACCCCTGGGAAGCAAAGAAATTAAAGAGGACAACATAGAAAAAACTAGATAAGGTCCCTCTGGTGTGCCAATAGCAGGCATTGTACAAAAACCTGGAGAGCCCCCACCCTCACCCCCAGCACCCAGGAAGAAGAAAGTGCCATCAATCACCATTACTCAGGGGAGTGTTGAGGAAGGCTAGTGCAAACTCATCAATTCCCTGTCAGGAGGATGGGGACTCTCTCTGTGTTTATCTAAGCTTGATTTAAAACAGCTTTTGCCCCTCATCCACTGGGGGGGGACCACAAAAACTGTCTGTTGTTCTGCGTACTTTGCCTGTGATAAAAATAGGACAACTGATCTAGGACTTAATTTGAAAACAGAAAACAAAAGGAAGAAAGAGCCACAAAACAAAGAAATTAAAACTTGATATTTGCCTAAGGAGATAGGTAGAAAATTACGAGGCATGCCCAAACAGACCAACCCAAGACCCCTTCCGACAGGGGAGAGATAAAAAGATGCTTTGTGAATGACCAGACTGGGCACTTTGAGACAGTTACAAGCACAGGAAGCTTTCGTGTGGCCTATGTCCCAAACATGAGAATTTCCACTGGAGGAAAGATTGCCCCCCGAATCCCAGGACCCAGGGGTCAAGCACCCTGGTGAAGATCAATGAAATGGCCTGAAACTCTTAGCTTCCCTCCAATGGGAAAAAGGAGTTTGCCTCTGATATCCAGCAAAAGAAGGCCCAAAAATGCCAGGTTGAGCATCTCGTGAGAATCTTGGGTTTTACATGCAAATGGCAAGCCTCTGTTTCTAGACTAGGGAGCACAAAATTCCAGTGCTCAACTTCCTTCCTAGGCTTTTGTCAATCTTTGATTTTACAAGAATGTTAATGATCAGGAAAATGAAAGGTTCATCAGTCACTCACAATGTTGCTTTTAGACATTCCCTCATTTAATAAAACAAAATAGACAGTTCACATGGTTTTAAACAGGTTTTAAGATGTGATCATAGAGATTCACAGCTGCCAGAGGAAAAAGGTCTTCAGTATTTAGATTATTTCTTGGTTTTACACTAGACAAAGACAATGACTATGGTAAGGTAACAGGTTTCTTTACTAACTCTTGCCTGTACCCACAGTAAAATTACTAAGCTTATTTGGTGTATCCCATGTGCCTTTCCAGTTACAATGGTTTAATCTTTGTGTAGATCTTAAAAGTTTAATCTGTGTTTTGTCTTTTTTATAGGGACCTTAAAATAATAGAGCCATATCCCAGCACTTGTTAAATAAGGATGCCAGGCTGCTCTCACACTCAATGCCTCATCTCAGCAGGAAGCAGTTATCATCGACACTTATCCCCTGAACAGTCTGGATCCTCAAATAGGCTAGAGGTAAAATAGGCAATTTAGAACAGCATGCTGGGATGGATCTCTCAAGGTCTTTGAAAGTCTTTAAAATTCCAAAAATGATATCCCTCTCTGCTAGATAACCCCATACCCAACTAAATTAAAGGTCCAATTATTAAAACAAAAAGAGGGAGTAATCCCACACCAACAGCTAGGGTTGGCATTATTTACCATCAACATTTTAAATTTTCAAAAAGTCAATCTGGGTTTAACCTAACATCTAGAAAAAAATGTTCTTTTAATAAGTATATTGCTTAAATGTTTTCTCAGCACATCTCTCAACATGTGCTCTGGTTCTTTGTCTATATAAGCTGATTTATTACCCCCAATAAACCGAGATCTTGTCTGACAAACTCCCCGTCCGTTGCCAAGTCTCTGGAGTGCTGAGGCAGAGGTGCAGGCGGTCAGGCTTTACTTATCTTCATCATCACAGCCAGCAGCTGTGTAACTTAGTGAGTGAATGAGTCTTGCCTTGACAGACTCCCTGCCGTGTCCAGAGTCCCCTGGATTTGGATGAGGGAATAAAGGGCCTGCAGCACGTTCATGTTTTTCTGCCCCGACGGCCTGGAGTCATCACAGTTATGTGCCTGGGAAAATCAGCCCAACACAGTTCCTTCCCTAGATATTTGAGATATGTTAATGCATGGACCAAGTAACTCTGCTTTGAGACATTCATTGTCCATTCCCTTTTCACAACTAAGTGTCAAGCCTGCTTTAACTCTACCTGGAGACAACATATCTGGTCCCACACAACAAGTAGATGTCACTCCTGCCTTTTCTTTGTTAGTGGGAATGTATACATTTTACATAATTCTGTAAAGAATTTGGCCCTGCTTTTCTTTAATTGTTTTCCTACAAATACTCATGAATTGTCTTAGATAATGGAGGACATCCTAGGCTCTCTCTGACTGGATGCCTGATAAACTTGTACAGCTTCCACTTCTGTTTTCTGCATGTAATTCTGGGTTTATGCTGGTTTGTGAGTCCAGACACCATATTTTCATTATCCATTCATCAACTATTGAGCGTTTGGGTTGATTCCATGACTTTGCTATTATAAATAGTGCTGTAATGAACATGGTTGTGCTCATGTCACTGTAGTGAATTTCTGAAATTTGGGGGATTATTCCCAGACGTGTTACAGCAGAGTCATATGGCATTTCAATCTTTAACATTTTTAGAAATCGCCACACTGATCATCAGAGTGGTTGTAGAACCCTGCATTCCCAGCAGCAATGTAGAAGAGTTCTCTTCTCTCCACATCCTCTCCAGCATTTGGTGTTGCTTGTATTGTGGATTTTGTGCTATCCTGCCCAGGGTGAGATGATATCTTAGGGAAGTTTTGATTTGCAATTCCCTGATGGCAAGGATGTGCAGAATTTTTAAAAATATTTGTTAGACTTTTCAATTTTGTCCCTGGAAAAATTTCTTTTGAGTTCCAAGGCCCATTTTTTAAAATTATTTATTTAATTGTGCATGTGTGCGTGTGTGTGTGTGTGTATGTGTGTAAAGCCACTGGTGAATTTGGAAACCACCATGGACTGCCTCCACCTCCTCCTTGTTTACTCTGCCTTACCTGGACCAGAAATGCAGGCTGCTACCATTTCTGCTGAGATCCATTTTTTAATTGGGACTTTTAGCTCTTTGGTGTTTAGTTTTTTAAATTCTTTGTGCACTCTGGTTAATAGAGCTCTATCAGATATGTGGTTAGTGAAGATTTTTTCCCATTCTATGGGTTGCCTATTTGCTTGGTTTACAATATCTTTATTTGAACAGAAGCTCTTTAATTTCACCAGATCCCAACTGTTGAGTGTTGGTTCTAATGCCTGTGTTATTGGATTTCTGTTTAGGAAATGTTAGCCTAGCCCAATCAGCTTGAGAGAGTTCCCTACACTTTCAACTAGAGTTTTTATAGTCTCTGGCCTGATATTAAGGTTCTTGATCCACTGGGAATTAATTTTTGTGCATGGTAATAAGTACAGGTCCAGTTTTAATCTTCTACATGTAGATATCTAGTTTTGCCAGCACCATTTGTTGAAGATGCTGTTCTTCTTCCATTGAGTTTTTTGGGCACCTTTGCCAAAGATCAAATGGCTGTAATTGTGTGGACTTACATCTGGTCTTCAATCCTTATCCATTGATCTTTGTGTCTATTTTGGAGCCAATAACAGGTTGCTTTTATTACTATCGATTTGTAGTATAGATTAAGGTTTGGTATGGTGATACCTGCAGCAGTGTTTTTGTTACTCAGGATTGTTTTTGTTATCCTGGGCCTTTTGTGCTTCCATATGAATTTTGAGGTTGTTTGTTCATTTCTATAAAGAATTGCTTGGGGATTTTGATTGGTTTAGCATTGAATTTGTATATGTTTTTGGTCAGATGGTCATGTTTATGATGTTGATTCTGCCAATCCAGGAACATGGGAGGTCTTTCCATCTTCTGGTGTCTTCTGTACTTTCTTTTTTAGGCTTTTAAGGTTTTCATTATAAAGGTCTCTTACTTCTTTGGTTAGATTATACCAAGGTATTTCATTGTTTTAGGGGCTATAGTAAATAAGACTGTTTCTCTTAGGACTTTTTCACTTTTTTCTTTCTTTTTTTTAAAGATTTTTTTTCTCCTTTTTTTTATTAAAAATTTAATTATACATTTTAAAATTTTTTACCAGTTCCCTCCCTCCCCCCTCCTCCCCCCGAACCCCCTCCTCCCCCCTCCCCTTCCCCCAGTGCCTCCCCCCCAATTCCCAGAGAGTCCTTTATTGTGTACGCCTAACTCTCCACTGGGTCCTCCTCTCCGATGACATATAAGGACACAGTGGCATTTCCATAAGCCCTTTCTCTTGTTCCCCTTAAGCATAAGATCACTACTATGGCTGTCAATCCCTTGCCTCCAGGGGTCTCGGTGCCCTTAACAGATGCTAGACTTTATGAGGGCAACAGTGCGCTGGACATTGCGCAGGGCATGCAAAGTCCCATTATGATTGCTTTGGCCCCAACTATTGTTGAGAATCTTGCAAATCGTTGCTCCTCCCATCCTTTTGCTCTTACAATCTTACCGCCCCCTCTTCCGCAAATGTCCCTGAGCTCCAGGATGGGGAGAGATTAGGCTGGCCTAGTTGGGGCTGGAGAGGTGGCTCAGGGGTTAAGCCTCCGCCTTGCAGGCGGAAGGTCCTGAGTTCGGATCCCAGATCCCAGCTATAGACGCCGGGCGGAAGCGGGGATGGCCTGTACTTCTGGCCCTGGTAAGGCGGAGCCTGTGAATCCCGGGGCAGAAGGAAGTGGAGGCGTCCATGGTGGTTCGCGAATTCGTCCGTGGTTCTACACATACACAGACACACACGTGCACGCACACACACACACACACACACACACACACACACACGAGCGCGCACGAACATGCGCACAGTTGAATAAATAATAATAAAAAAAAATTAAAAAAAAGATAAAATTGGTTACACTAGCTTTGGGGGGCTGGAGAGATAGCTCAGGGGTTAGGACTTTCTCTCACAAGCAGAAGGTTCTGAGTTCGGATCCCAGGTCCCACGTTAAAAACAAAAAAACAAAAAAACAAAAAAACAAAAAAAAATCAAAAAAAATCTCTTTTTTTTTAAAGATTTTTTACTCCTTATTTTTATTTTTTTATTATCATTTTTATTCAATTGTGCGTGTGTGCATGTGTGTATGTGTGTGCACGTGTGTGTATGTATGTGTGTGTATATATGTGTGTGTGTGTGTGTGTGTGTGTGTGTGTGTATGAATTTGGGAACCACGATGGACCGCCTCTATCTCCTAGTTTACTCTGCCCCAGGATTCACAGGCTCCGCCCTACCAGGATCAGAAACGCAGGCCACCCCTACTTCCACCCAGTGTCTATACGTGGGATCTGGGATCCGAACTCAGGACCTTCTGCCTGCAAGGCAGAGGCTTAATCCCTGAGCCACCTCTCCAGCCCCCTTTTTCATTTTTTTATCCATGGTTTATAAGAAGGACAGTGATTTTTGCACGGTTATTTTCTAACCTAACACTCTACTGAAGTTATGTATTGTTAGTTGCAGAAGTTTCCCGCTGAAGTTTTTGGGATCACTCAGGATCATGTCATCTGCAAATAGAGATAACTTGACTTCTTCCTTGCCAGTTTGAATCTCTTTTATCTCACTTTCTTGTCTTATGGCTTCAGCTATGACTTCAAGTAAAATATTGAATATAAGTGGTGAGAGTGGACAGCCTTGTCCAGTTCCTGATTGAAGTGGGAATGCTTCAAGTTTTTCCCCATTGAGTAAAATCCTTGCTGTTGGTTTGTTGTATACACCTTTTATTATATTGATAAAGGTTCCTTCCATTCCAACTGTCTCTAGGGTTTTGATCATAAAAGGCTGTTGGATCTTGTCAAAAGCTTTTTCTGCATCTATCGAGAGTATCGAGAGAGGTGTGGTCTTGGTCTTTGGATTGGTTTATATGATGGATTACGTTTATCATTTTGCATATGTTGAACCAATCTTGTGTGCCTGGGATAAAGTCTACTTGATCACAGTGAATGATCTTTTTGATATGTTTTTGAATCTGGTTTGCTAAGATTTTGTTGAGAATCTTTGCATCTGTGTTCTTCAAAGACATTGGCCTATAGTTTTCTCTTTCAAGTGTATCCTTATTAGGTTTTGGAATTAGTATTATATTAACTTAATAGAAAGGAATTGAAAGTTTTCTTTCTTTTGCTATTTTATGGAACAGTTAAGGAATATTGGTGTTAGTTATTCTTTAAATGTCTGGTAGAATTCTGTGCTGAATCCATTTGTCCAGGACATTTTTTGGTGGGAAGATTCAAGATTACTTCATCAATTCCTCATTTGTTACAGACTATTTAAATAATTCAAAACATCATCATTATATTTAGGTAAGTTGTGCTTATTCAGGAATTCATTCAGTTCTTTCATGTTATCAAATTTCATGGAGTATAAGTTTTGAAATATGACGTTATAATTCTCTGAATTTCTTGGGTATCAGTTGTGATAACTCCATTTTCATTTCTAATTTTGTTAATTTGGGTTTTCTCTCTTTGATTTTGGTTAATATAGCTAAGGGTGTATCAATGTTATTCATTTTTTTAAAGAACCAGCTTTTCATCTGGTTGATTCTTTGTATCATTTTCCTTATCTCAATTTCAGATATTTCTCTCCTGATTTTGCTAATCTCCTCTCTTCTACTGCTTTTGGGATTGGATTGCTGTTGTGTCTCTAAAGGTTTAAGCCACATTGTTAAGTTATTTACTTGTCATGTTTTCATTTTTTTGATATAGGCATTAAGAGCAATAAACTTACCTCTTAGGACAGCTTTCACTGTGTCCCAGAGATTTGGATATATTGTATTTTCATTATTGTTCACTTCTAGGAAATCTTGAATTTCCTTTTTAATTTCTTTCTGAACCCATTTCTCATTCAGCATCATAGTGTTTAATTTCCAAGAGTTAGTGTATTTTCTGATGTTTGTTTTTTTTGTGGATGTCAAGCCTTAGACCTTAGACCATGGTAGTCTGACAGGGTACAGGCTAGAATTTCAACTTTCCTGTATATGTGGAGATTCATTTTGTGACCCAATATGTGATCTATTTTAGAGAAAGTTCCGTGGGCTGCTGAGAAGAATGTGTATTCCTTGGTGCTTGGATGGAAGGTCTGATAGAGATCTGTAAGGTCCATTTTTGTAAGGGTTTGATTTAGTTCCAATGTGTCTCTGTTGAATTTTTGGCTTGTTGATCTATCCCATGTTGAGAGTGCAGTATTGAAATCCTCAAGTATTATCATTTTGGGATTGATTTTTTGTTTTAGATGTTGTAGCATTTGCTTAATGACTGTGGAGGTGCCCATATTAGTTGTGTATATGTTTAGTATTGTGAAGTCTTTCTGCTGAATTGTTCCTGTGACTGAAATGTAATATCCTTCTGTATCTCTTATGATTTTCTTTGGTTTGAGGTCCATAATTGCTACCCCTGCTTGTTTCCTGGTTCCACTAACTTGAAGAATTTTAGAATGTGCCTATTTTTTGTGGTGAGATGTGTTTCCTAAAGGCAGCAGATGGATGGGTTTTGATTTCTAATCCATGTTTGTAACCTCTGTCTTTTAATTGGTGAGTTAATTCCATTGACATTTAGTGTTATAATGGAGAAATTATTTTTAATTCCTGACTTTTTTGTGTTTAATGAATTTCATAAGCATATTATTTAGCTTGTAAATTGTGGTGGTATTATACTTCCCTTCTGTTCTCCTGGATATGCTTGTTCTTTTTTTCAAGCTTGATAGTCTTTTCCAACGTTTTTTGAAGGCCTGGTTTGGTGGTCATGTAAGCCTTCAAGTTTTCTTTATGGTAGAAAACTTTTCTTTCATTTTTGATCATGACTGATAGTTTTCCTGGGTATATCAGCCTGGGTTGACATTCATGCTCATTCAATACTAGAAATATGTCTCTCCAAGCTCTTCTGGCTTTTGCTGTTTCCATTGAAAAATCATTTGCTATTTTCATAGGTTTACCTTTAAAAGTGACTTTTTTCTCTTGAAGCTCTTAGCACATTCTCTTTGACTTCTTTGTGTAGTGTTTTGACTATCATTTGCCATGGCAAATTTCTATGTTGGTCATATCTGTTTGGGGTGCAAAATGCCTCTTGTATTTGGATGGACTCTTTTAAATGTGGAAAGTTTTCCTTTATGATAATTTGAAAAATTCCTCAGGTGTGGTATTTTGGGATTCTTGTTCTGGTATTCCATGACTGTGCATCTTAGCCTTCTTCAAGGTGTCCTACAACTCTTGAATATTCTTCTCAAGTATCTTTTTGGCTTTAACAACCTCTTTGATTGAACTGGTTAGTTCTTCCACTTCATCTTTGTTGCAATAAGTCTGCATTGTTGTTGATAAATGACCATCAAATGGCTTAAGGAAACAAGGGGTTTATTGTCTCTTATGATTATCTGGTAACAGCTCTCAGTCCAGCTTGATAGGAATGCTCACACCAACACCAAAGCTAAGGGAACTGGCCACACCATCTCTACATAACAGCTGAGAGAGTGATGATCCATACTTTCCAGACCAGCATATCTGCCCAAGTGTACAAAAGGATGCCAATTTCCTCAACCAGCTCTCAGTATTTTATTCACCTGTTCAGGGCCTAGTCCCACACACCATAGACTGGGCCTTCCCTATCAGCTAGACAATCTCTTGCAAGTTTGCTTTGGGTTTAACTCAACCATTAATTCTACAAATGTGCCTGGGGCTCAAGCCCTCAACTGTCAAGTTGACACCTGTACCTAATGATATTATTCAAGATCTGATATTCTATTTTCTGCTTCATTAGTTCTGCTGATAAGACTCTGCTGAGTTCTGGGTTGAAAATAGTTTGTGTTTTAGTTCAAGTTTAAACTCTGCTTGAGAATGCTTTAACTGCTCTATGCCTTTTTTTGTTTCTTCAACTGCTTTTCTCATCTCCTCCAAATGCCTGCTGTGATTCTGTTCAAGTGCCTGGGGTGTGGTCTAGGCAGCTAGGTTATGTAACTCCTCCCGGATTTCCTCTTTCATTGTTTTGATCATAGTAAAGATAAAGTCTTGAAAATCATTATCTTGATTATGGCTTTCTTGGCTATTTTGTCTGTTTGTTCTGGTTGGATTCCATCATTATGAGGTTGATTGTTTTTGTAGGAAAGTGTTGCCTTGGATTTTGTTTCTCGTGGATTTACACTGTGGCCTGAGCATTTTGTTTTATCTCTTATGTCCTTTTTGTTTTTGTGTGTTCTTGGCTGAATTGAATTAGACAGTATTACTACACTTGAGCAGTTATTGCTAGTGTTTGCCTTGGAGTTGGTATGCCTGTCAAGTGTTGGTGTTATTTCCTAGATGAAACTCTTGGACTATTAGTATGTAACTAGGGTGGGTTCAGTAGACAGGGATTGAAGATTAGTATGGTAGTGCACTTTTTAGGTTTACTTCCTTGGTGACATGTGAGGATGAATGATATAGCCCCCAAGGTTGTTTGGGTTTTTGGGTGGCTATATGGAAGTGTTAAACTACAGTGACTAATAATTGAGAGGAAGAAGATGGTAAAAGGGTTTACTTATCTTAGAGCTAGATGTGAAGATTCTCTCACATATGATGGGATGATTTTAGAAGACCTTGGATGAATGGTGTTGGTCCACTAGCCCTTTGCTTGGGTTTTCTTTGGACTCTGTTGAATTCTGAGGACCAGAGAATCTGCCCTGGGACTGAGGAGGAGGGAGTCTACCCAGTCAATGTCTATGTCCAGGTCTAGTTCCAGGTCCTGGGAAGAAAGGCAGAGGAGCCAGTATGGTTTGCAGATGATCTGAGGCCTGGGGTGTGGTCTAGGCAGCTTACCTGAGGAGGAAGGAGTCCACCCTGGTCTGGGTCCATGGCAGAAGGCCCATATAGAAGTCTTTACACTACATTACTTAGACAATTCACTAAAGCACAATTTCTTTATCTTTGAAATGGGATACTAATAGCATGTTCCTTGTAGAGCTGTTGGAGGAGTAGGAAGCTTTATAGAGCAAGACAATTGCCACAATGCTGAAATGCTACATTTCTCCTGTCATGCTCCTCAAGTGATGTAGGTAACATATAGAGAGGTAGGTAACACATAGAGGAGGAAAATATATGTTAATCAATTGAAAATATTTTTAAACAAATGGATACTAAAAAGGTAAATCAATGTTAATGTCATTTTTATACAATTCCATAGTCTTTAGTTTACTCTAGTCCACAGTCTTTATCACTTTATTTTTTCTTTACAATAGACTTTATTTTTAAGAATAGTTATAGATTTATAAAACAATCTCAGAAGAGATTGTTACAGAGAGTTCATATATAATCAAATGTAGTGTTTCTTTAAGGCTGTCATTTTATATTAGGATGATCCATTTGTTACATTCATGAATAAATATTCATACAAAATTATTAGTGTTCATGCTTTACATGGATCTCCTTAATTTTTATCTAATAACCTTTTTGGATTCCATCCAGGATACCACATTACCACATTAGTTATTGTGGTACCTGAACCTAAGAAATGCCATTTATATATGTTCCCATTTTATACTTGTTCACTTCTCCGCACCATGAAAAACCGCACCATGTCAAATGCTATACATAGACTGCCTGACCCAACTGTGTATGTGACCCTAGCCACAAACAGTCAGCTCCAAATTAGAGAACACTCTAATTAAAGTATTAGAGGTATTAGAAACGGCTGGTGGGTGGAGCTGAACAATCTCCACTTGCCAACCCCATTTTTGATTCTATTTAATCAATCATGTATCTTTTAGGTTAGAAACCCCCTCCCCCTACAGAAATAGTCTGTAAAGAATATGTAAAACAAAGACTGGGGTTCTTGTTCCAGATCTGCCGTGCCAGTGATGGGGAGTCTGAGTTTGAGCTTGTTTTGCATAATAAAGTTCCTCATGTGTTTGCAGCGGTGTCAATTCTGTGGTAGTCTCTTGGGATCTTGGAATCTGGGCACAACAATTATCATATATTTTTAATCTTCTCTTGGTTATGATATGTTCTCAGACATTCTTTGTTTCTGACAATCTTGGTAGTTTGAGCTGTAGTGATTAAGATACCTTTCTATGGGAATTTGTCTTTGTTTTTCTGATGATTAGATTGTGATTGTAAATTTTCGTGAGGAGCATCATGTAGATAAAAATGTCATGCAGTAAGCTCTGCTCCCACCAACCCCCAGAACCCCAGTCCAAATAATTCAGTTCAGTGAAAAACGCACAGAAATTGAAAGAAGATCTGAAGAGTTAAAACAACAGTGCCCAAGTCAAAGTGCAAATCAATGAGAAACACCACTCAAGTAAACAAATCTCCCACTGAAGGAATTAATCCAATAATGTTAGACTCCAACCAGAACAAACCCACAGAAAATGGCGAAGAAAGACTGACCCAGGATAACGACTTTCAAAACATAATCATTACCATGTTCAATACTATGAAAGAGGAAATCCGGGAGGAATTAAATAATCGAATCAATCACTTTGAAGAGGAACACAACAGACACTTGGAGGAGTTGAGAAAAATAGTACAAGAAACAAAAACAGGCATAGAGCAGTTAAAACAGACTCAAGCAGAGTTTAAAACTGAGCTAAAAGACAAGTTATCTTCAACCTAGAACTCCACAGAGAGTCTTATCAGCAGAACTAATGGAGCAGAAAACAGAATTTCAGACCTTGAAGATAAAGTGGGAGTATTAACCAGCTCAATGGAAGAGGTTGTTAAAGCCAAAAAGATACTTGAGAGAAATATTCAAGAAATACAGGTTACCCTAAAGAAGCCTAAGATGCGTATTCATGGAATACCAGAGCAAGAATCTCAAAATACCACACCTGAGGAAATTTTTCTAATGATCATCAAGGAAAACTTCCCTCATCTAAAAAAAGAGAGGCCCATCCATATACAAGAGGCATTCCGCACCCCAAACAAATATGACCAAAATAGAAGCTTGCCATGGCAAATAATAGTTAAAACATTCCACATTCAAGATAAAGAACTGGTGCTGAGAGCTTCAAGGGAGAAAAAACAAGTCACTTTTAAAGGTAAACCTATTGAAATAACAAATGACTTCTCAGTCGAAACAGTAAAAGCAAGAAGAGCTTGGAGAGACATACTTCAAGTATTGAATGAGCAAAAATATCAACCCAGGCTGATATACCCCACAAAACTATCCATCATGATTGAGGGAGAAAGAAAAATCTTCCAGCACAAAGACAACTTGAAGGGATACATATCCAAAAACCAGGCCTTCAAAAAATGCTAGAAATGATACTCAAGCTTGGAAAAAAAAGAGGTATATCTGGGAGAGGAGAAGGGAAGTATAACACCATTAAAAGCGAAGCAATATACTTACAAAAACTACTAAACATAATAAATGTCTCGAATTAAAAATAGTTTCTCCATTATAACACTAAATGTTAATGGAATTAACTCACCGATCAAGAGACACAGATTACAAATTTGGATTAAAAATCACAATCCATCAATCTGCTGCCTGCAGGAAACCCATCTCACCATAAAAGATAGGCACGCCCTAAAAATAAAAGGCTGGTCAACAATTCTACAAGCTAATGAAGCAGAAAAAAAGGCAGGGGTAGCCATTACGCTATCGGACAAAGTGGACTTCAAACCAAAGAAAATCATAAGAGACACGGATGGATACTACATTTTAGTCACAGGTACAATTCACCAGGAAGACTTCACAATACTGAACATATATGCACCCAAGATGGCCCCTCCCACATTCATTAAGCAAACCCTACAACATCTAAAGCGAGAAATCAATCCCAAAACGATAATTCTTTGGGATTTCAATACCACCATCTCAACATGGGATAGATCTACAGGTAAAAAAAATTAACAGAGACACTTTGAAGCTTAACCAAACCCTTACTGAAATGGATCTTACAGATCTCTATTGTACTTTTCATCCACGCATCAAAGAATACACATTTTTCTCAGGAGCACACAGAACTTTCACCAAAATAGATCACATATCGAGCCACAAAACGAATCTCCACATATGCAGGAATGTTGAAATTCTAGCCTGGATCTTATCAGACCACCACGGCTTAAAGCTTGACATCCACAACACAACAAGCAACAGACAATACAGTAACTCCTGGAAACTTAACACTATGATGCTGAATGAGAACTGGATTCAGGAAGAAATTACAAAGCAAATTCAAGATTTCCTGAAAGTGAACAATAATGAAAATACAGTTTACTAAAATCTCTGGGACACAATGAAAGCTGTCCTAAGAGGTAAGTTCATAGCTCTTAATGCCTACATCAAAAAAAATAGAAACATCAGAAATAACTTAACAATGCAGCTAACTTTAGAGACACTAAAGCAATGTGATCCCAAAATCAGTAGAAAGGAGGAGATTAGCAAAATAAGGGGAGAAATATCTGAAATCGAGATTAGGAAAACAATAGAGAAAATCAACCAGTCAAAAAGCTGTTTTTTTGAAAAAATTGGTAAGATTGATACACCCCTAGCTAAATTAACTAAGAGCAAGAGAGAGAAAACCCAAATTAAAAAAATTAGAAATGAAAATGGAGTTATCAGTACTGATACCCAAGAAATCCAGAGAATTATAACGTCATATTTCAAAAACTTATACTCCGAGAAATTTGACAACACAAAAGAGATGGAGGAATTCCTATGTAAACACAACTTATCTAAATTGAATCAGGAAGTTGTGAATTATCTAAATAGTCCTATAACATATGAGGAAATTGAGGAAGTGATCTCAAATCTTCCCACCAAAAAATGTCCTGGACCAGATGGATTCAGCACAGAGTTCTACCAGACATTTAAGAAGTTAATAACATAAATGTGCAAAAATCAGAGGCCTTCCTATATGCCCAGAATGAAAGAAGTGAAAAAGCCTTGAGAGAAACCATACCATTTACTATAACCCCTAAAAAATTGAAATACCTTGGTATAAACCTAACTAAGGAGGTAAAAGACCTTTACAATGAAAACTTTAAAACCCTAAAGAAAGAAATTGCAGAAGACACCAGAAGGTGGAAAGACCTCCCTTGTTCCTGGATTGGCAGAATCAACATTGTAAAAATGACCATCCTACCAAAGGCAATATACAGATTCAATGCTATACCAATCAAAATCCCAAAGCAATTCTTCAAAGAAGTTGACCAAATAATCTCAAAGTTCATATGGAGGCACAAAAGACCCAGGACAGCAAAAACAATCCTGAGTAACAAAAACACAGCTGGAGGTATTACCATACCAAACCTAAGTCTATACTACAAATCCATAGTTATAAAGACAGCCTGGTACTGGCTCCAAAATAGACACACAGATCAATGGATAAGGATTGAAGACCCAGATATAAGCCCACGAAGTTACAGCCATTTGGTCTTTGACAAAGGGGCCCAAAGAATCCAATGGAAAAAGAACAGCATCTTCAACAAATGGTGCTGGCAAAACTGGATCTCCACATGCAGAAGATTAAAGCTGGACCCATACTTGTCACCATGTACAAGACTTAATTCCAAATGGATCAAGGACCTTGATATCAGGCCAGAGACTTTAAAAACCATAGTTGAAAGGATAGGGAACTCCCTCGAGCTGATTGGGCTAGGCCAACACTTCCTAAACAGACATCCAATGGCACAATCACTGCTACCAACTCTCAACAGTTGGGATCTTGTGAAATTAAAGAGCTTCTGTTCAGATAAAGAGATTGTCACACGAGCTCAAAGGCAACCCACAGAATGGGAGAAAATCTTCACTAACCACATATCTGACAGAGCTCTACTGTCCAGAGTGCACAAAGAACTTAGAAAATTAAACTCCAAGGAAAACACTGGCCCAATTAAAAAATGGGCCCTGGAACTTCAAAGAAACTTTACCA
Source organism: Typhlomys cinereus (assembly GCA_023101885.1). Lineage (NCBI taxonomy): Eukaryota > Metazoa > Chordata > Mammalia > Rodentia > Platacanthomyidae > Typhlomys > Typhlomys cinereus. Next base: position 7,664,116 of record JALPQD010000051.1, read on the forward strand.
GAGATGAAATTAAAATGTCTAACAATTATCTTAAAAAATGCTCCACTTCCTTCGCCATCAGGGAAATGCAAATCAAAACTTCTCTGAGATATCATCTCACCCCGGTCAGGATGGCAAAAATCCACAATACAAACAACGACAAATGCTGGAGAGGATGTGGAGAGAGGGGAACTCTCCTACATTGTTGGTGGGAATGCAGGCTCATACAGCCACTCTGGCGAGCCGTCTGGAGATTCTTAAAAAAATTAAAGATTGAAATGCCGTATGACCCTGCTATCCCACTTTTGGGAATAACCCCCCATGCAGCAGAGGTTCGCCTCAATAGCACAAGCTCGACCATGTTCATAGCAGCACTGTTTACAATAGCAAAGTCATGGAATCAACCTAAATGTCCAACAGTTGACGAGTGGATAAGGAAACTGTGGTACATCTATACAATGGAGTACTACTCAGCCATCAAAAATGATGAATTACTGGAATTTGCTGGGAAATGGATGTCATTAGAAAGAATTATATTAAGTGAAGTATCCCAAACCCAGAAAATTAAGCGCCGTATGTACTCCCTAATAGGTGGCTCCTAGTACCAAACTCACCCAGCTCACATTGAGACACTCAAAAGTAAACCTATGTAACACAGTAATTGCAAGGATTATGAACAAGAGAGATGGGTTAGGAGGGCCACACCAGAAACAAGGAGAGAGGAGACCATGTTACAGCAGTGAAAATAGGCCTCCATCAAGGTCTGCAAGTAAGTAATGAGAAACCTGGTTAAGTTCACAGACGTTCTCTCCTGATCTCACCAGAAGGGGAGGGCATATAGTCTAGCAGATAAAAAGTAATCATTTTGCAAATAGGTGATGGACCCCTCCCTCAGTGAGGTTTCCTACTCTTATTACATCTACCCTTGAATGTGCTATTACAACAAGACTCCAGTTTAACAGCTTTTTGTCTCTGGCCAGGGGGTGACATACAGTGCCCAGCAGAATGGAGTGAAGGGAATTGCAGGAGCAGCAAAACTGCAAAAGAAAATCAACAAACCACAATCCAGAACTTCAGAGACTCTATATCAATCACATAGAACTAGGACAGCCTAATCTCTCCCCATCCTGGAGCTCAGGGACATTTGCGGAAGAGGGGGCGGTAAGATTGTAAGAGCAAAAGGATGGGAGGATCAACGATTTGCAAGATTCTCAACAATAGTTGGGGCCAAAGCAATCATAATGGGACTTGGCATGCCCTGCGCAATGTCCAGTGCACTGTTGCCCTCATAAAGTCTAGCATCTGTTAAGGGCACCGAGACCCCTGGAGGCAAGGGATTGACAGCCATAGTAGTGATCTTATGCTTAAGGGGAACAAGAGAAAGGGCTTATGGAAATGCCACTGGGTCCTTATATGTCATCGGAGAGGAGGACCCAGTGGAGAGTTAGGCGTACACAATAAAGGACTCTCTGGGAATTGGGGGGGAGGCACTGGGGGAAGGAGAGGGGGAGGAGGGGGGAGGGAGGGAACTGGTAAAAAATTTTAAAATGTATAATTAAATTTTTAATAAAAAAAGAAGTTAATAACACCAATAATCCTTAAACTGTTCCACCAAATAGCAAAGGAAGGAACACTACCAAATTCCTTCTATGAAGTTAATATCGTCTTAGTCCCAAAACCTAATAAAGATACACTTAAAAAAGAAAACTATAGGCCAATCTCTCTGATGAACACAGATGCAAAGATTCTCAATAAAGTATTAGCAAATCGGATTAAAAAACATATCAAAAAGATCATTCATGGGGATGGAGTAGGCTTTATCCCCGGCATACAAGGTTGGTTCAACATACGCAAATCAATAAATGTAATTCACCATATAAATGAGTCCAACGTTAAAGACCACATGATACTCTCGATAGATGCAGAAAAAGCTTTTGACAAGATCCAACAGCCCTTTATGATCAAAACCCTAGAAAAGCTTGAAATGGAAGGAACCTTTATCAATATAATAAAAGCTGTATAAAACAAGCCAACAGCAAGGATTATACTCAATGGGGAAAAACTTGAAGCATTCCCACTTCGATCAGGAACTAGACAAGGCTGTCCACTCTCACCACTTCTTTTCAATATAGTACTTGAAGTTTTAGCTGAAGCCACAAGACAAGAAAGGGACATAAAAGCGATTCAAATCAGCAAGGAAGAAGTCATGTTATCTCTATTTGCAGATGACATGATCCTATACCTGAGTGATCCCAAAAACTCCAACATGAAGCTCCTGGAACTAATACAGAAATTCAGCAGGGTGGTAGGATACAAAATAAAATGTGCAAAAATCAGAGGCTTTCCTATATGCCCAGAATGAATGAAGTGAAAAAGCCCTAAGAGAGCCAATCCCATTTACTATAGCCCCTAAAAAAATGAAATACCTTGGTATAAACCTAACCAAGGAGGTAAAATCCTTTACAATGAAAACTTTAAAACCCTACAGAAAGAAATAGCAGAAGACACCAGAAGGTGGAAAGACCTCTGTGTTCCTGGATTGACAGAATCAACATCATAAAAATGACCATCCTACCAAAGGCAATATACAAATTCAACACTATACCAATTAAAATCCGAAAGCAATTCTTCAAAGAAGTTGACCAAACAATCTCAAAACTCATATGGAGGCACAAAAGACCCAGGACAGCAAAGACAATCCTGAGTAACAAAAACACTGCTGGAGGTATTACCATACCAAACCTTAGTCTATACTACAAATCCATAATTATAAAAACAGCCTGGTACTGGCTCCAAAATAGACACACAGATCAATGGATAAGGATTGAAGACCCAGATATAAGCCCACAAAAATACAGCCATTTGATCTTTGACAAAGGGGCCCAAAAAAAATCCAGTGGAAAAAGAACAGTATCTTCAACAAATGGTGCTGGCAAAACTGGATCTCCACATGCAGAAGATTAAAGCTGGACCCGTACTTGTCACCATGTATAAGACTTAATTCCAAATGGATGAAGGTCCTTTATATAAGGCCAGAGATTATAAAAACCATAGGTGAAAGGGTAGGGAACTCCCTCGAGATGATTGGGCTAGGCCAATGGTTCCTAAACAGACATCCAATGGCACAGTCACTGCTACCAACTCTCAACAGTTGGGATCTGGTGAAATTAAAGAGGTTCTGTTCAGATAAAGAGATTGTAACACAAGCTCAAAGGCAACCCACAGAATGGGAAAAAATCTTCACTAACCACATATGTGATAGAGCTCTATTATCCAGAGTACACAAAGAACTTAGAAAACTGAACACCAAGGAAACTAATGGCCCAATTAAAAAATGGGCTCTGGAGCTTAAAAGAAACTTTACCAGGGATGAAATTAAAATGTCCAACAAATATCTTAAAAAATGTTCCACTTCCTTAGCCATCAGTGAAATGCAAATCAAAACTTCCCTAAGATATCATCTCATCCCAGTCAGGATGGCAAAAATCCACAATACAAACAACAACAAATGCTGGAGAGGATGTGGAGAGAGTGGAACTCTCCTACATTGCAAGCTCATACAACCACTCTGGCGAGCCGTCTGGAGATTCTTAAAGAAATTAAAGATTGAAATGCCATTTGACCCTGCTATTCCACTTTTGGGAATAACCCCACATACAGCAAAAATTCACATCGATAGCAGAAGCACTACCATGTTCATAACAGTACTGGTTACACTAGCAAAGTCATGGAATCAACCCAAATGTCCAACAGTTGACGAGTGGATAAGGAAACAGTGGTACATCTGTACAATGGAGTACTACTCAGCCATCAAAAATGATGAATTACTGGAATTTGCCGAGAAATGGATGTTATTAGAAACAATTATATTAAGCGAAGTATCGCAGACCCAGAAAATTAAGCGCCATATGTACTCTCTAATAGGTGGCTCCTAGTACCAAACCCACCCAGCCCACCTAGAGACACTCAAAGATAAATCTCTGTAATATCTACAGTAATTGCTAGGATTATGAACAGGAGGGATGGGGTAGGAGGGCCACAGCAGAAAAAAGAAGAGAGGGGACCATGTTACAGCAGAGAAAATATGCCTCCATCAAGGACTGCAAGTAAGTAATGAGACATTTGGTTAAGTTCTCAGACTTTCATTCCTGATCATTTACAACTGAGGGGGTATGATCTCACCAGAAGTGGAGGGCAAATAGTCTGGCAGATAAAAAGTAACCATTTTGTAAATGGGTGATTAACCCCTCCCTCACTGTGGTTTCCTACTTTTATTACATCTACCTTTGAATATACTCTTATAACAAGACTCAAATTTAACAGGTCTTTATCTCTGGCCAGGGGGTGACATAAAATACCCATCAGGATGGAGTGAAGGGCATTGCAGGAGCAGCAAAACTGTAAAAGAAAATCAACGAACCATAATCCAGAACTTCAGAGACTCTATATCAACTACCTAGAACTGATCTCTCCCCATCCTGAAGCTCAGGGAAATTTGCGGAAGAGGGGGTGGTAAGAGTGCAAGAGCACAAGGATGGGAGGAGCAATGATATGCAAGATACTCCACACAAGTTAGCACTGAAGCAATCATAATTGGACTTTGCATGCCCTCCGCAATGTCCCACACACTATTGACCCCACAAAGTCTAGCATCGGCTAAAGGCACCAAGATCCTTGGAGGCAAGGAATTGACAGGCATAGTGGTGTTCCTATGCTTAAGGGGCACAGAGGAAAGGGTTCAGGGAAATGCCACTAGATCCTTGTATGTCATCGGAGAGGAGGGCCCAGAGGAGAGTCAGGCATGCACATTAATGGATTTTCTGGGGTTTGGGGGTGCAGCACTGGGGGATGTGGAAGGAGGGGTGAGGGGAGGGGGAGCAGGGGGGTCGGGGGCAAGAGGAGGGAGGGAGGGAACCGGTGTGCCTATTAAGTTTGTATGAGCGGAAATAATAATAAAAAATGTTAAAAAAAAGAAAGAAACAGGTCGGTGGTTTATAGACCAGCAGAAAGTTAATTTCCTGAACAATACTGAGAAAATTTTCTATATTGTAAGTTTATTTACATGACAAGTTATTTTAAACAAGAAAAACAATTGTGATAAACCAAGAAGGATTTATGTAATATACAAAATAAGTTTATGAAAACAGAATCATTATAAAGTTTTTTTGTATTGTGTTGCTGTGCAAAACATGAAATGGAAAACATGAAATTTATAATCTTCCAATTTATGTGAATAAATGAAAAATGTTTGAACAGAAAAAAAATGTTATGCAATCTAAATGTCTTTCTCTGTTCATGCTAACATTGATCATCAATGAGAAATCATGTTTTTTTCATTGGAAAGTACTCTCCCCCAAGGCTATTTTTCTTCAGTGTGCCCTTTGGGAGGAAGTAGCTGTGTAAAATACTGGTAACTTCTTGGAGAAGAGCACCTACAGAAATTATTTAAATATACTTATGAGAAAAAGTAAGGAAAACCTTCCAAGATTCAGGAATAAGTAAGGACTTTCTCATTAGGGCTCTAGCTCTTTGGGAAAGAAGGCCAGCAACTGACAAGTGGAGGCCTCATGAAATTAAACAGTTCTGTGCAGCAAAGGACATAGTAAATCAAGTGAAGAGACAAACTATAGAATGGAGAGAATGTTTGCTAACTATAAATCTGACAAGATTAATATCTAGAATGTACAAAGAGCTCAAAAACAAAACAAATCATTTGATCTAATTAATAAAATGTGTTAATGAAATGAATAGAAAAATCTTGTAAAATAGGGCCATCAAGATAAATCAGCAGGTAAGGTGCCTGCTCACTAAACTAACAACCTGAGTTCGACGTCAGAAGCACACATAGTGTAGGTATAGAACTTCTGAAAATTATCCTCCAATCTTTACTCATGTACCATGGCATGTTCTTGCCTTCTCTATCTCCCCCACATCTCAAATAAATAATTTTTTAAATGTAAAAGAAAGTTCTTGAAAGATGAAATACAAAGCCAATAAACATGAAAAAACATGCACCCTTACTAGGCATCAGAGAGATGCTGTTGCAGTCAGCATGTATGGCTACTGATAAATGACAATCAAATGGCTTAAGGAAACAAGGGATTTATTCTCTCTTACAATTACTGGTTACAGTTCTTAGTCCAGCTTGACGGATAGCATGTACCAACACCAGGGCTGAGGGAACTGGCCACACTGTCACCACGTAATGGCTGAGAGATGGACAATCCTTACTTACCAGACCAGCATGTCTGGCCAAGTATACAGAAGGATGCCAACTCTCTCAACCAGCTCTCTATGATTTATCCAGGGCCTAATCCACCCCACCATAGGCTGGGCTTACCCCATCAGCTAGACAGTCTCCTGCAGGTTTGCTCTAGGCTCAACTCAAACACCAATTCTCCACAAATGTGCCCAGAGCTCAAACCTGCAATAGTCAAGTTGACACCTGTGCCTAACTATGACCTTCCAACCCTTGTCAACTTGACACAAAGACATAGCACTTTTAAATTGTAACCTTCAGTCTTTATCCCCATAGGTGTTGAGTTATCTTAAAAATATAAATACATTTCAATGAATTTAAAATGTTCTTTCATTAAAACTCATAAAAACTTTCAACATTTAAAAGTTCAAAGTTTTTTTTTAACTTTAAAAGGGGTATTAAAGCAAAAATAACTTAAATACTTTAAAACTAATAAAACATTAAAACACAAGGATCTTAAAACAATAAGAAAACATTAAAAAGATCAGAGTCCAGCAAATCAAATACTGCATCCTGCACTTCAATGTCATCTTCTGCCACTTATCATGTAGTCAAGGTGCCACAAAGATCCTAGGCATTCCCAGTCCCTGTTTGTAGCTTGAAGTTGTAAAAGCAGAGTTCCTTAAACCAGGCTGAATCTCCACTCACAGTCGTCCCCAGCAAAGATCCCATGGTTCTGGTATCTCCAACAATACTCTGGGTTCCTCTGCAGCTATAAGTTTCACCTTGTCTCTCAGGAACTCTACACCTGCAACTTGGTGCCAAGCTTTTGCTTCTCTCTATGAACCCTTCAATAGTACACCAAAACCAGTATCACCTGAGGGAAGCTGCCAGATTCCGAAGTGAGGTTGAAACGTAGCTTAGTCCACTGGAGCTACAGCTGTACCAATCTTAATGTGCTGATGGTGGAAAAGCGTCTTTTAGGCAGCCAAATTTGCAAAGGGCAAGAAATAGCTTTAACTTGGGCTTTAGGCCCCTGAAGGAATCTAGATTTTCAAACCATGAATTTGCTATATGGTGGTTTTCATGTCTTCCACTCTCCCAATGCAAGTCACTAGGTTTTCCTTCACTGATATTCATATCTCCAACAGTAGCAGATATTCTGCTGCCTACTCTTTGCACTTACAGAGCTTCCGGGCCACCAACGCAGCCCACCTCTGTCAAGCAAACCAGTCCATCATGTGCAAATTCAACTTCAGCAAAGTCCTTGTTCCCCTCATCACAAATTGGACCAAATAATCCATAACTCTCTCAGCACTGACATTATGCAATTGGCCCACTAAACTCTGAAGAACAGTATTTGTAAATCCACAAAGTGAAAATCCTCAAGCATTTCCAACTTTGTCCAGTGAAACCATTCAAAAGCCACAAAATCCACATAGTCAGATTTATCAGCAACACCCCACTTCCTAGGTACTAAATTCTGTTGCAGTCTTCCTGCATGGTTGCTGATAAATGACCATTAAACAGCTTAAGAGAACAAGGGGTTTATTTCCTTACAATTACTGGTTACAGTTCTCAGTCTAGCTTGAAGGGAGAGCATGCACCAACACCAGGGTCAAGGGAACTGGCCATACCAGCACTGCATAACGGTTGAGATATGGACAATCCTTACTTGCTAGACCAGCATGTCTGGCCAAGTATACAGAAGGATGCCAACTCTCTCAACCAGCTCTTTGTGATTTATCCAGGGCCTGATCCCACCCACCATAGGCTAGGCCTTCCCCATCAGCTAGACAATCTCCTATAGGTTTGCTCTGGGTTCAACTCAACCACTAATTCTCCACAAATGTGCCCAGAGCTCAAACCCACAACAGTCAAGTGACATCTGTGCCTAACTATGACAGATGCAAATAAAAATGACACTGAGATTCCATATCGCCTCATTTGGAATAGTAGTCTTTAAGAGAATAATGGGCTGTGGAGATAACTCAGTGATTAAGAGCACTTGCTATACAAGCATGATGACCTGATCTAGAATACTCAACATAAAAGGTGCTCATAGTTACACATTCTTATAATCCCAGTATTTGGGGACAAAGGCAGGAAGATCACAGATGTTGAATGGCCAGCTAGCCTACCTGAAACAGTGAGCATCAAGAAGAGTGAAAGGCCTTATCTTAAGGGAACAAGACAGAGAAAGAGAGAAAGATACATGCATGCACATGGGCACATTCCCCCAACTCCCCATTTGCCACACACAAGAAGGAAAGGAAAGGAAAAGGAAGGAAAAGGGAGGGGAGAGGAAGAAAAAGAAAGAAGGAAAAGCAAAGCAAAGAGGCTGGAGATATGGCTCAGGAGTTAAGACTATGCCTCACAAGCATAAGGTCCTGAATTTGGATCTCAGGTTCCATATAAAAATGCCAGGTAGAAACAGTGGTGGCCTGCTGTGGCACTATTGATTCAGGGAGGCCCTAGCCCAGGCTCCCAAATCCAGGAGGTCTGGCTACAGACAAGCCTGAACACGTATGGACAAGCCCCGTACATATCCCAATAGAGGAACCATACAGGCGGAGGGATGAACAACCAATGGGAAGTGGCCATCTAACCTGCCTCTGCAATGGACACCTAGGAAACAGCTAAATGATTGGTGGCTGTCCCTGGAGCAGAGAGGTGGCAACACCTGATTGGACCCCTGGCCCTCTATAAGCTCAAGTACTTCCTTAAATTAATGAGTCTGCAGCGGCTCATCTCTGCTCACTTCTCACTTGACTCCCAGAGTCTGTGTGGTGATTCTGTGCTGCTCACTCCCTCGCCTTGGGGCCTGGAGGCTCCTGCCAACTTTCCCCTCCTTTCCCCAGATGGCCCAGCAGGGATTCAGCAGCAGCCTGCACTTCTGGCCTTGATGGATGGAGCTTGGGAAATCCCAGAGCAAAGCAAAAAGGAGGTAGAAGTAATCCATAATGATTCCAAATCACCCTTGTTCCTCCACAGGGACACATAGTGCCCTTACACACACACACACACACACACACACACACACACACACACACACACATACGTGCATGTGCGTATGCATGCGCAAAATAATAAAAAAATAAAAAAAAGAAGGAAAAGAAAGAAAACAAAAAGAAAAAAGAAGAAATGAAGAAAGAAAAGGAGAATAGAAAAGACGATATGAACAAAAGGAACTATTATATAGTGGGGTTTTTTTGTCTTTTTTAAAAATTTTTTTATTATTATTTTTTTATTTATTCAATTGTGTGTGTGTGTAGAACCACAGGCGGATTCGGGAACCACCATGGACCGCCTCCACCTCCTCCTTGTTTACTCTGCTCCGGGATTCACAGGCTCTGCCCTTCCAGGACCAGAAATGCAGGCCGCCCCCACTTCTGCCCGGTGTCTATACTTGGGGTCTAGGATCCGAACTCAGGACTTTCCGCGTGCAAGGCAGAGGCTTAACCCCTGAGCCACCTCTCCAGCCCCTATTATATAATGTTTGACTAGGCCAGCCAACCTATCACAGAAATATTTCCCTGTCAATGTTTAGTCATCACCATTCATAATAGCTAAAGCATGCAACCAACTGAAGGGTCCAACAACAGAGGAAAGAATAAGGAAAATGTGCTATAAAGGCACAATAGAAAATTTTCAGCTATAAAGACGATGTTATGACATTTGTTATGGACATAACTGAGATAATTACATTGGGTGAATTAAAGCAAATCTTAAAAAGACAAATACTGTATATTTTCTCTCATTTTCAGGTTCTAGAATTTATATAGATACATAAATTCATGCATGTATATATGATATTAAAGAAAAAGTAAAACTTCCTAGGGGACAAAAAGGACCAATGGGAGGAGAAAGGGGAGAAAAATGTAAAGCAGAGAGGTATGTTTAAGAATATTCTTAACATACAACATAATTTGTTGTGGTTTGAATATAAACTGTTCCCTATGTATTTCATGTAGTGATCACTTGGGAAGGTTGTGGAACCTTTAGGAGATGGAGACTTGTTGGAGAAAGTACATCACTGAGGGTGGGCATTGAAGTTTTATAACTCAGAGCCACTTTCTGTTCATTCTTTGCATCCTGAATACAGATTCAAAGTGACCGACTGGACCTTACTCCTGCTACCATGGAGGACTGGATCTCTCTGAAACTATAAGTAAAAAAAAAAATCCCTCCCCCTTTAAGTTGCTATTATCAGGAATAAGAAATGTAAAAAAATGTACATGATAGCTTATAAAAATAATTTAATTAACAAAGAAGAAATTTGCTTCATTGAAATCACTAACTAGTTTTTAAACAATTCATGTGTATATAGGTGTAAGCCCACAGATATTTATTTTTTATTTGAGGTTAACCCAATACTATTTTATTTTATTGTTCAAATTGTCCCAGATTTAGCATTTGGAACTCTTATCACTGGTTACAATGTATCTTTGACACATTTCCACCCATTTCTTTTTAAACATAGAACTTCCTAATTTTTAGGCACTACTAGATACCTTGTGTATTTTCAGTTTCTGCTGATACATTTCCTAGTGTCAGTTATATCTTCTGGCATATTTCTTAGTGTCAAGGTTTATCAGCCTTTTTAAAATGGAAAATGGATCCAGAAACTAGTATCAGGAGGTTGAATATGTTGTCTGCTACAGGGTATCACTTCCTTTAGATGCTTTCACCTCACAGAATAAGAAAATATGTGGGTATATTAACCAATAAAAAATATAAACAGAAGGAACATATCTCAAATTATAAAGACTGTGCATGATAAACTTATAGCCAACACCATTCCAAATAGAGAAAAACTCAAGATATTTCCATTAAAATCAGCAACAAAATAAGACTGCTATATACTCTCTTTACTCTAATTCATATAGTACTTAAAGTCTCAGCTAAAGCAGTAAGACAAGAAAATTAAATAAAAGGGACACAAATAGGAAATGAAGAAGTCAAATTATCATTATGTGTAGATGACATGATTCTTTATATAAAAGACCATAAAGACTCCACAAAAAAAAACTTAAGAGTGGATAAGCATTTTCAGCAAAGTGCAAGGACACAAAATTAGCAACTTTCCTACATAACATGACAAGCGTGCTGAGAAATAAATCAGAAAAACAATCTTGTTTATAATAGACTGAAAAAAGATATCTTGGAATAAGCCTAACCAAAGAAATTAAATTTCTCTATAGAGAAAACCCAGAAAGAAGACAATAAAGAGGGCCATGAAGATAGAAAGACCTCCCACACTCACAGATTGAAAAGGTTACTATTATGAAGAAGACTTCATAGTCTTACCAAAGCCAATCTGCAGATTTAATGTAATCCCAGTCAAAATTCCAATCCTATCCCTCAGAGAAATTAAAAAAACAACAATCAAACTTTGAATTCACACAGAAGGGGCTGGGGAGATGGCTCAGCTAAAGGCCAGCTCTAAATCTGATTAGTAGTTCTGTTTCAAAAAGAAGAAGATGAAAACAAAACAAAAAAGAATAAGGTGGGGGCTGGAGAGGTGGCTCAGGGGTTAAGCCTCCGCCTTGGAGGCGGAAGATCCTGAGTTCGGATCCCAGATCCCACGTATAGACGCTGGGCAGAAGTGGGGGCGGCCTGCGCTTCTGGTCCTGGTAGGGCGGAGCCTGTGAATCCCGGGACAGAAGGAGGTGGAGGCGTCCATGGTGGTTCCCGAATTCGTCCGCGGTTCTACACACACACAGACACACATGCGCACATACATACACACATGCGCACAGTTGAATAAATAATAATAATAATAAAAGAATAAGGTGGAAGAATGATAGAGGATGATACTCAGACTTCTACATGTGTGTGCATGCACACAAGTGTGTGCGTGCGCTCGCGCACACATATGCACATTCACTCACATGAACATGTGTGCCCACATACACACACACACATATCTGGCACGCACAAACACATGAAAATGAATAAATCACACAGAAACACTAAAGTCCCTAGTAGCCTAGTATTCTGAATAAAAAGAATGTTCTAGAAAGACAGTCTTAGAAAGAAAGGAAGGAATAAAGGAATTCTTAGCTATTTATAGCTGAACAAAGAAAAGTTGGAATAAACTATACTTGAAGTCGTTCCTCTGATTTCCTGAATCAATATTTTTCCTGAAAACAGAAAATCGGAGTTTTGTAAAAATATTCCTCAAAATACCTCTTGCATTTCTAAACATACCAAGGCAGCTCAGATGCAGATTGATAGCTGCCTCCTTCTTCACAAGGGAATGTCTGAGGATGTTTTAATGAAGTGGTGATTTTGCAGACAATGTGGGATTCTAAAACACCAAGGAGTGCTGAGCCCAAACATGCCAAGGGCATAAGATACCATCTGGCAGCTTCCTTTCATAGGCTTCCTGTGCCAGCATTTCAGTTACAGAAGAGTAAGTTCCCACTTTCAGCAATCTTCTTAAATACTTTAATTTGACACTATCTGAAAGTGATACTTAAGTTGTGGTAAATCACATTTAATTGCAGCAGTCTTCTCTTTATTATATTACTATCACTTCCATTTCTCTCTAAGCTCTTAAAGATCCCCAAGGAAAATACAACAGTCTTTAATTCAAGTGCTTTCACTCTTAATTCTTTTTTTTTTTTTGCAAATGGAGGTCAACTGTTTGGACATATGCTAAAGAAGAAGCAGTCATATTTAAAAATCAAGGAAAGATAAGCATTTGCAAGTGAGTTCTAAGAACTCAGCATTTGGATGTCTGCTCAGATGCGACTTGAAGAACAAATCTTGTCTGACTCACAGTTCCTGTTTCTATAGCTCAGCAATGTTTGAAAAAATGAGTTCGTCGAGTGGCTGTGACCCATGTGGGCTGGGATATAAGGAGAGAGGACTGCAATAGTTTGAAGGGAAAGAAGGACAACTCACCCAGACACTGTAAAGCAGACTACAGTTTCTCCTGTTTGGGATCTTTTTTTTTCCCCTTGAGGTACTGGGATATGAATTTAGATCCTTGTATATACTAGGTATGTGCTCTACTACTGATCTGTATCCCTAGTCTTATAAGCATGTTTATTTTTTTACAGGAGCTGTTAAATTACCCAGATTTGCCTTGAATTCACCTCAGTCCAGCCAGGCTTAGACTTTGAAATCATTCTCAAGTCCAGACAGGCTTTGAACTTGTGATCCTCTTTCTAAATAGCTAGAATCACAGACCTGGGCCACAAGGCTCAACTTAATAACTATTCTTTCTCACTGCATCTTTGTGATGCAGGACTGTGAGGATCAAAGGAGTTAGTGAGCTTACTCAGGTTTTATAGCTAGTTGAGAACCAAAATTGGGTTTCTGCAGAACATGAGCGGTTATAGAGAAGGGAGTAGAAATTGTAATATAAGTGTAATGGGGCAAGGCAGGAAAAGCACCCTAGAAGATATGAAGAGTTAAAAAATCTTTGATCTGTAATAATTATACTTTTTGTCTCTCTTTGATGAAAAGAGAGCTTAAAATGGAAGGAATCTGAAGTTATCTAGAACAGTTTCCTTGCCTGGCAACATTTGCTAGAGAGTTACTAAAAAAAAATATTCTTCAGCATATTGAAGGACAAAGTTCATCTACCAGTGGTCTGGGGGCTCCAAGAAAGTCTGACCTCTGGAAAGTCATTACACAATTTTTTTTTACAAAGAGGAAGCAGGAAACTTCTAGTTTCCTAGGCATGGAGCTTTTAACACAGGCTTAGAAAAATAAGCATTCCAGATGGTATCACTCAACATGATCAGCTGTTAGTCTCAGGAAAGATCCTTTGTGGGTTCCTGTGTGGAGTAAAGAAGTTGCTACTGGAATTAGAGTTGAGAAAGAAAAGTATAGGATTATACAAACTATATGCAATTGAGGCCTACAGTTTGGGTAGGCCTAATAGTTTATTGGAAAGAAGTGCCAGATGGTCTGTGAAATTCAGAGCGCCAGTATCCTAGAGCACATGACATCTACCTGGGCAGAGAGATGTACAGACAGGCCATGCATGGGCCTTGGTGAATCAGGTTGGTGCTCATTTTCTCATCTTCTGGTTATAATCCTCATCTTAACAACATGCCAAAGAACTTGCTTTCATAGTGGGTCTTAATTTTATTTCACAATATTTGGTGAGAAAGCTATCATTTCCTCCTCCCACTTCCCAAATCTAAGACTGCTGTTCCAAATGTCCATCCTTCAGGCTAGAAGAACATTTTCTCTCTATTGGGTTTTCCAGAAGTATCTGATTCTCTGGCACTAAGAACCTTCAGATAAAGATGGGCTATTATTCAGAGTGGTTTTTTTTTTATTATTTATTCAATTGTGCGCGTTTATGTGTGTGTGTGCATGCGTATATGCATGTATGTGTGTGTAGAACCACGAGTGAATTCAGGAACCACCATGGACTGCCTCCCTTGTTTACTCTGTCCTGGGATTCACAGGCTCCGCCCTACCAGGACCAGAAACGCAGGCTGCCCCTGCTTCCTCCTGGCGTCTATACGTGGGGTCTAGGATCCGAACTCAAGACCTTCTGCCTGCAAGGCAGAGGCTTAACCCCTGAGCCACCTCTCCAGCCCCTGTTGGTGTTTTTTTTTTTTTTTTTTTTTTTTTTTTTTGGAGGTTTTTGATCCTTAGTTCTGATCACTTTGAAGACAACTGTTCTCCTGCTGAACTTGGTATGACAGTTAATTGTCAACTTCACATCTAGGAGAAGACAGATTATTTAAATTAAGTTTAGGCTCTGGGCATGCCTGCAGGGGGTTATCTTAATTGCATTAATTGATGTGGGAGAATAGTCCATTGTAGGCAGATCAAGAACTAAAGGAAAATGGAAAAAGCTGCTGATGAGCTGGGGCATGGAACTGTTCTTGGGAGGATGGAGCAGCCTTATCTAAGCACACTGGGAACTGTGACGGGTTCTTTGGCCATGCACATTGAATAAGGGACAGCTTGAACTATTTTGTGTTTAATATACCTAACCTCTAACAGCACAGATATCTACTAAATGAGTATTATCTCTGAATAGTCCAGATGTTAAGTTCTCATTCATATATGTACATTATATTTGTTCACCAATTTAGGCTTTAAAATAATATGATTTTCTCATAGTTTTAATAGGTCAGGAGTTCAGAAGTAGTTCGTTAGTAATCAGATGTCAGCTGGAGGTTCTACGGGGTTGAAGGTTGCATATAGTAGTGGCTCACTTACAAGGAAAGATGGAGCTGCTTGTGGCAAGACACTACAGTTGGACCTATCTACAGAGATGCTTGAATGTCCTCCCCTGTGTTGCAAAAGTACCAAGTACTCAAGATTGCAGCAGCAGGGTTGAGCATAGGGTTTGTAGGGAGACATTGCCTCAAAACCAAACAAACAAGAAATACAAGCAAAATATTATGGTAAGAACAATGCCTTTTGTAATATAACCTCATTAAACATTCATAGCACATTCTATTTTATACCCAGAACTAGGGCTGACTTAGTGTGCAAGGGTATAAATACTAGGAGGAAGGGGTATGTCATCTTGGAGACTGGGTACCATGTGCAGATATGAGGACTCAAGTCCAGATTTTTCTTGTTGCCAAAACCCTTCTTTCTCTGTGAACCTTGCCCCCTGCTGATTCCAGGCCACATTTCATTTTATTAATTTTTAATTTGGAGGTTCTATTGCAAGGCATTTTTACTCTGGGCCCCAGGGCTAACCTCAGGAGGATGTTGTGTAACAATTTGAAACATTCCAGCCTGGAGGAAGGCTCAGAAAGTAAATGCTTGTTAGTCTTAGGAAATTCCTGAAACTAACAAAATTGAGGTGGGAGGGAACTTTCACAAATGTAAAGAATGCAGTAAACAACTGCTGCAGAAGGAGACTCCCGGGCCACACCAACAGTTTGGAGTAAAATCTGAGTAGCAGCAGAATAGAGAAGATTCTGATTCTTACTTCTGTAATAATCTAATAAACTCATTGGTTTATAAAGTTAGACTTTGGCATCATCCTTCTGTGATTGTCACTGAAGTCTTATCTGGGGTAACTAGACATTTGTGTGACATCTTTCCAGGAAAAGCAGCATGCTGTATTGGGCCATCAAGCATCTCCCACAAGAACTTCTGTTTAGCCATAGACTAGTCAGGCTCTCAGAGAGATAATTACATGTAGTGGAAACTTTGGGGATAGGATGGATGAGTGAAGGGAATTGCCCGCATCAATTGGGCAGCATGAGGAGGAGCCACTTAGTAAGCCACAAAGGGCTGAACTCCCACAAGAGTAGACAAGTCAGAGGGAACCCTGGGGTCCATAGAAGTGGGCAGGCAGGAGGGTGGGAGGGAGTGGGATGAAGTGAGGAAGGGGTCTGAGAAGGAAGTGAGAAGGAAGAGGGAAGGAGGGAGTCAGATAAGTATTCAATATGTTTTTAGGTTTTAGATTTTCAACTCTAGAATATTATCTGTTTGGTACTTGTGATAGTTAAGCCTGGGTGTCAACTTGACACACAGGGTATTAACTAAGCTGGGCTGAGAACACCTCTGGAAAAGAATCAAGTGAGACTACCTGAAAGGATAGTACACGCCCTAGATCCTATCAGAACTCCAAAGCTCTCAAAGGATTCTCTTAATACCGCATCATATAAAAAGGAGCCACCAAGGAGAATGGTTCCCTTCTTGCAGCTGTGCTAGGAATCGTCCTTCCTTCTGGCCACCTGGACTAAGACACTAGGAGTTCGCCAGCCTTCAGCCATCACCCACTTGACTACCGAACTGAGCAGCTAGCTATTGGCAGCCATCGTTGGAACTACCTCGGCTACTGGCAACCTTCGTTGGACTACCTCGGCCATATCTGTAAGCCAACTCAATAAATTTCCTATATATATTATATATATATATATATTCGTTCTGTGAATTCTGTGACTCTAGAGAACCTTAACTAATACAGTACTCTTGGTTTTAGCTGAAAGTACAATTATATTAAAAACTTATTTTAAACTAATTGCAACTGGAGAGATGGCTGAGGGGGTTAAGACTGTCTTGCAAGCAAAAGATCCTGAGTTTGGATCCTAGTTCCCATATGGCTTGCACTTCTGGCCTTGGTGGTAGGTATGGGGGTTCTTGGGAAAGCTTCCCACCTCTGAATGATTGGGGATACAAAGTCAAACCAAAACCAGCACATAATGTACAAAGGAGATTTATTACCAAGAAAGCAGGAAGACAAAATAGGCAAACAGCATGCAACATGATTGTCTCAGAAACAGAGAAGGAGCAAGAGAGAGAGAGAGAGAGATTTAGTTTTGAGGCCTCTTGCAGGGCATGGTCATGTGATCAAGAGTATGTGACTGTAGGCCAGGGGCATGTAGTGGAAGAAGTACTGTGATGGGAAGGGGAGCTCATCCTGGGGTGGGTGAAAAAGCCTTGCGAGCTACAGACAAGCTGGGGGCCATGAACTGTCCTTGGAGGAGTGCAGATTCCTTATCTAAGTAGACTAGGAACTGTGAAGGGTTCTTTATGTGAATATGTACATAGGAGGGGGTAGCTTGAGTCATTTTGTGTTTAACATGCCTAACATCTAACAGGCAGAGCCTGGGAAATCCCAGAGTGAAGCAAGAAGGAGATAGAAGCAATCCAGGATGATTCCCAAAATCACCCTTAGTCTTCCACAGGGACACACAGTGTCTTATCATGCATGCATGCGCACACATACACACACACAGACACACACACACACACACACACACACACACACACACACACACACACTCACACTCACACTTACATATAAAATAAATAAAATATCAAAAAATTTAATCACAGCTGTAGCATCTCCCCCACCTCATCCTGTTAGTACTGTTTTACTTAACCATAGCTCTTACAAGAAATCCTAGCCTACCCCCATAGTACACCTTGGGTCACTGTGTTCTTTTTTGCAAAAAGTCCCTTGTCAAGTTGTCACATATATAACCACAAAGGTCTTCCCTCCTGCCTCGAGCTACTAAAACCACTAAAATTACTTCCAGCTCTGTGGTTTTTAACCTTTATAAGCACTATAGAATTCCAGCTAGGAGGTCTTGGGCTGTGAATCCATTCTGGATCTCTATCAGCTGGCAATAAAGCTTACTGTGGGGACATTTAAATATGGTATGGGCTTTGCTGGACTGATCATTTGGTCATGGACAAATTTAAAATGTTCTCATTAAAACTTCAGCTCCAACATTTTAAAAGTTCAAAGTTTAACTTTAAAAGGGTAGTAAATCAGAATAACTTAAATACTTTAAAACAAAACATAAAAACGGAAGGATCTTGATACAATAAGAAGACATTTAAATTAAGATCAAAGTCCAGCAAATTACCACATCCTGTACTTCAATGTCCATCTTCTGTTGCTCATCACGTAGTCAATTAAGGTAACTCAAAGATTCTAGGCATTCCCAGTCCCTGTTTCCAGCTTAAAGTTGTAAAAGCAGAGTTCTTTAAACCAGGCTGACTATCCACTCACAGTCTTCCTCAGCAACAGTCCCACGGTTCTGGCATCTCAAACACTATTCTGGGTTCTCCTCTGCAGCTTTAAGCTACACCGTGTCTTGCAGGACTCTACACCTGCCACATGGTGCCAAGCTTTTGCTGCTCTTCATGAAACCCATAACTGTACACCAAAACAAGTACCACCTGGGGGATGCTGCCAGTCTCTGAAGTGAGTTTGAAATGAAGCTTGGTTCACTGGAGCCATAGCTGTACCAAGTTTTTGTGTGCTGATGCTGGAAAAGCTTCTTTTAGGCAGCCAAACTTCCAAAGGGCAAGAAGTGGCTTTACCTTGGGCTTTCGGGCCTAAAGGACTTTGAGTTTTCAAACCACGAACTTGCCATATGGTGGTTTTCACGTCTTCCAATGTCCCAATGCAAGTTGCTATGTTTTCCATCACTGATACACATTTCTCCAACAGCAGTAGATATTCCACTGGCTGCCCTTTGCACATTCAAACCTTTAAGGCTGCCAACACAGCTCTCCTCTGTCAAGCAAACCAGTCCATCGAGCAAATTCAATTTCTTTTTTTTTTATATTTCTTATACATTTTTTATTTCCGCTCATACAAACTTAATAGGTAGACCAGTTCCCTCCCTCCCTCCTCCTCCCCCCGAACTCCTTGCTCCCCCTCCTCTTCCTCCCCACCCCCAGTGCCTCCCACCCAATTCCCAGAGAGTCCTTTATTGTGTATGCCTGACTCTCCTCTGGGTCCTCCTCTCTGATGACGTACAAGGAACCAGTGGCATTTCCCTGAAATCTTTCTCGTGTTCCCCTTAAGCATAGGAACACTACTACGGCTGTCAATCCCTTGCCTCCAAGAATCTTGGTGCCTTTAGCAGATGCTAGACTTTGTGAAGTCAATAGTGTGTTGGACATTGCGCAGGGCATGCAAAGTCCTATTATGATTGCTTCGGCCCTAACTAGTGTGGAGAATCTTGCAAATCATTGCTCCTCCCATCCTTTTGCTCTTACAATCTTACTGCCCCCTCTTCCGCAAATGTCCCTGAGCTTCAGGATGGGGAGAGATTAGGCTGGCCTAGTTCTATGTGGTTGATATAGAGTTTCTGAAGTTCTGGATTGTGGTTTGTTGATTTCATTTTGCAGTTTTGCTGCTCCTGCAATGCCCTTCACTCCATACTTCTGGGCACTGTATGTCACCCCCTGGTCAGAGACAAAATCTGTTAAACTGGTCTTGTTATAAAAGCACATTCAAGGGTAGATGTAATAAAAGTAGGAAACCTCAGTGAGGAAAGGGTCAATCACCCATTTGCAAAATGGTTACTTTTTATCTGCCAGACTATATGCCCTCCCCTTCTGGTGAGATCAGACCCCCTCAGTTGTAAATGATCAGGCATGAACGTCTGTGAACTTAACCAGGTGTCACATTACTTACTTGCATTCCTTGATGGAGGCCTATTTTCTCTGCTGTAACATGGTCCCCTCTCTCCTTGTTCCTCGTGTGGCCCTCCAACCCCATTCCTCCTGTTCATAATCCTTGCAATTACTGTATTACATAGGTTTACCTTTGAGTGTCTCAATGTGGGCTGGGTGAGTTTGTTACTATGAGCCACCTATTAGGGAGTACATACAGCACTTAATTTTCTGGGTTTGGGATACTTCACTTAATATAATTGTTTCTAATGACATCCATTTCCCAGCAAATTCCAGTAATTCATCATTTTTGATGGCTGAGTAGTACTCCATTGTATAGATGTACCACAGTCTCCTTATCCACTCATCAACTGTTGGACATTTGGGTTGATTCCATGACTTTGCTATTGTAAACAGTGCTGCTATGAAATTAGTTATGCTTGTGCTATTGAGGTGAACCTCTGCTGTATGAGGGGTTATTCCCAAAAGTGGGAGAGCAGGGTCATATGGCATTTCAATCTTTAATTTCTTTAAGAATCTCCAGACAGCTCGCCAGAGTAGCTGTATGAGCCTGCATTCCCACCAGCAATGTAGCAGAGTTCCCCTCTCTCCACATCCTCTCCAGCATTTGTTCTTGTTTGTATTGTGGATTTTTGCCATCCTGACTGGGATGAGATGATATCTCAGGGAGGTTTTGATTTGCATTTCCCTGATGGCTAAGGATTTGGAGCATTTTTTAAGATATTTGTTAGACATTTTAATTTCATCCCTGGTAAAGTTTCTTTGAAGTTCCAGGGCCCATTTTTTAATTGGGCCATTGTTTTCCTTGGAGTTTAGTTTTCTAAGTTTTTTGTGCACTCTGGACAGTAGAGCTCTATCAGATATGTGGTTAGTGAAGATTTTCTCACATTCTGTGGGTTGCCTTTAAGCTCGTATTACAATCTCTTTATCTGAACAGAAGCTCTTTAATTTCACAAGATCTCAACTGTTGAGAGTTGGTAGTAGTGACTGTGCCATTGGATGTCTGTTTAGGAAATGGTGGGCTATCCCAATCAGCTCGAGGGAGTTCACTATCCTTTCAACTATGGTTTTTATAGTCTCTGGCCTTATATCAAGGTCCTTGATCCATTTGGAATTAAGTCTTGTACATGGTGATAAGTATAGGTCCAGCTTTAATCTTCTGCATGTGGAGATCCAGTTTTGCCAGCACCATTTGTTGAAGATGCTGTTCTTTTTCCATTGGATTCTTTGGGCCCCTTTGTCAAAGATCAAATGACTGTATTTTTGTGGGCTTATATCTGAGTCTTCAATCCTTATCCATTGATCTGTGTGTCTATTTTGGAGCCAGTACCAGGCTGTTTTTATAACTATGGATTTGTAGTATAGACTAAGGTTTGGTATGTTAATACCTCCAGCAGTGTTTTTGTTACTCAGGATTGTCTTTGCTATCCTGGGTCTTTTGTGCCTTCATATGAATTTTGAGATTATTTGGTCAACTTCTTTAAAGAATTGCTTTGGGATTTTAATTGGTATACCATTGAATTTGTATATTGCCTTTGGTAGGATGGTCATTTTTACGATGTTGATTCTGCCAATCCAGGAACATGGGAGGTCTTTCCACCTTCTGGTGTCTTCTGCAACTTTTTCTTTAGGGTTTTAAAGTTTTCATTGTAAAGGTCTTTTACCTCCTTGGTTAGGTTTATACCAAGGTATTTCAATTTTTTAGGGGCTATAGTAAATGGGATTGTTTCTCTCAAGGCTTTTTCACTTCTTTCATTCTGGGCATATAGGAAGGCCTCTGATTTTTGCACATTTATTTTGTATCCTGCCACCCTGCTGAACTTCTCAATTAGTTCCAGGAGCTTCCTGGTGGAGTTTTTGGGATCCCTCAGGTATAAGATCATGTCATCTGCAAATAGGGATAGCTTGACTTCTTCCTTGCCGATTTGAATCCCTCTTATGTCCCTTTCTTGTCTTATGGCTTCAGCTAGACTTCAAGTACAATATTGAATAGAAGTGGTGAGAGTGGACAGCCTTGTCTAGTTCCTGATTGAAGTGGGAATGCTTCCAATTGTTCCCCATTGAGCATAATCCTTGCTGTGGGCTTGTTGTATATGGCTTTTATTATATTGATAAAGGTTCCTTCCATTTCTACTGTCTCTAGCGTTGGACAAGGCTGTTGGATCTTGTCAAAGGCTTTTTCTGCAACTATCAAGAGTATCATGTGGTCTTGGACTTTGGACTGTTTTACATGATGAATTACATTTATTGATTTGCGTATGTTGAACCAACCTTGAGTGCCAGGGATGAAGCCTATTTGATTACTTGTCAGACCAGCTTAACTATGACACACAGTCTCACCTGTGACATCAGCGTCAGCACTGACTTTAGTCAGTACACTGACATCACTGTCATGTCAGTGACAATACAGCCTTTGATATCACTACCTCACTAGTGTCACTGTCTCAGAATAGGTTCACCACTGATATCACAATGATGATGCATTAATCATCTTTTTGATATGTTTTTGAATCTGATTCGAGCAAATTCAACTTCAACCCAGTCCTTATTTCACTCATCACAAATTGGGCCCAAACAATCTCTCTCAGCAATTGGCCCACTAAACTCTGAAGAATGGTATTTGTAAATCCACAAAGTGAAAATTCTCAAACGTTTCCAACTTTGTCCAGCGAAAACGTTCAAAAGCCACAAAATTCACATAATCAGATTTATCAGCAACACCTCACTCCTGGCACCAAATTCTGTTGCAGTCCGCCTGCATAATTGCTGATAAATGACCATCACACAGCTTAAAAGAACAAAGATTTTACTTTCTTACGACAGTCCAGTTACATTTCTTAGTCCAGCTTGATGGGAGAGCATGCACCAACACCAGGGCTGAGGGAACTGGCCACACCATCACTGCATAATGGCTAAGAGATGAACAATCCTTACTTGTCAGACCAGCATGTCTGGCCAAGTATACAGAAGGATGCCAACTCTCTCAACCAGCTCTCTGTGATTTATCCAGGGCCTAATCCCACCTACCATGGGCTGGACCTTCCCCATCAGCTAGACAATCTCCTTCAGGTTTGCTCTGGGCTTAACTCAACCATCAACTCTCTACAACTGTGTCCAGAGCTCAAACCCTCAACAGTCAAGTTGACACCTGTGCTTAACTATGACACACAGTCTCACCTGTGACATCAGCGTCACCACTGACTTTAGTCAGAACACTGACATCACTGTCATGTCAGTGACAACACAGCCTTTGATATCCCTACCTCACTAGTGTCACTGTCTCAGAATAAGTTCACCACTGATATCACAATGATGATGCATTAAGCATTATGATGGTTATGTGTTCCTAACCTTAAGAGCACAAAGATGGACAAACAGGGAAAGGAGAAGAGGAGCCAACTGCTCACCTTCAAGCACTGTAAGCACAGGAACACAAGACCAAAGGGGTCATTCACTGAATGTTACCATACTTGGTGTCTCATCTACACCAAAGGCCGCACCACCCCACATTGGAGCGCCAGAGTCTCATTCATTATCGGAATTAACCAGACAAATTGCTCCACCAACTAAGAGTGGCCATGCACCACCACCACCCATGGAATCAAGAAAGAGATATCAATCTGTCAATCCTGACCCATGGGCATATGGCCCAGGGGAGTAATGAACCCCTGAAGCACAGGATGCTAAGATCCAAAACATCTCTGCAAATGTCCTGCACTAGGTCTGTTCTTAGACATTGGTTACACTTTTAGGAGTTGTTTTTATTTTGACCTTGGTTCTAGTCATAGCTTCTTATTTTCTGCACTCTTTTGCCTTGTCTGCTCGTCTCCTAGTCATCTCTGCTCCATTAGGAAACCTTTCCTTTCCATAGTGGGTAATTTACCACCCCATCAGAAGGCACCCAAGCTGACTGTCCTTAAGGTTCTACTAGACTTACATAGGATCAAAGTGAAACTGAAAGACTTAGAAGATTTTTGGGAGGAAGCTTTAATTTTAGCTTCTTGGATTTCCTCAGAAAATGTCTGGGACCCACAGATTTGGATGGGAGTGCTCTTCCTGGCCTGTAAGCGGGAGGTCCAGGAAGGCCATATGCCTCCTGCCCCCTTTGTTCCCATCCTCCTGGTCATAGCAAGCCTTAAAGGATCCTCCATTGAAGAAGTGACTAATTGCTTTCCAAAATATTATCAAGCAATAGAAAAAGGATAAATTCACAGAGAGAAGAGATAGGCAACAGAAAATGTTATCAAAGCATGAACCTCTTGCCATTAGTCGAGGCTACTCCTGGGAGAAGCATGGGGCAGTGGCAGTGGCAGAAATGATGGAAGAATTGCATAGCATGGACCCACAATGGCAGGAATTGTTAGAGGCAAGGTTTTACTGGAGTTGGTGCTAGTAAGGGGCCACTCAATAGTAATTCTGCAGCAAATTCATCCTCTGCCTCTCGCCTGACTCACAGGGTCTGGGTGATGACCCCACGCCTGCTCACCCCCTCAACTCAATCCCACGATGCCCAGCCAAATTCTCCCTATATCCCTTGCAGTTCCAGTGGAGATTTGGCAACAAGCAGTGACATTGTAGACTCACAATGACTTCATTCTCTCCACTGACATTCCAGCCTTATTGTGACATCACACCTTCACCAGTGACATCAGAGCCTCATTGTGACATCAGCCTCACCACTAATATCACAGCCGCACTATGCCCTCAAAATGTTTCCAGTGATATCACAACATTACTGTGTTGTCAGCGCCTCACTGTGACATCATAGACACAGTGTGCCCAAACAGCCTCACTGTGACATTAGAACCTGACAGTGACATCACACCTTCACTGTGATATCACAATTTCATTGTGTCATCAGCCTTGCCACTGACATAATAGCCTCATAGTGACATCACATACACACATCTGACATAGCCTCACAGTGACATTAGAGGCTCAATGTAATATCACAGCATGACCACTGACATAGACTCACTGTAACATCAGCCTTGCCAATGACATCACAGTCTCAATGTGACCTCACCGCCTCCACCGTGACATCACCATCTCCCTGTGACATCACGGACTCACAGTGTCACCACAGCAACACAATGATATCAAAGCTTCATGGTTGCATCATTGCCTCATCAGTCACATGCCAGCCCCACTATGACATCGAATATTCATCACTCACACCAGCCTCATTCTGACATCACAGCCTAACTACTAAAATCACATCCTCATTGTGATGTCATAGTCTAGCTCCACTGACCTCTCAACCTCACTGTGTTATTACGGTATCACTAGTGACAATACAGCCTCAGTGTGACATCACAGCCTCACTTCTGAGGTTACAGACTCACTGTGACATGACAGTCTCACTATGAAATCACAGGCTCACCTCTGAAATCATAGCCTCAATGCGATATCACACCTTCATAACTGATATCCTACTTACCCTCAGTATGGCACTACAGCCTCACCACTGACTTCACAAGCTCACTGAAACCTGACAACATCCCTGTGACATCATATTGTCACTCTTGACATCACAACCTCACTATGACAACACAATCTTATTGTGATCACAGCCAAACCGTACCATCAAAGCATCACTGTGACATAAAGCTTCACCTCTGACATCATAGCCTCACTGTGATATCACACTCAGTTTGACACGATAAACTCACTGTGACATTAGAGCCTCACTAGTGAAAATACAGCCTCACCAATGACATAGTCTCCCTGTGAAAGCACAGTCACTACTGATATCACAATCTCACAGTGACATCACAGCCTCACCATGACATCACAGCCTCACCACTGATAAGATAGGCTCTCGTGATATTACAGCTTCACCAGTGACATCACAGC
This sequence comes from Typhlomys cinereus, assembly GCA_023101885.1. NCBI lineage: Eukaryota > Metazoa > Chordata > Mammalia > Rodentia > Platacanthomyidae > Typhlomys > Typhlomys cinereus. The sequence continues at coordinate 7,690,037 of JALPQD010000051.1, forward strand.
CTCATGATGATATGATAAACTCACTGTGACATCACAGCCTCAGCAGTTATATCACATCGGCAATGCAACAACCCTGCCTCACATCTCACATCAGTCTCACTTCTGAAATCACAGCCTAACCACTGACCTTACAGCCGTACTGTGACATCACAGCCTCAATTGACATCACAGTTTCACTGTGATATCACAGTCTCATTCTGACATCACAGCCAAACAGTGACATTACAGCCTCACCACTGGTATACTAGCTACACTTAATATGCCACCACAGCCCCACCACAGTTAGCACAGGCTCACAGTGACATGACAGTCTCTGCAGGGACATTATATCCTTTGGCATCATAAACATTGATACCACAGCCTCACATGTTACATCACTGCCTCATTGTGACATCAATCTTCCCACAGATATCACAGCCTCACAGTGACCTTATGGCCTCACTGTGACCTCACAGTCTAACCTGTTACATCATAGATTCACTTGTTACATCATAGCTCATGGTGAAATCAGCCTTGGCACTGACACTACATCTTCCACAGTGACCTCACAGCCTCACTGCTACATTACAACCTCCCTGTGATGTCACAGCCTCATAGTGATGTAACAGCTTCATAGTGATATCACAACCTTACTGAGGCAATATAGCCTCATTTCTGATGTCACAGACTCACTGTGACATCACAGTCTCACCTTTAACATTACAGCCTTACTGTGCCATAACAGTTTTACCTCTGAAATCATAGCATTAGGGACACCACGAGCATTCTACCTAGCCTCGCTTTGACACCACAGAATCATCACTGACATCTCAGGCTCAGGGTCACATGACAACCACATCAGTGACATCACAGCATCGGTGTGCCAGCACAACCTCACTAGTAACATCCCAGCCTCATCGTGACATCTCAGCCTCATCACTGACATCAGCCTCACTTCTGACATCATAGCCTAAAACCTGAAATCTCAGAAGAACTGTGATGTGATAGTCTCACTCCGCTGACATCACAGACTCACTGTGATATCACCACATCACTGGAGACAACACAGCCTCACTGTGACACCACAACCTCATCTTTGAGTTTTTATCCTCACTGTGACATCACAGCCTCATTGTAACATCACAGCATCACCATTGACATCATAGCATTGCTGTGTCATCAGCCTTACCACTGACATCTCAGTCTTCCTGTGACCTTACAGCCTCCATCGTGACACCACCAACTCTCAGTTACATCAGAGGCTCACCTCTGTTATAGCCTCACTGTTTAATCAGAGCCTCACTATGAATTACAGGCTCACCTCTGAAATCATAACCTCAATGCAGCATCACACCCTCATCACTGACATTCTACCTAGCCTCACTATGACAACACAGCCTCACCACTGACCTCACAGGCTCACTGAAATGTGACATCCTAACATTGACACCACAGTGTCACTATTGTCATCACAACCTCACTGTGATATCACAACTTCCCCAATGAAATCACAACCTCACATTGATGTCACAGCCTCATTGTGACATAACAGCCATATTGTGTCATCAAAGCATCACTGTGACATAAAGCTCCATCTCTGATATCATAACCTCACTGTGACATCACAGCCTCAGTTTGACACAATAAACTCACTCTGACATTAGAGCCTCATCAGACACAATACAGCTCCACCAATGAAATAGTCTCACTGTGAAAGCACAGTCACTACCGACATCACAACCTTACTGTGACATCATAACCTTACTGTGACATCACAGCTACACTGTGCCAGCACAGCCTCACTATGACATCACAGCCTCTACACTGGTATCTTACATAGGCTTGCTATGACAGCAAATCCTCACTACTGATAACAAAGGCTCTCAGTGATGTGACAGCCTCAGCAGTGATCATAGCTTTTAACATCATAAACAGTGACACCAGAGCCTCACATGTTACATCACTCCCTCACTGTGACATCAATCTTTCCACAGATATCCCTGCCTCACAGTTACCTCACAGCTTCAGGGTGACCTCACAGTCTAATCTGTTACATCATAGACTCACTTGTTATATTATAGCTTCATGGTGAAATCAGCCTTGCCAATGACATCACATCTTCCTCAGTGACCTCACAGCCTTACCGTGATATCCCAACATCTTTGTGATGTCACAACCTCACAGAGATATAATCACAGCCTCAGATATAATAATATCACAGCCTCACTGTGGCATTAAGCCTCATTTCTGACATCACAGCTTCACCTCTGACATCACAGCCTCAGTGTAACTTAGCAGGCTAACTTCTGAAATCATAGCATCAGTGACACAATGGACATCTTGCCTAGCCTTGCTTTGACACCACAGCCTCTTCATTGATATCTCAGGCTCATGGTCACAGGACACTCTCAACAGTGACACCACAGCCTCGCTGTGGCATCACAGCCTCACCAGTAACATCCCAGCCTCACTGTGACATCTCAGCCTCATCACTGATATCATCCTCACTTCTGACATCTGAAATCTCAGATGAATTATGATGTCATAGTCTGTGATATCATGACCTCACAATAGCATCATTGCCTCACAGCGACATCACAGCCTCTCCTCTGATTTCAGAGCCTCAGTGTGACTTCTAAGTCTCACAAAAGATGTCCTAAACTCACTGTTAAATAAAAGCATCACCCCTGACCTCACAGCCTCATTGACATCTCATAGAATCAGCTCTGACATCAGAGCCTCACTGTGACATCAGAGCCTCACAGTGAACTCACAACCTGCCACTGACAACACAGGCTCACCTGCTACATCATAGCCTCATTGTGACATCAGTCTTGCCACTGACATCTCAGTCTCACTGTGACATCCCAGCTTCCTGAGTCATATCACCACAAGGTGACATGACAGCCCATAGTGACTTACAAGCATCGCAGTGACACCACAACCTCAGAGTGACATCACAGCCTCACCAGTGATATCACAACCTCACAGTGATATCACAGATTCATTGTGACATCACAGTTTCTCCTCTGACATCACCGACTCAGTGTGACTGCACAGCCTTGCCACTGACCTCCTAACTTCACTGTGAAATCCAAGCATTACCCTTGATGTCACAGCCTCACTGACATCTCATAGATTCATCCCTGACATCAGACCCTCACTGCCACATCACAGCCTCACAGGGACCTCAATGTCTGCCCACTAACACCACAGGTTCACCTGTTACATCATGGCCTCATTGTGGCATCAGTCTTACAACTGACATCACAGCCTCACTGTGACATCACAGCCTCATGAGTGACAGTACAGCCGCTCCTGTGACATCAGCATCACCACTGACATATGTCAGAACACTGTCATCACTGCCACACCAGTAACAACACAGCCTTTGACATCTCTGCCTCACCAGTGTTACTGTCACATAATAGGATCACTGCTGACATAATAGAATCACCAGTGAGATCGTAGGGTCACTATGACATCTTTCTTGGCATGGACATTCCAGGCTTATTGTGACATCACACTTTTACCAGTGACATCACAGCCTCATGGTGTTATTACAGACACACTGTGACACCATAGCATCACCACTAGTGATGTCATAGCCCCATTGTGACATTAGCCTCACCACTAACATCACAGCCTCACTGTGCCATCCAAACCTCTACAGTCACATCACAACATCACTGGGTCATCAGAGCTTCACTGTGACATCATTGCCCTACCGCATCCTTACAGGCTCACTCTGACATTACAACTTGATAGTGATATCACAGCCTCACTGTGACATAACAGTCTCAGTGTGACCTCACAGCATCACCACTGATATCATAGTCTCACTGTGACATCAGACTTACCACTGACATCATAGTCTCACTGTGACTTCACAGCCTCCACTGTGACCTTACAGCTTCCACCGTGATATCACCAGCTCCCTGTGACATCACAGGCTCATGGTGACACCACAGTCAGATGGTGACATCAAAGCCTCAAGGTGGAATCACAGCCTAACCAGTGACATGCCAGCATCACTGTGACACCCTACCCACATCTCTCACATCACCCTTGTTCTTATATCACAGAATAATCACTGAAATCGTATCCTCACTATGATGTCATAGTCATGCTCCACTCACATGTGACATCACACACTCATCACTAACATCTTTCCTAGCCTCACTGTGACACCACGTTTCACCATTGACTTCACAGGCTCACTGAAATGTGACAGCCTCCCTCTGACACCACAGTGTCTCTACTGATTTCTCAACTTCTATGTGACATCTCTATTTCCCCAGTGACATCACAATCTTACAGTGACATCACAGCCTCATTGTGACATCACAGCCATATATTGCCATCGAAACATCACTGTGACATAAAGCTTCAACTCTACATTTTATTCCCACTGACATCACAGCCTCAGTTTCTCACTGTGATATTAGAGCCTCACCAGTGACAATACAGCCTCAGAAGTGACATAGTCTCCCGGTAAAACCACAGTAACTGCTGACCTCACAACCTCACTGTGACAACAAAGCCTCACAGTGACATCACAGCCACACTGTGCCAGCACAGCCTTACTGTGACATCACAGCCTCACCACTGATATGACAGGCTCACTGTGATATTACAGCCTCACCACTGACACCACAGCCTCATGGTAACATCATAACTTCACTGTGGCATCACAACCTCACCAGTTATATCACATCTTCTATGCAACATCTCAGCCTCATCTCTCACATCAGTCTCCCTTCTGAAATTGCAGCCTAACCACTGACCTCACAGCTTCACTGTGACATCACAGTGTCACTATGAAATCATAACCTCATGGTGACTCCACATCTACAATGCCTTCACACCTCACTGTGACATCAAAACCTCTCTGTGATGTCACAGCCTCATAATGGCATCACAGCTTCACAGTGATATCACAGTCTCATTGTGGCATTATAGCACCATTACTGACATCACAACCTCATAGTGACATTACAGACTCACCTCTGACATCACAACCTTATAGTGATATAACTGGCTAACCTCTGAAATCATAGCATCAGCAACACCACAGACATCCTGCCATGCATCATTATGACACCACAGCTTCATCAATGACATCTCAGTCTCAAGGCTTACGACAACCTCAACATCATAATCACACTGTGTCCTCACAGTCTCACTGTGACATTGCCAACTGACAGTGCCATCATAGCATCACTGTGACATCCAAATGCACAGCGACATCAGCCTTGCAACTGACATAATAGCCTCGTGATGACATCACATACACACCTCTGACATAGCCTCACTGATTTCACAGCCTCCATGTGAATATATAGCCTCACTGTGACATCAGTCTTGCCACTGACATAGAAGTTTCACTGAGACCTGACAGCTGCCACCATCACATCAAAATCTACCTCAGTCTCACTGGCTCACAGTGTCACTATAGCCACACAGTGACATCAAACCCTCTCGGTGGCATCACAGCCTCACCAGTGACATGCCAGCCTCACTGTAATAACATACCCTCATCACTCACATCAGCTTCATTCTGATATCACAACTTAACCACTGAAATCACACCCTCATAGTGATATCACAGTCATGCTCACTGACATCACAGCCTCACTCTGATATCACAGCCACACCACTGACCTCACAGTCTCACTGAAATATGACAGCCTCCCTGTGACACCACAGCATCGCTATTGACATCACAACTTTACTGTGACATCACATCTTCCCCAGTGACATCAAAACCTCACAGTGACATCATAGACTCATTGTGATATCACAGGCATACCATGCCATCCAAGCATCAATGTGACATAAAGCTTCACCTCTGACATCAGAGCCTCACTGTGACATCTCAGCTTCAGACTGACCTCACAGCCTGCCCACTGACATCACAGTTTCACCTGTTACATCATAGCCTCATTGTGGCATCAGTCTTACCACTGACATCACAGTCTCACAGTGACATCACAGCCTCACCAGTGACAGCATAGGCTCACCTGTGACATCAGCGCCACCACTGACATTAGTCAGAACACTGACATCATTGCCATACAGTGACAACCCATCCTCACCACTGACCTCATGGGCTCACTGAAACATAACAGCATCCCTATGACACTGCATTGTCACCATTGACATCACAACATTAATGTGACATAACAGCTTTATTGTAACATCACAGCCATACCTTGCCATCAAATCATCAGTCACATAAAGCTTCAAATCTAACATCATAGCCTCACTGTGACATCACAGCGTCAGTTTTACACAGTAAACTCACTATGACATAAAGCCTCACCAGAGACAATACAGCCTCACCAAGGACATAGTCTCCTTGTGAAAGCACAGTCACTACTGACATCACAATCTCACTGTGACATCACAACCTTACTGTGAAATCACAGGCACACTGTGCCAGCACAGCCTCGTGGTGACATCATAGCCTCACCACTGATTTGAGAGGCGCACAGTAACATCACAGACTCTCATGTGACATCATAGGTTCAGTGTGACTGCACTGCCTCACCACTGACATCACAGACTCACTGTGACATCACAGCCTTACCTCTGAAATCATAGCATCAGTGACACCATGGACATCCTGCCTAGCCTCGCTATGACACCACAGCCTCATCACTGACATCTCAGCCTCACGGTCACATGACAACCTCGATAGTGACACTACAGCCACACTGTGGCATCACAGCCTCACCAGTAACATCCCAGCCTCACTGTGACATCTCAGCCTCATCACTGACATCAGCTTCACTCCTGACATTACAGCCTATCTACTGAATTCTAAGCCAAACTGTGATGTTATAGTCTATCACCACTGATATCACAACCTTATTGTGATACAACAACCTAACTCTAACATCACATCAACACAGTGACATCACACATCTCCTGTGACATCAGCCTCAGTGTGATTGCACAACCTCACCATTGATGTCTGACCTCACTGTGAAATCCAAGTATCACACCTGATGCCACAGCCTCACTGACATCTCATAGAATCAGCCCTGACATCAGAGCCTCACTGCGACATCACAGCCTCACAGTGACCTCACAACTTGCACACTGAAAAGACAGGCTCACCTCTTACATCATAGTCTCATTCTGTCCTCAGTCTTGCCACTGACATCACAGCCTCACTGTGACATAACAGCTTCCAGAGTGATATCAAATTATGGTGACATGATAGCCCACAGTGACATACAAACTTCACAGTGACATCACAGCTTCACTGTGACATCATGGCCTCACCACTGACAGTACAGCCTCACTTGTGACATCAGCATCGGGATGGACATTAGTCAGTACACTGACCTCACTGCCACACAAGGGACAAAAGAGCCTTTGACATCACAGCCTCACCAGTTTTACTGTCATGTAATAGGTTCAATACTGACATCAGAGCCTCACCAGTGACATCCAAGCATCACGCCTGATGTCACAGCCTCACTGTGATATCACAGCCTCACCTCTGAGGTCATAACTTCACTGTGACATCACAGCCTCACTATGTTATCACAGGCTAACCTTTGTAATCATTCTCCAACTGTGACATCTCAGCATTGACTCAGACGTTATACTCTTGCTGTTTCATCACATCTTCACTGTGACATTACAGGCACACCTCTGAAATCATTGCCTCAATGCGACATCACACCCTAATCACTGACATCCTACCTAGCATCACTATGGCACCACAGCCTCACTACTAACCTCACAGGCTCACTGAAACATGACAGCCTCCTTGTGATACCACAGCACTGCTGAGGAGATTACAACCTCGCTGTGACATCACAGACTCATTGTGACATCACAGTCATAGCCTCACCACGATGTCACATCCTCAGTTTGACACAATAAACTTACTGTGACATTAGAGCCTCACCAGTGATAATACAGCCTCACCAATGAAATAGTCTCCCTGTGAAAGCACAGTCACTGCTGACATCAAAACCTCACTGTGACATCACAATGTCACAGTGACATCATAATCACACTGTGCCAGCACAGCCGCACTTAATCAGTCTCACAACTGATATGATTGTCTCACAATGACATCACAGCCTCTCCTCTGACATCACAGGCTCACTATGACATCACAGGCTCATCACTGATGTTCTAACCTCACTGTGAAATCCAAGCATCACCCCTGATGTCACAGCCTCACTGACATCTCACAGGCTCAGCCCAGACCTCTAAGCCTCACTGTGACATCACAGCCTTGCAGTGACCTCACAGCCTGCTCAGTGACACCAGAGGCTGAGCTGTTACATCAGAGCCTCATTGTGACATCAGTCTTGCTTCACTGTGACATCATCCTTTCCAGAGTGATATCACCTCAGGATTACATGAGAGCCCACAGTGACATACTTCCTTCACAGTGACATCACAGCCACAGTGACAACAAGGCCCCACCAGTGACAGCACAGCCTCACCTGTGACATCGGCATCACCACAGACATTAATAAGAACACTGACATCACTGTCACAGGAGTGACAACACAGCCTTTGACATTACAGCCTCACCAGTGTCACTGTCACGTAATAGGTTCACAACTGACATCATAGCCTCCCTAGTGACATCATAGAATCCCTATGATATCTTTCTCAACACTGCCATTGCAGCCTCATTGTGACATCACGCTTTCACCAGTAACATCACAGCCTCATTGTGACATCAGCCTCACCACTAACATCACAGGCTTACTGTGACATCCAAACCTCTCCAGTGATATCACAACATCACTGTGTCCTCACAGCCTCACTGTGACTTTGCAAACTAATAGTGACATCACAGCCTCACTGTGCCATCAAAGCATCACTGTGACATAAAGCTTCACTTCTGACATTATAGCCTTACTGTGACATTGCAGGCTAAGTTTGACACAATAAACTCACTGCGATATTAGAGCCTCACCAGGGACAATAGTGTCTCACCAATAACATAGTTTCTCTGTGAAAGCATAGTCACTACTGATATCAAAACATCACTGTGACATCACAACCTCACTGTGACATCACAGCCACACTGTTCCAGCACAGTCGCACTATGACATCACAGCATCATGGTAATATCACAGCCATACTGTGACATCACAACCTCACCACTGCTATCCTACCTAGACTTACCATGACACCACAGCCTCACCAGAGGTAGCAAAGGCTCACAGTGACCTGATAGTCTCAGCAATGACACCATAGCTGTCGACACCATAAACAGTAACACCACAGCCTCACAAGTTAGATCACTGCCTTCTTGTGACATCAATCTTCCCACAGATATTCTAGCCTCACAGTGACCCCAGAGCCTCACTGTGACATCAAAGTCTAAATTGTTACATCATAGACTCACATGTTACATTGTAGCCTCATGGTGAAACCACCTTGCCACTGACATCACAACTTCCACAGTGACCTCACAGCCTCACTGTGACATCACAACCTCTCTGTGATGTCATAGCCTCACAGTAACATCACAGCTTCATGGTGATATCACAGCCCCACTGTGGCATTTTAGCCTCATTTCTGACATCACACCCTCACTGTGACATCACAATCTCACCTCTGATATCCAGAGTGATATCACCTCACAGTGACATGAGAGCCCACAGTGACATACATCCTTCACAGTGACATCATAGCCACAGTGACATTGTGGCCTCACCAGTGACAGCACAGCCTCACCTGTGACATCAGTGTCATCACAGACATTAAGTAGAACACTGACATGACTACAAGAGTGACAACACAGCCTTTGCCATTACAGTCTAACCAGGGTCACTGTCACACAACAGGTTCACCACTGACATCATAGCTTTACTAGTGACATCATAGACTCCCTATGACATCTTCCTCACCACTGCCATTCCAGCCTTATTGTGACATCACATTTTCGCCAGTGACATCACAGCCTCACTGTGTCATCCAAACCTCTCCAGTGACATCACAATATCACTGTGTCACCAGGGCCTAACTGTGACATCATACCCATACTGTGTCATCACAGCCTCACTGTGACATTACAACCAGACTGTGGCATCACAACTTACTGTGACATCCCAAACGCTCTGGGATATCAGCTTTGCCACTGATATCACAATCTCACTGTGACCTCACAGCCTCCACCCTGACATCACCAAATCCCTGTGACATCACAGGCTCATGGGAACACCACAGTCACACAGTAATATCAAAGCCTCATGGTGGCATCACACCACTAGTATCCTAACTAGCCTTACTATGATAACATAAACTCAATGATGTGAAAGCCTCAGCAGTGACATCACAGGCTCACCTCCAAAATCAATGCCCAACTGTGACATCACAGTCTCACTGTGAAATCACAGCCTCACTGTGAAATCACAGCCTCACTGTGAAATCACAGCCTGTGACATCAGTTTCGTGGTGACATCACAGCCACACTGTGACATCACAGCCTCACCACTGATATCCTATCTAGGCTTACTATGATAACACAGCTTCACCACAGATAGCATAGGCTCACAGTGATGTGACAGCGTCAGCAGTGACATCATAGCCTTTGACAACATATACAGTGACATCAAAGCCTCACATGTTACATCACTGCCTCAGTTTGACATCATTCTTCTCACAGGTATCACAGACTCACAGTGTCCTCACAGCCTCACTGTGACCTCACAGTCTAACCTGTTACATCATGGACTCATCTGTTACATCATAACCTCATGGTGAAATCAGCCTTGCCACTTATATCACATCTTTTACAGTGACCTCACAACCTCACTGTGACATCACAAACTCTCTGTGATGTCACAGCCTCATAGTGACATCACCAGCCTCACCATGACATCACCAGCCTCACTGTGACATCACAGCCTCACTTTGATATCTCAGCAATATCTCCGAAATCATAGCTTCAGTGACACCATGGACATCCTGCCAAGCTTTGCTAGGATACCACTGGCTCATCACTGACATATCAGGTTCATGGTCACATGACAGCCTTAGTAGTGACACCACAGCCCTACTGTGGCATCACGACCTCACCAGTAACATCCCAGCCTAACTATGACATCTCAGCCTCATCACTGACATCAGAATTGCTTCTGAATTCCCAGCCTAACCACTGAAGTCTCAGCCAAATTGTGATGTCATAGTCTATCACCACTGATATCACAGACTCACTGTGATATCACAACCTCACGGTAATATTACCACCTCACAGTGACATCACAGTCTCTCCTCTGACAGAGCCTCACTGCGACACCACATGCTCACCTATTTCATCATAGCCTCATTATGAAATCAGCCTTGCCACTGACATCACAGCCTCACTGTGACATCACACCATCCGGATTGATATCACCTCAATGTGACATGACAGCCCACAGTGACATAAAACCCTCACAGTGAAATTATAACCTCACTGTGACATCACTGCCTCACCAGTGAGAGCACAGGCTCACCCATGATATCTGGATTTCCTCTGACATTAGTCAGAACACTGAAATCACTGTCACACCAGGGGCAACATAGCCTTTGACATCACAGCCTCACCATTGTCACTGTCATGTAATAGGTTCACCTCTGACATCATAGCATCAGCAGTGACAGCACACCCTCACCTGTGACATCGGCTTCGCCTGTAACATGAATCAGAACACTGATGTCACAGCCTCACTAGTGTCATTGTCACGTAATATGTGCACCACTGATGTTATAAACTCACCAGTGACATCATAGACTCAATATGACATCTTTCTCACCACACACATACCAGCTTTATTGTGATATCACACCTTCAATAGTAACATAACAGCCTCATTTTGACATCAGCATCACACTATCATCACAGTTACACTGAGCTACCAAAACCTCTCCAGTGACATCACAACATCACTGTGTCATCAGAGCCTTACTGTGACTTCATAGCCACACTGTGTCCTCACAGCCTCATTGCGATATTACAACCTTACTGTGACATCATAACCCCATTGTGGAATCACAACATCGCCAGTTATATCACATCATCAATACAACATCTCAGCCTCATCTCTCACATCAGTCTCATTTCTTTAATCACAGCCTAACCACTGACCTCACAGCTGCACCATGACATCACAGCCTCACTGCGACATCAGAGCCTCACTGTGACAATACAGCCTCACAGCTACCTCACAGCCTGCCCACTGACACCACAGGCTCACCTGTTACATCATAGTCTCGATGTGGCATCAGTCTTAACACTGACATCACGTATAGATACCAGGAGGAAGCAGGGCGGCCTGCATTTCTGGTCCTGGTAGGGCAGAGCCTGTGAATCCCGGGGCAGAGTAAACGAGGAGGAAGTGGAGGCGTCCATGGTGGTTCTCGAATTTGTCCATGGTTCTACACACACACATACACACACACACACACACACACACACACACACACACACACATATACACACACACACTCACACACGAACACATGCACAATTGAATAAATAATAAAAAAAATTTTTTTTAAAAAAGAGGGAGACCAGTATCATCTGAAGCAGAAAATACAGCTGTGGAAATAGGGAGGGTCAAGAGCTACAGAGGAAGAAAAGGGCAGGGGACTATGGCCCAAAGATCACCAGTGGTGATTAGAGCTGCCAGGGGAAGCAGGAGAGCCACACATACCCAGGCGGATGCTCATCTTTTTCCAAGTAATTTCTGATGACAGGTGCATCAGTTGCAGGGCAGGCAAGATGAGAAAATACCTAAATAGGTTTTGAGGTGGGATCTGGAAGAACACAAGCATATCCTTGTCCCTGTGTTAATACAGGGTGGGGACCCTTCCATGTACCCATTAGTGATCCTTCCAATGGACAAGAGGCAAGGGTGCCATAGTGGGTTGAGATTTCCAATGTTTGTAAGTGGGAGCTAAACCATAGTTATCAAAGGTGAGGAAATTAAGGATGAAGAGGGTTTCGGTGAGCCACAGGTGAGGGTATGGGGAAGAGGTGTTAGTCCTTTGTAAACAGTCCTTTAAGGTCCTGTTCATACATTCAATTAAGCCTTGTCCTTGAGGGTTATAAGGGATGCCAGTAACATGTTTTATACTCCAAGACGAGAGAAAGGAGTGAAATTGAGCACACATGTAAGCAAGGTCATTGTCTGTTTTTATGGTCCAAGGCACCCCCATAACCAGCATAGCTATTTTTAAAGCCTTTATGGCAAGGCTAGCCTTTTCTCCTGCTAAAGTAGTGGCATAAATAAATTTCGAAATATGTATCTGTGATGACATGTATATATTTGAGTGTTCCAAATGAAGAGTAGTGGGTCATGTCCATCTGCCATAAAGAATTAAGAGTTAACTCCCTGAGGTTGCAAGGGACTCAACGGTGCAAAAGGGGCACAAGCAGCACAAGTTCTGCACAAGTGTTTGCACTGAGTAAGAGTTAGTTCAGGATATAGTTTATGGAGGTTGGAAGGGGAACATGTGAAATTTTTGGTGGAGGAGCCTAGCTTGTTTCAATAATGGGACAGAGATCACCATGATAATTTTGTCTATCTCATCATTGCTTTGGGCTATGAACCCTGGTAATCTTGAATGAGATCTTATGTGCTCAATAAAAAAGGGATGTTGTCTATTCTCTAGGAGCGTTTTAAGTATCTGTAATGCAATATTAACAGGGGATGATAAGCCCCTAAAGCTGGAGAAGGAAATAACCTTAGTAGACTGTACCACATACTGACTGTCACAGAAAATATTAATGGACCTAGTTTTGGTTTCCTCTAAGGCTTTGATAATGGCATATAGTTCACCAATTTGGACAGATCCTTTATTGGGCCATACAAAAATTTTCTCCAGTTTTTTAGGGGCTTTGATTATTACCTCTATTTGATGGGGGCACAAGGGTGAGGAAGAGGGGAAGGCATGAGAATGTGACTGAATCATGAGGTATTGTAAGGTCCGAAGGAGCTTATCAGGAGGAAGGTGATTATATAAGTCACCTGAAAAGCCTGCAAGTATAGCTTGAAAAAGGAAATTATCTCTCATTAAAAATTGAATTTCTGGGGCTGGAGAGGTGGCTCAGGGGTTAAGCCTCCGCCTTGCAGGCGGAAGGTCCTGAGTTCAGATCCCAGATCCCACATATAGATGCCAGGTGGAAGCGGGGGTGGCCTGCGCTTCTGGTCCTGGTAGGGCGGAGCCTGTGAATCCCGGGGCAGAAGGAGGTGGAGGCATCCATGGTGGTTCGCGAATTCATCCGTGGTTCTACACAGACACAGACACACAAACACACACAAACACACACACGCGTGCGCACATACACACGCACATGCACACAGTAGAATAAATAATAATAAAAAAAATTTAAATACAAATTGAATTTCTGTCAGGGAAATAGGCAAGATCTTTTTATCAGGCTCCCTGTTGAAAATTCTTTTCAATATGCATGCACCTTATGTGACACAAGGAGGACAGCTTCAAGTCTGGGAGTTATTTTATGATAGGTGGACCATGAGAGATGATCCAAAAAATTACCACATGAGGCCTGATGGGGCCTCACTCATAGAAAGGACAATTCCCCATAAGAGTTCCTGGGTGTTTATCCTATGGATGTTTAGAGTGTCTAATGAGGCTGATATAGAATAAAGGGCCTTTGTAGCATCAGGGTGCAAAATAATGTTTTTGTGGGTGTGATTTGAAAGTCTTAAACAGGGGTAGTAAATCCTCAGGGGAAAGAGATAGAAAGGGTTTAAGCCAATTGATCTGACCTCATAGTTTTTGTAGCTCATTTAAGGAGTATTTTTTTTTAATTAGTAACTGTGGGGACAAGGGCCTAATGTTTGAGGTAATTTTATAACCTAGAAATCCATAAGGAAGGACCAGTTGTACTTTATCATTAGCAATGTAAAAGTCAATGTTGTTAAGATTCTGTAGGAGTTCTGAAAGGAGAGATTTGAATTTTTTTGTTATTTGTGGGCCACGAGTAAATCATCCACATAATGGATAAGCAAGCATTGAGTCTTAATATATTGTGTCACTGTAGCAATGTAATGTTGACATATGGTTGGGCTGTTTTTCATTCCCTGGGGTAGAACTTTCCAATGAAATCTCTTTGCAGGGGTTTGATAATTGGGTTCCCATACAGTGAAGGCAAAAAAACTGCCTGTAATCCTTATGTAAGGGAACTGAGGAAAAAAACAGTCCTTGATATCTATGATAACTACATAGTAATTCAAAGGAATGAGCTAGGCCTCATAGGTGGGATGCCAGCTTGGAGTGGGCTCATTTTTATCATGTGCTTATGAACCTGGGATAGATCTTGTAACAGGTGATATTTCCCTTACTTTTTTCTAATAACAAAGATAGGGGTGTTATGAGTGTTGGAACCGAGGTTCCCTTTTGGGCCCCTTACCCAGACCCCCGAAGGAGACACGAGGACCACCGAGTTGCTGTAAGGACAAGAGGCAAGATTTATTATTAAAATCGAGCGCGCCAGGGCCGCCTCCCTGCTCAGGCAAAAGAGAACGGCCCTGACTGAATTTGGGGCAGGGTTTTTATAGGAAAGCAACTGCATTTGAGCAAATACATGCAGTAAAAATTCCACTACACACAGGGAGGTTGAGTCGGTTCACAGATGTTCCAGCCGATAACCTCGCCCCGGGCGGTTCCCGGCACGCCCAGGGGGAGAAGTTCAAAGAAGTCCAAAAGGTGAGATATGCAGGCAGGCTCTGGTCAGCCCACCCGCGGTGAGTTGGCGCCTGCAGGAAGCAGGCAGGCTCTGGTCAGCCCACCCGCGGTGAGTTGGCGCCTGCAGGAGAGTTTGCCGCTGGCGGGAGATTTGAATTTTGCGCTGGTGGGAACTTGGGCTTCACAGCGGGAACCTGAGTTCCACATTCCCCCCTTTTCTATAGGCACACTCTAATCATGGAGTGTTAGTCACAGTTCTCGTGGTAAATTTCTGGGAGGATTGGAGTCAGGTCCTCAGCAGGGGTGTTCCTTCCAGGTGATTCCAGCAGTAGGGGACGTCTCTTCAGAATTTCAAAGACCTTGAGAGACCCATCCCAGCACAGCTGCTCTAATCCTGCCTCATTTTCCCATAAACCTATTTGAGAATTCAGACTGCTCTGGGGATAAAGGGCGATGATTCGATCTGGCTGCTTCCTGCTGACTCAGGGCGAAGGAAATAAGAGTGCAGTCTGATATCCTCATCTATGAAATGCTGGGATGGTCTAGAGGTCTTTTATAGATGGCCCTATTACTTTAAGGTCCATCTAAAAGAGACAAAACACAGGTTAAACTTTCAAGATCTACACAAGGATTAGACCATTGTAATTGGGAAGGCACATGAGATAAACCAAACAAGCTCAGCAGTCTTGCTGTGGGTATAAGCAAGCAGGAGTTAGTAAAAGAACACATTTACAAGGTGTAAAAGCCAAGGAGACCTTTTTCCTCTGGCTACTGTAGATCATATTTTCCAAAACAATGCGAACTGATTCTTTGTACAGAGCAATCTAAATTATTTTCTTTTTTATTCTGAAAAATAAAGCAACATAAGTCTTTTTCTTTTGGGGGACCAAAGGGATGTAGCACCATTTCTCTGATCTAGCTGAAAAGTCAGCATTGATTAGCTAATGGAGCTGCTCTGGAGCCACACCTGGAGTTTTGCTGTTTTTCTTAGTTTACTTCTTAAGTTTGCCTTTGCTTTTTCTCTCTGTCAAGCATTGAGTTTAACTTTAGGCAACCTTTTAGTACAAGGGAAAAACTTTATTAAACTTTTTGCCGACCTATGTCTCTGGTTTTAACTCTACAGCACAAACTGTCTTTCTTGGGTGCCTCAGGCCAGAGCTGCAGCCTCGAGACCAGGGCTCCCCTGGATCAGGTGAGGCAAGGAGTCAGCAGAATGGAGAACAAAAACAACTCTCTTGGCTTAGTGAATCTGGACCCGTTTACTGTATCCCAATGCTTGAGGATAATGGCACTTAACAGAAATATTTTCTCAGTATTTGCAAATCTAGCCAGTCTATAATGCTGCACCAGATAGCCAAGAGGCTGAGCCCACATACTTGTAATAGAGACTGCATTTTCTGTAATCCATGGTTTTCTCTTCTAATAACTTTGGTGCGTCTAAAACCAGAGCCACGTGGATGACTTTATAACAGTGCTAAACTATTTTATTCTACTAAGCCTAATCCTTGAATATTCGGGCACTCAGGCATGTAAACAAAGGAATGCCTAAAAAGCATTACTATTAAGCATATAAGGAATCTCAGTAGTTACTTTGTGAGTGCAATGAGCCTGTCATTTTCTTGATCTTAAACATTTTCGTAAAATCAAAAGTTGACAAAAGCCTAGGAAGGAAGAGCACTAGAATTTGTCTATTAACATAGAAACAAAGAGGCTTCCCATTTGCATGTTAAACCCAAGGTTTCTCACGAGATGCTCAACCTGGCACTTTTGGGCTTCCTTTTGCTGGATATCAGTGGCAAACTCCTTTTCCATCGGAGGGAAGCTATGAGTTTCAGGCCATTACATTGATCTCCACCGGGGTGTTCGACCCCTGGGCCCTAGGGTTCAGGGGGCAATCTTTCCTCCAGTGGAAATTCCCATGTTTGGGACATAGGCCATATGAAAGCTTTCTGTGCTCACAACAGTCTCAAAGCGCCCAGTCTGGTCATATTCGAAGCATCTTTTTTTTTTTTTTTTTTACTTTTCCCCTGTCGGGAGGGGTCCTGGGTTGATCTGCTTGGGGTGCCTGTTTAATCTACCCCTAAGGCAAATGTCAAGTTTTGATTCCTTTGCTTTCTGGTTCTTTCTCTTTCTTTTCTCTTTTATACTAAGTTCTAGGTCACCTGTCCTATTTTTAAAGTCCTAGGACAAACAGAAACAAAGGATTCTACCTCCAAGGCAGAAATGAAAGCTTCCTGATGGTGCCAACCTCTCTCTTACAGATGATGGGGATCTATTTCTCTCAACAGATGAGAGCCCTGTTGTCCTCCACATGAGAGTTTACTTCCTCCTGACAGATGAGGACTTTGGCTGACATGAAAGCTAAATGAAATTCCTGTTCCACCTTAGTCTTGAGGGCATTGAGAGGCAAAGCTTTTCCTGAGTTACTAGCTGGTATTTTTGGTACAAATGTTTATAGCCTCTTAACTTTCTAGTTGGATGGTATTATAATTTAAAGATCTTTCTGGGACCATCTCTTGTCTAGGATGTATACAGGGCATGTCTGAGAATATGCTATGACTTGACCCTCTTTTAGGTTGGTAGAACTAAGCATTCACAATTTCTAGATAGTCCCTGGACACAGGAAGGGGAAATCTCTCTTTTGGCTTCAATTAGTGAACCTGGACTTGAGGAAAGGACGTGTGGCTTAGCAGAGTTCTGATAATCACTATACACAGTGTTGTCAGCAAAGACATCCATTGACACTATCTATGGTGTGGTCCCGGGAGGCCAGCACTCCATCCAACGCCACCAGAGCCCCACCCGATGACACTAAAAGGGGAGAGTCCATGGTCCACACATGCCTGAAGCTTCCCGTATTCCCTATGCTATTTAAACTGTATGGTCATTGTCTCAGACATGAAGCATTTTCCTTACAGGGCAAACATTTTTAGGAATTTCCTTTCATTGATTAACAAGAGCTAAAGTCACATTGATCCCCACCACACGGCGCAGACAGACAAAGGATGGGAATCCCTCCAAGAGAGATCATTCAAGTGCCAGCCTGGCCACACTCTTTGCAGAGTCATGGGTGATAACTTAGCCATAGTGGGTTCAGCTATTTCGTGACTTGCGATCGGATTCTAATCCAATCCCATCCTAGACCGTATGTTATCACCATGGGAACGCAGAACTGGCCCAATCGAATCCCGTGGCTTTAAGAGATCTTAGGGATCTCGCCGTGGGACTACAAACTCGAGCACAGAGGTGTTACAGGTTTCCCACCTCAGGCCGACATTCATTCACACATTCATACAGAGGTTAAAACATTCCCTCCCCCATTTTGCAGGTGCCCTTTTCCTCCCCCTCCAGGAGAGGCCTGTTCCAAAAGGTGAGTAGAGGTTGGTTTAACAGCTGGCCTTGAGTCCGCTCTAAGCTGCAGCTGAGGTGGCATTATCGGGCGGGGCCTCGGTTCCTCCTGCTGGTCTGATGCTGAGCAGAGCCCTGCTCTCTGGGAACCCATTTCCCAGGGAGCAGATGAGGGCCCTGTTAGGGCTGCTGTCTTATTTAGTCAAAACAAACAATTAAAATACATTTAAATACATGAAGCTTAATTCTTAATTTCTAATTTTTGAAGCTTAATGCCTTTTCTTTTATGACATTTCCTTTAACCATCATCTCTAATTTTAGTCTTCTCATAAACCTAACATTCCACAAACCTTCATCACATAACCAAACTCATAAACTTCCTGCACATATTTTAACTCTCTAAGTAAGATAGCTCATCCCATAAACCCTTTTTGTTTTTTAAAACCTTCTTTTAAACCTCTTGCACATCTAATTATCATACATATTTTCTTTCATACTTGATGGTTTTCTGTTGTTTACCCTTTAAAAAATGTCCTTTAAAAGAGGCAATAACAGTAGACCTCATCTTAAAAATCATTATATCCCAATTAAGTTGGCAAGATTGTAACAGAACACAGGAGTACACCTGGAAACAGGGAATTAGCATACATACCAGGAGAATGAAGAAATTCCAATGAATTTCTCAGAAATCAGTTTTCCTTTCTGGCTGTTAGATGTGTTGGTATTACACATGGGAAAACAAACTTTTAAAGGAATTACAAAAGTGATGTTATTAGATCCTAGGTAAAAACACAATATCATCTTTTGTGAAGCTTCATAGAAATCAAGATAAAACAAAATATTTTAGTCAGTACGTACTCAGGCCTTTTATGTTGTTCTTAAGTGTGCACGTGCATTTAAATTGAGCATGCCACATAATAAAGAGTCAAAAAAACCAAGATGTAATTATAAGCGCGCAATAATTTGAAATGGCCATACCTTTGTTATTTTGAAACATAAAACACACATATTATGGAAAATCCAGATAACTAAGCAAATCAAGACACTTAAAGTAACTCTTAAAATGAGATCATCATAAACACAGCACAAAAAACGACAGACAGTTCTTCTGGCCCCTCCAGCACAGGGGGCAGAGGCTTTCTTTCCTTAAAACAAACATTTACCGCCCTAGAAAGTGGGCCATTCATCAGAACAGAGGGTGGTAAATTTCATCCCCCAGGAGGCCGGCTGGTCTGGAAGGCCGGCCACCCTGCCAGTTTCCTTTCCTGATATCCCTAACGTCCGTCCGATGGTTGATCGTCAAGTCTAGGGGCGTTGATTGAGTCTGTCCCATTGTATATTGAATTTCTTGGATACAAAAATACCCTAGGAACACAGAGAACGACACACAAACGAACCCGACAAATATCTGCAGCACCCGGTCCTTAAGCACTCGCTCGAGCGGTTTTTCTCCCGGGGAAAAAAAAAGAAGAAGAAGCCGGCAACAGAGGAGCTCGGAGGCCCGCTGCAGTTCGGGCGTATCCTCCTTCTCCAAAAAGTTTCACCATGAGCTCAGTTGGGAATATACCATCCAACTGCAGCTTACTCGACAGGGTTGGGTTCAATTGGGAATATACCGTCCAATTGCCCAAGCCTTATGGGGGAGTTCAGTTGGGAATATACCGTCCAACTGAGCCCAGCTGGGAATATACCATCCAACTGCGGCTTACCCCCTGCTGCCCCCGGGGTCAGACCGTCGTCTTTCTACCCCTGCGAGGTCTCGGACACGTCTGTCCACCTCTCGACGGGCACAGCCCCAATTTCGTCCCACCTAGATGGCCTGGAAAAGAAACTGACACGAGAGACCACAGACACAATGCACAAGACACAGGACAATTCAGGAGCTCCACTTACCTCCAACCCTGGTCGTCGGCTCCCCCGAGTCGGGTCAGGG
Organism: Typhlomys cinereus; assembly: GCA_023101885.1. Lineage (NCBI taxonomy): Eukaryota > Metazoa > Chordata > Mammalia > Rodentia > Platacanthomyidae > Typhlomys > Typhlomys cinereus. Next base: position 7,710,987 of record JALPQD010000051.1, read on the forward strand.
GCATCCCGGATGAGCCCCCATATGTTGGAACCGAGGTTCCCTTTTGGGCCCCTTACCCAGACCCCCGAAGGAGACACGAGGACCACCGAGTTGCTGTAAGGACAAGAGGCAAGATTTATTATTAAAATCGAGCGCGCCAGGGCCGCCTCCCTGCTCAGGCAAAAGAGAACGGCCCCGACTGAATTTGGGGCAGGGTTTTTATAGGAAAGCAACTGCATTTGAGCAAATACATGCAGTAAAAATTCCACTACACACAGGGAGGTTGAGTCGGTTCACAGATGTTCCAGCCGATAACCTCGCCCCAGGCGGTTCCCGGCACGCCCAGGGGGAGAAGTTCAAAGAAGTCCAAAAGGTGAGATATGCAGGCAGGCTCTGGTCAGCCCACCCGCGGTGAGTTGGCGCCTGCAGGAAGCAGGCAGGCTCTGGTCAGCCCACCCGCGGTGAGTTGGCGCCTGCAGGAAGCAGGCAGGCTCTGGTCAGCCCACCCGCGGTGAGTTGGCGCCTGCAGGAGAGTTTGCCGCTGGCGGGAGATTTGAATTTTGCGCTGGTGGGAACTTGGGCTTCATAGCGGGAACCTGAGTTCCACAATGAGGGCTTAGGAGGATTCAATATGTCCCATTCTTAATTGTTCTGCCACTAAAGACTTAAGAGCAGAAAGTTTTGTTCTAATATTGGCCACTGATCCAACCATATGGGTCCCATGTGATTCCATTTCAGTTTAATGGGCTCTGGTGTTCTTAGGGCAGAGGCAGTGGCCTTTAGAATTGGGGGTGCTGTGTATCCTTTGCTAGGGAAATATCATTTGATCCTTTTCTAAGATGTCATCATAAAAGGCTTGGTCATCTGTTGTCAAGATGATACCCATGGCAGTCATCAAATCTCTGACCCGCAGAGTGGTAGTGATATCTGCTACTAGTGGTTTAATATGGCCTATATTGCCATCATGGTCTTTGCAGGTTACATTGTTTGTAACTTTTATGGTCGATTGGTTTCCTCCTACCCCTTTTATGGGGGCCATTGATTGTATTCCAAATGCAACATTCATCTACCATTATTCTCTCCGATTATGGTGACATCGGCTCCTGTATCTAATATGCCTTTGATTGGTGTCCCATCCAGGAAGATCGTCATTTGAGGTACATGGTCACACTCAGGGAGTGTCCATTCGATGCTAGGTGACCCTTGTTTTAGCGGGATTGAGAGTTGCCCCTCGAGTTTAAAGGAGACTTTTTATAGCTAGACCTACGGTCTTTAGCCCAGTGTAAACTTTTCCCACATTTGGGGCAAGGTGTTTTTGGCTTAATCATGAGCTTAGGGCATGAGCTTTCAAAGTGCCTGGGTTCTCCTCAGCACCAACATGGGGGGTGTCCTTTGTCTGTTTCTGAATGGCCAGAGCATTAACAGAAGTAACCAAAGCCTCAAATGGAGTGGTGGAGAGATTGATATCTTTGGTAGCTACTATCCACTTATGAATATGTTCATTACAGAAAGGAACAACCATGGTACGGGTAGCTGTATTTGCTCCTTCCCAGATCAAATCTTTAATCAATGCATCTCTTGCTGGTCCATCTGGGGTGCATCTCTCCACCACTTCAGTCACATGTGTTAAAAAGTCAACAAATCTTTCATCAGGTCCTTGGATAAGGTTATGAAAAAAGGACTCTGTTCTCTGAGGCCTGCAAGTCTTTAGGCTTCGTAAGGCCATTTGTCTAATGGTAGATTGTGAAACGGGATCACTATATTGACTTCTACCTGTAAACATATCTATTGTAATTTGTATGTCATATTGTAGATTACTATGGGTTTGGCTTTCAGTCATGTCATCATAGGCTGCTCTGCATTGTAGTAAGCCTGAGGGAGAGAGAACAGCCTTAAGGAGAGAATACCAATTATAATGGGTCTGTAATTGGAAAGCCCATTGTAAAAGGACTTGTTCAAAATAAAAGAAGTCAACCACATCTTCTTCTACAGCTTTTCTATTTAGCGCCAGGTCCCATAAGGGGGTAGAAACCCATGACCTGATTTGAACGTTAGGTTCCACATTTACAGGGAAGGCAGCCATAGGTTTATGAGCATGCCTGTATGTGGGTTATTCTAGAGCATCCCCAGGTGTCCTTGGCATAGCATGATTACCAGTGAAGGAGGATCTCAGGTCAAGTGGAGGGTCTTCCATAGGGTATGTCTGGGAAAGGAAGCTAAGGTCCTGTCACAGATATGTATAAGGGGGAGGTTGGCAGGGGTCCGTTATGACAGGGGGGTGGAGTCACCTCTGGCACAGACCTGTGAACCCTCTGCAGAGTTCTCAACCAGGGAGGGGGAGGGAAGGGATTCATAGGAAGAACAAAGGACTGAATTTGGGTTCTCTGCACAAGTTATATTGTAGGAATTAATCACTTCCTCAGCAGAGGATCCTTTAAGGCTTGCTACAATGCCTAAGAGGATGGGAACAAAGGAGACCAGAAGGATATGGCCATCCTGGACTTCCATCCTATGGGCCAAGAAAAGCACTCCCATTCAAATCTGTGGGTCCCACACATTTTCTGAGGAAGTCCAAGGAGCTAAGATTAAGGCTTCCTCCCAAAAATCTTCTAAGTCCTTCAGCATCACTTTGATCCTACATAAGTCTAGTAGAGCCTTAAGGGAAGTCAGATGGTGTGCCTTCTAATGGGATGGTAAATTACCCATTATGGAGAGGAAAGGCTCTCTAATGGGGCAGAGATGTCTAGAAGGCGAGTGGACAAGGCAAAAAAGTGCAGAAAATAAAAAGCAATCACTAGAACCAAGGTCAAAGTGAAAACAACTCCTAAAAGGTAACCAACGTCCAAGGAGAGACCTAGTGCAGGACATTCGCAGAGGTGTTTTGTATCTAAGCATCCTGTGCTTAGTGAGGGACTTCAGGGGTTCGTTACTCCCCCGGGGTGTATGCCCCCAGTCAGGCCGATTCAATATAATCAAACCTGGGCTCTAAGTTCTGAAGGGACCAGTTTCTCATATGAACTCTCCAGGAAAAGCCTTGGCTTAGAGGCATTCTTTGATCGTTGGGAAAACAAACAACCGATTGTGTTCTTTTTTTTTTTTTTTTATTCAATTGCACATGTGTGCATATGTATGTGCGCGCATGCGCATGTGTGTCTCTGTGTGTGTAGAACCACGAACAAATTCGGGAACCACCATGGACCACCTCCACATCCTTCTTGTTTACTCTGCCCTACCAGGACCAGAAGTGCAGGCCCCCCCCCGCTTCCACCTGGTGTCTATACATGGGATCTGGGATCCGAACTCAGGGCCTTCCACCTGCAAGGCAGAGGCTTAACCCCTGAGCCACCTCTCCAGCCCCCGATTTTGTTCTTAACCTTAAGAGCACAATGATGGACAAACAGGGAAAGGAGATGAGGAGGGGTCCACTGCTCACCTTCAGGCACCACAAGCAAAGGAACACAAAACCAAAGGGGTCACTTACTGAAGTGTGCTTTACCGGAATGGGTGTCTCGTCTACACTGAAGGCAGCACCACCCCAAGTTGGTGCACCAGATGTTGCTGAATCCCCGCTGGGCCAGCCAGGAAAAGGAGAAGAAGGGGCAGCGCCTCGTGGGCTTGAGGCAAATGGGTGATCCAGTGACAAGGTCACCACACAGACCCCAGAAGTCAGGTGAGAGGTGACAGGCAGAGGACAAGTTGGCTGCAGAATCAGCTTTATTCAGGAAGTGTTTGGGCTTATATATAGGGTAGGGGTCCAATCAGGTGTGGCCACCTTTCCACTCAGGCGAAGGGTGAGAGCAGCCACCAATCATTTAGCTATTTACCAAGTGTCACGTAATAGGTTCACCACTGACATAGTCTCACTAGTGACATCATAGACTCAATATGACATCTTTCTCATCACTGACATTCCAGCCTTACTGTGACATCACACCTTCACCCATGACATAACAGCCTCATTGTGACACCAGGCTCACCACTAACATCACAGACACATTGTGCCATCAAAACCTCTTCAGTGACATCACAAAATCACTGTCATCAGAGCCTGACTACAACATCATAGCCACATTGTGTCCTCACGGCTTCACTGTAACATTAAAACCTGACAGTGCCATCACCACCTGACAGTGCATTCACAATCTCATTGTGACATAACAGCCATACCATGCCATCAAAGCATCACTGTGACATAAAGCTTCACCTCTGACAGCATAGCCTCACTGTGACATTGGAGCCTAACAGTGACAATACAGCCTCACCAATGACATAGTCTCCCTGTAAAAGCACAGTCATTAATGTCATCTCAACCTCACTGTGACATCATGACCTCACTTTAAAAATCACAGCCACAACTGTGCCAACACAGCATCATTGTTACATCACAGCCTCACCACTGATAGGACAGGCTCACCGTGATATTACAGCCTCACCAGTGCCACCATAGCCTCATGGTGAGATCATAACCTCACCGTGGCATCATAGCCTCACCAGTTATATCACATCATCAATGTGACATCTCAGCCTCATCTCTCACATCAGTCTCACTTCTGAAATCATGGCCTAATCATATACCACACAGCTGCACTGTGACAGCAGAGCATCACTGTGCCATCAAAACCTCTCCAGTGACATCGCGATATCACCATATCATCAGAGCCTCACTATGACATCATAACCACACTGAGTCCTCCCAGCCTCACTGCCACATTACAACATGACAGTGCCATCACAAACTCACTGTGACAGCACCCTTGTGATTGACATAATAGCCTCATGATGACATCACATACGCACCTCTGATAGCTTCACTGTGACATCACAGCTTCACCTCTGAGGTTATACACTCACTGTGACATCACAGCTTAACTACGACATTACAGGCTCACCTCTGAGGTCGTTGCACAAGTGTGACATCACAGCATCGACTGACAATATAGCCTCACTGTTTCATCACAGCCTTTGTATTATATCACAGGCTCACCTCTGAAATCTTCACCTCAGTGAAACATCAAATCCTCATCACTGACATCCTACCCAGACTCACCATGACACTACAGCCTCACAATTGACCTCACTGGCTCACTGAAACATGACAGCCTCCCTCTAACACTACAGTTTCGCTATTGACATCACCACCTCACAGTGACAAGGTAACTTGCCCACTGACATCACAACCTCACAGTGACATTACAGTTTCATTGTGACATCACAGCCATACCATGCCATCAAAGTATCACTGTGACATAAAGCTTCACCTCTGATATTATATCCTGTCTGTGACATCACAGCCTGAGTTTGATACAATAAAATCACTGTGATATTAGAGCCTCACCAGTGACAATACAGCCTCACCAATGATATAGTCTCCCTGTGAAAGTACAGTCACTACTGACATCACAACCTCACTGTGACATCACAGCCACACTGTAAAAGCACAGCTTCGCTGTGGCATCACAGCCTCACCAATAACATGCCAGCCTCACTATGACATCTCAGCCTCATCACTGACATAAGCCTCATTTATGACCTCACAGCATAACCAATGATATCACAGCCTAACTGTGATATCACATTCTCTCCTCTGACATCACAGACTCACTGTGACCTTATAGCCTCCACCATAAAATCACCACCTCCCTGTGACATCACAGGAACACAGTGACATCTAAGCCTCACAGTGGCATCACCTCCTCACCAGTGACATGACAGCCTCACTGTGACATCATACCCTCATCACTTACATCAGCCTCATTCTAACGTCACAGCCTAACCACTGAAATCTCAGCTGAACTGTGATGTCATAGTCTTTAAAAACTTATATCACAGCCTCACTGTAATGTAACAAATTCATGGTAAAATAACAGCTTCACAGTGATATCACAGCCTCTCCTCTGACATCAGAGCCTCACTGTGACTGCATAGCCTCACCACTGATCTCCTAACCTCACTGTGATATCCAGGCATCACCCCTGCCCACTGATGCCACAGACTTACCTGTTACAGCATAGCCTCATCGTGACAAGTCTTGCCACTGACATCACACAGTCTCACTGTGACATCACAGCCTCAACACTGATAGAACAGGCTCACTGTGATATTACAACCTCCCCTGTGACACCACTGCCTCATGGTGACATCAAAACCTCACTGTGGCATAACAGTCTCACCAAGTATATCCCATCGTAAATGCAACATCTCTGCATCATCTCTCACATCAGTCTCACTTCTGAAATTACAGCCTAACTACTATCCTCATAGCCTCACTGTGACATCACAGAAATTGTGACATCACAGCCTCATGGTGACATCACAGCCTCATGGTGACATAACAGCCACACAGTGACTTCACAGCTTCAGCACTGGTATCCTAACTGGCCTTATCATGACACAACAGCCTCACCACAGATAACACTGTCTCACTGTGATGTAACAGCCTCAGCAGTGACATCATAGCCTTTGACATCATAAACAGTGACACCACAGCCTCATATGTTACATCACTGTCTCATCAATCTTCCCACAGATATCACAGCCTCACAGTGACCTCACAGCCTCACTGTGACCTCACATTCTAATCTGATACATCCTGTTACATCATAGCCTCATGGTGAAATCAGCATTGCCACTGACACTACATCTTCCACAGTGACCTCACAGCTTCACTGAGACATCACAAACTCTCTGTGATGTCACAGCTTCACAGTGATATCACAGCTTCCCAGTGATATCACAGCCTTACTGTGGCATTACAGCCTCAATTCTGATATCACAGCCTCACTGTGATATCACAGACTCACTGTGACATAACAGGCTAACCTCTGAAATCATAGCATCAGTGACACCACAGACATCCTGCCTATTCTCACTATGATACCACAGCCTCATCACTGACATCTCACGTTCATGGTCACATAACATCTCAACAGTGACACCACAGCATCTCTATGGCATCATAGAGTCACCAGAAACATCCCAGCCTCACTGTGACATCTCAGCCTCATCACTGACATCAGCCTCATTTCTGACATCACAGCCTAACCAATGAAATCTGAGCCCACTTGTGATATTATAGTCTATCACCACTGATATCACAGCTTCACTGTAATATCACAACCTCACAGTAACATTACCACCTCATAGTGACATCACAACCTCTCCTCTGACATCACAGCCATAGTGTGACTGCACAGCCTCACCACTGATGTCCTAACCTTACTGTGAAATCCAAGCATCACCCATGATGTCACAGCCTCACTGACATCTCATAGAATCAGTCCTGACATCAGAGCCTCACTGTGACATCATAGACTGACAGTGACCTCACAACCTGCCCACTGACACCACAGGCTCACCTATTACATCATAGCCTCATTTTGACAGCAGTCTTGCCACTGACATCACAGCCTCACTCTAATATCACAGCTTCCAGAGTGATATCACTTCACAGTGACATGATAGCCCACATGACATATAACCCTCACAGTGACATAACCTCACTGTTACATGATGGCCCCACCAGTGACAATACAGCCTTTGATGTCACAGTCTCACCAGTGTCACTGTCACGTAATAGGTTCACCACTGACATCAGAGCCTCACCAGTGACATCATAGACTCACTAAGACATCTTTCTCACCACTGATATTCCAGCCTTATTGGGACATCACAACTTCACCAGTGACATCACAGCCTCATTGTGACATCAACACATCACCACTGATGTCATAGCCTCACTATGTGTAACAGTTAATCTTTACTATTGCTGTGAGAGAACACTCAAAGTCAATCAACTTAAGGAGGTTTATTCAGCTTATGGTTCCAGAGGGAAGGTACAGTCTCTCAAAGAGAGGTGGCATGGCTGGCTGGCCAAAGCTGGAAGAGGCTAAGTCACCGCAGACATCTTGGAAGCTGAGGGCTACAGACTGCTTACAGCAAAGGCAGACTTCACCTAAAGGTAGGGTGGGACTAATCCACCTCAAGGCCCACGCCTTGTGACTGCCTTCCTCCAGCAAGGCTCCACCTCTCAAGGTACCATGACCTTGCCAAACACATGAGACTGTGGGGGACACATTTCAAACCATGAAACTATGACATCAACCTTGCCACTGACATCACAGATTCACTGTGACCTCACACCTTCTATCGTGACACCACCAACTCCCTGTGATATCACAGGCTCAAGGAGTCAACACAGCCATATGGTGATATCAAGGCCTCACGGTGGCATCACAGCCTCACCAGTGACATGCCAGTCTCACTGGGATATCATACTCTCATCACTCACATCAGTCTCATTCTGATATCATAGCATAATGACTGAATTCATATCCTCACTGTGTCGCAGTCTCTCTCCAGTGACATCACAGTCGCAGTGATATCACAGCACAACTGGTAACAACACAGCCTCAATGTGACATCACAGCCTTACCAATGACATCATAGCCTCACTGTGACATCAGCCTTGCACTGACATCACAGTCTCACTATGACCTCACAGCCTCCACGGTGACATCGCAAAGTCCCTTTGACATCACGGGGTCACAGTGACACCACAGACACTCAGTGACATCAAAGTCTCACGGTGGCATCACAGCCTAATGGTGATCTCACAGCCTGCCCACTGACATCACAGGCTCACATGTTACATCCTTCATTGTGGCATCAGTCTTACCAGTGACATCACAGCACAGTCACTACTGACATCACAACTTCACACTGATATCACAAACTCACTGTGACATCATAGACACTGTGGTAGCACAATCTCACTGTAACATCACAGCCTCACCACTGATATGACAGGCTCACTGTGACATCACAGCCTCACTGTGACATTGCAGTTTCAAAACTGATGTTCTAACATCACTGTGAAATCCAAGCATCACCCCTGAGGTCATAGCCTCACTGACATCTCATGGAATTGGCTCTTACATCAGATCCTCACTGCACTATCACAGCCTCACAGTGACCTCACAACTTGCCTGGTGACACTTTAGGCAAAACTGTTACATCATAGCCTCATTTAGTCATCAGTCTTGCACTGACATCACAGCCTCACTGTGACATCACAGTTTCCAGAGTGGTATCACCTCATGGTGACAAGACAGCCCACAGTGACATACAACTTTCACAGTGACATCATAGCCTCAGTGTGACATCACGACCTCACAAGTGACAGCACAGCCTCACCTGTGACGTCAGCATTGCCACTAACATTACTCAGAACACTGACATCACAACCACACCAATGACATCACAGCTTTTGACATCACAGCCTCACCACTGATAGGACAGGCTCACTGTGATATCACAGCATAACCAGAGACATCACAGCCTTATGGAGACATCATAATCTCACTGTGGCATCACAGCCTCACCAGTTATATCACAACATCAATGCGACATCTCAGCCTCATCTCTCACATCAGTCTCACTTCTGAAATCACAGCTTAACCACTGACCTCACAGCTGCACTGCGACATCACAGCCTCACTGTGACCTTAGAACCTCAGTGTGACATCACAGCCTCAGAGTGTCATCCAACCTAGCCTTAACATGAAACCAAAGACTCACCACAGATAGCACAGTCTCACAGTGAGGTGACAATCTATGCAGTTATATCATAGCCTTTGACATCATAAACAGTGAATCCAAAGTCTCAGGTGTTATATCACTGCCTCACTGTGACATCAATCTTCCCACAGCCTCAGAGGGACCTTATAGCATCACTGTGACCTCACAGTCTAACCTCTTACATCATAGACTCACATGTTATATCATAAACTCATGGTGAAATCAGCCTTGCCACTGACATCACATCTTCCTCAGTAACCTCACAGCATCAGGTGACATCACAAACTCTGTGTGATGTCATATCATCATAGTGACATCACAGCTTCACTGTGACGTTATAACCTGACAGTGGCATCACAGCCTCACTATGACATCACAAACTCACTATGACATTAACCCTGCCACTGACACAATAGCCTCATGGTGAAATCACATAGACACTTCTGACATAGGCTCACTGTGACAACACAGCCTCAACACAACATTATAGCATCACCACTGACATCACAGCTTCAGCGGTGACATCATAGACTCAGTATGGCACATCTTTCTCACCACTGACATCCCAGCCTTTTTGTGACAACATATCTTCACCAGCGACATCATAGCCTCATTGTGACATCATAGTCTCACCTCTGAGGTTATAGCCTCACTGTTATATGAAAGCCTCACTATGACATCACAGCCTCACCTCAGAAATCATTGCCCAACTGTGACATCACAGCATCAACTCTGATGTTATAGCCTTACTGTTTCATCTCAGCCTCACAATAAACTCACTGTGACATTAGAGCCTCACCAGTGACAATACAGCTTCTCTAATGACATAGGCTCCCTGTGAAAGCACAGTCACTACTGATATCACAACCTCACTAGGACATCATACACTCACTTTGACATCACAGCCACACTGTGCCAACAGAGCTTTACTGTGACATCACAGCCTCATAGTGACATCACATCCACACTGTGACATCACAGCCTCACCACTGGTATCTTACCTACCCTTACAATCACACCACAGCCTCACCACAGATAGCTCAGGCTCAGAGTAATGTGACAGCCTCAGCAGTGCCATCATAGCCATTGACATCATAAACTGTGACCTCACAGACTCATTGGGAATTCACAGTCTAAGCTCCCTTGACATCACAACCTCACAGTGATGTCATAGCCTCGCAGTGACATCACGGCTTCACAGTAATATCATAGGCTCACTGTGGCATTATAGCCTAATTTCTGACATCACATTCTCATTGTGACATCACAGCCTCACATCTGACATCACAGCCTCACTGTGACATAACATGCTATCCATTGAAATCATAGTATTAGTGACACTATGCCCATCCTTCTTAGCCTTGCTATGAAACCTCACCTTCATCACTGACAGCTCAGGCTCATGGTCACATAACAGCCTCAACAGTGACACCACAGCCACACTGTGGCATCACAGACTCACCAGTAATACCCCAGCCTCACTGTGACATCTCAGCCTCATCATTGACATCAGCCTCACTTCTGACATCACAGCCTAACCAATGAAATCACAGGGAAACTTGGAAGTTATAGTCTATCACCACTGATATCACAGCCTCAATGTAATAGCACAACCTAATGGTAATAACACTGCCTCACAATGACATCACAGCCTTCCCTCAGTGAGACTGCAGAGCCTCACGACACATGTCCTAATCTCACTGTGAAATCCAAGCATCACCCTTGACATCACAGGCTCACTGACATCTCTTAAAATCAACCCTGACATCAGAGCCTCACTGTGACAACACAGCCTCACCTCTGAGGTTAAAGCTTTGCTGTGACATGATGGCCTAACTATGACATCATATGCTCACTTCTGATATCATTGCACAATTGTAAAATCACAGCATCGCCTCTGATGTTAGATCCTCACTGTTTCATCACAGCCTCACTGTGACATCACAGGCTCACATCTGAAATTATAGCCTCAATGAGATTTCACATTATAAATGACATCCAACCTAGCCTCATTATGGCACCACAGCCTCACCAATAACCTCACAGGCTCACTGAAACATGACAGCCTCCCTGTGACACCACAGTGTCACTATTGATATCACAACATCACTGTGACATGACAATTTTCCCAGTGACATCACAACCTCACAGTGACATCAGAGCCTCATTGTGACATCACAATCATAACGTACCATCAAAGCATCACTGTGATATAAAGCTTCACCTCTGACATCTTAGCCTCACTGTGATATCACAGACTCATTTTGACACAATAAACTCACTGTGACATTAGAGCCTCACCAGTGACAATACAACCTCACCAATGACATAGTTTCCCTGTGAATGCACAGTCACTACTGACATCACAATCTCACTGTGACATCACTGCCTCACATCTGATAGGACAGGTTCACTGTGACATTACAGCCTCATCAGTGACACCACAGCCTCATGTTGACATCATAACCTCACTGTGGCATCACACCCTCACCAGTTATACCACATCACGAATGGGAAATCTCAGCCTCATCTCTCACATCAGTCTCCCTTCTGAAATCACAGTCTAACCACTAACCTCATAGCTGCACTGTGACAACACAGCCTCACTGTAACATCACATCCACAGTGTGACATCACAGCCTCAAGCTTGACATCACAGACACACTGTGACATCACAACCTCACAATAGTATACTAGCTAGTCTTACCATGACACCACAACCTCACCACAAAGAGCACAGGCTGACAATGACGTGACAGCATCAGCAATGACATCATAAACTTTGAAATCATAAACAGTGAGACCACAGTCTCACATGTTACATCACTGCCTCACCATGACATCAATCTTCCCACAGATATCACAGCCTCAACAGTGGCACTGTTACGTTATAGGTTCAACATTGACATCATAGCCTCAACAGTGACATCATAGACTCACTAGGACATCTTTCTCACCACAGAAATTCCAGTCTTACTGTGATATCACACATGTGCCAGTGGCATCACAGCCTCATTGTATCAACAGCCTCACCACTATCATCACAGCCTCACTATGCCATCCAAATATCTCCAGTGACATCACAACGTCACTGTATTGTCAGATCCTCACTGTGACATCATAGCCACACTGTGTCCTCACAGCCTCACTGTGATATTACAACCTGACAGTGACATCACAGCCTCACTGTGACATCACAAACTCACTCTGACATTAGCCTTGCCAATGACATAATATCCTCATGGTGACATCACCTATATACTTCTGTCATAGCCTCATTGTGACATCACAGCATCACCACTGATGTAGCCTGACTGTGACATCAGCCTTGCCACTGACATCACAGACTCACTGTGACTTCACAGCCTCCACCAAGATATCATCAACTCCCTATGACTTCACAGGCTCATGGTGTCACCACAGCCACATGGTGACATCAAAGTCTCATATTGGCATCAGTCTCACCAGTGACATGCCAGTGATATGTCATCATACCTTCATAACTCACATCAGACTTATTCTGATATCAGAGCCTAACCTCTATAATCACATCCCCACTCTGATGTAATAGTCTCACTCCACTGACATCATAGCCTCATTGTGATATCACAGTATCACCAGTGACTACACAGCCTCACTATGACATCACAGCCTCTATTCTTAGGTTATATCCCGTGACATCACAGCCTCACCATGACATCACAGGCTTACTTCTGAAATCATTGTCCAACTGTGACATCACAGAATTGACTCTGATGTTATAGCCTCATTGTTTTATCACAGTCTCACTATGACATCACAGACTCACCTCTGAAATCATAGCCTCAATGCAACATCACACCCTCATAACTGACATCTTACCTAGACTCACTATTACACCACAGCCTCACCACTGATCTTAAAGGTTCACTGAAACTTGACAGCCCCCCTGTGACACCACAGTGTCGCCATTGACATCAAAAATTCACTGTGACATCACAACCACACTTTGCCAGCACAGCCTCCCCACTAATATGACAGGCTCACAGTAACATCACAGCCTCTCTTCTGACATCGCAGCCTTAGTGCGACTCCAGAGCCACACCACTGACATACTAACCTCACTGTGAATTCCAAGCCTGACGTCACAGCATCACTATGATATCACAGCCTCACCACTGATATTCCAGGTTCACTGTGATATAACAGCCTCATCAGTGACACCACAGCTTCATGGTGATATCATTAACTCACTGTGGCATCACAACCTCACTGTGACATCACAGCCACACTGTGCCAGCACAGTCTCACTGTGACATCACAGCCTCACCACTGATAGGACATGCTCACCGTAATATTACAGCCTAATCAGTGACAGCACAGCCTCACAGTGACATCATAACCTCACTTTGGCATCATAGTCTCACCAGTTATATCACATCATCAATGCAACATGTCAGGCTCATCACTCACATCAGTCTCACTTCTGAAATCACAGCCTAACCACTAACCTCACAACTGAACTCTGACATCACAGCCTCACTGTGGCAACACAGCCTAAATGTAACATCACAACCTCACTGTGACATCACAGCAATACTGTGCCATCAAAGCATCACTGTCACATAAAGATTCACCTCTGACATCATAGCCTCACCATGACATCACAGACTCAGTTTGACACAATAAACTCACTATGACATTAGAGCCTCACCAGTGACAATACATCACCAATGAAATAGTCTCCTTGTGAAAGCACAGTCACTACTGATATCACAACCTCACTGTGACATCACAACCTCACTGTGAGATCATAGCCACACTGTGCCAGCACAGCCTCACTTGACATCACAGCCTTACATCTGGTATCCTATCTAGCCTTACTGGGACACCACAGCTTCACCACAGATATCTCAGGCTCACAGTGACCTGACAGCCTCAGCAGTGACAGCTTTTGACATTATAAACAGTGACAGCACACCCTCACATGTTACATCACTGCCTCACGGTGTCATGGTTTGAAATATGTCCCCCACAGTCTCATGTCACCTTGAGAGGTGAAGCCTTGCTAGAGGAAGGCAATCACCAGGGGTGGACCTTGAGGTGGATTAGTCCCACCCTACCTCCAGGATAAGTCAGCCTTTGTAGCAAGTATTCTGAAGCTCTCAACTTCCAAGATTACTTAGCCTCCTCCAGCTTTGGCCAGCAGGCCATGCCACCTCCATTATGAGAAACTATACCTTCCCTCTGGAACCATAAGCTGAATAAATCTCTCTTTCTCCCTTAAGTTTCTTGACTTTGAATGTTCTCTCACAGCAATAGTTAAGAGTAACCATTGCAGAAATTGGTACTGGGTAGTGGGATATTGCTGTGAGATTAAGAACAGCTGGTACCAAAATGTGAAGTTCTTTGTGAAGCTGAGAGAAGTTGGTACCCAGCAGTATGGCCAATGCTGTGATGTGGCTAGTGTGTCTTTGGAACTGTTTGTTGGGAGATATATGGAGAACTTCGGGAGTTTGTCCTGGGAAAGTCTTTGCATCTTGGCAAGAGGGCCAAATGGGCTTTTCTTGTGAGAACTCAGAGGAAAGCAATGCTGTGAGAGATGCAAGCAGTGGAAGGCCAGCTTGTGATGGTCCAGAGGGGAACAGAGACTGTGTTTGCAACTGGACGAGTGACATATGGAGCCATGTGTTGGCCAAGAGTTTAGTGAAGTTTTGCCTTCATCCTAAAAGCTTATCTGGTTTATCTGAAGTTAAGATGGAGTGCTTGGTGGAGAAATTTCAAAGCAATATAATCTTGACATTGTGATAAGGCTACTTTTTAGTTGTCTTCAGAGTTATGAAAAAGAGCAAAGAATAAGGCAGGAAGAAGCAAAAAGTGTAAGATCTGATGATGAAAAATACAATGCAAAAGAGTTGAACCAGGAAAAGCAGTCAACAAAATGGCCCTTAAAGAGATTAGTTCTATTTGTAAATCAAAGCCTGCTCTCAATTTGAATAAGAGGAGAGGCCCTAGTTTGAGAGTAAGATCCTCAGGGAAGGTTCCCACTCATAAGAATGCAAATACTTTCAGAAGACTGGAGCTAAAGGGTGAAGTTCCAAAGCAAGTATTGGTTTCTCTTACAAAGCAACTGCCCAGGAGTGAAAGAGATGGTCGACATATAGAAGCAGAATCAGCTGTGATTCAAAGGGGCCAGTCTTGGCAAAGTCGTCCATGTGGTTCTGGTTTTAGAGGCATCAGTGATGCAAGAGGGAGGAGATCATGGAGTCCTCCTCCAAGGTTTCAAAAATTGGCAGAATCCAGGCATCATGAGGCAAGAAGCCTGTAGTTTAGAGGCCCAAGAAGGGTAGTTTGTGCTGTGGAATTAAAGCCTGGTTTGCTATTGAGAAGTAAAGATGCTAGAGATGCCAGAGACAACATGGGACACCTGCCAAGGAGAGCAGTATATCCTGGGAGGAGTCAGCTCAAGAAAGCAATGTATTCTATGGGCAGCTGCATTGGAGTGACTGAACTAAAGCCCTTTGGAACTGAGATGATTTCAACAAGAGGCTCACCTTTTGAACTTGGAGCTACAAGATTTTGGGTTTGTCCTGCTGTTTTTCAGTCTTGTTATGGACCGATCTTTCCTGGATTTGCCCCCATTCCTTCCTTTTATTCTGTGCTATTGTATGTTGGAGGTATGTATCTTGTATTTTGATTTTACAGAAGGCTTTGGACTTTGAACTTTTGGACTGTTGGAGCTACTGTTGTAATCTATGAAGACTATGCCACCTCCATTATGAGAAACTGTACCTTCCCTCTGGAACTGTTGGAACCGAAGTCCCTGTTTATCACCCACCCAGACCCCGAAAAGAACCACGAGGACCGAGCGGTTGCTGCAAGAGGCATAAGGCAAGCTTTAATCTGGCTCGCCAGGACCGTCCTTCTCGCAAGTTAGGAAGGAGCGGCCCCGACTGAGATCGGGGTAGGGTTTTTATAATGAAAGCAGTTACAGCAAACTCTATGGGAACACAGCACACAATAAAGTTAACCACCAAATGTTCTTTTGTTGATAGCGGTGTCTCTGGGCAGTTGAGTTATGGGGTGATAAAGCTGACCACCAAATGTTCTTTTGCTGATAGCGGAGTCTCTGGGCAGTTCCCGTACTGCCCAGGGTGGAGGGCGGAATGGCACTTCCCGAGATCGGGTAAACACGGTTGGCGCCTTTGGACTGGCACCAGCAGGAAGTTTTAGGATGCGCACGGGCGGAGAACTATGTGCTGGGGGAAGGGAAGCCTATCTTAAAGTCCCACATTTGGCATTCTCAGCGGGAAGTTTTAGAATGCGCTCGGGCGGAGAGCTAGGTGCTGGGGGAAGGGAAGCCTATCTTAAAGTCCCACAGAACCATAAGCTGAATAATTCTCCCTTTCTCTCTTAAGTTGCTTGACTTTTAATGTTCTCTCACAGCAATAGTTAAGAGTAATTGTTACACACGGTGACATCTGTCTTCCCACAGATATCACAGCCTCACTGTGACCTCACAGTCTAACATGTTACATCATAGATACACCTGTTACTTTAGAGATACACCTGTAACATCATAGCCTCATGGTGAAATATGCCTTGCCAATAATATCACATCTTCCACAGTCACCTCACAATCTCAGAGTAACATCACAGCTTCATATTGATATGACAGCCTCACTGTGGTGTTATAGCCTCATTTCTGACACCACAGCCTCACTGTGAAATCATAGACTCAACTCTGACATCACAGCCTCACTGAGACATCACAGCCTCATGGTGACAATATGGCCATACTGTGACATCACAGCCTCACTGTGGCATTATGGCCTCAATTCTGACATCAGAGTCTGACTGTGTTATGACAGCCTCAACTTTGACATCACAGCCTCACTGTGAAATCACAGCATCAGTAAAACCATGGACATCTGGCCTATCCTCACTATGACATCCCAGCCTCATCACTGATATCTCAGGCTCACGGTCACATGTTAGTCTCAACTGTGACATCACAGTCTTGCTCTGGCATCACAGCCAAACCAGTAACATCCCAATCTCACTGTGACATCTCAGCATCATCACGGATATCAGCCTCACTTCTGATATCACAGCCTACCCACTGAAATCTCAGCTGAACTGTGATGACATAGTCTATCACCTCTGATATCACAGCCTCACTGAGATATTGCAACCTCCGGGTAACATCACAGCCTCACAGTGACATCACAGCTTCTCTTCTGACATAACAGCCTCTCCTCTGACATCACAGCCTCAGTGTGACTGCACATCCTTACCACTGATATCCTAACCTCACTGTGAAATCCAAACATCACCCCTGGCATCACAGCCTTACTGACATCTCGTAGAAACAGCCCTGACATCAGAGCCTCACTGAGACATCACAACCTCACAGGGACCTCGCAACCTACCCACTGACACCGCAGGCTCACCTCTTCTATCATTGCCTCATTGTGCCATCAGTCTTGCCACTAACATCACAGCCTCACTGTGACATCATAGCTTCCAGAGTGATATCATCTCATGGTGATTTGACATCCCATAATGACATACAACATTCACAGTGACATCACAGACTTACAGTGCCATCATGACCTCATCAGTGACAGCACAGCCTCACCTATGACATCAGCTTCACCTCGGACATTAATCAGAACACTGACATAACTGCCACAGCAGCGAGAACACAGCCTATCACATCACAGCTTCATGAGTGTCACTTTTAGGTAATAGGTTCACCACTGACATCATAACCTCTCCAGTGACATCACAACATCACTGTGTCATCAGAGCCTCACTGTGATGTTGTAGCCACAATATGTCCTCACAGTATCACTGTGACATTACAACATGAAAGTGCCCTCACAGCTGCAATGTGGCATCACAAACTCACTGTGACATCAGTTTTGCTGCTGACATAATAGCCTCATGGTGACAGACACATACACACCTCTGACATAGCCTCACTGTGACATCAGAGAATCAATGTGATATCACAGCATCACCACTGACATAATAGCCTCACTGTGACATTGGAATTTCCAGAGTTATATCACCTCACGTTGACATGACAGCCCATAGTGAGATACAAACTTCACAATGATATCACAGCCTCAGTGTGAAATTATGGCCTCACCAGCGTCAGTACCACCTCAACTGTGAAATCAGTTCTGACATTACTCAGAACACTGACATGCCTGCCACATCAGTGACAACACAGCCTTTGACATCATAGCTTCACCAGTGTCACTCTCATGTAATAGATTCACCAGAGCCTCACTAGTGACATCATAGACTCACTATAACATTTTTCTCATCACTAACATTCCAGCCTCATTGTGACATCAGCCTGACCACTAACTTCACAGTCTCACTGTGCCATCCAAAACTCTCCAGTAACATCACATCACTGTGTCATCAGAACTTCACTGAGACATCATAGGCACATTGTGTTCTCACAGCCTCTCTGTGACATTACAACCTGACAGTGACATTACAGCCTCACTGTGACATCATAAACTCACTGTGACATCAGCCTTGACAATGACATAATAGCCTCATGGTGACATCATATACAAACTTCTGACATAGCCTCACTCTGACATCACAGCCTCAGTGTGTCTTAACAGCATCACTACTGACATCATAGCCTCATTGCAACATCTCCCTTGACACTGACATCACAGTCTCACTGTGACCTCACAATCTCCACCGTGACATCATCAACTCCCTGTGAAATCATGGGCTCAAGGAGACACCACAGTCTTGTGATGACATCATAACCTCACTGTGGTATCACAGCCTCACCAGTTATATCACATCGTCAATGAGACATCTCTGCCTCATTTCTCATGTCAGGCACACTTCTGAAATCACAGCCTAACCACTGACCTCACAGCTGCTCTGTGACATCACTGCCTCACCAGTGACATGCCAGCCTCTCTGTGACATCACAACCAAACTGAGACATCACATGAGAACCACTGGTATTCTACCTTGCCTTACTATGACACCACAGCCTCACCATAGATAGCACAGGCTCAGAGTGACGTGACAGATTCAGCAATAACTGCCTTTGACATCATAAACAGTGACACCACAGCCTCACATGATACATCACTGCCTCATTAAGACATCAATCTTCCCACAGATATCACTGCCTCACAGTGACTGCAGAGACCCATTGTGACCTCAAAACCTAACCTGTTACATCATAGACTCACTTGTACATCATAGCCTCATTTTGAAATCAGCCTTGCCACTGACATCACATCTTTCACAATGACATCACACCCTCACTGTGATATCACAACCTCTCTTTGATGTCACAGTCTCACTGTGGCATTATAGACTCACCTCTGACAACACAGTCTCACTGTGACATCAAAGTCTCACCTGTGACATCACAGCCTCACTGTGACATAACAGGCTAAACTCTGAAATCATAGCATCAGTGACACCACCGACACCCTGCTATACCATGCCTTCAAAGCATCACTGTGACAAAGCTTCACCTCTGACATCATAGCCTTCCTGTGACACCACAGTGTCTCTATTGACCTCACTGTGACATCACAACATCCCCAGTAACATCACAACCTCCCAGTAACATCACAGCTCATTGTGACATCACAGCCATCCCTTGCCATCAAAGCATCACTGTGACATAATGCTTCACATCTAACATCATAGCATCACTGTCATATCACAGACTCAGTTTGACACAATAAACTCACTGGGACATTGGAGCCTCGCCAGTTGCAATACAGCATCACCAATGATGTAGTCTCCATGTGAAAGCAGAGTCACTCTGACATCACAACTTCACTGTGCCAGCACAGCTTCACTACTGATAGGACAGTCTCACTGTGATATTCCAGCCTCACGGCCTCACAAGTGGCACTACAGCATCATGGTGACATCACAACCTCACTGTGCCATCATAGCCACACTGTGCCAGCACAGCATGCCTCATCCCTGATAGGACAGACTCACTGTGAAAATAAAGTATCACCAGTGACACTGCAGTCTCATGGTGACATCATAACCTCACTGTGGCTTCACAGCCTCACTGTGACATCACAACCAAACTCTGCCAACACGCCATCACTGTGACATCACAGCTCACCACTGATAGGACAAGCTCAGTGCGATATTACAGCCTCATTAGTGACATCACAACCTCATGGTGACATCATAACCTCAGTGTGGCACCACAGCCTCATCAGTTATATCACATCGTCAATGCGACCTCTCAGCCTCATCTCTCACAATATTCTAACTTCTGAAATCACAGCCTAACCACTAACCTAATAGCTTTACTGTGACTTCACAGCCTCACAGTGACATCACAGTATCTTTGAGACATCACAAACTCACTGTGACGTCAGCCTTGCCACTGACATAATGGTCCCATGGTGACATCACATACACATCTCGGACATAGCCTCACTGTGACATTGCAGCATAATATGATATCACAGCATCATCACTGACACCATAGGATCACTGTGACATCTGCCTTGTCACTGATATCACAGTCTCACTGTGACCTCACAGCCTCTACCGAGACATAACCCAATCCCTGTGACATCACAGGCTCACAGGGACACCACAGACACAAGGTGACATCAAAACCTCATAGTGGCATCACAGCCTAACCTCTGGTATCCTACCTAGCCTTACTATGACACCACAGCCTCAGCCCTGATAGCACAAAGTCGCAGTGATGTGACAGCCTCAGCAGTGACTTCATTGCCCAACTGTGACAACAAAGCATCAACTCTAATGTTAAAACCTCACTGTTTCATCACAGCCTCACTATGACATCACAGGCTCACCTCTGAAACCATAGCCACAATATGACATCATGCCTTCATCACTGACATCCTACCTAGCCTCACTATAATACCATAGCCTCACCACTGACCTCACAGGCTCACTGAATCATGACAGCCTCCCTGTGACATCACAACTTCACAGTGACATTTCGGCCTCATTGCCACATCACAGCCATATTGTGCCATCAAAACATCACTGTAACATAAAGTTTCACTTCTGACATCACAGCCTCAGTATGACACAATAAACTCACTGTGACTTTAAAGATTCACCAGTGAGAGTATAGCTTCACTAGTAAAATAGTCTCCCTATGAAAGCACCGTGACATCACAACCTCACTATGACTTCACAGCCACACTGGTCCAGGACAGCCACAATGTGACATCACAGCCTCACCACTGGTATCCTACCTAGCCTTATGGGGACACCAAAGTGTCACCTCAGATATTACAGGCTCACATTGACCTGACAGGCTAAGCAGTGACATCATAGGCTTTGATATCATAAAAAGTGACACCATAGCCTCACATGTTACATCACTGCCTCATTGTGACATCAATCTTCCCACAGATATCCCAGCCTCACAGTGACCTGACAGCCTCACTGTGATCTCACAACCTTTCTGTGAAGTCACAGCATCACAGTGATATCACAGCCTCTCTGTGGCATTATAGTCTCATTACTGACATCACAGCCTCACTGTGACATAACAGGCTAACCTCTCAAATCATAGCATCAGTGACACCACGGATATCCTGCATAGCCTCACTATGACACCGCAGCTTCATCACTGACATTTCAGGCTTATGATAACATGACAGCCTCAACAGTGACACCACAGCCTTGCTGTGGCATGACAAACTCACCAGTAACATTGCAGCCTCACTGTGATATCTCAGCCTCATCACTGACATCAGCCTCACTTCTTACATCACAGCCTAACCACTGCAAACTGTGATGTCATAGCCAATCACAACTGATATCACAGCCTCACTGTGATATTACAACCTCACGGTAACATCACTGCCTCACAGTGACGTCACAGCCTCTCCTCTGACATCACAGCTTCAATGTGACTGCACAGCCTCACCAGTGAAGTCCTAAACTCACTGTGATATCCAAGCATCACCCCTGATGTCACAGCTTCACTGACATCACAGCCTCCTCCCAGCCTGCTCACTGACACCACAGGTCACTTATTACATCATAGCCTCATTGTGACATTATTCTTGCCACTGACATTACAGCCTTACTGAGTCATCATCGCTTCCAGAGTGATATCACCTCACGGTGACATGACAGCCCACAGTGACATCCAACCTTCACAGTCACACTGCAGCCTCAGTGTGACATAATATCCTCATCAGTGACAGCCCAGCCTCACCTGTGACATCAACGTGGCCACCATTAGTCAGAACACTGATATCACTGCCATACCAATGACAACACCACATTTGACATCAAAGCCTCACCAGGGTTACTGTCACATAATAGGTTCACTACTGACATAGTTGCCTCATCATTTACATCATAGACTCACTAGGATATCTTTCTCACCACTGACATTCCAGCCTTATTGTGACATCACACCTTCACCAGTGATATCACAGCCTCATTGTGACATCAGCCTCACCACTAACATCACAGCCTCACTGTGCAATAAAAACCTCTCCAGTGACATCACAACATCACTGTGTTATCAGAGTCACAGTGTGTCCTCACAACCTCACTGTGAAATTACAAACTGATAGTGGCATCACACTCTTACTGTGACATATCAAATTCACTGTGACATCAGCCATGCCCTTGGCATAATACCTCATGGTGACATCACATACACACCTCTGACATAGCCTCACTGTGACATGACAGCCTAAATGTGACATCACAGCATCAATACTTACATCATAGCATCACTGTGACATCAGCATAGCCACTGACATTCATCAGAACACTGACATCACTGCCAAACAAGTGAAAACATAGTGTTTTGCAGGGGGTAGGATGTGCCTGCAGCCAGTGCGATTGAGGGATTCTGGTCCAGCCAAATATTCCTCAGGGCTGGGTGGGTGATGAGTGTCACGACCCGGACCCCCCTCACCACCAGGGAGAAACACACCAGGCCAGGAGACTTGTCGAAGCAGGATCTCAAATTTATTGAATAGCATCTGAATTTATACAGGGTCCTCACTGTGACATGAGAGTCTCACCAGATATATCACATTGTCAATGCAATATCTCAGCCCCATATCTCATATCAGTCTCAATTATGAAATCATAGTCTAACCACTGACCTCACAGCTACACTGTGACCTCACAGCCTTATGGTGACATTACAGCCACACTGTGACGTCAAAGGCTCACCACTGATAGGACAAACTCAATGTGATATTACAGCCTCACCAGTGACACCACAGCCTCATGGTGACATCATAACCTCACTGTGACATCACAGCCTCACCACTTATATCACATTGTCAATATATCTCAGCCTCATCTCTCACAACAGTCTCACTTCTAAAATCATAGCCTAGCCATTGAACTCACAGCTGCACTGTGACATCACAGCCTAACTCTGAAATCACAGCCTCAGGATAACATCACAGCCACAGTGTGACATCATAGCCTCACTGTGTCATTATAGCCTCATTTATGACATCACAGCCTCACTGTGGCATTGCAGGCTAACCTCTGAAATCGTAGCATCAGTGACACCATGGACCTCCTACCTAGCCTCACTGTGACTCCACAGCCTCCTAGCTGACATGTCAGGCTCAGAGTCACATGATAGCCTCAACAATGACACCACGGATCTCTTTGGCATCAAAGCCTCACAAGTAACATCCAAGCCTCACTGCAACAATACAGCCTCACAGTGACCTCAAAGCCTGCCTACTGACACCACACGCTCACCTATTACATCATAGCCTCACTGTGATATCAGCCTCACCACTGATGTCAAAGCCTCACTGTGCCATCCAAACCTCTCCAGTGCAATCACAACATTACTGTGTAATCAGAGCCTCACTGTGACATTACAGCCAGACAGTGACATCACAGCCGCACTGACATCACAAACTCTCTGTGACATCAGTCCTACCATTGACATAATAAACTTATGGTGAGATCACATACACACCTCTGACATAGTCTCACTGTGACATCACAGCTTCAATGAGACATCACAGTATCACCACTGACATCATAGCCTCACTGTTACATTAGCCTTGCTACCGACATCACAATCTCACTGTGACCTCACATCCTCCACTGTGACATCACCAACTCCCTGTGACATCACAGGCTCCCCATGACACCATAGACATACGGTGACATCAAAGTCTCACAGTGGCATCACAGTCTCACAGTGACCTCACAGGCTTTCCACTGACACCACAGCCTCACCTGTTACATCATAACCTCATTGTGGCCTCATTTTTACCACTGTTATCATAGGCTCACTGTGACATCGAAGCCTCACTGCAACTGAAAGCACAGCCCCTACCTGTGACATCAGTGTCGCCACTGACATTAGTCAGAACACTGACATCACTGCCACACTAGTGACAACACAGTCTTTGACATCACAGCCTCACCAGTGACATGCCTACCTCACTGTGACATCAAACCTTCATCATTCACATCAGCCTCATTCTGATATCACAGCTTTACCAGTGAAATCACATCCTCACTATGATGTCATAGTCTTGGTCCACTGACATCACAGCCTAACTGTGATATCAAGCCATTACTGTTGACATCAAAGCCTCACGGGGGCATCACAGCCTCAGTGTGATATCACATGCTCACTATGACGTCACAGCCTCACCTCTGAAATCATAGCCTCAATGTGACACCACACCCTCATCTCTGACATCCTACTTAGCCTCACTATGACACCACAGCTCCACCACAGTCCTCCTAAGCTCATTGAAACATGACAGCCTCCCTCTGATACCCCACTGACATTATTGACATCAAAACATCACTGTGACATCACAATATCCCCAGTGACATCACATCCTCACATTGACTTCACAGCCTCATGGTGGCCTTACAGTCTAAGCTGTTACATCATAGACTCACCTATTACCATCATAGCCTCAGTGTGAAATCAGCCTTGCCACTGACATCACATCTTCCACAGTGACCTCACAGCCTCACTGTCACATTAGAGCCTCACCAATGACAATGCAGCCTCACTAATGACATAGTGTGCCTGTGAAAGCATAGTCACTACTGACATTACAACATCACTGTGACATCACAATTTTTTATCCTCACTGTTACATCACAGCCTCACTATGACATCACAGACTCACCTCTGCAATCATTGCCCAACTGTGACATCACAGCAATGACTCTGACATTGTAGTCTGACTGTTTCATTACAGCCTCATTATGACATCACAGGGTCACCTGTGACATTAGCCTCAATGAGATATCACACGCTCACCTGTGACATCAACGTTGCCACTGACCTTAGTCAGAACACTGACATCACTGCCACACCAGTGACAACACAGCCTTTGACTTCACAGCCTCACCAGTGTCACTGTCACGTATTAGGTTCACCACTGACATCATAGATTCACTATGGCATCTTTCGCACCTCTGATATACAGCCTTTTTATGACATCACAATTTCACCAGTGACATCACAGCCACATTGTGACATCAGCCTCACCACTAACATCGCAGCCTCACTGTGCAATCAAATCTTTCCAATGACATCACAAAATCCCTGTGTCATCAGAACCTCACTGTGACATCATAGCCTCCCTTTTCCCTCACAGCCACCCTTTAACATTACAACCTGAAAGTGACATCACAGCCTCAATTTAACATCACAAACTCACTGTGACATCATAAATAAATATGTCCTCACAGTCTCACTGTAAAATTACAGCCTAACAGTGACATTACAGTCTCTTTGTGATATCAAAAACTCTGTGACACCAGCCTTGCCACTGATATGAGCCTCATGGAGACATCACCCACACACCTTTGACATAACCTCACTGTGACATCACAGCCTCCATGTGATATCACAGAGTTGCTATTAACATCACAACCTCACTGTGGCATCACAATCTCACAATGACATCCTAGCTTTACTGTAATATCAGAGATATACTGTGCAATCAAAGCATAGCCATTACATAAAGATTGACTTCTGATACCATAGCCTGACTGTGACATCACAGCCTCAGTTTGACACAATAAACAGATTGTGACATTAAGGCCTCACCAATGACAATATAGTCTAACCAATTACATAGTCCCCCAGTGAAAGCACAATCAACCTCTCTGTGACATCACAACCTCACTGTGGCATCACAATCTCTCTGTGATGTCACAGCCTCACAGTGACATCACAGCTTCACAATGATATCA
The DNA here is from genome assembly GCA_023101885.1 of Typhlomys cinereus. Classification (NCBI taxonomy): domain Eukaryota; kingdom Metazoa; phylum Chordata; class Mammalia; order Rodentia; family Platacanthomyidae; genus Typhlomys; species Typhlomys cinereus. Next base: position 7,737,780 of record JALPQD010000051.1, read on the forward strand.
CAGCTTCACTGTGGCATTATAGGCTCATTTTTGACATCACAGCTTCACTGTGACATCACAGCCACACTTCTGACATCACAGCGTTTCTGTGACATAACAGGCTAACCTTTGAAATCATAGCATCAGTGATACCACAGACATCCTGTCTTGCCTCACTATGAAACCACAGCCTCGTCACTGACATCTCAGGTTCATGGTCACATGACAGCTTCAACATTGACACTGCAGCCACACTGGTATCACAGCCCCACCAGTAAAATCCCAGCCTAACTGTGACATCTCAGCCTCATCACTGACATTAGCCTCACTTCTGACATCTCAGCCTAACCACTGAAATCTCAGCCAAACTGTAATGTCATAATCTATCACCACTGGTATCACAACCTTACTGAGTTATCACAATCTCATGGTAACATCACTGCCTCACAGTGACATCAAATCCTCTCCTCTGACATCACAGCTTCAATGTGACTACATAGCCTCATCACTTACATCCTCAACTCACTGTGAAATCCAAGCATCACCCCTGACATCACAGCCTCACTGATATCTCATAAAATCATCCTTGACATCAGAGGCTCACTGCAACATCACAGCCTCACAGTAACCTCAGAGTCTCACTGTGACATTACAATCTCACAGTGGCATCACACCCTCAGTGTGACATCACAAACTCACTGTGACATCAGCCTTGCCACTGACATAATAGCCTCATGGTGACATCACAAACACACCACTGACTTAGCCTCACTATGACATCACTGCCTCAACGTGACATCACAGCATCACCTAGCCTCACTGTGACATCAGCCTTGCTGCTAACATCACAGTCTCACTGTGACCTCACAATCTTCACCATAACAACACCAACTCCCTGTGACATCTTGGGCTCATGTGACATCAAAACCACACGGTGGCATTACACACTGTGATATCATACTCATATCATTCACATCAGCCTCATTCTGACATCACAACCTCACCACTGAAATCACTTCCTCCATGTGATGTCATAGTCGCACTCCACAGACATCACAGCCTCACTGTGATATCATGGCATCACTGGTGAAAACAAACCCTCACTGTGACATCACAGCCTCAATTCTGACTTTAAAGCCCCACGGTTACATGACAGCCTCATTATGACATCACAGGCTCACCCCTGAAATCATGGCCCAACTGTGATATCACAGCATCGACAGCAACATTGTTGCCTCACTATTTCATTACCACCTCACTATGACATCACAGGCTTAGAAGTTGGAAGAATCCTCAAATTGGTTCCTTGAAATGTGGAGTAAGAGCCATTATGGTAAGGAAGACCAAATGGAAGCCTTTAGAATTGCTTCTCCCAAGGAAAATAGTGAATCAGAAACAGTATCATATCCCTGGAGGAATTACAGAAATTAGTGCCACCATAAAGGATGTGAGGATTCAGGGGCGGTAGCTCCTACCACCTGTCCTTTTAACTCTCCCATTTGGCCTGTGCAGAAGACAGATGGATCATGGAGAATGACAGTCGATATTGCAAACGTAATCAAGTTGTGACTCCAATCACAGCTGCTATACCAGATATGGTTTCATTGCTTGAGCAGATCAACACATCTACTGGTACTTGGTATGCAGCCATTGGTCTTGCAAATGCTTTTTTCTCCATACCTATTCATAAAGATCATCAGAAGCAATTTGCTTTCAGTTGGCAATGCCAGCAGTATACATTTACAGTGTTACCTCAAAGGTATATTAATTCTCAGTCCTATGCCATAACTTGGTTCACAGAGATCTTGATCACTTGTCTCTTCCACAAGGTATCACACGGGCCCATTATGTAGATGACATTATGCTGATTGGACCAAAAGCAGGAAGTAGCAAACATTTTGGATTTGTGGGTAAGGCATATGCATAACAGAGGATAGGAAATAAATCCAACCAAAATCCAAGGACCTTCTACTTCAGTAAATTTTTAGGAGTTCAGTGTCGTGGGGTATGTAGAGATATCCACTCTAAGGTAAAAGATAAGTTGTTACACATGGCCCCTCCCACTACTAAGAAAGGAGCACAATGTTTAGTGGGCCTTTTTGGATTTTGGTGACAGCTCATTCCTCACTTGGGCATGTTACTTAGGTTCATATACCAAGTAACTCAGAAAGCTGACAGCTTTGAGTAGGTCCCTGAAAAAGAGAAGGCTCTTCAGCAAGTTCAAGCTGCTGTAAGGCTGCCTTGCCACTTGGACTATATGATCCAGCAGACCCAATGGTATTGGAAGTGTCTGATGCATATAGAGATGCTGTTTGGAGTCTCTGGCAGGCTCCCATAGGTGAATCACAGTGGAGACCCTTCGGATTTTGGGGCAAGGCTGTGCCATCATCTGAAGACAATTACTCTCCTTTTGAGAAACAACTCTTGGCCTGTTATTGGGCCTCAGTGGAAACTGAACATCTGACAATGGGTCAATGAGTTACCATGAGACTTGAGTTACCCATCATGAGTTGGGTGTTATCTGACCCAGCAAGCTATAAAGTTGGTCAGGCACAGCAGCAATCTATTATCAAATGGAAATAGTGCACTCGAGACAGGGCCTAAGCAGCTCCAGAAAGCACAAGTAACCTGCATGAAAAAGTTGCCAAAATACATATGGTTCCTCAGCCTGTTGCAATACCTGTTCCCAAGCATGCACCTATGGCCTTGTGGGGTATGCCCTATGATTGGCTGACTGCAGAAGAGAAGACTAGGGCCTGGTTCACAGATTTTTCTACTCAATATTCAGGTGCCACCCAGAAATTGACAGCTGCAGTGATTCAACCCCTTTGCTCATCAACCCTGAAGGATATTGTAGAAGGGAAATCTTCACAGTGGTCAGAACTTTGGGTAGTGCACATGGTTGTACACTTTGCCTGGAAGGAAAAATGACCAGATGTGTGACTGTATTCTGATTGACGGACTGTAGCCAATGGTTTGGCAGGATGGTCAGGGACTTGGAAGGAACATAATTGGAAAATTGGTGAGAAAGACATCTGGGGGAAAGCATGTGGATAGATCTCTCCAAAGGGCAAAGGTCACAAAGATATTTATGTCTCATGTAAACTCATCAAAAGATGACATCAGCTGAGGAAACATTCAATAATCAGGTGGATAAGATGACCCATTCTCTGGACAGTCAGCCTTTTCCCAAAACCATTCCTGTCATTGTCCAATGAACAAAGTGGACATGGTGGCAGACATGGAGGTTATGCATGGCCTCAACAACATGGACTTCTACTAACCAAGGCTGACCTGGCTACAGCTGCTGCTGAGTGCCAATTCTGCCAGCAGCAGAGACCAACGTTGAGTCCCCGATATGCAGCGTTTCCTCAGAGTGACCAACCAGCAATGTGGTGGCCGGTTGACTACATTGGACACTTCCAAGATGGAAAGGGCAGTGCTTTGTTCTTACCAGCATAAATACTTATTCTGGATATGGATTTGCCTTTTCTGCATGTAATGCTTCTGCCAAGACTACCATCCTTAGATGTACAGAATACCTTATCCACCATCATGGAATTCCATACAGCATTGTTTCTGACCAGGGATCTCATTTCACAGCTAAAGAAGTACTGCACTGGGCTCATGACCATGGAATTTATTGGTCTTACCATGTTCCCCACCATCCTGAAGCAGCTGGCTTGATAGAACGGTGGAATGTCCTTTTAAAGGCACAATTACAGCATCAATTAGGTGGTAATAGTCTGAAGGGATGGGACAGAATTCTCCAGTATATGCCTTAAACCAGCATCAATATAAGGTACTGTGTCTCCTATAGCCAGGATTAATGGGTCCAGTAATCAAGGTATGGAAACAGGAATAGCTCCCCTTATTATCACCCCTAGTGCCCCATTAGGAAAAATTTGCTACCTGTTCCTGTCAACATGTATTCTACTGGCTTAGAAGATTTAGGTTCAGAGCAGGGAATGCTTCTACCAGGAGACACAGCAAATATTCTTTGAACTAGAAGCTAAGGCTTCCTCCTTAGCCAGCAGGCTAAGAAAGGAATAACAGTGTTAGAAGGGGTTATTCACCCAGACCACAAAGGGGAAATTGGACTGGTTCTCCACAATGTTGGTAAGGAAGAATATGTCTGGAATGTAGGAGATCCACTAAGGAATCTCTTGGCATTACTATGTCCTGTGATTAAGGTCAATGGGAATTTACAGCAACCCAACACAGGAAAGACAGTAAATGGTCCAGATCCTCCAGGAATGAAGGTATGGTAAACCCTCCAGGTAAAGAGCAAAGACCTGTGGAACTGCTTGCTGAAGGTGGAGGAAATACAGAATGGGTAGTAGAAGTAGGTAGTTATAAATACTAAGATCACATAACCAGTTACAGAAACAAGGATTATAAATTCCATGAGCGCTTCTGGTCTAGACTGTCAAGAATAGACTTGTGCATTTGCACATACTCTAAGAAGGTACTTTTATTATGTAATGTTAATCTGTAGTTATGTGATGAAATGTTGTAATCTACATTATGATATTGTGTTATGGGACACTAAAGACTAAGCATTTCTCAAGAGGCATTGACATTAATCTTGTAAAAATAATGCATGTGCGGTTGTATGTGGATAGCTATATAATGTTAGGTAGAACTTGAATCTTACAGATTTTATTTAGAGATTTTTTAATGGCCTAAGGAAATGTGATTTGGTGTCAAGTTGACAAGGGGTGGACTTGTGATAGTTAACTCTGGGTGTCAACTTGACACATCCAGTATTAACTATGATGGGCTGAGACCATCATTGGAAAGGATCAACTGAGACCACTTGATAGGATTATACCTGCCCTAGATCCTATCAGGACCTCCAAAGCGTTCATAGGATCCTCCCAGTACTGCATCATATAAAACGGAGCCACCAAGAAGAACAGATGCCTTCTTCCAGCTGTGCTAGGAATCACTCTTCCTTCTGGCTGCCCGGTTTCTTTGACATTCTAACCTTCGATTAGACTAAGACTCTAGGAGTTCTCCAGCCTACAGCCATGTCCAGCCTCATAGTGACATCACAGCTTCACATTGATATCACAGCCTCACTGTGGAATTATTGCCTCATTTCTGACATTACACCCTCACTCTGATATCACAGCCTTGCCTGTGATATCACAGCCTCACTGTGAAATAACAGGCTAACCTCTGAAATCATAGCAACAGTGACACTACGGACAGCCTATCTAGCCTCGCTATTATCACAGCCTCATCACTGATGTCTCAGGCTCATGGACACATGACAGCCACAACAGTGACCCAACATCCTCGCTGTGGCATCACAGCCTCACCAGTAACATCCCAGCCCCACTGTGACATCTCAGCCTCATCACGGACATCAGCCTCACTTCTGACATCACAGCCTAACTACTGAAATCATACCCAAACTGTGATGTCATAGTCTATCACCATTGATATCACAGCCTCACTGTGATATCACAACATCACGGTAACATCACCTCCTCACAGTTACATCACAACCTCTCCTCTGACATAGCAGCCTCAGTGTGACTGCACAGCCTCACCACTGACATCCTAATATCACTGTGGAATCAAAGAATCACCCCTGAAGACACAGGCTCACTGACATCTCATAGAATCATCGCTGACATCAGAGCCTCACTGTGACATCACAGCCTCACAGTGAACTCACATGCCCCCTGACACCACAGGCTCACCTGTTACATCTTAGCCTCATCGCAACATCAGTCTTGGCACTGACATCACAGCCTCACTGTAACATCACAGCTTTTAGAGTGATGTCATCTCATGGTCACATGACAATGCACAATGACATGCAACCCTCACAGTTGACTTCATAGCCTAATAGTGTCATCATATCCTCACCAATGACAGCACTGACTCATTTGTGATATCAGCACCACCACTGACATTAATCAGAACACTGACATCAAGGCCACACTAGTGACAACACAGCCTTTAACATCACAGCTTCACCAGTATCACTGTCAACTAATAGGTTCAACACTGACACCAGAGACTCACCAGTGTTGTCATAGGCTCAATAGGACATCTTTCTCACCACTCATATTCCAGCCTTATTGCAATATCACACCTTCACCAGTGACATCACTGTCTCATTGTGATGTGACTAACATCACAGACACACTGTGCCATCCAAACCTATCAAGTAATATCACATCACTGTCTTCAGAGCCTCACACTGACATCATAGCCACACGTTTTCCTCACAGCCTCACTGTGATATTACAACCTGACACTGACATCTTAGATTCACTGTGACATCAGCCTGGCCACTGACATAATAGCATCATGATGGCATCACAAACACATTACTGACATAGTCTCTCTGTGACATCATAGCCCCAATGTGACATCAAAGCATCACCACTGACATCATAGCCTCACTGTGACACCAGCTTTGCCACTGACATCACAGTCTCACTGTGACTTCATAACCTCCACCATGACATCACCATCTCCCTGTGACTTCAGGGGCTCATGGTGACACCACAGATAGATGGTGACATCAAAGCCTCACTGTGTCATCACAGCCTCAGTTTCACACAGTAAATTCACTGTGACATTAGAGTCTCACAAGTGACAATACAGCCTCAACAATGACATAATCTCCCTGTGAAAGCACAGTGACTATTCTCATCACAGCCTCACCACATATAGCACAGGCTTACAATGACATGATGCCTCAAATGTGACATGATTAGCTTTTGACATCATAAACATTGAAATCATAGCCTCATATGTTACATCACTGCTTCAGTGTGACATCAATCTTCCCACAGATATCACAGCCTCACAGTGAACACAGAGCCTCTCTGTGACTTCACAGTCTATCCTATTACATCATAGACTCACCTGTTACATTATACCTTCATGACGAAGTCAACCTTGCCACTGATATCACATCTTCCAGAGTGACCTCACAGCCTCGCAGTGATGGCAGAACCTCTCTTTGATGTCACAGCCTCATATTAACATCATAGCTTCACAGTGATAGCACAGCATCACTGTGGCATTATAGCCACATTTCTGACATCACAACCTCACTGTAACTTCACAGCCTCACAGTGAACTCACAGCCTATCCACTGACACCACAGGCTCACCTGATACATTTTGCCACTGACATCACAGCTTCACTGTGACATCACAGCTTCCAGACTGATATCACATCATGGTGACATCCAAATGTCACAGTGTCATCACTGCCTCAGTGTGACCTCACAGACTCATCAGTGACAGCACAGCATTACTTGTGACAGCACAGCATTGCTATGGACATTAGTCAGATACCCAACATCACTTCAACACCAGTGACAACACAGCCTTTGACGTCACAACCTTACCTGTGTCACTGTCACATAATACGTTCACCACTGACATTATAGCCTCACGAGTGACATCATAGACTCCTGATGACATCTTCCTCACCACTGACATTCCAGCCTTATCACACCTTCACCAGTGACATCGCAAACTCACTGTGACATCAGCCTCATCACTAACACCACAACCTCACTGTGCCATTCAAATATCTCCAGTGACATTACATCACTGTGACATCAGCCTTGACATAGCCTCGTGATGACATCACATACACACCTCTGACAAAACCCTCACTGTGACATCACAGAATCAATGTGACAACATAGCACCATCAGTGACATCATAGGCTCACTGTGACATAACCCTTGCCTCTGACATCACAGTCTCATTGTGACCTCATAGCCTCCAACATGACCATATGCTGTGACATCACAGACACACAGTGTCACCACAGGCACACGGTGACATCAAAGCCTCATGGTGGAATCACAGCCTCATCAGTGACATGACAGCCTCCCTGTGAAATCATACCTTCACCACTCACATCAGCCTCATTCTGATATCACAGTCTAACCACTGAAATCACATCCTCACTGTGATTATCATAGTCTCACTCCATTAACATCTCAGCTTCACTGTGATATCACGGCATCACTGGTGACAACACAGCCTCACTGTGACATCACAACCTCACCAGTGAGATTATAGCCTTACTGTGACATGACAGCCTCACTATGACATCCCAGGCTCACCTCTGAAATCATAGCCTCAATGCAACATCACACCCTCATCACTTACATACTACCTAGCCTCAATATGGTACCACAGAATCACCAGTGACCTCACAGTCTCACTGAAACATGACGGCCTCCCTGTGACACCAGTGTTGCTATTGACATCACAACCTCACTGTGACCCCGCAACTTCCCCAGTGACATCACACTTTCTTAGTGACACCACAGCCTCATGGTGACATCATAACCCCATTATGGCATCACAGCCTCACATCATGTTGTCAATGCAGCATCTCAGCCTCATCTCTCACATCATTCTCACTTCTGAAATCACATGCTAACCATTGACCCAATACCTGCACTGTGACATTACAGCCTCACTTTTCCATCACACCCTCACAGTGATATCACATCCTCATTGTGATATAACAGCCATAGTGTGTCATGAAAACATCACTGTGACATAAAGCCACACTGTAACATGACAGCCTCACTGACATCACAGGCTTACCTCTGAAATCATTGCTCAAATGTGACATCACAGCATTGACTCTGATGTTATAGCCTCACTGTTATATTATGGCTTCACTATGACATCACAGCTCACCTCTGAAATCATAGCCTCGATGCAACATCACACCCTCATTACTAACTAGCCTCATTATTACACCACAGCCTCAGCACTGACCTCAAATGCTCATTGAAACATGACAGCCTCCATGTGTGATAGTTAAGCCTGGGTGTCAATTTGACACACCTAGTAATAAATAAGATGGGCTGAGACCACCTCTGGAAAGAATCAACTGAGACCGCTTGATAGGATTGCACCCACCCTAGATCCTATCAGGACTTCCAAAGCTCTCATAGTATCCTCCGAGTACTGCATCATATAAAAAGGAGCCACATAAAGGAGCAGTGTGGTGCCCCCTTACCTGAATAAAGACCTCTCAGGGAGCTGTATCTGTACCTACTGTTTTTTTTTTCTCCAAGAATTGCTTCTTGGCAATGATACATACATCCAGGGTACAGGTTTCAGGATACAGTATCAGCGGCCTACAGAAGAGGAGAACCTTCTGTCAGGACAGAATGTGACAAATGACACTGCCCTTTTGGAGCCTGTTGTGAACAGTGAGACTCACAGAAAGAAGACCTTTGTCTCTGGATTTTCATGACACAGTCTTTTTATAGTTTTCTGAATAAAGGAAAAAAAATAAAAAAAATAAAAAAAATAAAAAAAATAAAAAGGAGCCACAAAAAAGAACAGATGCCTTACTGCAGCTGTGCTAGGAATCGCTATTCCTTCCATCTGCCTGGTTTATTCGACCCTCTAGCCTTCTAACCCATCAAGTTGTTTTTGGCTAGACTAAAGACTCTAGGAATTCTCCAGCATTCTGCCATCACCCACTTGACTACTGAACTGAGCAGCTACCAGAAGCTATCATTGGACTATCTCGACCTTACTGTAAGTCGACTCAATATAGTCCCTATATTATATATATTCATTGTGTCGAATCTCCATCTCTAGAATACCTGACTAATACAGATTGTGGTACCAGGAGTGGTTCTAGAGAAAGAGAATTGTAAAAATGTATTTTGCTAGCAGATTTGGTGCCATCTGGTGTTGGCTCCCTAACAATCAAACCACCAGCTGCTAAAGTCTGACCTGGTAGTAAGGAGAAAGTTAATGTTTGGAGTGAACTGTTCTGAGAATTGGTGAAGGTAGGTGTCCAGATTCACCTTTTATGAGAAGTGAGGAGCTTGGTTATTCAATATATAAAACTTTTGACAATATGAGTGAAAATAAGGAAAGCAATGATGCTAGTTAGTTGCTACTGGCATCTCTTGATAAATACAAAATGAGAAGGAAAACCTCAGACATGAAAATATCCAACTCAGAAAGCATGTAAACAATCTGAAGGCCTCTAAGTGTGTCTTAGAAGCAACTCTGTAAAGGAAAGACTTTACTGGTGAAATTGCCCAGCTCCAAATGTGCATAAACAACTTAGAAGTTTCTAAGTGTGCCCTAGAAGAGAATCTTCTCTGCAGTAGCAATAGGGCTCGATTTGCAGAAAATCAAACCCAAACTTTGATTATTAGATTGGCTGAGTTACAACATAAATTAAAATCCCAGCCTCGAAAGGTGTCAGTGGTTAAAGTAAAAGTGCTGATTGTCAAAGAGTGGGATCCTGGAAAGTGGGATGCTGATGTGCGAGACCATACTGATGATGAGGATGAGTGTAGTAGTCTCAGGGACCTATGTAGTAGTCTTGGGAGAGGGGGTAAGCAGGCGCAAAGTCAACATTACAGACTCTGTAAATCAGGGGCAAAGCAGGCTCTCAGGCTTGCACGCTCATTTATTATAAATAGCAGGCTCCTTATATATCCCGCCCAACATCCCATAAGTCCCAGTGTGAGCTTTGTTGCTGTGTTGTCCTGTCTATGATGGTCCTCTCAGTCAGGCGGTTTGATGCCAGCAACAGGCACAGTAGCAGGTTCTAACTTGGGGAAGTTGCATTCGCACATATGGCCCATATAGATAATACAGATCTGCCTGGTCCATTCCTCCTACATATCCATCCTTTTTATTTATTTTGACAGCCATAGGGAGCAAGAGTTCTTTGCTCTGGCATTGTTGACCCTGCCTCAGAGGGTGTCCAGCATTATGGACCATGGTTGTCCTGTTTCACAGGATCTTACCCACCACTGACTACTGGCCCTTGAAAGACCTCACCTCTGGGAGGCATGTCAGGATATGTGGATCGTAGATTAGACCAAGACCTCATGAATCTCTACAATCCAAGCTCAAACCACATCTCTAGGAGGGCCATGGCCTGGATGTTCAAAGCATCTGCAGCATGGTCTTGTTGATGGAGTGCTGCTGTGAGATGTGCTGAAGGAAACAACCAATAAAACTAATATAAGAACAATTCCTTCTATGATAGCATAAGTTACAATCCAAGAGGGATCAAACAGACTTTTAACGTTGTTCCAGATTCTGGTTATAAACCCAGTATCTATAAGCAGGGGAGCCACATGTGTCATGTTAATATATTCTATCTTTTGGGCCAAATTCAATGAGTAATTAAGGAAGGCCTGAGAACAAGGCTCCTTGATGTACTGAGAAGGCTGTTCACAAGCCTTGGAAATGAGACCCATAAAATGTTAAGAAACTAGAGGCACTAGATTTGATGGGATAAAATTTTATAAAAGAATTCAGAGAAATTAGTAATTTTGATCAAGGAATATCATAGTGACTTCGTTATTTTGGGGACACATAGAAAAACGTTTAAGAACACAATGGCATTTTCATTTGTAGTCCTATTAAATGTCAAAATCAAGCAAGATAATCTTTCATGAAACAAAACATAATCTATCAGTGAAACAATTGTGATCAATATAAAACATAAGTAAAGACCTTAGATGTGTTCTTATTTTTAAGTATGCATACATGTATTTAAAAATGGCATGCCAAAATTTTTATATTAACACACAACAAAAATGAAAAAAAATTGAAATTGAAGTGGCCACAGATTTTTTTGTTGAAATGCAAGACACACACAACATATAAACATAGAACATATAAACATACAAACACATGAACAACATACAATTTACTGGCAACTGGCAACTGTACAACTTATCCAACAACTTGGATAAGCTTGAAAGCTTTATCAAAGGCAGATTAACATTTAAGAAAACATTTAAACATTTAAAACAAGATCTCATATTAAGTCCAGCAGCTTAGCTTAATTATGAAAGACAGTAAAAGCAGATTAAACTTTAAAATTTAGCACCAAAACAAAATTACTATTTAAGAAACTTTATTATTTCTTTCTTTTTTTTTCTAGCAAGGTAAAGCACCCTTATCCATAAGTCTGGTTCCCACATACTCTCTGGGGAGATCCAAGGTGCTAAAACCACAGCCTCATTCCAAAATTCCTACAGGCCAGCAGTCTTAACCTTGAGGCCTCTAGTCACTAGGAGAGATTTTAAGATACATATTTGTGGCTCCTTACAGTGCAAGTGGAGGTTGTCCATTTTTCTAAAGAACATAGACGAGACTGAAGAGGGACAAGACATTCGGACCCAAATGTCTTGTGCTTGGTGGGGGACTTCCGTGATTCTTAGGCCACAGCCATATGACCCACATGGTGTCTCTGGAGGAGAAGGGGAGAGGGATCTTCATGCTCACCTCATGCGAAGGTAAAGAATGTTAAACACAAAGGGGCCCGCTTACCGAACAACTGCCAATGGGGGCACAGTACTCGACACTCGGTGCCATGAGTGGGAAAGGACCACCATGGAAGCCCTATGTTGGGCCACCAGATGTAGCAGTCTCAGGGACCCTCAGAGACCCTTGGGGTCAGGGATAAGCAGGCCCAAAGTCAACATCACAGACTCCAAAAATCAGGTGAGTGGCAAAGCAGGCTCTCAGGCTTGCAGACTTTTTTACTGGAAATATTTGGCTGCTTATATAACCCAGCCCAACATTCCATGAGTCCCAGGGTGAGATTTTTTGCTGTGTTGTGCTGTCTGGGTTAGTCCTCTCACTCAGGTGGTTTGACTTCAGCACCAGGCACAGCAGCAGGTTCTAGCTTGAGGAAGTTGCATTGCACATATGGCCCATACAAAAAATACAGGCCTGCCTTGTCCATTCCTCCTACAGATGAGGACATTGAACTCTCAAATTCTGAGGAAATGGTCTCCCCATCCTTAGCAGAGAATGAATCATTGCTTCTGACCAGGGAACTCATTTCACAGCTAAAGAAGTATGGCAGTGGGCTCATGACCATGGAATTCATTGGTCTTACCATGTTTCCCACCATTCCGAAGTAGTTACCTTGATAGAATGGTGGAACGGCCTTTTAAAGGCACAGTTAAAGTGTCCATTAGGTGGTAATAGTATGGAGGGATGGGGTAGAATTCTCCAGAAGGCAGTATATGCGTTAAACCAGCGTCCAATATATGGTACTGTGTCTCCTATAGCCAGGATTCATGGGTCCAGGAATCAAGGTGTGGAAACAGGAATATCTCCCCTTACTATCACCCCTAGTGACCCATGAGGAAAATTTTTGTTTCCTGTTCCCGCCAGCATGTATTCCACCAGCTTCAAATGTTTATGTCCAGAGTAGGGAATGCTTCTGCCAGGACACACACCAAATATTCCTTTGAACTGTAACCTAAGGCTTCCTCCTGGTTATTTTGGACTTTGGATGCCCTTGAGCCAGCAGGCTAAGAAAGAAATAACAGTGTTAGGAGGGGTAATTGACCCAGACCACCAAGGGGAAATTGGACTGGTTCTCCACAATGATGGAAAGGAAGAATAGGTCTCACATGTAGGAGATCCACTAGGGAGTCTCTTGGTATTACCATGTCCTGTGATTAAGGTCAATGGGAATTTACAGCAACCCAACACAGGAAAGACAGTAATGGTCCAGATCCTCCAGTAATGAAGGTATGTTAAACCCTCCAGATAAAGAGCCAAAACCTGTGGAAGTGCTTGCTGAAGGTGGAGGAAATACAGAATGGGTAGTAGAAGAAGGTAGTTATAAATACCACCTAACACCACATAACCAGTTACAGAAATGAGTATTGTAATTGCCATGAGTGCTCCTGGTCCAGACTGTTAAGAATAGACTTGTGCATGTGCACATACTCTAAGAAGATATTTATGTTATGTAATGTAATGTTAATCTGTAGATATGTGATGAAATGTAATCTACATTATGATATTGTGTTATGGGACACTAAAGATTAAGCATTTCTCAAGGGGCATTGTCATTAATCTTGTAAAAATAATGTGTGTGTGGTTGTACATGGATAGCTATATTATGTTAGGCAGAATTATGAATCTTACAGATTTTATTTGGAGATTTTTTAATGGCCTAAGGAAATGTGATTTGATGTCAAGTTGACAAGGGGTGGACTTGTGATAATTAACTCTGGGTGTCAACTTGATCAACCGGTATTAACTAAGATAGGTTGAGACTACCTCTGAAAAGGATCAACTTAGACCACTTGATAGGATTGCACCTGCCCTATATCCTATCAGAACCTCCAAAGCTCTCATAGGATCCTCCCAGTTCTGCACCATATAAAAAGGAGCCAACAAGGAGAACAGATGCTTTATTGAATCTGTGCTAGGAATCACTTTTACTTCATGATGACACCAAAGCCCTACAGTGACATCAAACCCTCTCGGTGGCATCACAGCCTCACCAGTGATATACCATCCTCACTGTGACATCATACCCTCATCTCTCACATCGGCTTCATTCTGATATCACAGCCTGACCACTGAAATCACATCCTCACTGTGATGTCATAGTCTCGCTCCCCTGACATCACAGCCTCACTGTGACATCACAGTCTCACCTCTGAGTTTATAGCCTCAATATGACATGATGACCTCACTATGACATCACAGGCTGACTTCTGAAATCATTCTCCAACTGTGACATCGACTCTGGCGTTATAACCTCACTGATTCATCAGAGCCTCACTATGACATCACAGGCTCACCTCTGAAATCATAGCCTCAATGCAACATCAAACAGTCATCACTGACATCCTTCCTAGCCTCACTATGTCACCTCAGTCTCACCACTGACCTCACAGGCTCACTGAAACATGACAGCCTCCCCGTGACACCACAGTGTTGCTATTGACATCACAACTTCACTATGATATCACAACTTCCTCAGTGATATCACAAACTCATAGGGACATCACATCCTCACTGTGACATCACAGTTATACTGTGCCATCAAAGCATCACTGTGCCATAATGCCTCACTTCAGACATCACAGCCTCACTGTGACATAACAAGATAACCTCTGAATTCATAGCATTAGTGACACCATGGACATCCTGCCTAGCCTCCCTATGCCACCAAAGCCTCATCACTAACATCTCACACTCACAGTCACATGACAGCCTCAACTGATACCACAGCCTCACTGTGGCATCACAGACACACCAGTAACATCCCAGCCTCACTGTGACATGTCAGCCTCATCACTGACATCAGCCTCACTTCTGATATCTTACCCAAATCACAGAAATCTCAAACGAACACTGAGGTCATATTATATCACCACAGGTATCACAGCCTCACTATGATATCACAACCTCATTGTGACATCACAGCCATACCGTGCCATCAAAGCATCACTGGGATATAAAGCTTCAACTCTGATATCATAGCCCTATTGTGACATCACAGCCTCAGTTTGACACAATAAACTCTCTGTGACATTAGAGCCTCACCAGTGACATAATCTCCCTGTGAAGACACAGTCATTACTAATATCACAACCTCACTGTGACATCACAACCTTACTGTGACATCACAGCCACACTGTGCCAACATGGACTGACTGTGACATCACAGGCACACCACTGATATGACAGGCTCACTGTGATATTATAGCCTCACCCGGGACATCACAGCCTCATGGTGACATCATAACCTCACTGTGGCATCATAGCCTCACTGTGATATCACAGCCATACTGTGACAACACAGCCTCGCCAGTTATATTACATCATCAATGCGACATCTTGGCCTCATATCTCACATCAGTCTCACTTCTGAAATCACAGAATAACCAATGACCTCACAGTTGCACTGTGACCTCACAGCCTCATTGTAACATCACAGCCACACTGTGAAATCACAATCTCAGAGTGACATCGCAGCCACACTGTAACATAACACAGTGATGGCATCCTACCTAGCCTTACTTCTGAAATCACAGACCAACCACAGTTAGAACAGGCTCAATGATATTTGACAGCCTCAGCAGTGACATCATAGCCTTTGCCACCATTACCAATGACACCACAGCCTATTATGTTACATCACTGACTCATTGTAACATCATTCTTCCCACAGATATCAGAGCCTCATTGTGACCTCACAGCCTCACTGTGACCTCACCGTCTAACTTGTTACATCATAGCCTCATGGTAAAATCAGCCTTGCCACTGACATAATATCTTTCACAGTGACCTCACAGCCTCACCGTAACATTACAACCTCTCTGTAATGTCACAGCCTCCTAGTGACATCACAGATTCATATTGATATCACAGCCTCACTGTGACATTACAGCCACATTTCTAACATCACAGCCTCACTGTGACATCACAGCCTCACCTCTGATATCACAGCCCCACTGTGACATCACAGCCTCATATCTGACATCACAGCCTCACTGTGATATAACAGGCTAAACTCTGAAAGTGTAACATCAGTGACATCCTGCCTAGCCTCGCTATGACACCTCAGCCTCATCCCTTATATCTCAGGCACGGGTTCTTGTGACAGCCTCAATAGTGACATCACAGCCTTGCTGTGTCACCACAGCCTCCCCAGTAACATGCCAGCCTCACTGTGACATCTCAGCCTCATCGCTGACATCAGCCACACTTCTGACATTACAGCCTAACCACTGAAATCTCAGCTGAACTGCCATGTCATAGTCTATCACCACTGATATCACAGCCTCACTATGACATCACAACCTCACGGTAACATCACAGCTTCACAGTGACATCACAGCCTCAGTATGACTGCACTGTCTCATCACTGATGTCCTAAACTCACTGTGAAATACAAGCATTACCCCTGACATCACAGCCTCACTGACATCTCATATAATCAGCTCTGACATCAGAGCCTCACTGTAGCATCACAGCTGCACAGTGACCTCACAGCCTGCCCAGTGACAACACATGCTCGCCTGTTACATCATAGTCTCATTATGACATCAGTTTTGCCACTGATGTCACAGCCTCACTGTGGCATCATGGCTTCCAGGGTGATATCACCTCATGGTAACAGGACAGCCCACAGTGATATACAGCATTCACAGTGAAAGCACAGCCTCACCTGTGACATCAGCATCACTACTGACATTAATGAGAACACTGACATCACTGCCACACCAGTGACAACAGAGCCTTTGATGTCATAGCCTCACCAGGGTCACTGTCACATAATAGATTCACCACTGACATCATAGCTTTATCAGTGACATCACAGACTCGCTATGACATCTTTCTTACCACTGAAATTCCAACCTTATTGTGATGTCACACCTTCAATAGTGACAGCACAGTGTTATTGTGACATGAGCCTCACCACTAACATCACAGCCTCACTGTACCTTAAGAACATCTCCAGTGACATCACATAGCTGTGTCCTCAAAGGTTACTGTGAAATCACAGCCACACTGTTTCCTCACAGCCTCACTGTGACATCACAGCCTCAATGTGACCTCACAGCATCAGCACTGACATCATAGACTCACTATGACATCAGTCTTGCCACTGACAACACAGTATCACTGAAAACTCATAGCCTCCACCGTGACATCACCAACTCCTGGAGACTTCATGGTCTCATGGTGACACCACAGCCACTCAGTGATATCAAAGCCTCATGGTGGCACCACAGTCTCACTAGTGATATGCCAGCCTCACTGTGATAGCATACCCTCATCGCTCACATCAGCCTCATTTTGATATCACAGCCTAACCACTGAAATCACATACAACAGAGCCTCACTGTGATATCCTAGCATGACTGGTGACAAAACAGCATCAATGTGATATTACACCTTCACAAGGGAAACACAGCCTTAAGGTGACATTATAACCTCAATGTGACATCAAAGAATCATCACTGACATCACAATCTCACTGTGACATCAGCCTTGCCACTGACATAATAGACTCATGGTGACATCACAAACACAACTCTGACAAAGCCTCACTGTGACATCACAGTCTCACAGTGACATCACAGCCTCTCCTCTAACATCACAGCCTCTGTGACTGCACAGCCTCATCAATGAAATCTTAATCTCACTGTGAAATCAAAGTATCACCCCTGATGTCACAACCTTACTAACATCTAATAGAATCAGCCTGACATCACAGCCTTACTGTGACAGCACATCCTCATAGTGACCTGATAGCATGCCCAGTGAAACCACAGGATCACCTGATACATCATAGCCTCATTGTGACATCAGTCTTGCCACTGAAATCACATTCTCACTGTAATGTTCTAGTCTCTCTCCACTGACATCACAACCTCATTGTGATATCAAGGTATCCCTGCAGACAATATAACATCACTGTGATATCACAGCCTCACCTCTGAGGTTATAGCCTCACTGTGACATGTCTTCCTCATGATGACATTACAGGCTCACCTCTAAAATCATTGCCCAACTGTGACATCACAGCATCAACTTCAATGTTATAGCCTCAGTGTTTCATCACAGCCTCACTATGACACCACAGGCTAACCTCTGAAATCATAGCCTCAATGCGACATCACACCCTCATCACTGACATCTTACCTAACCTTAGTATGACACCACAGCCTCACCACCTCATAGGCTCACTGAAAAATGACAGCCTCTCTGTGACACCACAGTGTCACTATTGACATCACAACCTTGCTGTGACATCAAAGACACACCATGAAATCAAAGCTCCACTGTCACAGAAACATTCACCTCTGACATCTTAGCCCCACTGAGACATCATAGCCTCAGTTTGACATAATAAACTCATTGTGACTTTAGAGACTGAAGAGTAACAATACAGCCTCACCAACGAAATAGTCTCCCTGTGAAAGCACAGTCACTACTGACATCACAACCTCACTGTGGCATCTCAAGTTCACTGTGACATCACAGCCATACTGTGCCAGCACAGCGTCACTGTGACATCACAGCCTCACATCTGATAGGACAGGCTCACTGTGATATTACAGCCTCACCAGTAGCACCATAGTCTCGTGGTGACATCATAACCTCACTGTGACATCACAGCCTCACTAGTTATATCACATCCTCAATGCAACATCTCAGCCTCATCTCTCACAATAGGCTCACTTCTGAACTCACAGCCTAACTACTGATCTCATAGCTGCACTGTGACATCACAGCTCACTGTGACATCACAGCCTCCACATGACATCATTAACTCCCTGTGACATCACAGTCTCACAGTGACACCATAGCAACATGTTACATCAAAGCCTCATGGTGGCATCACACCCTCACCAGTGACATGCCAGCCTCGCTGTGACATCATACCCTCATCCCTCACATCAGTTGCAGTCTGATATCACAGCCTAACCACTGAAATCACATCCTCACTCTGATATCAGAGTCTTGCTCCACTGACATCACATCTTACACAGTGACATCACAGCCTCACTGTGACATCACAACCTCTCTGTGATTTCATAGCCTTACAGTGACATCACAGCTTCACAATGGTATTGCAGCCTCACTGTGGCATTATAGCCTCAATTCTGACATCGCAGTCTCACTGTGATATCACAGTCTCATCTCTGACATCACAGCCTGTCTATGACATAACAGGCTAACCTCTGACATCACAACCTCACTGTGACATTGTAGACACACTGTGCTAACACAGCCTCACTGTGATATCACAGCCTCACCACTGATAGGAGAGGCTCACCAGGATAGTAGAGCTTCACCAGTTTCACCACAGGTTCATAGTGATATCATAAACTTACTGTGTCATCACAACTTAACCAGTTATATCACATTGTCAATGCAACATCTCAGCCTCATCTCTCACATTAGTGTCATTTCTCAAATCATGGCCTAACCACTGAATTCACAGCCTCCACCATTGACATCAACAAATCCCTATGACATCATGGGATCATGGTGTCACCAGAGCCACATGGTGTCACCAGAGCCACATGATGACATCAAAGCCTCACCAGTGATAAACCAGCCTCACTGTGACATCATACTCTCATCACACAACAGCCTCATTCTGATATAGCCTCACTGTGTTGTCATAATCTCGCTCCACTGACATCACAACCTCACTGCGATATCAGTGCATCACTGGTGACAACACAGCCTCACAGTGACATCACAGCCTTCCCTCTGAGGTTATAGCCTCATCGTGACATCACAGCCTCATTATGACATCACAGGCTCACCTCTGAAATCATTGCCCAACTGTGATATCACAGTATCAACTCTGACATTATACCCTCACTGCTTCATCACAGCCTCACTATGATATCACAGGCTAACCTCTGAAATCATAGCCTCAATGCAATATACCACTCTCATCACTGACATCCTACCTAACATCACTATGACACCACAGCCTCACCAGTGACCTTACAGGTTCACTGAAACACAACAGCATCTCTGTGACAGTACAGTTGATATTGACATCACAAACTCACTGTGACATCACAACTTCCCTCATGTCATCACAATCTCACAGTGACATCACAACCATAAGGTGCAATGAAAGCATCACTATCAAATAAACATTCACCACTGACATCATAACCTCACTGTGAGATCACTTCCTAAGTTTGACACAATAAACTCGGTGACATTAGATCCTCACTAGTGACAACACAGCCTCACTAATGACATAGTCTCCCTGTAGAAGCACAGTCAGTACTGATATCACAACCTCACTGTGACATCGCAACCTCACTGTGACATCACAGCCACACTGTGCCAGTACTGCCTCTCTGTGACATCACACAGCCTCACCACTGATAGGACAGGCTCACCGTGATATCACAGCATCACCAGGGACACCACAGACTTATGGTGACCTCATACACTCATTGTGGCATCACAGCTTCAACAGATATATCATACCATCAATGTAACATCTCAGCCTCATCTCACACCAGTCTCACTTCTGAAATCACAGCCTAAACACTGACCTCATGGCTGCACTGTGACATCACAGCCTCACTGGGACATCACAGCCTCACTGGGACATCACAGCCTCACTTGTGACATCACAGCCTCACAATGACATTATAGCCTCACATCTGACATCACAGTCTCGCTGAGATAACAGGCTAACCTTTGAAATCATAGCAACAGTGACACCATGGACATGCTGCCTAAACTTGCTAAGACACCACAGCCTCGTCACAGACATCTCGGGCTCACGATCACATGACAGCCTCAACAGTGAAACCACAGCCTCGTTGTGGCATCACAGCACCCCCAGTAGCATCCCACCTTTACTGTGACATCTCAGCCTCATCACTGACATCAACCTCACTTCTGACATCACAGACTAGTCACTGAAATCTCAGCCAAACTGTTATGTCACAGCCTCACTGTGATATCACAGCCACATGTGACATTACAGCCTCACAGTAACATCACATCCACACTGTGACATCAAAGCCACACTGTGATATCACAGCCCCACCACTGGTATCCTACATAGCCTTACTTTGACACCACAGCCTTACCACAGATATCACAGGCTCACAGTGTCACCACTGACATCATAACCTAACCAGTGACATCATAGACTCACTATGACACCTTTCTCATCACTGACATTCCATGCTTATTGTGACTTCACAAATTCAACACTGACATCACAGCCTCATTGTAAAATTAGCCTCACCACTAACATCTCAGCTATAGTGTCCCATCCAAACCTCTCCAGTTACATCACGACATCACTGTGTCATCTAAGCCTCACTGTGACATCATAGACACATTGTGTAATCACAGACTCACTGTGACATTACTACCTGACAATGACATAACAGTCTCACAGTGACTTCACAAACTCACTGTGACATCAATCTTGTCACTGATATAATAGCCTAATGGTGAAATTACATTCACACATCTGACATAGCCTCACTGTGACATCTCAGTGTCAATGGGACATCACAGCATCAACACTGACATCACAGACTCACTGTGACCTCACAACCTCCACCGTGACATCACCATCTCTCTGTGACCACAGGCTTACTATGATACCACAGCCTCACCACAGATAGCTCAGTCTCACAGTGATTTGACAGCCTTAGAATTGACAGTCTTTGACATAATAAACAGTGACAAGCCAGCCTCTCATGTTACATCATTGCCTCATTCTGATAGCAATCTTCTCACAGATATCACAGCCTCACATTGACCTCACAGTCTAACCTGTTACATCATAGACTCATCTGTTACATCATAGCCTCATAGAAAAATCAGCCTAGCCACTGACATCACATCTTCCACAGTAAACTCACAGGCTCACTGTAACATCACAACCTAACTGTGATGTCACAGACTCATAGAGACATAACAGCTTCATAGTGATATCACAGCCACTCTGTGGCATTATAGCCTCACTTCTAACATCACAGCCTCACTATGACATGGCTAACATCTGAAATCATAAGCTCAATGCGACATCACACCCTCATCACTAACATCCTAATTAGCCTCCCTATGATACCACAGGCAAACACTGACCTCACAGTCTCACTGAAACATGACAGCCTCCCTGTGACACCACAGTGTTGCTATTGACATCACAACCTCACTGTGATATCCAGTTACCTCACAACCTCACAGTGACATTACAGCCTCATTGTGACATCAAAGACATACTGTGCCATCAAAGCATCACTGTGACGTAAAGCTCCACTCTGAAATCATACACTCTCTGTGACATCACAAATCACTGGTGACAACACAGTCTCACTGTGGCATCAGAGCCTCACCTCTGTGGTTACAGCATCACAGTAACATGACGGCCTCAATCTGACATCACAGGTTAACCTCTGAAATCATTGCCCAATTGTGACATCACAGCATTAACTCTTATGATATAGCCTTACTGTTTCATCAGAGCCTCACTATGTCATCACAGGCTCACCTCTGAAATTAAAGCCTCAATGCAACATCACACACTCATCACTAACATCCTACCTTGTCTAACTATGACAGAACAGCTTCACCACTGACCTCACAGGATCACTGAAATATGACAGCATCCCTGTGACACGACAGTGTCACTATTGACATCAAAACCTCACTGTGACATCACACATCTCCAGGGACGTCACAACCTCATGACATCATAGCCATACAGTGCCATCAAAGCATCACTGTGAAATAAAGCTTCACCTGACATCATAGACTCACTGTGACATCACAGTCTCAGTTTGACACAATAAACTCACTGTGACATTAGACCCTCACCAGTGATAATACAACCTTATCAATGACATAATCTCCCTGTGAAAGCAGAGTCACTACTGACATCACACCCTCACTGTGACATCACAACCTCCCCTCACCTCTGACATCACAGTATCATGGTGACATCAACGCCTCTCCTCTGACATCACAGCCTCAGTGTGACTGCACAGCCTCACCACTGATGTCCTAACCTCACTGTGAAATCCAAGAATCACCCCTGATGTCACAGTCTCACTGTGATATAACAGGCTAACCTGTTGCAGTTCAAGCATCAACCTCAAATCCAGGGCTCCCCTGGACAAGGTGGGCAAGGCTTCAGTGAATGGACAGACAGACAGATCTATGGGCTGAATGAATCTGAACTTTTTATTGAAATTTGCAGCAGAGTTTATATACTTTAGACAATCCAGAGTAAAGGCCAGGGGATGTGTCACCATGCCCATAGGGAAAACATCAAAGAAACCAGAATCAAGTTCTTTACAGGATTATGTAAAACATATTCATTCTGTGTAACAAAGGAAAAACAAAGATGACATATATTTTCTGTGTTGGAACAGACATGATATCTCCTGATAGAGTTAAAGCAGGCATGACACTCAGTTGCTAAAAGCAAAGGGACAATGAATGTTTCAAAGTAGATTTTCCCTGGTTTATGTACAAACATCAACTAGTCCTGAGAAACTAACTAGTCCTGAGAAAAACAAAAACAGCAAAAAAGATCTTAGAACATACAAGAATTTGAGTCTAGAGGGAAGAATTCTCCTGCCAGAGGTAAAACTTAATTTACATAGAGAGCACCCCTAGGACCTAGCAATTATCCATTTAGATGTTAATGTGTCACTCCCCAGCCAGCAGGCTTTAGGTCAGAAACAGACAGTAACAGTAAGGCAGGCAGTAACACTAAGCCCTGACTACCTCCTTATTTTCTTTATTTCTCTTCTTTATATCAAATAATGTCATATCTTTTATCCATATATTGTTTCCTTGAAATAATATTCTGTCATGCTGGACCTTGTCAAAACAGCATGGTTGGATAAGGACACGGTGTTTCCCTGTCTTTTATTTTTTTTTAAAGATGAGATTAATCTGAAGATGACTGGAAAGAATTATAGTAATGACTAGGATAAGAATTGTCATGCCAATGTGAATTAACATGGTGAACCAGGTTGTAGGAAAACATTAAAACTCATGCGAGTATTTACATAAGTGTATAGAGCCTTAAGTTGGTAAAATGGCTTTGAATGTCTCTTAAAGTGTACAGTTGTAGTAGCAGTCAGCAATTTGTATAAATTTAAATATAGAGTAGTCTTAATATGTCTAACAGGCTAGTTTTGATAGGTAGGAATAATTTACCTAGGAGCTAATTGTCAAGCCTACCAGATCAATTCAGGAGTTTAAATGAGTCTGAATTTCATCCCAAACATAAATTATCTTAGTGTCTAAGTTAAGAGAAACATAATTAGCCATTAAAGAGTAGATATAATTGGTGGTATAAATGTCAGCAAAAGTCAACAGAAAATTGTACATTTTTGGAACCAAAAGCAAAACATGTAGTGAGTACTCAATAGTGAATTTTAAATTGAAAATAAATTACTTCAGCATATGGTGAGCAGCAGTTAAGTTTTAAAGTCCAGTTTGTGAAAGAATCCCAGAGTTAGTCCAAACAGGGGTCAGGAATCCATCCTAGAAGAAATCATTTCTGGTGACGTCAGGTCAGGATCTGGCTCTTTGACTTGTTCTATATCAATATCAACTCCTTTTTTCCAGTAGGCTGAAAGATGTCATCTTGTCAGGGAGACTGTCCATGGTTTTCCACTGGGCAGAATAAAAGTTTGGGAATGTACAGGGGTGAGCCTGCTGATGGAGAAATACAGACATCCACGACTCCAGAGAGCCCTGGGTGTGGTTAGAACAGGTATATGTCAAAGGGATTCTTTCCTTTAATCATCATCTCTAAGTTTTAATCTTTTCATAAACCTAACATCCCTCAAACCTTTATAAGATGATTTAACATTCTTTTAAGTAACCAATTCATAAACCATCTGTACACACTTTAACCTTTTAAGCAACAGGTCTCATCCCATTAGCCTTTTATCAAACCTTTTGTACATCTAAGTACTATACATAGTTATATATAAATATAAATACATATATTTACTTGATGATTTCTTGCTGTTTTTACATTAATTATCCCTCAAGAAATGTCTTTTAAAGGACCTCATCTTTAAAAGACATTAAGAGTTGAGTCTGATATGGCAATTGTGTAGGCAATATACATTTACACATAATATATACTTTGAAATCTAAGACAATATAGCTCTCAATTTATTTATTTACATTAGCATTAAGTAACTATAAATTTTGTGTCTTTACATGAAACCTATACAAAACTTATAAAAGAAAACTTTTGATTTAAGGTAACAGCCTTAAATCTTATTTTGAAATGAAAACGTTAAATAGCTTGTAGTACTTTAATACCTTTTGGAGCCAAATTAATTACAACACAAGTCAGTAAAAGTTCTTTAAATTTTGTAGAGACTGAGACATTAAATACGGAATAAACAAGCAGCACATGATCACAAGAGAATACCTGTATGTCTTTGTTTAGATAAGCAGTATTTTCATGTAGTAGAAACATTTAGATATTATTATATCTTACCATAAAGAGAATGAAGAAACTTCAATAAATTTTTTAGAAGACATTTGTATTATCTGGTTGCTAGATTTGATGGAATAAAATTTTATAAAAGAAGTCAAGAGGGGGGGGCTGGAGAGGTGGCTCAGGGGTTAAGCCTCTGCCTTGCAGGTGGAAGGTCCTGAGTTCAGATCCTAGACCCCACATATAGACGCCAGGGGAAGCGGGGGTGGCCTGAGTTTCCGGTCCTGGTAGGGTGGAGCCTGTGAATCCCGGGGCAGAGTAAACAAGGAGGAGGTGGAGGTGGTCCATGGTGGTTCCCGAATTCACCAGTGGTTCTACACACACACACACACACACACACACGTGCACACACGCACACATACATGCACAATTGAATAAATAATAAATAAAAAAAATTTAAAAAAGAAGTCAAGAGGAATGAGGGAGTTCATAGTGGTTTTGTTATTATAGTGGCTTTGTTGTTTTGAGAATATAGGGAAAAAACTTTAAGAACACAATTGCATTTTCATTTGTACTCCTGTTAAAGATAAAAACCAAGTGAGATAACTTATTATGAAAGAAAGCTTACAATCTATCAGAAAAACAGTTGTGATCGATTCAAAATGTAAATAGTTAAGGCCTTAGAAGTTATTAAAATTTTTGTTCTTATTTTTAGTATGCATACATGTATTTAAAAATGGCATGCCAAAATTTTAATATTAGCATGCAACATGAAACAAAAAGATTGAAGTGGTTATAGATTTTTTTACATTGAAACACAAGACACACAACATATAAACACATTAATAACATACAATTCACTGACAACAGCCTTAAAATTACCTTGAAAAACATCATCAAAAGCAGATCAACATTTATGAAAGCCTTACCATTGAAAATAAAATCTCATATTTGTTAAGTCCAGCAGTTTAGTTTAATTATGAAAAACATTAAAAGCAGTTTAAAGTTTAAAATTTAGCACTAAAAACAAATTATTATTTAAGAAACTTTATATTTAATAAATGAATATATTTGACCAATATTTTCTTTTTCTAAAAATTTGTTAACATTTCCAAGTGTCATTTGCATTTTTAAAGGCCAAATATTTATATTATTATTTCCCAAGCTGAGATCCTCTTGCCACAGCCTGTAAAAGTGGTGGTTTTGCAAGTTTTTTTATGGATCGCAAAAACATTTGAATTAATATTAGGATATTAGGTTTTTATATTAAGTTTTTTGTTCTCCAAGTAGAGTTAAAGTAGGCATGACACTCAGTTGCTAAAAGCAAAGGGACAATGAATGTTTCAAAGTAGTTTTTCCCTGGTTTATGTATAAACATCAAATGTGTGGGGAAGGGACTGTAAACTATCTAGTCCTGAGAAAAACAACAACAACAACTACAAAGATCTAAGAACATACAAGAGATAGACTCAAACTCTAGAGGGAGGAATCTTCCTTCCAGAGGCAAAATTTAATTTACATAGGGAAAGCCCCTAGGACCTAGCAATTTCCCCTTAGATGTTAATGTGTCACTCCCCACCAGGAGGCTTTAGGCAAGTACCAGACAGAAACACTAAGGCAGGCAGTAACACTACGGCCGGACTACCTCCTTATTTTCCTTATTTGTCTTATTTATATAAAATAATGTCAATATTCTGTCATGCTGGACCTTGTCAAAACAGCATGGTTTGATAAGATGCGGCACGAACTTCTGAAATCATAGCATCAGTGACACCGCAGACCTCCTGCCTAGCCTCGCTATGATAGTGCAGCCTCCTCACTGACATTTCAGGTTCACGGTCATGTTACAGCCTCAACAGTGACACCACAGCCACCCTGTGGCATCAGAGCCTCACCAGTAATGCCCCAGACTCACTGGAACATCTGAGACTCATCACTGACATCAGCCTCACTTCTGACATCACAGCCAAACCACTGAAATCTCTGCAGAACTGTGATGTCATAGTCTATCACCACGGAAGTCACAGCCTCACTGTGATATCACAACCTCATGTTAACATCACAGCCTCACAGTGACATCACAGCCTCTCCTCTGAGATCACAGCCTCAGTGTGATTGCACAGCCTCACCACTGATGTGCTAGCCTCACTGTGAAATCCAAGCACCCCTGACATCACAGCCTCACTGACCTGTCATAGAATCAGTCCTGACATCAGAGCCTCACTGTGACATCACAGCCTCACAGTGACCTCGCATCCTGCCCACTGACACCACAGGCTCACCAGTTACATCATAGCCTCATTGTGACATTGGTCTTGCCTCTGACATCACAGCCTCACTGTGACAAAAGCTTCCAGAGTGATATCACCTCATGGTGACATGACAGCCCACAGTGACATACAACCTTCACATTGACATCACAAACTCAGTGTGATGTCACAGCTTCACCAGTGACAGCACAGCCTCACCTGTGACATCAGTGTCGCAACTGACATAGTCAGAACACTGAAATCATTGCCATAACAGTGACAATCCAGCCTTTGACATCATAGTCTCACCAGTGTCACTGTCATGTAATAGGATTACCACCAACATCATAGCCTCACCAGTGACATCATAGACTCACTACATCATCTTTCTCACCACTGATATTCCATACTTATTATGACATCACACTTTTACCAGTGACATCACAGCCTCATTGTGACATCAGCCTCACCATTAACATCACAGCCTCACTGTGCCATCAAAAATTCTCCAGTGACATACAACATCACTGTATCATCAGAGCCTCACTGTCATGTCGTAGCCACACTGTGTCCTCACAGCTTCACTGTGACATTGCAACCTGACAGTGTCATTGTACCTTCACTGTGACATCAAAAACTCGCTGAGAAATTAACCTTGCCATTGACATAAGAGCCTCATAGTGACATCACATCTCTGACATAGCCTCACTCTGACATCACAGATTTAAAGTGACATCACAGCATCACCAATGACATCATAGCCTCACTGTGACATCAGCCTTGCCACTGACATTACTGTGACCTCATAGCCTCTACCGTGACACCATTAACTCCCTGTGACATCACAGGCTAATGGTGTCACCACAGCCACTAGGATATATCAAAGCTTCACAGTGACATCATAGCCTCACCAATGATATCCCAGCATCACTGTGACATCATACCTTAATCACTCACATCAGCCTCAATCTGATATCACAGCCTAACCACTGAAATCTCAGCCAAACTGTGATGTCATAGTCTATCACCACTGAAATCACAGCCTCACTGTGACCTCACAAACTCACTGTGACATCACAACTTCCTCAGTGACATCACAAACTCTCAGTGACATCACAGCCTCATTGTGATATCATAGCCATAAAGAGCTTTCAAAGCATCACTGTGACATAAAGCTTCACCTGTGATATTTTAGCCCCACTGTGACATTGCAGCCTCAGTTTGACACAATGAGCTCACTGTGACATTAGAGCTTCAGCAGTGGCAATAAAGCCTCATCAATAACATAGTCTCCCTGAGAAAGCACAGTTACTACTGACATAAAAATCTCACTATGACATTACAACCTCACTGTGACATCACAGCCTCACCACTGATAAGACAGGCTCACCAGTGACACCATAGACTCATGGTGACATCAAAACTTCACTGTGGCATCACAGCCTCACCACTTATATCACATCATCAATGCGACATCTCAGCCTCATCTCTCACATCAGTCTCACTTGTGAAATCACAGCCTAACCACTGACCTCACAGCTGCTCTGTGACATCACTGCCTCACCAGTGACATGCCAGCCTCATTGTGACATCACACTCTCATCACTCACATCTACCTCATTCTGTTATTACAGCATAACCACTGAAATCACATCCTCACTGTGATGTTATAATCTCATTCCACTGTAATCACAGCCTCGCTGTGATATCACAGCATCACTGGTGACAACACAACCTCACTGTTTCATCACAGCCTCACTATGACATTACAGGCTCATCTCTGAAATCATAACTTCAATGCAACATCATACCCTCATCACTGACATCCTACCTAGCCACACTATGGCACCACAGCCTCACCACTGACCTTACCGGCTCACTGAAACATGATAGCAACCCTGTGTCATGACAGTGTCACTATTGAATTCACAAAATTCCTGTGACATCACAACTTCCCCAGTGACATCACAACCTCACAGTGACATCACAACCATAACATGCCATGAAAGCATCACTGTGTCATAAAGCTTCACCTCTGACATCATAGCCTCACTGTTACATTGCAGCTTCAGTTTGACACAATAAACTCACTGTGACATTAGTGCCTCACCAGTGACAATACAGCCTCATCAATGACAGTCTCCCTGTGAAAGCACAGTCACTACTGACATCATAACCTCACTGTGACATCACAAACTCACTGTGGCACCAGAGCCACACTGTGCCAACCCAGCCTCACTGAGATATCCTGGCCTCACCACTGATAGGACTGACTCATCTTGATATTACAACCTCACCAGGGACACCACAGTCTCATAGTGACATCATACCCTCACTGTGGCATCACAGCCTCACCAGTTATATCACATTGTCAATGTGACATCTCAGCCTCATCTCTCACATCAGTCTCACAGCTGCACTGTGACATCACAGCCTCACTGTGACATCACAGCTACACTGTGACATCGTGGCCTCACCACTGTTATCCTACCTAGCATTATTATTACACTATAGCCTCACCACAGATAGCACAGGCTCACAATTATGTGACAGCCTCAGAAGTGACATCATAGCCTTTGACATCATAAACAGTGACACCACATCCTCACGTGTTACATCACTGCCTCATTGTGACATCAGCACCACCATTAACATCACAGCCTCCCTGGGCCATCAAAACCTCTCTAGTGGCATCACAACATCACTGTGTCATCATAGCCTCACTGTAATATCATAACCACACTGTGTCCTCAGAGTCTCACTGTGACATTACAACCTGAGAGTGCCATAACACCCTCATTGCAACATCACAAGCTCACAGTGACATCAGCCTTGCCACTGACATAAAAGCTTCATGGTGACATCACATACATACCTCTGATATAGTCTCACTGTGACATCATAGCCTCAATGTGACATCACAGCATCACCGCTGATGTCACAGCCTCACTGTGACATCAGCCTTGCGACTGTCATCACAGTCTTAATGTGACCTCACAGCCTTCACTGTGACATGACCCACGTCTTGTGACATCACAGGCTCACCATGTCACCATAGCCACATGATGACATCACAGCCTCACAATAACATGCCAGCCTCACTGTGACATCATACCCTCATCACTCAAAAAAGCCTCATTCTGATATCATAGCCTAATCAGAGAAATCACATCCTCACTGTGATGTCATTGTCTCACTCCACTGACATTTTAGCCTCACTGTTATAACACGGCATCACTGGTGACAACAGTCTCACTGTGACATCACAGACTCACCTCTGAGGTTATAGCTTCACTGTGATATGACAACCTCGCTATGACATCACAGGCTCACTTCTGAAATCATGGCCCAATTGTGACATCACAATATCGACTCTGATGTTAGACCCTCACTGCTTCATTATGGGCTCAACTCTGAAATCAGAGCCTCAATGCAACCTTACACCCTCATCACTGGCATCCTACCTAGCCTCACTGTGGCACCACAATCTCACCACTGAACTGACAGATTCATTGAAACCTGACAGCTTGTTGGACACCACATTGTCACTATTGACATCACAACCTCACTGTGACATCATAAATTCCTCAGTGACATCACAACCTCACAATGACATCACACCCTCATTGTGACATCTCAGCCATACCATGCCATCAAAGCATCAGTGACATAAAGCCTCTACTCTGATATAAGACCCTTAATGTGACATCACAGCCTCAGTTTTACACAATAAACTCACTGTGACATTACAGCCTCACCAATGACAATACAGCTTCACCAATCACATAGTCTTTCTGTGAAAGCACAGTCACTTCTGACATCACAACCTCTCTGTTACATCATAACATCACTGTGTCATCACAACCACACTGTGCAAACCCAGCCTCACTGTGATATCACAACGTCACCACTGATGTGACAGGCTCACTGTGACATCACAGCCTCAGTTTTTCACAATAAACTCACTGTGACATTAGAGCCTCACCAGACAATACAGCCTCACCAATGACATAGTGTCACTGTGAAAACACAGTCACTACTGACATCACAACCACACTGTGCCAGCACAACCTCATGTTATCACAGCATCACCATTGATATCAGGCTCACCATGATATCACAGCTTCACCAGAGACACCATAGCCTCAAGTTAACATCGTAACCTCACTGTGGCATCACAGCTTCACAGTAACCTCACAGCCTCACTGTTACATCACAACTTCACCTCTGATAGGACAGGCTTCACCAGTGACACCACAGCCTCATGGTGACATCATAACCTCACTGTGGCATCACATCCTCACCAGTTATATCACATTATCAATGTGACATCTCAGCCTCATCACTCCCATAAGTCTCACTTCTGAAATCACAGCCTAACCAATGACCTCACAGTTGCACTGTGACATCATTGCCTCACTCTGACATAACAGCCTCATTATTTCATCACAGACTCATGGTGATATTCCACCCATGCTGTGACATCTCATGCTCACCACTGGTATCCTAACTAAACTTACTATGACACCACAGCCTTACCACAGTTAGCACAGGCTCACAGATATGAGATAGCCTCAGTAGTGACATCATAGCCTTTGACATCATAAAGAGTGATATCACTGCCTCATTGTGACATTAACCTTCCCCCAGGTATCACAGCCTAATAATGACCTCACAGGCTTATTGTGACCTCACAGTCTAACCTGTTACATCACCTATTACATCCTTGCTTCATGGTGAAATCAGTCTTTCTACTGACATCACATCTTCACTGTGATATCACGGCATGACTGGGGACAACACAGCCTCAGCTTCACTGTGACATGACAGTCTCCCTATGACATCACAGGCTCATCTCTGAAATTGTAGCCTCAATGCAAACATCATACCCTTATCACTGACATCCTACCTAGCCTCACTGTGGCACCACAGCCTCACCACTGACCTCACAGGCTCACTGAAACATGATAACCTCCCTGTGACACCACAGTGTCGCTGTTGACATCACAACTTCACCACTGATATGACAGGCTCACAGTGACATTATAGACACAATGTAACATCACGACCTCACCAGTGACAGCACAGCCTCACCTGTGACATCAGCGTCACCACTGACATTAGTCAGAAAACTGACATCACTACCACACCAGTGACAACACAACCTTTGACATCACAGCCTTACCAGTGTCACTGACTTCATAGACTCATTATGAAATCATTCTCACCTTATTCACATTCCTCTCACATAGCCTCATTGTGACATCATAGCCTCATTGTGACATCAGCCTTGCCACTGACATCACAGTCTCACTGTGACCTCACAGCCTTCACCATGACATCACCTTATCTGACATTCCAGCCTTATTGTGTCATCACACCTTCTCCAGTGACATCACAGCTTCATTGTGACATCAACCTCAGTACTAACATCAAAACCTCACTGTGCCATTTAAACCTCTCCAGTGACATCACTACATCACTGGGTCATTAGAGCCTCACCGTGACATCACAGTCACATTGTGTCCTCAAGCCTCACTGTGACTTTACAACCTGACAGTGACATCACAACCTCACTGTGACATTAGAAACTCACTGTGACATCAGCCTTGCCACTAACACAATTGCTGCATGGTGACAGAACATACACACCTCTCACATAGCCTCATTGTGATATCATAGCCTCAATGTGACATCACAGCATCACCACTGACATCATAGCCTCATTGTGACATCAGCCTTGCCACTGACATCACAGTCTCACTGTGACCTCACAGCCTTCACCATGACATCACACACACACACACACACACACATATATATACATACATACATACATACATACATATATATTCATTCTGTGAATTCTGGGACTTTAGAGAACCTTAACTAATACAGAAATTGGTACCAGAAGTGGTTCTGGAGAAAGAAAATTATAAGAATGAATTTTGCTGGCAAGCTTTGTGATATCTGGAGTGAACTGTTTCTAGAACTAGTAAAAATAGGTGTATAGGACAGTCTTGATGCCCCTCTTGTGATGATTGAGAAATTTAGTGATTCTGTATATGAAACGAGATAAAATGAGTAAGAATAAGGAAAAGGATGATGTTAGCTGGTTCTTTTTAGCATCTCTCATTAAACTACAAATAACAAAGGAAGATCTTAGGAAAATATCCAACTCAGAAAGCACATAAACAACTTAGAAATTTCTAAGTGTGCCTTAGAAGAGAATCTTCTCTCCAGTAGCAATAGGACTCAAATCACTGAAAATCAAACCCAAACTCTGATTATTAAAGTGGCTGAGTTACAATGTAAATTAAAATCCCAGCCTCGAAAGGTATTGGCCGTTAAAATAAAGGCACTGTTGGAAAAGAATAGAAAAGCATTGGAAAAGAATTTCCCAAAAAGTGGGATGCTAATGAGTGGAAGGACCAAACTGATGATGAAGACCTTGAACCCTCAAATTCTGATGGGTTTGTTTTGGCTGAGGAGATATTCTCTCCTATCTTAGAAGAAAATGAATCACAACACTTACGTTTTACTAAAGTGCTGTTTTCACCTTTGCCATAAGAAAGTACTGAAGTTACAGCACAGCCACCTGTGATTGCTTCCATGCTTATAACTAAGCTCAAGGATAAAAAGGCTCCTAAAGGTGAAATAGAAAGTGTGGTCCATGATGAGGTGTGCTATAACCCTAAAGAACTGCATGACTTTTCTAATACATTCAAGCAGCAGTCTGGGAATACCCCTGGGAATGGATTGTAAGGCTGTGGGATACTGGTGGAATGAGTATAAAAGTGAGTTCACAAAAATGGCCCCATTGAGTAGAGATTCTAGGTTTAACATTGCTACACACAGAGTTAAAAATGGTACCAAGAGTTTATTTGGGTAGACAGCTGAAGTATTTATTAAAGTTTGGCCTTCTGAGAAGACACTGGAGATTCCAGATATTCCTTGGTTTAATGTTGACGATGGGATTAAGAGGCTCAGGGAAATTGGTATGCTTGACTGGATTCGTTCTTCAAAATCCAATTTTCAATGTCAGAATCCAGATGACATGCCTTTTACTAGAAATGTACATAATAAGTTGATGAGAGGGGCATAACCAAATATGAAGGCTCCTACCATTTCTCTTCTCCTTGTGCCAGAACTAACAATGGGAGATGCAGCCACCCAGTTGGAAAACTTAAATTCAATGGGCCTAGGTGGATCTAGGAGTAGTAGGGGCCAAGTAGCAGCGTTGAATCACCAAGGGCAAATTAAGCATACTAACCATAATGTACAGCATAGACAAAACAGTATTTATGAAGTTCTCACATGCTTAGACCTTTGGCATTGGCTAACCAACCATGATGTCCCCAAAAGTAAAATAAATAAGAAGCCTACAAAGTTCTTATTTGACCTGTACAAGCAGAAAAATTCTAACAGAAATGAAGGAAAATTTACTTGTACCAGCAGAGAACCACAGCCTGTTAACGAACTTCCAGACTTGAACCAGTTTACAGATCCAGAACCCCTTGAATGAAGGGGAAGCCAGGTCCCTTTAAGGAAAGACCTTGGCACCATAGCAAAAAGCTTTAATATTAGCCTTTCTCCTGTCCTTCCACAAAGGGACATAAGGCCTTTCACTAGTGTTACTATGCATTGAGGGAAAGGAAATAATCAGACACTTCAGAGTCTACTACATACTGGATCTGAGTTGACACTGATTCCAAGAGACCCTATAAAGCTTTGTAGCCCTTCAGTTAAAGTAGGGGCATATGGGGGACAGGTGATTGATGGAGTTTTGGCTAATGTTAGACTCACAGTAGGTCCGGTAGGTCCCCAAACTCATCCTGTGTTTATTTCCCCAGTGCCAGAATGTATTAGAAGCTGGCAGACCCTTCACATAGGCTCCTTGAAATGTGGAATAAGAGCCATTAGGGTTGGGAAGGCCAAATGGAAGTCTTTAGAATTGCCTC
Organism: Typhlomys cinereus; assembly: GCA_023101885.1. NCBI lineage: Eukaryota > Metazoa > Chordata > Mammalia > Rodentia > Platacanthomyidae > Typhlomys > Typhlomys cinereus. The sequence goes on from JALPQD010000051.1 coordinate 7,773,730, forward strand.
TACCAACGGAAATAGTGAATCAGAAACAGTATTGTATCCCTGGAGGAATTACAGAAATTACTGCCACCATAAAGGACTTGAAGGATGCAGGGGTGGTGGTTCCTACCACCTCTCCTCTTAACTCTTCCCTTTGGTTCTCATAGAAGACAGATAATCAAGTTGTGACTCTGCTGTACCAGATGTGGTTTTGTTGCTTGAGCAGATCAACACATCTCCTGGTTCTTGGTATGCAGCCATTGATCTTGCAAATGCTTTTTTCTCCATACCTATTCATAAAGATCATCAGAAGCAATTTGCCTTCAGTTGGCAAGGCCAGCAGTATACATTTACAGTGTTACCTCAAGGGTATATTAATTCTCCTGCCCTATGCCATAACTTGGTTTGCAGAGATCTTGATCACTTGTCTTTTCCACAAGGTATCACACTGTCCCATTATATAGATGATATTAAGCTGAGTGGACCAAATGAGCAGGAAGTAGCAAGCATTTTGGATTTGTTGGTAAGGTATATGCACAACAGAGGATGGGAAATAAATCCAATCAAAATCCAAAGACCTACTTCAGTAAAATTTTTAGTTCAGTGGTGTGGGGCATGTAGAGATATGCCCTCTAAGGTAAAGGATAAATTGTTGCACCTGGTCCTTCTCACCACTAAGAAAGAAGCACAAGTTTTAGTGGGCTTTTTTGGATTTTGGAGGCAGCACATTCCTCACTTGGGCATGTTACTTAGGACCATATACCAAGTAGCTCAGAAAGCTGCCAGCTTTGAGTGGGGCCCAGAACAAAGGAAGGCTCTTCAGCAAGTTCAGGCTGCTATACAGGCTGCCTTGCTACTTGGACCATATGATCCACCAGACCCAATGGTATTGGAAGTGTCTGTTGTAGATAGAGATGATTTTTGGAGTCTCTGGCAGGCTCCCATAGGTGAATCACAGTGGAGACCCTTAGGATTTTGGGGCAAGGCTCTGCCATCATCTGCAAACAATTACTTTCCTTTTGAGAAACAACTCTTGGCCTGTTATTGGGCCTTAGTGGAAACTGAACGTCTGACAATAGGTCACCAAGTTACCATGAAACCTGAGTTACCCATCATGAGTTGGGTGTTATCTGAACCAGAAAGCTATAAAGTTGGTTGGGCATAGCAGCAATCTATTATCAAATGGAAAGGGTACATTAGAGACTTGGCCAGAGCAGATCCTGAAGGCATGAGTAAGCTGCATGAAGAAGTTGCCCAAATGCCTATGGTTCCTCATCCTGTTGCAATGTCTGTTCCCAAACATGTACCTATAGCCTCCTGGGGTGTGCCCTATGATCGGCTCACTGAAGTCTGGTTCACAGATGGTTCTGCTCGATATTCAGGTGCCACCCAGAAGTGGACAGCTGCAGCGCTATAACCCCTTTCTGCAACAACCCTAAAGGACACTGGAGAATAGAAATCTTCACAGTAGGCAGAATTTCAGGCAATGCACATGGTTATACACTTTGCCTGGAAGGAAAAATGGCCAGAAGTGCGACTGTATACTGATTCATGGGCTATAGTCAATGGTTTGGCAGGATGGTCAGGCATTTGGAAGGAACATAAATGAAAAATTGGCGAGAAAGACATCTGGGAAAGAAGCATGTGGCTAGACCTCTCCCAATGTTCAAGGGACACAAAGAAATTTGTGTCTCATGTAAATGTTCATCAAAAGATGACATCAGCAGAAAAAAAACACTCAATAATCAGGTGGATAAAATGACCCATTCTGTGGACAGTGAGCCTTTTTCCCCAGCCATTCCTGTCATTGCCTGTTGCAGTCAGCCTGCATGGTTGCTGATAAATTACCATCAAACATCTTAAAAGGTTTATTCTCTTATGATTCCTGGTTACAGCTCTTAGTCCATCTTGATGGGAGACCATGCACCAACACCAGGGGTGAGGGAGCTGGCCACAGCATCACTGCATAATGGTGGTGAGAGATGGATAATCCTTACTTACCAGACCAGCATGTCTGGCCAAGTAAACAGAAAGATGCCAATTCTCTCAACCAGCTCTCTGCGATTTATCCAGGGCCTAATCCCACTCACCATGGGCTGGGTCTTCCCCATCAGCTAGACAATCTCCTTCAGTTTTGCTCTGGGCTTAATGCAATCATCAATTCTCTACAACTGTGCCAGGAGCTCAAACCCTCAACAGTCAAGTTGACACCTGTGCTTAACTATGACACTCCACCCCTTGTCCACTTGGCACAAAAACAATAGCACTTTTAAATTGTAACCTTTCCTTGTCCCCATAGATGTTAAAAGTTATCTTAAAAACATAAATACATTTCATAAATTTAAAATAGTCTCATTAAAATTTCAGTTATTAAAATGTTGGAACTAAAAGTCTTTCTTTAAATATGCCAAATAAAATCTTTAAATATTCCAAATTGAATCATTGTAACAATGAGAAAAAAAGTTAAGAACAAAGTCCAACCAATTACCACATCCTGTACTTCAATATCCATCTTCTGCTGCTCATCATGTAGTCAAGGTGGGTCAAAGATTCTAGGCATTTCCAGTCCTGGTTTGCATCTTGAAGTTGTAAAAGCAGAGTTTCTTGAACAAGGCTGAATCTCCACTTGCAGCTGTCTTCAGAATACATCCCATGGTTCTGGCATCTCCAACACTCTGGGTTCACCTCTGCAGCTATAACCTTCACCTTCTCTCGCAAGAACTCTATACCTGCCACTTGGTGCCAAGCTTTTGCTGCTTTCCACGAACCCCTCAAAGTGTTCACCAAAACCAGTACCACCTGGGGGATGCTGCCAGATTCTGAAGCAAGTTTGAAATGTAGCTTAGTCCACTCGAGCCACAGCTATACCAAGTTTTATGGGCTGATGCTGAAAAACCTCTTTTAGGTGGCCAAACATCCAAAGGGAAAGAAATGACTTTAACTTGGAGCTGTATACAACAAACCCACAGCAAGGATTATGCTCAATGGGGAACAATTGGAAGCATTCCCACTTCGATCAGGAACTAGACAAGGCTGTCCACTCTCACCACTTCTATTAAATATTGCACTTGAAGTCTAGCTGAAGCCATAAGACAAGAAAGGGACATAAGAGGGATTCAAATCAGCAAGGAAGAAGTCAAGCTATCCCTATTTGCAGATGACATGATCTGATACCTGAGTAATCCCAAAAACTCCACCAGAAAGCTCCTGGAACTAATTGAGAAGTTCAGCAGGGTGGCAGGATACAAAATAAATGTGCAAAAATCAGAGGCCTTCCTATATGCCCAGAATGAAAGAAGTGAAAAAGCTTGAGAGAAACAATCCCATTTACTGTAGCCCCTAAAAAAATGAAATACCTTGGTATAAACCTAACCAAGGAGGTAAAAGACCTTTACAATGAAAACTTTAAAACCCTAAAGAAGAAATTGCAGAAGACACCAGAAGGTGGAAAGACCTCCCTTATTCTGGATTAGGCAGGATCAACATTGTAAAAATGACCATCCTACCAAAGGCAATATACAAATTCAATGCTATACCAATTAAAATCCCAAAGCAATTCTTTAAAGAAGTTGACCAATAATCTCAAAATTCATATGGAGGCACAAAACATCCAGGATAGCAAAGACAATCCTGAGTAACAAAAACACTGCTGGAGGTATTACCATATCAAACCTTAGTCTATACTACAAATCCATAGTTATAAAAACTGCCTGGTACTGGCTCCAAAATAGACACACAGATCAATGGATAAGGATTGAAGACCCAGATATAAGCCCACAAAAATACAGCCATTTGATCTTTGACAAAGGGGCCCAAAGAATCCAATGGAAAAAGAACAGCATCTTCAACAAATGGTGCTGGCAAAACTGGATCTCCACATGCAGAAGATTAAAGCTGGACCCGTATTGTCACCATGTACAAGACTAAATTCCAAATGGATCAAGGACCTTGATATCAGGCCAGAAACTATAAAAATCATAGTTGAAAGGATAGGGAACTCCCTTGAGCTGATTGGGCTAGGCCAACATTTCCTAAACAGACATCCAATGAATGGCACAGTCACGGCTACCAACTCTCAACAGTTTGGATCTTGTGAAATTAAAGAGCTTCTGTTCAGATAAAGAGATTGTAACACGAGCTAAAAGGGAACCCACAGAATGGGAGAAAATCTTCACTAACCACATATCTGATAGAGCTCTACTGTCCAGAGTGCACAAAGAACTTAGAAAATTAAACACCAAGGAAACTAATGGCCCAATTAAAAAATGGGCCCTGGAACTTAAAAGAAATTTTACCAGAGATGAAATTAAAATGTCTAACAAATATCTTAAAAAATGCTCCACTTCTTTAGCCATCAGGGAAATGCAAATCAAAACTTCCCTGAGATATCATCTCACCCTGGTCAGGATGGCAAAAATCCACAATACAAACAACAACAAGTGCTTGAGAGAATGTGGAGAGAGGGGAACTACTGCTACATTGCTGGTGGGAATGCAGACTCATACAGCCACTCTGCACGAGCTCTCTGGAGATTCATAAAGAAATTAAAGATTGAAATGCCATATGAACCTGCTATTCCACTTTTGGGAATAATCCCCCATGCAGCAAAGGTTCGCCTCGATAGCACAAGTGTGACCATGTTCATAGCAGCACTGTTTACAATAGCAAAGTCATGGAATCAACCCAAATGTCCAACAGTTGACGAGTGGATAAGGAGACTGTGGTACATCTATACAATGGAGTACTACTCAGGCATCAAAAATGATGAATTACTGGAATTTGCTGGGAAATGGATGTCATTAGAAACAATTATATTAAGTGAAGTATCCCAAACCCATAAAGTTAAGCGCCATATGTACTCCCTAATAGGTGGCTCCTAGTACCAAACTCACCCAGCCCACATTGAGACACTCAAAGGTAAACCTATGTAATACAGTAATTGCAAGGATTGTGAACAGGAGGGATGTGGTTGGAGGGCCACACCAGACACAAGGAGAGAGGGGACAATGTTACAGCAGAGAAAATCGGCTTCCAAGGAATGCAAGTAAGTAATGTGACACCTGCTTAAGTTCACAGACGTTCGTTCCTGATCATGTACAACTGAGGGGGTATGATCTCACCAGAAGGGGAGGGCATATAGTCTGGCAGATGAAAGGTGATCATTTTGCAAATGGGTGACTGACCCCTCCCTCACCGAGGTTTCCTGCTTTTATTACATCTACCCTTGAATGTGCTATTATAACAAGACTCCAGTTTAACAGTTTTTTTTGTCTCTGACCAGGGGTGACATACAGTGCCCATCAGGATGGAGTGAAGGGCATTGCAGGAGCAGCAAAACTGCAAAAGAGAATCAACAAACCACAATCCAGAACTTCAGAGACTCTATATCAACCACATAGAACTAGGCCAGCCTAATCTCCTCCCATCCTGAAGCTCAGGGACATTTGCGGAAGAGGGGGCAGTAAGATTGTAAGAGCAAAAGGATGGGAGGAGCAATGATCTGAAGATTCTCCACACTAGTTAGGGCTGAAGCAATCATAATAGGTCTTTGCATGCCCTGCGCCATGTCCAAAACACTATTGACCTCACAAAGCCTAGCATCGGCTAAAGGCACCAAGATCCTTGGAGGCAAGGGATTTACAGCCACAGAAGTGTTCCTATACTTAAGGGGAACACGAGAAATGGTTCAGGGAAATGCCACTGGGTCCTTGTACGTCATCGGAGAGGAGGACCAAGAGGAGAGTTAGGCATACACAATAAAGGACTCTCTGGGAATTGGGGGGGGGAGGCACTGGGAGATGGGGAGGGAGGGAAGGGGAGCAAGAGGTTCAGGGGGAGGAGGAGGGGGGAGGGAACTGGTCTACCTATTAAGTTTGTATGAATGGAAATAATAAAAAAATGTTAAAAAAAATTTGGGCTTTTGGCCCCTGAAGAAATTTGAGTTTCCAAATCACGAACTTGACATATGATGGTTTTCACATCTTCCACTGTCCCAGTGCAAGTCACTGCTTTTCCTTCACTGATACCCATTTCTCCATCAGCAGCAGATATTCTGCTCCCTGCCTTTTGCACATCCAAACCTTTAAGGCTGCCAACACAGCTCTCCTCTGTCAAGCAAACCAGTCCATCATCTTTAAATTCAGCTTTACCAAAGTCCTTGTTCCCCTCATTACAAATTGGGCCCAAACAATTACTCTCAGCAATTAGCCCACTAAACTCTGAAGAACAGTATTTGTAAATCCACATAGTGAAAATTCTCAAGGATTTCCAACTTTGTCCATCAGAATCGTTCAAAAGCCACAAAATCCACATAGTCAGATTTATCAACAACACCCCACTCCTGGCACTAAATTCTGTTGCAGTCAGCCGGTATGGTTGCTGATAAATTACCATCAAACATTTTAGGGGAACAAGGGGTTTATTCTCTTACAATTCATGGTTACAGTTCTTAGTCCAGCTTGACAGGAGAACATGCACCAACACCAGGGGCGAAGGAAACTGGCTGCACCATCATTGCATAATGTCCGAGAGATGGACAATACTTACTTGCCAGACCAGCATGTCTGGCCAAGTATACAGAAGTATGCCAACATTTTCAACCACTTCTCTGTGATTTATCCAGGGTATAATCCCGCCCACCACTGGCTGGGTCTTCCCCATCAGCTAGATAGTCTCCTTCCAGTTTGCTCTGGGCTTAACTCAACCATCAACTCTCTACAACTGTGCCCAGAGCTCAAACCCTCAACAGTCAAGTTGATACATATTCTTAACTGCGATATTGACATGGTGGCAGAGATGGTGGTTGACATGGTGGTGGTGGAGATGACAGAGGTTATGCATGGGCTCAACAACATGGACTTCCATTCACCAAGGCTGACCTGGTTACAGCTGCTACTGAGCACCAAATCTGTCAGCAGCAGAGACCGATGTCGAGTCCCTGATATGAAGCCATTCCTCAGGGTTACCAACCAGCAACGTGGTGGCAGGTTGACTACATTGGACCACTTCCAAGATAGAAAGGACAGTGCTTTGTTCTTACTGACATAGATACTTATTCTATATGTGGACTTGTCTTTCTTGCATGTAATGTTTCTGCCAAGACTACCATCCTTGGACTTGCAGAATGCCTTATCCGCCATCAGGGAATTCCACACAGTATTGCTTCTCACCAGAGAACTCATTTCAGAGCTAAGGAAGTATGGTAGTGGTCTCATGACCATAGAATTCATTGGTCTTACCATGTTCCCCACCATCCTGAAGTAGTTGGTTTGATAGGATGGTGGAATGGCCTTTTAAAGGAACAATTACAGTGTCAATTAGGTGGTAATAGTCTGGAGGGATGGGGTAGAATTCTCCAGAAGGCAGTATATGCCTTAAACCAGCATCCAATATATGGTACTGTCTCACCTATAGCCAGGATTCATAGGTCAAGGAATCAAGGGGTGGAAACAGGAATAACTCCCCTTACTATCACTCTTATTGACCCATTAGGGAAATTTTTGCTTTCTGTTTCCTTGAGCCTGTATTCTACTGGCTTAAAAGTTTTGGGTCCAGAGCAGGGAATGCTTCTGCCAGGAGACACAGCAACTATTCCTTTGAAATGGAAGCTAAGGCTTCCTCCTGATTATTTTGGACTTCTGATGCTCTTGAGCCAACAGGCTAAGAAAGGAATAACAGTGTTAGGAGGGGTAACTGACCCAGACCACCAAGGGGAAATTGGACTGGTTCTCCACAATGGTGGTAAGGAAGAATATGTCTGGAGTGTAGGAGATCCACTAGGGCATCTCTGTATTACTATGTCCTGTGATTAAGCTCAATTGGATTTATAAGAACCCAACACAGGAAAGACAGTAAATGGTCCAGATACTCCAGGAATGAAGGTCTGGATAACCCCTCCAGGTAAAGAGCCAAGACCTGAAGAAGTGCTTGCTGAAGGTGTAGGAAACACAGAATGAGTAGTAGAAGAAGGTAGTTAGAAATACCACCTAAGGACACCTAAGGATACCAGCACAGAAACAAGGATAATAATTGTCATGAGTGCTCCTGGCATAGACTGTCAAGTAAGATTTGTGCATGCGCATATACTCTAAGAAGACATTTATATAATGTAATCTTAGTCTGTAGTTATGTGATGAAATGTTATAATCTACATTATGATATTGTGTTATGGGACACAAAAGACTAAGCATCTCCCAAGGGGCATTGTCATTAATCTTGTAAAAATAATGTGTGTGCAATGGGTAGTTATATTATGTTAAGCAGTATTATGAATTTTACTGTTTTTATTTGGAGATTTTTTAATGACCTAAGGAAATGTGATTTGTTGTCAAGTTGACAAGGGGTGGACTTGGGATAGTTAAGCCTGGGTGTCAACTTGACATATCTGGTATTAACTATGATGGGCTGAAACCAGAATTGGAAAGGATCTCACCCTAAATCCTATCAGGACCTCAAAAGCACTCATAGGATCCTCCCAGTACTGCATCATATAAAAAGGAGCCACCAAGGAGAACAGATGCCTTCTTGCAGCTGAGTTAGGAATCGTTCTTCCCTCTGGCTGCCCGGTTTCTTCGCTCTTTTAGCCTTCGACTAGACTAAAACTCTAGGAGTTCTCTAGCCTTCAGCCATCACCCACTTGATTACTGAATTGAGCAATTAGCTATTGGCAACTAGCATTGGAACTACCTCGGCTACTGGCAGCCATCTTTGGACTACCTGAGCTACTGGCAGCATTCGCTGGACTACCTTGGCCATATTGGTAAGCCAACTCAATAAATTTCCTATACATATTTTATACATACATATGTATATATATATATATATATATATATATATATACATACATACATACACACATGTATATATAATCATTATGTGAATTTCGAGACCCTAGAGAATTCTAATTAATACATAGCCTCACTGTTTAATCAAAGCTTCACTATGACATCTCAGACTGACCTCTAAAATCATAGCCTCAATACAACATCACAACCTCATCACTGACATCCTACCTGGACTCACTATGGCACCACAGCCTCACCAAATACCTCACAGACCTCACAGGCTCACTCAAACATGACAGCCCCCCTGTGACACCATACTGTCGCTATTGACATCACAACCCCACTGTGATATCACACTTTCCCCAATGACATCACAACATCACATTGACAGCACAACCTCATTGTGACATCACAGCCATACCGTGTCATCAATGCATCACTTCACATAAACATTCACGTCTGACATCATAGCCTCACTGTAACAACACAATCACACCAATGGTATCCTATCTAGCCTTACTAGGACACCACAGCCTCACCACAGATAGCACAGGCTCACAGTGAAGTGACAGCCTCAGTAGTGACAGATTTAACATCATAAACCATGACACCAAAGCCTCACATGTTACATCACTGCTTCATTGTGACATCAATCTTCCCACAGATATAACAGCCTCACAGTGACCTCACAACCTCACTGTGACCTCACAATCTAACCTGTTATATCATAGACTCACCTGTTACATCGTAGCTTAGTGGTGAAATCAGCCTTGCTTCTGACATCACATCTTCCACAGTGACCTCCCAGCCTCTTTGTAACGTCACGAACTCTCTGTGAGGTCACAGCCTCATAGTGGCATCACAGCCTCACATTGATATCACAGCCTCAATGTGGCATTATTGCCTCTTTTCTGACATCACAGCCTCACTGTGATATAATAGCCTCATCTCTGATATCATAGTCTCACTGTGACATAACAGGATAACCTGTGAAATCATAGCATTAGTGACTCCACGGATATCGTGAATAGCCTGGCTATGATACCCCAGCCTCATCACTGACATCTCAGGCTCACGGTCACATGAGAGCCACAACAGTAACACCACAGCCTCGCTTTTGCATCACAGCCTCACCAGTAACATCCCAGCCTAACTTTGACATCTCAGCCTCATAAGTGGCAGGAGTCCACATGGTATGGGACAAGGCAGACAGGGTCCTTCTGGCTAAGAACCCTCGGCTGGCAGCTCAGCCCAGCTGCTGGGGAAGTGAAGGATTTGCTACTAATGAGGAGGCAGGTGGGGTCTCCCCACAACATCCACTCCACATAGCCACTCCGAAGGCAGGAGGGAAAGGCCAACTGGGAAAGAAACTCGCTTAGTCAGCTAAAAGGATGCATCTAAAGTCACTATGACTTCTGACATCACAGCCTAACCACTGAAATCTCAGCCAAACTGTGATGTCATAGTCTATCAACACTGATATCACAGCCTCACGGTGATATCACAAACTCATGGTAACATCACTGCCCCACATTTACATCACAGCCTCTCCTCTGATATCACAGCATCAGGTAAAATGCACAGCTTCACCATTGACATCCCAACATCAGTGTGTAATCCAAAGCATCACCCCTGACGTCACAGCCTGGTTGACATCCAAAGAATCAGCCCTGACATCACAGCCTCACTGTGACATCACAGCCTCACCGTGACCTCACAATATGCCCACTGACACAACAGGCTCACCTGTTACATCATAGCTTCACTGTGACATTAGTCTTGCCACTGACATCACAGCTTGAGTGTGACATCACAGCTTCCAGAGTGACATCTTAGACTCATTATGGCATCTTTCTCACTACTGACATTCAAGCCTTATTGTGACATCTCTCCTTCACCAGTGACATCATTGCCTCATTTTGACATCAACTTCTCCACTAACATCACAGCCATAATGTGCCATCCAAACCTCTACAGAGACATCACAACATCACTGTGTCTTCAGAGCCTCACTGTGATATCATAGCCACACCTTGTCCTCACTGCCACACTGTAACATTACAACCTGACACTGACATCACAGACTCACTGTGACATGAGCCTGGCCACTGACATAATAGCCTAATGGTGACATCACATACACACTTCTGACATAATCTCACTGTAATATCACAGCCTCAATGTGACATCACAGCATCACCACTGAGATCCTAGCCTCAACAGTGACATCATAGAATCACTATGACATCTTTCACACCACTGAAATTCCAGGCTTATTGCAACATCACATCTTCACCATTGACATCACAGCCTCATTGTGACATCAGCCTCACCACTAACATCACTCACTATGACATCAGCCTTGCCACTGACATAATAACCTCATAGTGACATCACATATACATCTCAGACATAGCCTCACTGTGACATCACAGACACAATGGGACATCAAAACATCACCACTGACATCATAGGCTCACTGTTCCCTCACAGCTTCCACCGTGACATCACCATCTCCCTGTGAAATCACAGGCTGTGGTGACAGTATTTATGATGTCAAAGGCTATGATGTCACTGATGATTCTGTCACATCACTGTGAAGCTGCACTGTCTATGCTGAGGCTGTGTCCTAGTAAGACTAAGTAGGATAGCAGGGATGAGGCTGTGATGTCATAGTGCAGCTGTGAGATTAGTGGTTAGGCTGTGATTTCAGAAGTGAGACTGACATGAGAGATGAGGCAGAGATTACATCACATACCACTGACAGCCTCACTGTGACATCACAGTCTCAATGTGCCATCACAGCCTCACTGTGACATCTTAGCCTCACAAGGATATCAGCCATGCCATTGACATCATAGTCCCACTGTAACTCCCAGCCTACTCCATGACATCACCAACTCCCTGTGACATCACAGGCTCATGGTGTTACCACAGCCACACAGTGACATCAAAGCCTCACCTCTGAGGTGATAGCCTCACAGATTCATCACAGCCTCACTAGCCCAACTTTGACTTCACAGCATAGACTCTGATGTTATAGCCTCACTGTTTCATCACAGCCCCACTATGATATCATAGGCTTACCTCTGAAATCCTAGCCTCAATGCGACATCACAACTTCATCACTCACATCCTACCTGGCCTTACTATGACACCGCAGCCTCACCACTAATCACAGGCTCTCTGAAATATGACAACCTTTCCGTAACATCAGAGTGTTGCTTTTAACATCACAACCTCACTGTGACATCACAACATCCCCAGTGATATCACAACCTCACAGTGACATCACAGCCTCATTTTCACATCAGAACCATACCGTGCCATCAAAGCATCACTGTGATATAAAGCTTTACCTCTGAAATCATAGCCTCACTGAGACATCAGAGCCTCAATTTGACACAATAAACTCACTGTGACATTGGAGCCTCCCCAGTGACAATAAAGCCTCACCAATGACATAGTCTCCCTGTGAAAGCACATTCACTACTGACATCACAATCTCACTGTAATATCACAGTCACATTGTGCCAGCACAGCAACACTGGGACATCACAGCCTCATCCCCGAAAGGACAGACTCATTGTGATATTAAAGCATCAGTACTGACACAGCAGCCTCATGGTGATATCATAAACTCACTGTGGCATCACAGCCTCACCACTGATATGACAGACTCACTGTGATATTACAGCCTCACTGGTGACACTACAGCCTCATGGCAACATCATAAACTCACTGTGGAATCGTGGCCTCACCAGTTATAACTCAGCCTCATCTCTCTCCTCAGTTTTACCTCTAAAATCACAGTCTAAGCACTGATCTCACAGCTTCACTGTTACATCACAGCCTCATTATGACATTACAGCCACATTCTGAGATCACAGCCTCACCTCTGGTATCCTATTTAGCCTTACTAAGACACCACAGACTCACAACAGATAGCACACTCCAATGTGACAGCCTCAGCAGTGACATCATAGCCTTTGACATCATAAACAGTGACACCAAAGCCTCATGTGTTACATCACTGTTTCATTATGACATCAATCTTCCTGCAGATATCGCAACCTTACTGTGACCTCAAAGTCTAACCTGTTACATCATAGACTCACTTGATACATCATAGCCTCATGGTGAAATCAGCCTTGCCAATGACATCACATCTTCCACAGTGAACTCACAGAGTCACTGTGACATCACAACCTCTCTGTGATGTCACAGCCTTATAGTGACATCAAAGCCTCACCTCTGCCATCACAGCTTCACAGTGATATCACAGCCTCACTGTGGCATTATAGCCTCATTTCTGACATCACAGCCTCTCTGTGACATCACAGACTCACTGTGACATAACAGGCTAACTTCTGAAATCATAGCATCATTGATACCTCAGACATCCTGCCTAGCTTCGCTATGACACCACAGCCTCATCACTGACATTTCAGGATCATGGTCACGTGGCAGCCTCAACTGTGACACCACAGAATAGCTGTGTCATCACAGCTTCACCAGTAACATGCCAGCCTCACTGTTTCATTTCAGCCTCATAACTGATATCAGTCTCACTTCTGACATCATAGCCTAACCACTGAAATCTCAGCCAAACTGAGATGCCATAGTCTATCACCACTGATATCACACCCTCACTGTGATAGCACAACCTCACAGTACCATCACCGCCTGACAGTGACATCACAGCCTCTCCTCTGAAATCACTGTGAAATCCAAGCATCACCTCCGATATCAGAGCCTCATTGACATCTCTATGAATCAACCCTGACATCAGAGCTTCACTGCCACATTCACAGGCACACAGTGACCTCACAACCTGCCCACTGACACCACAGGCTCAACTGTTACATTATAACTCACCTGTTACATATATATATATATCTGTATATATATATATCTGTATATATATGTATATATATATATATATATATATGTGGTAAGGTGTCAGTGATGAGGGTGTGATGCCGCATTGATGCTATGATTTCAGTCGTGAGACTGTGATGTCATAGTGAGGCTGTCATATCACAGTGAGGCTATAACCTCAAAGGTGAGGCTGTGATATCACAGTGAGGTTGTGATGTCAGTGGCAATCCTTATGTAACAATGAGGCTATGATATTACAGGTGAGCCTGTGGTGTCAGTGGGCAGGCTGTGAGTTCACAGTGAGGCTGTGATGTTTCTGTGAGGCTCTGATATCAGGGCTGATTCTATGAGATGTCAGTGAGGCTGTGACATCAGAGTTGATGCTTGGATTTCACAGTAAGGTTAGGATGTCATTGGTTATGCGGTGCAGTCACACTGAGGCTGTAATGTCATCAGTGAGGTTGTGATGTCACTGTGAGATGGTGATGTTACCATGAGGCAATGATATCACAGTAAGGCTGTGATATCAGTGGTTAGGCTGTGATGTCAGAAGTGAGGCTGATGTCAGTGATGAAGCTGAGATGTCACAGTGAGGCTGGAATATTACTGGTGAGGCTGTGATGTCCCAGTGAGGCTGTGGTGTCACAGTTGAGGCTGTCATGTGACCATGAGCCTGAGATGTCAGTGATGAGGCTGTGGTGTCATAGTGAGGCTTGGCAGGATTTCCATGGTGTCACTGATGCTATGATTTTAGAGGTTAGCCTGGTATGTCAGAGCGAGGCTGTAATGTCAGAGGTGAGGCTGTGATGTCAGTGAAGCGAGACTATGAAATCACAGTGAAGATGTGATTTTAGTGGGTAGATAGGGATATCAGGATGAGGCTGATGTGTTGAGGGTATAATGTCACAGTGAGGCTGGCACATCACCGGTGAGTCTGTGATGCCACCATGAGGCTTTCATGTCACCATGTGTCTGTGGTATCACTGTGAGCCTGTGATATCACAGAGATTTGGTGATGTCATGGGGAAGGTTGTGATGTCACAGTGAAACTGTGATGTCCATGGAAAAGCTGATGTCACAATGAGGCTATGATGTCAGTAGTGATGCTGTGAAGTCACATTGATGATGTGATGTCACGATGAGGCTATGTCAGAAGTGTGTATGTGATGTAACTATGAGCCTATTAAGTCAGTGGCAGGGCTGATGTTACAGTGAGTTTGTGATGTTACAATGAGGCTGTAATGGCACTGTCAGGTTGTAATGTCACAGTGAGGCTGTGAGGACACAGTGTGGCTATGAAATCAGTGAGGCTCTGAGGACACAGCGATGTTGTGATGTCACTGGACAGGTTTCGATGGCACAGTGTGGCTGTGATGTAAGTGATGAGACTGATGTAACAATGATGCTGTGTTGTCACTGGTGAAGGTGTGATGTCACAATAAGGCTGGAATGTCAGTGGTGAGAAAGATGTCATAGTGAACCTATGATGTAACTAGTGAGGCTCTGATGTCAGTAGTGACAGTGACCCTTTTGAGGCTGTGATGTTAAAGGATATGTTGTCACTTGTGTGGCAGTGATGTCAGTGTTCTGCTTCATGTCAGTGGTGATGTTGATTTCACAGGTGAGGCTGTACTGTCACTGGTGATGACCTGATGTCACATTGAGGTTGTGATGTCACTGTGAATGTTGGATGTCACTGTGGGCTGTGATGTCACCAGGAAGTGATATCACACTAGACGCTGTGATGTCACAGTGAGGCTGAGATGTCAGTGGAGTGTGACTATGACATCACAGTGAGGATGTGATTATTGGTTAGGCTGTGATATCAGAATTAGGCTGGTGTGAGTGATGAGGGTATGATGTCACAATGAGGCTGGCATGTCACTGGTGAGACTGTGATGCCACCGTAAGGCTACGATGTCACCATGTGCTGTGGTGTCTCTATGACCCCATGATGTCAAAGGATTTTGGTGATGTCATGGTGGAGGCTGTGAGGTTACAGGAAGACTGTGATGTCAGTGGCAAGGCAGATGTCACATTGAAGCTGTGATGTCACAGTGAGGCTATGTCATTGGTGAGACTGTATGTCACTGTTGAGGCTCTAATGTCACAGTGAGTTTATTGTGTCCAACTGAGGCTGTGATGTCACAATGAGTCCGTGATGTCACTGTGAGGTTGTGATGTCACTGGGGAAGTTGTGATGTCACAGTGAAGTTGTAATGTAAATAGCTACACTGTGGTGTCCCTGGGAGGCTGTCATGATTCAGTGAGGCTGAGAAGTAAGTGGTGAGGCTGTGGTGTCATAGTGATGCTAAGCAGGATGTCTGTGATGTCACTGATGCTATGATTTTAGAGGTTAGCCTGTTATGTCACTGTGAGGCTGTGATGTCAGAAGTAAGGCTGTAAGGTCACAGTGAGGCTGTGTGGTCACTGTGGAAGATGTGATTTCAGTGTCTAGGCTGATTTCACTATGAAGGTATGATGCAACAGGTGAGTCTACGATGTAACAGGTTAGACTGTGAGGTCACAGTGGGGCTGTGTGGTCACTGTGAGGCTGTGATATCTGTGGGAATATTGAGGTCACAGTGAGGCAGTGATGTAACATTTGAGGGTGTTGTGTCACTGTTTATTATGTCACTGCTGAGGCTGTCATGTCACTGCGAGACTGCTAAGTGTGGAGAGGCTGTGGTGTCCTAGTAAGTCTAGGTAGGATACCAATTGTGAGGCTGTGACATCAACATGAGGCTGTGATGTCATAGTGGGTCTATGATGTCACTGTTGAGGTTATGATGTCTGTGGTGAACCTATTATGTGACAGTGACACTGGTGAGGCTGTGATGACAAAGCTGTGTTGTCACTTGTTTGGCAGTGAGGTTAGTGCTCTGACTAATGTTAGTGGTGATGCTGATGTCACAGGTTAGGCTGTGCTGTCACTGGTGAGACTGTGATTTCACACTGAGGGTGTGATGTCACTGTTAGAGTTGTATGTCACTGTGGTCTATCATGTCACCGTGAGGTGATAACACTCTGGAAGCTGTGATGTCATGGTGAGGTTGTGATGTCAGAAATGAGGCTATAATGCTGCAGTGTGGCTGTGATATTACTGTGCAGCTGTGATGTCACTATGACGCTGTGACATCTCAGAAAGGTTGTGATGTCACAATGATACTGTGAGGTCACTGTGAAAGATGCGATGTCAGTGGCAAGGATGATTTCACCATGATGCTATGACATAACAGGTGAGTCTATGACATAACATGTTAGACTGTGAGGTCACAGTGAGGCTGTGAAGTCACTGTAAGCAGTGATGAAACATGTGAGGTTGCAGCATCACTGTTTATGATGTCACTGCTGAGGATTTCATGTCACTGTGATCCTGTGCTATCTGTGGTGAGTCTGTGGTGTCATAGTAAGAAAGGGTAGTATACCAGTGTTGAGGCTGTGATTTCACAGTGTGGCTGGGATATCGCTATGAGCCTGTGATGCCACAGTGCAGCTGTAATGTCACAGTGCAGCTGTAAGGTCAGTGTTTAGGCTGTGATTTCAGAAGTGAGAATGATGTGAGAAATGAGGCTGAGAATTTGCATTGATGATGTGATATAACTGGTGAGGCTGTGATTCCACAGTATGAAGTCACCATGAGGCTGTGGTGTCCCTGATGGCTTTGATATCACGATGAGCCTGTCATATCAGTGATGAGGTTGTGATGTCAGTGGCAACACTGATATCACAATGAGGCTATGATGGAACAGGTGAGCCTGTGGTGTCAGTGGGCAGGCTGTAAGGTCCCTGTAAGGCTGTGATGTCGCAGTGAGTCTCTGATGTCAGGGCTGATTCTATGAGATGTCAGTGAGACTGTGACATCTGGGGAATTGCTTGGATTTCACAGTGAATTTAGGATGTCAGTGCTGAGGCTGTGCATTCACACAGCTTGTCATATCAGTAGTGAGGCCATGATGTCACACTGAGGCTGTGATGTGACCGTGAAGGTTGTATGTCATTGTGAGCTGTCATGTCATCATAAGGTGATATCACTCTGGAAATGGTGATGTTACTGTGAGGCTGTGATATTAGTGGTAAGACTGAGTCACAATGAGTCTATGATGTATCAGCTGAGCCTGTGGTGTCATTGGGGATGCTGTGAGGTCACTGTGAATCTGTGATGTCACAGTGAGGCTCTCATGTCAGAGCTGATTCTATGAGATGTCAGTGATTATGTGACCTCAGGGGTGATGCTTGGATTTCACAGTGACGTTAGTTTGTTAGTGGTGAGACTGTGCAGTGATACCTAGTCTGTGATGTCAGAGGAGGGGCTATGATATCACTGTGAGCCTGTCATATCAGTGATGAGATGTGATGTTAGAGTGAGTCTGTGCTGGCACAGTGTGACAACGATGTCACATTGAGGTTGTGATGACAGTAGTGATTGTGCTTTCACAAAGAGACTATGTCAGTGGTGAGGCTGTATTGTCACTAGTGAAACTCTAATGTCATAGTGAATTTATTGTGTCAAACTGGGGCTGTGATGTCCTGGTGAGGCTGTGATATCAGAGGTGAATGTTTACATGACAGTGATGTTTTGATTGCACCATATGGCTGTGATGTCACTGTGATGTTGTGATGTCACTGGGGCAGTTGTGATGTCCCAGTGAGTTTGTGATGTCATGCTGAGGCTGTGATGTTAATGGCAAGACTGATGTCACAATGAGGCTATGATATAACAAGTGAGCCTGTTCTGTCATTGTGCAGGCTTTGGGGTCACTGTGAGGCTTTGATATCACAGTCAGGCTCAGATGTCAGAGCTGATTCTATGAGATGTCAGTGAGGCTGTAATGTCAATGGTGATGCTTGGATTTCACAGTGAGGTTAGGATGTCATTGGTGACACTGTGCAGTCACACTGAGGCTGTGATGTCACTGTGAGGCTGTGTTGTTACCATAAGGTTGTGATATCACACTGAGGCTGTGATATCAGTGGTGATAGACCATGACATCAAAGTTTGGCTGAGATTTCAGTGGTTACGCTGTGATGTCAGAAATGAGGCTGATGTCAGTGATGAGGCTGAGATGTGATATTACTGGTGAGACTGTGGTACCACGGTGAGGCTGTGGTGGCACTGTTAAGTCTGTCATGTGACCCTGAGCATGAGATATCAGTGATGATGGTGTCCTAGCGAGGTTAGGCAGGATGTCCATGGTATTACAGATGCTATGATTTCAGAGCTTATCCTGTTATGTCACAGTGAGGCTGTGTTGTCAGAGGTGAGTCTGTGATATCACAATGAGGCTGTTGTGTCAGAAATGAAGCTATAATCCACAGTGAGACTGTGATATCACTGTGAAGGTGTGATATCACTGTGAGACTGTCACATCACAGAGAGGCTTGTGATTTCACAGTGAATCTGTGAGGTCACTGTGCAATATGTGATGTCAATGGTAAGGCTGATATGTGTGGGAAGGTTGATGTCACAATAAGTCAGTGATGTACATGTGAAGCTGTGGTGTCACTGTTTATGATGTCAAGGGCTATGATGTCACTGCTGAGGCTGTCACATCACTGTGAGCCTCTGTTATCTCTGGTGACACTAGGTAGAATACCAGTGGTGAAGCTGTGATGTCACATTGAGGCTGTGATGTCACAGTGAGACTGTGATATCACAATGCAGCTGTGAGGTCAGTGTTTAGGCTGTGATTTCAGAAGTGAAACTGATGTGAGAGATAAGGCTAAGATGTTGCATTGATGATGTAATATAACTTGTGAGGATGTGGTGCCATAGTGGGGTTATGATGTCATCATGAGGCTGTGATGTCACTGTTGAGGCTGTAATATCACGGTGAGCCTGTCCAATCAGTGGTGAGGCTGTGATGTCACAGTAAGGCTCTGCTGGCACAGTGTGGCTGAGATGTCACAATGAAACTGTGATGTCACTGGGGAAGTTGGGATGTCACAGTGAGGTTGTGATGTCAATAGCAACACTGTGGTGTCACAAGGAGGCTGTCATGTATCAGTGAGCCTGTGAGCTGAGTGGTGAGGCTGTGGGGCCATAGTGAGTCTAGGAAGGATGTCAGTGATGAGGGTATGATGCCGCATTTAGGCAATGATTTCAGAGGTGAGCCTGTGATGTCATAGTGAACCTGTGATATCACAGTGAGGCTCTACTGGCACAGTGTGGCTATGATGCCACAGTCAGGTTGTGAGGTAACAGTGACATTGTGATGTCAGTAGTGACTGTGCTTTCACACTGAGAGTATGTCTTTGGTGAGGCCATGTTGTCACTGGTGAGGCTGTAATGTCACAGTGAGGTTATTTTGTCAAACTGAGGCTGTTATTCCACAGTGAGGCTGTGATGTCAGAAGTGAAGCTTTAAATCTCAGTTGTGTTTTGATGGCATGGTATGGGTGTGATGTCACAATGAGGCTGTGATATCACTGTCAGGTTTAATAGAAGAGTGAGGCTGTGAGACACATTGTGTCTATCATGTCACAGTGTGTCTCTGATTACACAGTGATGTTGTGATGTCACTGGAGTGGTTTGGATGGCACTGTGGGGCTGTGATGTTAGTGGTTGTGGCATTCAATTCAGGAAGGCTCTAGACCAGGTTCCTGAATCCAGGAGGTCTAACTATAGACAAGCCCAAAAAGTTCAGACATGCCCCAGACATGTCCCAATAGAGTAATCAGACAGGCAGAGGGATAAACAACCAATAGGAAGGAAGGATGAACAATCAATGGGATGTGGTCATCTAACTTAGTAACCATCTAACCATCTAACCATGGATACCTAGTAAACAGCTAAATGATTGGTGACTTTCTTCCCCCCTTCCCCTGAGCGGACAGATGCCCACACCTGATTGGACCCCTAACCCTAAATAAGCCCAAATTCTTGCATAATAAAGCTGAGTCTACAGCCAACTCATCCTCTGCCTGCTGCTTCTTGTCTGAATCCTGGGGTCTGGGTGGTGACCCCATCACCACTCACCCATTTGCTTCGAGCCCATGAGACCCCTGCCAGTTTCCCTTTTTTCATACAGCTGGCACTGTGGGTATTCGGCAACATCTGGCGCCCAATGTGGGGTGATGCCACCTTTGTTATAGTTGAGACACCCTCTCTGGTAAAGTTCAGTGAGCAGCCCCTTTGGTTTTGTGTTCCTGTGCTTACTGTGCCTGAAGGTGAGCAGGTGGACCCCTCCTCTTCACCTTTCCCTGTTTGTTCATTGTTGTGCTCTAAGCTTAGGAACGCAATTGCTCATTCGATTTCCCCACGATCAAAGAGTCCCTCTAGATCAAGGCTTTTCCCAGTGAGTTCACATGAGAAATTGGTCCCCTCAGAACTCAGAGCCCAGGTTTGATTATATTGAATCAGCCTGACAAGGAGGCATATGGTCCG
The DNA here is from genome assembly GCA_023101885.1 of Typhlomys cinereus. Classification (NCBI taxonomy): domain Eukaryota; kingdom Metazoa; phylum Chordata; class Mammalia; order Rodentia; family Platacanthomyidae; genus Typhlomys; species Typhlomys cinereus. The sequence goes on from JALPQD010000051.1 coordinate 7,794,756, forward strand.
GGGGAGTAATGGACCCCTGAAGTCCCTCACTAGGTACAGGAACCTTAGATCCAAAACACCTCTGCATATGTCCTGCACTAGGTCTCTCCTTGGACATTGGTTACCCTTTTAGGAATTGTTTTCACTTTCATCTTGGTTCTAGTTGTTGCCTTTTATTTTCTGCACTTTTTTTTTTGCCTTGTCCGCTTGCCTCCTAGTTATCTCTGCTCCATTAGGGAACCTTTCCTCTCCATAATGGGTAATTTACCGCCCCATCAGAAGGCACTCCAGCTGACTGCCCTTAAGGCTCTACTGGACTTATGTAGGATCAAAGTGACCCCAAAGGACGTAGAAGATTTTTGGAAGGAAGCTTTAATCTTAGCTCCTTGGATTTCTCCAGACAATGTCTGGGGCCCACAGATTTGGATGAGAGTGCTCTTCCTGACCTGTAAGAGGAAAGTCCAGGAAGGCCATTTGCTTCTGGCCCCCTTTGTTCCCATCCTCCTCAGCATCATAACAGCCTTAAAGGATCTTCCACTGAGGAAAGAACCCAAAATTAGTCCTTCGTTCTTCCTTCAGATCCTTTCCTTCCCACTCCCTGACTCTGCAGAGGGCTCACAAGTCCGTGGTGGGGTGACTCCATCTGCTGATGACATCCCCTTCCCTCCTCTTCTTCTTGTAGCTCATGGCTCCCCTTCTTTCCTGGCTGCATTTTCTGCTTCAGATGATATCAGTCTCCCAATACATGTCTTAAAATCTCTCCTAAAGACTAGAGGCCTCAAGGTTAAAACTGCTGGCATAGAGGAATTTTGGAATGAGGCTGTGGTTTTAGCACCTTTGATCTCCCCAGAGAATATGTGGGAACCAGACTATAGATAAGGATGTTTTCCTTACTAGATGTTTTTCATAATTAAGCTAAGCTGCCAGACTTAACTAACATGATGTCTTGTTTAAATAAGGTTTTCCTAAATGTTAATCTGCCTTTGATAAAGTTTTCAAGGGCAATTTTAAGACAGTTGCTGGTAAATTTTACAGTTGCCAGTAAAATGTTCATGTGCTTCTATGTTTATATGTTCTGTGTTTACATGTTGTGTGTCTTGTGTTTCAATATAAAAAAGTTGTGGCCACTTCAGTTTTTTTTCATTTCTGTTGCACGCTAATATTAACATTTTGGCATGCCTATTTTTAAATACATGTATGCATGTTTAATAATAAGAACAAATATTTTGGATAATATCTAAGGCCTTAACTACTTATGTTTTATATCGATCACAATTGTTTTCTAATAGATTGTAAGTTTTCTTTCATACAAGTTTTCTTACAGGTTTTTTTCATATATTCCCAGAATAACAAAGTTTGCTTTCCAGGTCCTCAGGGCATCCATTCAAGCTTCTGACATTCCTAAGATCACCAAAGGTTTGTGGGGAACCTGGCTTTCCTCCATTAGAGCTATGCCTTACTAATTTACAGTTTTTAGGTTTTCATTTGTGTCTTAACAGCTCTTCTAGATCATTTCTATGCCTGTGCTGCCTACAGCCCTTCTGTGTGCTCCTGCCCTGACAACAACCTCCTTTTCTCTGCTGCATACTTGTTTCCCTTTGGGGACTATGATTCCTTCTCTGCGATGGTCTCATGACTGGTAGTCAATGACAGGAAAGGCTTCACACAAAGGTGGTATCCAACCTAAGACAGGCAGAGTCACTTATATTCCACGCAGCTGAAGAGGCTCTGGGTTGCCCCAGCTATTATGGTCCCCACTAAAAAATTATAAATAAATAAAAGGGTAAAATATGACACTATAGATTCAGGGAGGCCCTAGCCCTGAGCTCTTGAATCCAGGAGATCTGACTACAGACAAGCCCAAACAAGTTTGGACGTGCCCTGGCCATATACTAATAGAGGATCTATTCAGGCAGAGGGATGAACAACCAATGAGAAGGAGGGATGACCAACCAATGGATGGAGGGATGAACAACCAATAGGAACTTGTAATATAAGCTGGATACCTAGTAAACAGCTAAATGATTGGTGGCTGCTCTCCCCCTCCCCCTGAGCAGAGAGGCGGCCACACCTGATTGGACCCCTTACCTTACATAAGCCCAAATGCTTCCTGAATAAAGCTGAGTCTGCAGCCAACTTGTCCTCTGCCTGCTGCTTCTCACCTGACTCCCAGGGTCTGGGTGGTGAACCTGTACTCAGCTCACCCATTCACCTCGAGCCCAGGAGGCACCTTTTATTCCCCTCACAGATGTCAGAGTGAGGCTGTGTTGCCACCTGTGATGCCATGATATCACAGTGAGGCTGAATTGGCAATGGAGCGTGACTATGCCATCACAGTGATGATGTGATTTCAGTGGTTAGACTGTTATATCAGAATGAAGCTAGTGTGAGTGATGAGGGTATGATGTCACAGTGAGGCAAGCATGTCACTGGTGAGGCTGTGAAGCCATCATGTGCCTTTCAGGTCAAAGGGTGTCTGTGGTGAAACCGTAAGCCAGTTATGGCACAAGGAGATGGTGATGTCACAATGGAGTCTCTGAGGCCACAGTGAGACTGTGAAGTCAGTGGCAAGGCTGATGTCATAGTGAGGTTATGATGCCAGGGCTGATTCTATGAGATGTCAGTGAGGCTGTGATGCCAAGGGTGATGCTTGGATTTCACAGAGATGTTTGGACATCAATGGTGAAGCTGTGCAGTCACACTGAGGCTGTGATGTCACAGAAGAACCTGTGATGTTACTGTGAGGTGATGATGTTACCTTAAGTTTGTGATATCATATTGAGGCTGTGATATATATATATATATATATAAGTGGGATAGACTATGACATCACAGTTGGCTGAGATTTCAGTGGTTAGGCTATGATGTCAGAAATGAGGCTGATGTCAGTGATGAGGCTGAGATGTCACTGTGGGGCTGGAATGTTAATGGTGAGGCTGAGATGCCACAGCGAGGCTGTGGTGTCATTATTGAGGTTGTCATGTGACTATGAGTCTGAGATGTCAGTGACAAGGCTGTGGTGTCACAGTGAGGCTAGGAAGGATGTCTGTGGTATTACTGATGCTATGATTTCAGAGATTAGCCTTTTATGTCACAGTGAGGGTGTGATGTCAGAGGTGAGGCTGTGATGTCTCAGTGATGCAGTGATGTCACTAATGAACCTATAATGCCACAATGAGGCTGTGATGTCACTGTGAAGCTGTAATATCATAATTAGGCTGTGATGTCAGTGGCAAGACGGATACCACAATGAGATGTAACAGGAGAGCCTGTAACAATGATGTAACAGGAGAGCCTGTGGTGTCAGTGGGCAGGCTGTGAAGTCACTGTGATGCTATGATGTCTCAGTGAGTCTATGAAGTCAGGGCTGATTCTATGAGAGATCAGTGAGGCTGTGACATTAGGGGTGATGTAGGACGTCTGTGGTGATGCTGTGTAGTCACACTGAGGCTGCGATATCAGAAATAAGGCTGTATGCCACAGTGAGGCTGAGATATCACTGTGAAGCTGTGATGTCACTATTAGACTATGACATCACAGAGAGGTTGTGATGTCACAGTGAGGCTGTGAGTTCACTGTGGAAGATGTGATGTCAGTGGCAAGGTTGATTTCACTATGAGGCTATAATGTATTAGTGATTCTTTGTGTAACAGATTAGACTGTGAAGTCACAGTGAGGTTGTGAGGTCTCTGTGAGGCTGTGATATATTTGGGAAGATTGAGGTCACATTGAGGCAATGATGTAAAATGTGAGGCTGTGGTGTCACTGTTTATTATGTCAAAGTTTATGATGTTCCTGCTGAGGCTGTTACATCACTGTGAGCATGTGCTAACTGTGGTGAGGCAGTGGTGTCATGTTAAGGCTAGGTAGGATACCAGTGGTGAGGCTGTGATGTCACAGTGTGGTTGTGATGTCACAGTTCAGCTGTGAGGTCAGTGTTTAGGCTGTGATTTCAGAAGTGAGACTGATGTGAGAGATGAGGCTGAGATATCACATTGATGATCTGATATAATGGGTGAGGCTATGATGCCACATTGAGGTTATGATGTCACCAAGAGGCTTTGGTGTCACTGGTGTGGCTGTATTATCACGGTGAGCCTTTCATATCTGTGGTGAAGCTGTGATATCACAGTGAGGCTGTGCTGGCACAGTGTGGCTATAATGTCACAAAGAATTTGTGATGTCACCGTGAGGTTGTGATGTCAGTAGTGACTGAGCTTTCACAGGGATACTATGTCATTCATGAGGTTGTATTGTCCCTGGTGAGGGCCTAATGTCACAGGGAGTTTATGGTGTCAAACTTAGGCTTTGATGTCATGGTGAGGCTATGATATCAGAGGAGAATGTTTACATGACAGTGATGCTTTGATTGCACAGTATGGCTATGATGTAACTGCGAGGGTGTGATGTCACTGAATAAATTCTGATATCACAGTGAATTTGTGATGTCACAGTGAGGCTGTGAGGACATAGTGTGACAATGATGTCACAGTGATGTTGTGATGTCACTGGAGAGGTTTGAATGGCACAGTGAGGCTACGATGTTCATGGTGAGGCTGATGTCACAATGAGACTGTAATGTCATTGGGTGTCAGTGATGTCAGTGCTCTGACTAATGTCAGTGGCAAAGCTGGTGTCACAAGTGAGGCTGTGCTATCACTGATGAGGCCATGATGTCACACTAAGGCTGATGTCACTTTGAAGGTTTATGTCACTGTGGGCTATCATGTCACCGTGAGGTGATATCACTCTGGAAGCTGTGATGTCAGAGTGAGGCTGTGATATCAGTGGCAAGATTGATGTCCCAATGAGGCTATAATGTAAGAGGTGAGCCTCTGATGTCAGTGGACAGAATGTGAGGTCACTTTCAGTCTGTTATGTAACAGTGAGGCTCTGACATCAGGCCTGATTTTATGAGAGGTCAGTGAGACTTTGACATCAGGGGTGATGCTTGGATTTCACAATGAGTTTAGGATGTCAGTGGTGATACTGCCCAGTTACACTGAGGCTGTGATGTCAGAGGATAGGCTGTGATGTCACAGTGAGGCTGTGATGTCAGAAATGAGGCTATATGCCACAGTGAGGCTGAGATATCACAGTGAAGCTATGATGTCACTACTAGGCTGTAACATCACAGAGAGGTTATGATGTCACAGTGAGGCTGTGAGATCACTGTGGAAGATGTGATGTCAGTGGCAAGGCTGATTTCATCATAAGGCTATGATGTATCAGATGAGATTATGGTGTAACAGGTTAGACTGTGAGTTCACAGTGAATCTGTGACGTCAATGTGAGGCTGTGATATCTGTGGTAAGATTGAGGTCATAATGAGGGAGTGATGTAACATGTAAGGCTGTGGTGTCATTGTTTATGATGTCCACAGTTATGATTTCACTGCTGAGGCTGTCATGTCAATGTGAGCATGTGTTAACTGTGGTGAGGCTGTGCTGTCATGGGATGGCTAAGTAGGATACCAGTGATGAGGCTGTGATGTCATCCTTTTGGCCTGTGATGTCACCATGTTGTGATGTCACAGTGAGGCTGTGATTTCACAATGCAGCTGTGAGGTCAGTGGTTAGGCTGTGATTTTAGAAGTGAGACTGATGTAAAAGATAAGGCTGAGATGTCACATTGACAATGTGATATAACTGGTTAGGCTTGTGATGCCACATTGATACTATGATATCACCAAGAGTCTGTGGTGTCACTAGGTGAGGCTGTATTATCATGGTGAGCTTTTCATATCTGTGGTGAGGCTGTGATGTCACAGTGAGGTAGTGCTAGCACAGTGTGGCTGTGATGTCACAGTGAAATTGTGATGACTCAGTGAGTTTGTGATGTCAGTAGTGACTGAGCGTTCACAGGGAGATTATGGCATTAGTGAGGCTGTATTGTCACTAGTGAGGCTCTAATGTCACAGTGAGTTTATGGTGTCAAAATGAGGCTCTAATGTCACAGTGAGTTTGTGATGTCATAGTGAGGCTGTATGGACAAGTGTGACAATGATGCCACAGTGAGGATCTGATGTTAGTGGTGTTTTGATGTCACTGGAGAGGTTTGGATGGCAGAGTGTGTTTGTGTTAGTGGTGAGACTAACATCACAATGGGGCTGTGATGTCACCAGTGAAAGTGTGATGTCACAATAAGGCTATAATATGAGTGGTTAGCAAGATGCCATAGAGCCTATGATGTCACTAGTGAGTCTACAATGTCAGTAGTGAACCTGTTATGAGACAGTGACTTTGAGGAGGCTGTGATGACAAAGGCTATGTTGTCACTGATGTGGCAGTGATGTCAGTGTTCTGACTGATGTCAGTAGCAACACTGATTTCAAAGGTGAAGCTGTGCTGTCACTGATGAGGCCATGATATCACACGGTGGCTGTGCTGTCTCTGTGAAGAGTAGGCCACAGTGAGGCTTTGATGTCACCATTTGGCTAAGGTGTCACCATGAGCCTGTGAAGTCACAGGGAATTGGTGATGTCATAAGAGAGCCTGTGATGTCACTGTGAGGGTTAGATATTACCGTGAGGTTGTGATATCTCAGTGAGGCTGTGATATCAGTGGTGATAGACTATGACATCACAGTTCAGCTGAGATTTCAGTGGTTAGACTCTGATGTCAGAAGTGAGGCTGATGTCACTAATGAGGCTGAGATGTCACAGCAAGTCTGGGTAGTCACTGGTGAGGCTGTGATGCCACAGCAGGGCTCTGGTGTCACTGTTGAGGCTGTCTTGTGACCGTGAGCCTGAAATGTCAGTGATGAGGCTGTGGTATCATAGCGAGGCTAGGCAGGATGTCCGTGGTGTCCCTGATGATATGATTTCAGAGGTTAGCCTGTTATGACACAGTGACTCTGTGATGTCAGAGGTGAGGCTGTGGTGTCACAGTGAAGCTGTGATGTCATTGTGAAGCTGTGATGTCACAGAAAGGTTGTGATATCACAGTGAGGTTGTGAGGTCACTGTGCAAGATGTGATTTCAGTGGCATGGCTGATTTCATCATGAGGCTATGATGTAACAGGTGAGTCTATGATGTAACACGTTAGTGAGGTCACAGTGAGGTGGTATCTGTGGGAAGATAGATGTCACAGTGAGTCAGTGATGTAACATGTGAGACTGTGGTGTCACTCTTTATGATGTCAAACGCTATGATGTCACTGCTGAGGCTGTCACATAACTGAGCCTGTCATGTCTGTGCTGAGGCTGTGGTGTCCTTGTAATGCTAGGTAGAGTAACAGTAGTGAGTTTTTCATGTCACAGTGTGGCTGTGATATCACCGAGAGCCTCTGATGTCACAGTGGGGCAATGATCTCACAGTGCAGCTCTGAGGTCAGTAGTTAGGCTGTAGTTTCGGAGGTGAGACTGATGTGAGAAATGAGGCAGAGATGTCATACTGAGAATGTGATATATCTGGTGGGGCTGTCATGCTACAGTGAGGTTAGGGTGTCACCGTGTGGCTGTGGTGTTCCTGGTGAAGCTGTAATATCACAGTGATCCTGTCATATCAGTGGTGAGGCTGTGCAGGCATAGTGTGGCTATGATGTCACAGTGATGTCGTTATGTCACAGTGAGGTTGTTATGTCAGTAGTGATTGTGCTTTGACAGCGAGAATATGTTATTAGTGAGGGTGTATGGTGATTGGTGAGGTTTAAAGTCACAGTGAGTTTATTTTGTCAAACTGAGGCTGCGATGTCTCAGTGAGTCTATTATGTTAGAGGTGAAGGTTTATGTCACAATGATGATTTGATGGCATTGTATGATGTGGTGATGGCACTGTGTGGTTGTGATGCCACAGGGGAAGTTGTGATGTCACAGTGAGGCTGATGTCACTGTAAAGTTGTAATTTCACAGTGAGGCTGTGAGGACTCAATGTGGCTATGAAGTGGAGCTCTGAGGACACAGTGATGTTGTGATATCACTGGAGAGGTCTTGATGGAACACTAAGGCTGTGATGTTAGTAGTGAGGCTGATGTCACAATGAGGCTGTGATGTCACAGGTGTGTTGTCACAATATGGTTGTGGTGAGAAAGATGTCAGTGAGTCTGTGGTGTCATTGGTGAGTCTATGATATCAGTCGTTAACCTATTACATGAAAATGACACTGGTGAAACTGTAATGTCAAAGGCTGTGTTGTCATTGGTGTGGCAGTGATGTCAGTGTTCTGACTAATATCAGTGGCATCACTGATATCACAGGTGAGGCTGTTCTGTCACTGTTGAGGCTGTGATGTCACACAGAGGCTGTGATGTTGCTGTGAATATTGTATGTCACTGTGGGTTGTCATTTCACCGGAAGGTGATATCACTCTGGAAGCTGTGATGTCACAGTGAGGCTGTGATTTAAGTGGCAGTACTGATGTCACAGTGAGGCTATGATGTAATAGGCAAACCTGTGGTGTCAGTGGACAGGCATGAGGTCAGTGTGACCACAGTGCTGTGATTTTGCAGTAAGGCTCTGATGTCAGGGCTGACTCTATGAGATGTTAGTGAAGCTGTAACATCAGGGGTGTGCTTGGATTTCACAGGGAGGTTAGGATGTCATGGGAAAGTCTGTGATGTCACTGTGAGGCTGTGATGTTACTGTTAGGTTGTGATATCATAGTGAGGCTGTGATTTCAGTGGTTAGGCTGTGATGTCAGAAGTGGTTAGGCTGTGATGTCAGAAGTGAGGCTGACGTCTGTGATGAGGGTTAGATGTCACAGTGAGCCTGGGATGTTACTGGTGAAGCTGTGATGCCACAGCGAGGCTATGGTGTCACTGCTGAGTATGTCATGTGACTGTGAGCCTGAGATGTCAGTGATGAGGCTCTGGTGTCATATCAAGGCTAGGCAGGATGTCTGTGGTGTCACTGATGCTTTAATTTCAGAGGTCAGCCTGTTATGTCACAGTGAGGCTGTGATGTCAGAAGTGAGATTGTTATGTCACAGTGAGGCTGCGATGTCAAAAATGAGGCCATAATGCCACAGTATGGCTGTGATATCACTGTGAAACTGTGATGTCACTGTAAGGTTGTGACATCACAGAGAAGTTGTGATGTCACAGTGAGGATGTGGGGTCATCGTGGAGATGTGATATCAGTGGCAAGGTTGATTTCACCATGAGGCTATGATGTAACAGGTGATTCTATGATGTAACAGCTTAGACTATGAGGTCACACTGAGGCTCTGAGGTCACTGTGAGGCTGTGATGTCTGTGGGAAGATTAGTGTCACAATGTGGCAGTGATGTAACATGTGAAGCTTTGTTGTCACTGTTTATGATGTCAAAGGCTATGATATCACTGCTGAGGCTGTCATGTCACTCTGCACCTGTGCTATGCTGAGGCTATGTTGTCATAGTAAGGCTAGGTAGGATACCAGTGGTGAGGCTGTGATGTCACAGTGTGGACGTAATGTAACCATGAGTCTCTGATGTCAGAGTGAGGGTGTGCTGGTATAGTGTTGCCGTGATGTCACAGTGAGGTTGTGAAGTCACAGTGAGGTTGTGATGTCAGTAGTGACTGTACTTTCACAAGGAGACTATGTAATTTGTGAAGCTGTATTGTTACTGGTGATGCTCTAATGTCACAGTGAGGTTATTGTGTCTAGCTTGATGTCACAGTGAAACTATGATGTCAGAGATGTAGCTTTATGTGACAGTAATGCTTGATGGCATAGTATGGCTGAGATTTCACAATGAGTCTGTGATGTCACTGAGGAAGTTGTGATGTCACATTGTGGTTGTGATGTCAATATCAACACCGTGGTGTTACAGGGAGGCTGTTATGTTTCTGTGAGTGTGTGAGGTCAGTGGTATGGCTGTGGTGTCCTAGTGAGTCTAGATAAGATGTCATTGATGAGGGTGTGATTTTGCAATGAGCTATGTTTTCAGAGGTGAGCCTGTGATGTCATAGTGAGTCTGTGATGAAAGAGTGAGGCTATATTTTCAGAGTCGATGTTGTAATGTCACAGTTGGGCAAGGATTTCAAAGGCTGTCATGTCACAGTGTGGCTTAATGTTAGTGGTGAGGCTGATATCACAATGGGGCTGTGATGTCACTGGTGAATGTGTGATGTCTCAATAAGGCTGGGATGTCAGTGGTGAGAAAGACTGATGTCAAAATGAAGCTGTGATGTATCAGGTGAGTCTGTGGTGTCAGTTGGCAAGTTGTGAGTTCACTGTAAGGCTTTCATGCCAACGTGAGGCTTTGAGGTTACCTTGTGGCTGTGGTGTCACTGTGAGCCTATGATGTCACAGAGAATTGGTGATGTCATGGTAGAGGTCACAGTGAGACTGTGATGTGGGTGGCAAGACTCATGTCACATCATGTCAGTGGTAATGCTGTGATGTCACATTGAGGTTGTGATTTCACAGTGAGGCTATGTCAGAGGTGTGAATGTGATGTTACCATGAGGCTATTATGACAGTGGCAAGGCTGATGTCACAGTGAGTTTGTGATGTCACATCGAAACTGTGATGCCACTGTCAGGTTGAATGTCACAGTGAGGCTATTATGTCAGAGGTGGAGCTTTATGTCACAATGATGCTTTGATGGCACTGTATGGCTGTGATGTCACAATGAGGCTGTGATGTCACTGTGTGGTTGTGATGTCACAGATAGTTTGTAATGTCGCAGTGAGGCTATGATATCAATAGCAACATTGTTATTTCACATGGGGTTTTCATGTTTCAGTGAGCCTGTGAAGTCAGTGGTGAGGGTGTGGTGCTTTAGTGAGGCTACATAAGATGTCAGTGATGAGGATGTCATGTCACATTGAGGCTATGATTTCAGAGTTGAGTCTGTGAAATCATAGTGAGACTGTGATGAAACAGACTACAACGTCAGAGTCAATGCTCTGATGTCACAGTTGGGCAATGACTTCAGAGGTGAGCCTGTAATGTCACAATGAGGCTGTGTTGTCACTACTGATGCCATGATTTCACAGTGAAGCTGGGTTATCATCAATGTTGCCATAATATCCCAGTATGGCTGTGATGTCAGTGGAGCAAGACTATGACATCACAGTGAGGATGTGATGTCAGTGGTTAGGCTATGATATCAGAATGAGGCTGATGTGAGTGATGAGGGTATGATGGCACAGTCAGGCTGGCATGTCGCTGGTGAGGCCGTGATGCCGCTGTGAGGCTTTGATGTCACCATGTGTCTGTGGTGTTACCGTGAGCCTGTGATGTCACAGGGAGTGTGTGATGTCAAGGTGAATGCTGTGAGGTCACAGTGAGACTGTGATGTCTGTGGCAAGGCTGATGTCACAGTGAGGCTATGAGATTAGTGGTGATGCTGTGATGTCACACTGAGGCTGTGATGTCACAGTGAAGCTATATCAGAGGTGTGTATGTGATATCACCATGAGCCTATTATGTCAGTGGCAAGGCAGATGTCACAGTATGTTTGTGATGTAACCGTGATGCTGTGATGTCACTGTCAACTTGTAATGTCACAGAAAGACTGTGAGGAAACAGTGTACGATTTACCAGCAACTGTCTTAAAATTATCCTTGGAAGCTTTATCAAAGGCTGATTAACATTTAGGAAAACCTTATTTAAAATAAAACCTCATATTAGTTAAGTCCAGCAGCTTAGCTTAATTATGAAAAACATCTAGCAAGGAAAAGCATCCTCATCCATAGTCTAGTTCCCACATATTCTCTGGGGAGATCCAAGGTGCTAAAGCCACAGCCTCATTCCAAAATTCCTCTATGCCAGCAGTCATAACCTTGAGGTCTCTAGCCTCTAGGAGAGATTTTAAGACACATATTTTGAGACTAGTATTGTCTGAAGCATAAAATACAGCCAGGAAAGATGGGGAGTCAAGAGCTACAGGAAGAATAAAAGGAGGGAAGGGGATATCGGCAGTAGGGATGAGTCACCCCCCAAGGACCTGTGAGCCCTCTGCAGAGTCCGGGAAGAAGAGGAGAAGGATCCGGAAGAACATAGGACTAATTTTGGGTTCTCTCCACAAGTTACATTATAGCAATTAATCACTTCCTCAGTGGAAGATCCTTTAAGGCTGTAATGATGTTAAGGAGGATGGGAACAAAGAGGGCCAGAAGCAAATGGCCTTCCTGCACTTCCCAGGAAAAGCACTCCCATCCAAATCTGTGGGTCCCAGACACATTCTGGGGAAATCCAAGGAGCTAAGATTAAAGCTTCCTTCCAAAAATCTTCTAAGTCCTTCGGTGTCACTTTGATCCTACATAAGTCTAGTAGAGCCTTAAGGGCAGTCAGCTGGGGTGCCTTCTGATGGGATGGTAAGTTAACCATTATGGAGAGGAAAGATTCCCTGATGGAGCAGAGATGACTGTGAGGTGAACGGACAAGGTGAAAAGTGCAGAAAATAAAAAGCAATGACTAGAACCGAGGTCAAAGTGAAAACAACTTCTAAAAGGGTTACCAATGTCCAAGGACAGACCTAGTGCAAGACATTTGCAGAGGTGTTTTGGATCTAAACATTCTGTGCTCAGTGAGGGACTTCAGGGGTTCATTACTCCACTGGGTGATATGCCTCCCAGTCAGGCCAATTCAATATAATTGAACCTGGTCTCTAAGTTCTATGGGGACTAATTTTTCATGTGAACTCACCAGGAAAAGCCTTGATTTAGAGGGCTTCTTTGATTGTGGGGAAATCAAATGAGCAATTGCGATCCTAACCTTAGAGCACAATGATGGACAAACAGGGAAAGGGGAAGAAGAGGGGTCCACCTGCTACCTTCAGGCACAGTAAGCACAGGAACACAAAACCAAAGGCGCTGCTCACCAAACTTTACCAGAATGGGTGTCTCATCTACATGGAAGGCATCATCACTCCACGGTGGGGGCCAGATGTTGCCAAATCCACACCAGGCAAGCTGGGGGGAAGAGGGGAAATAGCAGGGGCCTCGTGGGATTGGGGCAAATGGGCGAGCCGGTGAAGGGGTCACTACCCAGACCCCGGGAATCAGGCGAGAAGCAGCAGGCAGAGGACAAGTTGGCTCTAGATTCAGTTTTATTCAGGAAGTCTTTTAGCTTATATAGGGTCAGGGGTCCAATCAGGTGTGGGCACCTCTCCGCTCAGGGGGAGAGGAAGAGCAGCCACCAATCATTTATCTCTTTACTAGGTATCCAGGTTAGATGACCACTTCCCACTGGTTGTTCATCCCTCTGCCTCATTGGTTGTTCATCCCTCCATCCCATTGGTTGTTCATCCATCCTTCCCATTGATGTTCATCCCTCTGCCTGTATGACTCATCTATTGGGACATGTTCGGAGCATGTCAGAACTTGTTCTGGCTTGTTGGTAGTCAGATCTCCTGGATTCAGGAGCCCAGGCTAGGGCCTCCTTGAACTGATTGTGCCAAACCACTAACATTACAGCCTCACTGGGCCATCAAAACCTCTCCAGCAACATCACAATATCTCTGTGTCTTCAGAGCTTCACTGTGACATCATAGCCACAATGTGTCCTCACAGCCTCACTGTGCCATTACAATCTTACAGTGACATCATAGCTTCATTGTGTCCTCACAGCAATACCGTGCCATCAAAGCATCACTGTGACTTAAAGCTTCACCTCTGACATCACAGCCTCACTGTGGAATCACAGCTTCAGTTTGACAAAATAATCTCACTGTGATATTAGAACTTCACCTGTAACAATATAGCCTCACCAATGACACACTCTCACTGTGAAAGCACAGTCACTACTGACATCACAACTTCATTGTGACATCACAACCTCACTGTGACATAACAGTCTGACCTCTGAAAGCATAGCGTCAGTGACATCATGAACATGCTGCCTAGCCTTGCAATGACACCACAGCCACATCACTGACATCTTAGGCCCATGGTCATATGACAGCCTCAGTGACACCACATCTCTGTGATTTCCCATAAGAGTGCTGTTTGGGAAAGGGAAGACATGACCCCCTTTGCTACTGACATGGATTCTCCCAGTTTGGATTGCAAATACCATCTCCAGTGGATAGTCTTGGTGTCTAGACTTTCTGGCATGATGGTCTCTTCCTTTTCCTTCAGCCAGGTGAAGAGGAGTATCATGGTTCCTTTTAAAGTTCTAGTGAACAGATAGCAAGTCTCGTACTTCTGGAATTTCTGAGTTAGTTCATAAGTGAGAATTTTATCCACCTATGTTTTAAGACTCTTGAAGTTGCTCTCTAATTTATTTAAAATCAGTGTATACATTCTGGCTAACAAGTCTAATTGTGAGTGACTAGACATGAAATCTCTATTTAGAATTTGACTTAAAGTTAAAAAGCAGGCTTTTTCTCTGGATCAGAGAGCAGGAAGCAAATCCCAAAAAAACCTAAGCACAGGCAGAAGGCATACCCAATTCCCAGAAGAATTCCTCCTGCCACAGACAAAACTTAAATTATCTAGGGAGGAATTCCTAGTACCTGCCCATAGGTGTTACTATGACATTCCCCAGGGAGAACGTTTTAGACCCCCAACTGGGAAGAGATACGAAGGCCTGACAATTCCCGTATTTTAATGCCATGTCCTTTCCCAGAAATTGTTTACACAGAACAATATTCTGCCATGCTGGGACTTTATCACTAGAATGATTGGATTAGGGCATGGCACATCACTGTGACATCACCCTTGCCACCAATATCACAGTCTCACTGTGACCTCACAGCCTCCACCGTGAACATCAATAACTTCATATTACATCACAGACTCATGGTGACACCAGAACTACATGGTGGGAATGAAGACTTATGGTGGCATCATATCCTCTCTGCAACATCACAGCCTCAACTCTGAGGTTATAGCCTCACTATTTCATCACAGCCTCACTATGACATCACAGGCTCACCTCTGAAAACATATCCTCATTGCAAAATCACACCCTCATCAATGACATCTTACCTAGCCTCACTATGACACCACAGCCTCACCACTGACCTCACATGCTCACTGAAACATGACAGCCTCCCTGTGGGACCACAACCTGACATCACAACCTCGCTATGGCATCAAAACTTCCACAGAGACATCACATCATATTGATATCAAAGCCTTATTGTGACATCACAGCCATACCATGCCATCAAAGCATCACTGTGACATAAAGTTTCACCTCTGACATCATAGCCTCACTGTGACATCACAGCTTCAGCTTGACACACTGTGACATTAAAGCCTCACTGCTGACTATTCAGTCTCACCAATGATATGACCTCCCTTTGAAAGCACAATCACAACTGGCATCACAACCTCATTGTGACATCAGAGCCACACTGTGCCAGCACAGCCTCACTGTGACATCCAAACCTAAACACTGATAAGACAGTCTCACCGTGATACCACAGCCTCACCATTGACACCACAGCATCATGGCGACATCATAATCTCACTGTGACATCACAGCCTCACTAGTTATATCACATCATCAATCAACATCTCAGCCTCATCTCTCACATCAGTCTCACTTCTGAAATCACAGCCTAACCACTAACCTCAAAGCTGCACAGTGACCTCTCAGCTTCACTGTGAAATCACAGCCTCACGGTGACATCATAACCACACTGTGACATCACAGCTTGACCACTGGTATCCTACTGAGCCTTATTATGACACCACAGCCTCACCACAGATAGCATAGGCTCACAGTGATATGACAGCCTCAGCAATGTCAGCCTTTGACATTATAAATAGTGACAGTACAGCCTTACATGGTACATCACTGCCTCACTGTGACATCATTTCCCACAAACATCAGAGCCTCACAGTAACCTCTCAACCTCACTGTGACCTCACAGTCTAACTTGTTACATCATAGACTCACCTGTTACATCAGAGCCTCATGGTGAAATCAGCCTTGCCACTGACATCACATCTTCCTCAGTGACCCCACAGCCTCACTGTAACATCACAAACTCTCTGTGATATAACAGCCTCACAATGACATTTAGCTTCATGTCTGACTCACAGCTTCATTAGGATATCATAGTCTCACTTCTGACATCACAACCTAACCATTGAAATTTCAGCCAAACTGTGATGTCATAGTCTATCACCACTTATATCATAGCTTCACTATGGTATCACAACCTCACGGTAACATCACAGCCTCTCCTCAGACATCACAGATTCAGTGTGAATGTACAGCCTCACCATTGACGTCCTAAC
This sequence comes from Typhlomys cinereus, assembly GCA_023101885.1. Classification (NCBI taxonomy): domain Eukaryota; kingdom Metazoa; phylum Chordata; class Mammalia; order Rodentia; family Platacanthomyidae; genus Typhlomys; species Typhlomys cinereus. The sequence continues at coordinate 7,810,860 of JALPQD010000051.1, forward strand.
CTCACTTTGAAATCCAAGAATCACCCCTGACCTCACAGCCTCACTGATATCTCACAAAATCAGCCTTGACATCAGAGCCTCACTGCAACATCACAGACTTACAGTAACCTCAAACCTTTCCCCAGTGATATACCTACCACAGCCTCACCACTGACATCACAGTCTCACCACTGACTGGACAACTCACTATGATATCTCTACCTCACCAGTAATACCACAGACTCTTGGTGACATAACAATCTCACTGTGGCATCACAGCCTCACCAGTTATATCACATCGTCAATGTGACATCTCAGCCTCATCTCTCATATCAGTCTCACTTCTGAAATCACAGCCTATCCACTGACCTCACAGCCTCACTGTGGTATCACAGCCTCATGTTGACATCAGAGCCACACTGTGACATCACAGCATCACCACTGGTTTCCTACCTAGACTTACTAAGGCAGCACAGCCTCAAGACAGAACAGGCTCATGGTGACGTTCCAGCCTCAGCAGTGAAATCATCACCTTTGCCATCATAAACAGTGACACCACACCCTCACATGTAACATCACTGCCTCATTGTGTCATCAAACTTCCCACAGATATCAGTCTCACAGTGACCTCACAGCCTCTCTCTGACCTCACAGTCTAACCAGTTATATCATAGCCACATGGTGAAATCAGCCTAGCCCCTGACATCACATCTTCCAGAGTGACCTCACAACCTCACTGTGACCTCAGAATCTGCCCACTGACACCACGAGCTCAGCTCACTTGATACATCATAACCTCATCATGAAATCAGACTTGCCACTGATATCACAGCCTCACTGTAGCATCATAGCTTCCAGTGTGATATTACCTCATGGTAACATGACAGCCCACAGTGACATTCAACCCTCACAGTGACATCACAGCCTCAGTGTGACATCACGGCCTCACCAGTGACAGCACAGCCTCTCCTGTAACTTCAGCATCACCATTGACATTTGTCAGAACACTGAAATCACTGCAACACCAGTGACAACACAGCCTTTGACATCACAGCCTCACCAGGTTCACTGTCATGTAGGTTCACAACTGACATAATAGCCTCACCAGTAATATCATAGACTTACAATGACATCTTTCTCACCGCTAACATTCCAGACTTATTGTGACCTCACACCTTCACCAGTGACATCAGAGCATCATTGCGACATCAGTCTCATCACTGGCATCACAGCCACACTGTGCCATCAAAACCTTTCCAGGACTCCCTTCCACTCCGCCACCCGGGATGCACACATGGTCCAGCCAGGCCTCACCGCGCCGTGACCTAGGTAAGCTCCATCCCTGCCCACCCCCAGAAGCCCAGGCCACCCAAGGGACCCAGCTCCTCCCACCATCCAGCCGGAGCTGCGGGTGCAGGCCCTGGGAGGAGGAGAGGGCACCCCCCTGCGCCCGGGCTTGCCCCCAGGTCCCCCAGGTTAAATAGCACTCGCCGATGCCCCATCCTTCCTTCCCCCACTCCACCGCCCGGGTTGCGTGAGGTCCAGCCTGGACTCACCTCGACCAAGGTAAGCTCCGTCTCCGCCCACCCCCAAAACCCCAGGCCAAATAATTCAGTTTAGTGAAAAACGCAGAGAAATTAAAAGATCTTAAGAGTTAAAACGACAATGCCAAAGTCAAAGTGCAAATCCATGAGGAACAACACTCAAGTAAACAAATCTCCCACTGAAGGAATTAATCCCATAATGTTAGACTCCAACCAGAACAAACCCATGGAAAATGGCCAAGAAAGCCTGACCCAGGATAACAACCTTCAAAATATGATCATTACCATGTTCAATACTATGAAAGAGGAAATCCGGGAGGAATTAAATAATCGAATCAATCGCTTTGAAGAGGAACACAACAGACACTTGGAGGAGTTGAGAAAAACAGTGCAAGAAACAAAAAGTGGCATAGAGCAGCTAAAGGAGACTCAAGCAGAGTTTAAAACGGAAATAAAAGAAAAGTTATCTTCAACCTAGAACTCCACAAAGAGCCTTATCAGCAGAACTAAGGAAGCAGAAAACAGAATTTCAGACCTTGAAGATAAAGTGGGAGTATTAACCAGCTCAATGGAAGAGGTTGTTAAAGCCAAAAAGATACTTGAGAGAAATATCCAGGAGATATGGGAAACCTTGAAGAAGCCCAACATGCATATTCATGGAATACCAGAGCAAGAATCTCAAAATACCACCCCTGAGGAAATTTTTCAAACGATCATCAAAGAAAACTTTCCTCATCTAAAAAAAGAGAGGCCCATCCATATACAAGAGGCATTCTGCACCACAAACAGATATGACCAAAACAGAAGCTCGCCACAACAAATAATAGTCAAAACACTCCACATTCAAGATAAAGAACTGGTGCTGAGAGCTTCAAGGGAGAAAAAACAAGTCACTTTTAAAGGTAAACCTATTAAAATAACAAATGACTTCTCAGTCGAAACAGTAAAAGCAAGAAGAGCTTGGAGAGACATACTTCAAGTATTGAATGAGCAAAAATGTCAACCCAGGCTGATTTACCCTGCAAAACTATCAGTCATGATCGAGGGAGAAAGAAAAATCTTCCAGCACAAAGACAACTTTAAGGGATACATGTCCACCAAACCAGGCCTTCAAAAAATGCTAGAAATGATACTCAAGCTTGAAGAAAAAAACAGGCATATCTAGGAGAACAGAAGGCAAGTATAACACCATTAAAAGGGAAGCAATATACTTATAAAAACTACTAAAAATAATAAATGTCTGGAATTAAACATAGTTTCTTCATTATAACACTAAATGTTAATGGATTTAACTCACCAATTAAGAGACACAAATTACAAATTTGGATTAAAAATCACAATCCATCAATCTGCTGCCTGCAGGAAACCTATCTCAAAACAAAAGATAGGCATGCCCTAAAAGTAAAAGGCTGGTCAACAATTCTACAAGCTAATGGAAGCAGAAAACAGGCAGGGGTAGCCATTATGATATCAGACAAAGTGGACTTCAAACCAAAGAAAATTATGAGAGACACGGATGGATACTACATTTTAATCACAGGTACAATTCATCAGGGAGACTTCACAATACTGAACATATATGCACCCAATACGGGCCCCTGCACATTCATTAAGAAAACCCTACAGCATCTAAAGCAAGAAATCAACTCCCAAATGATAATTCTTGGGGACGTCAACACTGCCCTCTCAACATGGGATACATCAGCAGGTCAAAAGCTTAATAGAGACACTTTGGACCTTAATCAAGCCCTTAAAGAAATGGACCTTACAGATCTCTATTGAACTTTTCACCCACGCACCAAAGAATATGCATTTTTCTCAGCAGCACACGGAACTTTCTCCAAAATAGATCACATACTGGGCCACAAAATGAATCTACACATGTACAAAAAAGTTGAAATTCTAACCTGTGCCCTGTCAGACCACAATGGCCTAAAGCTGGACATCCACAACACAACAAACAAGAGAAAATACACTAACTCCTGGAAACTTAACAATATGATGCTGAATGAGAACTGGATTCAGGAAGAAATTAAAAAGGAAATTCAAGATTTCCTGAAAGTGAATGATAATGAAAATACAATTTACCAAAATCTCTGGGACACAATGAAAGCTGTTCTAAGCGGTAAGTTCATAGCTCTTAATGCTTACATCAAAAAAATGGAAACATCAGCAATAAACAACTTAACAATGCAGCTTAAAGCTTTAGAGAAAACTAGAGCAATCTGATCCCAAAAGTAGTAGAAGAGAGGAGATTAGCAAAATAAGGGGAGAAATATCTGAAATCGAGATTAAGAAAATGATAGAAAAAATCAACCAGTCAAAAAGCTGGTTCTTTGAAAAAAAATCAATAAGATTGATATACCCCTAGATAAATTAACCAAAAGCAAGAGAGAGAAAACCCAAATTAACAAAATTAGAAATGAACATGGAGTTATCACTACTGATACCCAAGAAATCCAGAGAATTATAACATCATATTTCAAAAACTTATACTCTGTGAAGTTTGACAACACAAAAGAGATGGATGAATTTCTAAGTAAACACAACTTACCTAAATTGAATCAGGAAGTTGTGAATTATTTAAATAGTCCTATAACATATAAGGAAATTGAGGAAGTAATCTCGAATCTTCCCACCAAAAAATGTCCTGGACCAGATGGATTCAGGACAGAATTCTACCAGACATTTAAGGAGTTAATAACACCAATACTCCTTAAACTGTTCCATCAAATAGCAAAGAAAGGAACACTACCAAATTCCTTTTATGAAGCTAATATCGTTTTAATCCCAAAACCTAATAAAGATTCATTTAAAAAAGAAAACTATAGGCCGATCTCTCTGATGAACACAGACGCAAAGATTCTCAACAAAGTCTTAGCAAATCGGATTCAAAAACATATTAAAAAGATCATTCATGGGGACCAAGTAGGCTTCATCCCCGGCACACAAGGTTGGTTCAACATATGCAAATCAATAAATGTAATTCATCATGTAAAACAGTACAAAGTCCAAGACCACATGATACTCTCGATAGATGCAGAAAAAGCTTTTGACAAGATCCAACAGCCTTTTATGATCAAAACGCTAGAGACAATGGGAATGGAAGGAACCTTAATCAATATAATAAAAGCTATGTACAACAAGCCCACAGCAAGGATTATGCTCAATGGGGAACAATTGGAATCATTCCCACTTCGATCAGGAACTAGACAAGGCTGTCCACTCTCACCACTTCTATTCAATATTGTACTTGAAGTCTTAGCTGAAGCCATAAGACAAGAAAGGGACATAAGAGGGATTCAAATCGGCAAGGAAGAAGTCAAGCTATTCTTATTTGCAGATGACATGATCTTATACCTGAGTGATCCCAAAAACTCCACCAGGAAGCTCCTGGAACTAATTGAGAAGTTCAGCAGGGTGGCAGGATACAAAATAAATTTGCAAAAATCAGAGGCCTTCCTATATGCCTAGAATGAAAGAAGTGAAAAAGCCTTGAGAGAAACCATACCATTTACTATAGCCCCTAAAAAAATGAAATACCTTGGTATAAACCTAACCAAGGAGGTAAAAGACCTTTACAATGCAAACTTTAAAACCCTTAAGGAAGAAATTGCAGAAGACACCAGAAGATGGAAAGACCTCCCTTGTTCCTGGATTGGCAGAATCAACATCGTAAAAATGACCATCCTACCAAAGGCAATATACAGATTCAATGCTATACCAATCAAAATCCCAAAACAATTCTTCAAAGAAGTTGACCAAACAATCTCAAAGTTCATATGGAGGCACAAAAGACCCAGGATAGCAAAAACAATCCTGAGTAACAAAAACACAGCTGAAGGTATTACCATACCAAACCTAAGTCTATACTACAAATCCATAGTTATAACGACAGCCTGGTACTGGCTCCAAAATAGACACACAGATCAATGAATAAGGATTGAAGACACAGATATAAGCCCACAAAGTTACAGCCATTTGGTCTTTGACAAAGGGGCCCAAAAAATCCAATGGAAAAAGAACAGCATCTTCAACAAATGGTGCTGGCAAAACTGGATCTCCACATGCAGATGATTAAAGCTGGACCCGTACTTGTCACCATGTACAAGACTTAATTCTAAATGGATCAAGGACCTTGATATCAGGCCAGAGACTTTAAAAACCATAGTTGAAAGAATAGGGAACTCCCTCGAGCTGATTGGGCTAGGCCAACACTTCCTAAACAGACATCCAATGGCACAGTCACTGCTACCAACTCTCAACAGTTGGGATCTTGTGAAATTAAAGAGCTTCTGTTCAGATAAAGAGATTGTCACACGAGCTCAAAGGCAACCCACAGAATGGGAGAAAATCTTCACTAACCACACATCTGATAGAACTCTGCTGTCCAGTGTACACATAGAACTTAGAAAACTAAACCCCAAGGAAACCAATGGCCCAATTAAAAAATGGGCCCTGGAACTCAAAAGAAATTTTGCCAGGGATGAAATTAAAATGTCTAACAAATATCTTAAAAAATGCTCCACTTCTTTAGCCATCAGAGAAATGAAAATCAAAACTTCCCTGAGATATCATCTCACCCCGGTCAGGATGGCAAAAATCCACAATACAAACAACAACAAATGCTGGAGAGGATGTGGAGAGAGGGGAACTCTGCTACATTGCTGGTGGGAATGCAGGCTCATACAGCCACTCTCACGAGCCGTCTGGAGATTCTTAAAGAAATTAAAGATTGAAATGCCATATGACCCTGCGATTCCACTTTTGGGAATAACCCCCCATGCAGCAGAGGTCCACCTCGATAGCACAAGCACTACCATGTTCATAGCAGCACTGTTTACAATAGCAAAGTCATGGAATCAACCCAAATGTCCAACAGTAGACGAGTGGATAAGGAAACTGTGGTACATCTATACAATTGAGTACTACTCAGCCATTAAAAATGATGAATTACTGGAATTTTCCGGGAAATGGATGTCATTAGAAACAATTATATTAAGTGAAGTATCCCAGACCCAGAAAATTAAGCGCTGTATGTATTCCCTAATAGGTGGCTCCTAGTACCAAACCCACCCAGCCCACCTAGAGACACTCATAGAAATATCTCTGCAATACAGTAATTGCATGGATTATGAACAAGAGGAATGGGCTAGAAGGGCTACACCAGAAACAAGGAGAGAGGGGACCATGTTACAGCAGAGAAAATAGGCCCTCATCAAGGACTCAAATAAGTAATGAGACATCTGATTAATTTCACAGACTTTCGTTCCTGATCATTTACTACTGAAGGAGTATGATCTCACCAGAAGAGGAGGGCATATAGTCTGGCAGATAAAAAGTAACCATTTTGCAAATTGGGTGATAGACCCCTCCCTCACTGTGGTTTCCCACTTTTATTACATCTACCTTTGAATGTGCTTTTATCACAAGACTCTAGTTTAACAGCTTTTTGTCTCTGGCCAGGGGGTGACATACAATGCCCACCAAGATGGAGTGAAGGGCATTGCAGGAGCAGCAAAACTGCAAAAGAAAATCAACAAACCACAATCCAGAACTTCAGAGACTCTATATCAACCACATAGAACTAGGCCAGCCTAATCTCCCCATCCTGAAGCTCAGGGAAATTTGCAGAAGAGGGGGCAGTAAGAGTGTAAGAGCAAAAGGATGGGAGGAGCAATGATATGCAAGATATTCCATACAAGTTAGGGCTGAAGCAATCATAATTGGACTTTGCATGCCCATGCAATGTCCAACACACTATTGACCTCACAAAGTCTAGCATCTGCTAAAGGCACCAAGATCCTTGGAAGCAAGGGATTGACAGCCTCAGTAGTGTTCCTATACTTAAGGGGAACACGAGAAAGGGTTCAGAGAAAGGCCACTGGGTCCTTGTATGTCATCGGAGAGGAGGGCCCAGAGGAAAATCAGGCATGCACAAGAAAGGACTCTCTGGGAATTGGGGCGGGAGGCACTGGGAGATGGGGAGGGAGGGGTTTAGGGAGGGGGAGCAGGGGGTACGGGGGTAGGAGGAGGGTGGGAGGGAACTGGTGTACCTATTAAGTTTGTATGAGCTGAAATAATAATAAAAATGTATTAATAATAAAAAAACCTTTCCAGGTACCTCACAACTTGACTGTCGTCAGAGCCTCATTTTGACATCATAGCCACACTTTGTTCTCACGGCCTCACTGTCACATTACAACCTGATGGTGACATCACAGCCTCATTGTGACATCACAAACTCACTGTCACTTTAGCCTTCCCACTGACATAATAAACTCATGGTTACATCACATACACGATTCTGACATAGCCTAACTGTGACATCACAGCCTGAATGTGACATCATAGCAAATCCACTGACATCACAGTCTCACTGTGACCTGACATCCTCGACCGTGACATCACCAACTCTCTGTAACTCATTGTGATACCACGGGCTCACGGTGATACCACAGCCACATGGTGACATCAAAGCTTCACAGTGGCATGATAGCCACACTAGTGACATGCCAGCCTCACTGTGACATTATACCCTCATCACTCACATCAGCCTCATTCTGATATCACAGCTTAACCACTGCAGTCACATCCTCAATGTGATGTCATATTCTTGCTCCACTGATCTCACAGCCTCACTGTGATATCACAGCATCACTGGTGACAAAAAAGCCTCACTGTGACATCACAACCTCACCTCTGAATTTATAGCCTCACTGTGACATCACAGCCTCAACATGACAACACAGGCTCACCTTTGAAATCATTGCCTAACTGTGACATCATAGCATTGACTTCGACGTTATAACCTCACTGTTTGATCACAGCCTAACTATGACATCACAGGTTCACCTTTGAAATCGTGGCCTCAATATGACATCACACCCTCATCACTGAAATCCTACCAAGCCTGACTATGACACCACAGCCTTACCACAGACCACTAAGGCTCACTGAAATATGACAGCCTCTCCTGGCACCATAGTGTTGCTATTGACATCACAACCTCACTGTGACATCACAACTTCTTCAGTGACATCATGACCTCACAGTGGCATAACAACCTCATTGTGATATCACAGCCATACCATGCCATAAAAGCATCACTGTGACATAAAGCTTCACCTCTGATATCATAGCCCTCTGTGACATCACAATCTCAGTTTGTTCCAATAAATTCACAGTCACTACTGACATCACAACTTCAGTGTGACATCAGAGCCTCACTGTGACATCACAGCCACACTGTGTCAGTGCAGCCTGTGACATCACAGACACACCACTTATTGGATAGGCTCACTGTGATATTAGAGCCTCACCAGGGATACCAAAGCCTCATGGTGACATCATAACCTCACTGTGGTATCACAGCCTCATTGTGATATCATAGCCATACTGTGACAACACGCCTCACTGTCATATCCTGTGCCAACTAGGCTGATAGACAAGGTCCCAACCTGAGGAAAAACTTCAAGAAAGTACCTTCTGGAAATGGTACATGGCTTATTTTGAAATAAATAATAAAGATATGATACATATGGGAGTTGTCAGGTTTGGAACCTGCTCTGTGGAATGGGCAGTTGCTAAGGACCTGAGTGGTTACTAGGAACTACTCCCCTCAGAGCCTTGCCTCTTATCTTTGACAGACAAGTTCCTCTCTTTTTGTGATTGTGTGTGCCTTCTATCTCTGCCAGACAATCTCTTCCCTTTTTTTTTAAACATTTTTTATTATTATTTCTGTTCATACAAACTTGGTAGGTATACCAGTTTCCTCCCTCCCTCTTCCTCCCCCCGACCTCCCTGCTCCCCCTCCCCTCACTCCTCCCTCCCCATCCCCCAGTGCCTCCCCCCCAAACCCATAGAATCCTTAATGTGCATGCCAGACTCTCCTCTGGGCCCTCCTCTCCGATGTCGCACAAGGACCCAGTGGCCTTTCCCTGAACGCTTTCCTGTGTTCTCCTTAAGCATAGGAACACTACTGAGGCTGTCAATCCCTTGCCTCCAAGGATTTTGGTGCCTTTAACAGATGCTAGACTTTGTGAGGTCAATAGTGTGTTGGACATTGCATGGGCATGCAAAGTCCAATTATGATTGCTTCGGCCCTAACTTGTGTGGAGTATCTTGCATATCATTACTCCTTCCATCCTTGTGCTCTTACAATCTTACCGCCCCCTCTTCCGCAAATTTCCCTGAGCTTCAGGATGGGGAGAGATTAGGCTGGCCTAGTTCTAGGTGGTTGATATAGAGTCTCTGAAGTTCTGGATTGTGGTTTGTTGATTTTCTTTTGCAGTTTTGCTGCTCCTGCAATGCCCTTCACTCCATCCTGGTGGGCACTGTATGTCACCCCCTGGCCAGAGACAAAAAGTTGTTAAACTGGAGTCTTGTTATAAGAGGACATTCAAAGGTAGATGTAATAAAGGTGTTCTTCCCTTTTTTGTGGATTAGGAGCTCTCCTATCTTTTCTTAGGCCTCCTTTTTGTTTTTTCAAAAAAAAAAAAAAAAAAAAAACTACCTAGGATATCACCTCCCCCTAGGTTCCTGCTTCCGGAACTACAGATATCAAGTAATTTGCCTTAAGTCTTTTGTTTCCTAAATACATACCAAGCCTGCTTTTAACTTTAAATTAAAATTCTAACTAGGAATTTTATGTCCAACCATACACAGTAAACAGGCTTGTTATCCAGAATATAAACAGTAATTGTAAAGAAATTAGAGAATAATTTCAAGAGTCCTAAAACATAGATAGATAGAATTCCCTAAAAATATGACTCTTGTGAAATTAATTCAGAAATTCTACATATATGAGACTATGCCATCTGTTCACTAAAATTAGTATACAACTATTTCTTATAAAACACATAGTTATAAAGAATAAAAATATGATTCCTAAAATTAACACACAACTATTTCACATGAGTTAATGCAAAGTGTAAATAAATAAAATAAATTCTAATATAGTTCTTACCATTATAACCTAATATAGGCTAACTTACAGATAACAGCCAGAATCTAATATCCTCAAAAAGAAAAAAGTAATGTATATGTATATGACACCACAGTCTCACCACTAACATCTATGGCTTACGGTCACATGACAGCCTCAACAGTGTCATCACAGCCTCGCTTTGGCATCACAGCCTCACCATTAACATCCAGCCTCACTGTGACTTTTCAGCTTCATCATTGACATCACCCTCATGTCTATCACAGCCTTATTGTGACATCTCAGCCATACCATGCCATCAAAACATCAGTGACATAAAGCTTCACCTATGACATCATGCCTTCACTGTGATATCACAACCTCAGTTTGACACAATAAACTCACTATGACATTAGAGCCTCAGCAGTGGCAATACTGTCTTACCAGTGACATAGTATCCCTGTGAAAGCACAGTCACTACTGGCATCACAGACTCATTGTAACCTCACAGTCTAACCGGTTATATCATAGACTCACCTGTTACATCATAGCCTCATGGTGAAAGCAGCCTTGCCACTGTCATCAAACCTTCCAAAGTGACCTCACAGCCTCACTGTGACATCACAACCTCTCTGTGATGTCACAGACTCATAGTGACATCACAGCTTCACAGTGATATCACACCCTCACTATGGCATTATAGTGTCATTTCTGTCAACACTGCCTCATTGTGACTTCACAGCCTCATCACTGACATCACAACCTCATTGTGACATAAAGGCTAAACTGAAATCATAACATCAGTGACACCTCCAACATCCTGCCTAGTCTCTTAATGATACCATATCCTCATCACTGACATCTCAGACTCATGGTCACCTGAAAGCCTCAACAGTAACACCACAGCCTTGCTGTGGCATCACAGCCTTCCCAGGCTTACTGGATATCTCAGCCTCATCACTGACATCAGCCTCCCTTCTGACATCACACCTAACCACTGAAATCTCAACCGAACTCTGATGTCATATTCTATCACCCCTGACTTCACAAACTCAATGTGACATCACAGCCACACTGTGCCAGCACAGCCTCATTGTGACATCAGAGCCTCACCTCTATATGACAGGCTCACTGTGAAACTTCAGCCTCACCAGTGACACCACAGCCTCATAGTGATATCATAACCTTACTATGGCATCACAGCCTCACCAGTTATATGACAGTCTTACTGTGAAATCGCAGCATCACCACTGATATCATAGCCTTACTGTGGCATCAGTCTTGCCACTGATATCACCATCTCACTGTGAACTCACAGCCTTCACCGTGACATCAACAACTCCCTCTTAAATCATTGGCTCATGGTGAAAACACAGTGACATCAAACCCTCACCATGACATCAGCGCCTAACTTCACAGCCTGCACACTGACACCACAAGTCTCATATGTTATATCATAGGCTCATTGTGCCATCGGTCTTACCATTGACATCACAGCCTCACTGTGACAGCACAACCTCACCTATGACATCAGTCTCACCACATTACTCAGAACACTAACATCATTGTCATACCAGTGACTACTCCGCCTTTGACATCACAACCTCACCAGTATAACTGTCTTGTAATAGGTTCACGACTGACATCATAGCCTCACCAATGACATCATAGACTCACTATGACATCTTTTTCAGCAATGACATTCCAGCCTTATTGCAACATCACACCTTCACCAGTGACATCACAGTCTCATTGTGACATCAGCCTCACCATTAACATCACAGACGCATTATGCTATCAAAACCTTTCCAGTGACATCATAACATCACTGTGTTATCAGAGGCTCACTGTGCCATCATAGCCACACTGTGTCCTCATAGCCTCATTGTGACATTAAAACATGATAGTGATATTACAGCCTCACTGTGATATCCCAAACTCACTCTGACATCAGCCTTGCCACTGACATATTAGCCTCATGTTGACATCACATACACACCTCGGACATAACCTCACTGTGACATCATCACAGCCTCAATGTGAAATCACAGCATCACCACTGACATTGTAGCTTCACTGTGACATCACCTTGCCACTGACTTCCCAGTCTCATTGTGACCTCACAGCCTCCACTGTGACATCACCAACTCCCTGTGACATCACAAGCTCAACGTGACACCACAGCAACACAGTAACATCAAAGCCTCACCATGGCATCACAGCCTCATCAGGGACATGCCAGCCTCACTGTGACATCATACCCTCATCACTCACATCAGCCTCATTCTGATATCACAGTCTAACTACTGAAATCATATCCTCACCGTGATGTCATTGTCTCACTCCACTGACCTCAGAGCCTCACTGTGATATCACAGCATCACTGGTGACAACACAGCCTCACTGTGACATTACAACTTCTACAGTGGCATTATAACCTTACAATGAGATCACAACCTCATTATGACATCACAGAATACCATGCCATCAAAGCATCACTGTGACATAAAGCTTCATCCCTGACACCATTGCCTCACTCTGACATCGTAGCCTCAGTTTGACAAAATAAACTCACTGTGACATTAGAGCCTCACCAGTGACAATGTAGCTTCACAAATGACATAGTTTCTGACTCCTTCTTCCTCCCGCGCCGCCTTTGTCTGCCTGACCGCGCCGCCCGCTCCCTGCTCCACCAGGCCCCCAGGTGAGTCCACCCCCAGCCTCACCCAGGTCTCCCTGTGTCCTGCGGCACCCAGGCTGCCTCAAGCCTTGGCCTGGGCCACGCCCCGGGACCCCTTCTCCCTCCCGCGCTGCCTTTGTCTGCCCGAACGCGCCGCCAGCTCCCCACTCTGCCAGGGACCCAGGTGAGTCCCTGCCCTGCCCCGCCCAGGTCACCCCATGTACGGTTTTGGCCTGGGCCACACCCCAGACCCCAGGCCCCAGGCCCCAGGCCCCTTTCTCCCTCCCTCCTGCCTGTTGCCCAACTGGACAGGACATGCTCGCTTTCCTCCATCCCTGGAACTTGGATGGGACACTAAGCCAAGTCCCAGGTCCAGGGTGAAGAATTCTGCCATCAACATCAGCCCCTCTGCCTCTCTGGCCCACCAGGGATCCATGCATGTGGTCTACAGAAGACACACTGCTACTCAGAATTCAATAGAGTCCAAAGAAAACTCAAGCAAAGTTCTAAGGGTCAAAGGCCATACATCTGTAAACCTCTACAATCATCCTATCACATGGAGAGATACTTCACATCCAGCCCAAAGATAAGCAAACCTCCTTTTCTTTTACCTTACTGTTCCTTTCTAATATTAATCACTATAGATTAACTTTTCTATAAAGCCACCCCAAAAACACAACTCCAGGGATCATACCACTCACCCTCACATATCACCAAGATACTTACTACATCGTAAAAGTGCACTATCATACTAATATTCACTCCTTGTCTACTTAACCTGACTTAATTGATGTACTAACAACCTAACAGCCTCAACTAGGAAATAACAATAATAAAAGACAAACATACCCAACCCCAAGGCAAGCACTAGTAATAACTGCCCAAATGTAGGAATACCAACTAAATCAGTAAAAAACACACAAAAACTGAAAAGATCTAGAAGACAAAACAACAATGCACAAGTCAAAGTGCAGATCCATGAGAAAAAAAACCCAAGAAGACCAATCTCCCACTGAAAGAATTAACCCCTTAATGATGGATTCCAACCAGAACAAATTCACAGAAAACAGCCAAGAAAGCCAGACCCAAGACAACGACTATCAAAGTATGATCATTACCACGATTAATATTAAGAAAGATGAAATCCAAGAGGAGTTAAACAACAGAATCAACCACTTTGAACAGGAACACAACAGGCATTTGGAGGAGTTGAGAAACACAGTTCAAGAAACAAAAATAGGCATAGAGCAGTTAAAACAGACTCAAGCAGAGTTTAAAACTGAACTAACAGACAAGCTATCTTCAACCCAAAGCTCAACAGAGAGTCTTATCAGCAGAACTAACGAAGCAGAAAATAGAATTTCAGATCTTGAAGACAAAATGGGAGAATTAACCAGCTCAATGGAAGAGATTGTTAAAGCCAAAAAGATACTTGAGAGGAACATTCAAGAGACATGGGACATCCTGAAGAAGCCTAACATGTGCATTCATGGAATACCAGAACAAGAATCTCAAAATACCACACCTGAGGAAATTTTTCAAATTATCATAAATGAAAACTTCCGTCAACTGAAGAATGAGAGGCCCATCCAAATACAAGAGGCATTTCGCACTCCAAACAGATATGACCAAAATAGAAAATCACCATGGCAAATAATATTCAAAACACTCCACATTCAAGACAAAGAAAAGGTGCTGAGAGCTTCAAGAGAAAAAAAGCAAGTCACTTTTAAAGGTAAACCTATTAAAATAACAAATGACTTCTCAATGGAAACAGTAAAAGCAAGAAGATCTTGGAGAGACATACTTCAAGTATTAAATGAGCAAAAATGCCAACCCAGAGTGATATACCCGGCAAAACTATCTGTCATGATCGAGGGAGAAAGAAAAATTTTCCAGCACAAAGACACCTTGAAGGGATACATGTCTACCAAAACAGGCCTTCAAAAAATCCTAGAAATGATACGCAAACTTGAAGAAAAGAACAAGTGTATCCAGGAGGACAGAAGGGAAGTATAATACCACAAAAATATAAATGTAAAACAATAAGCTTACAAAATTCACTAAACATAAAAAATGTCCAGAATTAAAAAGAATTTCTCCATTATAACATTAAATGTCAATGGGCTTAACTTACCGATTAAGAGACACAGATTACAAACTTGGATTAAAAATCACAACCCAGCAATCTGCTGCCTTCAGGAAACTCATCTCACCACAAAAGATAAGCACATCCTAAAAATAAAAGTCTGATCAAAAATTCTGCAAGCTAATGGAACTAGGAAACAGGCAGGGGTAGCCATTATGCTGTCAGACAACGTGGACTTCAAACCCAAAAAAATCGTAAGAGACACAGATGGATACTACATTTTAGTCACAGGTACAATTCACCAAGAAGACTACACAATACTAAACATATATGCACCCAATACGGGCCCCTCCACATTCATTAAGAAAATCCTACAGTGCCTAAAGGGAGAAATGAACCCCCAAACGATGATTCTTGGGGATTTCAACACCGCCCTCTCAACATGGATCAACAGGTCAAAAGCTTAACAGGGACACTTTGGAACTTAATCAAACCCTTAAAGAAATGGGCCTTAGAGATCTCTATTGAACTTTTCATCCACATAACAAAGAATACACATTTTTCTCAGCAGCACATGGAACTTTCTCCAAAATAGATCACATATTGGGCCACAAAATGAATCTCCACATATATAGGAAAGTTGAAATTCTAGCCTGTGCCCTATGAGACCACCACGGTGTAAGGCTGGTCATTCACAACACAACAAAAGACAGAAAATACACTAACTCCTGGAAACTTAACACTATGATGCTGAATGAGAACTGGATTCAGGAAGAAATTAAAAAGGAAATTCAAGATTTCCTGAAAGTGAACGATAATGAAAATACAACTTACCAAAATCTCTGGGACACAATGAAAGCTGTCCTAAGAGGTAAGCTCATAGCTCCTAATGCCTACATCAAAAAAAAAATGGAAACATCAGAAATAAACAACTTAACAATGCAGCTTAAAGCTTTAGAAAAAGTAGAGCAATCTGATCCCAAAAGCAGTAGAAGAGAGGAGATTAGCAAAATAAGGGGAGAAATATCTGAAATCGAGATTAGGAAAACGATAGAGAAAATTAAACAGTCAAAAAGCTGGTTCTTCTAAGCCAGCCTAATCCCCCCCCATCCTGAAGCTCAGGGATATCTGCGGAAGAGGGGGCGGTAAGACTGTAAGAGCAAAAGGATGGGGGGAGCAATGATTTGAAGAGTCTCCACACTAGATAGGACTGAAGCAATCATAATAGGACTTTGCATGCCCTGCACCATGTCCGTCACACCATTGACCTCACAAAGTCTAACATCGGCTAAAAGCACCAAGATCCTTGGAGGCAAGGGATTGATGGCCACAGTAGTGTTCCTATGCTTAAGGGGAACACGAGAAAGGGTTCAGGGAAATGCCACTGGGTCCTTTTACGTCATCAGAAAGGAGGATCAAGAGGAGAGTTAGGCATACGCAATAAAGGACTCTTTGGGAATTGCGGGGGGAGGTACTGGGAGATGGGGAGGGAGGGAGGGGGAGCAGGGGGTTCGGGGGGAGGAGGAGGGGGGAGGGAACTGGTCTACCTATTAAGTTTGTATGAGCGGAAATAATAATAAAAATGTTATAAAAAAAAAGAAATAAACACTTCGCCATAACCAAAAAAAAAAAAAAAAAAAAAAGCTGGTTCTTTGAAAAAATCAATAAGATTGATACACCCCTAGCTAAATTAACCAAAAGAAAGAGAGAGAAAACCCAAATTCATAAAATTAGAAATGAACATGGAGTTATTATTACTGATACTCAAGAAATCCAGAGAATTATAACATCATATTTCAAAAATACTCTGTGTATTGTACTCTGTGAAATATGACAACACAAAAGACATGGATGAATTCCTAAGTAAACACAATTTACCTAAATTGAATCAGGAAGTTGTGAATTATTTAGATAGTCCTATAACATATAAGGAAATTGAGGAAGTAATCTCGAATCTTCCCACCAAAAAAATGTCCTGGACCAGATGGATTCAGCACTGAGTTCTACCAGACATTTAAGGAGTTAATAACACCAATACTACCTAAACTGTTCCAACAAATAACAAAGGAAGAAACCTTACCAAATTCCTTCTATAAAGCTAATATTGTTTTAATCCCAAAACCTAATAAAGATACACTTAAAAAAGAAAACTGTAGGGTGATATCTCTGATGAACACAGATGCAAATATTCTCAACAAAGTCTTAGCAAATCGGATTCAAAAACACATTAAAAAGATCATTCACGGGGACCAAGTAGGCTTTATCTCTGGCACACAAGGCTGGTTCAACATATGCAAATCAATAAATGTAATTCATCACATAAACCAGTCCAAAGCCCAAGACCACAAGATACTCTCCATAGATACAGAAAAAGCTTTTGACAAGATCCAACAGCCTTGCATGATCAAAACGCTACAGACAGTAGGAATGGAAGGAACCTTTATCAATATAATAAAAGCAGTATACAACAAGCCTACAGCAAGGATTATACTCAATGGGGAAAAACTGGAAGCATTCCCACTTCGATCAGGAACTAGACAAGGCTGTCCACTCTCACCACTTCTATTCAGTATTGTACTTGAAGTGTTAGCTGAAGCCATAAGACAAGAAAGGGACATAAAAGGGATTAGAATCGGCAAGGAAGAAGTCAAGCTCTCCCTTTTGCAGATGACTTGATCTTATACATGAGTGATCCCAAAAAACCCACTAGAAAGTTCCTGGAACTAATTGAGAAGTTCAGCTGGGTAGCAGGATACAAAAATAAATGTACAAAAATCAGTGGCTTTCCTATATTCCCAGAATGAAAGAAGTGAAAAAGCCCTGAGAGACTCAATTTCATTTACTATAGCCCCTGAAAAAATGAAATACCTTGGTATAAACCTAACCAAGGAGGTAAAAGACCTTTAAATGAAAACTTTACAACGCTAAAGAAAGAAATTGCAGAAGACACCAGAAGATGGAAAAACCTCCCATGTTCCTGGATTGGTAGAATCAACATCATAAAAATGACCATCCTACCAAAGGCAATATACAAATTCAATGCTATACCAATCAAAATCCCAAAGCAATTCTTTAAAGAAGTTGACCAAACAATCTCAAAATCCATATGGAAGCACAAAAGACCCAGGATAGCAAAGACAATCCTGAGTAACAAAAACACTGCTGGAGGTATCACCATACCAAATCTTAGTCTATACTACAAATCCATAGTTGTAAAAACAGCCTGGTACTGGCTCCAAAATGACACACAGATCAATGGATAAGCCTTGAAGACCCTGATATAAGCCCACAAAACTACAGCTATTTGGTCTTTGACAAAGTGGCCCAAAAAATCCAATGGAAAAAGAACAGTATCTTCAACAAACGGTGCTGGCAAAACTGGATCTCCACATGTAGAAGATTAAAACTGGACCCATACTTGTCAACTTGTACAAGACTTAATTCCAAATGGATCAAGGACCTTGATTTAAGGGCAGAGTCTATAAAAATCATAGTTGAATGGGTAGGGAATTCCCTAGAGCTGATTGGGCTTGGCCAACATTTCCTAAACAGACATCCAATGGCACAGTCACTGCTACCAACTCCCAACAGTTGGGATCTTGTGAAATTAAAGAGCTTTTGTTCAGATAAAGAGATTGTTACATGAGCTCAAAGGCAACCCATAGAATGGGAGAATATTTTCATGAACCACATATCTGATAGAGCTCTATTATCCAGAGTGCACAAAGAACTTAGAAAACTAAACTCCAAGGAAACTAATGGCCCAATTAAAAAATGGTCCCTGGAACTTAAAAGAAACTTTCTAGGGATGACATTAAAATGTCTAACAAATATCTTTAAAAATGCTCCAGTTCTTTAGCCATCAGAGAAATGAAAATCAAAACTTCCCTGAGATATCATCTCACCCCGGTCAGGATGGCAAAAATCCACAATACAAACAACACCAAATGCTAGAGAGGATGTGGAGAGAGGGGAACTCTCCTACATTGCTGGTGGGAATGCAGGCTCATGCAGCCACTCTGGCGAGCCGTCTGGAGATTCTTAAAGAAATTAAAGATTGAAATGCCATATGACCCTGCGATTTCACTTTTGGGAATAACCCCCCATGTAGCAGAGGTCCACCTTGATAGCACAAGTGTGACCATGTTCATAGCAGCACTGTTTACAATAGCAAAGTCATGGAATCAACCCAAATGTCCAACAGTTGACGAGTGGATAAGGAAACTGTGGTACATCTATACAATGGAGTACTACTCAGCCATAAAAAATGATGAAGTACTGGAATTTGCCAGGAAATGGATGTCATTAGAGACAATTATATTGAGTGAAGTATCCCAGACCCAGAAAATTAAGCGCCGTATATACTCCCTAATAGGTGGCTCCTAGTACCAAACTCACCCATCCCACCTAGAGACACTAGATTATAAATCTCTGTAATACAGTAATTGCAAGGAGTATGAACAGCCGGGATGGGGTAGGAGGGCCACACTAGAAACAAAGAGAGAGGGGACCATGTAAGAGCAGAGAAAATAGGCCTCCATTAAGGACTGTGAGTAAGCAATGAGACATCTGGTTAAGTTCACAGACTTTTTGTTTCTGATCATCTACAACTGAGGGGGTGTGATCTCACCAGTAGGGGAGGGATTATAGTCTGGCAAATAATAAGTAACCATTTTGCAAATGGGTGATTGACCCCTCCCTCACTGTGATTTCCTACTTTTATTGCATCTACTTTTGAATATACTCTTATAACAAGACTCTAGTTTAACAGTTTTTTATCTCTGGACAGGGGGTGACATCCAATACCCATCAGGATGGAGTGAAGGGCATTGCAGGAACAGCAAAACGCAAAAGAAAATCAACAAACCACAATCCAGAACTTCAGAGACTCTATATCAACCACCTAGAACTAGGCCAGCCTAATGTCTCCCCACCCTGAAGCTCAGAGAAATTTGCGGAAGAGGGGGCGGTTTTAGTGTAAGAGCAAAAGGATAGGAGGAGCAATGATATGCAAGATACTCTATACAAGTTAGTGCTGAAGCAATCATAATTGGGCTTTGAATGCCCTGCGCAATGTCCAACACACTGTTGTCCCCCACAAAGTCTAGCATTTGCTAAAAGCACCAAGATCCTTGGAGGCAAGGGATTGACAGCCAAAATAGTATTCCTATGCTTAAGGGGAACACAGTAAAGGGTCCAGGGAAATGTCGCTGGGTCCTTGTATGTCATCAGAGAGGAGAACCCAGAGGACAGTCAGGAATGCACATTAAAGGATTCTCTGGGGATTGGGGTGGGGAGGCACTGGGGGTTGGGGAGGGAGGGGTGAGGGAAGTGCGAGCAGAGGGGTGGGGGGAGGAGGAGGGAAGGAGGGAGGGAGGGAACCGGTGTACCTATTAAGTTTGTATGAGAGGAGATAATAAAAAAAATGACATAGTTTCCTTCTGAAAGCTCAGTGATTACTGACATCACAGCCTCATTATGACATCACAGCCTCCCATGACATCACAGACATACTGTGCCAGCACAGCCTCACTGTGTCATCATAACCTTACCACTGATAGGACAGGCTCACTTTGATACTATAGCCTTACCAGTGACATCACAGCCTTTTGGTGACATCATAATCTCATTGTGGCATCACAGCCTCACCAGTTATATTACATCATCAATGTGACATCTAGCCCTCATCTCTCACATCAGTCTCACTTCTCAAATCACAGTATAACCACTGAACTCACAGCTGCACTGTGACATCACAGCTTCACTGAGACATCATAGCCATTCTGTGTCCTCAAAGCCTCACTGTGACATTACAACCTGACATTGATATCACAGCCTCACTGTGACATTACAACTCTCTGTGAAATCAGCCTTGCCACTGACATAATAGCTTCACGGTGACTTCACATACACACCTCTGACATAGTCTCAATGTGACAACACAGTATCACCACTGCCATCATAGCCTCACTGTGTCATCAGCTTTGCCACTTGCATCATTGTCTCATGGCGACCTCACAACCTCCACCATGACATCACCTACTCCCTCTGCCATCATAGGCTCACAGTGATACCACAGCCACATGGTGACATCAAAGCATCACTGCAACATCACAGCCTCACAGTCAACTCACAGCCTGCCCACTGACACCACATGCTCACCTGTAATATCATAGCCTCATCGTGACATCAGTCTTGTCACTGACATCACAGCCTATCAAAGACATCACAGTTTCCACAGTCATATCACCTCCCAGCTATGTGACAGCCCACAGTGACATACAACCTTATCGTGACATCATAGATTCACTGTGACATCACAGCCTCACCAGTGACAACACAGTCTCATGTGTGACATCAGCATCACCATTGACATTAATCAGAACACTAACGTAACTATCACACTGGTGTCAACACAGCTTTTGATATCATAACCTCACCAGTGTCACTGTCACATAAAAGGTTCACCACTGACATCCTAGCCTCTACCATTGACATCAAAGACTCACTATGACATCTTTCTCACCACTGACATTCCAGCCTTATTGTGACATCACACATTCACCAGTGACATCACAGCCTATTGTGACATCAGCCTCACCCCTAACATCACAGACTCTCTGTGCCATCAAAACCTCTCCAGTGACATCACGGCCTCACAACTGGTGTCCTACCTAGCCTTACTATGACACCACAGCCTTACCACAGATAGCACAGGCTCACAGTGACATGACAGCCTCAGCATTGCCATAATAGACTTTGACATCCTAAACAGTGACACCACAGCCTCACATGTTACCTCATTGTGACATCAAACTTCCCACAGATATCACAGCCTCGTCATGACCTCATAGACTCTCTGTGACCTCATAATGTAACCTGTTACATCTGTTATATAATAGCCTCATTGTGAAATCAGCCTTGCCACTGACATCACATTTTCACAGTGACTTCACAGCCTCACTGTCACATCACAACGTCTCAGTGATGTCACAGACTCATAGTGATTTCAAAGTTTCACAACCATATCACATCCTCACTATGGCATTACAGCCTCATTTCTGACATCACAGCTTCATTGTGACATCTCATCTCATCACTGACATCGGCCTCATTTCTGACATCAGTCTTACCACTGAAATCTCAGCTGAACTGTGATGTCATATTCTAACACCACTGACATTACAACCTCAATGCGATATCACAACCTCAGTGTGACATCACAGACACACAGTGGCAACACAGCCTCACTGTGACATCACAGCCTCACTACCATAGGATAGGCCCACAGTGATACTCCAGCCTCATCTGACACCACAGCCTCATGTTGACATCATAACTTCACTATGGCATCACAGCCTCACCAGTTATATCACATCTTCAATAAGACATCTCAGCTCAGGTGGGGCTGTGGCATCACTGTTTATTATGTCAAAAGTTATGATGTAACTGCTGAGGCTGTCACGTCACTGTTAGCCTCTTCTATCTGTGGTGAGGTTGTGTTGTCATAGTAAGGTTAGGTATGATACCAGTGGTGATGGCTATGATATCTCCATGAGGTTGTTATGTCACAGTGAGGCTGTGATGTAACAGTAAGGCTGTGATGTCACAGTGCAGCTGTGAGGTCAGTGGTTAGGCTGTGATTTCAGAAGTGAGACTAATGTGAGAGATGAGTCTGAGATGTTGCATTGATTATGTGAGGCTCTGAAGCCACACTGAGGTTTTGATGTCACCATGAGGCTGTGGTGTCACTGATGAGGCTGTAATATCATGGTGAGCCTGTCCTATCAGTGGCAAGGCTGTGATGTCACAGTGAGATTGTGAAGTCAGTAGTGACTGTGCTTTCACAGGGAGACTATGTTATTGGTGAGGGTGTATTTTCAATGATAAGGCTCTAATATCACAGTGAGTTTATTTTGTTAAACTGAGGCTGCGATGTAACAGTGAGGCTATGATGTCAGAGGTGAAGCTTTATGTCAAGTGATGCTTTGATGGTATGGTATGGTATGGCTGTGATGTCACAAAGCGGCTGTTATGTCACTGTAATCAGCTCTGATATCACACCCTCACTGTGATATCACCACCTCACGATAACATCACTGCCTTGGAGTGATGTCACAGCCTCTCTGTTATCATAGACTCAGTGCAACTGTACAGCCTCACCACTGATGTCTTAACCTCACTGTGAAATTCAAGCATCACCCCAGACCTCAGAGCCTCACTGACGTCTCATAGAATCAGCCCTGAAATCTGAGCCTTACTGTGACATCACAGCCTCACACCAGCCCATTGACACCACAGGCTCACCTGATACATCCTAGCCTCATTGTGACATCAGTCTTGCCACTGACCTCACAGCCTCATGGTGACATTAACCCTTCCAGAGTGATACCTCCTCAAGATGACATGGCATCCCACAGTGACATACAATCTTCACAGGGACATCACAGCCTCAGTGTAACTGCACAGCATCACCTGTGACTTCATCATTGCCACTGACATTAAGCAGAACTCTGGCTTCATTGCCACACAGTGACAACACAGCCTTTGGCATCACAGCCTCACCAGTGTCACTGTCATGTAATAGGTTCGCCACTGACATCATAGCCTCATCAGTGATATCATAGACTCACTATGACATCTTTCTCACCACTGACATTCCAGCCTCATTGAGACATCACTCATTCACCAGTGACATCACAGCCTTATTGGATTATCACCCTCACCACTAACATCACAGCCTCACCTCTGAGATTATAGCCTCACTATGACATCACAGGCTCACCTCTGAAACCATTACCCAACTGTGACATCACAGCTTTGACTCTGATGATATAGTCTCACTGTTCTATCACAGCCTCACTATGACATCACAGGCTCACTCTGAAAACAAAGCCTCATTGTGAAATCACACCATCATCATTGACACATTACCTAGACTCACTATGTCACCACAGACACACCATTGACCTCACAGGCTCACAGAAATGTGACAACCTCCTTGTGACACCACAGTGTCACTATTGACATCACAACATCACTGTGACATTACAATTTTTCCAGTGACATCCCAACCTCATAGTGACATTACAGACTCATTGTGATATCACAGCCATACTATGCCATCAAAGCAACACAGTGACATAAAGCTTCACCTCTGACATCATAGTTTCACTGTGATATCAAGTTTGACACAATAAATTCACTGTGACATTAGAGCATCACCAGTGTCAATACAGCCTCATAAATGACATAGTCTCCCTGTGAAAGCAAAGTCCCTACTGACATCACAACCTCATTGTGACTTCACAACCTCACTGTGACATCACTGCCACACTCTGCCAGCACAGCTTGGCTGTGACATCACTGCTTCACTGTTACATCAGAGCCTCATGGTGACATCACATCCTACCTAGCCTTACCATGACAACACAGCCTCACCACAGTTAGCACACACTCACAGTGATGTGACAGCCTCAGCAGTGACATCATAACTTTTGACAACATAAACAGTGACACCACAGCTTCATATGTTATATCACTGCCTCATTGTGACTTAATCTTACCACAGATATCACAGCCTCACATTGACCTCACAGATTCACTGTGACCTCACAGTCTAACCTGTTACACAGTAGACTCACCTGATATATCATTGCTTCATGGTGCAATCAACCTTGCCACAGACAACACAGTGATCCCACAGCCTAATAGTGTCATCATGGCTTCATAGTGATATCTCAGCTTCACTTGGCATTATAGCCTCGTTTCTGCCATCACAGCCTCACTGTGTCATCAGCCTTGCCACTCACATCATAGTCTCACTGTGACCTCCACCGTGGCATCACCAAATCCCTGTGACATCATGGTCTTATGCTGACACCACAGCCACACTGTTATATCAAAGCCTTATGGTGGCATCACACCCTCTCTATGATATCACAGCCTCATAGTGACATCACAGCTTCACAATTATATCATAGCCTCACTGTGACATTATAGCCTCATTTCTGACATCACAACCTCACTGTGACATGACAGTTTCCAGAGTGTTATCACATCACAGTGACGTGACAGCCCACAGTGACATACAACCCTCACAGTAACATCAAGGCCTCAGTGTGACATCACAGTCTCACCAGTGACAGCACAGCCTAACCTGTGACATCAGCATCATCATTGACATTAGTCAGAACACTAACATCACTGCCAAATAAGTGACAACACAGCCTTTCTCATCACAGCCTCACCAGTGTCACTGTCACATAATAGGTTCACCACAGACATCATTGCCTCACCAGTGACATCATATACTCAATATGACATCACAGCCTCATGTTGACCTCACAGCATCACTGTGATATAACAGACTCTACCCTGGTATAATACCTAGCTTTACCATGACACCACAGCCTCACCATAGATAGCACAGTCTCACAGTGATGTGACAGCCTCAGCAGTGACATCATAAACAGTGACAGCACAGCCTCACATGTTACATCACTGCCTAATTGTGACATCGATCTTCCCACAGATATCACAACCTCACAGTGACCACATACCCTCATTGTGACCTCTCAGTCTAACCTGTTACATAATAGACTCACCTGTTGCATCATAGCTTCATGGTGAAATCAGCTTAGTCACTGAAATCACACCTTCCAGTGTGACCTCACAGCCTCACTGTGACATCACAAACTTTCTGTGATGTTGCAGCCTCATAGTGACATCACAGCATCACAGTAGTTCACAACCTCACTGTGGCACTATAACCTCATTTTTGCCATCATATCCTTACTGTGACATCACATCCTCACTTCTTACATCACAGCCTCACTGTGACATAACACCCTGACCTCTGAAAATATAGCATCAGTGACACCATGGACAGCCTGCCTAGCCTTGCTATGACACCACAGCCTTATCACTGACATCTCAGTCTCATGGTTACATGACATCCTCAACAGTGACACCACAACCTCGTTGTGGCATCACAGCATCACCAGTAACATCCTAGCCTCACTGTGACATCTCAGACTCATCACTGACATCAGCCTCACTTCTGACATCACAGACTAACTACTGAAGTCACAGACATACTGTGACATCACAGCATCACAACTGGTATCCTACCTGTCCTTACCATGAGAACACAGCCTCACCACAGAGAGCACAGGCTCATAGTGACGTGACAACCTCAGCAGTGACAGCCTCTGACATCACAAACAGTGACACCACAGCCTCACATGTTTCATCACTGCCTCATTGTGACATCAATCTTCCCACAGATATTACAGCCTCACAATGACCTCACATCCTCACTGTGACCTCAAAATATAACCTGTTACATCATAGACTCACATGTTACATCATAGCGTCATGATGACATCACCCTTGCCACTGACATGTCATCTTCCACACTGAACTTACAGCCTCATTGTGACATCACAACCTCTCTGTGATGTCACAGCCTCATAGTAACATCACAGATTCACAGTGATTTGACAACCTCACTGTGGCGTTATAGCTTCACCTCTGACATCACAGCCTCACTGTGACATTACAGGCTAACCTCTGAAATCACAGCATTGGTAACACCAAGGCCATCCTGCATATCCTGGATATAACACCACAGCCTCATCAATGACATCTCTGACTCACGGTCACATAACAGCCTCAACAGTGACACCACAGCTTCGCTGTGGCATTGCAGCCTCATCAGTATCATCCCAGCTTCACTGTGACATTTCAGCATCATCACTGACACGGTTCCAAGTTATCTCATTATGACACCACAACCACACCATGGACTTCACAGGCATCAGTCTTGCCATTGACATCATAGCCTCACTGTGACATCACAGCTTCCAGAGTGATATCACCTCATGGTGACATGACAGCTCACAATGACATACAACCCTGACAGTGACATCATAGCCTCACAGTGACATCACAGCCTCACTGCGACATAACAGGCTAACCTATGAAATCATAGCATCAATGATCCCATGGACATCCTTCCTAGACTCGCTATGACATGTCAACCTCATCACTGACATATGGCATCATATGATAGCCTCACCAGTAACATCCCAGTCTCACTATGACATTTCTGCCTCATCACTGACATCTGCCTCACTTCTGACATCACAGCCAAACCACTGAAATCACAGCCAAACTGTGATGTCATAGTTTATCACCACTGATATCAGCCTCACTGTGGTACCACAAGTTCACAGTAACATCATCACCTCACAGTGACATGACAGTATCTCCTCTGACATCACAGCCTCAGTGTGACTGCACAGCCTCTCCACTGAGGCCATAATCTCACTGTGACATCAAACAATCACCCTGACATCACAGCTTCACTGACATCTCATAAATCAGCCCTTGCATCAGTCTCATTGCAACATCTCAGCTTCACAGTGACCTCACAGCCTGCCCACTATAACACAAACTCACTTCTTACATCATAGATCCATTGTGACCTCAGTCTTGCCACTGACTTCACAGCCTCACTGTAACATTACAACCTCACCAGTGACATTACAACTTCACCTGTGACATCAGGGATGCCACTGATATTAGTCAGAACACTGACATAACTGTCACACCAGTGAAAATACAATCTCACTATGACATGATGATGTTACTGGAGACTACACAGATTCACTGTGGCATCACAGCCTCACATCTGGGGTTATAGCCTCACTGTGATATCAAAGCCTCATGGTGGCATCACAGCCTCATCGTGGCATCAAAACCTCACCAGTTACATGCCAGCCTCATTGTGACATCATACCCTCATCACTCACATAAGACTCATTTTCTCTCCCTTGACATAGTGGCCTCACTGTGATAATCATGTTGTCTTTGTTGACAACACAGCCTCACTGTAACGGTATAGCTTCACTGTTTCATCACAGGCTTACTATGAAATAACAGGCTCACCTTTGAAATCATAGCCTCAATGCAACATCATGCACTCATCACTGACATCCTACCTAGCCTCACTAAGACAACACAACCTCACCACTGACCTCACAGGCTCACTGAAGCATTACAGCCTACCTGTCGCACCAAAGTTTTGCTACTGACATCAGAACCTGACAGTGACATCATAACTTCCCCAGTGACATCACAACCTGACAGTGACATCACAGTGTCTTTCTGATCACCTCCTCTTTCTGACATCACAGCCTCATTTTGACATCATCACAGCTATACCGTGCCTTCAAAGCATCACCGTGACATAAAGCTTCACCTCTCACATCATAGCCATATGGTGATATCACAGCCTCAGTTTGACACAACAAACTCACTGTGACATTAAAGCCTCACCAGTGACAATACAGCCACACCAATGACACAGTTTTCCTGTGAAAGCACAGTCACTACTTACATCACAACCTCACTGTGACATCACAACTTCACTGTGACATCAAAACAACACTGTGCCAACACAGGCTCACGTTAACAACACAGCCTCACCATTGATATGGTAGGCTCACACTGATATCACAGCCTCTCCTCTTTCATCAAAGCCTCAGTGTGACTGCACAGCCCCACCACTGACATCCTAACCTCACTGTGAAATCCGCCATCACTCCAAATGTCACAGGGCCACTAAAATCTCTTAGAATCAGCTCTGAAATCAGTGCCTCACTGCGACATCACACCTTCACAGTGTCCTCACAGCCCAACAAGTGACACCACAGGTTCATCTGATACATCATAGCCTCATTATGACATCACTCTTGCTACTGACATCACAGCCTCACTGCGACATCAACTCACAGAGACATGACAACACACAGTGACATCACAACCTCACTGTGACATCACTGCCTCATCAGTGACAGAACATCCTCACCTGTTACATCAGCATCACCACGGATATTAGTCAGAACACTGACATCACTGCCACACCAATGACAGCACAGCCTTTGACATTACAGCCTCACCATTGTGACTGTCATGTAATAACGTTCACCACTGACATCATAACCTCACCAGTGACATCGTAGGCTCTATATAACATGGTTCTCACCACTGACATATCAGCCTTATTGTGATATTACCCCTTCACCAGTGATATAACAAACTCATTGTGAGATAAGCCTCACCACTAACATCACAGCCTCACTGTGCCATCAAAACCTCACTGTGACATCACAACCATGCTGTGCCAGCACAGCCTCCTGATGACAACACAGTCTCACCAGTGATATAACAGGCTTACACTGACAT
The DNA here is from genome assembly GCA_023101885.1 of Typhlomys cinereus. Classification (NCBI taxonomy): domain Eukaryota; kingdom Metazoa; phylum Chordata; class Mammalia; order Rodentia; family Platacanthomyidae; genus Typhlomys; species Typhlomys cinereus. Next base: position 7,840,331 of record JALPQD010000051.1, read on the forward strand.
CACAGCCTCTCTTTTTTCATCACAGCCTTGGTGTGACTGCACAGCCCCACTACTGACATCCTAACCTCACCGTGAAATCCAAGCATCACCTCTGACATCTCATAGAATCAGCCCTGACATCAGAGTCTCACTGCGACATCACACCCCACAGTGACCTCACAGCCTGCCCACTGACACAACAGGCCCAGCTGATACATCATAGCCTCATTATGACATCAGTCTTGCCACTGACATCACAGTCTCACTGTGAAATCACAACCTCACTGTGACATCATGCTTCAGAGGGACATCACATCCTCAGTGTGACATCATGGCCACACCAGTGACAGCAGAGCCTTGCCTGTAATATCATTATCACCACTGACCTTAGTCATAACACTGACATCACTGTTACAGCAGCCTTTGACATCACAGCCTCACCAGAGTTACTGGTAAAAGGTTTACCACTGACATCATAGTGGTGATGTGTTATGCCTTAAGATGTTTATGTGTTCCTAACCTTAAGAGCACAATGATGAACAACAGGGAAAGGGGAAGAGGAAGGGGACACCTGTTCAACTTCAGGTGCTGTAAGCACAAGAACACAAAATCAAAGGGGCCACCCACGGAACTTTACCAGAGTGGGTGTCTCATCTATACTAAAGGTGGCACCACTTCATGTTGGAACTCCAGAGTGTCCTTCATTATGGGAATTAACCAGACAAATCACTCTACAAACTAAGAATGGCCATGCACCACCACCCACGGAGTTGAGAAAAAGCTATCAATCTGTCAATCCTGACCCGGGGGGCATATGGCCCAGGGGAGTAATGAACCCCTGAAGTTCTTCACTTAGCACAGGATGCTTAGATCCAAAATATCTCTGCATATATCCTGCACTAGGTCTCTCCTTGGATGTTGGTTACCCTTTTAAGAGTTGTTTTCACTTTCACCTTGGTTCTAGTCGTTGCATTTTATTTTCTGCACTCTTTCGCCTTGTCCGTTCACCTCCTAGTTATCTCCACTCCATTAGGGAACTTTTCCTCTCCATAATCGGTAATTTACTGCCCCATCAGAAGATTTTTGGGAGGAATCTTTAATCTTAGCTCCTTGGATTTCCCCAGAAAATGTCTGAGACCCACAGATTTGGATTGGAGTGTTCTTCCTGGCCCATAAGAGGGAAGTCCAGGAAGGCCATATGTCTCCCGCCTGCTTTGTTCCTATCCTCCTCTGCACCATAGCAAGCCTTAAAGGATCCTCCACTGAGGAAGTGACTAATTGCTTTCCAAACCTTATCAAGCAACAGGAAAGGATAAATTCACAGAGAGAAGAGATAGAAAGACAATAGAAAATGTTAACCAAGTGGAAACCTCCTGCCTTGGGTTGGGCCCCTAGCCAGGAGGAGCATGGAGCAGTGGCAGCAGCAGAAATGATGGAAGAATTGTATAGCCTGGACCCACGATGGCAGGAATTGTTTAAGGCCAGGTTTACTGGTGTTGGTGTTACTAAAGGGCCACTCAATAGTGAGTCTTCAGCAAACTCGTCCTTTGCCTGCTCCTTCTCGCCTGACTCCTGGAATCTGGGTGGTGACCCCTCACCTGCTTGCTCCCTCATTTGGGGCCCAGAGGACTCTGCCACATTCCTGAACTTTCCCCAGAGGTCTCAGTGGGGATTGAGCAACAACCAGTGACATCATAGACTCACTATGACATCTTTCTCACCACTGACATTCCAGCCTTATTGTGATATCACAACTTCACTACTAACATCACAGATTCACTGTGCCATCAAAACTTCCCCAGTGACAACACAACATCACTGTGTCATCAGAGCCTCACTGTGACATCATAGCCACACTGAGTCCTCACAGGCTCTCTGTGACATTACATCCTGACAGTTCCATCACAGCCTCCCTGTGATATCACAAACTCTCAGTGACATCAGCCTTGCCACTGACATAATAGCCTCATGGTGACATCACATACACACCCCTGACATAGCCTCACTGTGACATCATAGCCTTTATGTAATGTCACGGCATCACCACTGACAATCATAACCTGACTGGTATCACAGTATCACTGTGACCTTATAGCCTCCACTGTAACATCATGAACTCCCTGTGACATCACAGGCTCACGGTGACACCACAGACACACGGTGACATCAAAGCCTCAAGGTGGCATCATAGACTCAGAGTAATCTCATAACTGCCAACTGACACCACAGGCTTACATGTTCCATCATAACCTCATTGTGGCATCAGTCTTAACACTGATATCACACCTTCACTGAGACATCACAGGTTCACTAGTGACAGCACAGCCTCACCTTTGACATCAGAAAGGCCAATGACATTAGTCAGAACATTGACATCACTGTCACATCAGTGACAACCAAACCTTTCACATCACAGACTCAGCAGTGTCACTGTCACATAATAGGATCACCACTGACATCATAGCCTCACCAGTGACATCATAGAATCACTATGACCTCTTTCTCATCACTGACATTCCAGCTTTATTATGACATCCTTCACCAGTGATATAGCCTCATTGTGACATCTGCTTCACCACTAATATCACAGCCTCACTGTGCCATCAAAACCTCTCCAGTGACATCACAACATCACTGTGTCATCAGAGCTTCACTGTGACATCATAGTCACATTCTGTCCTCACAACCTCACTGTGACCTTACCTGCTGACAGTAACTTCACAGCTTCACTGTGACATCACACACTCTCTGTGACATCAGCCTTGCCATAGGCATAATAGCTTCATGATGACCTCACATACACAACTGTTATAGCCTCACTGTGCCCTCATAGCCTCCACTGTGACATCACCAACATCCTTTTCCATCACTTAGTCATAGTGTCACCACAGCCACACTGTGACATCAAAACCTAACATTGGCATCACAACCTCACCAGTGACATGCCAGCCTCATTATGACATCGTACCCTCATCACTCACACCAGCCTCATTCTGATATCACAGCCTAACCAAGCAATCACATCCTCACTGTGATGTCATAGTCATGCTCCACTGACATCTCAGCCTCACTGTGATATCACAGCATCACTTGTCACAACACAGCCTCACTGTGACATTACAGTCTCATCACTGACATCATAGCCTTACTGTGATGACAGCCACATTATGACATCACAGGCTGACCTCTGAAACATTTGCCCATCTGTGACATCACAGCATCGACTCTGACATTATAGCCTCACTGTTTCATCAAAGCCTCACTATGACATCTCAGGCTCTCCTCTGAAATCAAAGCTTCAATGAGACATCACACTCTCATCACTGACATCCTACCTAGTCTCACTGTGGCACCACAGCCTCACCACTCATCTCCCAGGCTCACTTAATCATGACAGCCTCTCTGTGACATCACAGTGTAGCGATTTACATCACAGCCTCATTGTGACATCACAGCCATACTGTGCCATCAAAGCATCACTGAGACATAAAGTTTCACCTCTGACTTCATAGCCTCACTGTGACATCACAGCCTCAGTTGGACACAATAAACTCAATGTGACATTAGAGCCTCATCAGTGACAATACACCCTCACTAATGACATAGTGTCCCTTTGAAACCACAGTCACTACTGACATCACAATCTCAATGTGACATCACAACCTCACTGTGACATCACAGCATCACTGTGCCATACAAACCTAATGGAGAAAGGGAGATTTATTCAACTTACAGTTCCAGAGGGGAGGTAAAGTCTCTCAAAGCAGACGTGACATGGCTGGCTGGCAAAGGTGGAAGAGGTTAAGTCACTGTAGACCTCTTGGAAGGTGAGAACTGTAGACTGCTTGCTGCAAAGGCAGACTTCTCCTGGAGGTAGGGTGGGACTAATCCACCTCAAGGCCACTCCTTGTGACTGCCTTCCTCTAGCAAGGCTCCACATTATCTTGCCAAATACATTTCAAACCATGACACTCCACCCCTGGTCCCCTCAGGCTCATTGTCATCTCATTATATAAACCATACTCAGTCCAACTTTAAAAGTCTTCATAGACTACATCAGTGTCCCAATGTAATCCAAAAGTCCAAAGTCCAAATTCCAAAGCCTCCTGTAAAAATCAAAAGACAAGTTACATACTTCCAACATACAATGGCACAGAATAAACTTTCCCATTCCTAAACGAAGGAATGGGAGCATATCCAGGAAAGTTTGGTCCATGACAAGACTGAAAATCAGCAGGACAAACTCCAAATCTTGTAGCTCCAAGTGCAAAAGGTGAGCCTCTCCTTGAAATCCTCTCAGTTCCAAATGGCTTTAATTTCACCCATCCAATGCAGATGCCCATAGAATATGATGTTCTTTTGAGCTGACACCTCCCTGGGTATACAGCTCTCCTTGGCAGGTGTTCCAAGTTGTCTTTGGAATTGCTAACATCTTTACTTCTCAATGGCAAACCAGGCTTTAACTGCACAGCACAAACTGCCCTTCTTGGGTCTCTAAACTGCAGACTTTCTGCCACATGCTTCCTGGCTTCCATCATTTTTTGAAATCTTGGAGGAGAACTCCTCCATCTCCTCCCTCTCACATCCTTGATGCCTCTAAAACCAGAACCACGTGGTTCAGCATTACTGGTAACTACACAGCTTCACTGTGACATCACAGCCTTACCTCTGAGGTTATAATCTCACTATGACATCACAGTCTTACTATGACATCACAGGCGCATCTATAAAATCATTGCCAAACTATGATATCACAGCAGCAACTCTGACATAACCTCACTGTGACATCACAGCCACACTGTACCAGCACAGCCTCACTGTGACATCACAGCATGACTACTGATACCACAGGCTCACCGTGATATTACAGCCTCATCAGGGACACCACGCCTCATGCTGACATCATAACCTCACTGTGGCATCACAGACTCAGTTTGATACAATAAACTCACTGTGACATTAAACCCTCACCAGTGACAAGACAGCCTCAGTAATATCATAGTCTCCCTGTGAAAGGAGTCACTACAGACATCACAACCTCACTGTGAGACCACAACCTCTCAATGGCATCACAGCCTCACCAGTTGAATCACATCATGAATGTGACATCTCAGCCTCATCTCTCACATCTGTCTCACTTCTGAAATCACAGCTTAACCACTGACCTCATGGTGAAATCAGCCTTGCCACTGACATCACATCTTCCACAGTGACCTAATAGCCACACCACTGATAGGACAGACTCACTGTGATATCACAGCATTACCAGGGACATCACAGCTTCATGGTGACATCATAACCTCACACAGCTTCACCAGTTATTTCCCATCGTCAATACGACATTTCAGCTTCATCTCTCACATCAGTCTCACTTTTAAAATCACAGCCTAACCACTGATATCACAGCCTCATGTGACATCACACCCTCTTTGTGATGTCACAGCCTCATAGTGACATCACATTTCACAATGACATCACAGCCTCAGTGTTGCTGCACAGCCTCCCCACTGACATCCTAACATCACTGTGAAATCCTAGCATCACCCTTGACATCATAGCCTCATTGACATTTCATAGAATAAGCCCTGACATCAGAGCCACACTATGGCATCACAGCCTCACAGTGATCTAACAACCTGCCCACTGGCACCACAGGCTCACCTGTTAAATCATAACATCATTGTGACATCAGCCTTGCCACTCACATCTCTGTCTCACTGTGACATCTCAGCCTCATTACTGGTATCCTACTTAGCCTTACTAAGACACCACAACCTCACGGCAGATATCACAGGCTCACAGTGACATAACAGCTTCAGCAGTGACATCATAGCTTTTGACATCATAAACAGTGACACCACAGCTTCACATTTTACATCACTGCCTCACTGTGACATAAATTTTCACACTGATATCACATCTTCACAGTGACCTCACAGTGTCACTGTGACCTCACAGTCTAACCTGTTACATCATAGACTCACCTGTTTCATTATAGTCTCATGGTGAAATCAGCCTTGCCACTGACATCACATCTTCCACAGTGACCTCATAGCCTCACTCTGACATCACAACCTCTCTGTGATGTCACAGCCTCACTGTTGCATCACAGCATCACAGTGATATCAGAGCCTCATTGTTCCATTATATCATCATTTCTGACATCACAGCCTCACTGTGACATCACAGCCTCACCTCTTACATCACAGCCTCACTGTGACATAACAGTCTGACCTCTGAAATCATAGCATCAGTGACACCACGAACATCCTGCCTAGCCTCATCATGACACCACAGCCTCATCACTAACATCTCTGGTTCACGGTCAAATGACAGCCTCAACAGTGAAACCATAGCCTCACTGTGCCATCACAACCTCACCAGTAACATCCCAGCCTCACTGTGATATCTTTCTCATCACTGACATCAGCCTCACTTCTGATATCACAGCTTGACTACTAAAATCTCAGCCAAGCTGTGATATCATAGTCCATCACCACTGACATCGCAGCCTCATTGTGAAATCATACCCTCCTCACTCACATCAGCCTCATTCTGATTTCACAGCCTAACCACAGAAATCACATCCTCACTGTGATATCATAGTCTCATTCCACTGACATCACAGCCTCACTGTGATATCACAGCATCATTGGTGTCAAAGCATCATTACTATGACATCACAGTCTCACCTCTGAGGTTATAGCCTCACTGTGACATGACAGCCTCACTATGACATCACAGACTTACCTCTGAAATCATTGCCCAAATGTGACACCACATCATCGACTTTGACCTTATAGCCTGTGATAATTAAGCCTGGGTGTCAACTTGACACATCTGGTATTAATTAAGATGGGCTGAGACCACCATTGGAAAGGATCTACTGAGACCACTTGATAGGATTATACCTGCCCTAGATCCTATCAGGACCTCCAAAGTTCTCAATAGCATCTTCCCAGTACTGCATCATATAAAAAGGAGCCACCATAGATCTTCTAGCCTTCAATTAGACTAAGACTCTAGAATTTCTCCATCCTTCAGCCATCACCCACTTGACTACCGAACTGAGCAGCTAGCTATTGGCAGCTAGTGTTGCAACTACCTCAGCTACTGGCAGGCATCGTTGGACTACCTCAACTACTGGCAGCCTTCACTGGACTACCTCAGACATATCTGTAAGCCAACTCAATAAATTTCCTATGTATATCATAGGAATTCCGTGACTTTAGAGAACCCTATCTAATACAGAAATTGGTACCAGAAGTGGTTCTACAGAAACAGAATTATAAGAATGAATTTTGCTGGCAAGCTTTGTGATATCTGGAGCTGGCTTTTTGACCCAGTGGAACCTCCCACGACTAAAGACTCCCCTAGTGGTATGGAGAACACTGTAACTGGTTGGAGTGAACTGTTTGTAGAACTGGTAAAAATAGGTGTGTTGGACAGTCTTGATCCCCCTCTTGCAAAGATTGTGAAGTTTAGTGATTCTGTATATTAAACTTTAGATAAAATTAGCAATAATAAGGAAATCAATGATGCTGGCTGGTTGTTTCTAGCATCTCTCATTAAACTACAAATAGAAAAAGAAGATCTTAGAGAGGAAAATATCCAACTCAGAAAGAGCATAAACAACTTAGAAGTTTCTAAGTGTGCTCTAGAAGAGAATCTTCTCTCCATTAGTAATAGGACTCAAATCGCTGAAAATCAAACCCAAATTCTGATTATTAGAGTGGCTGATTTACAACATAAATTAAAATCCCAGCCTTGAAAGGTGTCAGACATTAAAGTAAAAGCACTGATTGGAAAAGAATTGGAAAAGAATCCCCCAAAAAGTGGGATGCTGACATGTGGGAGGACCAAATTGATGATGAAGACCTTGAACGCTCAAATTCTGGTGGGTTTGTTTCACCTGAGGAGATAGTCTCCCCTCCCTCAGCAGAAAATGAATCACCACACCCACCCTCTACAGAAGTGTTGCTTTCACCATTGCTGCAAGAAAATACTGAAGTTATACCATGCCCACCTGTGATTGCTTCCAGTCCTATAATTAGGCTCAAGGCTAAACAGGCTCCTAAAGGTGAATAGAAAGGTGTGGTCCATGAGGAGGTGCGCTATACCCCTAAAGAACTGCATGACTTTTCTAATATATTCAAGCAGCAGTCTGGGAATACCCCTGGGAATGAATGGTAAGGCTGTGGGATACTAGTGGAAGGAGTATAAAACTGGATAAAAGTGAGTTCATATAAATGGGCCCATTTAGTAGAGATTCTAGGTTTAACACTGCTACTTGCAGAGTTAAAAATGGTACCAAGAGTTTAAGTGGGTAGCTGAAGTATTTAAGGGGCACCAGCAAATATGAAAGCTCCTACCATTTCTCTTCTCCTCGTGCCAGAACTAACAATGGGAGATTAAGCCACCCAGTTTGGAAAACATAAATTCGATGGGCCTAGGTGGATCTAGGAGTAGTAGGGGCTAAGTGGCAGCATTGAATCGCCAATGACAAAGTATGTGTACTAACCATAATGTACAGCATAGACAGAACAGTACTTATGAAGGTTTCACACGCTTAGACCTTTAGCATTGGCTAATCAACGATGGTGTTCCCAAAAGTAAAATATATAAGAAACTGCAAAGTTCTTATTTGACCTGCATAAGCAGAAAAATTCCAACAGAAATGACGGAAAAGCTGCTTTTACTCGTAGCAGCAGAGAATCACGGCCTGTCAACATCAATCTTCCCACAGATATCACAGCCTCACAGTAATCTCACAGCCTCACTGTACCTCAAATTTTAGCCAGTTACATCATAGACTCACCTGTTACATCATAGCCTCATGGTGAAATTATGCTTGTCTCTGACATCACATATTCCACAGTGACTTCACAGCTTCACTGTGACATCAGGAAATCTCTGTGATGTCACAGCCTTATAGTGATATCATGGCTTCACATTGCTATCACAGCTTCACTGTGGCATTATTGCTGCATTCCTGACATCACAGCCTCACTATGATATCACAGCCTCACCTCTGATATCACAGTCTCACTGTGACATAACAGGCTAACCTCTGAAATTATAGTATCAGGGACACCATGGACATCCTGCTTAGCATGGAAATGATAGCAAAGTCTCATCACTGACATCTCAGGCTCATGGTCAAATGAGAGCAACAACATTGATGCCACACCCTCGCTGTGGCATCACAGCCTCACCAGTAATATTCCAGCCCCACAGTGACATCTCAGCCTTATCACTGACATCAACCTCACTTCTGACATCACAGCCTAACCACTGAAATCTCACCTGAACTGTGATGTCATAGTCTATCACCACTAATATCACAGCCTCACAGTAATATCACAACTTCACAGTAACATCACCACCACACAGTTACATCACAGCCTATCCTCTGATATCACAGCCTCAGTGTGACTGCACAGGCTCCCCACTGACATCCTAACATCACTGTGAAATCAAAGCATGACCCCTGACATCACAGCCTCGCTAACATGTCATAGAATCAGCCCTGACATCACAGCCTAACTGTGACCTCACAAACAGCACACTGACACAACAGGCTCTCCTGTTACATCATAGCCTCATTGTGACATCACTCTTGCCACTAACATCGCAACCTCACTATGCCATCACAGCTTCCAGAGTGATATCACCTGACGGAGACATGACAGCCCACAATGACTTCATAGTGTAATAGTGACATCACAGCCTCACCAATGACAGAACAGCCTCACCTGCTACATCAGCATTGACACGGACATTAATCACAACACTCGCATCACTGCCACACCAGTGACAACACAGCTTTTGGCATCACAGCCTCACCAGTGTCACTGTCATGTAATAGGTTCAGCACTAACATCATAGCCTCACCAGTGACATCATAGGCTCACTATGACATCTTTCTCACCACTGACATTCCCGCCTTATTGTGACATCACTCCTTCACCAGTGAAAGCACAGCCTTATTGTGACATCAGCCTCACCACTAACATCACAGACTCACTGTGCCATCCAAACCTCTCCAGTGACATCACAACATCACTGTGTCCTCCAACCCTCACTGTGATATCATAGCCACACTTGGTCCTCACAGCCTCACTGTGACATTACAACCTGACACTGACATCACAGCCTAACTGTGACATGAGCCTAGCCACTGACATAAGAGCCTCATGGTGACATCACATACACAGTTATGATATAATCTCACTGTGACATCATAGCCACAATGTTACATCACAGCATCACTACTGATATCATAGCCTCATCAGCGACATCATAGACTCACTATGACATCACAGACTCAATGTGACACCACGACATCATAGCCTCACTGTGACATTAGACTTTCCACTGCCATCACAGTCTCACTGTGACCTCACAGCTTTCACTGTGATATGACCATCTCCTTGTGAAATCATAGGCTGTGGTGTCAGTATTTGTGATGCAAAGGCTATGATGGCACTGCTGACACTGTCACATCAATGTGAGGCTGTGCTGTCTGTGCGACTGACCTAGCTGCACTGTGACATCACAGCCTCAATGTGACATCACAGTATCACCACTGACATTTCCTCACAGTAACATCAGCCTTGCCACTGACATCATAGTCTCACTGTGACCTCACAGCATTCACCGTGACATCACCAATTCCCTGTGACATCACAGTCTCATGGTGTCACCATGGCCACACGGTGATATCAAAGCCTCGCATTGGCATCACAGACTCACCAGTGCCATGGCAGCCTCACTGTAACATCATAACCTCATCACTCACACCAGCCTTATTCTGATATCACAGCTCAACCCCTGAAATCACAACTGGACTTGATGTCATAGTCTTGGTCCAATGACATCAGAGCCTCACTGTGATGTCAGGATCACTGGTGACAACACAGCCTCACTGTGACATTAGAGTATTACCTGGGAGGTTATAGCCTCACTGTGACATGACAGCCACACTATGACATCACAGGCTCACCTCTGAAATCATTGCCCAACTGTGAGAACACAGCATTGACTCTGATGTTGTAGCCTCACTGCTTCATCACAGCCTCATTATGACATTGCAGGCTCACCTCTGAAATAATTGCCTCAATGCAGCATCATATCCTCATCACTGCCATCCTATCTAGTCTCATTATGATACCACAGCCTCACAACTGACTTCACAAGCTCATTGAATCATAAGAGCCTCCCTGTGACACTTCAGTGTCACTATTGGCAATACAACCTCACTGTGACATCACAACTTTCACCATGATATCACTTCACAGTGACAGCACAGCCTCATTTTGACACCACATCATACTGTGCCATCAAAGCATCACTGTGACATAAAACTTCACCTCTGACAGCATAGACTCACTAAGACACCGCAGCCTCAGTTTGACACAATAATCTAACTGTGACATTAGAGTCTCACTAGTGACAATACAGTCACCAATGACATATGCTCCCTGTGAAAGCACAGTCTCTACTGACATCACAACCTCATCATGACATCACAGCCACACTGTGCCAACACAAGCTCACTGTAACATCACAGCTTCGTCATTGCTGAGACAGGCACACCATGATATCACATCCTCACCATTGACAACACAGATTCATGGGGAAAACATAACTTCCCTGTGACATCACAGCCTCACAAGTTATATCACATTATCAAGGTGAAATCTCAGCCTCATCTCTCACATCAGTTTCACTTCAGAAATCACAGCCTGACCACTGAGCTCATAGCTGCACTGTGACATCACAGCCACATTGTGACATCTTAGCCTCATGGTGACATCACAGCTACACTGGGATATCACAGCATCACCACTGGTATGCTACTTAGCCTTACCATGACAACACACCCTCACCATAGATAGCACGGGCTCACAGTGACATGACAGCTTCAGCAGTAAAAGCCTTTGACATCATAAACAGTGACACCACAGCCTCACATGTTACATCAATAACTGATTGTGACATCAATCTTCCCACAGATATCACAGTCTCACAGTGACCTCATAGTCTAACCTATTACATCATAGCCTCATGTTGAAATCAGCATTATCACTGACATCACATCTTCCCCAGTGACCACACAGCCTCCCAGTGACATCAAAACTTCTCTGGATGTCACAACCTCACAATGACATTACAGCCTCACACTGATATCACAGCCTCACTGTGGCATTATGGCCTCGTTTCTGACATCACAGCCTCACTGTGACATCACAGCTTCCTCTCTGACATCACAGCCTAACTGTGACATCACAGCCTCACCTCTGAAATCATAGCATGAGTGACACCATGGACTTCCTGTCTAGCCTTGGTATGACACCACAGCCTCATCACTGACATCTAAGGCTCATGGTCACATGACAGACTCAGCAATGACACCACAGCCTTGCTGTGGCATCACAGCCTCACCAGTAACATCCAAGCCTCACTCTGACAACTCTGCCTCACTGTGACATCACGGCCTGACCAGTGACAGCACAGCCTCACCTGTGACAACAGCATCACCACTCAAGTTAGTCAGAACACTGACATCACTGCTACACCAGTGACAACACAGCCTGTGACATCACAACTTCACCAGTGTCACTGTCACTTAATAGGATCACCACTGACATCATAGCCTCACCAGTGACATCACAGACTCACTATGACATCTTTCTCACCACTGACATTCCAGCCTTATTGGGACATCACAACATCACCAGTGACATCAGAGCCTCATTGTGACATAAACTTCACCACTAATATCACAGCCTCACTGTGCAATCCAAATATCACAATATTTCTGTGTCATCAGAGACTCACTGTGACATCACAACCTCACCGTGTCCTCATAGCCTCACTGTGACATTACAACCTGACAGTGACATCACACCCTCACTGTGACATCAGACTTGCCACTGACATAATAGCCTCAGGGTGATATCACATACAAACCTCTGACATAGCCTTAATGTGACATCACAGCCTCAATGTTAAAGATCAGCCTCATTACTGACATCAGCCTCACTTCTGAAATCACAGCCTAAACACAGAAATTTCAGCCAAACTGTGATGTTATAGTCTATCACCACTTATATCACAACCTCACTGTGATATCACTATGTCTTGTTAACATCACCGCCTCACAGTGACATTGCAGCCTCTCCTCTGACATCACAGTCTCAGTGTGACTGCAAAGATGCACCACTGATGTCTAACATCACTCTGAAATCCAAGCATCACCCCTGATGTCACAGCCTAACTGACATCTCATAGAATCAGCCTTGACATCAGAGCCCTACTGCGACCTCACAACCTCATAGTGACCTCACAACCTGCCCACTGACACCACAGGCTCACCTGTTACATCATATCCTCCAAGTGACATCAGTCTTGCCATTGACATCACAGCCTCACAGTGACATCACAGCTTCCAAAGTTATATTATCTCAGAGTCACATAACAGCCCAGGGTGACATACAACCTTCACAATGACATCACAGTCTCAGTTTGACATCGAGGCCTCATTTGTGACAGCACAGCTTCATCTGTGACATCAGCGTCGCCACTGACATTAGTCAGAACATGGACATCACTGGCACACCACTGACAACACAGCCTTTGACATCACAGCTCACAGTGACATCACAGCCTCATTATGACACCACAACTCACTGTGACATCACAGCCTCACCACTGGCATCCTACCTAGCCTTACCAAAATACCGCAGCCTCACCACAGATAGCACAAGCTCTCATTGACATGACAGCCTCAGCAGTGATATCACAGTCTGTGACATCATGAACAGTGACACCACAGCCTCACATACTACATCACTGCCTCTGTGACAACAATCTTTCCACATATATCACAGCCTCACAGCGACCTCACAGCCTCACTGTGACCTCACAACCTCACCTCTGAATTTATAGCCTCACTGTGACATAACAGTCTCACTATGACATCAAGTCTCAACTCTGAAATCATTGCCCAATGGTGACATCACAGCATCGACTCTGATGTGATAGCCTCACTGTTTCATCACAGCTTTACTATGACACCACAGCCTCACCACTGATCTCACAGGCTCACTGAACTATGAAAGCCTTCCTGTGACAGTGCAGTGTCGCTATTGACATCATAATCTCACTGTGACGTCACAGCACACTGTGCTAGCACAGCCTTATATTGACAACACAGCCTCAACACTGATGTTACAGAGTCACAGTGACTTGACATCCTCTCCTCTTTCATTACAGCATCAGTGTTACTGCACAGTCTCACCACTAACATACTAACCTCATTGTGAAATCCAAGCATCACCCTTTGTATCACAGCCTCACTGACATCTTGTAGAATCAGACCTGACATCAGAGACTCACTGTGATATCACATCCTCACAGTGAGCTCACAGCCTGCCACTGATACCACAGGCTCACCTGTTACATCATAGTCTCACTGTGATATCTGTCTTGCCACTGACATCACAGCCTCAATGTGACATCACAGTCTTATCACTGATAGGGCAGACTCATCGTGATACTACAGCCTGACCAGTGACACCACAGCCTCATGGTGACATCATACACTTACTGTGGCATCACATCCTCACTGTGACATCACAGCCACACTGTGACATCACAGCCTCACCAGTTAAATTACATCATCAATGGGACATCTCAGTCTCATCTCTCACATCAGTCTCACTTCGGAAATCACAGCTTAAACACTGAACTCACAGCTTCACTGTGACATGATAGCCTCACTGACATGCCAGCCTCACTGTGACATCGCAGCCTCACCAGTGACAGCACAGCCTCACCTGTCACATCAGCATCACCACTGACATTAGTCAGAACACTGACATTACTCCCACACCAGTGACAACACAGCCTTTGACGTCACATCCTCCCCAGTGACTATCACATAAAAGGTTCACCACTGACATCATAGCCTCACCAGGGACATCATAGACTCACCATGACATCTTTCTCACCACTGATATTCCAGCCTTGTTGTGATATCACACCTGCACGAGTGACATCACATCTTCATTGTGACATCAGCCTCACCACTAATATCACAGCCTCACTGTACCATACAAACCTCTCAAGTGACTTCTTCATCACTATGTCATCAGTGTCTCACTGTGCTCTCACACCCTCATTGTGACACCAGAGCCTCACTGCAACATCACATCCTCACAGTGACCTCACAGCCTGCCCACTGAGACCACAGGCTCACCTGTTAAACCATAGACTCAATATGGCATCAGTTTTACCACTGACATCACAGCCTCACTGTGACATCACAGCCTCACCAGTTACAACAAAGCTTCACCTGTGACATCAGGGACATCACTGACATTAGTCAGAACACTGACATCACTGCCACAACAGTACCATCACAGATTCACTGTGACATCACAGCCTCACCACTGATTTTACAGGATCACTGTGATATTACAACCTCAACAGTGACACCACAGCCTCATGGTGACATCATAAGCTTACTGTGGCATCACAGCCTCAATAGTTATATCACCTCATTAATGCAACATCTCAGCCTCATGTCTCATATCAGTCTCACTTCTGAAATCACAGCCTAACCACTGACCTCACAGCTGCACTATGAATATCATAGCCTCAAAGTAGCATCATAACCAAGCTGTGTCCTCAAAGCCTTACTGTGACATTATATCCTGACAATGAAATCACAGTCTCACTGTGAAATCACAGAATCTCCACTGATGTCACAACCTCACTGACATATAAAAGATTCAGCCCTGACATCAGAGCCTCACTGCGACATAACAGCCTCACAGTGACCTCAAAGCCTGCCCACCGACACCACAGACTTATCTCTTACATCATAGCCTCATTGTGACTTCAGGCTTGCCACTGACATCACAGTCACACTGTGACATCACAGCTTCCAGGATGATACCACTTCATGGTGACATGACAGTCCACAGTGACATACAAACTTCACAGTGACATCAAAGCCTCACTATGAAATCACACACACAACAGTGACAACACAGCTTCACTTTGACTGAGACACAACAGCCTGACTATGACATCACAGGCTCAGCTCTCAAATCATAGTCTCAATGCAACTTCACATACTAATCACTTGCATCCTACCTAGCTTAATTATGACACCACAGCCTCACCACTGACCTTACAGGCTCACTGAAACATGAAAACCTCCCTGTGACACCACAGTGTTGCTACTGACATGACAATGTCACAAATTCCCCAGTGACATCACAACCTCACAGTGACATCACAGCCTCATTGTGACATCAGCACCACAACTAACTTCACTGCCTCACTGTGTCACCAAAACCACTCCAGTGACATCACAACCTCACTGTGACGTCAAAGCCTCACTGTAACATCATAGCCACACTGTGTTCTCAGATCCTCACTGTGACATTACAACCTAACAGTAACATCAGCCTTGCCACTGACATAATAGCCTCATGATGACATCACATACACACCACTGACATAGCCTCACTGTGACTTCACAGCCTCAATGTGACACCACTGACATTACAGCCTTACTGTAATATTAGCCTTGCCACTGACATCACAGTCTCACTGTAACCTCACAGCCTACAACATGACAACACCAACTCCCTGTGACATCATGGGCTCACGGTGACACCACAGCCACACGGTGACATCAAAGTCTCACAGTGGCATCACAGCCTCAACAGTGACATGCCAGCCTCAACAGTGACATTCCAGCCTCACTGTGACATCATACCCCCATCACTTACATGAGCCTCATTCTGACATCATGTTCTAAACACTGAAATCTCATCCTCACTATGATGTCATAATCTTGCTCTATTGACATTACAGTCCCACTGTGATATCAGGGCATCACTGGTAACAATGCAGCCTCACTGTGACATGACAGCCTCACCATGACATCACTGGCTTACCTCTGAAATCATTGACCAACTGTGACATCACAGCCTCAACTCTGATGTAATACCTCAAAGGTTATGGCCTTACTGTGACATAACAGCTTCAGTATGAAATCACTGACTAAACTCTAAAATCACACCTTCAACACTCACATACTACCTAGCCTCACTATGGCAACACAGCCTCCCTGCTAACCATACAGGCTCACTGAAACATGACAGCCTCCCTGTGACACCACAGTGCCACTATTGATATCACAAACTCACTGTGACATCACAACTTCCCAATTGACATCACAACCTCACTGTGACATCACAGCCTCATTGTGACATCCGCCCCACTACTAACATCACAGCCTCATTGTGCCATTAAAACCTCTCCAGTGACATCAGAGCCTCACTGTGACATCAAAGCCACACTGTGTGCTCACAGCCTTACTGACATTATAACCTGCCAGTGCCATCACAGTCTCACTGTGACATCACTAACTCACTGTGACATCAGCTTGATGCTGACATAATAGCCTCATGGTGACATCACATGCACACCTATCATAGACTCAATGTGACTTCAGAGCATCACCATTAACATCATAGCCTCACTGTGACATTAACCTTGATACTGATATCACAGTCTCACCGTGATCTCAAAGCCTCCACCGTGACATCACCAACTCCCTGTGATATCACAGGCTTATGGTGACACAACAACCACACGGTGACATCACAGCAACACAGTGGCATCACAGCCACACTAGTGAGAAGCCAGCCTCACTGTGACATCAAACCCTCATCATTCACATCAGCCTCTTCTGACATCACAGCTTACCACTGAAATCACATCCTCCTTGTGATGGCATAGTCTTGCTCCAGATGTCTATCTCAGCCTCACTGTGATATCATGGCATCATTGGTGACAGCACAGCCTCACTGTGACTTCCCAGCCTCACCTCTGAGATTGTAGCCTCACGGTGACATGACAGCCTCGCTATGACATCACCAGTTCACCTCTGAAATCATTGCCCAACTGTGACATCACAGCATCGAATCTGATGTTATAGCCTCACTGTGACATCACAGCTCACAGCCTCACTATGAAATCACAGGCTCCCCTCTGACATCATTGCTCAACTGTGACATCACAGCACTGACTCTGATGTTATAGCCTCACTATGACATCACAGGCTCACCTCTGAAATCATAGCCTCACTGAAACTTCACACCCTCATCACTGACATCCTATCTCGCCTCACTATTGAACCACAGCCTCACCACTGACTTCACAGACTCACTGAAACATGACAGCCTCCTTGTGTATGATAGTTAAGCCTGGGTGTCAACTTGACTCACCAGGTATTAACTAAGATGGTCTGAGACCACCTCTGAGAAGGATCAGCTGAGACAATTTTTTAGGATTGTACCCATCCTAGATCCTATCAGAACCTCCAAAGCTCTTATACGATCCTTCCAGTACTGCATCATATAAAAAATGCCACCAAAGAGAACAGATGCTTTATTGCAGCTGTGCTAGGAATCACTCTTCCTTCCAGCCCCCTGGTTTCTTCAACCCTCTAGTTTAACAACCCACCAAGTTGTTGGCGGCTAAACTAAAGACTCTAGGAATTCTCCAGCATTCAGCCATCACCCACTTGACTACTGAACTGAGCAGCTTCTGGCAGCCATCGTTGGACTACCTCGGCTACTGGCAACCATCATTGGACTACCTTGGCCATACTGTAAGCCAACTAAATGGATTCCATATATTATTTATATATATTTTTTTTCATTGTGTCGATTCCGCATCTCTAGAGAACTGGACTAATAAACTGTGACACCACAGTATCGCTATTGATATCATAACTCACTGTGACATCACAAATTCCCCAGTGACATAACAACCTCACAGTGACATCACAGCCTCATTGAGACATCACAGCCATATCATGTCATCAAAATATCACTGTGACACAAAGCTTCACCTCTGACATCATAGACTCACTGTGACATCATAGCCTCAGTTTGATACAATGAACTTACTGTGATATTAGATCCTCACAGTGACAATACAGCCTCACCAATGACATAGTCTCCATGTGAAAGCACAGTCACTATTGACATCAAAATCTCACTGTGATATCACAACTTCACTGTGACATCACAGCCACATTGTGCCAGCACAGCCCGACTGTGATATCACAGCCTCACCATTGGTATGACAAGCTTACTGTGATACTACAGATTCACCAGTGACACCACAGGCTCACCTGTGACATCAGCATTGCCATTGACCTTAGTCAGAACACTGACATCACTGCCACAACAGTGACAACACAGCCTTTGGCATCACAGCCTCACCAGTGTTACTGTCACGTCATAGGTTCAGCACTGATACAATAGCCTCACCAGTGGACTCTCTATGACATGTTCTCACCAAAGACATTCCAGGCTTATTGTGACATCATACCTTCACCACTGAGATCATAGCCTCATTGTGACATCAGCCTCACCACTAACATCATAGCCTCACTATGCCATCCAAACCTCTCCAGTGACATCACAACATCACTTTGTCATCCAAGACTTACTGTGACATCATAGCCACACTGTGTCCTCACAGCCTCACTGTGACATTACAGCCTCACTGTGACAACACAAACTCACTGTAACATCAGCACTGCCACTGACATAATAGTTTCATGGTGACATCACATACACACCTCTGACATAGCTTCACTGTGACATCACAGCCTCAATGTGATATCACAGCATCACCACAGACATCATAGCCTCACTGTGACATCAGCCTTGTCACCGGCTCACATTCTCACTGTGACCTCACAGCCTTCACCAAGACATCACCAACTGCCTGTGACATCCCAGGCTCATGGTGTTGTCACAGGCACACGGTGACATCAGAGCCTCATTGTGGCATCTCGGGCTCATTAGTGACATGCCAGCCTCACTGTGACATCATACCCTCATCACTCACACCAGCCTCATTCTGATATCACAGCCTAACCACTGAAATCACATCATTACTGTGATGTCATAGTCTCGCTCCACTGACATCTCAGTATCACTGTGATGTCACAGCATCACTGGTGACAACACAGCATCACTGTGAAATCACAGCCTCACCTTTTAGTTACAGCCTCACTGTGACATGACAAACTCACTATGACATCACATGCTTACCTCTGAAATCATTGACCAACTGTGACATATAGCATTGACTCTGACATTATACTCCCATTGTTTCATCACAGCTTCACTATAATATCACAGGCTCACCTCTGAAATCATAGCCTCAATGTGACATAATACCTTAATCACTGACATCCTACTAAACTCACTATGGCACCACAGTCTCACCCCTGACTTCACAGGCCCACTGAAACATGACAGCCTTCCAGTGACACCACAGTGTTGCTATTGACATCACAACCGCACTGTGACATCACAATTTCCCCAGTGACATCACAACCTCACAGTGATATCACAGCCTCATTGTGACGTCACAGACATACAGTGCCATCAAATCACCACTGTGACATAAAGCTTCACCTCTGCCACCATAGCCTCAGTGTGCATCACAGACACAGTTTGACACAATAAACTCACTGTAACATTAGAGCCACACCAGTGATAATACCTCACCAATGACATAGTCTCTCTGTGAAGGCAGTCACTATTCATATCACAACCTCACTGTGAAAACACAACCTCACTGTGACTTCACAGCCACACTATGCCAACACAGCTTCACTGTGACATCAGAGGTTCCAGAGTAATATCAACTCACAGTGACATGACAGCCCACAGTGACATAAAACTTTCACAGTGACATCACAGCCTAACTGTGATATAATGGCCTCACCAGTGGCAGCACAGCCTCACCTGTGACATCAGCATAGCCACGGACATTAATCAGAACACTGACCTCACTGCCACACCAGTAAAAACACAGACTTTGCCATCACAGGCGCACCAGAGTCATGGTCACGTAATAGGTTCACCACTGACATCACAGCCTCACAAGTAACATCACAGACTCACTATGACATCTTTCTCACCACTTTATTGTGACGTCATACCTTTACCACTAACATCACAGCCTCACTGTGCCATCCAAACCTCACTGTGACATCACTGCCACACTGTGCTGTGATCATATTCATGCCACTGAAATAGCCTCATGGTGACATCATAGCCTTAATGTGACATCACAGCATGAACACTGACATCATAGCCTCATTGTAGTATCAGCCTTGCCACCAACACCACAGCCTGACTGTGACTTTGCAGCCTCCCCAATGACATCATCAACTTCCTCTGAGATCACAGACTCATGGATACCCCACAGCCACACAGTGACATCAAAGCATCATGGTGGTATCACGGGCTCACTGTGACATCACAGCCTCACCTCTGAGGTTATAACCTCACTGTGACATGACAGCCTCACTATGAAATCAAAGGCTCACCTCTGAAATCATAGCCTCAATGCCACATCACGCCCTCATCACTGACATCCTACCTATGCCACCACAACCTCACCAATGACCTCTCAGGATCATTGAAACATGACAGCCTCCCTGTGGCACCACAGTGTTTCTATTGATACCATAACCTCACAGTGACATCACAGCCTCATTTTGACATCATAGCCTTACCGTGACACAAAAACATCACTATAACATAAAGCTTCACATCTGCCATCATAGCCTCACTGTGACATCACAACTTCAGTTTGACACGATAAACTCACTGTGACATTAGAGCCTCACCAGTGAAAATACAGCCTCACCGAAGACATAGTCTCCCTGTGAAATCATATTCACTACTGACATCATAACCTCACTTTGACAACACAGCCACACTGCTAACACATCATCACTGTGACATCACAGCCTCATGGTGATATCATAACCTCACTGTGGCATCACAGCCTCACCAGGTATATTACATCGTGAATGCAACATCTCAAGCTCAATTCTCACATCAGTCTGACTTCTGAAATCACAGCCTAACTACTGAACTAGCAACTGTATTGTGATATCACTGCCTCACTGTGACATCACAGCCTCACTGTGATATCACAGCATAACCACGACATCATAGACTTACTATGACCTCACAGCCTCTACCGTGACATCTCCAACGCCCTGTGACATCGGGCTCATGATGACACCAAAGCCCTACAGTGACATCAAAGCTTCATGGTGGCATCAAAGCCTCACCAGCGACATTCAAGCCTCATTGTGACATCATACCCTCATCACTCACATCAGCCTCATTCTGATATCACAGCCTAACCACTGAAATCACATTTTCACTGTGATGTCTTAGTATTGCTCCACCACAGCCCTACTGTGACATTACGGCATCACTGGTGACAAACCAGCCTCACTGTGACCTCACAGCCACACCTCTGTTGTTACAACCTCACTGTGACATCAAGGCCTCACTATAACATTGCAGGCTCACGTCTAAAATCATTTACCTATTGTGACATCACAGCATCAACTCTGATGGTATAGCCTCACTGTTTCATCACAGCCTAACTATGACCTCACAGGCTCACTTCTGAAATCAAAGACTCAATGACACATCACACCCTCATCACTGACATCCTACCTAGCCTCACTATGACACTCCAGCCTAACCACTGACCTCAAAGGCTCACTGAAACATGAAAACCTCCCTGTGTCACCACACTGTCGCTATTGACATCACAACGTCAATGT
Organism: Typhlomys cinereus; assembly: GCA_023101885.1. NCBI lineage: Eukaryota > Metazoa > Chordata > Mammalia > Rodentia > Platacanthomyidae > Typhlomys > Typhlomys cinereus. Next base: position 7,863,021 of record JALPQD010000051.1, read on the forward strand.
GACATCACAGACTCACAGTGACATCACAGCCATATCATTCCGTGAAAGCATCACTGTAACATAAAGCTTCACCTCTGACATCATAACATCACTGTGACATCACAGCCCCAGTTTGACACAATAAACTCACTGTGACATTAGAACCTCATCAGTGACAGTACAGCCTCACCAATGACACAGTCTTCCTGAAAGCACAGTAACTACTGACATCACAACCTCAAAGTGACCTCACAGCCTTACTGTGACTTCATAGTCCAACCTGTTACATCATAGACTCACCTGTTACATCATAGCCTCGTGGTGAAGTCAGCTGTGTCACTAATATCACATCTTAAACAGTGACCATACAGCCTCACTGTGACAACACATTCTCTTTGTGATGACAAAGACTCATTGTGACATCACAGCTTCAGAATGATATCACAGACTTACTGTGGCATTATAGCATCATTTCTGACATCATAGCCTCACTGTGACAGCAGAGCCTTACATCTGACATCACAGCCTCACTTTGACATAACATGCTTACCTCTGAAATCATAGCATCAGTGACACCATGGACATCCTGCCTAGCCTTGCTATAACACCACAGCCTCATCACTGACATCTCAGACTCACGGTCACCTGACAGTCTCAACAGTGACACCACAGCCTCTCTGTGGCATCACAGCCTTACCAGTAACATCCCAACCTCACTGTGACATCTCAGCTTCATCACTGATATCAACTTCACTTCTGACATCACAGTCTAACCACTGAACTCTCAGCTGAACTGTGATGTCATAGTCTATCACCACTGATATCACAATGTCACGGTAACATTACAGCCTCACAGTGACATCACAGCCTCTCCTCTGACATGACAACCTCAGTGTGACTGCAGAGCCACACTACTGATGTCCTAACCTCATTGTGAAATCCAAGCATGACAACTGATGTCATAGCCTTGCTGACATCTCACAGAATTAGCCCTGACATCAGAGATTCACTGAGACATCACAGCCTCACAGTGACCTCACTGCCTACCCACTGACACCACAGGCTCACCTGTTACATCATAGCCTCATTGTGACATCAGTCTTGCCACTGATATCACAGCCTCAATGTGACATCACAGCTTCCAGAGTGATATAAACTCATGGTGATATGACAGCCCACAATGACAAACAACCCTCACAGTGACACCACAGGATCACCTATGACATCAGCATTGCCATTGACCTTAGTCAGAACACTGACATCACTGCCACACCAATGACAACACAGCCTTTGACATCACAGCCTCACCAGTGTCACTGTCACATAATAAGTTAACCATTGACATCATAGCCTTACCAGTGACATCATAGACTCACTATGACATTTTTCTAACCACTAACATTCCAGCCTTATTGTGACATCCCATCTTCACCAGTGGTATCAAAGCCTCATCGTGACATCAGCCTCAACAATATTAACACAGCCTCAGTATGCAATCCAAACCTATGCAGTGACATCATAACATCACTATTTCATCAGAGCCTGACTGTGACATCAGAGCCACACATTTTCCTCATAGCCTCACTGTGACATTACAACCTGACAGTGCCATTACAGCCTCACTGTGACAACACAAACTCACTGTGACATCACCTTTGCCACTGACCTAATAGCCTGATGGTTACATCACATACACACCTCTGAAATGGCCTCACTGTAATATCACAGCATCACCACTGTCATGATATCCTCACTGTGACATCAGCCTTGCCACTGACATCACAATCTCACTGTGATCTCATGCCTCCACTGTGACATCACCAACTCCCTGTGACATCATGGGCTCACAGTGACACATAGACACATGGAGACATCAAAGCCTAATAGTGGCATCACAGCCTCATCTATGACATGCCAGTCTCACTGTGATATTATACCCTCATCACTCACATCAGCCTCATTCTGATATCACAGCCTAACTACTGAAATCACATCCTCACTGTTATGTCACAGTCTCACTCCACTGACACCACAGCCTCACTGTGATATCATGGTATCACTGGTGACAACACAGCCTTACTGTGACATTACAGGCTCACCTCTGAGGTTACAACCTCACTGTGACATGACAGCCTCCTTATGACATCACTGGCTCACCTCTGAAATCATTGCCCAACTGTGACATCACAGCCTCAACTCTAGCATTATAGCCTCACTATTTCATCACAGCTTCACTGTGACATCACAGGCTAACCTCTGAAATCATAACCTCAATGCGGCATCACACTCTCATCACTGACATCCTATCTAGCCTCACAATGACCACATAGCCTCAACACTGAACTCAAAGGCTCACTGAAACATGACAGCCTCCCTGTGACACCACAGTGTCACTATTGACATCACAAGCTCACTGTGACATCACAACTTCCCCAGTGACATCACAACCTCACAGTGATATCTCACCTCATTTTGACATCACAGCCATATTGTGCCATCAGAGCATCACTGTGACAAAAAGCATGACCTTTGGTATCCTATCCTTATTGTGAGAGCACAGCCTTAGTTTGCCACAATAAATTCACTATGACATTAGAGCCTCACTAGTGACAATACAACATCTCCAATAATGTAGTCTCCATGTGAAAGCACTGTCACTACTGAAATCACAACCTCACTGTGTTCTGTTTCATTAGATTCTCACCAGTGACAATATGGCCTCAACAATGTCATAGCCTCCCTGTAATATCACAGTCACTACTGATATCACTACCTCACTATGACATCACAACCTTACTGTGAAATCACAGCCACTCTATGCCAACACAGCCTCACTGTGACATCACAGCCTCACCACTGATGTGACAGTCTCACCGTGATATCACAGTCTCAAGACGGATACCACAGCCTCATGGTGACAGGCTCACCACTGGTATCCTACCTAGCCTTACTATGACACCATATCCTCACCAATGATAGCACAGGCTCACAGTGATGTGACAGCCTCAGCAGTGACATCATAGCCTTTGACACCATAGACACTGACACCACAGCATCACATGTTACATCACTGCTTCACTGTGACATCAATCTTCCCACAGACATTACAGCCTCACAGTGTCCTCACAGCCTCACTGTGACCTCACAGTCTAACGTGTTACATCATAGATTAACATGTTGCATCATAGCTTCATGGTGAAATCAGCGTTGCCACTGACATCATATCTTCGACAGTGACCTCACAGCCTCATAGTGCTATCACAACCTCTCTGTGATGTCAAAGCCTCATCTTGACATTACAGCTTCACAGTGATATCACAGCCTTACTGTGCAATTATAACTTCATTTCTGACATCACACCCTCACTGCGACATCTCAGCCTCATCATTGACATAACCCTCAATTCTGACATCACAGCCTAACAACTGATATCACAGCCACAGTGTGGCTCCACAGCCTAACCAATGACATCCTAACCTCACTGTGAAATCCAAGCATCACCCCTGAAGTCATAGCCTCATTGTGACATCACAGCCTTACCACTGTATGACATGCTCACCGTGATATTACAGCCTCACCAGTGACACCATAGCCTCATGGTGACATAATAACCTCACTATGTCCTCACAGCCTCACTATGACATTACAACATGACAGTGCCATCACAGCCTCACTGTAACATCAGCCTTGCCACTGACATACACACCTCTGATACAGCCTCACTGTGACATCACAGCCTCGATGTGACATCACAGCATCACCGCTGATATAATAGCCTCTCTGTGACATCAACCTTGCCACTGACATCACAGTCTCACTGTGATCTCACTGCATCCACCATGACATCACCAACTCGCTGTGACATCATGGGCTTATGGTGACACCACAGCCATATGGTGACATAATTTCTCATGATGACTCACAACTTCACAGTGACCTCCAGCCTAACCACTGATATCACAGGCTCAATTCTTATATCATAGCCTCATTGTAGCATCAGTCTTACCACTGACATCACATTCTCACTGTGACATCACAGCCTCACAAGTGACATCACAGTCTCACCAGTGACATCAGCGTCACCACTGACCTTAGTCAGAATACTGACATCACTGCCACACAAGTGACAACACAGCTTTTGACATTACAGCCTCACCAGTGTCACTGTCATGTAATAGGTTCACCGGTGAAGTCATAGATTCACGAAGACATCTTTCCCACCACTGATATTTCAGTCTTTTTGTGACATCCCAGCCTCATTGTAACATCAGCCTCATCACTAACATCATAGCCTCACTGTACCTTAAAAACCTCCCCAGCGACATCACAAAATCATTGTGTCATCAGAGCCGCATTGGGAGATCATAGCCACACTGTGTCCTCATAGCCTCACTGTGTTATTACAACCTGACAGTTATTTCATAGTCTTGCTCCACTGACATCACAGCTTCACTGAGATATCACATCATGACATTACTGGTGAAAACAAAACTTCAATAAAACATCACAGTCTCACCTCTGTGGTCAGAGCCTCACAGTGACATGATGGCCTCACTATGACATCACAGGCTCACCTCTGAAATTATTTGCCAACTGTGACATCACAGCATTGACTCTGACGTTATAGCCTCACTGTTTGATCACAGCCTCACGATGGCATCACAGGCTCACCTCTGATATCATACCTCAATGAGACATAACACCCTCATCACTGACATCCTACCTAGCCTCACCATCACACCACAGCCACACTGCAGACCTCACAGATTCACTGAAACATGACAGCCTCCCTGAGACACCACAGTTTATCTATTGACATGACATCTCCACTGTGATATCACAAGTTCCTCATTGACATCAAATCTTCACAGTTACATCATAACTTCATTGTCACATCACAGCCACACTGTGCCATCAAAGCATCACTGTGACAGAAAGTTTCATCTCTGACATCATAAACTCACTGTGTCATCACAGTCTCAGTTTGATATAATAAACTCACTGTGACATTAGAGACTCACCAGTGACAATACAGCCTTACCAATCATATAGTTTCCCTGTGAATGTACTGTCACTACTGACATCATAACCTCACTGTGACATCACAGCCACACTGTGCCAGCCATTCTCACTGGGACATCACTGCCTAACCACTGATAGGATAGGATCAAGGTGATGTTACAGCCTCATCTGTGACACCACAGCCTCATGGTGCCATCATAACCTCACTGTGGCATCACAGCGTCACCAGTTTATCACATCGTCAATGCGACGTCACCCCCATCACTCACATCAGCCTCACTTCTGAAATTACAGCCTCACCACTGACATCACAGCTGCACTGTGACATCACAGCCTCACTCTGACATCATAGCCTCATGGCATCATCACAGCTACACTGTGACATCACAGCCTCACTATTTGTATCCTACCTAGCCTTACTATGACACCACAGCCTCACCACAGATAGCACAGTCTCACAGTGTTGTGACAACTTCAGCAGTGACATCATAGCCTTTGACATCATAAGCAGTGACATCACATCCTCATATGTTACATCGGATCCTCATTGTCACATCAATCTTCCCACGGATATCACAGCCTCACAGTGATCTCACAGCCTCACAGTGCCATCACAACCTCTCTGTGATGTCACAGCCTCATAGTGACATCACAGATTCACAGTGATTTCACAGCCTCACTGTGGCATTATACCCTCATTTCTGACATCCCACACTCACTGTGACAACAGAGCCTCATCTCTGCCATCACAGCCTCACTATGACATAACACGTTAACCTCTGAAATCTTATCATCAGTGACACCACAGACATCTTGCCTATGCTCACTGTGACAACAGAGCCTTATCACTGACATTCAGTCACATGACAGCCTCAGCAGTGACACCACAGCCTTGCTTTGACATCAGAGCCTCACCAGTAACATGCCAGCCTCACTATGACATCTCAGACTCATCACTGACATCAACTTCACTTCTGACATCACAGTCTAACCAATGAAATATCTGCTGAAATGTGATATTGTAGTCTATCAGCACTGATATCACACCTCACTGTGATATCACAATCTCACAGTAACATCACCACCGCAAAGGGACATCACAACCTTTCCTCTGATAGCCCAGGCTCAGTGTGACTGCACATCCTCACCAATAATGTCCTAATTTCACTGTAAAATCCAAGCATCATCCCTGATGTCATCTCATAGAATTAGTCCTGACATCAGAGACTCACTGTGATATCACAGCCTCACAGTGACCTCACAGCCTGCCCACTGACCCCACAGGCTCACCTGTTATATCATAGCCTCATTGTGACATCAGCCTTGCCACTGACATCAAAGTCTCACTATGACATCACAGCTTCCAGAGTGATGTCACCTCACAGTAACATGACAGCCCACAGTAACATACAACCCTCTCAGTGACATTGCAGCCTCAATGTGATATCACGGCCTCACCAGTGAGAGCACAGCCTCACTTGTGACATCAGCATTACCACTGACATTAGTCAGAACACTGACATCATTGCCATACCAGTGACAACACAGCCTTTGACATCACAGCCTCACCAGTGTCATTGTCACGTAATACACTCACCACTGATGTCAAAGTCTCACAGTGACATCTTTCACAGTGCTGATATTCCCGCCTTATTGTTGACATCACAACTTTTCCAGTGACATCACAGCCTCATTGTGACATCAGCCTCACCACTAACAGCACAGCCTAACTGTGCCATCAAAATCTCTCCAGTGACATCACAACATCACTGTGTCCTCACAGCTTCACTGTGACATCATAGCCACACTGTGTTATTACAACCTGACAATGACATCACAGCTTCACTGTGACATCACAAACTCATTGTGGCATCAGCCTTGCCACTGCATAAGAGCCTCATTTCAACATCACATATACACTTCAGGCATAGCCTCACTGTGACATCACAGCCTCAATGTGACTTCACAGCATCACCACTTACATCATAGCCTCACTGTGATATCAGCCTTGGCATTGACATCACAGTCTCACAGTGACCTCACAGCCTCCACTGTGACATCACCATTTCCCTTTGACATCAAGAGCTCACTGTGTCACCACAGTCACACGGTGACATCAAAGCCAAATTGTGACATCACAGCCTCACCAGTGACATACCAGCCTCACTGTGATATCATACTCTCATCACTCACACAAGACTCCTTCTGATATCACAGCCTAGCCACTGAAATCACATCCTCACTGTGATGTCATTGTATCGCTCCATTGACATCTCAGCCTCACTGTGATATCACAGATTCACTGGTGACAACACAGCCTCATAGTGACATCACAGCTTCACCTGTGAGGTTATAGCCTCACATGGACAAGCCAACCTCACTATGGCATTACAGGCTCAGCTCTGTAGTCATTGCCCCACTGTGACATTACAGCATCAACTCTGATATTAAAACTTCACTGTTTCATCAGTCTCATTATGACATCACAGGCTCACCTCTGAAATGTTAGACTCAGTGCGACATCACACCCTCATCAGTGACATCCTACCTAGTCTCACTATGACACCACAACCTCACCACTCACTTCACCAGCTCACTGACAGACTCTCTGTGACACCAGTGTCTCAATTAACAAAACAACCTCACTGTGCCATCACAATATCCCCAGTGACATCACAACCTCACAGTGACATCACAGCCTTATTGTGACATCACAGCCATTACTTGCAATCAAAGCATCAGTGTGAAATAAAGCTTCAACTCTGACATCACAGCATCACTGTGACTTTGCAGTCTCAGTTTGACACAATAAACACTGTGATATTAGAGCCTCATCAGTGACAATATAGCCTCACCAATGACATAGTCCCCCTCTGAAAACACAATCACTACTGACATGACAACCTCACTGTGACATCACAGCCTCACCACTGATATGACAGTTTCACCATAATATCACAGGCTTATCAGTGACACCACAGCCTCACAGTGACATCATAACTTCTCTGTGGCATCTCAGCCTTGCCAGTTATATCACATCGTCAATGTGACGTCTGCCTCATCTCTCATATCAGTCTCACTTCTGAAATCACAGCTTCACACTGACCTCACAGCTGCACTCTGACATCACAGTCTCCCTGGTACATCAGAGCCTCTCTGTGACATCACAGCCTCACTGTGACATATCAGGACCACCTCTGAAATCATAGCATGAGTGACACAATGGACATCCTGCTTAGCCTCCCAACGCACCACAGCCTCATCACTGACATCTCAGGCTCACAGTCACATGCCAGCATCAACAGTGACACCACAGACTTGCTTTGGCATCACAGCCTCACCAGTAATATCCCAGCCTCACTGTGACATCTCAGCCTCATCACTGACATCAGCCTCGCTTCTGATATCACAGTCTAAGCACTGAAATTTCAAACAAACTGTAACGTCATAGTCTATCACCACTGATATCACAGCCTCACTGTAATTTCACAACCTCATGGTAACATCACCACCTCACAGTGACATCACAGCCTCTCCTGTGACTTCACAGCCTCAGTGTGACTGCACAGCCTCATCACTGACATCCTAAATTCACTGTGAGATTCAAGCATCAACCCTGATGTCACAGTCTCACTGACATCTCATAGAATCAGGCCTGACATCAGAGCCTTACTGTGACCTCACAGCCTCATGGTGACATCACAGCCATACTGTGACATCACAGACTCACCACTGGTATGTTATCTAGCCTTACTATAACACACAGCCTCATCACAGATAGCACACATTCAGAGTGATGTGACAGCCTCAGCAGTGACATCACAGCCTTTGACATAATAAACAGTGACAGCACAGCTTCACATGTTACATCACTGCCTCACTGTGACATTAATCTTCCCACAGATATCACAGCCTCACAGTGAACTCACAGACTCACTATGACTTCACAGTCTAAACTGTTATATCACAGACTCACCTGTTATATCACAGCCTTATGGTGAAATCAGTCTTGCCACTGGCATCACATCTCTCATAGTGATCTCACAACCTTATTTTGATATCACAATCTCACCTCTTATATAGCCACACTGTGAGAACACAGTCGCAGTTTAAAGCATCACTGTCATGTAAACATTATCCTTTGACATCATAGCCTCTTCTCTGTCTTCAAGCCTCAGTGTGACTGCACAGCCTCACCAATGATGTCCTAACCTCACTGTGAAACCCAAGCATCACGCTGATATCACAGTCTCACTAACATCTGAGAGAATCAGCCCAGACATCAGAGCATCACTGCAATATCACAGCCTCATGTTGACCTCACAATATGTCCACTGACACCACAGGTTCACCTGTTACATCATAGCCTCATTGTGACTTCAGTCTTGTCACTAAAATCACTGCCTCAATGTGTCATCACAACTTCCAGAGTGATATGACTTCATAGGGATATGACAGCACACAGTGTCATACAACCTTCACAGTGACATTACAGCCTTAGTGAGACATCATGGTCTCACCAGTGACAGCACAGCCTCACCTGTAACATCAGCATCTCCACTGACATTAGTGAGAACACTGACATCACTGACATCAGTGACAACATAGCCTTTGACATCACAGCCTCACCCATGTCACTGTCACGTAATATGTTCAACACTGACATCATAGCCTCATCAGTGACATCGTAGACTCACTATGACATATTTCTGACAACTGACATTCCAGGCTTATTATGACATCACACCTTCACCAGTGACATCACAGCCTCATTGTGACATCAGCCTCACCAACATCACAGCCTAACTGTGCCATCCAAGCCTCTCCAGTGACATCGCAAGATCCACTTGTCCTCAGAGCCTCACTTTGACATCATAGCAACACTGGGTACTAACAGCCTGACTATGATATTACAACCTTATAGTGCATCACATCCTCACTGTGACATCAAAAACTCACTATGTCATCAGGCTTGCCACTGACACAACATCCTCATGGTGACATCACATACACACTTCTGATATAGCCTCACTGTGAAATCACAGCCTCAGTGTAACATCACAGTATCACCACTGACATGACAGTCTCACTGTGACTTCAGAGCCTCCACTGTGACATCACATCTCCTTGTGACATCATGAGCTCACGGAGACACCACAGCCACATGGTGACATCAAATACACAGTGGCATCACAGCCTCACCAGTGCCATGCCAGCTTCACTGTGACATCATACCCTCATCACTCATACAAGATTCATTCTGATATTACAGGCTTACCACTGAAATCACATCTTCATTGTGATGTCATAGTCATGCTCCACTGACATCTCAGCCTAACTGTGATATCACGGCATCACTGGTGATGAATCCACCTCACTGTGACATGACAGCCTCACCTGTGAGGTTATAGCCTCACTGTGACATTACAGCCTCACCATAACATCACAGGCTCACCTCTGAAATCATTGCCCAACTGCGACATCACAGCATCAACTCTGACCTTATAGTCTGTGATAGTTAATCCTGGGAGTCAACGTGACACATCCTGTATTAACTAAGATGGGCTGATACCACCATTGGAAAAGATTGACTGAGACCACTTGATAGGATTGTACCTGCCCTAGGTCCTATCGGGACCTGCAAAGCTCTCATAGGATGCTCTCAGTACTGCATCATATAAAAATGAGCTACCAAAGAGAACAGATGCCTTCTTGCAGCTCTGCTAGGAATCGTTCTTCCTTCCAGCTTCCAGGTTTTTTCGACCTTCTAGCCTTGGACTAGACTAAGACTCTAGTAGTTCTCCAGCCTTCAGCCATCACAAACTTGACTACCGAACTGACATCTTACCTAGCCTCACTATGGCACCACAGTCTTAGCACGGAACTCACAGACTCATTGAAACATGACAGGCTCCCTGTGACACTACAGTGTTGCTATTGACATCACAACCTCACTGTGACATCACAACCTCATTGTGACATCACAACCATACCATGCCACCAAACATCATTGTGATATAAAGCTTCACCTCTGTCATCATAGCCTCACTGTGAAATCGCAGCCTCAGTTTGACATAATAAACCCATTGTGACATTAAAGCCTCACCAGTGACAACACAACCTCACCAATGACATAGTCTCCCTGTTTAAGGACAGTCACTACTGACATCACAACCTCACTGTGACATCACGACCTCACTGTGAAATCACAGTAACACTTTGCCAACGCAGCCTCACTGTGACATCACAGCCTCAGCACTAATTGGAAAGTAGCACCATGATATTACAGCCTCATCTGTGACACCACAGCCTCATGGTAACATCGTAACATCACTGTGGCATCACAGCCTCACGAGTCATATCACATCGTCAATGCAAAATCTCAGCCTCGTCTCTCACATCAGTCACACTTCTGAAATCACTGCCTAACCACTGACCTCACAGCCTTACTGTGACATCATGGTGACATTGCAGCCACATTGTGACATCACAGCCTCACCACTGGTATCCTACCTAGATTTACTATAATAACCCATCTTCCGCAGTGACCTCACAGCCTCACTGTGACATCACAACCTCTCTGTGATGTCACAACCTCACAGTGACATCAGAGCTACACGGTGATATCACAGCCTCACTCTGGCATTATAGCAACATTTCAGACACCACAGCCTCACTATGACATCACAGTCTCACCTCTGATAGCACAGCCTCATTTTGACTTAATAGGCTAACCTCTGAAATCATAGCATCTTTGACACCACGGACATCTTGCCTAGCCTCACTGTGACATCATAGACTCATCACAGACAGCTCAGGCTCACGGTCACACAACAACTTCTGCAGTGACACTGTAGTGTCACTGTGGCATCAGAGCCTCATCAGTAGCATCCAAGCCTCACTGTGACAACTCAGCCTCATCACTAACATCAACCTCACCTCTGACATCACAGCTTAACCACTAAAATCACAGCTAAACTGTGATGTCATAGTCTAACACCACTGATATCACAGCATTACTGCGATATCACAACCTCATGGTAACATCACAGCCTCACAGTGACATCACAGCCTCTCCTATGGCATCATAGTCTCAGTGTGACGGCACAGCCTTACCACTGATGCCCTAAACTCACTGTGAAATCCAAGCTTCCCCCCTGACATCACAGCCCCTCTGATATCTCAAAGAATCAGCCCTGACATCAGAGTCTCACTGTAAGATCAGTTTCATGGTGAACTCACAACCTGCTCACTGACTGCACAAGTTCAAGAGTTACATTGCAGCCTCATAGTGACATCAGCCTCTCCACTTATATGAGAGACTCATAGTGGCATCATAGCCTTTCCTCTGACGTCACAGTCTCAGTGTGACTGCACAGCCTCAACACTGATGTCCTAAACTCACTGTGAAATCCAAGCATTATCACTCACCTCACATCCTCACTGACATCTCATAGAATCAGCCCTGACATCATAGTCTCACTGCCACATCACAGGCTCACAGTGTCCTCACAACCTGCTCACTGACACCACAATCTCACCTGTTACATGATGGCCTCATGTGACAACAAACTTGCCACTGACAACACAGCCTCACTATGTCATCCCAGCTTTCAGAGTGCTATCACCTCATGGTGACATGACAGCCCACAGTAACATACACCTTCACAGTGACATTACAGCCTCAGTTTGACATCACGGCCTCACCAGTGACAACACAACCTCACTTGTGACATCAGTATTGCTACTGACATTAGTCAGAACACTGACACCACTGTCACACCAGTGACAACATATCAGTTGATATTGCAGCCTCACCAGTGTCACTATCATGTAATATGTACACCAATGACATCATAGCCTCAACAGTGACATCATAGACTCACTATGACATCTTTCTCACCATTGACATTCCATTCTCATTTTTTTAATTTTATTATTTATTCAATTGTGCGTGTGTATGTGTATGTGTGTGTGTATGTGTGTGTAGAACCACGGACGAATTCGGGAACCACCGTGGACGCCTCCACCTCCTCCTTGTTTACTCTGCCCTGGGATTCATAGACTCCGCCCTACCAGGACCAGAAACGCAGGCCGCCCCCGCTTCCACCTGGCATCTATATGTGGGGTCTAGGATCCGAACTCAGGACTTAATCCCTGAGCCACCTCTCCAGCCCCTCCATTCTCATTTTGACATCCCACCCATGACATCACAGCCTCATTGTGACATCAGTCTCACCACTAACATCACAGCCTCACTGTGCCATCAAAACCACTCCAGTGACATCACAACATCACTGTGTTATCAGAGCTTCACTGTGACATCATAGTCACAATGTGTCCTCACAGCCTCACTGTGATATAAAAACATGAGAGTGAAATCACTGCCTTACTGTGACTTCACAAACTCACAGTGATATCAGCCTTGCCAGTGACACAATAGCCTCATGGTGACATAAAAGAACACCTCTGACATAGCCTTACTGTGAAATAACAGCCTCAATGTGACATCACTGCATCACCACTGACATCATAGACACACTATGTCACAGCATTGCCACGGTCATCACAGTCTCACTGAGACCTCACAGCCTCCATCACAACATCACTAACTCCCTGTGACATCAAAGCTTCACGGTGGCATCACAGCTTTATCAGTGTACATACCAGACTCAGTGTGACATCACTCACATCAGCTTCATTCTCATATCACAGCCTAACCACTGAAATCACATCCTCACTGTGATTTCAGTCTCTTGCTCCACTGACTTATTAGTCTCACTGTGATATCACAGCATCACTTGTGACAACACAGCCACATTGTGACACTGCAACCTCATTTCTGAGGTTATAGCCTCACTGTGACATTACACCCTCACCATGACATCACAGGCTCACCTATGAAATCATTGCCCAACTGTGGCATCATAGCATCGACTCTGACCTCACCTCTGAGGTTATAGCTTCACTGTTTCATCACAGCCTCACTATGATTTCACAGGCTTACCTCTGAAATCATAGTCTTAATGTGACATCACACCCTCATCACTGACATCCTACCTAGCCTCACTATGACACAGCAGCCTCAGCATTGACACCACAGGCTCACTGAAACATGACAACCTCCTTGTGAAATGACAGTGTCGCTACTGACATCAAAACTTCACAGTGACATCACAGTATCATTGTGACATCAAAGCCATACTGTGCCATCAAAGCATTACTATGACATAAACCTTCACTGCTGATACCTTAGCCCTATTGTGAAATCACAGCCTCAAAGTGAACTTATAGCCTGCCCACAGACTACACAAGCTCACCTGTGACATCATAGCTTCATTGCAACATTATCATAGCTTCATTGTGGCATCAGTCTTACCACTGATATCACAGCCTCACTGTGACATCACAGCCTCACCAGTGACAGCACAGCCTCAGTGTGACATCCAATGTCATCTTCACAGTGACACCACAGCCTCGATATAGCATCACAGACTCAGTGTGACTGCACAGCCTCACTACTGATGTCCTCACATCATAGCTTCATTGCAACATCATCATAGCTTCATCGTGGCATCAGTCTTACCACTGATATCACAGCCTCACTGTGACATCACAGCCTCACCAGTGACGTACTAACCTCACTGTGAAATCCATGTCAGCTTCAACAGTGACACCACAGCCTCGATATAGCATCACAGACTCAGTGTGACTGCATAGCCTCACTACTGATGTCCTAACCTTAAAGTGACATCACAGCCATACTGTGCCAACAAAGCATCACTGTGACATAAGCGTCACCTCTGATGTCACAGCCTCACTGACATCTCATAGAATTAGCCCTAACATCAGAGCCTCACTGCGACCTCACACCCTCAAGGTGACCTCACAGCCTGCTCACTGACACCACAGGCTCAACTGTTACAACATGGCCTCATTGTGACATCAGTCTTGCCACTGACATCACAGGCTCACTGTGACATCACAGCTTCCAGAGTGATATCACCTCATTGTGACATGACAGCCCACAATGACATAAAACCCTCACAGTGATATCTCAGCCTCCCTGTGATATTACGGTTTCACCAGTGACAGCACAGCTTCACCTGTGAATCAGCATCACCACTGACATTAGTCAGAACACTGACATCACTCACACACCAGTGATAACACAGCCTTTGACATAACAGCGTCAGCAGTGTCACTGTCATGTAATACGTTCACCACTGACATCATAGCTTCACTGTGCAAACAAAATCCTTAATGACATCACAACATAACTGTGTCCTCAGAGCTTCACTGTGACATCACAAACTCACTGTGTCATCTGCCTGGCCCATAATAGCCTGAGGGTGACATCACATACACACCTCTGACATAGCCTCACTGTGACATCACAGCCTCAATATGACATCACAGAATGACCATTGATATAGCCTCACCATGACGTCAGCCTTGCCACTGACATCCGTTTCACTATGACCTCACAACCTCTACCGTGACATCATCAACTCTCTGTGATATCACATGCTCATGGTGAAACTACAGCCCCAAGATGACATCAAAACCTTGTGGTGGCATCACAGCCTCACCAGTGACATTACAGCCTCACTGTGACATCATATCCTCACCACTCACACCAGTCTCATTCAGATATCCTAACCATTGAAATCACATCCTCACTGTGATGTAATAGTCTCGCTCCACTGACATCACAGCTTCACAGTGATATCACAGCATCACTGGTGATAAGACAGCCTCAATGTGACATCACAGCATCCACTCTGATGATATGGCCTCACTGTTTCCTCACATCCTTACTATGATATCACGGGCTCACCTCTGAAATTATTGCCCACACACTCATCATTGGCATTCTACCCAACCTCACTACGGCACCACAGCCTCACCACGGACCTCACAGGCTCACTGAAACATGACAGCCTCTTTCTGACATCAGAGTGTCACTACTGAAATCACAACCTTGTTGTGACATCACAATTTCCCCAGTGACATGACAACCTTAAAGTGACATCACAGCCATACTGTGCCAACAAAGCATCACTGTGACATAAAGTTAACTGTGACATCACACAGCCTCATGGTGACATCACAGCGACACTGTGACATCACAGCCTCACCTCAGATAGCACAGACTCACAGTGACCTGAGAGCCTCAGCAATGACATCATAGCCTATGCCATCATAAACAGTGACAACATAGCTCTACATGTTACATCACTGCCTCATTGTAACATCAATCTCCCCACAGATATCACAGCCTCACAGTAACATTACAGCCTAACTGTGACTTGACAGTCTAACCTGTTACCTCATAGACTCATCTGTTATATCATAGCCTCAAGATGAAATCCAAATTGTCACTTATATCATATCTTCCACAGTGATCTCAAAGTCTCACTGGGACATCACAAACTTTGTGTAATATCACAGCCTCAGAGTCATATCACAGACTCACTGTGGCATTATTGCATAATTTCTGACATCACAGCCTCACTGTGATATCAAAGCCTAACTGTGATATCACTGCCTCACCTCTGACATCACAGGCTCATGTATGACATGATAGCATCAGTGACACCATGGACATCCTGCCTAGTCTTGCTATGACACCACAGCCTCATCACTGACATCTCAGAGTCATGGTCACATGATAGCCTCAATAGTGACACCAAAGCCTCGCTGTGTCACCAGAGCCTCACAAATAACATCCCAACCTCAGAGTGACATCTCAGCCTCACCACTGACATCAGCCTCAATTCTGACATCACAGCCTAACCACTGAAATCTCAGTCGAACTGTGATGTCATAGTTTTACAGTCTATCACCACTGATATCACAGCCTCACTGTGCTATTACCTCATGGTAACATCACTGACTTACCGTGACATCACAGTCTTTCCTTTGACATCAAAGCCTCAGTGTGACTGCACAGCCTCAACACTGACGTCCTAAACTCACTGTGAAATCCAAGTATCACCTATGATGTCACAGCCTCATTGATATCCAATAAAATCAGCCCTGACATCAGAGCTTCACTGCGACATCACACCATCACTGTGAACTCACAACCTGCCCACTGACACCACAGCTCACCTGTTACATCATAGCCTCATTGTGACATAAGTCTTGTCACTGAAATCACAGCATCACTGTGACATCACAGTTTCCATAGTGATATTACCTCGAGGTGACATGACAGCCTGCAGTGACACAACCTTCACAGTAACATCTGCCTCAATGTGACATCGTGCCCTCACCAATGACAGAACAGCCTTACCTGTGACATTAACATCACCCCAGATATTAGTCAGAACACTGACATCACTGCCACATCAGTGAAAACACAGCATTTCACATCACTGCATCACCTGGGTCTCTGACACATAATAGTTTCACCACTGACATAGCCTCACCAGTGACATAGACTCACTATGACATCTTTCTCACCACTGACATTCCAGCCTTATGGCGACATCACAACTTCACCAGTGACATCACAACCTCACTGTGCCATTAAAACCTCTTCAGTGACATCTTAACATCACTGTATCATCAGAGCCTCACTGTGAGATCATAGCCACACTCATTATGACATCACAGGCTCACCTCTGAAATCACAGCCTCGATGCAACATCACACCCTCATCACTGACATCCTAATCAGTCTCACTATGGTACCACAGCCACACAACTGACCTCACAGGCTCACCGAAACACACAGCTTCCCTATGATGCCACGGTGTCATTATAGACATCACAACCTCATTGTGACATCAGAGCTATACCGTGCCATCAAAGCATCATCGTGACATAGTGCTTCACCTCTGACATCATAGTCTCAATGGGACCTCGCAGCCTCAGTTTGACACAAAAAAACTCACTGTGGCATTGGAGCCTCAACAGTGACAATACAGCCTCGCCAATGGCATAGTCTCCCTGTAAAAGCATAGTCACTACTGACATCACAACCTCACTGTGACATCAAAACCTCACTGAAATCACAGTAACACTTTGCCAATTCAGCCTCACTGTGACATCACAACCTCAGCACTGATTGGACAGGCTTACCATGATATTACATTCTCATCTGTGACACCACAGGCTCATAGTGACATCATAACGTCACTGTGGCATCACAGCCTCACGAGTTACATCACATTACCAATGCGACATCTCAACCTCATCTCTCACATCAGTCTCACTTCTGAAATCACAGCCTAACCACAGACCTCACAGCCTTACTGTGATCTCACAGCTTCACAGTGACATCACAGCCACACTGTGACATCCAGCCTAATCACTGGTATGCTTTCTAGCCTTACCATGACACACATCCTCACCACAGAGTGACGTGACAGCATCAGCTGAGACATCGTAGCCTTTGACATCATAAACAGTGATATCACAGCCTCACATGTTACATCGCTGCCTCATTGTGACATCAATCTTCCCTCAGATATCAGAGCCTCACAGTGACTTCACAGCATCACTGTGACTTTAGTCTAATCTGTTTCATCATAGACTCACCTGTTATATCATATCCTTATGGTGAAAACAGCCTTGCCACTGACATCAAATCTTCCACAGTGACCTCACAGCCTCACTTTGACCTCACCATCACTCTGTGATGTCACAGCCTCATAGTGACATCACAGTTTCACATTGATATCACAGTCTCACTGTGACATTATAGCCTCATTTCTGACATCACAGCCCCACTGTGACATCATAGCCTCAACTATGACATCAAATATTCACTATGACTTAACAGGCTTACCCCTGAAATCAGAGCATCTGTGACACCACGGACATCCTGCCTAGTCTCATTATGACACCACAGCCTCATCACTGAGATCTCAGGCTCACGGTCACATGTCAGCGTCAAAAGTGACACCACAGCCTCGATATAACATCACAGACTCAGTGTGACTGCACAGCCTCACTACTGATATTCTAACCTACTGTGAAATACAAGCATCACCCCTAATGTCACAGCCTCACTGACATCTCATAGAATTAGCCCTAACATCAGAGCCTCACTGCGACCTCACACCCTCAAGGTGACCTCACAGCCTGCTCACTGACACCACAGGCTCAACTGTTACAACATGGCCTCATTGTGACATCAGTCTTGCCACTGACATCACAGGCTCACTGTGACATCACAGGCCTCACCAGTGACAGCACAGTCTCACCTGTGACATCAGCATCGCCAGTAACAGAGAGAACATGGATATCACTGCCACACCAGTGACAACAGAGCCTTTGACATCACAGCCTCAGCAGTGTCACTGACATGTAATAGGTTCACCAGTGACATCATAGCCTCACCAGTAATATTATAGTCTCACTTTGACATCTTTCTCACCACTGAAATTTTAGTCTTGTTGTGACATCACACCTTCACCAGTGACTTCACAGCCTCATTGTGACATCAGCCTCACAACTAACATCACAGCCTCACTGTGTCGTCCAAACCTCTCCAGTGACATCACAACATGACTGTGTCATCAGAGCCTCACTGAGACATCATAGTCACACTGTGACCTCATAGCCTCACTGTGACTTTACAACCTGACTGTGCAATCACAGTCTCACTATGCCACATCCTTATCCAACCAATCTGATAGATATGGTCTCAGTTTGGAAAAGATGGATTCAAAGAAACATCATTTGAAAAAGGATATGGCATTATTTGAAATGAATGAGAAAATAATGAAAGTACAGGGATTGTCAGGCCTTGGTATTTTTGCCCAGTTGGGGCCTAAAGCCTGATATCTGGGAAATGTCACAAATAACAACCATGGTGCTAGGAATTCCTTCTTAGGTAATTTAAGTTTTGCCTCTGGCATGAGGAATTCTTCTGTGAATTGGGTGTGCCTTCTACCTGTTCTTAGGTTTTTTGAGACTAGCTTCCTGCTCTCTGATCTAGACAAAAAGCCTGCTTTTAACTTTAAATCAAATTGCACCTAGAGATTTTATGTCCAGTCACACACAGTAAGTAGACTTGTTAGCCAGAATGTATACACAGATTTTAAAGAAATTAGAGAGCAACTTCAAGACTCTTAAAACATAGGTTGGTAAAATTCTTACCTAGGAACTAACTCAGAAATTCTGTAAGTATGAATCTATGACATCTGTTCACTAGAACTTTAAAAAGCTGTTTGATCCCTCTTAGATTGTAATTTATGCTATCATGGGAAGAATTGTTCTTTTAATAATTATATTGCTTAAGTGTTTCCTTCAGCACATCTCTCAGCAGCACTCCATTAACAAGACCACACTATAGGCACATATAGCCTTTGAACATCCAAGCCATGGCTCCCCTGGGGACACAGTTTGAGCTTGGATTGCAGAGATTTGTGAGGCCTTGGTCTAAGCTACTATCACATATCCCGACATGCCTTCCAGAGGAGAGGTCCTTTGAGGCTGGTAGTCAATGATGGGTAAGATCCTGAGAGACAGGACGAGCTAAGAAAGGGATGTTGGGCCTCCAAGCCTGAGGCCTGCTGGAGATTCCTAAGCCTGGCTGGAGTTTCAGGACCTGTCCTTGAGTTCTAAAACTTATCTCTGGCTCTCTCCTCCCCTCTCTGATATAGTGCTGCTGTAACCTCCCCTCACTGACCTGGACACATCCCTTTGGCTGTCTTTCTACTTCACCACCCCTCATGCCACCTAGCTCTCCTCCTCCCAGCAGGACCCTATATAAATTCAGATGCTATACAATAAAGTTGAGATCCTGCTTTGACAAGTCTCCTGGCCTGGTGTGTTTCTCCCCGGTAGTGAAGGGGGGTCCGGGCCGTGACACTCATCACCTGCCCAGCCCCGAGGGATATTTGGCTGGACCAGAATCCCTCAATCGCACTAGCTGCAGGCCCATCCTACCCCCTGCAACGGGACGGGTTCATTATGCTGGACCCCCTCTGGGGTGGGGTCAACAAGGTCAGAGCAAAGAACTCTGGCTCCCGCTGGCTATCAAACAGAAGGAATGGACCAGGCAGGCCTGTATTGTTTGTATGGGCTGCATGCAACTTCCCAAGCTAGAACCTGCTGCCATGATTGGTGCTGATGTCAACCTGCCTGACTGAGAGGACCAACCCGGACAGGACAACAGTAAAAGCTCACACTGGGACTTATGGGATGTTGGGCATACATTTAGCTAATTGTAATGAAAAATATGTTCCTTATTGAAATCAAAAGGAGGTCAATCTTCCTCTGTGTATTTTAAAAATGCAATCTCTGTTAAATCAATGACAACTATGTGGGCTTAGCCCTATGGCTATTTGGTGAAGCATTATAGATTAGCTAGATTTGGAAATACTGGGAGAATATTTCTGTTAAATGCCTTTACTCTCAAGCAATGGGTAAAGTTCTTGAAAAAATGTCCACCCTGAAGGTGATTTCTGTTGAATGGAGAATACCTGTCTCTTTGCATGTGCAAATTCTTCACTCCAAAATTTTCTGTACAAAAGTTGTCACAAATTTTCAATAAAGTGGGTCCAGATTCACTCAGCCTAGAGAGTTGTGAGTTTCTGTTCTCCACCAGCTAAAGCCTTGCCTCACCTGGTCAGGGGGAGCCTTGGTTTCAAGGCCGCAGCTATGGCCTGCAGCATCACTATGACATCACAAACTCACTGTGACATCAGACATGCCACTGACATAATAGCTTCATGGTGACACCACATACACACCTCTGACATAGCCTCACTGTGAAATCACAGCCTCAGTGAGACATCACAGCATCACAACTGACATTATTCACTCTCTGTGACATCAGCCTTGCCACTGACATCACAGTCTAGTATGGCCTCACAGCCTCCACCGTGACATCACCAACTCCATGTGACATCACATGCTCACAGTGTCACCACAGCCACATGGTGACATGAAAGCCTCATATTGGCATCACCAGTAACATGCCAGGCTCACTGTGACACCATACCCTCATCATTCACACCAGCCTCATTCTGATATCACAGCCTAATCATTGAAATCATACCCTCACTGTGATGTCAGTCTCTCGCTCCACTGACATCTCAGCCTCACTGTAATATCATGGCATCACTGGTGACAAGACAGCCTCACTATGACATCACAGCTTCATCTCTGACTTATAGCCTCACTGTGACATAACAGCTTCACTGAGACATCACAGGCTCACCTCTATAATCATTGCCCAACTGTGACATCACAGAATCAACTATGACCATACAGCCTCATTGTTTCATCTCAGCCTCACTGTGACCTCACATGTTCACTGAAACATGTCAGCCTTCCTGTGACACCACAGTGTCGCTATTGACATCACAACCTCACTGTGACATCACAGCTTCATTGTGACATCACAGCCATACTGTCCCATCAAAGCATCACTGTGACATGAAGCTTCATCTCTGATATCATAGTCTTATTGTGACATCACAGCCTCAGTTTGACACTATAAACTCACTGTGACATTTGAGCCTCACCAGTGACAATACAGCCTCACAAATGATATAGTCTCCCTGGGAAACCACAGTCACTACTGACATCACAGCCTCACAGTGACATCACAGCCTCTCCTATGACATCACATTCTCAGTGTGAATGCAAAGCCTGACCAATGATGTGCTAACCTCACTGTGAAATCCAAGCATTACCCCTGATGTCACAGCCTCACTGACATATCATAGAATCAGCCCTGACATCATATCTTCATTGCGATATCACAGCCTCACAGTGACCTCACAACCAGTCCACTGACACCACAGGCTTAACTGTTCCATCATAGCCTCATTGGGACATCAGTCTGGACAGTAACATCACAGCCTCACTATGACATCATACCTTCCAGAGTGATATCACCTCACAGCGACATGACATCCTACAGTGACATACAACCTTCACAGTGACATCACAGCCCCAGTGTGACATCACAACCTTACTGTGACATCACAGCAACAATGTGCCAGCACAACCTCACTGTAACATCACAGCTTTACCACTGATAGGAGAGGCTTACCTTGATATTACAGCCTCATCAGTGACACCACAGCCTCATGGTGACATCCTAACCTCACTGTATCATCACAGCTTCACCAGTTATATCACATCGTCAATGCAACATCTAGACCTCATCTCTTATATCAGTGTCATGTCTGAAATAAGAGCCTAAACACTTACATCACAGCTGCAGCCTCACTGTGACATCACCAATTCTCTGGGACATCACCCTTGCCACTGACATACTAACCTCATGGTGACTTCACATACACATCTCTGACATAGTATTAATATGACATCACAGTATCACCACTGCTGTAGCTGCACAGTGACATCAGCCTTGCCACTGACATCACAGTCTATGGTTACCTCATGACCTCCACCATGACATCACCTATTCCCTGTGACATCTCTGGCTCACAATGAGACCACAGCCACACGGTGACATCAAAGTCTCACCACAACATCACAGCCTCACAGTGAACTCACAGCCTGCCCATTGAAACCACAGGCTCACCTGTTACATAATAGCCTCATTGTGACATCGGACTTGCCACTGACATCATGACCTCATGGTGACATCACAACTTTCATAATGACATAACAGCCTACAATGACATGCAAACCTCCTAGTGACATCATAGTCTCGTAACATCACAGCTTCACCAGTGACAGCACAGCTTCACCTGTGACATCAGCATCACCATCGATATTAATCAGAACACTGACATAACTGCCACGCCAGTGTCAACACAACCTTTGACATCATAACCTCACCAGTGTCACTGTTACATAATAAGTTCACCACTGATATAGCCTCTACCATTGACAGCGTAGACTCACTATGACATCTTTCTCATCACTGACAATCCAGCCTTATTGTGACATCACACCTTCACAAGTGACATCACAGTCTCATTGTGACATCAGCCCCACCACTAAAATCACAGCCTCACTGAGCCATCCAAACATCTCCAGTGATATCACAACATCACTATGTCATCAAAGACTAACTATGATATCACAGCCACACTGTGTCATCAGAGCCTCACCACTGGTGTCCTACCTATCCTTACTATGGCACCATAGCCTCAACACAATTAGTACAGGCTCATAGTGACGGGACAGCCTCAGCAGTGACATCATAGCCTTTGATATTATAAACAGTGACACCACAGCCTCACATGTTACATCACTGCCTCACTGTGACATAAATCTTATCACAGGTATCACAGCCTCACAGTGAACTCCTAGCCTCATTGTGACCTCACAATGTAACATGTTATATCATATACTCACCTGTTACATACATAATAACCTCATGGTGAAATCAGCCTTGCCCTTGACATTACATCTTCCACAGTGACTTCACAGCCCCACTGTCACATCACAATGTCTCAGCAATGTCATAGACTCATAGTGACTTCAAAGTTTCACAATCTTATCAAATCCTCATTGGCATGATAGCTTCATTTCTGACATCACAGGCTCACTGTGACATCTCAGCCTCATCATTGACATCAGCCTTACTTCTGACATCACAGCCTAACCACTGAAATCTCAGCCGACCTGTGATGTCATAATCTATCACCACTGATATCACAGACTCATTGTGATATCATGACCTCATGGTAATATCACCACTTCACAGTGACATCAGAGTTTCTACTCTGACATCACAGGGTCAGTGTGATTACACAGTTTCACCGATGAACTTCTAACCTCACTGTAAAATCCAAGCATCACATCATAGCCTGATTGACATCATAGAATCAGCCCTAACATCAGAACCTCACTGAGACATCACAGCCTCACAGTGACTTCACAAATTTCCCACTGACACCACAGGCTCCCCTGTTACATTATAGCCTCATTGTGACATCAGTCTTGCCACTAACATCACAGTCTCACTATGATATCCTAGCTTCCTGAGGAATATCACCTCATGATGACATGATAGCCAACAGTGACATACAACCTTCACAGTGACATCACCACCTTAGATTGACATCAAGACCTCACCTGTGATATCACAACCTCACAGTGATATCACAGATACATTGTGACATCACCATCTCTCCTCTGACATCACAGACTCAGTGTGACATCAAAACCTCTCCAGTGCCATCAAAACATCACTGTGCCCTCAGTGCCTCACTCTGACATCATAGCCACACTGTCTACACAGCCTCACTGTGACATTACAACCTGACAATGACATCAGCTTTTTTTGGATTTATTAATAATCTTTATGAAACAGATATAGTATAATACTGTGAGAATACTGAATAAACACCACAAAATATTTTTTAAATATATGTCCATAAGAAAGCATATCCAAATGTTACCATTGGAGGTCTCTAGTTGGCAATAGTACAAGAGAATTGTTTCTTCATTGAACTTTGCTAATTCTCTAAATACTGGGCAGGGTTTCAGCTTAATGTTTTAAAGAAATTTTTGAGGTAAACCCAAAATGTCAGTAAGATTGGCATTAAGTCACTTTAAACATTTGGTCATTGTCGTGGACAGAAATGTGTTCCCCACAGTCTTATGTGTTTGGAAAGGTCATGGTGAGGCAGGATTAGAGCAGTTATGGCAGGATGGGTCTCTCAAGATCTTTGAAGATCTTTGGAATTCCAGAAGGCCATCCCCCACTGCTAGAATCTCCCTGAAGGAACATCCTGTTGGGAACTGACTCCAATCCGCCCAGAGATAAGGTAGCAAGCTTCCATATGAAAAAAATGTGGAGATAAGCTCTCCACGTGGGCCTAAAAGCAACTGGGTTGGGCCCCAATAGGACTTAACCAATGAGAAAGAACCAGTTTCCTGGGCTTGCCTAGGGCTACAAATATACCTGACCCCGCCAGCCATTAGACAACACCCTAGCCTCTCATGGTAATCCATGTCTGGAGCAGTGACATCAGCTTTGCCACTGGCATAATAGCTTCATGGTGACATCACATACACACCTCTGACATAGCCTCACTGTGACATCACAGCCTCAGTGAGACATCACAGCATCACCACTGACATCATAGCCTTACTGTGACATCAGGCTTGCTACTGACATCACAGTCTCACTGTGACCTCACAGCCTCCACGGTGACATCACCAATTACCTATGACATCACAGACTCACGGGGACATCAGAGACACACAGTGACATTGAAGCCTCACAGCCTCACCAGTGACAGCACAGCCTCACCTGTGACATCTGTATCACCACTGACATTAATCAGAATACTGACATCACTACCACACCAGTGTCACTGTCATGTAATAGGTTCACCACTATCATCCTAGCCTCAGTAGTAACGCCATCCACATACTATGACATCTTTCTCACCACTGACTTCACAGCTTTATTGTGACATCACATTTTCACAAGTGATATCACAGCCTCATTGTGCCATCACAACCTCATGGTGACATCACAGACACACTGTAACATCACAGCCTCACCACTGGTGACATCACAGTCCCATTGTGACATCAGCCTTACCACTAACATCCAAGCCTCACATTACCATCCAAACCTCTACAGTCACATCACAACGTCACTGTGTCATCAGAGCCTCATTCTAACATCATTGCCACACTGTGTGCCACACTGACTCACTGTGACATTACAACCTGACAGTGCCATCACCGCCTCACTGTGATATCACAAACTCTGTCACATTAGCTTTGCCATTGACATAATAGCCTCATTGTGACATCACAATCACACCTCTGACATTGCCTCACTGTGGCATCACAGCCTCAATGTGTATCATCAGTGACATCATAGCCTCACTATGACATCAGCCTTGCCATTGACACCACAGTCTTGCTGTGGACTCACAGCCTCCACAGTGACATTATAAATTCCCTATGACATCTCGGGCTCATGATGACAGCACAGCCACAGTGACATCAAATCCTCATGGTGACATCACAGCCTTACTAGAGACATGCCAAGCTCACTGTGACATCCTACAATCATCACTCACATCACCCTCTTTTTTAAATATTTTTATTTTATTTTTTATTTTTATTATTTATTCAATTGTGCCTATGTGTGTGTATGTATGTGTGTGTGTATGGAGAATGAAGGGTGAGTTCAGGAACCACCATGGACCGCTTCCACCTCCTCCTTGTTTAGTCTGCCCCGGGATTCACAGTCTCCGCCCACCAGGACCAGAGGAAAAGACTGCCCCTGCTTCCACCCAGCTTCTTCTATACATGGGATCTGGGATCCGAACTCAGGACCCTCCAACTGAAAGGCAGAGGCTTAATCCCTGAGCCATCTCTCCAGCTCTACCCTCTTTCTTATATCACAGCCTAATCACTCAAATCACATCCTTACTGTGATGTCATAGTCTCAGTCCACTGACATCTCAGCCTCACTGTAATATCATGGCATCACTGGTGACTATATAGCCTCACTGTGACATAACAGTTTCACTTCTGAGGTTATAGCCTCACTGTGACATCACAGGCTCAAATCTGAAATCATTGCCCAACTGTGACATCAGAGCACCTATTCTGACATTATAGCCTCACTGTTTCATTATAGCCTCACTATGAATCACAGGCTCACCATTCAAATCACAGCCTCAATGTGGCATCACACCCTCATCACTAACATCCTTCCTAGTCTCACTATGGCACCACATCATCACTGACCTCACAGACTCACTGAAATATGACAGCCTCCCTGTGGCATCCCAGTGTCTCAATTGACATCACAATCACACTGTGACATCACAATCCCCAGTGACATCACAACCTCGCAGTGACATCACAACTTCATTGTCACTTCATACTCATACCGTGCCATCAAAGCACACTCTGACATAAAGCTTCACCTCTGATATCATAGCCTCAATTGACATCACATCCTCACTGTGATATCACAGCCTCATTGTGACATCACAGCCAAACTAGGCCATCAAAGCGTCACTGTGACATAAAGCTTCAAATCTGACATCACAGCCTCACAGTGACATCACAGCCACACTGTGACATCTCAGCCTCATCACTGACATCAGCCTCACTTCTGACATCAAAGGCTCATAGTGACCTCACAGCCTGCCCACTGACACCACAGACTCACCTGTTACATCAAAGCCTCATTGTGACATCAGTCTGCCATTGATATCACAGACTTTCTGTGACAACACATCTTCCAGAGTGATATTACTTCATGTTGACATGACAGCCCATAGTGACACACAGATTCAGTGTGACATCACAGATTCAGTCACAGTGACATCACAGATTCAGTGTGACATCACAGCCTCACCAGTGACAGCACAGCCTCACCTGTGACATCAGCATCGCCAGATAGAACACTGACATCACTGCCACACCAATGACAACACAGCCTCACTGTTACATGATAGCCTCACCTCTGAGGTTATAGCCTCACTCTGACATGACAGCCTCACTATGACATCACAGGGTCACCTTTGAAATCATAACCTCAGTTTGACTTCACACCCTCATTACTGACATTCTACCTAGCCCCATTATGATATCACAGCCTCATGCTGACCTCTAATGCTCACTGAAACATCACAACCTCCCTGTGACACCACAATGTTGTTATTGATATCACATCCTCACTGTGACATCACAACTTCCCCAGTGACATAAACTTCACCTCTTACATTATAGCCACACTGTAAGATCACAGCCTCAGATTGACACATTAAACTCACTGTGACATTAGTGGCTACCCAATGACAATACAGCCTCACCAATGACAGAGTCTCACTGTGAAAGCACAGTCACTACTGACATCACAACCTCACTGTGACATCACAAACTCACTGTGACATCACAGCCACAATTTGACTTCACAGCCTCATGGTGTCACCACATCCTCACGACTGATATGACAGGCTCACAGTGACATCACAACCTCTCCTCTGACATCAAAGCCTGAGTGTGACTGCACAGCTTCACCACTGACATCCTAACCTCACCGTGAAATTCACCCAACACCCCTGACGTCACAGCTTCACTGACATCTCATAGAATCAGCCCTGACATCAGAACCTCACTTCAATGTCACAGCCTCACAGTGACCTCACAGCCTACCCACTGACACCAGCGGCTCCTCTGTAACATAATAGCATCATTGTGACATCAGTCTTGTTACTGAAATTACATCCTCACTGTGACATCACAGCTTCCCAGTGATATCACAACCTAACAGTGACATCACAGCCTAATTGTGGCATCACTGCCTCATTGTCACATCTGTCTCCCCAATAACATTTCAGCCTCACTGTGCCTTCCAACCCTTTCCATTGACATCACAACATCACTGTTTCATCAGAGCCTTACTGTGACAACAGTAAGTTTGTCCTCACAGATGAACTGTGATATTACAATATGACAGTGACATCAGAGACTCATGGCGACATCACAAAGTCTCTGTGGCATCAGCCTTGCCACTGACATAATAGCCTCCCAGTGACATCACAGCCACCCTGTGACATCACACCCACCCTGTGACATCACAGCCTAACCACTGGTATCCTACCTAGACTTACTATGACACCACAACCTCACCACAGTTAGCACAGGCTCACAGTTATGTGACAACCTCAGCAGTGACATCATAGCCTTTGACATCATAAACAGTGACACCACAGCCTCACATGTTACATTACTGACTCATTGTGGCTTCAATCTTCCCACATGTATCACAGCCTCACTGTGACATCACAGCCTCACTTTGACATCACAACCTCTCTGAGATGTCACAGCATCATAGTGACATCACAGCCTCACTGTAACATTATAGATTCATTTCTGACATCACAGCCTCACTGTGATATCACAGCCTCACCTATGACATCACAACCACATGGTGACATAACAGGCTAACTTCTGAAATCATAATATCAGTGATACCACGGACTCCTGCCTAGCCTTGCTTTGACACCACAGCCTAATCACTGACATCTCAGGCTCATGGTCACATGACAGCCTCAACATTGACACCACAGCCTCCTTGTGGAATCACAGACCCACCAGTAACATCCCAGTCTAAATGTGACATCTCAGCCTCATCACTGACATCATCCTTACTTCTGATATCACAGTCTAGCCATTGAAATCTCAGCCAAACTGTGATATCATTGCCTCTCACCACTGATATCACAGATTCACTGTAATATCACAACCTCACGGTAACATCACCACCTCACAATGACATCAGAGCCCCTTGTCTGACATCACAGCCTCAATGTGGCCGCACAGCCTCACCACTGACATAATAAACTCACTATGAAATCCAAGCATCACCCCAGACGTCACAGCCTCACTGACAAATCATAAAATCAGCCCTGGCACCAGAGCCTCACTGCAACATCACAGCCTCACAGTGACCTCACAGTGGGCCCACTAAGACTACAGGCTCACCTGTTACATCATAGCCTCATTGTGACATCAGTCTTGTCACTGACATCACAGCCTCATTGTGACATCACAACTTCCAGAGCGATATCATCTCATGTTGATATGACAGCCTACAGTGACATAAAACCTTCACAGTGATATCACAGCCTCAATGTGACATCACGGCCTCACCAGTTGTGGGGACCTCAGTCTAGGTGGCCTCAATGATCTGGCAAGTTTAGCCAAAGATGATTTGATGGAGGAAGTCTGGAGGGCAGCTCAGGATGTGTTGAACAGCTCAGGATGGAGGAAGTCAGGAGGGAGTAGCTCAGGATCTTTTAAAGAAATTTCACTACATACAGCCTGCATGCTGGCCTGACCTTTAAGATGATTGGTTGCCCGTTTCCCCACCCTGGAATTCCCATTGGGGTTTCTACCTTTATAAGATGGCTGTGGACTTGCAATAAATGAGTTCCTGCTTGACTAGATTCCCTGTCATGTGTTTGTTCTCGGGAAGGAGGGCTGGGAGTGGGTGGACAGCGCACTCACCTTTCTCCGATCCTCCTTGTGGAGGACCCGCCAGACCGGCCTGCAGGACAGAGCTGTGATCCCCAGGGACCCCCACAACTAGTGACAGCACAGCCTCACCTGTGACATCAGCATCACTACTTACATTAGTCAGAACACTGAAATCACTGCCACACCAGTGACAACACAGTCTTTGATGTCACAGCCTCACAAGTGTCACTGTCACTTAATAGGTTCACCACTGACATCATAGACTCACCAGTGACATCAAAGACTTACTATAACATTTTTCTCACTACTGACATTCCAGCCTTATTGTGACATCACACCTTCATCAGTGAGATTACTCCCTTATTATGACATCAACCTCACCACTAACATCACAGCCTCACCATGCCATCAAGCCCTCTCAGATAACATCACAACATCACTGTGTCATCAGAGCCTCACTATGACATCTAGCTACACTGTGTCCTCATAGCATCGCTGTGACATTAAATCCTGACAGTGCCATCAAACCCCATGTGACATCACAATCTCACTATGACCTCAGTCTTGCCACTGACATATAGCTTCCTGTTTACATCAGAAACACACCTCTGACAAAGCCTCACTGTGACATCACAGCCTCAATGTGACATCACTGCATCACCAATGATATCACTGCCCCACTGTGATATCAGCCTTGCCACTGACATCACAGTCTCACTGTGACCTCACAACCTCAACTGTGATATCACCATATCCTGTGTCATCACAGGCTTTCAGTGTCACAAAAGCCAGACGGTTACATCAAAGCCTCACATTGGCATCACACGCTCACCAGTGACATGCCAGCCTCACTGAAACATCATACCCTCATCACTCACATTAGCCTCATTCTGATATCACACCCTAAACACTGGAATCACAGCCTCATCGTGATGTATAGTCTCACTCCTGTGACATCACAGACTCACTGTAATATTATGGCATCACTGGTAACAACACAGCCTCACTGTGACATCACAGCCTCACCTCTGAGATTATAGCCTCACTGTGACATCACAGCCTCAAAACATCACAGGCTCACTTCTTAAATCAGTGTCCAACTGCGACATCACAGCATGGACTCTGATATTGTAGCCTCACTGTTTCATCACACCCTCACTATGACATCACACACTCACCTCTGAAATCATATTCTCAATGGAACATCATTGCCATCCTACCTAGCCTCACTATGGCACCAGTCTCACTACTGACCCCACGGGCTCACTGAAACATGACAAGCTACCTCTAAGTGTTGGTATTTACATGACAACCTGACTGTGACATCACAACTTCCCCATTGATATCAAAACTTCACAGTGACATCACAACCTCATTGTGACATCACAGACATACCGTGCTATCAAAGCATCACTGTGACATAAAGCTTCACCTCTGACATCATAGCCTCTCTGTGACATCACAGGCTCAGTTTGACACAATAAACTCACTCTGACATTACAGCCTCACCAGTGACAATGCAGCACCAATGACATAGTTTCCTGTGAAAGCACAGTCATTATTGACATAACAACCTTACTGTGACTACACAACCTCACTGTGATATCACAGCCACACTGTGCCTGTACAGCCTCACTGTGATATCACAACCTAACCACTGACGTCACAGATGCACTGTAACATCAAAGTCTCACTGTGATATCACAGTGTCATGGTGACATCAAAGCCACACTCTGACATCACAGCTTTACCACTGGTGTCCTGCTTAGCATTACCATGACAACACAGCCTCACCACAGATAGCACAGGCTCACAGTGACGTGACAGCCACAGCAGTGACAGCTTTTCACATCATAAACTGACGTGACAGCCTCACATGTTACATCACTTCCACATTGTGACATCAATCTTCTCTCGGATATCACAGCCTCACAGTGACCTCACAGCCTCACTGTGACCTCACAGTCTAACCTGATACATCATAGACTCACCTGTTACATCATAGTCTCATGGAGAAATTAGCCTTGCCACTGACATCACCTCTTCCACAGTG
The DNA here is from genome assembly GCA_023101885.1 of Typhlomys cinereus. Lineage (NCBI taxonomy): Eukaryota > Metazoa > Chordata > Mammalia > Rodentia > Platacanthomyidae > Typhlomys > Typhlomys cinereus. The sequence goes on from JALPQD010000051.1 coordinate 7,895,994, forward strand.
ACCTCACAGCCTCACCGTGACATCATTACCTCTCTATGATGTCATAGACTCATATTGATATCACAGCTTCACAGTGATATCACAGCCACACTGGCATTATAGCATCACTTCTGACATCACAATTTACCTACTGAAATCTCAGCCGAACTGTGATGTCATAATCTATAACCACTGATATCACAGACACAGTGTGATATCACAACCTCACTGTAACATCACAGTTTCACAGTGACATCACAGCCTCTCCTCTTACATCACATTCACAGTGTGACTGCACAGCCTTACCACTGACATTCTTACCTCACTGTGAAATCCAAGCATCACCCATAATTTCACAGTCTCACTGATATCTGATAAAATCAGCCCTGACATCAGAAACTCACAATGATCCCACAATCTGCCCATGGACACTACAGGCTCACCTGTTACATCATGGCCTCAAAATGACATCAGACTTGCCACTGACATCAGAGACTCACTGTAACATTCCAACTTCCAGAGTGGCATCACCTCACGGTGACATGACAGCCTCATTGTGACCTCTCTGTGTAGTCAAACCTAACAATGACATCACAGCTTCACAGTGATATCACAGCTTCACTGTAGCATTATACCCTCATTTCTTTTTTTTATAACATTTTTATTATTATTTCTGCTCATACAAACTTAATAGGTAGACCAGTTCCCTCCCCCTCCTCCTCCCCCCAAACCCCCTGCTCCCCCTCCCTCCCTCCCCATCTCCCAGTACCCCCCCAATTCCCAGAGAGTCCTTTATTGTGTATGCCTAACTCTCTTCTTGGTCCTCCTTTCCGATGACATAAAAGGACCCAGTGGCATTTCTCTGAACCTTTTCTCCTGTTCCCCTTAAGCATAGGAACACTACTGTGGCCATCAATCCCTTGCCTCCAAGGATCTTGGTGCTTTTAGCCGATGTTAGACTTTGTGAGGTCAATAGTGTGACAGACATGGTGCAGGGCATGCAAAGTCCTATTATGATTGCTTCAGCCCTATCTAGTGTGGAGACTCTTCAAATCATTGCTCCCCCCATCCTTTTGCTCTTACAATCTTACCGCCCCCTCTTCCGCAGATGTCCCTGAGCTTCAGGATGGGGGGAGATTAGGCTGGCTTAGTTCTATGTGGATGATATAGAGTCTCTGAAGTTCTGGATTGTTATACCCTCATTTCTGACATCACAGCCACACTGTGACATCACAGCCTCACCTCTGACATCATAGCCTCACAGGCTCAACTCCAAAATCATAGTCTTATTGCAACATCACACCCTCATCACTGACATCATACCTAGCCCCATTATGACACCATTGCCTCATCACTGATTTCACAGGCTCACTGAAACATGACTGCCTATCTGTGACACCACAGTGGCGCTATTGAAATCACAACTTCACTGTGACATCACAACTTCCCCAGTGACATCACATCTTCAGTGACATAAAGCTTCATCACTGATATCACAGCCTCACTGTGAAATCACAGACTCACCAGTAACAGCACACCCTCATTTGTGACACCAGCGATGCCACTGGCATTAGCCCAAAACTGACATCAATGCCACACCAGTGGCAACACAGCCTTTGACATCACAGCCTCACCAGTGTCAATGCCATGTAATAGGTTTACCAATGACATCATAGCCTCACAAGAGACATCATGGTCTCACTATGACCTCATTGTCACCACTGACATTCCAGAATTATTGTGACATCACATCTTCACCTGTGACATGACTGCCTCATTGTGACATCAGCCTCACCACTAACATCACAGCCTTACTGTGGCATCAAAACTTCTCCAGTGACATCACTTCATCGTGTCTTCTGAACCTCAGTGTGACATCATAGCCACACTGTGTCCTCACAGCCTTACTGTGACATTACAACCTGACAGTGCCATCACAGCCTCACTGTGACATCAAAAACTCACTGTGACAACAGCCTTGCCACATCATAATAGCCTCTTGGAGACATCACATACACACTTCTGACATAGAATCACTGTGACATCACAGCCTCAATGTGACTTCAGAGCATCACCACTGACAAAATAGACTCACTGTGACATAAGCCTTGCTATTGACAGTTTCAATGTGATCTGACAGCCGCCACCGTGACATCACCAACTCCCTGTGACATCACAAGATCATGGTGACACCACAGATACACAGTGAAATAAAAGCTTCTAGGCGGCATGGCAGCCACACTGTGATATCATACCCTCACCACTCACATCAGCCTCATTCTGATATCACAGCCTAACCAATGAAATCACATCCTCACTGTGATGTCATAGTATGGCTAAACTGAAATCACAGCCTCACTGAGATATCACAGTAATACTGGTGACAACACAGCCTCACTGTGACATCATGACCTTACCACTGAGGTTTTTGTTTCACTATGATCCCACAATCTTCTCATGGACACCACAGGCTCACCTGTTACATCATGGCCTCAAAATGATATCAGCCTTGCCACTGACATCAGAGCCCCACTGTGACATTCCAACTTCCAGAGTGACATCACCTCACGGTGACATGATAGCCTACTTAGCCTCACTATGACACCACTGCCTCACCACTTACCTCACAGGCTCACTGAAACATGACAGCCTCCCTGTGACACCACAGTGTCGCTATTAACATCATAACTTCACTGTGACATCAAAACGTCCCCAGTGACATCACAATCTCACAGTGACATCACAGCCATACTGTGCCATCAAGGTTTCACTCTGACATCAGTCTCACTTCTGAAATCACAGCCTAACTACTGACCTCACAGCTGCACTGTGGCATCACAGAGTCAATATGACATCATAGCCTCAATGTGACATCACAGCATCACCACTGACATCATACCCTCACTGTGACATCAACCTTGCAACTGACATCACAGTTCTCACAGTGACCTCACAGCTTCCACCATGATATCATCAACTACCTGTGACATCACAGGCTCAAGGTGACACCACAGCCACATGGGGGAATCACAGCCTCACTGTAATGTTGCAACCTCAACTCTGAGGTTATAGTCTCACCATGACATTACAGTCTCAATATGACATCACACCCTCATCACTACCTAGCCTCACTATGACACCAAAGTTTCACAACTGGTGCTCAGTGAAACATGAAAGCCTGTGATGCCAGTGTTGCTATTGAAGTCACAACCTCACAGTGACATCACAGACTCTTTGTGAGATCACAGCCATACTGTGCCACGAAACCATCACTGTAACATAAACCTTCACCTCTGACATCATAGTCTCACTGTGACATCCCAGCATCAGTTTGACTCTATAAACTCACTGTGACATTAAAGCCTTGCCAGTGACAATACAGCCTCACCAATGACATAGTCTCCTTGTGAAAGCACAGTTGCTACAGATATCATAACCTTTCTGTGACATCACAGCTTCACTGTGACATCACAGCTTCACTACTGTTAAGACAGGCTTGCCGTGATATTACAGCCTCACAAATGAAAATGCAGCTTCATGGTGACATCATAACCTCACTCTTGCATCACAGCCTCACGGTGACATCACAGCCACATTGTGACACCACAACCTCAGCACTGGTATCCTACCTAGCCTTACCATGACACCACAGACTCACCAGTGGTAGCAGAGGCTCACAGTGCCGTGACAGCCTTTGCAGTAACATCATAGTCTTTGACATCATAAACAGTGACACCATAGCCTCATAGGTTACATCACTGCTTCATTGTGACATTAATCTTCCCTAACATGTCACAGCCTCACATTGACCTCAGGGCCTCACTGTGACCTCTCATTCTAACCTGTTTCATCATAGATTCTGTTACATCACAGCCTCTTGGTGAAATCAGCCTTGCCAATGACATCACATCTTCCTCCTTGACTTCACAGCCTCACTCAGACTCATAGTGACATCCCAGCTTCACAGTAATAACGCAGCCCCACTGTGGCATTGTAGCCTCATTTCTGACATCACAGCCTCATGGTGATATGACAGACTCACCACTGATATCACAGCCTCACTGTGACATTACAGACTAACCTCTAAAATCATAGCACTCGTGACATTACGGACATCTTCTCTTGCCAAGCTATGACACCACAGGCTCATCACTGACATCTCAGGCTCATGGTTACATGACAGCCTCACCAGTGACAGCACAGTCCCATCTGAGATATCAGTGTCACCACGGACATTAGTCAGAACACTGACATCACTGCTACACCAGTGACAACACAGCCTTTGACATCACAGACTCTCCAGTGTCACTGTCACATAATAGGCTCAACAATGACATCATAGCCTCATCAGTGACATCATAGACTCACTATGATATCTTTCTCACCCCTGACATTCCAGCCTCATTGTAACATCACACCTTCACAAGTGATATCTCAGCCTCATTGTAACATCAGTATCACCACTAACATCACAGCCTCACCATGCCATCAAAACCTCATCAGTGATATCACAACGTCATGTGTCATCAGCGCCTCCACTGTGACATCAGAGCCATACTGTGTCCTCACAGCCTCATGGTAACATTACAACCTGACAGAGACATCACATCACTGAGGCATCACAACTCTCTGTGATATCAGCCTTGACACTGACATAGTAGCCTCATGGTGACATCACAATACACCTCTGACATAGCCTCAGTGTGACATCACAGCCTCAATGTGAAATCACTGCATCACCACTGGTATCATAGCCTCACTATGACATCAGACTTGCCACTGACATGACACACCCACTGTGAAATCACAGCCTCCAGCGTGACATCACAAACTCCCAATTACATCACTGGTTCATGGTGAGTTCACAGCCACTCAGTGCCAACATAGCCTCACTGTGACATCACAGCCTCACCACTGATAGGATAGACTCACCGTGATATTAAAGCTACACCAGTGACTCCAAAGCCTCATGTTTTTTTCATAACCTAACCTCACTCTGGCATCACAGCCTCACCAGTTATATCACATCATCAATGTAACATCTCTGCCTCATCTCTCCCATCATTCTCACTTTTGAAATCACAGCCTGATCACTGACCTCAGAGCTGCACCATGACATCACAACCTCATGGGGATGTCACAGCCACACTGTGAGACTCCAAAGCCTCATGGTTTTTTCATAACCTAACCTCACTCTGGCATCACAGCCTCACCAGTTATATCACATCATCAATGTAACATCTCTGCCTCATCTTTCCCATCATTCTCACTTTTGAAATCACAGCCTGACCACTGACCTCAGAGCTGCACCATGACATCACAACCTCATGGAGACGTCACAGCCACACTGTGACATCACAACCACACCACTGGTATCCTACTTAGCCTTGATATAACACCACAACCTCACCACAGATAGTATAGGATCACAGTGACGTGACAGCCTCAGCAATGACTTGACATCATAAACAGTGACACCACAGCCTCCCACGTTACATCACTGCCTCATTGTGACATCAATCTTCCCACAGATACCACAAACTCACAGCGACCTGACAGCCTCCTTATGACCTCACAGTCTACCTTGTTACATCATAGCCTCAAGGTGAAATCAGGCTTGCCACTGACATCACATCTTGCATAGTGACCTAACAGTCTCGCTGTGACATTACAACCTCTCTATGATGTCATAGCCTCATAGTGACATCACAGATTCACAGTGATATCACAGCCTCACTGTGGCATTATAGCATCATTTCTGACATCACAGCTTCACTGTGACATCACAGCCTCACCTGTAACATCACAGGCTCACCTCTGAAGTCATTGTCAAACTGAATTACAGCATCGACTCTCACATTATAATTTCACTGTTTCATTACAGCCTCACTATGATATCACAGACTCACCTCTGAAATCATAGCCTCAATGCAAGATCACACCCTCATTATTGACATCATACCTAGCTTCACTATGACACCACAGCCTTCCTATTGACCTCACAGGATCACTGAAACAGGACAGCCTCCCTGTAACACCACAGTGTCACTATTGACATCACAACTTCCCCAGTGACATCTCAACCTCACAGTGATATCACAGCCATACCATGCCATCTAAGTGCCACTGTCATGTAAACACTCATCTCTGACATCATAGCTGCACCATGACATCATTGCCTCAGTTTTACAAAATAAACTCACTGTGACATTAGAGCCTCACCAGTGACAATGCAGACTCACCAATGACATAGACTCCCTGTGTGAGTAGTCACTACTGGCATCACAACCTCACTGTGACATCATAACCTCACTGTGACATTACAGCCACACTGTGCTGGCACAGCCTCACTGTGACATTACAACCTCACCGCTGATATGACATGCTCACCACTATATTACAGCCTCACCAGTGACACCACAGCCTTATGGTGACATCATAACCTCACAGTGGCATCACAGCCTCACCAGTTATATCACATCATCAGTAAGACATCTCAGCCTTATCTCTCACATGAGTGTCTCTTCTGAAATGACAGCCTAACCACTGACCTCACAGCTGCACTGTGGCATCACAGCCTCACTCTGATATCACAGAGGCATTGTGACATCACAGCTTCATGGTGATCTCGCAGCCTCACCACTGGTATCCTACCTAGCCTTACTAGGACACCACAGTCTCAACACAGATAGCTCAGGCTCCCAGTGGTGTGACGGTCTCAGTAGTCACATTATAGCCTTTGATATCATAAACAATGACACCACAGCCTTACTTGTTACATCACTGCCTCATTGTGACATCAATCTTTCCACAGATATCACAGCCTCACTGTCACCTCACATTCTAACCTGTTAGTTACATCATAGACTCACTTGTTTCATAATAGCATCATGGTGAAATCAGCCTTGCCACTGACATCACATCTTTCACATTGACCTCATAGCCTCACTGTGACATCACAAATTCTCTGTGATGTCACAGCCTCAAAGTCATATCACAGCTTCACAGTGATATCACAACCTCATTGATGCATTATAGCCTCATTTCTGAAATCACAGCCTCACTGTGAAATCACACCCTCACCTTTGATATCACAACCTTTCTGTGACATAACAAGCTAACCTCTGAAATCGTAGTATCAGTGACATCACGGATATCCTGCCTAGCCTCACTATGATACCACAGCCTTATCACTGACATCTCAGGCTGATGGTCGCATGATAAACTCAACAGCCTCGCTGTGGCATCACAGCCTCACCAGTAACATCTCAGCCTCAGTGTGACATCTCAGCCTCATCACCGACATCAGCCTCACTTCTAACCACAGACTCAGTGGGACTGCACAGCCTCACCACTGACATCCTAACCTCACTGTGAAATCTAAGCATCAGTCCTGACATCATAGCTTCAGTGACATCTCATAGATCATCCCTGACATCAGAGCCTCTATGCAACACAACAGTCTCACAGGGACCTCACTGCCTGCCCATTGACATCACAGCCTTACTTGTTGCATCATAGCCTCATTGTGACATCAGTCTTGCCACTGACATCACAGCCTCACTGTGACATCACATTTTCCGGAGTGATATCACTTCACTATGACATGGCAGCCCACAATGACATAAAAACTTCAGTGACATACAGACTCAGTGTGATATCACGACATCACCAGTGACAGCACAGCCTCACCTATGACATGATCATTGCCCCTGACAGTCAGAACACTGATGTTACTGCCACACCAGTGACAACACAGCCTTTGACATCACAGCCTCACCAGGCTCACTGTTGCACAATAAGATCAACACTGACATCACAGCCTCACCAGTGACATCATAGACTCACTGTGACATCTTTCTCACTACTGACATTCCGGCCTCTTTGTGACATCACACCTTTATCAGTGACATCACAACCTCGCAGTGACATCAACCTCACCACCAACATCACAGTCTCACAGTGCAATACAAACCTCACCAGTGACATCACAACATCACTGTGTCATCTCAGTCTCATTGTGACATCATATCCACATTGTGTCCTAACAGCCTCCCTGTGAAATCACAAACTCGCTGTAACATCACAACTTCCCCAGTGACACCACAATCTCACAGTGACATTACAGCCATACTGAGCAATCAATCATCACTGTCATGTAAATATTCACCTCTGACATCATAGCCTTACTGTGACATCATAGCATCACCACTGATATGATAGGCTCATCATGACATCACAGCCTCACCAGTTATAGAACAGCCTCATAGTGACCTCAAAGCCTCAATGTGACCTAACAGTCTAACCTGTTACATCATAGACTCACCTGTTTCCTCACAGCCTCATGGTTAAATCAGCCTGATATCACATCTTCTTCTGTGAACTCAACCTCTCTATGATGTCACAGTCTAATAGTGATATCACAGCTTCACATTGATATTACTGGCTCACTGTGGTATTATTGCTTCATTTTTGACATAACAGCCTCACTGTGTAGAGGTTAACCTCTGAAATTGTAATATCAGTGCTATGGCACCACAGCCTCATCAGCCACATCTCAGGCTCAGGGTCATATGACAGCCTCAACAGTGACATCACAACCTCACTGTGAAATCACAATTTCTCCACTGACATCTCAACCTCACAATGACATTACAGCTATACGGTGCGATCAAAGCATCAATGTCACATAAATATTCACTTCTGACATCATATACTCACTGTGACTTCATGCCTCAGTTTGACACAATAAACTCACTGTGAAATTAGATCCTCACCAGTGATAATACAGCCTCACCAATGACATAGTCTCCTTGTGTGTGCATTCACTACTGGCATTACAACCTCACTGTGATATCACAACCTCACTCTGGCATCACAGCCACACAGTGCAAGCACCGCCTCACTGTGACATTACAGCCTCACCACTGATATGACATGCTCACTGCTATATTACAGTATCCCCAGTGACACCACAGCCTCAGGGGACATCATAACCTCACTGTGGCATCACAGCCTCACCAGTTATATCACATCATCAATACGACACCTCGGCCTCATCTCTCACATCTGTCTCACTTGTGAAATCACAACCTGACCTCAGAGCTGCACTGTGACATCACAGAATAACTCTGACATCACAGTGGCACTGTGATATCACAGCCTAACCACTGAGATCCTACCTAGTCTTACCATGACACCACAGCCTCACCACAGTTAGCAGAGGCTCAGAGTGATGTGACAGACTTAGCAGTGACAGCCTTTGACCTCATAAAGAGAGACACCCCAGCCTCCTGTGTAACATCACCACCTCATTATGACATCAATCTTCCCTCACATATCACAGCCTCACAGTGACCTCACAACCTCACTGTGACCTCACAGTCTAACCTCTTACATCATAGACTCACCTGTTACATCACAGCCTCTTGGTGAAATAAGCCTTGCCACTGACACCACATCTTTCTCCATGACCTCATAGCCTCACTGTGACATAACAATCTCTCTGTGATGTTACAGTTCACAGTGTCATCACAGCTTCACAGTGATGTCTGACATCACAGCCTCACTGTGACATCACAGCCTCATGGAACATCAACAACTCACATTGACCTCCTCTTACATCACAGCCTCAGTGTGACTGCACAGCCTCACCACTGACATCCTAACTTCACCAGGAAATCCAAGCATCACCCCTAACATCAGGCCTCACTGACATCTTATAGAATCAGCACTGACATCAGAGCATCACTGAAACATCAGAGACTCACAGTGACCTCACAGCCTGCTCACTGACACCACTGGCCCACCCACCTGTTAATCATAGACTTGTTGTAACATCAGTTTTGCCATTGACATTACAGCTTCACTGTGAAATCACAACTTCAAGAGTTGCATCACCTCAGTGACATGACAGCCCACAGTGATTTACAACCTTCACAGTGACATCACAGATTCAGTGTGACATCATGGCCCCAACAATGACATCACAACCGCACCATGATATCATAGCTTCATTGTGACATTGCGGTCTCTCCTCTGATATCACACCCTTAGTGTGACTGGACAGCATCACCACTGTCATCCTAAACTCACTGTGAAATCCAAGCATACCCCTGATGTCACAGCCTCACTGACATCTCATAGAATCAGCCCTGACATCAGAGCCTCACTGTGAAAACACAGCCTCACAGCAACCTCAATTTCTGCCCATGGACAACATAGGTTCACTTGTTACATCATAAACTCTTTGTGGCATCAGTCTTACAACTGATACCACAACCTCACTGTGATATCACTGCCACACCAGTGACAATACAGCCTTGACAAGACAGCCTCATCAGTGTCACTGTCACGTAATAGATTCACATTTCAGCCTTATTATGATAGCGCACCTTCACCAGTGACATCACAGCCTCATTGTGACATCAGCCTCACCATTAACATCACAGTCTCACTGTGCCATCAAAACCTCTCCAGTAACATCACAACATCACTCTGTCATCAGAGTTTCACTGTGACAACATAGTCACATTGTGTCCTCACAGCCTCACTGAGCCATTACAACCTGACAGTGGCATCACAACTTCAATGTGACATCACACACTTTCTGTAACATCAGACTTGCCACTGACATAATAGGCTCATCATGACATCACATACACAACTCTAAAATAACCTCACTGTGACATCATCCTCGCTAGTGACATCACATACTTAACAGTGACAGCACAGCCTCACCTTTGATATCAGCATCGCCACTGACATTAGTTACACTACTGACATCATTGCCACACAAGTGACAACCCGGCCTCACCACTGACCTCAGAGACTCACTGAAACATGGCGGTCTTTCTGTGACACCACAGTGTCCCTATTGACATTACAACATCAATGTGACATCATAGCCTCATTATGACATCACAGCCATACTGTCACAAAAAGCTTCACATCTGATATCCTAGCCTCACTGTGATATCACACCTCAATGTGACACAATAAACTCACTGTGACATTAATGCCTCACCAGGGCCAATATACCCTCACCAATGACATAGTCTCCCTGAGAAAGTACAGTCACTACTGACATCACAACCTTGCTGTGACATCACAACCTCACCACTGGTATCCTACCTAGCCTTACTATGATACCACAGCCTCACCACAGATAGCACAGGCTTACAGTGATGTGACAGCCTCAGCAGTGACATCATAGACTTTGACATGATAAACAGTGACACCACAGCTTCACGTTACATCACTGCCTCACTGTGACATTAATCTTCCCACAGATATCATAGCCTCACAGTGACCTCACAGTCTAACCTGTTACATCATAGCCTCATGGTGAAATCAACCTTGCCACTGATATCACATCTTCCACAGTGACCTCATAGCTTCACTGTGACATCACAACATCTCTGTGATGTCACAGCCTCATAAGGACATCACAGCTTCACTGTGACATCACACCCTCACCTCTGGCATCCAGCCTCACTGTGCCATAACAAGCTAACCTCTGAAATAATAGCTTCAGTGACACCACAGACATCCTGCCTATTGTCGCCATAACACTACAGCCTCATCACTGACATCTCAGGCTCATGGTCACATGACATCCTGAACAGTGACACCACAGCCTTGTTGTGGCTTTACAGCTTCACAAGTGACATCTCAGCCTCATCACTGATATCAGCCTCACTTCTGACATAACAGTCTAACCACTGAAATCACAATTTCACTGTGATGTCACAACCTCACAATAACATCACAGTCTCTCCTCTGACATTACTGCCTCAGTGTGACTGCATAGCCTCACCACTGACACCCTAACCTCACTGTGAAATTCAAGCACACATAGCCTGAAGTCACAGCCTCATTGACCTCTCACAGAATTAGCCCTGATATCAGACCCTCACTGCGACATCACAACCTCACAGTGACCTCACAGCCTGTCCACTGACATCCCAGTCTCACCTGTTACATCATAGCCTCATTGTGGAATCGGTCTTGCCACTGACATCACAGCCTCACTGTGACATCACAGCTTATGGAGGCATATCACCTTACGTAGACATGACAGCCCGTTGTGACATTCAGCCTCACAGTGACATCACAGCCTCTTTGTGACACCATGGTCTCACCATGAGAGCACAGTCTCCCTTGCAACATCTGCGTCACCACTGACATTAGTCAGAACAATGACATCACTGTTACACCAGTGACAACACAGCATTTGACATCATAGCCTCACCAAGGTCACTGTCAGGTGTTAGGTCCATCACTGACATTATAGCCTCACCAGTGACACCATAGACTCACTATGACATCTTTCTCACCACTGACATTCCAGCATTATTGTGACATCACACCTTCACCAACACTACTGACTCCACAGCCTCATTGTGATATCAACCTCACCACTGATATCACAGCCTCACTGTGTCATCCAAACTTCTCCAGTGACATCACAACATCACTGTGTCATCACAGCCTCATTGTGACATCATAGCCACATTGTGTTCTCACAACATCACTGTGATATTACAGTCTGACAGTGACATCACATCATCACAGTGACATCACAAACTCACTGTGACATCAGCCTTGACACTGACATAATAGCTTCGTGGAGACATCACACCTCTGACACAGTCTCACTGTGACCTCACAGCCTGAATGTGACATCACAGCCTCACCATTGACATCATAGATTCACTGTGACATCAGCCTTGACACCTACATTGTAGGCTCCTTTTGAAATCACATATATACCTCTGACACAGCCTCACTGTGACATCACAGCCTCAGTGTGACTTCACAGCATCACCACTGACATCATAGCTTCACTGTGACATCAGCCTTGCCACTCACATCTCAATCTCATTGTGACCTCACAGCTCCATCGTGCCATCACCAACTCCCTGTGAAATCATGGGATCAAGGTGACACCACAGACACACAGTGACATCAAAACCTCATGGAGGCATCATAGCCACACTGTGATATCACAGCCTCACCACTGGTATCCCACCTAGTCTTACTATAACACCACAGCCCAACCCCAAAAGCACAGGCTCACAGTGATGTGACTGCCTCAGCAGTGATATCATAGCCTTTGACATCATAAACAGTGACAGCATAGCCTCACATGTTACATCACTGCCTAACTGTGACATCAATCTTCTCACAGACATCGCAGCCTCACAGTGACCTCACAGCCTCACTGGGACCTCACAATCTAACCTTTTACATCATAGACTCACCTGTTATATCATACCTCATTGTGAAATCGGCCTTGAAACTGACATCACATCTTCCACAGTGACGTCACACCCTCATTGTGACATCACAACCTCTCTGTGATGTCACAACTTCACAGTGATATCACAGCCTCACTGTGTCATTGTAGCCACATTACTAACATCACAGCCTCATTGTGACATCACATCTTCACCTCTGACATCAAAGACTATGACAGAACAGGATAATCTCTGATATCATAGCATCAATGACACCATGGACATCCTGCCTCGCCTTGCTATGACACCACAGCCTCATCACTGAATCTCAGGTTGACAGTCACATGACTCACCAATAACATCTCAGCCTTTCTGTGGCATCTCAGCCTCATCACTGACATCAGCCTCACTTCTGACATCATGGCCTAACTACTGAAATCTCATCCAAACTCTGATGTCATTATCTATCACCACTGATATCACAGCCTCATGGTGATATCACAACCTCATAGTAACATCACAATCTCACTGCAACTTCACAGCCTCAGAGTGACCTCACAACCTGCCCACTGACACCACAGGCTCATCTGTTATACCATAGCCTCATTGTGACATCAGTCTTGCCACTGACATCACAGCCTCACTGTGCCATCACAACTTCAAGAGTGACATGACAGTCCACAGTGACATCCAACCCTCATAGTAATATCACTGCCTCACCGCGGTTTCCTACTTTTATTACATCTACCTTTGAATATACCATGAGAGTGTGATGTCACAGTGAGGCTGTGTTGGCACAGTGTGGCTGTGATGTCACAGTGCAGCTGTCAGTTCAGTGCTTAAGCTCTGATTTCAGAAGTGAGATAATGTGAGAGATGAGGCTGAGATGTTGCATGGACGATGTGATTTGACTAGTGATACTGTGATGCCCTAGTGAAGTTATGATATCAACATGAGGCTGTGGTGTCCCTGGTGAGTCTGTAATGTCATGGTGTGAATGTGATGTCACAGTGAGGTTGTGATGTCACATTGAATTTGTCATGTCAGTGAGTTTATTGTGTCAAACTGAGACTGCCATATCACACAGTGAGGCTATGATGTCAGAGGTGAAACTTTATGTCATTATCATGCTTTGATGGCACAGTATGGTTGTGATGTCACAATGAGGCTGTGATGTCACTGTGAGGTTGTGTTGTCACCAGTGGTGCCATGATATCTGGGGATGTTGTGAGGTGAGATTGTGATGTCACAGTGAAGCTGTGTTGTCACCAGTGGTGACATGATATCACAGTGAGGCTGAGATGTCAGTGTAGTGTAACTGACATCACAGGGAGGATATGACTTCAGTGGTGAAAGTCTGTGGCATCAGTTCGGCTGTGATTTCAGAGATGTTAGAAGTGAGGCTGATGTTAGTGATGAGTCTGAGATGTCACAGTTTGGCTGGGATGTTACTGGTGAGGCTGTGATGCCATGGCAAGGCTGTGGGGGTCACTGTTGAGGCTATCATGTGACTGTGAGCCTGAGATATCAGTGATGAGGCTATGGTGTCATAGACAGGCGAGGCAGGATGTCCCTGGCATCACTGATGCCATGATTCCAGAGGTTTGCCAGTTGTGAGTCTGTGATGTCAGAGGTGAGGATGTGATGTCACAGTAAGGCTGTGATGTCATAAATGAGGTTACAATGCCACAATGAGGCAGTGATATCACTGTGAAGCTGTGATTTTACTGTGAGGCTGTGACATCACAGAGAGGTTGTGAAGATACAGTGAGGATCTGAAGTCACTGTGGAAAATGTGATGACAATCGCAAGGCTGATTTCACCATGAGGCTATGATGTAACAGGTTAGAATTTGAAGTCACAGTGAGGCTGTGAGGTAACTGTGAGGCTGCCATATCTATGAGAAGATTGATGTCACAGTGAGGCAGTGATGTAACATGTGAGGCTGTGGTGTCACTGTTTATGATGTCAAAGGCTATGATGTCACTGCTGAGGCTGTCCCATCACTGTGAGCCTGTGCTATCTCTGGTAAGACTGTGGTGTCCTAACAAGGCTAGGTAGGATGCTTTGGTAAGGCAGGGTCTGTGATGTCATAGTGAGGCTGTGATGAAACAGTGAGGAAATAACATCAGAGTTGAGGCTGTCATGTCACAGTGAGGCTGTGATGCCACTTTGAGGCTGTGAGGACACCCTGTGTCTGTGGTGTCACTGTGAGCCCATGATGTCACAAGGATTTGGTGATGTTACAGTGGAGGCTGTGAGGTGACAGTGTGATTGTGATGTCAGTGGCAAGGCTGTTATCCCAGTGAGGCTATGATGTCAGTGGTGATGCTGTGATGTCACATTGAGTGTGGTTATGATGTTACAGTCAGGCTCTTATGAAACAGTGATTTTGTGATGTCACTAGAGAGGTTTTAGATATTCATTGAGGCTTTGATGTTAATGGTGAGGCTGATATCACAATGAGGCTGTGATGTCAGTGGTGAAGGTGTGATATCCCAATAAGGCTGAAATGTCAGTAGTGAGAAAGATGTCATAGTGACATCTTTTTGGTTGTTGCCAAATCCCTGCCGTCAGTGCCTGGGACACAGGGAAAATTTAACTAGGTCATCCTGAGCTCAAGGTGAGGGTGCAAGTAGTCACGGGGTCACCACTCAGACCGCGGAGTCAGGCAAGAAGGAGCAGCAAAGGGCGAGTTTGCTGCAGACTCACAATTGAGTGGCCCCTTATTAACACCAACTCCAGTACACCTGGCTTCTAACAATTCCTGCCACTGTGGGCCCAGGCTATGCAATTCTTCCATCATTTCTGCCACTGCAGCCACTCCACGCTCCTCCTTGGAGGGGACCCGACCCATGGCAGGAGGTTTCTGAATTGCTAACATTTCCCATTGTCTTTCTATCTCCTCAGTGGAGGATCTTTTAAGGCTTGCTATGATGCCAAGGAGGATGGGAACAAAGGGGGCAGGATGCATATGGCCGTCTTCAACTTCCCTCTTATGGGCCAGGAAGAGCACTTCCATCCAAATCTGTGGCTCCCAGACATTTTCTTAGGAAATCTGAGGAGCTAAAATTAAAGCTTCCTCCCAAAAATCTTCTAAGTCCTTTCGTTTCACTTTGATCCTATGTAAGTCTATAGACCCTTAAGGGCAGTCAGCTGGGGTGCCTTCTGATGGGATGGTGATTTACCAATTATGGAGGGGAAAGGTTCCCTAATGGAGCAGAGATGACTGGGAGTGAGAGGACAATGCGAAAGAGCACAGAAAATAAAAAACAATGACTAGAACCAAGGTGAAAGAAAAAACAACTACTAAAAGGGTAACCAACATCCAAGGAGAGACCTAGTGCAGGACATATACAGAGGTGTTTTGGATCTAAGCATCCTGTGCTTAGTGAATGACTTCAAGGTTTCGTTACTCTCCTGGGCCATATGGCCTCAGGGTGGGATTGAGAGATTGATAGCTCTTTCTTGATTCTCTGGGTGGTGGTGCATGGCCGTTTTTAGTTGGTGCAGTGATTTGTCTGGTTAATTCTGATAACGAACAAGACACTGGCACACCAATGAGGGTGCTGCCTCCTTTGGTGTAGACAAGACAGCCACTCTTGTACAGTTCAGTGAGCGGCCCCTTTGGTTTTGTGTTGCCTGTGCTAATGGTGCCTCAAGGTGAGCAAGTGGCCCCCTCCTCTTCCCCTTTTCCTGTTTGTCCATCGTTGTGCTCTTAAGGTTAGGAACACATAACCATCATAACACATGACTTATCACCACTATGATGTAAGTGGTGAACCTATTAGGTGACAGAGACACTGGTGAAGCTGTGATGTCAAAGGCTGTTGTGTCACTGGTGTGGCAATGATGTCAGTGTTCTGACTAATGTCAATGGCGATGCTGATGTCACAGGTGAGGCTGTGCTGTCACTGGTGAGGCCGTGATGTCACACTGAGGCTGTGATGTCACTATGAAGGTTGTATGTCACTGTGGGCTGTCATGACTCAGTGAGGTGATATCATTCTGGAAGCTGTGATGTCACAGTGAGGCTGTGATGTCAGTGGTAGAATGATATCACAATGAGACTATGATGTAACAAGTGATCCTGTGGTGTCAGTGGGTAGGTTGTGAGGTCACTGTGAGGTTGTGATGTCAGAGGTGATTCTATGAGATGTCAGTGAGGCAGTGATGTCAGGGGTGATGCTTGGATTTCACTGTGAAGATAGCACATCTGTGGTGAGACTGTGCAGTCACACTGAAGCTATGATGGCAGAGGAGAGGTTGTGATGTCACTGTGAGGCTGTGATGTTACCATGAGGTTGTGAAATCACAGTGAGGCTATATGATGTCAGTCATGATAGACTATGACATCAGAGTTCAGCTGAGATTTCAGTGGTTAGGCTGTGATGTCAGAAGTAGGGCTGATGTTAATGATGAGTGTGAGATATCACAGTTTGACTGGGAAGTTACTGGTGAGGCTGTGATGCCACAGCAAGGCTGTGAGGTTACTGTTGAGGCTGTTATGTGACTGTGAGCCTGAGATATCAGTGATGAGACTGTGATGTCATAGAGAGGCTAGGCAGGATGTCCTTGGCATCACTGATGCTATGATTCCAGAAGTTTGCCTGTTGTGTTACAGTGAGTCTGTGATATCAGAGGTGAGGCTGTGATATCACAGTGAGGCTGTGATGTCAGAAATGAATCTATAATGCCACAGTGAGGCTGTGACATCACAGAGAGGTTGTGATGTCACACTGAGACTCTGAGGTCACTGTGGAAGAGGTGATGACAGTGGCAAGGCTGATTTCACCATGAGGCTATGATGTAGAAGGAGAGTCTATGATGTGAAGCTGTGATGCGAGTGGTTAGGCTGTGATTTTAGAAGTGAGACTGATGTCAGAGGTGAGGCTGAGATGTCTCATTGACGATGTGATGTAACAGGTGAGGTTGTGATGCCACAGTGTTGTTACGATGTCACCATGAGGTTGTGGTTTCTCTGGGAGGTTGTGATATTGCTGTGAGCCTGTGCTAACAGTGGTGAGGCTGTTATGTCACAGTGAGGCTGTGCTGACACAGTGTGGCTGTGATGTCACAGTGAGGTTGTGATGTCAGTATTGATTGTGCTTTCACAGGGAGACTATGTATTGTCATTGGTGAGGCTCTAATATCACAGTGAGTTTGTAGTGTCAAACTGAGCCTTTGATGTCACATTGAGGCTATGATGTGAGAGGTGAAGCTTTATGTCATAGTTTTGCTTTAAAGGCATAGTATGGTTGTGAGATCACTGTGAAGTTGTGATGTCCCTGGGGACATGTGATGTCTCAGTTATATTGTGATGTCAATAGTGACAGTGTGGTGCAAAAAAGAGCCTGTCATGTTTCAGTGAGCCTGTGAGATCAGTCGTGAGGCTGTGGTGTCAGAAAGGCTAGGTAGGATGCCCGTGATGTCACTGATGCTATGATTTCAGAGGGTAGCCTGTTATGTCACAGTGAATCTGTGATGTCAGAGGTGAGGCTCTGATGTCACAGTGTTGCTGTGGTGTCAGAAATGAGGCTATGACATCACAGAGCCTGTGATGCCATAGTGTGTGATGAAACAGTGAGACTATAAGGTCAGAATCAATGCTGTGATGTCACAGTGTGGCAATGATTTCAGAGGTGAGCCTGTCATTTCATAGTGAGGCTGTCATGTCACAGTGAGGCTGTAATGCCACCTTGAGGCTGTGAGGTCACCGTGTGGCTGTGGTATCACAGTGAGCCCATGATATCACAAGGATTTTGTGATGTTACAGTGGAGGCTGTGAGGTGACAGTCAGACTGATATCAGTGATGAGGCTGATGTTCTAGTGAGGCTATGATGTCAGTGGTGATGCTGTGATGTCACATTGAGTCTGTGATGTCACAGTGAGGCTATGTCAGAGGTGTGTATGTGATGACCCCATCAGGCAATTATGCCAGTGGCAAGGCTGATGTCACAGTGAGATTATGATGTCACAGTGAGGCCATGATATCAGTGGTAATAGTCTATAATAATAGTCTATAACATCAGAGTTCAGCTGAGATTTCAGTGGTTAGGCTGTGATGTCAGAAGTGGGGTTGATGTCAGTGATGAGGCTGTGAAGTCACAATGAGGCTGTGATGTCACACTAGGCTCTGATGTCACAGTGAGTCTGTCATGTGACAGTGAAGCTGTGAGATCCATGGATAGGCTGTGATTTCAGAAGTGAGACTGATGTGAGTGTTGAGGCTGAGATGTCGCATTGACGATGTGATATAACTGGTTAGGCTGTGATGCCACAGTGAGGTTATGATGTCACCATAAGGCTGTGTTGTCATTGGTGAGGCTGTAATATCACGGTGACACTATCATATCAGTGATGATGCTGTGACATCACAATGAAGCTGTGATGGCACTGTCAGGTTGTAATGTCACAGTGAATCTCTGAAGACACAGTGATGTTGTGATGTCACTAGAGAGGTTATTATGTGAGTTGAGTCTAATGTTACAATGAGGCTGTGATGTCACTGGTGAAGGTGTGATGTCATGATAAAGCTGGAATGTCAGTGGTGATAAAGATGTCATAGTGGGTTTAAGATGTCACCGGTGAGACTATGATGTCAGTGGTGAACCTATTATGTGACAGTGACACTGGTGATGCTGTGATGCCAAAGGCTGTGTTGTCACTGGTGTGGCACTGGTGTGTTTTGACTAATGTCAGTGGTGATGCTGATGTCTCAGGTAAGGCTGGAGTGGGCAGTTAGGCTGTGATGCTACCATGAGGCTTTGATTTCACTGTCTGGCTGTAGTGTCACCATGAGCCCATGATGTGACAGGCAGTTGGAGATGTCACAATGGAGTCTGTGATGTCACAGTGACATTGTGGTGTTGGTGGCAAGGCTGATGTCACAGTGAGGCTATGATGTCAGTGGTGAAGCTATGATGTCACATTAAGACTGTGGTTTCACAGTGAGGATATGTCAGAGGTATGTATGTGACGTCTCCATGAGGCTATTATGTCAGCGGCAAGGCTGATGTCACAGATAGTTTGTGATGTCACAGTGAGGCTGTGTGGCCCTGTCAGGTTGGAACGTCATGGTGAGGTTGAGAGCACAAAGTGTGGCTTTGATGTCCAAGTGAGGCTCTGATGATACAATGATGTTGTGATGTCCCTGGAGAAGTATTGATGTCACAGTGAGGCTGTGATGTCACTGAAGAGGTTTTGATGGGATAGTGAGGCTGTGATGTCACTGGTGAAGGTGTGATGTTGCAATAATGCTGGAATGTCAATTTGTCAAATGTCAATTTGCCTAATCCTGTAAAGAATTTGGTCTTAGTATTCTTTGATGTTTTCCCTATGGACATGGTGACACATATCCTGGCTTTACTCTCAATTTTCTAAAGTATATAAACTCTGCTAAAATTTTCAATAGAGTTCAGATTCACTCAGACTAGAGAGCTGTCTGACTGTCCTCCATTTGACAAAGCCTTGCCCACCATGTCAAAAGGGGAGCCCTGGATTCATGGGTACATCTTGGACTGAAAAAGGTGAGTCTGTTATGTCACAGTGAGGCTGTGACATTAGGGGTGATGCTTCGATTACACAGTGAGGTTAGGACATCAGTGGTGAGGATGTGCAGTCACACTGGGGCTGTAACAGTGATGTCTGTGAGGCTGTGATGTTATCGTGATGTGATATCACAGTGAGGCTATGATATCAGTGGTGATAGACTACGACATCACATTTTGGCTCAGATTTCAGTGCTTAGACTGTGATGTCAGAAGTAAGGCTGATGTCAGTGATGAGGCTGAGATGTCACAATGAGTCTGGGATGTTACTGGTGAGGCTCTGATGCCAAAGCATGGCTGTGATGTCACTGTTGAGGCTGTCACATGACTGTGAGCTTGAGATGTCAGTGAAGAGGCTGTGGTGTCATAGAAAGGCTAGACAGGATGTCTATGGTGTCACTGATGCTGATTTCAGAGGTTAGCCTGTTATATCACAGTATGCTGTGATGTCAGAGGTGAAGCTGTGCATGTCATTGTAAGGTTGTGATGTCAGATATGAGGCTATAATATCACAGTGAGGTTGTGATATCACTATAAAGCTGTGATGTCCCTATGATGTCAAGTCAGTGGCAATGCTGATTTCACCATGGCTCCATGATGTAACAGGATAGACTGTGAGGTCACAGTGAGGCTATAAGGTCACTGTGAGGCTGTGATATCTGTGGGAAGATTGATGTCACAATGAGACAGTGATATAACATGTGATGCTGTGGTGTCACTTTATGAATCAAAGACTATGATGTCACTGCTGAGGCTGTCATGTCACTATGAGCCTGTGCTCTCTGTGGTGAGGCTGTGGTGTCATAGTAGGGTTAGGGAGGATACCAATTGTGAGACTGAGATGTCAAGTGAACCTGAGATGTTACAGTAAGGCTGTGATGTCACTGTGAGGCTGTGATATCACAGTTAAGCTGTGAGGTCAGTGGTTAAGCTGTGAGGTCAGTGGTTAAGCTGTGATCTCAGAAGTGAGACTAAAGTGAGAGGTGAGGCTGAGATGTCACATTGACAATGTAATATAACTAGTGAGGCTGTGATGCCACAGTGAGGTTATGATGACACCATGAGGCTGTGGTGTCACTGGTGAGGCTGTCATATTATGGTGAACATGTCATATCAGTGGTGAGGCTGTGATGTCACAATGAGACTATGTTGGCACAATGTGGCTGTAATGTCATAGTGAGGTTTTGATGTTTGTTGTGAGGCTGTGCAGCCACACTGAGGCTGTGATGTCAGAGAAGAGGCTGTGACATCACTGTGAGCCTGTCATATCAGTGGTGAAGCTGTGATGTCACCTTAAAGCTCTGCTGGCATAGTGTGGCTGTGATGTCACATTGAGGTTGTGATGTCAGCAGTTCCTGTGCTATCACAGGGAGACTATGTGATTGATGAGGCGTTATTGTCACTGGTGAGGCTCTAATGTCACAGTGAGTTTATTGTGTCAAACTGAGGCTGTGATGTCACAGTGAGGCTATGATGTCAGATGTGGAGCTTTATGTCACAGTGATGCTTTGATGGCATGGTATGGCTGTGATGTTACAATGAGGCTGTGATGTCACAGTGAGGTTTGATGTCAATAGCCACACTGTGGTGTCACAGAGAGGCTGTCATATTTCAGTGAGGCTGTAAGGTCAGTGGTGAAGCTGTGGTGCCATAGTGAGACTAGGTATGATGTCAGTGACGAGAGTGTGATATCGCATTGAGTCTATGATTTCAGAGGTGAGCCTGTGATGCCATAGTGAGGCTGTGATGCAACAGGGAGGCTATAACATCAGAGTCAATGTTGTGATGTCACAGGTAGGTAATGAATTCAGAGGTGAGCCTGTGATGTCATATTGTGGCTCTGATGACACAGGCTATAACATCATAGGTGAGGCTGTGCAGTCACACTGAGGCTTTGATGTCACAGGAGAGGCTGTGATGTCTCTGTGGGGCTGTGATGTTACTGTGCGGTAGTGATGTCACAGTTAAGCTGAGAAATAAGTGATGATAGACTATAACATCACAGTTTGGCTGAGATTTCAGTGGTTAGGCTGTGATGTAAGAAGTGAGGCTGATGACAGTGATGAGGCTAAAATGTCACAGGGAGGCTGGCATGTTACTGGTGTGGCTGTGATGGCACAGCAAGGCTATGGTGTCACAGTTGAGGCTGTCATGTGACCATGAGCCTGAGATGTCAGTAATGAGGCTGTGGTGTTATAGCCAATCTAGGCAGGATGTCTGTTGTGTCACTGATGCTATGATTTCAGAGGTTAGCCTATTATGTTACAATGAGGCTGTGATGTTACAAATGAGGCTATAATGCCACAGTGAGGCTGTGATATCACAGTTAAGCTGTGATGTCACTATGAGGCTCTGACATCACAGAGAGATTGTGATGTCACAGTGAGGCTGTGAAGTCACTGTAGAAGATTTCACTGTGAGATTATGATGTAACAGGTGAGTCTATGATGTAAGAGGTTAGACTGTGAGGTCTCTGTGAGTCTGTGATTTCTGTGGGAAGATTGATGTCACAATAAGGCAGCGATGTAACATATGGGGATGTGGTGTCACTATTTATGATATCAAAGGCTATGATGTCACTGGTGATGCTGATACATCACTCTGAGCCTGTGCTATCTGTGGTGAGGGTGTGGTGTTCTAGTAAGGCTAGGTAGGATACCAGTGATGAGGTTCTGTGGTCACAGTGTGGCTGTGATGTCACCATGAGGCTGTGATGTCTCAATAAGGCTGTGATGTTACTGTGCTGTGATATCACAGTGCACCTGTGAGGTCAGTGGTTAGGCTGTAATTTCAGATGTGAGACTGATGTGAGAGATGAGGCTGAGATGTTATATTGATGATGTGATATAACTTCTGAGGCTGTGATGCCACCATGATTTTATGATGTCAAAATGAGGATGTGGTTAGGCTGTAATTTCAGATGTGAGACTGATGTGAGAGATGAGACTGAGATGTCATATTGATGATGTGATATAACTTCTGAGGCTGTGATGCCACCATGATTTTATGATGTCAAAATGAGGATGTGGTGTCACTGTCAAGGCTGTAATATCATGGTGAGCCAGTGCTATCAGTGGTGAGGCTGTGATGCCACAGTGAAGTGTGTTGGAACAGTGTGGTTGTGATGTCATAGTGAGGTTGTGATAGCAGAGTGACGTTGTGATGTCAGTAGTGACTGTGTTTTCACAGGGAGACTATGTCATTGTGGATTCTGTGTTACCACTGGAGACTATAATGTCATAGTGAGTATATTGTTTCAAACTGAGCTTGATGTCACCATGAGGCTATGATGTCATTGTTGATGCTGTGTTGCCCAATTAAGGCTGAGAATTCACAGTGAGGCTATGTCAGTGGTGTGTATATGATGTCACCATGAGGCTTTTATATAAGAGTCAAGGCTGATGTCACAGATTGTGATGTCACAGTGAGGATATGATGTCACTGTCAGGTTGTAAATATCTCAGGGAGGGTGTGAGGACACAGTGTGCCTATGAAGTCACAGTGAGGCTCTGATGACAGAGTGATGTTTTTGATGTCACTGTAGAAGATGTGATGTCACAAGAAGTCTGGAATAACAGTGGTGAGAAAGATGTCATAGTGAATCTATGATGTCACTAGTAAGGCTTTGATGTCAGTGAAGAACCTATTACATGAGAGTGACACTGGTGAGGCTGTGATGTCAAAGGATGTGTTATCACTGGTATGGCAGTGATGTCAGTGTTCTGACTAATGTCCGTGGTGATGTTGATATTATAGGTGAGGTTTTGCTGTAACTGGTGAGGCGGTGATATCAGAAATGAGGCTATAATGCCACAGTGAGCCTGTGATTTCACTATGAAGCTGTGATGTCACTATGAAGCTACGATGACCAAGTGAGGCTGTGATATCACAGTGAGGCAGTGATATCACAGTGAGGCTATGACATTGCAAAGAGGTTGTGATATCACAGTGATACTGTGAGGTTACTAGAGAAAATGTGATGCCAGTGGCAATGCTGATTTCACCGTGAGGCTTTGATGGACCAGGTGAATCTATAATGTAACAGGTTAGACTGTGAGGTCACAGTGAGGCTCTGAGGTCACTGTGAGGCTGTGATATCTATCTAAGTTTGATGTCACAATGAGACAGTGATGTAACATGTGAAGCTGTGGAGTAACTGTTTATGATGTAAAAGGCTGTGCTATCACTGCTGAGGGTGTCACATCACTGTGAGTCTGTGCTATCTGTGGTGAGGCTGTGGTGTCACAGAAAGGCTATGTAGGATACCAGTAGTGAGACTACTATGACACAGTGAGGCTACGATGACACAGTGAGGCGGTGATATCACAGTGCATCTGTGAGGTCAGTGGTTACTCTGTAATTTCAGAAATGAGACTAGTGTGAGATATGAAACTGAGATGTTGTATTGATAATGTGATATAACTGGTGAGGCTGTGATGCCACAGTGAGGTTATGATATCACCATGAGACTGTGGTGTCACTGGTGATGCTGTAATATCATGGTGAGCCTGTGCTATCAATGATGAGGTTGTGATGTCACAGTGAGTTTATGATGTCACAGTGAAATTGTGATTTCAGTAGTGACTATGCTTTCACAGGGAGACTATGTCATTGGTGAGCCTTTATTGTAACTGGTGAAGCTCTAATGTCACAGTGAGTTTATTCTGTCAAACTGAAGCTTTATGTCACAGTGAAGATATGATGTCAGAGGTGAAGGTTTATGTCACAGTGCTGCTTTGTTGGCACGATATTGCTGTGATGTCACAATGAGGCTGTGATGTGACTGTGAGGCTGTGATGTCACTGGGTAAGTTGTGATGTCACAGTGAGGTTGTAATGTCAACAGTGACACTGTAGTGTCACAGGGAAGCTGCCATGCTTCCGTGAGCCTGTGAAGTCAGTTGTTAGGCTCTGGAGCAACAGTGAGGCCAGGCAGAATGTCAATGATGAGGGTGTGATGTCACGTTGATGCTATGATTTCACAGGTCAGCCTGTGATGTCATAATGAGGCTATGATAAAACAGGGAGTCTATAACATCAAAGACGATGCTGTGATTTCATATTGGGCAATGAATTCCTAGGTGAGCCTGTGATGTCATAGTAAGACCCTGATGTCACAGTGAGGCTATAACCTCAGAGTTGAGGCTGTGATGTCACAGTGAGGCTGTGATGCCACCATGAGGCTTTGATGTCACATGTGGCTGTGCTGTCACCGTGAACCTGTGCTGTCACAGGGATTTGGTAATGACATGGTGGAAGCTGTGATGTCACAGTGCGACTGTGATGTTGGTGCCAGGGATGATGTCACAATGAGGCTATGATGTCATTGGTGATGCTGTGTTGTCACATTGAGGCTGCATTGTCACAGTGAGGCTATGTCAGAAGTATGTATGTGATGTCACCATAAGGCTATTAACAGACAAGGCTGATATCACAGAGAGATTGTGATGTCACAGTGAAGCTATGATATCACTGTCAGATATTAATGTCACAGTGAGTCTGTGAGGCCACAGTGTGGTTATGAAGTCACAGTGATGCTCTAAAAACACAGTGATGTTGTGATGTCACTGGAGGGGTTTTGATGACACAGTGAAGCTGTGATGTTAGTATTGCTGCTGATGTCACAAGGAGGCTGTGATGTCAGTAGTGTGAAAGATGTCATAGTGAGTCAATGATGTCAGTGGTGAGCATTGATGTCAGTGGCGAATGTATTATTTGACAGTGACCCTAATGAGGCTGTTTATGTCAAAGGCTGTGTTGTCACTGTGTGGGCAGTGACGTCAGTGTTCTGATTAATGTCAGTGGCGATGCTGATGTCACTGGTAAGGGTGTGCTGTCACTGGTGAGGTGGTGATGTCCCAATGAGGCTACAATGCAACAGGTGAGTCTATGATGTAACATGTTAGACTGTGAAGTCACAGTGAATCTGTGAGGTCATTGTGAGGCTGTGATGTGTGGTGAGATTTATTGATCACAAAGAGGTAGTGATGTAACATGTAAGGCTGACTTGTCACTGTTTATGATGTCAAAGGCTATGATGTCACTGCTAAGGTTTTCATGTCACTCTGAGCCTGTGCTATCTGTTTGGAGGCTATCATGCCATGGCAATGCTGGGTAGGATACCAGTAGTGAGGCTGTGATGTCACAGTGTGGCTGTGATGTATCCATGATGTGATGTCACAGTGAGCCTGTGTTGACATGGTGTGGCTGTATTGTCACAGTGAGGTTATGATGTCAGTAGTTACTGTGCATTTACAGGGAACCTATATCATTAGTGAGGCAGTATTGTCACTATTGAGGCTCTAATGTCACAGTGAGTTTATTGTGTCAAACTTAGGTTGTGATGTCACAGTGAGGCTATGATATCAGAGGTGAAGCTTTATGTCACCTCTGAGTGATGCTTGGATGGCACAGTGTGGCTCTGATGTCACAATGAGGCTGTGATGTCATTGTGAGGCTGTGCTGTCACTGGTGAGTCCATGATGTCACACTGAGGCTGTGATGTCACTGTGAAGGTTGTATATCACTGTGGGATGTCATGTTACCATGACATGATATCACACTGGAAGCTGTAATGTCACGGTAAGGCTGTGACAGGTGAGCCTGTGGTGTCAGTGGGTGTTGCCAAATCCCAGAACCCAGGAGTCAGGGGAGAATTAACAGGTTTCACAAGGAGGCTGTCATGATTCAGTGAGTTGGTGAGAATAGTGGTGAGGCTGTGGTGTCATAGTGAGGCCATGTAGGATGTCAGTGATGAGGGTGTGATGGGGCATTGAGACTATGATTTCAGAGGTGAACCCATGATGTCATAGTGAGGCTGTGATGAAACAGTGAGGCTCTAACATCAGAGTTGATGCTGTGATGTCACAGTTGGGCAATCATTTCAGAAGTGTGCCTGTGATGTCATAGTGAGGCTTTCATGTCACAGCAAAGCTATAATACCTCAAAGGTGAGGGTATGATGTCACAGTGAGGCTATATTTTCTCTAATTGGAGAGGAACTTTGACATCACAATGAGGATGTGGTTTCAGTGGTTAGGCTGTGATATCAGAATGAGGCTGATGTGAGTGATGAGGGTATGATGTCACAGTGAGCCTGGCATGTCACTGATGAGGCTATGATGCCCCATGAGTCTTTGATGTCACCATATGGGGGTGGTGACACTGTGAGTCTGTGATGTCATAGGGAATTGATCATGTCACAGTGGAGACTGTGAGGTCCCAATGAGACTGTGATGTCAGTGGCAAGGCTGATGTCACAGTGAGACTATGATGTCAGTGGTGACACAATGATGTCATATCGAGGTTGTGATGTCACAGTATGGCTATGTCAGAGGTGTGTTTGTGATGTCACCATGAGGCTATTATGTAATTGACAAGGTTGATGTCACAGAGAGTTTGTGATAATACAGTGAGGCTGTGATTTCACAGTCAGTTTATAATATCACAGTAAGGCTATGATGACACAATGTGGCTATGATGTCACAGTGAGCCTCTGATGCCACAGTGATGTTGTGATGTCACTGGAGTGGTTGTGATGGCACATTGAGGCTATGATATTAGTGGGGGTGCTGATGTCACAATGAGGCTGTGATATCACAATAAGGCTGGAATGTCAATGGTGAGAAAGATATAGTGAGTCTATGATGTTACTGGTGTGGCAGTAATGTCAGTGTTCAGACTAATGTCATTGGTGACACTGATATCACAGGTGAGGCTGTGCTGTCCCTGGTGAGTCTGAGATATTACACTGAGGCTGTGATGTCACTATGAAGGTTGTATATCATTGTGGGCTGTCATGTCATCGTGACATGACATTACACTGGAAACTGTAATGTCACAGTAAGGCTGTGATGTCAATGGCAAGACTGATGTCAAAATGAGGTTATGATGTAACAGGTGAGCTTGTGTTGTCAGTGGGCGTTGCCAAATCCCTGCCAGTTCAGACGGGGAGAAGAGGGGAAACAGTAAGGGCCTCGTGGGCTTGAGGTGAATGGGCGAGCTGGTAATGAGTTCACCACCCAGAACCTGGGAGTCAGGCAAGAAGCAACAGGCAGAGGACGAGTTGGCCGCAGACTCAGCTTTATTCAGGAAGTGTTTGGGCTTATATAAGGTCAGGGTCCAATCAGGTGTGGCCACCTCTCCTCTCAGAGGAAGGAGGAGAGCAGCCACCAATCATTTAGCTGTTTACTAGGTGTCCAGGTTAGATGGCTGCTTCCCATAGATTGTTCATCCCTCCTTCCCATTGGATGTTCATCCCTCCTTCCCATTGGCTGTTCATCCCTCCGTCCCATTGGTTCTTAATCCCTCCACCCCATTGGTTGTCCATCCTCTGCCTGTATGGTTTCTCTATTGGGACATGTCTGGGTTATGTCTGAACTTGTTCAGGCTTGTCTGCAGCCAGACCTCCTGGATTCGGGAGCCCAGGCTAGGGCCTCCCTGAATCGATAGTACCACATTTTCACCTTTTTATTTATCTATAAATTTTTTAGTGGGGTCCATGATAGCTGAGGCAACCCGGAGCCTCTTCAGCTGCATGGAACATAAGTGACTATGGCTGTTTTAGGATGGACACCACCCTTGTGTGGAGCCTTACCCGTCATTGACTACCAGTCATGAGACCATCACAGAGAAGGAGTCATGGTCCAAAGGGGAACTCAAGTATGCCAGAAAAAAGGAGGTTTTTGTCAGGGCACAAGCAGGCGGAGGGACTGTAGGTGGCATAGGTGCAGCATAATCCAGAAGAGCAGTTGAGACATAAATGCAAACTTAACAATTGTAAATTAGTGAAGCATAGCTTCAATGGAGGACAGCCAGGCTTACAACAGTCCTTTTGTGGCCTTTAGAAATGTAGGAGGCC
This sequence comes from Typhlomys cinereus, assembly GCA_023101885.1. Lineage (NCBI taxonomy): Eukaryota > Metazoa > Chordata > Mammalia > Rodentia > Platacanthomyidae > Typhlomys > Typhlomys cinereus. Next base: position 7,925,623 of record JALPQD010000051.1, read on the forward strand.
TGAATGGATACCCTGAGGACCTGTAAAGTAGCTTTGTTATTTTGGGAACATATGAAAAAAACCTGTAAGTAAACTTGTATGAAAGAAAACCCACAATCTATTAGAAAAACAATTGTGGTTGATATAAAACATAACGAAGGCCTTAGATGTTATCAAAATTATTTGTTGTTATTTTTAATTATGCATACATGTATTTAAAAATGGGCATGCCAAAATTTTAACATTAGCATACAACAGAAATGAAAAAAAATTGAAGTGGCCACAGGCACAGGACATACAACATGTAAACACAGAACACATAAACATACAAGTATATGAACAACATTTTACCAACAACTGTAAAATTTACCAGCAACTGTCTTAAAATTACCCTTGAAAGCTTTATCGAAGGTGGATTAACATTTAGGAAAACCATATTTAAATCAAGACTTCATATTAGTTAAGTCCAGCAGCTTAGCTTAATTATAAAAACCATCTCGCAAGGAAAACATTCGTGTCCATAATCTGGTTGCCACATAGTCTCTGGGGGGATCCAAGGTGCTCAAACTGCAGCCTCAATCCAAAATTCCTCTAGGCCAACACACTTAACCTTGAGGCCTCTAGTATCTAGGACAGATTTTAAGACACATATTGGGAGACCAGTATCATCTGAAGCAGAAAATACAGCCAGGAAAGAGGGGAAGTCAAGAGCTACAGGAAGAAGAGGAGGTAAGGGGATGTCGGCAGGGGGTGGAATGCCTTCTCTCATGGACTTGTGAACCTTCTGCAGAGTCCCCGACCAGGGAGGGTAAGGAAAGGATCCGGAGGAAGAACAAAGTCTAATTTGGGGTTCTCTCTACAAGTTACCTTGTAGCATTTAATCACTTCTTAAGTGGATGATCCTTTAAGACTTGCTACGATGCCTAGGAGGATGGAAAGAAAGGCATATGGTCTTCCTGGACTTCCCCCTTGTGGGCTAGGAAGAACACATCTATCCAGATCTGTGGCTCCCAGACATTTTCTGGGGAAATCCAAGGAACTAAGATTAAACCTTCCTCCCAAAATTTAAGTCCTTCGGTGTCACTTTTATCCTACATAAGTGTAGTAGAGCTTAAGGCAGTCAGCTGGGGTGCCTTCTGATGGGGTGGTAAATTACCAGTTATGGAGAGGAAAGGTTACCTACTGGAGCAGAGATGACTAGGAAGTGAGTGGGCAAGGCGAAAAAGCACAGAAAATAAAAAGCAAGACTAGAACAAAGGTGAAAGAAAAAACAACTACTAAAAGGGTAACCAACATCCAAGGAGAGACCTAATGCAGTACATATGCAGAGGCATTTTGGATCTAAGAGTCCTGTGCTTAGTGAGGAATTTTAGGGGTTCATTACTCCCCTGGACCACATGCCCCCATTCAGGCCAATTCAATATAATCCAACCTGGGCTCCGAGTTCTGAGGGGACTAATTTCTCATGTGAACTCACCTAAAAAAGCCTTGTTTTAGAGGGGCTCTTTGATCGTGGGAAAATCAAAAGAGCGATTGCATTAAGAGGTGCTCCTTAGTCATCATCAAATCAAGCGAGCGATTGTGTTCCTAAGGACAAACAGGGAAAGGGGAAGAGGAGGGGGCCACCTCCTCACCTTCAGGTGACATAAGCACACAGAACACAAAACCAAAGGGGCCGCTCACCAAACTTTACCAGAATGAATGTTGTCTACACCGAACCAGCACCACCTCACATTGGAGTGCCAGATGTTGCCGAATCCCCAGCGGGCAGCCAGGGAGAAGAGGGGAAATGGCGGGGCCTCATCGGCTTGAGGCAAATGGGCGAGCTGACGACGGGGTCACCACCCAGACCCCGGGAGTCAAGCAAGAAACAGCAGGCAGAGGACGAGTTGGCTGCAGACTCAGCTTTATTCAGGAAGTGTTTGGGCTTAAATATGAATGAGGTCCAATCAGGTGTGGCCACCTCCACGCTCAGGGGGAGGGGGAGAGCAGACACCAATCATTTAGCTATTTACTAGGTGTCCAGGTAGATGGCTGCTTCCCTTTGGTTGTTCATCCCTCCTTCCCATTGGATGTTCATCCCTCCTTCCCATTGGCTGTTCATCCCTCCATCCCATTGGTTCTTCATCCTTCCTTCCCATTAGTTGTCCATCCTCTACCTCTTTGGTTCCTCTATTGGGACATGTCTGGAGCATGTCCGTACTTATTCAGGCTTGTCTGTAGCCAGAGCTCCTGGATTTGGAAGCCTGGACTAGGGATTCCCTGAATTGATAGTGTCACAAGTGGGCAGCTTGTGAGGTCACTGTGAGGCTGTGATGTCGCAGTGAGGCTCTAATGTCAGGGTTGATTCTGTGAGATGTCAGTGAGGCTGTGACATCAGGGGTGATGCTTGAATTTCACAGTGAGATTAGGAAGGTATTGGTTAGGTTGTGCAGTCACATTGAGGCTGTGATGTCAGAGGAGAGGCTGTGATGTCACTGTAAGGCTGTGATGTTACCAAGAGATTATGATATCACAGAGAGACTGTAATATCAGTGGTGATAGACTATGCCATCACAGTTTGGCTGAGAGTTCAGTTGTTAGCCTGTGATGTCAGAAGTGAGGATGATGTCAATGATGAGGTTGAGATGTCACAGTGAGACTGGGTTAGCACAGTGAGGCTGTGATCTTGGTAGTGACTGTGTTTTCACAGAATGACTTTGTTGTTGGTGAAGCTGTATTGGCACTGCTGAGGCTCTAATGTAACAGTGAGCTTATTGTGTCAAACTGATGCTGTGATGTTACAATGAGGTTATGATGTCAGAGGTGAAGCTTTATGTCACAGTGATGCTTTGATGGCATGATATGGCTGTGATATCACAATGAGGCAGTGATGTCACTGTGAGGTTGTGATGTCACTGTGAGGTTGTGATGTCACTGGGGAAGTTGTGATGTCACAGTGAGGTTGTGATGTCAATACGACAGTGTGGTGTCACAGTGAGGCTGTCATGTTTCAGTTAGCCTGTGTGGTCAGTGGTGAGGCTGTGGAGAAATAGTGAGGCTAGGTAGGCTAGGTCAGTAAGGGTGTGATGTCATATTGAGGCTATGATTTCAGAGGTGCGCCTGTGATGTCATAGTGAGGCTGTGATGAAACAGTGACTTTCTAACATCAGAGTCAATGCTGGGATTTCAAAGTTGGGCAATGAAGGCAGAGGTGAACCTGTGATGTCATAGTGAGGCTCTGATGTCACAGTGAGGTTATAATCTCAGAGTTGAGGTTGTGATGGCACAATGAGACCGTAATGCCACCATGATGCTTTAATGTCACCGTGTGGCTGTGTTGTCACCATGAGCCTGTGATGTCATAGAGAGTTGGTGATGTCATGGTGGAAGCTGTGAAGTCACAATGAGATTGTGATGTCTGTGGCAAGCTTGTTCTCTCAGTGAGGCTATGATGTTACTGGTGATGCTGTGATATCACATTGAGGCTGTGATGTCACTTGGAGGCTGTTTCATTGTTGCAAAATTGTGATATCACAGTGAGGCTATGATAGACTATGACAACACAGTTCGGTGGTGATTTCAGTAGTTAGGCTGTGATGTCAGAAGTGAAGCTGATGTCAGTGATGAGGCTGAGATTTCACAGTGAGGCTGGGATGTTACTGGTGAGGCTCTGATGCCACAGCATGGCTGTGGTGTCATTGTTGAGGCTGTCACATGACTGTGAGCCTGAGATGTCAGTGATGAGGCTGTGGTGTCATAGCGAGGCTAGGCAGGATGTCCGAGGTATCACTGATGCTATGATTTCAGACGTTAGCCTGTTATATCACTGTCATGGTTTGAAACTCCCCCACAGTCTCATGTATTTACCAAGGTCATGACATCTTGAGAGGTGGAGCCTTTCTAGAGGAAGGCAGTCCACGAGGGGTGGGTCTTGAGGTGGATTAGTCCCACTCTACCTCCGGGAGAAGTCTGCCTTTGCTACAAGCAGTCTGCAGTTCTCTGCTTCAAATATGTCTGCAGCAACTTCTTCTCCTCCAGCTTTGGGCAGCCAGCCATGCCGTCTCTGCTTTGAGAGACTGTACCTACCCTCTGGAACTGTAAGCTAAATAAATCTCCCTTTCTTCCTTAAATTGCTTGCCTTTGGGTGCTCTCTCACAGCAATAGCTATGAGTAACCATTACTGAAATTGGTACCAGGAGAGGGGTATTGCTGTGAGATAAAGAATAGCTGATACCACAACGTCAAGGTGTTTGTGAACTGAGAGAAGTTGGTACCTAGCAATATGGCCAATGCTGTGATGTGGCTAGTGTGTTTTTTGAGTTATTTGTTGGGAGAAATATGGAGAACTTTGGGACTTTGTGCTGGGAAACTCTTTTCATCTTGGCGTGGGCGCTAATTGGGCCCTTCTTCTGAAAGCTCAGAGGAGAGCAATGCTGTGAGAGACACAGGCAGTGGAAGCCCAGTTTGTGATGGTCCAGAGGGGAACAGAGACTGTGCTTGCAACTGGACAAATGACACATGGAGCCATGTGTTGGCTGAGAATTTAGTGAAGTTTTACCCTTGTCCTGAAAGCTTGACTGAAGTTAAGATGGAGTGCTTGGCAGAGGATATTTCAAAGCAATATAGTCTTGACAATGTGATAAGGCTACTTTTTAGTTGTCTTCAGAGTTATGAAAAAGAGCAAAGTATCAGGCTGGAAGAAGTAAAAACTGTAAGATCTAATGACGAAAAGTACAAAGTGAAACTTAAAGAGTTGAACCAGGAAGAAGCAGGGAACAAAATGGTTATTAAGAGATCAGCTCCATTTGTAAATCAAAGCCTGCTCTCAATTTGGATAATAGGAGAGGCTCTACCTTGAGGGCAACATCCTCAGAGATGGGTCCCATGCATAAGCATGCAAATCCTTTTAGAAGAAATGAGCTAAAATGTGGAGTTCCAAAGCAAGGATCCACTTCTATAAAACAACTGTCCAGTTGTGAAAGAGCTTTTCCCCATGGTCAGCATAGAGAAATGGAACCAGCTGTGATTCAAGGGGGACAGTCTTGGCAATGTTGTCCACGTGGTTCTGGTTTTAGAGACATTAAGGATGCAAGAGGGAGTAGATGGTGTAGTCCTCTTCCAAGATTTAGAAAAATGATGGAAGCCAGGCAGCATGTGGCAGGAAGTCTGCAGTTTAGAGGCCCAAGAAGGGCAGTTTGTGCTGTGGAGTTAAAGCCTGGCTTGCCATTGAGAAGTAAAGATGTTAGAGATTCCAGAGACAATGTTGGACATGTGCCAAGGAGAACTTTATACCGTGGGAGGAATCAGATTAAGGGAGCAACATATTCTATGGGCAGGTGCATTAGAGGGGTGGAACAAACACCCTTTGGAACTGAGATGATTTCAAAGAGAGGCTCACCTGTTGGATTTAGAACTACAAGATTTGGAGTTTGTCTGTCTGGTTTTCAGTCTTGTTATAGACCAATCTTTCCTGAATATGCCCCCATTCCTTCCTTTTGGAATGGGAATGTTTATTCTGTGCCATTGTATGTTGGAAGTATGGAACTTGTGTTTTGATTTCATAGGAGGCTTTGGACTTTGGACTTTTGGACTGTATTGGGATTACTGATGTAGTCTATGAAGACTTCTAAAGTTGGACTGCGTATGGTTTATATAATGAGATTATAATGAGATGAGATTACAATGAGCCTGTGAGATCCAGGGGTGGAGTGTCATGCTTTGAAATATTTCCTCCACAGTCTTATGTATTTGGTAAGATCATGGCATCATGAGAGGTGGAGCCTTGCTAGAGAAAGGCAATGACAAGGGGTGGTCTTGAGGTGGATTAGTCCCACCCTACATTCAGGAGAAGTCTGCCTTTGCTGCAAACAGTCTGCAGCAATCTGCTTCCAAGATGTCTGCGGTGACATAGTCTCCTCCAGCTTTGGTCAGCTGGCCATGCCACCTCTGCTTTGAGAACTCCCCTCTGGAACTCTAAGCTGAATAATTCTCCCTTTCTCCCTTAATTTTCTTGACTTTGGGTGCTCGCTCACAGCAATAGTTAGGAGTAACCATTACAGTCACAGAGAGGCTATTATGTCAGAGGTGTGGCTGTGATGGCAGAGTGAGGCTGTGATGTCAGAAATGAGGCTATAATCCCTAGGTGAGGCTGTGATATTGCTGTGAAGCTATGATGTCACTATGAGGCTATTATGCTGTGAGGTTATTGTGGAAGATGTGATGTCAATGGGAAGGCCGATTTCACCATGAGGCCATGACATAAGAAGTGAGTCTATGATGTGACAGTTAGACTGTGAGGTCACAATGAGGCTATGATATCTGTGGGAAGATTGATGTCACAATGAGGCAGTGATGTAACATGTGAGGCTGTGATGTTACTGTTTATGATGTCAAAGGCTATGATGAAACTGCTGAGGCTATTACACCACTGTGAGCCAGTGCCATCTGTGGTGAAGCTGTGGTGTTATGGTAAGGCTAGGTAGGATACCAGTGGTGAGGCTGTGATGTCACAGACTGTCTGTGATGTCACAGTGAGGCTGTGATGTCACAATGCAGCTGTGAGACTGATGTGAGAGAAGAGGCTGAGATATTGACATTGTGATATCACTGGTGAGGCTGTGATCCCATTGTGAGGTTATAATATCACTATGAAGGCTGTGGTGTCACTGGTAAGGCTGTAATATCAGAGTAAGCCAGATGTATCAGCACTGATGCTGTGATGTCATAGTGAGGCTGTGTTGGCACAGTGTCACTGTGATGTAACAATGAAGTTGTGATGTCTGTAGTGACTGCGCTCATGCAGGGAGAATATGTCATTGGTGAGGCTGTATAGTCACTGGTGAGGCTCTAAATTCACAGTGAGTTCATTGTGTCAAACTGAGGCTATGATGTCACAGTGAGGCTATGATGTCAGAGGTGAAGGTTTATGTCACAGTGATGTTTTGATGGCATGATATGGCTGTGATGTCACAATGAGGCTGTGATGTCACTGTGAGGTTGTGATGATATTGTGAGGTTATTATGTCACTGGGGAAGTTGTGATGTCACAGTGAGTTTGTGATGTCAATAGCGACACTGTGGTGTCACAGGGTGCCTGTCATATTCAATGAGCAATAAGGTCAGTGGTGAGGCTGTGGTGCCATAGGATGTCAGTGATGAAGGCATGATGTTGCATTGAGTCTATGATTTCAGAGGTAAGCCTTTGATGTCACAATGAGGCTGTGATGAAACAATAAGGCAGTGTTGGCACCAGTGGTGCCGTGATATCACAATGAGACTGTGATTACAGTGGAGCAAGACTATGACATCACAGAGAGGATGGGATTTCAGTGGTTATGCTGTGACATCAGAATGAGACTGATGTGATGACATCACAATGAGGCTGGCATGTCACTGGTGAAGCTTTGATGTCACAGTGCAGCTCTGAGGTCACTGGTTAGGCTGTGATTTCAGAAGTGAGACTGATGTGAGAGATGAGGATGAGATGTCGCATTGGTGATGTGATATAATTGGTGAGGCTGTAATGCCAGAGTTAGGTTATGATATCACCATGAGGCTGTGTTGTCTCTGGTGTGGCTGTAATATCATGGTAAGCCTGTCTTATCAGTGATGATGCTGTGATGTCACAATGATGCTGTGTTGGTACAGTGTGGTTATGATGTCACATGAAGGTTGTGATGTCACAGTGAGGTTGTGATGTCAGTAGTGACTGTGCTTTCACAGGGAGCCTCAGAAGTGAGGCTGTATTTCCATTGGCGAGGCTTTCATGCCACATTCAGTTTATTGTGTCAAACTGAGGTTCTGATTTCACAGTGAGGCTAGGATATCAGATGAGAAGCTCTATGTGACAGGAATACTTTGATGGCACCATATGGCTGTGATGTCACAATGAAGTTGTGATGTCACATTAAGGTTGTAATGTCAATAGAGACACTGCGGTGTCACAGGGAGGCTGTCATGTTTCAGTGAGTCTCTGAGGTGAGTGGTGAGGCCAGGTTGTCACTTGTGTGGCAATGATGTCATGTGCTGACAAATGTCAATGGCATCACTGATGTCACAAGTGAGGCTGTGCTTTCACTGGTAAGTTTGTGATGTCACTGGCAAGGATGATGTCATGAGGCTATGATGTCATTGGTGATGCTGTGATGTCACGTTGAGAATGTGATGTCACAATGAGGCTATGTCAGAGGTCTGTATGTGATGTCATGATGAGGCTGTTATGTCAGTGGCAAGGCTGATATCACAGAGAGTTTGTGATGTCTCAGTAAGGTTGTGATGTCATTGTCAGGTTGTAATGTCACAGTGATGCTGTGAGGACACAGTGTGGCTATGATGTCATAGTGAGGCTCTGATTACACAGTGATGTTGTGATGTCACCAGAGAGGTTAGGTTGGCACAGTGAGGCTATGATGTTGGTGTTGAGGCTGATGTCACAATGAGGCTGTGATGTCACTGGTGTAGGTTTGATGTCACATAAGACTGGAATGTCAGTGGTGATAAAGATGGCATAGTGAGTCTTTGATGTCACTGGTGAGGCAATGTAGTCAGTGGTGAACCTATTATGTGACAGTGACACCGGTGAGGTCGTGATGTCAAAAGCTGTGTTGTCACTGATATGGCAGTGATGTCACAGTGAGGCTGTGATGTCAGTTGTAGAACTGATGCCACAATGAGGCTATGATGTAACAGGTGAACCTGTGTTGTCCATGGGCAGAAATTGAGGTCCCTGTGAGGCTGTGTTTTCACAGTGTGGCTCTGATTTCAGGGCTGATCCTATGAGATGTCAGTGAGGCTATGACTTCAGGGGTGATGCTTGGATTTCACAGTGAGTTTAGGATGTGCATTCACACTAAGGGTGTGATATCAGAGGAGAGATTGTAATGTCACAATGAGTCTGTGATATCACTGTGAGGTTGGGATGTCACTGATAGGACTGTGATGTCAGTAAAGGTTGTATGTCACTGTGAGCTGTCATGTCACTGTGAGGTGATACCACTCTTGATGTTGGGATTTCACAGTGAAGCTGTAATGACAATGGCAAGACTGATGTCACAATGAATCTATGATGTAACAAGTGGGCCAGTGGTGTCAGTGAGCAGGCTGTGAGTTCACTGTGAGGTTGTGATGTTGTAGTGAGGTTCTGATGTCAGGGCTGATTCTATGAGATGTCAGTGAGGCTGTGATATTGGGGTGATGCTTGGATTTCACAGTGAGGTTAAGACATCAGTGTTGAAGCTATGCAGTCACAGTCAGAGGAGGTCATGTTACCATGAGACTGTGATGTCACAGTGAGGCTGTAATGTCAGAAATGAGGCTATAATGCCACAGTAAGGCTGTGATATCACTGTGAAGCTGTGATGACACTGTGAGACTGTGACACCACAGAGAGGTTGTGATGTCACAGCGATGCTGTGAGGTCATTGTGAAAGATGTGGTGTCAGTGGCAAGGTTGATTTCACCATGAGACTATGATGTAACAGGTTAGACTGTGAGGTCACAGTGAGGCTGTGATATGTGAGGGAAGATTGATGTCACAATGAGACATCAATGAGACAGCAATGTAACATGGGATGCTGGGGTGTCACTCTTTATAATGTTGAAGGCTATTACTGCTGAGTCTGTCATGTCACTGTGAGCCTCTGCTAAATGTGGTGAGGCAGTGGTGTCATGGTAAGGCTAAGAAGTATACCAATGGTTAGGCTCTGATATCACAGTGATGCTGTGATGTCACAGTATGGCTGTGATGTCACAGTTCAACTGTGAGGTTCTATGGTTAGGCTGTGATTTCAGATGTGTATCTCATGTGAAAGATGAGGTTGAAATGTCATATTGATGATGTGATATAATTGGTGAGGCTATGATGCCACAGAGAGGTTATGATGTCCCCATGAGGCTGTGGTGTCACTGGTGAGGCTGTAATATAGCAGTGAGCATGTCATATCAGTGGTGAGATTGTAATGTCACAGTGAGGTGGTGCCTTCACAGTGTGGCTGTGATGTCACAGTGAGATTGTGATGTCAAGGTGAGTTTGTGATGCCAGTAGTGACTGTGCTCATGCAGGGATACTATGTCACTGTATTGTCACTGGTGAGGCTCTAATGTCACAGTGAGTTTATTTTGTCAAACTGAGGCAGTGAAGTCACAGTGAGCATATGATGTCAGAGGTGAATGTTTATGTGACATTGATGCTTTGATGGCACAGTATGGCTGTGATGCTACTGTTAGGTTGAGATGTCACTGCAGAAGCTATGCTGTCACAGTGAGGTTGTGATGTCACTGTTGAGGCTGTCATATGACCATGAGCCTGAGATGTCAGTGGTGAAGCTGTGGTATCATAACAAGGCTAAGCAAGATGTTCGTGGTAGCACTGATGCTATGATTTTAGAGGTTAGCCTCTTATATCACAGTAGGGCTGTGATATCACAGTGAGTCTGTGATGTCATAAATGAGGCAATAATGCAACAGTGAGCTTGTAATATCAATGTGAAGTTGAAATATCACTATGAGGTTGTGATATCACAGAGAGGTTGTGATGTCACAGTGAGGCTGTAAGTTCATTGTGGAAGATGTGATGTCGATGGCAAGGCTGATTTCACCATAAAGCTATGATGTAACAGGTGAGTCTATAATGTAAAAGGTTACACTGTAAGGTCACATTGAGGCTGTGAAGTCACTGTGAGGCTGTGGGAAGATTGATATCACAATGAGACAGGATGTAACATGTGAGGCTGTGGTGTCACTTTTTATTATGTAAAAGGTTATGTCACTGCTGAAGCTGTCACATGACTGTGAACCTGTGCTATCTATGGTGAGGCTGAGGTGTCATAGTAAGGCTAGGTAGGCTATTGGTGAGGATGTGATGTCACAGTGTGTCTGTGATATCACCATGAGGCAGTAATGTCACAGTGAACCTGTGATTTCACAGTGCAGCTGTGAGGTCTGTGGTTAGGCTGTGATTTCAGAAGTGAGACTGATGTGAGAGATAAGGCTGAGATGTAGCATTGATGATGTGATATAACTGGTGAGGCTGTGATATCACTGGTGAGAGTATGATGTCATAGTGAGGTTATGATGTCAGAAGTGAATGGTTATGTGACAGTGATGTTTGATTGCTCATTATGGTTGTGATGTCACTGTGAGGTTGTGATGTCAATGGGGAAGTTGTGATGTTACAGTGAGTTTGTGATGTCACAGTGAGTCTGTTAAGACAGTGTGGCTATGATGTCGCAGTGAGACTCTGATGACACAGTGATGTTGTGATGTCACTGGAGAGGTTTGGATGGCACTGTGAGGTTGTGATGTTAGTGGTGAGGCTGATGTCATCGTGAGTTTGTGATGTCACTGATGAAGGTGTGATGTCACAATGAGGCTAAAATGTCAGTGGTGAGAAAGATGTCATAGTGTGTCTATGATGTCACTGGTGAGATTGTGATGTCAGTGTTTAACCTATTACATGACAGTGACCCTGGTGAGGCTGTGATGTGAAAGGCTGTATTGTCACTTGTGTGGCAGTGAGGCTGTGCTGTCAGTGGTGAGGTCGTGATATCACAGAGTCTGTATGTTACTTTGAAGTTTTTATGTCATTGTGGGCTGTCATGTCACTGTGAGGTGATATCACTCTGGAAAGTGTGATGTCACAGTGAGGTTGTGATGTCAGTGGCAAGACTGATGTCAAAATGAGTCTTTGATGTAACAGGTGAGCCTATAGTGTCAGTGAGCAAGCTGTGAGGTCACTGTTAGTCTACCCTGTGGTGTCACAGGGAGACTGTCATGTTTCAGTGCACCTGTGAGGTTAGTAGTGAGGCTGTGGTGTCATAGTGAGGCTAGGTAGGATGTGAGTGATGAAGGTGTGATGTCGCATTGAGGTTATGATTTCAGAGGTGAGCTTGTGATGTAACAGTGATGCTGTGATGAAACATTGAGGCTGTAATGTGAGAGCTGGTGCTGTGATATCACAGTTTGGCAATGAATTCAGAAGTGTGCCTGTGATGTCATAGTGGGGCTGTCATGTCACTGTGAGAATATAACCTCAGAGGTGATGCTGTGATGTCACAGTGAGGCTGTGTTGCCACCTGAGATGCCGTGATATTACAGTGAGGCCGTGATGTCAGTGCAGCGAGTCTATGACATCACAGTGAGGATGTGATTTCAGTGGTTAGGCTGAAGTATCAGCATGAGGCTGATTTGAGTGATGAGGGTATGATGTCACAGTCAGGCTGGCATATCACTGGTGAGGCTGTGATGTCACAATAAGGCTGGAAAGTCAGTGGTGAGAAAGATGTTATAGTGAGTCTATGATGTCACTGGTGAGGCAGTGATGTCAGTAGAGAATCTGTTATGTGACAGTGACACTGGAGAGGTTGTGATGTCAAAGGCTGTGTTTTCACTGGTGTGCCAGTGATATCAGTGTTGTGACTAATGTCAGTGGAAACGCTGATGTCACAGGTGGGGCTTTGCTGTCACTGGCGACACCGTGATGTCATACTGAGTCTGTTATGTCACTGTGAAGGTTGTATGTCACTCTGGGCTGTCATGTTACCATGAGGTGATGTCATTCTGGAAGATGTGATGTTTACAGTGTGGCTGTGATGGCAGAGGTGAGGCTGTGATATCACAGACTGGCTGTGATGTCAGTGGCAATGCTGATTTCATCATGATGCCATGATGTAACAGGTTAGTCTGTTACAGTGAGTCTGTGATGTTACAGTGAGGCTCTGATATCAAGGCCAAATCTATGACATGTCAGTGAGGCTATGACATGTGGGGTGATGCTTGGATTTCACAGTGAGGTTAGGAAGCAGTTACACCGTGGCTGTAATGTCAGAGGAGAGGCTGTGATGTTACCATGAGGTTGATATATCACAGTGAGGCTGTGATAGCAGTGGAGATAGACTATGACATCACAGTTTGGCTGAGATTTCAGTGATTACGCTATGATGTCAGAAGTGTTGCTGATGTCAGTGTTGAAGCTTAGGTTTCACAGTGAGGCTGAGATGTTACTGGTGAGGCTGTGATGCCACAGCAAGGCTGTGGTGTCACTATTGAGGCAGTCATGTGACTGTGAGCCTGAGATGTCAATGACGAGGCTGTGGTGTCATAGTAAGTCTAGGTAGGATATCAGTGGTGAGTTGTGATGTCACAGTGTGGCTGTGATGTCACTGTGAGTCTGTGATGCCAGTTAGTTTATGATGTCACCATGAGGCTGTGGTGTCACTGGTGAGTCTGTAATATCACAGTGAGAATGTCATATCAGTGGTGAGGTTGTAATGTCACAGTGAGGCTGTGCCAGCACAGTGTGGCTGGGACGTCACAATGAAGTTGTGATGCCAAAGGGATCTTGTGATTCTGTAGTGACTGTGCTTTCACAGGGAGACTATGGCATTGGTGAGACTCCATTGTCATTGGCTCTAATGTCACAGTAAGTTTATTGTGTCAAACTCAGGCTGTGATGTCAAGGTAAGACTACAAAGTCAGAGGTGAAGGTATAGGTGACTGTAATGCTGTGATAGCATGGTATGGCTGTGATGTCAGAATGAGTATGTGATGTAACTGCTCGATTTTTATGTCACTGCTAGGTTGTGATGTCACAAGTGAAGGTGTGATGTCACAGTGAGGTTGTGATGTCAATAGCGACACTGTGTTGTCACAGGGAGACTGTCATATTTCAGTGATCCTGTGAGGTCAGCAGTGAGGCTGTGGTGTCATATTGAGGCTGGGTAGGATGTCAGTGATGAGGGTGTGATGTTGCATTGAGGCTATGATTTCAGAGGTGAGCCTATGATGTCATAATTAGGCTGTGATGAAACACTGAGCCTACAATGTCAGAGTTGATGCTATGATGTCACGGTTTGACAATGCTTTCACAGGTGATCCTGTGATGTCACAGTGAGGCTGTCATATCACAGGGAGGCTTTATCCTCATAGATGAGGTCGTGATGTCACAGTGATGCTGTGTTCTCACCAGTGATTCCTTGATATCACAGTGAGGCTGTGATATCAGTAGACAAAGACTATGACATCACACTGAGGATGTGATTTCAGTGGTTAGGCTATGATGTTAGAATCAGCCTGATGTGAGTATTGAGTGCATGATGTCACAGAGAGGCTGGCATGTCACTGCTGAGGCTATGATGCCACAGGGAGGCTGTCGTGTCACTGTTAAGGCTGTCATGTGACTGAGCGCCTGAAATGTCAGTGATGAGGCTGTGGTGTCATTTCAGTGCTAAGCAGGATATCCATGGTATCACTGATGCTATGATTTCAGAGGTGAGCCTGTTATGTCACAATGGGGATGTGATATCAGAGGTGAGGCTGTGATGTCACAGTGAGGCTATGTCAGAGGTGTGTTTGTGATGTCACCATGTGGCTATTATGTTAGTTGCAAGACTGATACACAGTCAATTTGTGATGTCAAACAGTCTATGCCATCAGTTGTGATAGACTATGACATCACAGTTCAGCTGAGATTTCATTGCTTAGGCTGTGACATCAGAAGTGAGGCTGATGTCATTGATGAGGTTGTGATGTCAAAATGAGGCTTTGATGCCATCATGAGGTTTTAGGTCACCACGTGGTTGTGGTATCACCGTGAGCCTGTGATGTCACAAGGAGTTGGTGATTTCATGGTGGAGGCTGTGAGGGCATAGTGAGACTGTGATGTCAGTGGTGAGGGTGATGTCACAATAAGGCTATGATGTCAGTAGTGATGCTGTGATGTTACATTGTGGCTGTGATGAAACAGTGAGCTATGTCAGAAGTTTCTATGTGATGTAACAAGGAGGCTATTATGTCAGGGGCAATACTGATGTCATAGTGAGTGTTTGATGTCACAGTGAGGCTGAGATGTCACTGTCAGGTTGTAGTGTCACAAGGAGGCTGTGAGGACACAGTGTGGCTCTGATGTCACAATGAGGCTCTGAAGACACAGCGATGTTGTGATGTCACTGAAGAGGTTTGGAGAGCACAGTGAGGTTGAGATGTTAATGGTGAGGCTGATGTAACAATAAAGCTGTGATGTCACTGTTGAAGGTGTGATGTCACAATAAGGCTGGAATATCAGTGGTGAGAAAGATGTCATAGTGAGTCCATGATGTCACTGGTGAGGTTATGACATCACTGTTAAGTGGTGATGTACCATTGAAGCTGTAATATAATGGTGAGCTTGTCCAATCAGTAGTGAGGCTGTGATGTCACAGTTTGGATGTGTTCACACAGTGTGACTGTGATATCACAGTTAGGTTGTGATGTCACAGGGAGGTTATGATGTCCATAGCAACTGTGCTTTCACAGGGAGTCTATGTCATTGGTGAGGCTGTATTGTCAATGGAGATGTTCTAATGTCACAGGGAGTTTATTGTGTCAAGCTTAGGCTGTGATGTCACAATGAGGCTGTGATGTCACTGTGAGGTTATGATGTCACTGGGGAAGTTCTGATGTCATGGTGAGGTTGTGATGTCAATACCAACACTGTGGTGTCACAGGGAGTCTGTCATGTTTCAGTGAGTCTGTGATATCAGTGGTGAGGCTGTGGTGCCATAGTGTGGCTAGGTAGGATGTCAGCGATGAGAGTGTGATATTGCATTGAGGCTATGATATCAGGAGTGAGCCTTTAATATCATAGTGAGGCTGTGATAAAACAATGAGGCTCTAACATCAGAGTTGATGCTGTGATGTCACAGTTGGGCAATGATTTCAGAGGTGAGCTTATGATATCATAGTGAGGCCCTGATGTCACAGTGAGGCTATAACCTCAGAGTTGAAGCTGTGAATTCAGAGTTAGGCTGTGATGCCACTGTGAGAATTTGATGTCACCATGTGGTTGTGGTGTCAGCGTGAGCCTGTGATGTCACAGGATGTTGGTACTATCACGGTGGAGGCTGTGAGGTCATAGTGAGATTGCGATGTTGGTGGCAAGACTGAGGTCACAGTAAGGCTATGATGTCAGTGGTGATGCTGTGATGTTACATTGAGGCTGTGATGACAATGTGAGGCTGTAATGTTACCATGAGGTTGTGATATAACAGTAGGACTGTAATATAAGTGATAATAGATTGTGACATCACAGTTTGGCTAAGATTTTAGTGGTTAGGCTGTGATATCAGAAGTGAGGCTGATGTCAGTCATGAGGCTGACATGTCACAGTGAGCCCGTGAGGTTAGTGGTGATGCTATGGTGTCATAGTGAGACTAGGTAGGATGCCAGTGAAGAGGGTGTGATTTTGCAGTGAGGCTATGATTTCAGAGGTGAACCTGTGATATCACAGTGAGGCTGTCATGTCACAGTGAGTCTATGTCAGAGGTGTTTATATGATGTTACCATGAGGCTATTATTTCAGTGGCAAGGCTGATGTCATTGTGATTTTGTGATGTCACAGTGAAATTTTGAGGTCACTGTCAGGTTGTAATATCACAGTGAGGCTCTGATGACACAGTGATGTTGTGATGTCACTGAAGAGGTTTGGATGGCACGGTGAGCTGTGATGTTAGTGATGAGGCTAATGTCACAAGGAGGCTGTGATGTCCCTGGTGAAGGTGTGATGTCAATATAAATGTTTTTTTAATTTTAATTTTTATTATTTATTCAATTGTGCATGTATGCATGTGTGCCTGTGTGTGTGTGTGTGTGTGTGGAACCACGGATGAATTCGGGAACCACCATGGATGCCTCCACCTCCTCTTTGTTTTATTCTGCCCTGGGATTCACAGGCTCTGCCCTACCAGGACCGGAAACGCAGGCCGCCTCTGCTTCTGCCTGGCATCTATACATGGGATCTAGGATCCGAACTCAGGACCTTCTGCCTGCAAGGCAGAGGCTTAACCATTGAGCCACTTCTCCAGCCCCAGTGTGATGTCAATATAAATCTGGAATGTCAGTGGTGATAAAGATGTTATAGTAACTCTATGATGTCACTGGTGAGGCTGTGATGTCAGTGGTGATTCTTGGATTTCACAGTGAGTTTAGGGCATCAGTGGTGAAGCTGTGCAGTCACACTGAGATTGTGATGTCAGAGGAGAGGCTGTGATATCACTGTGGGACAGTGATGTTATCATGATGTTGGATATCACAGTTAGGCTGAGATATCACTGGTGATTAGGCTATGACATCACATTTCAGCTGAGATTTCAGTGGTTAGGCTGTGATGTCAGAAGTGAGGCTGATATCAGTGATTAGGCTGAAATGTCACAGGGAGGCTGGGATGTTATTGGTGAGGCTGTGATGGCACAGCGAGGCTGTGGTGTCACTATTGAGGCTGTCATGTGACTGTGACCCTGAGATATCAGTGATGAGGCTCTGGTATCATAGAGAGGGATGCAGGATTTCCATGGCATTAATGATGCTATGATATCTGGAGGTTAGCCTGTTATGTCACAGTGAGGCTGTGATGTCAGAGGTGAGCTTTTGATTTCACAGTGAGGTTGTAATGTCAAGAGCGACAGGCTGTCATATTTCAGTGAGCCTGTGAGGTCAGTGGTGAGGCTGTGCTGCCATAGTGAGGCTAGTTAGGATGTCAGCGATGAGGATGTGATGTCACACTCAGGCTATGATTTCAGAGGTGAACCTGTGATGTCGTAGTGAGGCTATGATGAAACAGTGAGGTTAGATCTTCAGAGTTGATGCTGTGATGTCACAGTTGGGCAATGATTCCAGAGGTAAGCCTGTGTTGTCACAGAGAAGCTATCATATCACTGTGAGGCTGTGCTCAGTGGTGGGGCTGTGATGTCACAGTGAGGTTGTATTGTCATCAGTGATACTGTGATATCACAGCCTGTGAGATTGTGATGTTAGTGGAACAAGATTATGACATCACAGTGAGGATGTGATTTCAGTGGTTAGGCTATAATAACAGAATGCATCTGATGTGATTGATGATGGTAGGAGGTCATAGCGAGGCTGGCATGTCACTGGTGAAGCTGTGATGCCACCATGAGGCTTTGATATCACCTTGTGGCTGTGGTGACACTGTGACCCTGTGATGTCAAAGGGAGTTGGTGCTGTCATGGTGGAAACTGTGAGGTCTGAGCGACACTGTGATGTCAGTGGCAAGGCTGATGTCACAGTGAGCCTAGGATGTCAGTGGTGATGCTATGATGTCACATTGAGGTATGATTTCACAGTAAGAATATGTCAGAGGTGCATGTGTGATCTCACCATGAGGCTAGTATGTCAGTGGTAAGGCTGATGACTCAGAGAGTGTATGATGTCACAGTGAGCCTGTGAAGTTACTATCAGCTTGTAAAGTCATAGTCAGGCTGTGGTGACACAGTGTAGCTATGATGACACAGAGGCTCTGATGATACGGGGATGATATGATGTCACGGAGAGGTTAGGTTGGTACAGTGAGGCTGTGATATAAGTGGTGATGCTGATGTAACAATGAGGCTGTGATGTCATTGGTGAAGGTGTGATGTCACAATAAGCCTGGAATGTCAGGAGTGAACCTATTATGCTACAGTGACACTTGTGAGGCTATGATGTCAAAAGTGGTGACACTGATGTCACAGGTATGGCTGTGCTGTGATGGGTGAGACCATGATGTCAAACTGAGGCTGTGATGTCACTATGAAGCTTTTATGTCACTGTGGGCTGTCATGTCACCCTGAGGTGATATCACCCTATAAGCTGTGATGTCATAGTGTGGGTGTGATGTCAGTGGCAAGAGTGATGTTATAATGAATCTATGATGAAACAGGTTAGTCTGTGGGGGTCAGTGGGCAGGCAGTGAGGTTACTGTGAGGCTCTGATGTCAGGGCTGGTTCTATGAGATATCAGTGAGGCTGTGATGTCAGTGGTGATGCTTGGATTTCACAGTGAAGTTAGTACATCAGTGGCGAGGCTGTGCAGTTGCACTGAGGCTGTGATGTCAGAAGAGAGTCTGTGATGTCACTGTGAGGTGGTGATGTTACCTTGAAGTTGTGATATCACAGTGGGGCTGTGATATCAGTGGTGATAGACTATGACATCACAATTCGGTTAAGATTTCAGTGGTTAGGTTTTGATGTCAGAAGTGAAATTGATGTCAGTGATGGGCTGAGATGTGACAGTGAGGCTGTGATATTACTGGTTAGGATGTGCTGCCACAGCAAGGCTGTGGTGTCACTGTTGAGGCTGTCATGTGACCATGAGCCTGAGATGTCAGTGATATGGCTGTGGTGCCACAGCGAGGCTAGGCAAGATGTCCATAGTGTCAGGTATGCTATCATTTCAGAGGTTAGCTTGTTATGTCACAGTGAGGCTGTGATGTCAGAGGTGAGACTGATATCAAAGTGAGGCTGTGATGTCCCTATGAGTCTCTGATATTACAGAGATGTTGTGATTTCACAGTGAAGCTGTGAGGTCCCTGTGGAATATGGGGTGTCAGTGGCAAGGCAGATTTCACCATGGGGCTATGATATAACAGCTGAATCTACAATGTAAGAGTTTAGACTGTGAGGTCACAGTGAGACTGTGAGGTCGCTTTAAGGCTGTGATATCTGTGGAAAGATTGATGTCACAGAGGCAGTGATGTAGTATGTGAGGCTGTGGTGTCACTGTTCAGATGTGAAAGGCTATGATGTCACTGCTGAGTCTGTCATATCACTGTAAGCCTGTGCTATCTGTGGTGTTGCTGTCCTAGTAAGGTTAGGTAAGATACCAGTGGTAAGGCTGTGATGACACGGTGAGGCTGTGCTGGCAGTGTGGCTGTGATGTCACAGTGAGTTTGTGATGTCTGTATGACTGTGCTTTCACAGGGAAACTTTGTCATTGGTGAGAATATATTGTCACTGGTGAGGCTCTAACGTCACAGTGAGTTTATTGTGTCAAACTGAGGCTGTGATGTCACAGAGAGGCTATGACATAAGAGGTGAAACTTTACTTCACAGTGATGCTTTAATAGCACAGTATGGCTGTGATGCCACAATGAGGCTTTGATGTCACTGTGAGGAAGTGAGGACACTGTGGTGTCTCAGTTGGGGTATTATGGGCTGTGATGTAACAGGTGAGTCTGTGATGTAACAAGTTAGTTTCTGAGGTCACTGTGAGGCTGTGATATCTGTGGGAAGATTGATGGCACAATGAGTGAATGATGTAACATGTAAGGCTATGGTGTCAATGTTTATGATGTCAAAGGCTGTCACATCACTGTGAGCCTGTGCTATCTGTAGTGAGGCTGTGGTGTCATAGTAAGGCTAGGTAGGATACTAGTGGTAAGGCTGTGATGTCACAGTGTGGCTGTGATGCCACAATGAGGCTGTGATGTCACTGTGAGGTTGTGATGTCACAGTGAGGTTTTGATGTCAAGAGCCACATTATGGTGTTACACGGAGGCTGACATGTTTCAGTGAGTCAGTTAAGTCAGTGGTGAGACTGTGGAGTCATAGTGAGATTAGGTAGGATGACAGTGGTGAAGGTGTGAGGTCTCATTGAGGCTATTATTTCAGAGGTGGGCCTGTGATGTCATAGTGAGGCTGTGATGAAACAGGTAGGTTATAACATCAGAGTTGATGCTGTGATGTCCCAGTTGGGCAATGATTATGGAAGTGAGCCTGTGATGTCTTAGTGATGCCGTCAAGTCACAGTAAAACTATACCCTCACAGATGAAACTGTGATGTCACAGTGAGGCTCTGTTGTCACCAGTGGTGCTGTGATATGTCAATGAGGCTGAGATGTCAGTAGAGCGAGACTATGATATCAGAGTGAAGATGTGATTTCGGTGGTTAGGCTGTGATATCAGAATGAGGCTGGTGTGAGTGATGAGGGTATGATGTCACAGTGAGGCAGTCATGTCACTGGTGAGGCTGTTATGCCAATGTGAGGCTTTGATGTCACTGGGTGGCTGTACTGACAATGTGAGCCCTGAAATGTCACAGTAAGATGGTGGTGTCATGGTGAAGGCTGTGAGGTCACAGTGAGACTGTGATGTCAGTGGCAAAGCTGATGTCGCAGTGAGGCTATGATGTCAGGGGTGATGCTGTAATGTCACATTGAGGCTGTGATGTCACAGTAAGGCTATGTCAGAGGTGTATATGGATGTCGCCATGTGGATATTATGTAAGTACCATGGCTGATGTCACAGAGAATGTGTTGTGACACTGAGGCTGTGATGTCACAGTCATGTTGTAATGTCACAGTGAGGCTGTGTGGACACAGTGTGGCTATGATGTCACAGTGAGGCTCTGATGACACAGTGATGTTGTGATGTCACTGGAGGGGTTTTGATGGCACAGTGTGGCTGTGATGTTAGTGGTGGTGTTGATGTCACAATGAGGCTGTGATGTCACTGGTGAAGGTGTGATGTCACAATAAAGCTTGAATGTCAATGGTGAGAAAGATGTCATAGGGAGTCAATGATGTCACTGGTGAGGCTTTGATGTCATTGGTAAACCTACTAAATGACAGTGACACTGGTGAAGCGGTGATGTCAACGTTTGTGTTGCCACTGGTGTGGCAATGATGTCAGTGTTCTGACTAATGTCAGTGGTGATGCTGATGTCACAGGTGAGGCTGTGTTGTCAATGGTCAGGCCATGAGGTGAAGGTTGTAGCTCACTGTGTGCTGCCATGTCACTGTGAGGTGATATTACTCTGGAACCTGTGATGTCATAGTGAGGCTATGATATCAGTGGAAGACTGATGTCACAATGAGGCTATGATGTAACAGGTGAGCCTGTGGTGTCAATGGGCAGGTTGTGAGGTCACTGTGAGGCTGTGATGTTGCAGTGAGGCTCTGATATCAGGGCTGATTCTGTGAGATGTCAGTGAGGCTGTGACATCAGGGATGATGCTTGGATTTCATAGTGAGTTCAGGATATCAGTTGTGAGAATGTGCAGTCACACTGAGACTGTGATGTCAGCAGAGAGGCTTTGATGTCACTGTGACTCTGTGAAGTTACCATGAGCTTGTGATATCACAGTGAGGCTGAGTTATCAGTAGTGATAGACACTGACATCACAGTTTGGCTGAGATTTCCATGGTTAGGCTGTGAGGTCAAATGTGAGGCTGATGTCAGTGATGAGGCTGAGTTGTCACAGTGAGGCTCAGATGTTAATGGTGAGGCTCTGATGCCACAGCGTGGCTGTGGTGTCACTGTTGAGGCTGTCATGTGAATGTGAGCCTGAGATGTCAGTGATGAAGCTGTGGGTCATAGGGAGGTAGGCAGAATGTCCATGGTGTCATTGATGCTATGAATTCAGAGGTTAGCCTGTTATGTCACAGTGAGGCTGTGATGAAACAGTGAGGCTATAACGTCAGTGTCGATGTTGGGATGTCACAGTTAAGCAATGAATTCAGAGGTAAGCCTGTGATTTTATAGTGAGACTCTGATGTCACAGTGCGGCTATAACCTCAGAGTTGAGGCTATGATGGCACAGTGAGACCATGATGCCACAGTGAGGCTATTATGTCACCGTGTGGCTTTGGTGTCACCTTGAGCCTGTAATGTCACAGGGAGTTGGTGATGTCGTGGTGGAAGCTCTGAGGTCATAGTGAGACTGTGATGTCAGTGGCAAGGCTGATGTCACACAGTGAGGTTATGTCAGTGGTGATGATGTATTTTTACATTGAGGCTTTGATGTCTCTGTGAAGGTTGTATATCACTGTGGACTGTCATGTCACCGTGAGGTGATATCACTTTGGAAGCTGTGATGTCATAGTGAGAGTGTCATATCAGTGGCAAGAGTGATGCTAAAAGGAGGCTATGATGTAACAGGTAAGCCTGTGGTGTCAGTGGGCAGGCTATGTTGTGACTGTGATGCTGTGATGTTGCAGTTAGGCTCTGATGTCAGGGCTAATTCTCTGAAATACCTGTGAGGCTGTGATATCAGGGATGATGCATGGATTTCACAATGAGGTTAGGATGTCAGTGGTAAGGCTGTACAGTCACACTGAGTCTGTGATGTCAAAGGAGAGGCTGTGATGTCGCCATGAGAAAGTGATGTTACCATGAACTTGTGATATCACAGTGAGGCTATGAGATCAGTGGTGAAAGACTATGACATTGTAGTTTGGCTGAGTTTTCAGTGGTTATGCTATGATGTCAGAAGTGAGGTTGATGTCAGTGATGAGGCTGAGATGTCACAGTGAGGCTGGGATATTACTGGTGAGGGTGTAATACCATAGTGAGCCTTTGATGTCACCGTGCAGCTGTGGTCACGATGAGCCCATGATGACATATGGAGTTAGTGATGTCACGGTGAAGGCTGTGAGGTCACAGTGAGGGTGTGATGTCAGTGGCAAGGTTGATGACACCATGAGGCTATGATGTCACTGCTGATGCTGTGATGTCACATTGAGGCTGTGATGACACAGTTAGGCTATGTTAGACGTGTGTATATGATGTTTCCATGAGGCTACTATGTAAGTGGCAAGGCTGATGTCAGAGTGAGTTTGTGATGCCACAGTGAGGCTGTGCTGTCACTGTCAGTTTCTAATGTCAAAATGAGGCTGTGAGGACACTTTGTGGCTATGATATCACAGTGAGTCTCTGATGACATAGTGATGTTGTGATGTCATTGGACAGGTTTTGATGGCACAATGAGGCTGTGATGTTAGTGCTTGTGGCACTATCGATTCAGGGAGGCCCTAGCCCGGGCTCCCGAATCCAGGACGTCTGACTACAGACAAGCCCGAACATGTATGGCCATGCCCCAGACATGTCCCAATAGAGGAACTATACAGGCAGATCAGTGAACAACCAATCTGATGGAGGGATGAACAACCAGTGGGATGGAGGGATGAACAACCAATGGGAAGGAGAGATGAACAACCAACGGGGAGTAGTCATCTAAACTGGATACCTAGTAAACAGCTAAGTTATTGGTGGGTGCCTACCCCCTCCCCCTGAGCGGAGAGGTGGACACACCTGATTGGACCCCTTACCTTATATAAGCCCAAATGCTTTCTGAATAAAGCTGAGTCTGCAGCCAACTTGTCCTCTGCCTGCTGCTTCTCACCTGACTCCCAGGGTCTGGGTGGTAAACCTGTACTCAGCTCACCCATTCACCTCGAGCCCAGGAGGCACCTTTTATTCCCCTCACAGTTCAGCTATTATTTCAGTGGTTAGGCTGTGATATCGAAAGTGAGGATGACATCAGTGATGAGGCTGAGATGTCACAGTGAAGCTGGGATGTTACTGGTGAAGCTGTGATGCCACAGCGTGGCTGTGGTGTCACTGTTGAGGCTGTCACATGACCGTGAGTGTGAGATGTCAGTGATGAGGCTGTGGTATCACAACAAGACAAGACAGCATGTCTGTGTGTCCCTGATGATATGATTTCAGAAGATATCCTGTTATGTCACAGTGAGGCTGTGATGTCAGTGTAGTGAGGCTGTGATGTCACAGTTAGGCTGTGATGTCAAAAATGATGCTATAATGCCACAGTGAGGCTGTGATATCACTGTGAAGCTGTGATGACACTGTGAAGCAGTGACAACAGAGAGGTTGTGAGGTCACAGTGAGGCTGTGAGGTCACTGTGGAAGATGTGAAATGAGTGGCACGGCTGATTTCACCATGAGGCTATAATGTAACAGGTGAGTCTATGATGTAGCAGTTAAGATTGTAAGGCCACAGTGAAGTGGTGAAGTCAGAGTGTGGCTGTGATATCTGTGGTAAGATTGATGTCACAGTGAGGCAGTGATGTAACATGTGAGGCTGTAGTATCACTGTTTATGATGTCAAAGGCTATGATGTCATTGCTGAGGCTGTCAAGTCATTGTGAGTCTGTGCTATCCGTGGGGAGGCAATGGTATCTAGTAAGGCTAGATAGGATACCATTGGTGAGGCTGTGATGTCACAGTGAGGGTGTGCTGGAACAGTTGGCTGTGTTGTCACAGTCTTACTGTGATGTCACAGTGAGGTTGAGATATCAGAGTGAAGTTGTGATGTCAGTAGTGACTGTTTTCACAGAGAGACTATGTCATTGGTGAGGCTCTTTTGTCAATGGTGAGGTTTTAATGTCACAGTGAAATGATTGTGTCAAACTGAGGCTGTGATTTCACAGTGAGGCTAAGATATCAGAGGTGAAGCTTTATGTGACAGTGATGTGATGGCACGGTATGACTGTGATGTAACAGTGAGGCTGTAATATCAGTAGTAAGGCTGATGCCACAATGAGACTCAGGATGTAACAGGTGAGCTTGTGGTGTCAGTGGGCAGGCTGTGAGGCTGTGATGTCACAGTGAGCTTATGATGTCAGAGGTGAAACTTTATGTCACAGTGATGCTTTGATTGCATGGTATGGCTGTGACGTCACAATAATACTGTGATGTCACTGTGATGTTGTGATATCGCTGGGGAAGTTGTGATTTCACAGAGGTTGTGATGTCAATAGCAAAACTGTGGTGTCACAGAGAGGCCATCATGTTTCAGTGACACTGTGAGGCCATTGGCGAGGCTGTCATGTCATGATGAGGCTGGGTAGGATGTCAGTGATGAGGGTGTGATGTTGCACTGAGGCTATGATTTCAGAGGTGAGCCTATAATGTCAGAGTGAGGCTGTGATGAAACAGTGAGGCTATAACATCAGAGTTTCTGTGATATTACAGTTGGGCAATGGTTTCAGAGGTGAGCCTCTGATGTCATAGGCTGTGATGTGACAGTGATAATGTTTTGTCACCAGTCATGCCATGATATCACAGTGAGGCTGTGATATCAGTGTAGTGAGACTATGATGTCACAGTGAGGCTGTGATGGCACCATGCAGCTTTGATGTCACCATGTGGGTGTGTTGACACCATGAGCCGGTGACATCACAGGAAGTTGGTGATATCACAGTGGAGGCTTGAGTTCACAGTGAGACTGATGTCAGTGACAAGCCTGATGTCAAAGTGAGGCTATGATGTCAGTGGTAATGCTGTGAAGTCACTTTGTGTCTGTGCTGTCACAGTGAGGCCATGTCAGAAGTGAGTATGTGACGTCAACAGGAGGCTATTATGTCAGTGCAATGCTAATGTCACAGTGAATTTGTGATATCACAATGAGGCAGTGATGTCACTGTCAGATTTTAATATCACAGTGAGATTGGGAGGATGCAGTGTGGCTATAATGTCACAGTGAGGCTCTGATGACACAGTGATGTTGTGATGTCACTGGAGAGGTTTTGAGGGCACAGTGAGGCTGTGATGTCTCTGTCAGGTTGCATTGTCAGAGGGAGGCTGTGAGAACACATTGTGGGTACGATTTCACAGAGGCTCTGATAACACAGTGATGTGATGTCACTAGAGAGGCCATGATGCTAGTGGTGATACTGATGTCACAATTTGGCTGTGATGTCACAATAAGTCTGGAATTTCAGTGGTGAGAAAGATGTCATAGTGAGTCTATGGTGTCACTTATAAGACTATTATGTCAGTGGTAAACTTAAAACCTGACAGTGACCCTGGTAAGGCTGTGATGTCAAAGGCTGTGTTATTACTGGTGTGGCAGTGATGTCAGTGTTCTGACTAATGTCAGTGGCGATGCTGATTTCACAGGTGAGGCAACGATGTCACTGGTGGAGCTGTGATGTCACACTGATGCTGTGATGCCACAGAGTGTTGTATGCCACTGTGGGCTGTCATGTCACCGTGAGGTGATATCACTCTAGAGCCTTGATATCACCATGTAGTTGTGGTGACTTATGAGCCTGTGATATCACAGATTATGGTGATGTCACTGTGGAGGCTGTGAGGTCATAGAGAGACTGTGATGTCAGAGGCAAGGCTGATGTCACAGTGAGGCTGTGATGTCATTGGTGATGCTGTGAAGACACATTGAGGCTGTGATGTCACAGTGAGACTATGTCAGAGGTGTGTTTGTGATGTCACCATGAAGCTATAATGTTAGTGGCAAGGCTGATGTCACAGTGAGTTCGTGATGCCACAATGAGGCTATGATGTAACAGGTGAGCCTGTGGTGTCAATGGGAAAGCTCTGAGGACACAGTGAGGGTGTGATGTTGCAGTTAGGCTCTGATATCAAGGCTGATTTATGAGATATCAGTGAGGCTGTGATGTCAGGGGTGTTGCTTGGATTTCCCAGTGGGGTTAGGATATCAGTGGTGAGGCTGTACAGTCACACTGAGGCTGTGACGTCAGAGTAGAGGCTGTGAAGTTACTGCAAGGAAGTGATGTTACTGTAAGGTTATGATATCACAGTGAGGCTGTGATATCAGTGGTGATAGACAATAATATCACAGTTAAGCTGAGATTTCAGTGGTTATGCTGTGATGTCAGAAGTGAGGCTGATGTTATTGATGAGGCAGAGATGTCACAGTGAGGCTGGGATGTTACTGGTGAGGCTGTGGTGTCACTGTTGAGGTTCTCATGTGACCGTGAGCCTGAGATATCAGTGATGGGGCTATGGTGTCATAGCAAGGCAAGGCAGCATGTCCATGGTGTCACTGATCCTATGATTTCTGAGTTTAGCCTGTTATGTCACAGTGTGGTTATGATGTCAGAGGTGAGGCTGTGTTGTCACAGTGAGTCTGTAATGTCAGAAATGAGGCTTAAATGCCAGAGTGAGGCTGTGATATCACTGTGAAGATGTGGTATCATAGAGAGATTGTGATGTCACAGTGATACTGTGAGGTCACTGTAGAAGATGTGATGTCAGTTTCAAAGGAGATTTCACCATGAGGTTATGATGTAAGAGGTGAGTATGTGACGTTACATGTTAGACTGTGAGGTCACAGTGAGGCTGTGATGCCACAGTGAGGATGTGAGGTCATTCTGGAAGATGTGATGTCAGTGGCTAGGCTGATTTCACCATGTGGCTATTATGTAACAGGTTAGACTGTGAGGTTACAGTGAAGCTGCGAGGTCAATGTAAGGCTGTGATATCTTTGAGAAGTTTGATGTCACAATGAGGCAGTGATGTAACATGTGAGGCTGTGGTGACAGTTTATTATATCAAAGGCTATGATGTAACCTAGGTAGGAAACCAGTGGTGAGGCTGTGATGTCACAGTGAGTTTGTGATGACACAGCGAGGTTGTGATGTCAGAAGTGATTGTGCTTTTCACAGAGAGGCTATGTCATTCCTGAGGCTTTATTGACTCTGGTGAGGCTCTAATATCACAGTGAATTTATCATGTCAAACTGAGGCTGTGATGTCACAGTGAGGCTATGATGTCAGAGGTGAAGTTTTATGTCACAAGAAGGCTGTGATGTCACTGGTGAATATGTAATGTCAGTATAAGACTGTAATGTCAGTGGTGAGAAAGATGTCATGGTGGGTGTATGATGTAACTGGTTAGGCTATAATGTCACTGTTGAACCTATTATGTGACAGTGACACTGCTGAGGCTTTGATGTCAAAGGCTGTGTTGTCACTGGTGTGGCAGTGATGTCAGTGTTCTCACTAATGTCAGTGGCAAATCAGATGTCACAGGTGAGGCTGTGCTATCACAGTTGAGTTCATTATGTCACAGTGAGGCTGTGATGTCATGTCACCGTGAGGTGATATCACTCTGCAAGCTGTGATGTCACAATGAGGTTGTGATGTCAGTCGCAAGACTGATGACACAATGAATATATGATGTAACGATTGAGTCTGTGGGTCAGTGGGCAGGCTGTGAGGTTCCTGTTAGGCTGTGATGTTGCAGTGAGGCTCTGATTTCAGGGCAGATTCTATGAGATGTCAGTGAGGCTGTGATGTCAGTGGTGATGCGTGGATTTCACAGTGAGTATAGGATGTCAGTGGTGAGGCTGTACAGTCACACTGAGGCTATGATGTCATTGTTTGGCAGTGATGTTACTGTCAAGATGTGACATCACAGTTCAGCTCTGATTTCAGTGGTTAGGCTGTGATATCAGAAGTGAGGCTGATGTCACTGATGTAGCTGTGATATCACAGTAAGTCTGGGAGTGAGTACACAGTGTGGCTATGATGTCACAGTGAGGCTATGATGACACAGTGATGTTGGGATTTCACTGGAGAGATTTAGATCACACAGTGACATTGTTATGTTAGTGGTGAGGCTAATACCATAATGAGGCTGTGATGTCACTGGTGAACATGTGATGTCACAGTAAGCCTAGAATGTCACTGGTGAGAAAGACATCATAGTGAGTCTATCACTATGGAAGAGGTGTTGTCACAGTAAGTCTGTGAAGGCAGTGGCAAGACTGATGTCACAATGAGGCTGTGATGTATTAGGTGACCCTGTGGTGTCAGTGAGCAGGTTCTGAGATCATTGTGAGGCTATGATGTTGCAGTGAGGCTCTAATGTCAGGACTGATTCTATGAAATGTCTGTGAGGCTGTGACGTCAGTGGTGCTCCTTGGATTTCACAGTGACATTAGGATGTCAGTGGTGAGGCTGTGCAGTCACAAAGTCTGTGATGTCAGAGAACACGTTGTGGTGTAACTGTGAACCTGTCATATGAGTGGTGAGGTGATGTTACAGTGAGGCTGTGCTGACACAGTGAGTTGGTGAAATCATGGTGGAGACTGAGTTCACAGTGAGACTGTGGTGTCAGTGACAGTGAGGCTATGATGTCAATGATGATTCTGTGTCGTCACATCAAGGCTGTGTAGTCACCAGTAATGCCGTGATGTCACTGTGAGTTTGTGATGTCACTGGGGAAGGTGTGATGTCACAGTGATGTTATGATGTCAATAACAACACTGTGGTGTCACAGGGAGGCTGTCATGTTTCAGTGAGGCTGTGAGGTCAGTGGTGAGGCTGTGGTGCCATAGTGAGGCTAGGTAGGATATCAGTGATGAGGGTTGGATGCTGCATTGAGGGTATAATTTCAGAGGTGAGCCTGTGATGTCATACTGAAGCTGTGATGGTTATAAACAGTGAGGTTATAACATCAGAATTGGTGCTGTGATGTCACAGTTGGACAATAATTTCAGAGGTGACCCTGCGACATAATAGTGAAATTGTGATGTCACAGTGAGACTATAACCTCAGAGTTGAGGCTGTGGCATCACAGTTAGGTTGTGATTCCACTGTTTGGTTGTGGTGTCACCTTGACTCTGTGATGTCACAGGGAGTTGGTGATGTCATGGTGGAGGCTGTGAGGTCAGAGTGAGACTGTGATGTCAGTGGCAAGAGTGATGTCACAGTGAGTCTATATTGTCAGTGGTGATTGTGTGATGTTGTAGAGTCTATATGAGGTTACCTTGAGGCTGTGATGTCACATGCAGTTGTGAGTTCAGTGGTTAGGCTGTTATTTCAGAACTGAAACTGACTGTGAGATCTCATTGAGACTGTGAGGTTACTGTGAGGCTGTGATATCAGTGGGACGACTGATGTCACAATGAGGCAGTCATGTAACAAGTGAGTCTATGATGTCACTGTGTATGATGTCAAAGGCTATGATGTCACTGCTGATGCTATGTCACTGTGAACCTGTGCTATCTGTGGTGTGGTGTCTCAGTGAGGTTATGATACAAAAGGTGAAGCTTTATGTCACAGTGATGCTTCCATTGCATGGTTTGCCACAATGAGCCTATAATGTAACAGGTAATCTTGTGTTGTCAGTGGGCAGGCTCTGAGATCACTGTGTGGCTGTGATGTCACAGTGAGCTTATGATGCCAGAGGTGTAAGTATATGACATCACAACCTCACTGTGACATCACAGCCACACTGTGCCAACACAGCCACAGTGTCATCACAGCCTCGCCACTGATTGCAAAGGCTCACTGTTATATTACACCCTCACCAGGTATTCAACAGCCACATGGTGACATCATAATTTCACTGTGGACTCACAGCCTCACATCATCAATGTGACATCTCACATCATCAATGTGATGTCACATCATCAATGTGACATCTCAGCTTCATCTGTTACATCATTCTCACTTCTGAAATCACAGCCTAACCACTGATCTCACAACTCCAATGTGACATCACTGCTTTACTGTGATATCACAGCCTCACTTTTACTTCACAGCCTCATGGTGACATCACAGCCACACTATAACATCATAGCTATAGCTCTGAGGTTATAGCCTCACTGTTTTATCACAGCCTCACTATGATATCACAGGCTCACTTTTGAAATCATACCCTCAATGTGACATCACACCCTCATCACTGATATCCTACCTAGCCTCATTATGGCACCACAGCCTCATCACTGACCTCACAGGCTCACTGAATCATAACAGCCTCCCTGTGACACCACAGTGTCGTTATTGACATCATAACCTCACTGTGACTACAAAACTTCCCTAGTGACATCTCAACTTCACAGTGACATCACAGCCTCATTGTGACATCACAGCCATACCGTGCCCTCAAGGCATCACTGTGATATATAGCTTGACCTCTGCCATTGTAGCCTCACTATAATAGCACAGCCTCAGGTTGACACAATTAGAACCTCACCAGTGACAATAGAGCCTCACCAATGACATAGTCTTCCTATGAAAGCAGTCACCAGTAACATCACAACCTACTGTGATATCACAACATCACATCACAGCTACACAGTGCCAGCACAGACTCACGGTGATATCACAGCCTTACCACTGATAGCACAGGCTCATTGTGATATCACAGCCATACCAATGACACCACAGCCTCATGATTACATCATAACATCACTGTGGCATCACAGCCTCATCAGTTACATCTCATTATCAATGTGAAATCTCAGCCTCATCTTTCACATCAGTCTCACTTCTGGAATCACAGCCTAACCACTGACCTCACAGCTGCACTGTGACATCACAGCTTCACTGTGACATCACAGTCTAACCTGTTATATCATAGACTCGCTTGTTGCATCATAGCCTCATGGTGAAATCAACCTTGCAACTGATATCACATCTTCCACAGTGACCTGAAAGCCTCACTGTGGCATTATTGCCCTATTTCTGACATCACAGCCTCACTAAGACATCACAACCTCACCTCTGACATCACAGCCTCACTATGACATAACAGGCTAACCTCTGTAATCATAGCATCAGTGACACCACGGACATCCAACCTAGCAAGCTGTGACACCACCATCTCCTCGCTGACATCTCAGCCTAACAGTCACATGACAGCTTCAACAGTGACACTACAGCCACGCTGTGGGATTACAGCCTCAACAGTAACATTGCAGGCTCACTGTGAAACTTGTGCCTTATCACTGACATCAGCTACACTTAAGATATCACAGCCTAACCACTGAAATCTCAGCTGCACTGTGATGTCATAGTCTATCACCACTGATATCACAGCCTTACTGTGATATCATAACCTCATGGTAATATCACCGACTCACAGTGACATCATAGCCTCTCCTCTGACATCACAGCCTCAGTGTGACTGCATAGCCTCATTATGGACATCCTAAACTCACTGGGAAATCCAAGCATCACCACTGATGTCACAGCTTCATGGACATCTTATAGAATCAGCCCTGACATCAGAGTCTCACTGCAATATCACAGTCTCACAGAGACCTAACAGCCTACCCAATGACATCACAGGCTCACCTGTTACATCACAGCCTCATTGTGACAATAGTCTTGCTAATGACATCACAACCTCACTGTGACACACAGGTTCCAGAGTGATATCACCTCATGGTGAAATAACAGCCCACAATGATGTACAAACTTCACAGTGAAATCACAGCTTCAGTGTGACATCACAACCTAACTGTGACATTCCTGCCTTTCCTGTGATATCACAGCCCCACTATGACATCACAGCCTTGCTTCTGACAACATAGCCTCACTGTGAGATAACAGGCTAAACTCTGAAATCATAGCATCAGTGACACCAAGGACATCCTGCCTAGCCTATGACACCACAGACTCATCACTGATATCTCAGACTCACGGTCACATGACAGCCTCAACAGTGACACCACAGCCTCGCTGCGGCATCACAGCCTCACCAGTAATATCCCAGCCTCACTGTGACATCTCACCCTCATCACTGACATCAGACTGACTTCTGACATAACAACCTGATGACTGAAATCTTGGCCAAACAGAGATATCACGAATGATATTACAGCCTCACTGTGATATCTCAACCTTACAGTAACATCACAACCTCACTGTGACATCACAGCCACACTGTACCAGCACAGCCTCATTGTAACATCACAGCCTCCCCCTTATATGACAGGCTTAGAGTGACATCACAACCTCTCCTCTGACATCAAAGCCTCAGTGTGACTCCACAGCCTCACTACTGACATCCTAACTTCACTGTGAAATGCAAGCATCGCCCTTGATGTCCCAGCCTCATTGTGACATCACAGCCTTGCCACTGATATGACAGGCTCACCATGATATTACAGCCTCACCAGTGACACCACAGCCTCATGGTGACATCATAACCTCACTGTGTCCTCACAGCCTCACTGTGACATTACAACATGACAGTGCCATCACAGCCTCACTGTGACATCACAAACTCACCATGACATCAGCCTTGCCACTGACATAATAATCTCCTGGTGACATCACATACACTCCTCTGATATAGTCTCACTGCGACATCACACAGTCGAAGTGACATCACAGCATCACCACTGACATAATAGCCTTACTGTGACATCAGCCTTGCCACTGATGTAACAGTCTCACTGTTATCTCACAGCCTCCACCGTGATGTTACCAACTCCCTGTGACATCATGGGTTCATGGTTACATCACAGACAGACAGAAACAACAAAGCCTCATGGTGGCATCTCAGCCTAACACTGACCTCACAGCCTGCACACAGACACCACCGGCTCGCCTGTTACATTATAGCCTCATTGTGGCATCAGTCTTATCACTGATATCACACCTTCACTGTGACATTAGAGCCTCACCAGTGACAACACAGCCTCATCTGTGACATCAGTGTCGCCACTGACGTTAGTCAGAACATTGACATCAGTGCCACACCAGTGACAACACAGCCTTTGACATCCCAGCCTCACCAGTGCCACTGTCACTTAATAGGTTCACCACTGACAACATAGCCTCACCAGTGACATCATAGACTCACTATGACATCTTTCTCACCACTGACATTCCAGCCTTATTGTGACATCATACCTTCACCACTGACATTCCAGCTTCATTGTGATATCAGTCTCATCAGGATCATTATAGCCTCACTGTGCCATCAAAAACTCTCCAGTGACATCACAAAATTACTGTGTCATTATAGCCTCACTGTGACATCATAGCCACACTGTGTCCTCACAGACTGTCTGTTACATTGCAACCTGATAGTGCTATAACAGCCTCACTGTAACATCACAAACTCACTGGGGCATCAGCGTTGCCACTGACATCACAGTCTCCACCATGACATCACAAACTCACATGACATGACAGGCTTATGGTGACACCACAGCCCCACTGTGATGTCAAACATCATAGTGGCATTACAGCCTCACCAGTGACATCACAGCCTCATTGTGACATCATACCCTCATTACTCACATCAGCCTCATTCTAATATCATAGCCTAACCACTGAAATCACATCCTCACTATGATGTCACAGTCTTGGTCTACTGACATCACAGCCTCATTGTGATATCTCAGCATCAGTGGGGAAAACATAACCTCACTGTTATAACAAAGCTTCACCTCTGAGGTTATAGCCTCACTATGACATGACAGCCTCACTATGACATAACAGGCTCACTTCTGAAATTGTGACATCACAGAATTGACTCTGACATTATAGCCTCACTGTTTCATCACACCCTCATTATGACATTACAGGCTAAAAACTGAAATCTCAGCCAAACTGTTATGTCATAGTCTATCACTATTGACATCAAACCTTACTATGATAACACAAGTTCAATGTGACATCACAGCCACACTGTGCCAACACAGCCTCACTATGACATCACAGCCTCACCACTGTTAGGACAGGCTCAGTGTGATATCACAGCCTCACAAGCGACATGACTTCCTCATGATGACATCATAACCTCACTGTGGAATCACAGCCTCAAGTGTTATATCATAACATCAATGCAACATCTCAGCCTCATCTATCACATCAGTCTCACTTCTGAAATCACAGCCTAATCACTGATCTCACAGCTTCACTGTGACATCACAGCCAAATGGTGACATCACAGGCTCACAGTCTTGGCACTGGTATCCTACCTAGCCTTACCATGACACCACAGCCTCACCACAGATAGCACAGTGATGTGACAGCCTCATCAGTGACATAATAGTCTTTGACATCATAAATAGTGACATTACAGCCTCACATGTTACATCACTGCCTCATTGTGACATCAATATTCCCACAGATATCAGCCTTACAGTGACCTCACAGCCTCATTTTGATCTCACAGTCTAAACTGTGACATCATAGACTCATCTTTTACATCATAGCCTCATGGTGAAATCAGCCTTGCCATTGACCTCACATCTTCCACAGTAACCTTAACAGACTTACTGTGGCATCACAATGTCCAGAGTGATATCACTTAATCGTGACATGACAGCCCACAGTGACATACAATCTTCACTGTGACATCACAGACTCAGTGTGACATCAAAGCCTCATGAGGGACTGCACAGCCTCACCCGTGACATCAGTGTCATCACTGACATTAGTCAGAACACTGTCATCATTGTCACACCAGTGACAACACAGCATTTGACATCACAGCCTCACCAGTGACACTGTCATGTAATAGGTTCACCAGTTACATTATAGTGGTGATGCGTTATGTGTTATGATGATTATGCATTCCTAACCTTAAGAGCACAACGATGGACAACTGGGAAAGGGGAAGGGGGGGCCGCTTGCTTAACTTCAAGCACCATAAGCATAGGAACACAAAAACAAAGGGACCACTCACCAAACTTTACCAGAGTAGGTGTCTCATCTACACCAAAGGGAAGGTGGCATCACCCCATGTTGGAGTGCCAGAGTCTTGTTCGTTATTAGAATTAACCAGACAAATTGCTCCACCAACTAAAAACAGCCATGTACCACCACCCACGGAATCGAGAAAGAGCTATCAATCTGTCAATCCTCACCTGGGGGCATATGGCCCAGGGGAGTAACGAGCCCCTAAAGTTCCTAACTAAGCACAGGATGCTTAGATTCCAAACACCTCTGCATATGTCCTGCACTAGGTCTCTCCTTGGACATTGGTTACCCTTTTAGGAGTTGTTTTCACTTTCACCTTGGTTCTAGTCATTGCTTTTTATTTTCTGCGCCCTTTCACCTTGTCCACTCTCCTCCTAGTCATCTCTGCTTTATTAGGGAACCTTTCCTCTGCATAATGAGTAATTTACTGCCCCATCAGAAGGCACCCCAGCTGATTGCCCCTAAGTCTCTACTAGACTTACATAGGATCAAAATGAAACCAAAGGACTTAGAAGATTTATGGGAAGAAGGTTTAATCTTAGCTCCTTGGATTTCCCCAGAAAATATCTGAGACCCACAGATTTGGATGGGAGTGCTCTTCTTGCCCATAAGAGGGAAGTCCAGGAAGGCCATATGCCTCCCATACCCTTTGTTCCCATCCTCCTTGGCATCATAGCAAGCTTTAAAGGATCCTCCACTGAGAAAGTGACCAATTGCTTTCCAAAATCTTATCAAGCAACAGGAAAGGATAAATTCACAGAAAGAAGAGATAGAAAGACAACAGGAAATGTTAGCAAAGTGAAAACCCTCTGCCATGGGTCGGGGCCTCTCCTGGGAGGAGTGTGGAGTGGCGGCAGCAGTAGAAATGATGAAAGAACTGCACAGCCTGGACCAACAATGGCAGGAATTGATAGAGCTCATGTTTGTAGGAGTTGGTGTTAGTATGGGGCCAATAGTGAGTCTGCAGCAAACTCACCCTCTGCCTGCTGCTTCTCGCCTGACTCCTGGGGTCTGGATGGTACCCCTGTGCCTGCTTGCCCCCTCGCCTCCAGCCCAGGATGCTGCTGCTGAATTCCCCCTCTTTCCCTAGCTATCCCGGTGGGGATTCAGCAACAACCAGTGACATCATAGACTCACTATAACATCTTTCTCACCACTGACACTCCAAACTTATTGTGACATCACACCTTCACCACTGACATCACAGCCTCACTGTGCCATCCAAACCTCTCAAGTGACATCACAGCATCACTGTATCATCAGAGCATCTTGGTGACATCATAATCACACTGGGTATTCACAGCTTCACTGTGAAACTACAAGCTGACAGTGCCATCACAGCCTCACTATGACATCACAAATTCTGTGGCATCAGCCATACCACTGACATAATAACCTCATGGGACATCATATACACACCTCTGACATAACCTCACTGTGACATCACAGCCTCAATGTTACTTCACAGTATCACCACTGACATCATAGCTTCACTGTGACATATAAGCCTCAGTTTGACACAAAAAACTCACCATGATATTAGAGCTTCACTAGTGACAATACGGCCTCACCAATAACATAGTTTCCCTGTGAAAGCACAGTCACTACTGACATAAACAACCTCACTGTAACATCACAACCTCATTGTGACATCACAGTCACAATGTGCCAACAGAGCATTACTGTGACATCACAGCCTCGCCACTGATTGGACAGGCTTAGTGTGATATTGCAGCATCCCCGGTAACACCACAGCCTCATGATGACATCACAACCACACTGTGACATCACAGACTCACCAGTGGTATTGTACTTGACTTGCCATGACACCACAGCTTCACTACAGATAGCACAGGCTCACAGTGATGAGACAGCCTCAGCAGTGATATCATACCTTTGGACATCATAAATAGTGGCACCACAGCCTCACATTTCCATCATTCCTTCATTGTGACATCAATATTACCAGAAATGTCACAGCCTCACAATGACCTACAGCCTCACTGTGACCTCACAGTCTAACCTGTTACATCATAGTCTCACCTGTTACATCATAGCATCATGGTGATATCAGTCTTATCTCTGGCATCACATCTTTAACACTGATCTAACACACTGTGACATCACAATCTCTCTGTGATGTCACAGCATCACAGTGACATCACAGCCTCACTGTGGCATTATAGCCTCATTTTTGACATCACAGCCTCACTGTGACATCACATCCTCACGTCTGACATTACAGCCTCATTGTGACATAATAGGTTAACCTCTGAAATCATAGCATCAATGACACCACAGACATCCTGCTTAGCCTCACTATGACACCACAGACTTATCACTGACACTTCAGGCTCACAGTCACATGACAGACTCAAAAGTGACAGTACAACCGCACCTCTGAAATCACAGCTTCACTGTGACATCACAGCCTCACCTCTGACATCCCAACTTCACTGTGACAACTGAGCTTCATCACTGCCATCAGCCTCACTTCTGACATCACAGCCAACCACTGATATCTCAGCTGAACTGTGATGTCATAGACTATTACCACTAATATCACAGCCTCATGTGATATCACAGCCTCACTGTGATATCACAACCTCATGGTAGCATCACAGATTCACAGTGACATCACATCATCTCCTCTAACATCACAACCTCAGTGTGACTGCACAGCCTCACCACTGATGTCCTAACCTCACTCTGAAATTCAAGCATCACCTTTCACATCACAGCCTCATGGACATCTCATAGAATCAGCCCTGAAATCAAAGCCTCACAGCGACATTACAGCCTAACAGGAACCTCACGACCTGCCCACTGACACCACAGGTTCACTTATTACATTATAGCCTCATTGTGATATCAGTCTTGCCACTGACATCACAGCCTGACTGTGACATCACAGCTTCCAGAGTGATATCACCTAATGGTGACATGACAGCCCACAGTGACATATAACCTTCAAGGTGACATCACAGCCTCACCAGTGACAGCACAGCCTCAACTGTGACAACAGCTTCGCCACTTACATTAGTCAGAACACTGACATCACTGCCACACAAGTGATAACACAGCCTTTCACATCACATCCACACCAGGGTTACTGTCACATAATAGCTTCAACACTGACATCATAGCCTCACGAATGACATCATAGACTCAGTATGACATGTTTCTCATCACTGACATTCCAGCCTTATTGGGACATCACACCTTCACCAGTGACATCACAGCCACATTGTGACATCAGTGTCACCACTAACATCACAGTCTCACTGTGCCACCCAAACCTTTCCAGTGATATCACATCATTGTGTCATAAGAGCCTCACTGATACATCATAGCCACACTGTGTCCTCACAGTCTCACTGTGACACTACAACCTGACAGTGCCATCACAGCCTCACTGGGACATTACAAACTGACTGTGACATCAGTCTTGCCACTGGCATAATAGCCTCATGGTACGTCGCATAAACACCTCTGACTAAGCCTAACTGTGACACGACAGACTCACCACTGATAGAACAGGCTAACTGTGATATTACAGCCTCACCAGTGGCAACACAGCCTCATGGTGGCATCATAACCGCACTGTGGCATCACAGCCTTACCAGTTATATCACATCATCAATGAAATATCTCATCCTCATCTCTCACAACAGTCTGACCTCTGAAATCACAGGATAACCACTCCCCTCACAGTTGCACTGTGACATCACATCATCACTGTGACATTACAATGTCATTGTGACATCACAGCCTCATGGTGATATCACAGACACACTGTGACATCACAGACTCAACATTGGTATTCTACTTAACCTTCCTATAACACCACAGCCTCACCACAGATAGCACAGGCTCACTGTGACATGACAGCCTCAGCAGTGACAGCATTTGACATCATAAACAGTGACACCACAGACTCACATGTTACATCACTACTTCATTGTGACATCAATATTCCCACAGATATCACAACCTAACTGTGACCTCACAGCCTCACTGTGACCACATATTCAAACCTGTTACATGATAGACTCACCTGTTACATAATACCTGCATAGTTACAACATATAACACCATGTTACATCATGGAAAAATCAGCATTGCCACACACATCACATCTTTCAGAGTAACCTCACAGCTCACTGTGGCATCACAGCCTCTCTGTGATGTCACAGCCTCACAGTGATATCACGTCCTCACTGTGGCATTATAGCCTCATTTCTGACATCACAGCCTCACTGTGACATCATGGCCTCACCAGTGACAGTACAGCTTCACCTGTGATATCAGCATTGGCAAGAACATTAGTCAGAACACTGACATCACTGCCACATCAGCCTTTGATGTCACAGCCTTACCAATGTCACTGTCACATAATAGGTTCACCACTGACATCACAGCATCATCTGTGACATCATAGACTCACTATGACATGTTTCTCACCACTGACATTCCAGCCTTATTGGGAAATCACACCTTCACCAATGACATCACAGCCTCATTGTGACCTCAGCCTCACCATTAACATCACAACCTCACTGTGTCATCAAAACCTCTCCAGTGACATCACAACATTACTGTGTCATCAGAGCCTCACTGTGATGTCATAGCCACACTGTGTCCTCACAGACTCACTGTGACATTACAACCTTACAGTGACATCGCAGCCTCAATATGACATCACAACATCACCACTAATATCAAAGCCTCACTGTGACATCACTCTTGCCACTGACTTAACAGTCTCCCATGACTACACCAATTTTTGTCACATTACAGGCTCACGATAACACCAAATCCACGTGGTGACATCAAAGCCTCAGAGTGGGATCACAGCCTCACCAGTGACATGTGAGTCTCACTCTGCCATCGTATCCTCTCACATCAGCCTCATTCTGATATCACAGCATAACCACTGAAATCACATCCTCAGCCATAATGTGCCAACAGAGCTTCAATCTGAAATCACAGCCTCACTACTGATTGGATAGGCTCACTGTGATATTAATAGCCTTACCAGTGAGACCACAGCCTCATTGTGTCATCACAACCTCTCTGTGATGCCACAGCCTCACAGTGACATGACAACTTAAAACTG
Organism: Typhlomys cinereus; assembly: GCA_023101885.1. Lineage (NCBI taxonomy): Eukaryota > Metazoa > Chordata > Mammalia > Rodentia > Platacanthomyidae > Typhlomys > Typhlomys cinereus. The sequence continues at coordinate 7,966,470 of JALPQD010000051.1, forward strand.
ATATCACAGCATCACTGTGATATTATACCCTCATTTCAGACATCACAGCCTCACTGTGATATCACAGCCTCACCTCTGACATCACAGCCTCATTGAGACATAACAGGCTAACTTCTGAAATCATAGCATCAGTGAACCCACAAACATCTTGCCTGGCCTTGCTATGACACCACAGCCTCATCACTGACATCTCAAGCTCACAGTCAAGTGACAGCCTCAACAGTGACCACAACCATGCTGTGGCATCAGAGCCTAACCAGTGACATCCCAGTCTCACTGTGACATATCAGCCTCATCAATGACATCAGCCTCACTTGACTTCACAACCTAACCACTGAAATCTCAGCCGAACTGTGATGTCATAGTCTATCACCACTGATATCATAGCCTTACTGAGATATCATAAACTCATGTTAACATCACAGCATCACAGTAACATCACAGCCTCTCCTCTGACATCATAGTCTAGTGTAACTGCACAGCCTCACCACTGACATCCTAACTTCACTGTGAAATCCAAGCCTCACCCCTGAAGTCATAACCTCACTGTGATAAAACAGGTTAACCTGTTGTAGTCCAAGTTGCAACCTCGAATCCAGGGCTCCCCTCGACAAGGTGGACAAAGCTTCGGCCAATGGAGGACAGTCAGATAGCTCTCTAGTCTGAGTGAATCTGAACTCTTTATTGAAGTTTTTAGCAGAGTTTATGTACTTTAGAAAATCCAGAGTAAAGGCCAGGGGATGTGTCACCACACCCATAGGGAAAACATCAAAGAAAACCAGGACCAAATTCTTTACAGGATTATGTAAAATGTATTCATTCCTGGTAACAAAGCAAGAGCAGAGGTGCATATATTTTCTGTGTTGTTACAGACATGATGTCTCCAGGTAGAGTTAATGCAAGCATGACACTCAGTTGCTAAAAGCAAAGGGACAATGAATGTTTCAAAGTAGATTTTCCCTAGTTTATGTATAAACATCAAATGTGTGGGGAAGAGGCTGTAAACTAGCTAGTCCTGAGAAAAACAACAACAAAAAGATGTAAGAACATACAAGAAGTAGACTCAAATTCCAGAGGGAGGAATCCTCTTGCCAGAGGCAAAACTTAATTTACATAGAGAGAGCCCCTAGGATCTAGCAATTGCCCATTTACATGTTAATATGTCACTCCCCAGCCAGCAGGCTTTAGGCCAGACCCAGACAGTGACACTAAGGCAGGCAGTAACACCAAGGCCTGAGTATTCCCATGTTTTCCTTATTTCTTTTATTTATATCAAATAACATAATGTCCTTTATCCAGAAATTGTTTTCTTGAAACAATATTCTGACATGCTGGACCTTGTCAAAGCAGCATGGTTGGATAAGGACACAGCACTAACCTCTGAAATCATAGCATCAGTGACACCATGGACAACCTGCCTAGCCTCATTATGACACCACAGCCTCAACGCTGACATCTCAGCCTCACAGTCACATGACAACCTCAACAGTGACACCACAGCCACGCTGTAGCATCAAATCCTCACCAGTAACATCCCAGCCTAACTGTGAAATCTGACCCTCATCACTGACATCAGACTGACTTCTGACATCAGAGCCTAACCACTGACATCTCAACTGATTTGTGATGTCATACTCAGTCACCACTGATCTCACAACCTTACTGTGATATCACATCCTCACGTTAACATCACAGCCTCATGGTGACATCACAGCCTCTTCTCTGACATCAAAGCCTCAATGTGACTGCACAGCCTCACCACTGAAATCCTAACTTCACTGTGAAATCAAAGCATATCCTTGACATCACAGACTCACTGACGTCTCATAGAATCAGCCCTGACATTAGAGCCTCACTGCAACATCATATCCTCACAGTCAATTCACAACCTGCCCACTGACTCCACAGGCTCACCTGTTACATAATAGCCTCATTTTGGCATCAATCTTGCCACTGACAGCATAGCCACCCTGTGACATCACAACATCCAGAGTGATATCACTTCACGGTGACATGACAGGCCACAGTGATATACATTCTTCATATTGACATCACAGCCTCAGTGTGGCATCACAGCCTCACCAGTGACAGCACAGCCTCAACAGTGACAGCACAGCCTCACCTGTTACATCAGCATCACCGCAGACATTAGTCAGAACATTGACTTAACTGCCACAACAATGCCAACACAGCCTTTGACATCACAGCCACACCAGTGTCACTGTTACGTAATAGGTTCACCATTGACATCATACCCTTACCAGTGACATCATAGACTCAGTAAGATATCTTTCTCACCACTGACATTCAAGCCTTATTGTGACATCACACCTTCACCAGTGACATCACAGCCTCATTGTGACATCAGCCTCACCACTAACATCACAGCTTCACTGTGCCATCCAAACCTCTCCAGTAGTATCACATCATCATTGTGTTGTCAAAGCCTCACTGAGACATCATAGACACACTGTGTCCTCACAGTCTCACTGTGACATTACAACCTGACAGTGCCATCACACCATCACTGTGATATCATAAACTCATTGTAACATCAGCCTTGCCACTGACAAACCAGCCTCATGGTGACATCACATACACACCTCTGACATAGCCTCACTGTGACATCACAGCCTCGATGTTATACCACAACTTCACCATTGATATCATAACCCCACTGTGACATCAACCTTGCCAGTGACATCACAATCTCACTGTGACCTCACAGCCTCCACAATGACATCACCATTTCTCTGTGACATCACAGGCCCATGGTGTTTCCACAGCCACACAATGACATCAAAGTCTCAAAGTGGAATCAGAGCCTCACCAGTGACATGCCAGCCTCACTGGGACATCATACCCTCATCTCTCACACCAACCTAATTCTGATATCACAGCCTAACCATTGAAATCACATCCTAACTGTGAAGTCATACTCTTGCTCCAATGACATCTCAGCCTCACTGTGATATCACGGCAACGATGGTGACAACACAGCCTCATTATGCCAGCACAGACTCATTGTGACATCACAGCCTCACTACTGATATGACAGGCTCACAGGGACATCAAAGTCTCTCTCTGACAGCACAGCCTCAGTGTGACTGCACAGCCTCACCATGGATATTATAGTCTCACCGTGATATTGCAACTTCACCAGTGACACCACATGGAGTCATCATAACATCACTGTGGCATCACAGCCTCACCAGTTATATCACATCATTAATGTGACATCTCTGCCTCATCTCTCACATAAGGCTCATTTCTGAAATCACATCCTAACCACTCACCTCAGAGTGGCACTGTGACATCACAGCCTCACTGTGAAATCACAGCCTCACTGTGAAATCACAGCCTCATGGTGACATCACAACCACACTGTGACTTCAAAGTCTCATGGTGGCATCACAGCCTAACCAGTGACATGTGAGCCTCACTGTGACATCATACGCTCATCATTCACATCAGCCTTATTCTGATATCACACCCTAACCAATGAAATCACATCCTCACTTTGATGCCATAGTCTCGCTCCACTGACATCACAGCCTCTCTGTGATGTCATGGCATCACTGGTGACAACACAGCCTCACTGTGACATTACTGCCTCACCTCTGAGGTTATTGCCTCACTATGACATGACAGCCTCACTATGTCATCACAGGCTCACCTCTGAAATCATTGCCCAACTGTGACACCACAACATTGATTCTGATGTTAGAGTCACATTTCATCACAGCCTCACTGACATCACAGGCTCACCTCTGAAATCATAGTCTCAATGCGGCATCAGACCCTCATCACTGACATCCTACCTAGCCTCACTATGCCCACACAGCCTCAACACTGAACTCACAGGCTCACTGAACCATGGCAGCCTCCCTGTGATACCACAGTGTCGCTATTGACATCACAACCTCACTGTAACATCATAACTTCCCCATGACATCACAATCTCACAGTGACATCCTACCCTCATTGTGACATCACAGCCATATTGTGCCATCAAAGCATCACTGTGACATAAAGCTTGACCTCTCACATCATATCCTCACTGGGATCACAGCCTTAGTTTGACACAATAATCTCACTGTGACATTGGATCCTCACCAGCAAAAATATAGCCTCACCAAAGACATAGTCTCCCTGTGAAAGCAAAGTAACTATTGAAATCACAACCTCACTGTGACATAACAACCTCATTGTGACATCACAGCCACACTGTGCCAGCACATCCTCACTGTGACATCACAATCTCATCACTGATTTGACAGACTCACCAGAGATACCACAGCCTCATGGCAACATCATAATTTCACTTTGGCATCACAGCCTCACCACTGGTATCCTACCTAGCCGTACTATGAAAACACAGCCTCACCACAGATAGCACAGGCTCACAGTGACATGACAGCCTCAACAGTGACATCGGAGCCTTTGATATCATAAACAGTGATACCTCAGCCTCACGTGTTACAACACTGATTCACTGAGACATTAATCTTCCCACAGGCATCATAGCCTCACAGTGTCCTCACATCCTCACTGTGACCTTACAGTCTAACCTTCTACATCATAGATTCACCTGTTATATCATAGTCTCATGGATAAATCACTGACATCACATCTTCCACAGTGACCTCATACCCTCACTGTGACATCACAAACTCTCTGTGATGTTACTGTCTCACAGGGACATCACAGCTTCATAATGATATCACGGCCACACAGTGGCAATATAGCCTCATTTCTAACATCACAGCCACACTTCTGACATCATAGCCTCAGTGTGACCTAACAGGCTAAACTCTGAAATCATACAGTGGCACCATGGACATCCTGCTTAGCCTCGCTATGACACTACAGCCTTATCACTGACATCTCAGACTGATGGACACATGACAGACTCATGACACCACAGCCTTGCTGTGGCACCACAACCTCACCAATAACATTCCAGTCTCACTGTGACATCTCAGCATCATCACTGACATCAGCCTGACTACTGACATCACAGCCTAACCACTGAAAACACAGCTGAACTGTGATGCCATAATCCATCACCACTGATATCACAGACTCACTGTATATCACAACCTCACAGTAACATCACAGCCTCATTATGACATCAGCCTCACCACTAACATCACAGCCTCACTGTGCCCTCAAAACCTCTCCAGTGACATCACATCATCACTGTGTCATCAGAGCCTCACTGTGACATCATAACCTCACTGTGTCCTCACAGCCTTAGTGTGACATTATAACCTGTCAGTGACATAAATGATGCACTGTGATATCACAAACTCTCTGTGACATCAGTCTTGTCCCTGACATAAGAGCCTCATGGTGACATCACATACAGATCTATGACATAGCCTCACTGTGACATCACATCCTCCACTGTGACATCACCAACTCCTTGTGTCATCACAACCTCACAGTGTCACTACACTGTGTTCTCAGCCTCACTGTGACACACTACAACCCGACAATGCCATCACAGTCTCACTGTGACATCACAAACTATCTATGACATCAGTCTTGCCACTGACATAATAGCCTCATGGCGACATCACATAAACACCTCTGACATAGGCTTACTGTGACATGATAGCCTCGCCACTGACAGAACAGGCTCACCATGATATTGCAGCCTCACCAGTGACACCACAGGGTCATGTTCACATCATAAATTTACTGTGACATCACAGCCTCATCAGTTATATCACATCATCAAGGTGACATCTCAGCCTCATCTTTTACATTAGTCTCAATTCTGAAATCACAGTTTAACCACTGACCTCACAGCTGCACTGTGACATCACAGACTCAGTGTGACATCACAGCAGCACTGTGACATCACAGCCACATTGTGACATCAAACCTCACCACTGGCCTCACAGCAGCACTGTGACATCACAACATCACTGTGACACCACAATGTCACTGTTACATCACAGACTCATTGTTCCATCACAGCCACACTGGGACAACACAGCCTCAGCACTGGTATCCTAGTTAACCTTCCCATGGCACCACAGCCTCACTACAGATAGCACAGGCTCACAGTTATGTGATAGCCTCATCAGTGACAGCATGTGGCATCATAAACAGTGACACCAAAGCCTCATGTTACACCACTGCCTCATTGTGACATCAATCTTCCAACAGATATCCCAGTCTCACAGTGACTTCACAGCCTTACTGTGACCTCACAGTCCAACCTGTTACATCATAGACATACGTGTTACATGATAGCCTCCTGGTAAAATGAGCCTTGCTACTGATATCACATCTTCCACAGTGACCTCACAGCCTTACTGTGGCATCACAACCTCTCTGTGATGTTACAGCCTCACAGCCCCACAGTGATATCACAGCCTCACTGTGGAAATATAGCCTCATTTCTGACATCACTGCCTCACTGTGACATCACACCCTTACTTCTGACATCATAGTCTCGATGTGACCTAACAGGCTAACCTCTGAAATCATAGCAACAGTGACACCATGGACATCTTACCTAGCCTCGCTATGATACCTCAACAGTCACATCTCAGGATCACGGTCACATGACAGCCTCAACAGTGACAACATAGCCTCACTGTGCCACCAAATCCTCTCCAGTCACATCAAAATAGCACTGTGTTATCAGAGGCTAACTGTGATGTCATAGCACACTGTGTCCTCAGAGCCTCATTGTGACATTACAAACTGACAGAGCCATCAGAGCCTCACTGTGACATCACAAACTTACTGTGACATCAGCCTTGCCCCTGACATAATAGCCTCATGGTGACATCATATACATACCTTTGACATAGCCTCACTGTGACATGACAGTATCACCACTGACATCATAGTCTCATTGTGACATCAGCATTGCCACTGACATCACAGTCTCACTGTGACCTCAGAGCCTCCACTGTGACATCACCAACTCCCTGTGACATCACGGGCTCATCATAGACACCACTGCCAAATGGTGGCATAACAGCATCACCAGTGACAAGACAGCCTAAGTGTGACATCATACCATCATAACTCATGAGACTCATTCTGATATCACGGCCTAATCACTGAAATCACATCTTCACTCTGATAACATAGTCTCGCTCCACTGACAACACAACCTCACTGTGACATCACAGCCTCAACTCTGAAGCTGTAGCCTCACTGTGACATCCTAGCCTCATTATGACATCACAGGCTCACCTTTGAAATCATAGCCTTGATGTGACATCACACCTTCATCAATAACAGCCTTCCTAGCCTCACTATTACACCACAGCCTCACCACTGACCTTACAGGCTCACTGAAACATGACATCCTCCCTGCAACACCACAGTGTTGCTAGTGACATCACAACCTCACTGAGACATCACAACTTTCCCAGTGACATCACAACCTCACAGTGACATCATAGCTTCATTGTGACATGACAACCATACTGTGTCATCAAAGCATCACTATGATATCAGTGGTGATAGACTATGACATCACAGTTCAGCTGTGGTTTCAGGGATTACACTGTGATGTTACAGTAAGTCTATGTCAGAGTTGTGTATGTGATGTCACCATGAGTCAATTATGTCAGTGGCAAGGCTGAGAGTTTGTGATATCACAGTGAGGTTGTGATGTCAATAGCAACACTGTGGTGTTGCAGGGAGGCTGTCGTGTTTTAGAGAGCTTGTGAGATCAGTGGCAAGGGTGTGATGCCAGATTGAGGCTAGTTAGGATGTCAATGATGAGGGTGTGATGTCACATTGAGACTATGTTTTGAGAGGTGAGCTTGTGATGTCAGAGTGAGGCTGTGAGTACCCAGTGTGGCTATGATGTCACAGTGAGCCTCTGAGAACACAATGATATTGTTATGTCACTGGAGTGGTTTTAATGGCACAGTCAGGCTGTGATGTTAGTGGTGGTGCTGTGAAGTCACATTGAGACTGTGATGTCCTAGTGAGGCTTTGTCAGAGGTGTGTATGTGATGTCACCATGAAGCTATTATGTCAGTGGCAAGGCAGATGTCACAGTGATTTTGTGATATCTAAGTGAGGCTCTGAAGAAACAGTGATGTTGTTATGTCACTGGAGAGGTTTTGATGGCACAGTGAAGCTGTGATATCAGTGGTGAGGCTGATGTCACAATGAGGCTCTGATGTCACTGGTAAGGCTATGATGTCATGGTGAACCTATTACTTGACAGTGACACTGGTGAGGCTATGATGTCAAAGGCTATGTTGTTACTGTTGTTGCAGTGATGTCAGTGTTTTGACTAATGTCAGTGGCGATGCTGATGTCGCAGGTGTGGCTGTGCTGTCACTAGTGAGCCTGTGTTGTCACATTGAGTCTGTGATGTCAGTGGTAAGACAGATGCCACAATGAGGCTATGATGTAGCATGTGAGCTTGTGGTGTCAAGGGCAGGCTGTGACATAACTGTGAGGCTGTTATGCCACAGTGAGGCTTTGATGTCACCTTGTGTCTGTGAAGTCACCATTAGTCCGAGATTTCAGAGAGAGTAGGTAATGTCACGGTGGATGCTGTGAGGTCATAGTGAGACTGTGATGTTGGCGGCAATGCTGATGTCACAGTGAGACTATAATGTCAGTGGTGATGTTGAGAAGTCATGTTGAGGCTATAATTTCACAGTGAAGCTATATCAGAGTTGTGCATGTGATGTCAATATGAGGCTATTATGTCAGTTGCAAGGCTGAGGTAACAGAGTTTGTGAAGTCAGAGTGAGGCTGTGATGTCACTGACAGGTTGTAATGTCACAGTGAGGCTGTGAGGCCACAGTGTGGCTATGATGCCACAGTGAGGCTCTGATGACACAGTGATGTTGTGGTATTACTGCAGAGTTTTTTGATGTCACAGTGAGGCTGTGATGTTAGTGGTGAGACTGGTGTTACAATGAGGCTGTGATGTCAGTGGCGAAGGTGGCACGTCACAATAAGGCTGGAATGTCAGTGGTGAGAAAGATGTCGTAGTGAGTCTATGATGTCACTAGTGAGGCTCTGATGTCAAGGGTGAACCTATTACATGACAGTGACACTGGCGAGGCTGTTATGTCAAGCTGTGATGTCACTGGTGTGGCAGTGATCTCAGTGTTCTGAACAATGTTCATGGTGATGCTGATGTCACAGGTGAGCCTCTACTGTCACTGGTGAGTCCGTGATATCATAATGAGACTGTGATGTCACCGTGAAAGTTGTATATCACTGTGGGTTTTCATGTCACCATGAGGTGATATCACTCTGGAAGCTGTGATGTCACAGGGTGGCTAAGCTGTCAGTGGCAAGATTGATGCCAAAATGAGACTATGTTGTAACAGGTGAGCCTGTGTTGTCAGTGGGCATGCTGTGAGGTCTCTGTGAGGCTGTGATGTCGCAGTGAGGCTCTGTTGTTGGGGCTGATTCTATGAGATGTCAGTGAAGCTGTGACATCAGGGATGATAGTTTGATTTCTTTTTTTAATAATTTTTTTATTTATTCATTTGTGCATATATGCGTGTGTGTGTGTGTGTGTGTGTGTGTGTGTGTGTGTGTGTGTGTATGTTTAGAGTATGTTTAGAACCACGGGTGAATTTGGGAACCACCATGGACTGCCTCCACCTCCTCCTTGTTAAGTGCCCAGGATTCACAAGCTCTACCCTCCTAGGACCATAAATGCAGGCGGCTTCCGCTTCTTCCCTGTGTCTGTATGTGGAATCTAAGATCTGAACTCAGGATCTTCTGCCTGCAAGACAGAGGCTTAACCCCTGAATCACCGCTCCAGCTCTGATACTTGGATTTCACAGTACGATTAGGAAGATAGTCATGAGGCTGTCGTGTCACACTGAGGATGTGATGTCAGAGGAGAGGCTGTGATGTCACTGTGGGGCTCTGATGCTACTGTAAGTTTGTGATATCACAATGAAGCTGTGATATCAGTGATGATAGGCTATGACATCACAGTTCGTCTGTGATTTCAGTTGTTAGGCTGTGATGTCAAAGTGAAGCTGATGTCAGTAATGAGGCTAAGATGTCATAGTGAAGCTGAGATGTTACTGGTGAGGCTGTGATGCCACAGTGAGGCTGTGGTGACACTGGTGAGGCTGTCATGTGACCATGAGCCTGAGATGTCAGTGATGAAGCTTTGTGTCATAGAGAGGCTAGGCAGCATGTCCGTGGTGTCACTGATGCTATGATTTCAGAGGTTAGCCTGTTGTGTCACAGTGAGGCTGTCAAATCAGAGGTGAGACTGTGATATCACTTTGAAACTTTGATGTCACTATAAGTCTGTGACATAACAGAGAGTTTGTGATGTCAAGTGTGTCTGTGAGGTCACTGTGGAAGATGTGATGTCAGTGGCAAGTCTAATTTCACCATGAGGCTATGATGTATCTGGTAAATGTACAATGAAACAGGTTGGACTTTGAGATCCCAGCGAGGCTCTGAAGTCACTGTAAGGCTGTGATATCTGTAGGAAGATTGATGTCACAATGAGATGATGATGTAACATGTGAGGCGGTTCTGTCACTGTTTATGATGTTAAAGATTATGATATCATTGCTGAGGATGTGATCACTGTGACCCTGTGCTATGTGTGGTGAGTCTGTCATGGTAAGGCTAGGTAGGATACCATTGGTGAGGCTGTGATGTCACAGTGAGGCTGTGATGTTGCAATGAGGCTATAATGCCACAGTGAGGCTGTGATATCACTAGGAAGCTGTGATGTCACTAGAGGCTGTAACATCAGAGAGATGTTGCGATGTCACAATGAGGCTGTGAATTCACTGTAGAATATGTGATGGCAGTGGCAAGGCTGATTTTACCATGAGGCTATGATGTAACAGGTGAGTCTGACATAACAGGTTAAACTGTGAGGTCACAGTGAGGCTGTGAGGTCACTGTGAGGCTGTGATATCACTGGGGGAACTGTGATGTCACAGGGAGTTTGTGATGTCAATGCAACACTGTGGTGTCACAGGAAGGCTGTCATGTTTCAGTGAGCCTGTGAAGTCAGTGGTGAGGCTATTGTGAGTCTAGGTAGGATGTCAGTAATGAGGGTGTGATGTTGCATTGAGGCTATGATTTCAGAGGTGAGCCTGTGATGTCATAGTGAGGCTGTGATGAAACAGTGGGGCTATAAAGTCAGAGATGAGGCTGTAATGTCACAGTGAGCCTGTGATGCCACATGAGGCTTTAATGTCACCATGAGCCTGTGATGGTACAGGGAGTTGGTGATGTCACAGTGGAGGCTGTGAGGTCACAGTGAGACTGTCATGTCAGTGGCAAGGCTGATGTCACAGTAAGGCTATAGTGTCAGAGGTGATGTCACCATGAGGCTATTATATCAGTGACAAGTCTTATGTCACAGTGAGGCTATGATGTCAGTGGTGATGCTGTGATGTCACATTGAGGCTTAGATGTTATAGTGCGCCTATGTCAGAGGTATGTGTGTGATTTCATCATGAGGGTACCATGTCAGTGGCAAGGCTGATGTCACAGTGAGCTTGAGATATCACAATGGGGCTGTGATGGCACTGTCAGGTTGTAAGGTCACAGGGAGACTGTGAGGACACACAATGATGTTGTGATGTCACTGGAGAGGTTTTGATGGCATAGTGAGGCTGTGATGTTAATGGTGAGGCTGATGTCACAATGAGGCTGTGATGTCACTGGTGAAAGTGTGATGTCACAATAAGGCTGGAATGTCAGTGGTGAGAAAGATGTCACAGTGAGTCTATGATATTATTGGTGAGGCTTTGATGTCAGTGGTATGCCGTGCTCCTATCCAACTAATCTGGTAGAATATGTCTTAGTTTGGAAAAGGTGGATTCAAAGTAACATGTTTTGGGATAAGGACATGGCTTTATTTTAGAGAAATAAGGAAAAATATGGGAATTGTCAGGTGTTGGTGTTTCTTCCCAGTTCAGGCCTAAAGCCTGTTCCCTGGGAAGGTCACAGTAACCCCATGGGCAAGTGCTAGGAATTTCTCGGTATGTCACAATAAAACCCATGGACAGGTGCTAAGCATTCACCTAGGTTTTGTTTGGGATAATTCAAGTTTTGCCTCTGGCAGGAAGAATTCTTCTGGGAATTTGGAGTGCCCTTTCTTAGATTTTTTTGGAACTAGCTTCCTGCTCTCTGTTCTAGAGAAGAAGCCTGATTTTTAAGTTTCAGTCAAATACTGAATAGAAATTTCATGTCTAGTCATTTACAATTAGTAGACTTGTTAGCCAGAATGTGTGCACTGATTTTAAGAAAATTAGAGAATAACTTCTAGAGTCTTAAAACAGGTGGGTAAAATTCCCACCTACGTACTAACTCAGAAATTCCAGAAGTATAAGACTATGCTATCAGTCCACCAGAACCTTAAAAGAAACTGTGATACCCTCTTACCCTGGCTGAAGGCCAAGGAAGAGACCATCATGCCAGAAAGTCTAGATGCCAAGACTGCCCCTGAAGATGGTATTTGCAATCCAAACTGGGAGAATCCATGTCAGAAGCAAAGGGGGCCGTGTCTTTCCTACCCAAACAGCACTCTTATGAGAAATCACAGAGATGGACCATTCGAGTGCACTCCCACCAATGATTGCCTCCGCCTCGAAAGAGACACCCTCGGCATATGGGGCCTGACTGGATCCCAGGTTTGGAGTATGCATGGTTCACAGATGGGTCATCTAACTGGCAATATGCTTCTGGAATTCCTCAAAGGAAGACATAAGCAACCTTACTATTAAAGGAATAGAAGGATGCTATTATAGAAGTTATTCTTTTAATAATTCTATTGCTTAAGTGTTTTCTTCTGTGCATACCTCAGTAGTGCTCCATTGACAGAACCAGCTATAGCTTATGGGCCTTGAGTATCCAAGTCAAGGCCCTCTTAGAGATGTAGTTTAAGCTTGGATAGTAGAGACTACATGAACTGCATACATCTCCCCAAGTTAGATCTGCTGCCATGCCTGGTGCCTATGTCAGCCTGCCTGACTGAGAATATCAACCTGGAGAGGACAACAGCAAAAGCTCACGCTGGGACTTATGGGGTGTTGAGGACTCCTATAGTTAATTGTAAAATATGTTCCTTGCTAAAATCAATAGGAGAACATTCTGCCTCTGTATTTTAAAAAAGCAGTCTCTGGTAAAATGTGGGCTCAGCCCCATAGCTATCCGGTGAAGCATTATAGATTAGATAAGTTTGGAAATACTGAGAGAATGTTTCTGTTAAGTGCCTTTGCCCTGAAGCAATAGGTTAGGTTCTTGAAAAAATGTCCACCCTGAAGGTGATTTTTGCTGACTAGAAAATTGTATGTCTGTTGTAGGTACAACATTCTTTACCCCAAAATTTTCTGTATAAAAGTTGTCATGAAAGTTTCAATAAATGGGTTCAGGATACACTCGGACGAGAGGGAGCTGTGTGTGTTCTGTCCTCTGCCTGGTCCTGGGAAGCCCTGGTCTCGAGGCCGCGACTCTGGTCTGTGGCAGTGGTGAACCTGTTATGTGACAGTGACATTGGTGAGGCTGTGACGTTAAAGACTGTTGTCACTGGTGTGGCAATGATGTCAGTGTTCTGACTAATGTCTGTGGTGATGCAGATGTCATAAGTGAGGCTGATGTCAGTGATTAGGATGAGATGTCACATGAGGCTGGTATGTTACTGGTGAGGCAGTGATGCCACCATGAGACTTTGATGTCACCATGTGGCTGTGGTGTCACTGTGACCCATGATGTAACAGGGAGTTGGTGATGTTACAGTTGAGGCTGTGATGTCACAATGAGACTGTGATGTCAGTGAAAAGTCTGATGTCACAGTGATGCTATGATATCAATAGTGATGCTGTGAAGTCACATTGAGGCTGTGTTGTCACAATGAGGCTATGTCACAGATGTGTATTGATGTCTCCATGAGGCTATTATGTCATTGGCAAGGCTGATGTCACAGTGAGTTTGTGATGGCACATGAGGCTGTGATGTTAGTGTTAAGGCTGATGTCACAATAAGTCTGTGATGTCACTGGTGAAGGTGTAATATCACAATAAGGCTGGAATGTCAGTGGTGAGAAAGATGTCATAGTGAGTCTATGATGTCACTGTGAGTCTATGATGTCACTGGTGAGTCTATGATGTCACTGGATAACCTATTACGTGACAGTGACACTGGTGATGTTGTGATGTCAAAGACTGTGTTGTCACTGGTGGGGCAGTGATGTCAGTGTTTTCACTAATGTCAGTGGCAATCCACATGTCACAGGTCAGGCTGTACTGTCACTGGTGAGGCCATGATGTCACACTGAGGATGTGATATCACTTAAAAGTTGTATGTCACTGTAGGCTGTGATGTCAGCGTGAGGTGATATCACTCTGAATGCTGTGATGTAACATTGAGGCTGTGATGTCAGTTGCAAGACTGATGTCACAATGAGACTATGATGTGTCAGATGAGCATGTGGTGTCAGTGGGTAGGCTATGAGATCACTGTGACACTGTGACACAGTGATGCTCTGATGCCAGGGCTGATTCTATAAATGTCAGTGTGGCTGTGATGTCTGAGGTGATGCTTGGATTTTACAGTGAGGTTAGGATGCCAGTGTTGAGGCTGTGATGTCACACTGATGCTGTGATGTAAGAAGAGAGGCTGCAATGTCACTGTGAGGCTCTGATGTTACCGTGAGGTTATGATATCACCATGAGACTATGATATCAGTGGTGATAGACTATGACATAACAGTTTGGCTGAGATTGCAGTGTTCAGGCTGTGAAGTCAGAAATGAGGCTAATGGCAGCAGTAAAGATGACATGTCAGAGTGAGGTTGGGATGTTTCTGGTGAGATCGTGATGCCACAGTGAGGCTGTGATGTCACCATTGAGCCTATCGTGTGACCATGAGCATGAGATGTCAGTGATGAGGCTGTGGTATCAAAGCAAAGATAGGCAGGATGTCCATGGTATCACTCATGCCATGATTTCAAAGGTTAGCCTCTTATGTCACAGTGAGACTGTGACATCAAAAATGAAGCTATAATGTCACAGTGAAATTGGCATATCACTGTGAATTTTTGATATCACTATGAGGCTGTGGTGTAACTGGTGAGGCTGAGATATCACAGTGAGCCTGTCATATCAGTGGTGAGGCTGTGATGTTACAGTGAGGCTGTACTGGCACAGTGTAGCTGTGATGTCACAGTGAGGTTGTGAAGTCACAGTGATGTGGTGATGTCAGTAGTGACTGTGCTTTTACAGGGAGACTATGTCATTGGTGAGGCTGTATTGTCACTGGTGAGTCTCTAATGTCACAGTGAGTTCATTGTGTCAAACTGAGGCTGTGATGTCACAGTGAGGTTATGTCAGAGGTGAAGCTTTATGTCACAGTGATACTTTGATTGCTCGTTATGACTGAGATGTCACAATGAGGCTGTGATTTCACTGAGAGGTTTTGATGTCACTGGGGAAGTCGTGATGTCACAGTAAGGTTGTGATATCAATAGCGATACTGTGGTGTCACAGGGAAGCTGTCATGTTTCAGTGAACCTGTGAGATCAGTGATGAGACTGTGTTGCCATAGTGATGCTAAATAGGACTTCAGTGATGAGGGTGTGATGTCACATTGAGGCTATGATTTCAGAACTGTCTGCGATAACATAGTAATGCTATGATGAAACAGTGAGACTATAAGGTCAGACTTGATGCTGTGATGTCCATAGTTGGGCAATGATTTCAGAGGTGAGTCTGTCATGCCATAGTGAGGCTGTGATGTCACAGTGAGGCTATAACCTCAGAGGTGAGTCTGTGATGTCACAGTGAGGCTGTGTTGTCACCAGTGATGCTGTGATATCAGAGTTAGGCTGTGATGTCACTGGATTGAGACTGACATCACAGTGAGGATGTGATTTCAGTTTTTAGGCTGTGATATCAGAATGTGGCTGGTGTGAGTAATGAGGGTATGATGTCACATTGAAACTGGCATGTCACTGGTGAGGCTGGCATGCCAACTTGATGCTTTGATATCACTGTGTGGTTGTGGTGACACCATGAACCCGTGATGTCACAGGAAGATGGTGACATTGTGGTGGAGTCTGTAAGTTCACAGTGAGACTGTGATGTCAGTGGCAAGGCTGATGTCACAGTGAGGCTATGTCAAAGGTTGTATGTGATGTCACCACGAGGCTGTTATGTCAGTCGCAAGGCTGATGTCAAAGTGAATTGTGATGTCACACTGAGGGCGTGATGGCACTGTCAGGTTGTAATATAATAGTGAAGCTGTGAGGAAATACTGTGTCTATGATGTCACAGTGAAGCTCTGAGGATACAGTGATGCTGTGATGTCAATGGAGGGTTTTTGGATGGCACAGTGAGACTGTGATGTTAGTGGTGAAGCTGATGTCACAATGAGGCTGTGATTTCATTGGTAAAGGTGTGATGTCACAAGAAGGCTGGAATGTCAGTGGTGAGAAAGATGTCATAGTGACTATATGATGTAACTGCTGGCACTATAATGTCAGTGGTGAAACTATATGCCAGTAACAATGGTGCAGCTGTGATGTCAAAGGCTGTGTTTACATTGATATGGCAGAGATGTCAGTATTCAGACTAATGTTAGTGGTGATGCTGATGTCATAGGTGAGGCTGTGCTCTCACTTGTGAGGCCATGATGACACACTGAGGCTGCAAGGTTACTGTGAAGTTTGTATGTCACTGTGGTCTGTTGATATCACTCTGGAAGCTGTGATGTCACCATGAGGCTGTGATGTCAGTGGCAAGACTGATGTCACAATGAGACTATGATGTAACAGGTGAACCTGTAGTGTCAGTGAGCAGATTGTGAGGTCACTGTGAGGCTGTGATGTCTCAGTGAGGCTCTGATGTCAGGGCTAATTCTATAAGATATCAGTGAAGCTGTGACGTCAGGAGTGATACTTGGATTTCACAGTGGGTTTAGGACATCAGTGATGAGGGTGTGCAGTCACAGTGAGGCTGTGATGTCAGAGGAGAGGCTGTGATGTCACTGTGAGTCTGTGATGTTAACGTAAGGTTCACAGTGATGCTGTGATATCAGTGGTGATAGACTATGGCATCACAGTTCGGCTGAGATTTCAGTGGATAGGCTGTGATGTCAGAAGTGAGCCTGATGTCAGTGATGAGGGTCAGATGTCACAGTGAGGCTGGGATGTTACTGGTGTGTTTCTGATGCCACAGTGGGCTGTGGTGTCTCTGTTTAAGCTGTTATGTGACCATGAGCCTGAGATGTCAGTGATGAGGCTGTGGTGTCATAACGAGGCAGGCAGGATGTCCATTTTGTCGCTGATGCTATGATTTCAGAGGTTAGTGCTACGTCCTAATTCAACCATGCTATTTTGACAAGGTCCAGCATGACAGAATATTGTTTCAAGGAAACAATTTCTGGATAAAGGACATAACGTTATTTGATATAAATAAGAGAAATAAGGAAAATAAGGGGGTAATCAGGCCTTGGTGTTACTGCTTGCCTTAGTGTTACTGTATGGTCTGGCCCAAAGCCTGCTGGCTGGGGAGTGACACATTAACATCTAAATGGGCAATTGCTAGGTCCTAGGGGCTCTCCCTGTGTAAATTAAGTTTTGCCTCTGGCAGGAGGATTCCTCCCTCTGGAATTTGAGTCTACCTCTTGTATGTTCTTACATCTTTTTTGTTCTTGGTACTGTTGTTTTTCTCAGGGCTAGCTAGTTTACAGTCCCTCCCCCACACATTTGATGTTTATACATAAATCAGGGAAAATCTACTTTGAAACATTCATTGTCCATTTGCATTTAGCAAATAACTGTCATGCCTATTTTAACTTTACCTGGAGACATCATGTCTATTCTGACACAGAAAATATATGTCACCTCTGCTCTTCCATTGTTACTCAGAATGAATACATTTTATATAATCCTGTAAAGAATTTGATCCTGGATTTCTTTGATGTTTTCCCTATTGTGGTGTTACATTCCCTGGCCATTACACTTGATTTTCTAATATATATAAACTCTACTAAAAATTTCAATAAAGAGTTCAGATTCACTCAGCCCAAAAACCTGCCTGCCTGTCCTCTATTCACCAAAGCTTAGCCCACCTTGTTGAGTGGACCCCTGGATTCGAGGTTGCAGCTTGGACTACAACAGGTTAGCCTATTATGTCACAGTCAGGCTATGATGTCAGAAATTAGGGTATAATGCTACAGAGAGGCTTTGATATCACTGTGAAGCTATGTCACTGTTATGCTGTGACATCACAGAGAGGTAGTGATGTCACAATAAGGCTGGAAAATCAGTGGTGACAAGGATGTCATAGTGAGTCTGTGATGTCACTGGTGAGGCTATGACTTCAGCGAACTTATTATGTGACAGTGACGCTGTTGAGGCTGTGATGTCAACAGCTGTGTTGTAACTGGTGTGGCAGTGATGTTAGTATTCTGACTAGTGTCTATGGTAACACTGATATCACAGGTGAGGCTGTGCTGTCACTGGTGAGGCCATAATGTCACACTGTGTCTGTGATGTCCCTGTCAAGGTTGTATGTCGCTATGGGCTGTCATGTAAGCATGAGATTATATCACTCTGGAAGCTGTGATGTCACAGCTGTGACGGCAGTGGCATGAGGCTATGAAATAACAGGTTAGCCTGTGGTGTCCATGGGCAAGCTGTGAGGTCACTGTGAGGCTGTGATGTCACAGTCAGGCTCTGAAGTCAGGGCTGAGTTTATGAGATATCAGTGAGGCTGTGACATCAAGTGTGATGTTTGCATTTCACAGACAGTTTTGGTAGTCAGTTGTGAGACTGTGCAGTCACACTGAGGCTGTGATGTCAGAGGAGAGGCTGTGATGACACTGTGAGCCAGCAATATCAGTGCCGAGGACTGTGACATCACCACGAGTCTGTGCTGGCAGTGTGGCTGTGATGTCACAGTGAGATTGTGAGGTCACACTGAGGTTGTGATATCAGTAGTGACTGTGCTTTTTCCGGGAGATTATGTCATTGGTGAGGCTTGAATGCACTGGTGAGGCTCTAATGTTACAGTGAGTTTATTGTGTCAAACTGAGGTTCTGATGTCACAGTGCAGCTTAGATGTCAGAGGTGAAGCTTAATGTCACAGTGATTCTTTGATGGCGTGGTATGGCTGTGATGTCACAATGAGTCTGTGATGTCAATAGCGAGGCTGTGGTGTCACAGGGAGGTTGTCATGTTTCAGTGTGCCCATAAGGACAGTAGTGAGGCTGTGGTGTCATAGTCAGGTTAGGTATGATGTCAGTGATGATTGCGTGATATGAGACTGATATCACAGTAAGGCTATAAAGTCAGAGTCAATGCTGTGATGTCACAGTTGAGCAGTGACATCAGAAGTGAGCCTGTGATGTCACATCGAGACTGTGATGTCACAGTGAGGCTATGTCAGAGGTGTGTATGTGAATTCTCCATGAGCCTATTATGTCAGTGGCAAGGCAGATGTCAGAGTGAGTTTATGATGTCACAGTGAGGCTGTAATGTCATTGTCAGATTGTAATGTCATAGGGAGGCTGTGATGAAATAGGCTATTACATCAGAGTTAATGCTGTGATGTCTCAGTTGGGCAATGATTGCAGAGGTGAGTCTGTGATTTCATAGTGAAGCTGTGGTGTCACCAGTAATGCCATGATATCAGTGGTGATAGACTATGACATCACAGTTTGTCTGAGATGTCAGTGATGAGGCTGAGATGTTACAGTGTGGCTGGGATGTTACTGGTGAGGCTATGATGCCACAGAGAGGCTGTGATGTCACAGTGAGACTGTGTTGTCACCAGAAATGCTGTGATATCACATTAAGGCTGGATGTCAGTAGAGCGAGACTATGACATCATACTGAGGATGTGATTTCATAGGTTAGGCTGTGATAGCAGAATGAGTTGATGTAAGTGATAAGGGTATGATCACAGTGAGGCTGTCATGTCACTGTTGGGCTGTGATGCCACCATGAGGCTTTGATTTTACCTTGTGGCTGTAGTGTCATTGTAAGCCTGAGATATCACAGAGAGTTGGTGATGTCACGGTGGAGGCTGAGAGGTCACAGTGAGACTGTGATGTCAGTGGCAAGGCTGATGTCACAGTGAGTTTGTGTTGTCACAGTGAGCCTGTGCTGTCACTGGAATGGTCATGATGACACACTAAGTCTGTTATGTCACTGCAAAGTTTGTATGTTTCTGTGGGCTGTCATGTCACCATGAGGTGATATCACTCTGGAAGCTGTGAGGTCACCGTGAGGCTGTGATGTCAGTGGCAAGACTGATGTCACAATGAGTCTATGATGTAACAGGTGAGCCTCTGGTGTTAGTGGGCAGGTTTTGAGGTCAGTGTGAGGCTGTGATGTTGAAGCGAGGCTCTGATGTCAAGGTTGATTCTATGATTTGTCAATGAGGTTGTGATATCAGGGGTTATGCTTGATTTCACAGTGAGGTTAGGACGTCAGTGGTGAGGCTGTGCAATCACACTGAAGCTGGGATGTCAGAGGAGAGACTGTAATGTCACTATGAGGTGGTGATGTTACTGTGAGGCTGTGATATCAGTGGTGATAGACTATGACATCCCAGTTTGGCTCAGATTTCAGTAGTTAGTCTGTGATGTCAGAAGTGAGGCTGATGTCAGTGGTAAGGCTGAGATGTGACAGTGAGGCTGGGATGGTACTTGTGAGGCTGTGATGCCACAATAAGGCTGTGTTGTCACTGTTGAGGCTGTCATGTGAATGTGAGGCTAAGATATCAGTGATGAGGCTGTAGTGTCATAGCGAAGTTAGTTAGGCAGGATGTTGAGGGTGTGATGTCACTGTGAGGCTCTGATGTCAGAATTGAGGCTATAATGCCACAGTGACGCTGTGATATCACTGTGAAGCTGTGATGTCATTGTGAGGCTGTGATATTACAAAGGGGTTCTGATGTCACAGTGAGGCGGTGAGGTCACTGTGGAATATGTCATGTCAATGGCAAGGCTGATTTCACCATGAGGCTATGATGTAACAGGTGAGTCTATGATGTAACACGTTAGACTGTTAGGTCACAGTGAGACTGAGTTCACTGTGAGACTGTGATATCTGTGGAATGATTGATGTCACAATGAGGAAGCGATGTAACATGTTAGGCTGTGGTGTCACTGTTTATGATGTCAAAGGCTATGATGTCATTGTTGAGATTGTCACGTCGCTGTGAGCCTGTGCTATCTGTGTTGAGGCTGTGGTGTAGAATACCAGTGGTGAGGCTGTGATGTCACAGACTGGCTGTGATGTTACCATGAGGTTGTGATGTCACAGTCAGGTTGTGTTGGCACAGTGTGCCTGTGATGTCATAGTGAGTTTGTGATGTTACAGTGATGTGGCGATATTACTAGTGACTGTGCTTGCAAAGCGAGATTGTCATTGGTGAGGCTATATTGTCACTGGTGAGGTTCCAATGTCATAGTGAGTTTATTGTGTCAAACTGAGGTTGTGATGTCACATTGAGGCTATGAAGTCAGAGGTAAAAACTTTATGTCACAGTGATTCTTTGATGGTATGGTATGACTGTGATGTCACCAAGTAGATGTGGTGTCACTATGAGGTTGTGATGTCACTGGGGAAGTTGTAATGTCACAGTGACATTGTGATGTCAGTAGCGACACTGGTGTCACAGGGACGTTGTCATGTTTCAGTGAGCCTGTGAGGTCAGTTGTGCACATGTGGTGCCTTAATGAGGCTGTGTAGGATATTAGTGATGAGGGTTTGAGGCTATAACTTCTGAGTCGATGTAGTGATGTCACAGATGGGCAATGATTTCAGAGGTGAACATGTGATATCACAGTGAGTCTGTCATGTCACAGTGAAGCTGTCACTTGTGAAGGTGTGATGTCACAATAAGGCTGGAATATAAGTAGTGAGAAAGCTATCATAATGATATTATGATGTCACTGGTGAGGCCATGATGTCACACTGAAGCTGTGATATATGTTAGGTATATATGTCACGGTGGGCTATCACGTCACTATGAGTTAATATCATTATGAAATCTGTGATGTCACAGTGAGGCTGTGATATCAGTGGCAATACTGATGTCACAATGAGGCTATGATGTAACAGATAAGCCTGTGGTGTCAGTGGGTAGATTGTGAGGTCACTGAGAGATTGTGATGTCACAGTGAAGCTCTGATATCAGGGGCAATTCTATGAGATATGCATGAGGCTGTGACATCAGGGGTTATGCTTGGACTTCACATTGAAGTTAGCATATCAATGGTGAGGCTGTGCAGTCAAACTGAGGCTGATGTCAGAGGAGAGTTGTGATGTCACTGTGAGGTGGTGATGCTGCTGTGAGATTGTGATATCACAGTGGGGCTGTGGTGTCAGTGGTGATAGACTATGACATCACAGTTTGGCTGAGATTTCAGTGGTTAGACTGTGATGTCAGAAGTGAGGCTGATGTCAGTGATGAGGCTGAGATGTCACAATGAGGCTGGCATATTACTGGTGAGGCCGTGAAGTCACAGTGAGGCTGTGGTGTTACTGTTGAGGCTGTCATGTGAGCATGAGGCTGAGATGTCAGTAATGAGGCTGTGGTGTCATAGTGAGGCTAGACAGGATGTCCATATTGTCACTGATGCTATGATTTCAGAGTTTAGCCTATTATGTCACAGCGAGGCTGTGATGTCACAGTGATGCTAGGATGGTGGTGATGCTATGAAGTCACATTGAGGCTGTGATTATCACAGGGAGGCTATGTCAGAGGTGTGAATGTGATATCAACAGGAGCCTATCATATCAGTGTTAAGGCTGATGTCATAATGAGTTTGTGATGTCACAGTGAGGCTATGATGTCACTGTCAGGTTGTAATGTCACAATGAGACTATGAGAATACAATGTGGCTATGATGTCACAGTGAAGCTCTGATGACACAGTGATGTTGTGATGTCACTGGAGAGGTTTAGATGGCACAATGAGGCTGTGTTTTTAGTGGTGAGGCTGATGTCACAATGAGACAATGATATATCAGGTGAACCTGTGATATCAGTGGGCAGGCTGTGAGGTCATTGTAATACTGTGATGTAACAGTGAGGCTCTGATGTCAGGGATAATTCTATGAGATGTGTGTGAGGCTGTGATGTCAGGGGTGATGTTTTGATTTCAAAGTGAAGTTACAACGTCAGTGGTGAGGCTGTGCAGTCACACTGAGGCTGTAATGTTAGAGGAGAAGCTGAGATGTCACTCTGAACCAGTCATATCAGTGGAGGCTGTGATGTCACAGTGAGGGGATGTTGACACAGTGTGGCTGTCATGTCACAGTGAGGTTGTAATATCACAGTGAGATTGAGATGTCCATAGTGACTATGCTTTCACATGGAGACTATATCATTGGTGAGGCTGTAATTGCCACATGTGAGGCTATATTGACATAGTGAGTTTATTGTCTCAAACTGAGGCTGTGATGTCACAGTGTGTCTATGATATCAGAGTTGAAGCTTTATGTCATGGAGATGCTTTGAAGGCACAGTTCTGTTGAAAGATGCTGTGATGTCACTGTGAGGTTTTGATGTCATTGGAGAAGTTGTGATGTCTCCATGAATTTGTGATGTCAATAGTGACAGTGTGGTGTCATAGGGAGGCTGTCATGTTCCAGTGAGCCTGTGAGGTCAGTGGTGAGGCTGTGGGGTCATAATGAGACTAGGTAGGATGTCAGTGATGAGGGTGTGATGTCGCTTTGAGGCCATGATTTGAGAGGTGAGCCTGTGATGTCATAGTGAGGCTGTGATGAAACAGTGAGGCTATAATGTCAGAGTCTATGCTGTGATGTCATTATTGGGCAATGATTTCTTAGGAGAGCCTGCGATGCCACAATGCAGCTGTCATGTCACAGTGAGGCTCTAACCTCAGAGGTGAGGCTGTCGTGTCACAGTGAACCTGTGCTGTTACCAGTAATGCCATGATATCAGAGTGAGGCTGTGATGTCTTTGGAGTGAGACTATGACATTAGAGTGAGGATGTGATTTCAGAGGTTAGGCAGTGATATCAGAATGTGGCTGATGTGACTGAGGAGGGTATGATGTTGCAGTGTGGCTGGCATGTCACTAGTGAGGCTGTGATGTCAAAGAATGAGTTGTCACTGGTGTGGCAGTGATGTCAATGTTCTAACTAATATCAGTGGTAATGATATCATAGGTGAGACTGTGCTGTTACTGGTGAGGCTGTGATGTCACGGTTAGGATATGATGTCACTGTGAGTGTTGTATGTCACGGTGGGCTGTCGTGTCACCGTGAGATGATGTCACTCTGGAAGCTATGATGTCACAGTGAGGCTGTGATGTCAGTGGCAAGACTGATGTCACAATGAGGGTATGATATAACAGGTGAGACTGAGGGGTCAGTGGGCAGGCTGTCAGGTCACTGTGAGGCTGTGATGTTGCAGTGAGGCTGTGATGTCAGGGCTGATTCTATGAGATGTCAGTGAGGCTGTGACATCAGGGGTGATGCTGGGAGTTCACAGTCACACTGAGGCTGTGATGTCAGAAAAGAGACTGCGATGTCACAGTAAGGCTGTGCTGGCACAGTGTGTCAGTGATGTCACAGTGAGGTTGTGATGTCACAGTGAGGCTGTGATGTCAGTAGTGACTGTATTTTTATAGGGAGACTATGTCATTGGTGAGACCGTATTGTCACTGGTGAGACTCTAATGTCACAGTGAGTTTATTGTGTCAAACTGAGGCTGTGATGTCACAGTGAGTCAGGGGTGAAGTGATGTCAGGGGTGAAGCTTTATGTCACAGTGATGCTTTGATGGCATGGTATGGCTGTGATGTCACAATGAGGCTGTGATGTCACTGTGAGGTTGTGATGTCACTGGGAAAGTTGTGATGTCACAGTGAGGTTGTGATGTCAATAGCGACACTGACGTGCCACGGTGTATTAGGCAGGTTCTATAGAGATGCAGAATTGACAATGAATATATATATATATATATATATATATATATATATATATATATATATATATATAATAGGGAATGTATTTTGACGGTTTACAGTATGGACAAGGTAGTCCAATGATGGCTGCCAGTAGCCAAGGTAGTCCAATGATTGATGCCGGTAGCTGCTCAGTTCGGTAGTCAAGTGGGTGATGGCTGAATACTGGAGAATTCCTCGAGTCTTTAGTCTAGCCAACAGCAACTTGGTGGGTTGGAAGGCTAGAAGGTCAAAGAAATCAGGTGGCCAGAAGGAAAAGTGATTCCTAGCACAGGATGCAGTATTGGGAGGATCCTATGAGAGCTTTGGAGGTTCTGATAGGATCTAGGGTGAGTACAATCCTATCAGGTGTTCTCAGTTGATCCTTTCCAGAGGTGGTCTCAGCCATCTTAGTTGGGTGGTCAAGTTGACACCCAGGCTTAACTATCACAATTCCACCCCTTGTTAACTTGACACCAAATCACATTTCCTTAGGCCATGAAAAAATCTCCAAATAAAAACTGTAAGATTCATAATTCTACCTGACATAATATAGGTATCCACATACAACTGCACATGCATTATTTTTACAAGATTAATGACAATGCCCCTTGAGAAATGGTTAGTCTTTAGTGTCCCATAACACAATATCATAATGTAGATTACAACATTTCATCACATAACTATAGGTTAATATTACATTACATAACATAAATATCTTCTTAGAGTATGCGCACATGTACAAGTCTATTCTTGACAGTCAAGACCAGGAACACTTATAGCAATTATAATCCTCATTTCTGTAACTAGTTATGGGGCCTTAGGTGGTATTTATAACTATCTTCTTCTACTACCCATTCTGTATTTCCTCTACTTTCAGAAATCACTTCCCTAGGTCTTAGAGGGGTTAACCATAACCATACTTTCATTTGTGGAGGGTCTGACATCATAGCCTCATTGTGACATCAATCTTCCCACTGACATCACAGTCTCACTGTGACATCACAGTTCCAGAATGACATCACTTTACTGTTACATGACAGCCCTCAGTGACATACAACCCTCACAGTGACATCATAGCCTCACAGTGACAGCACAGCCTCACCAATGACAGCACAGACTAACCTGTGACATCATTGTTTCCACTGACATTAGGAAGAACACTGACATCATTGCCATACCAATGACAACACAGTCTTTGACATCACCGCCTCACCAGTGTCACT
Source organism: Typhlomys cinereus (assembly GCA_023101885.1). Taxonomy (NCBI): domain Eukaryota; kingdom Metazoa; phylum Chordata; class Mammalia; order Rodentia; family Platacanthomyidae; genus Typhlomys; species Typhlomys cinereus. The sequence continues at coordinate 7,992,629 of JALPQD010000051.1, forward strand.
ACCACATAACAGGTTCACCACTGATATCAGAGCCTCACCAGTGACATTATAGACTCACTATGACATCTTTCTCACCACTGACATTCCAGCCTTATTTTGACAATACACTTTGACCAGTGACATCACAGCCTTATTGTGACATCAGCCTCACCGCTAATATCACAGCCTCACTGTGCCATCAAAACTTCTCCAGTTACATCACTACATTACTGTGTCATCATAGCCTCACTGGGACATCATGGCCAAACTTTGTCCTTCTGGTCTCATTGTCACATTAGAATATGACACTGACATCACAGCCTCACTGTGACATCACAGCCTCACAGTGACCTCAAGCCTGCCCACTGACACCATAGGCCCACCTGATACATTATAGCCTCATTGTGACATCAGTGTTGTCACTGACACCACAGCCTCACTGTGACATCACAGCTTCCAGACTGAAATAACCTCACAGTGACATGACAGCCCACAGTGGCATACAACTTTCACAGTGACATCAAAGCCTCAAGGCAGCATCACAGCATCACCAGTGACATGCCAGCCTCACTGTGAAATCACAGCTTCATTTTTGCCATGACCTCACAGCCTCAGAGTGACATCACAGCTTCACACTGATATCACAGCCTCACTATGATATCACAACCTCTCAATAACATCAGTGCCTCAGAGTGACATCACAGCCTCTCCTCTGATATCACAGCCTCAGTGTGACATCACAACCTCACTGTGATAACATAGACACACTGTGCCAGCAAAGTCTCATGGTGATATCACATCCTCACCACTGATATGACAGGCTCACAGTAACATCACAGCATCTTCTTGACATCTGAGCATCAGTGTGACTGTACAGCCTCATGAACTAAACTCATTGTGAAGTCCAAGAATCACCCAGATGTCACAACCTCACTGACATCTCATAGAATCATATCTCACATCACAGCCTCACTGTGCCATCACAGGCTCACAGTGACCTCACAGCCTTCTCATTGACACCACAGGCTCACCCGACACATAACAGCCTCCTTGTGATAACAGTCTTGTCACTGACATCACAGCCTCACTCTGACATTACAGCTTCCAAAGTGATATCACCTCCTGGAGGCATGACAGACCACAGTGACATACAAACTTCACAGTGACATCACAGCCTCAGTGTGACATCACAGCATCACCACTTACATCATAACCTCACTATGACATCAACCTTGTCACTGACATCACAGTTTCACTGTCACCTCACAGCCTCCACCATGCCATCACCAATTACATATGATCACTGGCTCATGGTGTCACCACAGCTACACAGTAACATCAAAGTCTCATGGTGGCATCACAGTCTCACCAGTGACATGCTAAGCTCAATGTGACATTACAGCCTCACCAGTGACGATACAGCCTCACCAATGACATAGTCTCCCTGTGAAATCATAGTCACTACTGACATCACAACCTCACTGTGACTACACAAATTCACTGTGACATCACAACTTCCCCAGTGACATTAAAACATCACATTGACATCACAGCTATATCAGGCAATCAATACATCACTGTGAGATAAAGCTTCAACTCTGACATCATAGCTTCACTGGGACATCTCAGCCTGTTTGACACAATTAACTCACTGTGACATTAGAGCCTCACCAGTGACAATACAGCCCTCACCAATGACAAAGTCTCACCAGGGACATCACAGCCTCGTGGTGACATTATTACCTCACTGTGGCATCACAGTCTCACCAGTTATATCACATAATCAATGCGACATCTCAGCCTCATCTCTCAATGTTGTCTCACTTCAGAAATCACAGCTTCTCTGTAACATCACAGCCTCACTGTGACATCACAGTCTCATGGTGACATCACAGTCACTCTGAAATCACAGCCTTAGTTTGACACAATGAAGTCACTGTGACTTTAGAGCCTCACCAGTGACAATACAGCCTCACATATGACATAGTCTCCAAGTGAAAGCACAGTCACTACTGACATAACAACCTCACTGTGACATCACAACCTCACTGTGACATCACAGCATAACTTTGCAGCACAGTCTCACTGTGACATCACAACCTCACCACTGATTTGACAGGCTCACTGTGATATCATAGGCTCACCAGGGATACCACAGCCTCACTGTGGCATCATAGCCTCACTGTGGCATTACAGCCTCATCAGTTATATCACATCTGCAATGCAACATATCAACCTCATCTCTCACATCAGACTCACTTCTGAAATCTCAGTCTAACCAATGACCTCACAGCTGCACTGTCACATCACAGCCTCACTGTGGCATCACCCTCACCAGTTATATGACATCGTGAATGTGACATTTCTGCCTCATCACTCATGAGTCTCACTTCTGAAATCACAGCCCAACCATTGAATTCACAGCTGCACTGTGATATCATAGCCTCACTGTGACATCATAGCTTCACTGTGACATCACAGCCTCACTGTGACATCAGCCTTGCCACTGACATCACAGTCTCACAGTGATCTCAGAGACTCCACCGTAACATCACCAAATCCCTATGACATCACAGGCTCACAGTGACACCAGAATCACACGGTGACATCAAAATCTCCAGGTGGCATCACAGCCTCACCAGTGAAATGCCAGTTTCACTGCGACATCATACCCTCATCACTCACATCAGCCTCATAATGACATCGCAGCCTAACCACTGAAATCACATCCCCACTATGATGTCATAGTCTTGCTTGACTGACATCACAGCCTCATTGTGATTTCACAGCCTCACCTCTATGGTTATAGTCTCACTGTGACATGATGTCCTCACCATGACATCACAAACTTATCACTGACATCCTACAAAGCCTCACTATAACACCACAGCCTTACCAATAAGCTCACATGCTCACTGAAACATGACAGCCTCCCTGTGACACCACAGTGTTGCTATTGACATCACAACGTCAGTGTGACTTCACAAATTCTTTGTAACATCAGCCTTGCCACTTAGATAATAGCTTCATTGTGACATCACATACACACCTTCTTAATATGAATTCACAGTATCACCATTGACATCATACCCTCACCCTGACATCAGCTTTGCCATTGAAACCAGTCTCACTGAGACTTCGCAGCCTCCAACGTGACATCACCAACTCTGTGTGACATCAAGGGGTCATGGTGTCACCACAGACACACAGTGACCTCAAAGCCTCATGGTGGCGTCAAAGCCTCACTAGTGATATGCAAGCCTCACTGAGACATCATACCCTCATCAGTCATATCAGCCTCATTCTTATATCAGCCTAACCACTGAAATCACATCCTCACTGTGATGTCATAGTCATTCTCCACTGACATCACAGCCTCACTGTGATTAAAAATGGCCTCACTGTAACATCATAGCCTCATCTCTGAGGTTATAAACTCACTCTGACATGACAGCCGCACTATGACAGCACAGGCTCTCCTATGAAATCATTGCCCAATTGTGACATCATAGCATCAACTCTGATGTTATAGCCTCACTGTTTCATCACAGCCTCACTATGACATCACAGGCTCACCTCTGAAATCATAGCCTCAATGCAGCATCACACCTTCATCAGTGACATCCTACCTAGTCTCATTATGGCACCACAGCCTCATCACTAACCCTCAAAGGCTCACTGAAACATGACAGCCTCCCTGTGACACCACAGTGTCGCTATTGACATCACAACCTCAGTATGACATCATAACTTCCCCAGTGACATCACAACCACACAGTGACACACAACCTCATTGTGACATCACAGCCTCACTGTGACTTCAGAGTCTAACTTGTTACATCATAGACTCACCTGTTCCATCATAGCCTTATGATGAAATCAGCCTTGTCACTGACATTACATCTTCCATAGTGACCTCATAGCTTCACTGTGTCATCACAACCACAGCCTCACCACTGGTATACTACCTACCTTACTTTGACACCACAGACTCACCACAGATAGTACAGGGTCACAGTGACATGACAGCCTCAGCACTGGTATCATAGCCTTTGACATAAACAGTGACAGCACAGCCTCACTTGTTATATCGCTGACTCAGTGTGACATCAATGTTCTCATAAGTATCAGCCTCATTGTGACCTCACGGCTTTACTCTGTCCTCACTGTCTAACCTGTTACATCATATACTGACCTGTTACATCATAACCTCATGGTGAAATCAGACTTGCCACTGACATTACATCTTCCACAGTGACCTCACAACCTCTCTGTGACATCACAACCTCTCTGTGATGTCACAGCCTCATTGTGACATTACAACCTGATTGTGCCATCACAGCCTCACTGTGACATCACAAACTCACTTTGACGTCAGTCTTGGGACTGACATAATAGCCTCATGGTGGCATCATACACACCTCTGACAAAGCCTCATTGTGACATCATAGCCACATTGTGTCCTCACAGCCTCACTGTGAAATTGCAACCTGACAGTGACAGCACAGCCTCACTGTGTCATCACAGCCTCAATGTTACTTCACAGTATCACCAATGACATTAGAGCCTCACGGAGACATCAGCCTTGCCATCACAGTCTCACTGTGAACTCACAGACTCCTCCATAACTCCCTGTGACATCACAGGCTCACGATGACACCACAGCCACACGGTGACATCAAAGCCTCAGGGTGGCATCACAGACTCACTAGTTACATCCCACCCTCACTGTGACATCTCAGTCTCATCACTGTGCTGTTATAGTCTATCACCTCTGATATCACACCCTCACTCTGATATCTCAACCTCACGGTAACATCACCATCTCACAGTGACATCACAGCCTCTCCTCTGACATCACAGCCTCAGTGTCACTGCACAGAATCACCACTGATGTCCTAATCTTTCTGTGAAACCCAAGCATCATACCTGACATCACAGCCTCACTGACATCTCATAGAATCAGCCCTGACATCTGAGCCTCACTGCAACATTACAGCTTCACAGTGATCTCACAGCATGTGCACTGACACCACAGGCTCACCTGTTACATCATAGGCTTATTGTGACATCACTCTTATCACTGACATTACATCCTCATTGTGACATCATAGCTTCCAGAGTGTTATCACCTCATGGTAACATCACAGCCCACAGTGTCATACAACATTCACAGTGGCATCACAGCCTCAGTATAACATCACAGCTCCACCAGTGACAACACAGCATCGCCACTGACATTAGTCAGAACACTGACAAACACTGATATTACTGCCACACTAGTGACAACACAGCCTTTTTCATCACAGCCTCACCAGTGTCACTGTCACCTAATAAGCTCACCACTGACATCATAGTCTCACCGGTGACATCTTAAACCCACTATGACATCTTTATCATCACTGACATTCCAGCCTTATCATGACATCACACCTTCACCAGTGACATGACTGGTGATCCTTTCACAGAAAGATTAGGATCAGCCTCACCACTAATATCACAGCCTCACTATGCCATCCAAACCTCTCCAGTGACATCACAACATCACTGTGTCATCAGAGGCTCACTGTGATATCATAGCCACACTGTGTCCTCACAGCCTCACTGTGACATTACAACCTGTGATATCACAACCTCTCCTCTGACATCACAGCCTGAGTGTGACTGCACAGCCTCATCACTGATGTCCTAACCTTACTGTGAAATCCAAGCATCAATCCTGATGTCACAGCCTTACTGACATCTCATAGAATCATCCATGACATCAGGCCTCACTGTAACATCACAACCTCACACTCATCTCACTACCTTCCCACTGAAACCGCAGGATCACCTGCGACATCAGAGCCTCACTGTGACATCACAAACTCACTGTGACATCAGCCTTGCCACTGACATAATAGTGTCATGATGAAATCACATACACACTTCTGACGTAACCTCACTGTGACATCACAGAATCAGTGTGACATCACTGCATCACCACTGACATTATAGCCTTACTGTGACATCTGCCTTGTCACTGACATCAGAGTATCACTGTGCTCTCACAGCCTCCACCATGACATCATTATCTCCTGTGACCTCATCAGCTCACAATGTCACCATAGCCACACAATGATATGAAAACACCACAGTAGCATTACAGACTCACCAGTGACATGCCAACTCACTGTGACATCATACCCTCTTCACTGACATCAGCCTTATTTTGATATCACAGCCTAACCACAGAAATCACATCCTCACTGTGATGTGACAGTCTTGCTCCACTGACATCTCAGCCTCACTGATATCACACCATCACTGGTGAAAACACAGCCTCACTGTCACATCATAGCTTCACCTCTGAGGTTATAGCCTCACTGCGACATGACAGCCTCACTATAACATCACAGGCTCACCTCTGAAATCATAGCCACAATGCAACAACACACCCTCAGCACTGACATCCTACCTATCCTCACTATGGCACCACAGCCTCACCACTGACCTCACAGACTCACTAAAACATGACAGCCTCCCTATGATAGCCAGTGTCTCTTTTGACATCACAACCTCACTGTGACATCACAACTTCCCTAGTGACACCAAAATCTCAGTGACATCACAGTTTCATTGTGACATCACAGCCATATTGTGCAATGAAACCATCACTATGACATAAAGCTTCAACTCTGACATCATAGCCTCACCGTGAATCACAGCCTCAGCTTGACACAATAAACTCACTGTGACATTAGAGTCTCACCAGTGACAATACAGCCTTACCAATGACAAAGTATCCCTGTGAAAGCACAGTCACTACTGACATCACCACCTCACTATGACATCACAACCTCACTGAGACATCACAGCCACACTGTGCCAGCACAGCCTCACCACTTATAGAACAAGCTCACTGTGATATTATAACCTTACCAGTGGCAACACAGTCTCATGGTGACATCCTAACCTCACTGCATCTTCACAACCTCACCGATTATATCACGTTGTCAATGTGACTTCACAGCCTCATCTCTCACATCAGTCTCAATACTGAAATCACAGCATAACCACTGACCTCACAGCTGCACTGCTACCTCACAGCCTCACTGTGCCATCATAGCCTCATGGTGACATCACAGCCACATTGTGACATCATAACCTCACCACTGGTATCCTACCTGGGCTTTTGATGACACCACAGCCTCACCACAGATAGCACAGGCTCACAGTCACATGACAGCCTCAGCAGTGACATTGAAACCTTTGACATCATGAACAGTGACACTACAGCCTCACAGGTTACATCACTGCCTCATTGTGATATCAATCGTCCCACAGATATCACAGCCTCACTCTGACCTCACAGTCTAACCTGTTACATCATAGACTCACTTGTTACATCATAGCCTTATGGTGAAATCAGCCTTCCCACTGACATCACATCTTCCATAGTAACCTCACAGCTTCACAGTGATATCACAGCCTCACTGTGGCTTTATACCCTCATTTCTGACATCACGGCCTCATTGTAACATCACAGCCTCACCACTGGTATCCTACCTAGCCTTATCATGTCACCACAGCCTCACCACAGATAGCACAGGCTCACAGTGACATGACAGCCTCAGCAGTGACATCATAGCCTTTGACATCATAAACAGTGACACCACAGCCTCACGTGTTACATCACTGCCTCATTGTGACATCAATATTCATACAGATATCACAGCCTCGCTGTAAAAGTAACAATGAGGTGATGTCACAGTGAAGCTATGTTGTCAGAGTTGAGCCTATGATGTCACCATGAGACTGTGATTTCATAGTGAGGCTGTGATTTCAGAAGTGTGACTATTACATTATAGTGAGGCTTTTATATCACTGTGAGGCTGTGATGACACTGAGGCTCTGATGTCAGTGGTGATTCTATGAGATGACAGTGTAGCTGTGAGGTGAGTGCTCATGCTGATTTCCCAGTGATGTTATTATGTCCATGGTGAGGCTGTGCCATCACAATGAGGCTGTGATGTGATGTCAGAGGTGAGACTGCGACATGACAATGAGGTTGTGATGTCACAGTGAGGCTGTTTTGACACTGTGAGGCTATGATGACAGTGAGGCTATGATGTAAGAGGTGAGGCTGTGGTGTCACCATGAGGCTGTGATATCAGTGGTGAAGGTATGAAGTCACAATGAATCTGTTATGTCTGTGGTGAAAGTTTGCTGTCATAATGAGGCTGAAATGTCAGTTGGGAGAATGAGGTCATAGTGAATTTATAACCTATGTTGTCAGTGATGAGCTTAATATGTCATAATGATGCTGGGATGTCTGTGGTAAAGTTTTGATGTCACAGTGAGGCTAGGATGTCAGCAGTGAGGCTGTGATGTCACAATGAGGCTATGATGTAAGATGTGAACCTGTGAAGTCAACATGAGACTGTGATGTCACAGTGGGGCTGTGATTTCATAGGTGGGGCTATGATGTCACCAGTGAGGCTGTTGTGTCAGTGGCAATGCCGAAGTCACAGTCAGTTTGTGACGTCAGAGCATTTGTGATGACACATTGGTGTTATGTCATTGTTTTGATGTGACATCAGAGATGAGGCTGAAACATAATAGATAGCCTGTTATATCAGTGGTGAGGCTGTAATGACACAGTGAGGCTGTGATGTCAATGTGGAGGCTCTGATGTCTCACTGTGGCTGTGATATCACATTGTGTCCGTGATGATATAGTAAGGTTGTGGTGACACCATGAGTCTAGTAAGACAGACGTGAGATTGTGATATCACCATGAGGCTGTGATGTCAGTGGTGAAGGTATCATATCACAATAAGGCTGAGATGTTAGTGGTGAGAATGATGTCGTTGTAGTGAGGTTATGATCTCATTGGTGAGGCTATGATGTCAGTGTGAACCTATTGTGTGAGAGTGATTCTCTGATGTCTGTGGTGAGACTTTGATGTCATAGTTAGGCTAGGATGACAGTAGTGAGGCTGTGAAGTGACAGTGAGATTGTGATGTCACAGTGAATCTATGACGTTATTACAGAAGCTGTGAGTTCACAGTGAGGCTGTAATATCAGTGGCAAGTCTGAAGTCAATGAGTTTGTGATGTCTGAGCATCTGTGATGTCACAATGATGGTGTTATATCATGGTTAGGGTGTGACATCAGAGGTGATGCTGAATATAATAGTGAACCTGTGATATCAGTGAAGAGGCTGTAACAGCACAGTGAGGATATGATGTCAATGTGGAGATTGTGATGTCACAATGTGGCTGTGTTGTTACAGTGAGCTGTGATGAAATAGTGAGGCTATGATGACACTGTGAGGATGTGAAGTCAGAGGTGAGGTTGTGATGTCACCATGAGGCTGTGATGTCAGTGGTGAAGGCATGAAGTCACAATATGTCTGAGATGTCAGTGGTGAAGGTATGGTGTTACAATAAGGCTGAGTTGTCAATGGAGAAAACGTTGTCATAGTGAGATTATGATCTCACTGGTCAGGCTATGATGTCAGTGGTGAGCCTGTTGTGTGAGAGTGAGGCTGTAATGTCTGTGGTGAAGATTTGATGTCACAGTGAGGCTAGGTTGTCAGTTGTGATGCATTGAAGTCACAGTGAGGATGTGATGTCACTGTGGAAGCTGTGAGGTCAGTGTGAGGTAAAATATCAGTCGTAAGGCTGATGTCACCTGTGAGACATGGTTTCAATTGTAAAGTTCTGATGCCAGTGAGGCTGTGTGTCACACTGAGGCTGTGATATCACAATGAAACTATGGTATCAGAGGTAAGCCTGTACTGTCACCATGAGACTTTGTTGTCACTGTGAGTCTGTGATGTCAGGGGAAAGGCTGAAGTTATCGTGTTTGTGATAACCCAGAGAGGCTGTCATTTCAGAGTGATTCTGTAATGTCACAGTGCGGGTGTGACATCACATGTAAGTCTGAAATATAATAGTGATCATGTGAGGTCAGTGATGAGTCTATGATGTCATAATGAGGCAGTGATGTCAAAATTGTGGCTGTGAAGTCACAGTGAGGTTATAATGACATCATGAGGCTCTGATATCTATGGTGATTCTACCAGATGACAGTGAGGCTGTGACATCAGTGTTGATGCTGTGATTTCACAGTGAGGTTAGGATGTGAGTGGATAGGCTGTGCCATCAAAATGATAGTCATGTGATGTCAGAGTGATACTGCGAAGAGGCAGTGAAGTTGTATTGTCACTGGTGATGCTGTGATGTCACGGTGAAATCACAGCATCACCACTGATTTCACATTCTCACTGTCATCACGTTGAATAACCACTGACATTAGAGCTTCAGTATGTCATCACTACTTCACCTCTGACATGACAGCCTCACTGTGACTTCACAGCCTTACCACTGACATCTTAGCCTCACTGTGACATCAAAGCTTCACCACAGACATCACAGCATTGCTGTCATGAGGTTCACCATTGACATCATAGTCTCACCAGTAAGATCATAACTTCACTATGACATCATTTTTACTACTGACAACTTAATCTCATTGTGATATTGTACCTTCACCACTGATATTTTTTGCCTCATTGTGACATCGTACCTTCACCACAGACATCACAACCTCATGATGACTTCACAGCCTCACCTATGTCATCATATACTCCCTGAGTCATCACAGCCTCATTGTGCCATCACAGCCTCACTGTGACATCACAGCCACACCTCTGATTCATAGCCTCACTGTGAGGGCACAGCCTCAGAGTGACATCAGAGCCATACTGTGTCATCAAGGCCTCACATTGGCAGCACAGCATCAACGTGATGACACACTGTCAATGTGACATCAAAGCCACACAGTACCATCACAGCCTTCACAGTAACATCATTGACTCACTGTGATGTCATGGCATCACCAGTGACAACATAGCCTCACTGCCACATCTCTGCTTCACTTCTGACAAAACATAACAACCTCATTGTGAGAGCACAGACTCACCAGAAATCACAGCATCACCACTGACATCTTAACCTCACTGTGACATCAAAGCTTCTCCACTGACATCACAGTGTTACTGTCACATAATAAGTGCACCACTGACATCATAGCCTCATCTGCGAATTGATAACCTCACTGAGACATCATTCTGGCCATTGACATCTTGGACACATTGTGACATCATACTCTTACCACTGACATCACACACTTATGATGACATCACAGCTTCACCTCACGCATTATAGCTTCACTGTATCATTTGAGATTCACGTGTCATCACAGCCTCACTGTGACATCGCAACCTCACTGTGACATCATAGCCACACCTCAGACAATGCAGTCTCAGTGATATCACAGCCACAGTCTTATATCATAGCCTCCACGTTGACATCACAGCCTCACTATGACATCACAGCCACACCTCTTACATCACAGCCTCCACACTAACATCATAGCCTCACTGTGACATCACTGCATCACCAGTGATATCACAACCTCACTGTAACATCACAGCTTCAAATCTGACTTGACAACCTCACTGTGACCACACCGACTCACCACCGACATCATAGCCTCACCATTACATTTCAGCCTCATCTCTGAAATCACTCTCTTGCTGTACTTTAATAGCCTCGCTGTGACAACACAGCCTCTCTGTGACATCACAAACTCTCTGTGACTTCAGCCTTGCCACTGACACAACAGCCTCACAGGAGACATCACAGCCACACTATGATATTACAGTCTCAAAGTGACATCACAGACTCACCTCTGACATCATAGCCTCACTGTAGCATCAGAGCTTAAACATTGAAACCAAGCCTCACCTGTGGCATCAGCCTTGCCACTGATATTACAAGCCTCACTGTGACTTTACAGCTTCCACGGTGACATCACAGCCTCACTGTAATATCACAACCTCACTGTGACTTCACAGCTCCACAACTGATATCCCAGCCTCATTGTCATATCAAAGCTTCACTACAGATACCAAACCTCACTGAGACTTTCCAGTCTCACCAGTGACAAGACAGCTTTATTATCACATCTAAGCCTCACCTCTGAAATCGCATCATAGGCTCAATGTAAAGGCACAGCCTCACCACTGATATCCTAAACTCGCTGTGAAATCACAGCATCACCAATGATGTCACAACCTCACTGTATTCTTGTAGAATCGCCACCGACATCAGAGCCTCACTGTGTGATCACAGCTTTTCTATGACATCACAGAATCACTGTGAAAACACAGCCATACCTCTGATCTCATGGCCTTGCTGTGATGGCACAGGCTCACTGTGACATCACAGCCTCCACATTGACATCAGAGCCTCACTGTGACATCACATCATCACCAGTGGCAACACAGCCTCACTGTCACATTGTAGCTTCACCTCTGACATTACAATCCAGCCTCACTGTGTAGATACAGCCTCACTCTACACAACCTATTCTCACTGTGAAATCATAGCATCATCACTAACGTCACAAGCTCATTGTCATCTCTTAGAATAACCACTGACATCAGAGCCTCACTGTATCATCACAGTCTTACTGTGATATCACAGTTTCACTGTTATATAATAGGCTCACTACTGACATCATGGCCTCACCAGTGAGATCATAACCTTACCATGTCATCATTCTCGCCACTGATATCTCAGCCTCATAGTGACATCATACCTTTACCCCTGACATTTTAGCTTTATTGTGATATCACATTCACCACTGACATCACAGGCTCATGGTGACATCACAGCCACATTTCTGACATCATAGCTCCACTCTTTCATCACAGCCTCATTGCTGACATCACAGCATCACTGTGAGGGCACAGGAAAACTATGTCATCACAGCCTCAGTGTGACATTGTAGCCTCAATGTGATGGCACAGCTTCTAAGTCCTAACCTCACTGTAACATCATAGCCTCACTGTGCCATCACAGCCACACATCTGACATCACAGATTCACTGTGAGGCCGCAGCCTTACTGTGACTTCTCAGCCACTCTAGGACATCACAACCATCACAATGACATCATAACCTCACTGTGACATCACAGCCTCACTAAGACCACACAGCTTCCACAGTGACATTACAGCCTCAGTGTGACATCACAGCCTTTCTGTGACTTCACAATCTTACCACTTACATTCTAGTCTCACTGTCACACTAAAGCTTCACCACAGACATCACAGCTTCACTGTCACATTATAAGCTCACCACTAAAATCAAAGCCTCACCCGTAACATCATAAATTCCCTATGACATCTTTCTCGCCAGTAACATTTCAGCCTCATTGTGACATCATGCCTTCACCACTAACATCACAGCGTCATGATGACATCACATACTCACTTCTGACTTCACAGCCTCACAGTGTTATCACAGCCTGACTGACATCATAGTCTCACTATGACACCATAGCCACATATCTGACATCACAACTTCATTTGTATGTCTGAGCCTCACTCTGACATCACATACAAACTGGGACATCACAATCTCCACATTGATATCACAGCCTCACTGTGACATCACAGCATCACTAGTTACATCACAGCATAAGTAGTGATAACACAACCTCACTGAAACATCGCAGCTTCACCTCTTACATCACATCCTAAACTCACTGTGTCATCACAGACTTGCTGTGTCTTCATATATTTACTATAACATTACAGCTTTACTGTGATATCATAGCTACAATGATATCACAGCCACCACATTGACATCACAGACTTCCTGCGGCCTCATTGCATCACAACTTATGTCACACTCTGTCATCTCATAGAATCACCATTGACATCAGAGGCTCACTGTGTCATCACAGATTCACTGTGACATCACAGCCACAAACTCTGACATCACAGCCTCACTGTGAGGGCACAACCTCACTTTGACATCACAGCCACACTGTCTTATCACATCCTCCACAATGACATCAGAGACTGACTGTGACATCAAAGCATTACCAGCGACATTGCAGCCTCAGTGTGACAGTGTAGCATCAAATCTGATATCACAGCATCACCACTGACGTCACAGCCTCACTGTCATCTCATAGAATCATCACTGACATCAGCGCCTCACTATATCATCACAGCCTCACTGTAACATCACAGCCTCACTGTGATGTCACAGACTCTCTTTGATGTCACAAACTCACTGTGACTTCTGCCTTGCCACTGACATAACAGCCTCACTGGTGACCTCACAGCCTCACGTCTAACATCACATCCTCACTGTGACATCACACTCTTATAGTAACATCACAGGCTCACTTCTGACATCATAGCCTTGTGTGACATCACAGCCTCAGTGTGACACCACAGCCACACCTCAGACATCATAGCCTCACTGTGATGGCACAGCCTCTTTATGACATCGCATCCTCCACATTGGCATCACAGCCTCACTGTGACATCACAGGCACACCTCTGATATCACAGCCTCACTGTGAGGTAACATGCTCACCAGTAAGTTCATAACTTCACTATGACATCATTATTGCCACTGACATCTCAGCCTTATTGTGACATCATTCCTTCACCACTGACATCTCAGCCTCATGGTGACATCACTGTCTCATGGTGACACCACAGGCTCACCTCTGACCATAGCCTCACTGTCACATCACAGCCTCAGTGTGACACAAGAGCCTCACTGGGACATTAGACCTTCACCATTGAAACCAAGACTCACCTATGACATCAGCTTTACCACTGATATTAAAGCCTCAGTGAACTTACAACTTCCACAATGATATCATAGCCTCACTGTGACTTCACAGCCTCACCACTGATGACGTCACAGCCTCACTGTGACATCACAGTCTCAAATCTCACATCACAGCCTCACTGTGATGTCATAGGCTCAACTCTGACATCACAGCTTCAGTGGGACACAATAGCATCATTGTGACATCAGAGGTTCACCATTGAAAAAAAGTCTCACCTGTGACATCGGCCTTGCCACTGATATTAGCCTCACTGTGATCTCAAAGCTTACACACTGACATGACAGCTTGCTTCATTGTGACTTCACAGCCTCACTGTGATTTCAGAGCCTCACTGCCATCTCATACAGTCACCACGGACATCAGAGACTCTCTGTGTCATCACAGCCTCACTGTGACATGAAAGCATCACTGTGACATCACAGTCACACCTCTGTCATCACAGCATCATTGTAAGGACACAGCCTCACTGTGATATCACAGACACATTGTGCCATCACAATTTTCACCATAAGGACGTAGTCTCACTGGAACATCACTTCATTACCAGTGACACCACAGCCTCACTTTGACATCACAGCCTCACTGTGACATCACAAGGTCACCTTTGATATCACAGGATCACTGTTATGTTTCAGGTTCACCTCTGAGGTCACATTCTCATTGTGATATCACAGCTTCACTGTGACAGCACAGCCTCACTATGATATCTCAACCTCAACACTGACATCCTAGCCTCACTGTCACATCAAAGATTTACCACTGATAAAATAGCCTTACTGTCACATAATAGGTTTCATCACTGATATCACAGCCTCACTGTGAGAGCATAGCCTAACTGTGAAATCACAGCCACAATGTGCCATTCCAGACTCCACATTGATATCATTGCCTAACTGTGACATGACTCAGACATAAAAAGGTTCAATGTGATATCACAGACACACCACGGACATCACAGGCTCATTGTTATGTTTCAGTGTCAACTCTGACATCACATCCAACTGTGACATAACAGCTTCACTGTATCATCACCGCCTCTCTGTGATGTTACACACTCACTGTGACGTCAGCTTTGTCAGTGACACAACAGCATCATTGGTGACATCACAGCCTCTCCTCTGATATCACAGCCTCACCACTGACATCTCAGCCTCATTGTGATATCATTACTTCACCAATGACATCATAGCTTTACTGTGTCCTCATAGCCTCACAGTGTCATCACACCCTCACTGTGATATCACAGCCTCACTGTAACATCCCAGCCACAACACAGATATCACAGTTTCACTATGATGGCATAGCCTCACTGTGACATCACAGACACACTATGACATTACAGTCTCCACATTGACATCACAGCCTCATTGTGACATCACCAGTGACAACACAGACTCACTGTCTCATTGCAGCTTCAACTTTGGCATCACATCACAGCCTCATAGAAGACTTACAATGGTCATACATCTTAGTACTCATACTGAGCTCAAAGTGGTCACAGCTCAAAGTTGTCATAAAGAGCTAATGGTGGTGAGAGTTCATAGTGGTCATTGAGAGATCACAATGGTTATAGATCATAGTGCTCATGGAGAGTTGACAGTGGTCAACGAATGTTCCCAGTGGTCATAACTTATAGTGTTCATAGAGAGGTCACAATGGTCATAATTCTTAGTGGTCATAAAGAGGTCATAGTGGTCATAGAGAGGTCATAGTGGTCATAGAGAGATCACAGTGGTCATTGAGTGCTTACTGTGGCCACAGAGTTATTATAGTGTTCATAGCTCACAGTGTCCATAGCTCACAGTTGTCATAGAGAGCTCATAGTGGTCATAGATTGCTCATAGTGGTTTTAGATCATAATAGTCTTAGAGAGCTCATAGTGGTCCTAGAGAGCTCATAGTGGTCCTAGAGAGCTCACAGTGGTCATAAAGAGTTCACAGTAGACATAGAGTACTCACAGTTTTCATGGAGAGCTCACAGTGGGCATAGAGAGCTCACCATGGTCATAGAGCTGAGAGTGGTCTTTCAAAGCTCATTGTAGTCACAGAGAACTAACAGTGGTCATATCTCATATTGGTCATAGAGAGCTCATAGCAGTCACAGAGAGCTCACAGTGGTCATAGCTCATAATGGTAATGGAGAGTTCACAGTGGCTACAGCTCACTGTGGTGATAGAAAACTCATAATCATCAAAGACAGCTCATGATGGTCATAGCTCATAGTGGTGATAGAAAGCTCACAGTGTTTGTAGCCCAAAGTGGTCACAGAGAGCTCACAGTAGTTGTAAAGAGGTCATAGTGATCACAGCTGATAATTCACACAAAGAAATCACAGTGGTCATATCTCAGAAGTCATAGAGAGCTCATAGTGGTCACAGAGAACTCACAGTAATCGTAGCTCTTAGTGGTCATAGAGAGATCACAGTTGTCATAGAGACCTCACAGAGGACATAACTCACATTGGTCATAGACAGCTCATAATGGACATTGAGAGGTCAGGGTGGTCATAGCTCATAGAAGTCATCGAGAACTTATAGAGGTCACAGAGAGCTCATATCATAGTGGTTACAGCTCATAATTGTCACAAAGAGTTCACAGAGGTCATAGCTTATAATGGTCATAAAGAGCTCGCAGTTGTCATCAAGAACTTACAGTGGGCGTAGAGAGCTCACAGAGATCATAGAAATCTCCTAGTGGTACAGCTCCCTCTTGTAATGCTGAGCTTGCTATGGTCATAGACCGTAGTAGTCATGGAGAGCTCAAAGTGCTCATAGAGAGCTCACAGTGGTCATAGAGTTGATAGTGGTTGTGGAGACCTCATTGTGGTCATAGAGAGCTCATGGTGGTCATAGTTCAAAGTAGTCATAGAGAGCTCATACTGGTCACAGAGAGCTCACAGTGGTTATACAGAAACTCATAATCATCATAGAGAGCTCACAATCTCCATAACACATAGTGTTGATAGATAGCTTACTGTGGTCATTGATCATAGTGGTCATAGAGATCCCACAGTAGTCATAGTACTTAGTGATTATAAAGAGCTCATAATGGTTATCATAGAAATAGGTCATAGTGGTCATAGAGAGTTCACAATTGTCAAAGAAAGTTCACACTGGTCATGGACAACTCATAATGGACATTGAGAGTTCAGGATGGACATAGCTCATAGTGGCCATGGAGAGCTCACAGTGGTCATAGAAAGCTCATAGTGGTCACAGAGTGCTCACAATGGTGACAGAGAGTTCACAATGCTGATAGTTCAAACGGGTCATAGAGCGTTCACAGTGGCCATGAGAGCTCACAGTGTTCATAGAGAGTGTACGGTAGTTATAAAGACCTGACAGTAGGCAAAGAGAGCTGACAGTGCTCATATAGAGCTGACAGTTGTCACAGACAGCTCTCAGTTAAAAGAGGTCACAGTGGTCATAGAAGGCTGACAGTAGACATAGAAAACTCACAGTAGTGATAGGTAGTTCACAGTGGTCATAGAGAGCTCACAGTGGTCATAGACTTGAGAGTGGTCATTGAGACCTCATTGTGGTCATAGAGAGCTCATGGTGGTCATAGCTCATAGTGATGACACGGAGCTCATACTGGTCACATTGGCCATAGAGATCTCGTATTGGTCATAGCTTAGAGATGTCCTAGAGATCTCACAGTTGTCATAGATAGCTCACAATGATCATAGAGTGGTCACAATGGTCAAAGTAAGATCACAGTGGTCATAGAGAGCATCAATGGTCATAGTGCATTCACATTACTAACTGATCGTACTGCTCATTGAGAGCTCACAGTGGTCCAAGAGAGATCACAGTGGTCATAGATCATGGTGGTCACAGAAATTGTATAATGTTCATTACTCACAGTGGTCATAGAGTGAGCACAGTTATCATAGAGAGCTCACAATAGTTATAAAGATCTCACAGAGTTCAAAGTGAGCTCACAGTGTTCATAGAAAGTTCATAGTTGTCATAGCTAATAATGGTCATAAAGGAATCATAATGTTCATATAACTTAGTAGTCATAGAGAGCTCACAGTTGTCACAGTTCATAGTGGTCAAAGAGAGGTCACAGTGGTAATAGAGAGCTCACAGTTGTCTTAGCTTATCGTGGTCACAGAGAGCTCACAGTGGTCATTGAGAGCTTATAGTGGTCATGTAGGACTCTCAGTTGTCATTAATCATAATGCACATCGAGACGTCACAGTGTTGAATAAGAGTGCAAAGTGGTCTTACCTTACAGTAGTCATAGAGAGGTCACAATGGTCAGAACTCACAGTGGTCACACAGAAGTCACAGTGGTCATAGAGAGGTCACAGTATTTATAGAGGGATTACAGTGGTTATAGAGAGTTGAAAGTGGTAACAAGAGCTGAGAGTGGTCACATAGATCTGATAGTTGTCACAGACAGCTCACAGTTTTAATCGAAACTTCGCAGTGGTCATAGATGGCTGACAGTACTCATAGAGAACTCACAGTGGTGATAGGTAGCTCACAGTAGTCATAGAGAGCTTACAGTGGTCCAAGAGAGCTCATAGTGGTCATAGAGATAGTGGAGATAGCGAACTGCTATGATCATAGCTCATATTGATCATACAGAGTTCCCAGTTTTCATAGCTCATAATGATGATAGAGAGCTTACAGAGGAAATAGAAGGCTCACAGTGGTCATACCTCATAGGGTTTCTTTGTAGGAACTTACAGCTGTCATAGAAAGCTTGCAATAGTTATAGAGTGCTCATAGTTGTCTAGAGAGCTCACTGTGGTCATAGAGAGTTCATAGTGGTCATAGAGAGCTCCCAGTTGTCATAGGTCATAATGCATATAAAGAAATCACAATGGTCCAAGAGAGCACAGAGTGGTGAAAACTTATAGTTCTCACAATAGTCATAGCTGACAGTAGTCACACAGAGGTCACAGTGGTCATAGAGAGATCATAATGGTAATAGTGAGCTTGCAGTGATCACAGAGAGTGGTCATAATGCACACTGGTCATAACTCACAGGTGTCATAGAGAACTCACAGTTGTTATAAATAGTTCATAGTGGTGGTAGCTCATAGTGGTCATAAAGTAGTCATAGTGGACATACAGAGGTCAAAATTGTCAAAGAGAGCTCACTGAGGTCATAGATACCTCACAGTTGTGATCAAGAACTCAAAGTGGGCAAAGAGAGCTCACAGAAGGCATAGAAAGCTCATAGTGGTTACAGCTTTCTCCATTAATAGAGAGCTCACAGTGGTCATAGCTCACAGTGGTCAGAGAGTGCTCAAAGTGGTCATAGAGAGATCACAGTCATCAGGAATGTTACACTGGTTAGAGGGATCTAATAGTGATCATAGCTCTAGTGGCCATAGAGTGTTCATAGATGTAATAATTCACAGTGTTCAGAGAGAGCTCTTAGTGCAAATAGCTCTTAGTGGTCATAGACAGCTCAGCTCACAGTGTTCCTAGCTCATAGTCATAATAGAGAGCTAACAGAGGTCATAAAGAGCTCACTGTTTTTATGGAGAGCTCACAGTAGGCATAGAAAGCTCAAAGATGGCATAGAGAGCTCACAGAGGTCATAAAAATTCATAGTGTTCACAACTCTCTCATAGTGGTCATAGTTCATAGTGGTCATATAGAGCTCACAGCGGTCATAGAGAACTCAAAGTGGTCATTGCACAAAATGGTTATATAGAACACTTACTCTTTATCATGAGCTCACAGTGTTCATAGCTCATAGTGTTGAAAGAGACCTCGTAGAGAGCTCACAGTTGTCATAGCTCAGAGTAGTTGTAGAAAACTCATAAATAATTACAGAGAGCTCAACATGGTCATAACTCAGTGTTGATAGTGAGCTCACACTGGTCACAAACCGTAGTTGTCATAGAAAACTCACAATGGTTATAGCTCATAGTGGTCATAGAGAGTTCATAGTTGTCATAGAGAGCTCATAGTGGCCATAGCTCATAATGAACATAGATAGGGCAAGAGCTAAAAACTAACAGTGGTCATAGAGAGCACATAATGGACAATGAGAGCTCATAGTGGTCATAGCTCATAGTAGTCATAGGGAGTTCGTAGTTGTCACAGAGTGCTCACAATGGTCATAGATAGTTCACAATGCTCATAGTTCATAATGGTCATAGAGCACTCACAGTGGCCATCGCAATCTCATAGCTGTCATAGAGAGCTAAAAATGGTCATAGTTCACAGTGGTCATAGAGAGGTTATAGTGGTCATAAAGAGATCACCTTGGTCATAGACAGCTCATATTCATCATAGCTCACAATGGTCGTAATTCACAGTGGTCATAGGGATCTCATAGTGGTCAGAGAGAGGTCATGGTGGTTTTAGCTCATACTGAATATAGATAGGCCACAGGGTTTAAAACTTACAGTGGTCATAGAGAGCTCATAATGGACAATGAAAGCTCACAGTGGCATAGATCTTAGTGACCACAGAGAACTCATAGTGGTCATAACTCACAATGATCATAACTCACATTATTCAGAGGGAGCTCATAATGTTCGTAGGGAGTTGATTGTAGTTATAGCTCATAGTAGCGCATAGAGAAGTAATAGTGGTCATAAGGAGCTTTCTATGACCACTATGAGCTATGAATATTGTGAGCTCTCTATGACCACTATAGTCTTTATAAGTTCTCTACAAATAGAGTGCAGTTATCCCTATTAGCTTTCTATGACCTCTGTGAGTGGTCATAATTCATAATGGTCATAGAGAGCCCATAGTGGCCACAGAGAGCTCACAGTGATCATATCTCATATTGGTCATAGAGAGCCTACAGTGGTCATATGTCATAATGCTCATAGATAGCTCACAGTGTCATAGACATCTCACAGTGGTCATAGCTCATAGTGGTCATAGAGAGCTCACAGTGGTCATAGTGAACTTATAATTGTTATAGAGAGCTCAAATTAGTCATAGTTTGTAGAGTTGATACAGACCTCACTGTGGTCCAGACCATAGTGGTCATAGAGAGCTCACAGTGGTCATAGTTCCTAGTGATAACATAGAGCTCACAGTGTCCATAGCTCATGGGGAACATAGAGAAGTCACAGGATTCATAACTCACAGTGGACATAGAGAACAAAATGGACAATGAGAGATCACAGTTGTCAGCACATACTGATCATAGAGAAATCATAGTTGTCACAGAGAGCTCACAGTGGTCATAGAGAGCTCATAGTGGTCTTAGACAGTTCACAATGGTCATAGAGAGCTGACAGTTATTGTGCAGAGTTGACAGGCATCATAGAAAGCTCACTGTGGTCATAGATCACAGTTGTCATCAAGAGCTCAGAGTGGTCACAGAGACCTCACAGAGGTCATAGAAAGCTAATAGGGATAACAGTGCATTCTAGTTGTAGAGAACTTACAGTGATCAAAGATTATAATGGTTATAGAGAGCTCACAATATTCATAGCTCATAGTGGTCATAGAAAGCTCACAGTAATAGAGTAGCTTATAGAGACTTCACAGTGATCATACCCCATACTGTTCATAGAGAACTCACAGCTGTCATAGAGCATTCACAATGGTCATAGAATGTTCAGTCGTCATAGAGAGCTCACAGTGGTTATAGAGAGTTTGTAGTCATCATAGAGAGCTCCCAGATGTCATAGATCATAGTATACATAGAGAGACCACAGAGGTCAAAGAGAGATGAGAGTGGTCATAACTTACAGTAGTCATGGAGAGCTCACAATGGTGAAAGATCACAGTGGACATACAGAGGTCATAGTGCTCATAGAGGGATCATAGTTTTCATAGAGAGCTTACAGTGGCCACATAAACCTCATAGTGGTCAGAGCTCACAGTGGTCATAGGTCACAGTGATCATAGAGAGCTCCCAGTGGTCATAGAGAGTTAATAGTGGTTATAGCTTATAGTAGTCATAGAGATGTCTTAATGGTCAGAGTGCTCAGAGTGGCAATAGAGATTTCACAGTGGTCATAGAGAGCTCAAAGTGTTCATTATCTCGTAGTGGTCCTGGCAAGCTCACAGTGGTCATATACACCTGACAGTGGTCATAGAGAGGTGACACTGATCATACAGAGCTCTGAGTATTCATAGATGCATCACAGTTGTCATCACGAGCTCACAGTAGGCAGAGAGAACTCACAGAGAACATTGACAGCTTATAGTGGTCACAGCTCTCTCTGGTAATACAGAGCTCACAGCGGTAATAGATCATGGTACTCATAGAGAGATGACAGTGGACATAGAGAGCCGATAGTTGTCATTGAGGTGAAAGTGGCATTTGAGATCTAATTGAGGTTATTGAGAACCCACTGAAGTCATAGTTAATAGTAGTCATAGAGAGCTCACAATGGTCACAGAGATCTCACAGTGGTCACAGCTCATATTGGTCATGGAGAGCTCACAGTGGTCATAGCTTACAGTGGTCATAGAGAACTCATAATTGTCATAGAGAGGTCACTATGGTCATAGCTCATAGTGTTTATAGTGAGCTCATTGAGGTCATAGATAATTGTGGTCATAGAGAGCTCAAAGTAGTCTTAGCTCATAGTGGTCATGGAAAGCTCATAGTTGTCATAGCTCACAGTGGTCATAAGTCACAGTGCAACTAGAGAGCTCATTGTGGTTATAGAGAGATCATTATGATCATAGAGAACTCCCACTGATTATAGAGAGTTCACAGTTGTAATAGAGAGGTCACAGTTTTCATACAGAATTCACAGTGGTGATAGTGCAATCAAAACTGTAATAGAGTACTCATAATACTCATAGCTCACAATGGTCACAGCTCATAGTGTTCATAGTGTGCTTACAATGGTCATAGAGTACTCATAGTGGTCATAGCTCATAGTGCTCATAGAGAATGCACAGTTGTCATAGAAAGCTCATAGTGGTCACTGTTCACTGAAGTCTTAGAGAGCTCATAGTGGTCATAGCTCATAATGGACATAGAGAGCTCACAGTCATCATAGAGTGCTTACAGTGGTCAAAGAGAGCTCATGGTGGTCATAGCTCACAGTGGTCCTATAGAGCTCATAGTGGCCCTAGATTCTAGTGGTCACAGAGAACAAATAGTGGTCATAGAGGACTGGTATTGGCAATAGTTCAAAGTGGTCAAAGAGAGCTCACGATTGTAAAAGAGAGCTCGTAGGAGTCACAGCTAAGAGTGCTCACAGTAGTCATGGGTTATACTGGCCATAGAGAACTCATAGTGGTCATAGAGAGCATGCAATTGGTCAGAGCCCATAATCATCACAGAGGGTCACAGTGGTCACAGAGAGTTCACAGTTTTCATAGTGAGGTCACAGTGTGCATAGAAAGCTCACAGTGGTCACAGACAACTCAGAATGGTCATGACTGATACTACAATGTGGTCTTAACTCATAGTGTTCATAGGGAGCTAACAGTGCTCATAGAGAGATCTCAGGGGTCATAGACAGCACATAGGGATCATAGCTCATTGTTATCATAGAGAGCTCATAATGGTCCAAGAGTTCAGAGTGCTCATAGCTCATAGTGGAAATGGAGATCTCACATTGGTCATAGCTCACAGTGGTCATATAGAACTATTAATGTTCATAGTGAGCTCACAATTGTCATAGCTCATCATGTTCCTAAAGAGCTCAGAGTTCTTGTAGAGAGCTAACAGTAGTCATAGAGAGCTGACAGTTGTCATAGAGAGCTCACAAGGGTCATACAGAGCACACAGTGGTCATACAGAGCTTACAGAGGTCATAGAAATGACATAATGGTCATAGCTCTCTGTGGTTATAGAGAGCTCACAGTTATCATAGAGAGCTCTTAGTGATCATAGAGATCACACAGTAATCATAGAAAGCTCATAATTGTCATAGAGTCCTCACCATGGTCATAGCTCATAGTAGTTATAGAGAGCTCATAGTGATCATAGAGGGCTCAAAGTGGTAATAGCTCATAGTGGTCACAGAGACATCACAGTGGTCACAGTTCATAGTAGTCATAGATAGCTCACAGTGGTGAAAGAGAGCTCACAATGTTCATAGCTCATATTGCTCATCAAGAGATCATAGTGAACATAGAGAACTCATAGTGTTCATAGAGAGCTCATACTCTTCATAAGGATCTCACAGTGGTCATAAAGAGCTTACAATGGTCATAGAGAGCTCATAATTGTCATAGACCACAGTATCATAGCTAATAGTGGGCACAGAGAGTGCACAGTGGTCATATTGACCTTAATGTGGTTATAGCTGATAGTGGTCATAGAGAGCTCACAGTGGTCATAGATTGCTCACAGTGGTCACAAACAGCTCATAATGGTCATAGAGCTATCAGAATGTTCTTAGTTCATAGTTGTCATAGAGTTCAGAGTCGTCATGGAGATCTGACAGTGATCACAGCTCATCATGATCATAGAGAATTCAGAATCATTATGGAATGCTGACAGTGGTCATAGAGAGCTGACAGATGATAGAGAGTTCATTGTGGTCATAGAGAGCTCACAGTAGTCACTGATTGCTTACTGTGGTAATACAGTGCTCACAGTTGACATAGGGAGCTCAAGGTGGTCATAAAGAGTGGTCATAGCTCATAGTGGCCATAGAGAGCTCATAGTGTACATATAGAGTTCGTGAGGTCATTGCTATAGTGGATATAGAAAGCTCATGGTGGTCATAGTTCACAGTGCTCATAGACAGCTCACGGTGATCACAGAGAGCTCACAGTGGTAAAAGAAAGCACACAGTGGTCATAGCTTTATAGTGGTCATAGAGAACTCACAATGGTCATAGCTCATATTGCTCATGAAGAGATCATAGTGGTCATGGAGAAATCAGAGTTGTTATGGAGAAATCAGAGTGGTCATAGAAAGCTCTCAGTACTCATAGCTCATAGAGAACATAAAGAAGTCATAGTGGTCATAGAGAGCTCACATTCATCATAAGGAACTTAGAGTGCTCTTAGAGAGCTTACAGTGGTCATAGATAGCTCATAGTTGTCATAGCTTGCAGTGGTCATAGCTAAAGGTATGCACAAAGAGCTCACAGTGGTCAAAGAGAGCTCACAATGTTATAGATTGCTTAAATTGATCAGAGAAGGATCTCAGTGGTCAGAGAGATCTCACGGTGGCTTTTGAGAACTCATATTGGTCATAGGTCACAGAGGTCATAGAGAGATCATAGTCATCATAGCTCATAGTGCTCATAGAGTACTCATAGTGGCCATAGAGAGCTCACAGTGGCCATAGAGAGCTCAGAGTAGTCACAGAGAGCTCATAGTGGTCATAGCTCATATTGATCATACAGAGCTCAGAGTGGTCATAGCTCATTGTGGTCATAGAGAACTCAGAGTCATGGAGTGCTGACCATGGTCATAGAGAGCTGACAGAGATGATAGAGAGTTCACTGTGGTCATAGAGAGCTCACAGTAGTCACCGATTAATTACTGTGGTCATACAGTGGCCACAGTTGTCATAGGGAGTTCAAGGTGGTCATAAAGAGGTCACAGTGGTCATAGCTCATAATGGTCATAGAGCAATCATAGGAATCATAGCTCATAGTGGTCCTAGACAACTCAAAATGGCCAGAGAGAGTACACAGTGTTCATAGAGAGCTCATAGTGGTCATAGGGAGCTCACAGTGGTCATAGCTCATAGTAGTCATAGAGAGCTCACAGTGGTCATAGATCATAATAGTCATAGACAGCTGACAGTGGTCATATGTTATCATGGTCACAGAGAGCTCAGAGTCCTCATACACAGCTGACAGTGTTCATAGAGAGCTGAAAATTATGATAGAAAACTCACTGTGATCATAGAAAGCTCACAGTTGTCAGAGCTCACAGTGGTCATAGACAACTCACAGATTTCATAGAAAGCTTATATACTGGTCATAGCTCACTGTGGTAATAGGGAGCTCACAGGGGTCATAGCTCACAGTCCTCATAGAGAGCACTTAGTGATAATAGAAAGCACACAGTGGTCAACACCACAGTGGACATAGAGAGTTCACAATGGTCATACTAAGCTTGCAATGGTCATAGGTTACAATGGTCATAGAGAGCTAACAGTGGTCATAGATCAGAGTGGTCATAGAAAGCTTATAGTGATCATTGAGAACTCACACTGGTCACAGATCATAGTAGTCATAGAATGGTCACAGTTCCTCATTGTCATAGAGATCATATAGTGGTTATGGAGAACTAAGAGTGGTCATAGAACATAGTGGTAATAGAGAACTCACAGTGGTCCTAGCTCACACTAGTCATAGGGAACTCACAGTGGTAATTAAGAGGTCACAATGCTGACAGAGAGATCACAATTCTCAAAGATAGCTCATAGTGCTTATACCCCACACAGGTCTTAGAGAGCTCATAGTAGATATAGCTTATAGTGGACATAGTGAGGTCATAGACAGGTCATAATCGTCATGTCTTCTAGAAGACATAGAGAGCTTACATTGGTCATAGGTCATAGTGGTCATAGAGAGCTCAGAGTGGTCATAGATCATAATTGTCATACTGAGCTCATAGTGATCACAGAGACCTCACAGTGGTCATAGCCCATATTTGTTATACACAGCTCATAATGGCCATAGAGTGCTCATAATGGTCATAGAGAGCTCAGTCATTATACAGAGCTCAAAGACATCATAGAGAGATCATAGTTGTCAAAGAGACCACATAGTACTCATAGGTCACAGAAGTCATTTTGAGCTCTTAGTGGTCATAGAGAATATACAGTGGTCACAGAGAACTCCTAATTGTCATAGAGACTTCACAATGGTCATAGTTCACAGTGATCATAGAGAGCTAACAGTGTCCCTAGATCGTAATGAAAATAGAGAGTTCAAAGTGGTCAAAGCTCTTAGTGGTAATGAAGAACTCACAGTGGTCATAGCACACAGTGGTCCTAAGAGAGTTCAGTGTGGTCACAGTGAACTCAACAATGGTTATAGAGAGCTCACAGTGGTCATGAAGAGCTCAGAGTTGTCATAGAGAGGTCCCAATGGTCATAGAGAGTTAAAGTTGTCAAAGAGCCCATAGTGGTCATAGCTCACATAGGTATTAGAGACTTATAGTGGTCATAGCTCACAGTAGTCAAAGAAAGATCATAGAGGAAACAGAGACATAACTCAGAGTGGGCATAGAGAGTTCACAGTGGTCATAGCTAATAGTGGTCATAAAGAGCTCACAGGAGTCATAGATCATAGTTGTTAAACAAAGCTCATAATGG
Source organism: Typhlomys cinereus (assembly GCA_023101885.1). Classification (NCBI taxonomy): domain Eukaryota; kingdom Metazoa; phylum Chordata; class Mammalia; order Rodentia; family Platacanthomyidae; genus Typhlomys; species Typhlomys cinereus. The sequence goes on from JALPQD010000051.1 coordinate 8,020,513, forward strand.
TCATAGAGAGCTCATATTGTTCACATAGAGTTCACAATGGCCATACCTCATAGCTGTTGTAAAGAGATCAGAGTGGTCTCATGTCATAGTGGTCATAGAGATCTCACAGTTGTCACAGAGAGCTCACAGTGGTCACAGAGAGCTCACAGTGGTTATGGACAGCTCACAATGGTCAAAGACAGCTCCCAGTGGTCATAGGTAATAGTGGTCATAGAGAGCTCATAATGGCAATAGAAAGCTCACAGTGGTCATAACTCAATGGTCATAGAGAGGTAATAATATACATAGTGGGCTCACAGTGGCAATAACTAATAGTGGTCAGAGAGAGCTAATAGTGGTCATAGAGAACTCAGACTGGTCATAGTTCATACTGTCACAGAAAAATCACAGTGGTCATGAAGAGCTCACAGTGGTCATAGCTCATAGTAGTCATATAGAACTCATAGTTTTCATAGACATCATAGAGTGATCATAGCTCATATTGGTCATAAAGAGGTCACAATGTTGATAGCTCACAGAGGTCATAGAGAGCTCACAATGGTCATAGTTGTCAGTGGTTATAAAGAGCTCATAATGGACAATAAGAGCTCACAGAGGTCATAGAGATCACACAGTGGTCATAGTTTATAGTGATCATAGAGAGCTCATAGGGAGTGGTCATAGAGAGCTCACAGTGGTTATAGACAACTCACAGTGCTCATAGCTCACAGAGGTAATTGAGAGCTCACAGTGGTCATAGCTCATAGTGGTAATAGAGAGATCATAGTGGTCACAAAGAGTTCAAAGTGTTCATAGCTCACAGAGGTGATAGAGAGGTTATAGTTGTCATAGCTCCTAGTGGCCATACACAGAACACAGTGGTCATAACTCATAGTCTTCATAGAGAGCTCACAGTCGTCATGGCTTATAGTGGTCATAGGGAGCTCATAGTGGTCACAGAGGCCTCACAGTGATCATAGCTCATGGGGTCATAGGCAGTTCACAACGGACATATCTCACAGTGGTCATAGATAGCTCTCTGTGGTCATAGCACATAGTAGTTAAAGAGGGCTCACAGTTTTCAGACATCTCAGTGGTCATAGAATGCTCATAGTTGTCATATCTCATAATGGTCATAAAGAGTTCAGAGTGGTCATAGAGAGCTCACAGTGTTCAAAGTTCACAGTGCTCATAGAGAGCTTCATAGTGTTCTTATAGTATAGTGGTCATAGAAAGCTTACAGTCATAATATCTTACTGTGGTCATAGAGAGCTCACAGAGCTCATAGCCAAAATTTTAGAGAGCTCAAAATGTTCATAGAGAGCTCAGTGTTCATCGTGAAGTAACAGTAATCATAGAGTGCTCACAATAGACATAAAGAACTCCCATTGGTCATAAAGAGGTCACAGTAGTCATAGCTCACCGCGGTCATAGACAGCTCATAGTGCTCATAGCTCATACTGGTCATAGCGAGCTCACAGTGGTCATAGATTGCTCACAGCGGTCATGGAGAACTCACAGTGATCATAAAGAGTTTAAAGTGGTCATAGAGAGATCACTGTTGTCATAGTTTCCAGTTGTCATTGTTCACAAAGGTCATAGAGAGCCTATACTGCTCATTGCTCCTAGTGTCACAGAGTGTTCATAGTGGCCATAGAGATTTAACAAGTCATACTTCATGTTGGTCACAGAGAGCTCACAGTGATCATAGGTCATACTGGTCATAAGAGCTCATAGTGTTCACATAGAGTTCACAATGGCCATACCTCATAGCTGTTGTAAAGAGATCAGAGTGGTCTCATGTCATAGTGGTCATAGAGATCTCACAGTTGTCACAGAGAGCTCACAGTGGTCACAGAGAGCTCACAGTGGTTATGGACAGCTCACAATGGTCAAAGACAGCTCCCAGTGGTCATAGGTAATAGTGGTCATAGAGAGCTCATAATGGCAATAGAAAGCTCACAGTGGTCATAACTCAATGGTCATAGAGAGGTAATAATATACATAGTGGGCTCACAGTGGCAATAGCTAATAGTGGTCAGAGAGAGCTAATAGTGGTCATAGAGAACTCAGACTGGTCATAGTTCATACTGTCACAGAAAAATCACAGTGGTCATAGAGAACTCATGGTTGTCATAAAGAGCTCACAATCGTCATAGAGAGCTCACAGTGTATGACCACTCATAGTGGTCACACATAGCTCATGGAGAGCTCACAGTGGTCATATAGAACTCAAAGTGGTCACAGAGCAGTCACAGTCCTCAGGGATGTCACAGTGGTCACAGGGAGCTCACGGTGGTCATAGATCACAGTGATCCTAGGGATTGCATAATGGCCATAAAGAGCTCACAGTGGTCATGGAGCACTCACAGTGGACATAGAGAGCTCACAATGGTCATGGTTTATATGGTCATAAAGCACTTATAGTGGTCATAGAGACTTCACAGTGGCCATAGCTCATAGCGGTCATAGAGAGCTAATAATGTTCATAGTGTTATCACAGTGGTCATACCTCAGTGGTTATACAGAGCTAATGTTCATAGTGTTGAGACAGAAGTCTTACCTCGTAGTGGTCCAAGAGAGCTCACAGTGGTCATAGCTCATAGTGGTCTTAGAGAGCCCATGTGGTCATAACTCATATTGGTCTTAGAAAGCTCATGTGGTCATGGTGAGGGCACAGTCATCAGAGGTGTCAAAGTGGTCATAGAGATTTCACAGTGGTCATAGGGAACTCACAGTGAATTCCTTCACAGAGAGCTAACAGGGAAAAAGAGTTCAAAGTTGTCATAGGTCAAAATTGTCAGAGATTTCGCAGTGATCATAGAGAGCTTACCTTGGTCATAACTTACAGTAGTCATACAGAGCTCAGATATGCCATAGTTCACAGTGGTCATACAGAGCTCATATTTTCATAATTCTTACTGCTCAAAAAGATATCATGTTAGTCATAATTCACAGTGGTCATAGAGAGCACATAGTGGTCATAGAGAGTTGAAAATGGCCATGGAGAGCTCACAGTAGTCATGGAGAGCTCACAGTGGTCAAAGCTCATGCTGGTTTTACAGAGCTCACATTGGTCATAGCTCAGAGTGGTCATAGAGAGCTCAAAGTGGTCCTGGAGAGGTCACAATAATCAGAGATTTCAAAGTGGTCACTGAGAGCTCAGAGTGTTCATAGAGAGCTCACAGTGGTCATAGTGACCTCTCAGTGGTCATAGAGAGCTTACCCTGGTCATAACTTACAGTAGTCATACAGACTACTCACAAGAACTCACAGCGGTCATAGATAGCTCATAGTTGTCATACATCATAGTGGTCACAGAGAACTCCCAGTGGTCATCCAGAGTTTATAATGCTCAGAGCTCACAATGGCCATAGAGAGCTCACAGTGGTCATAAGTCATAGTGGTCTTACAGAGCTCATAATGGTAATAAAGAGCTCACAGTGGTCATAGTTCACAGTGAGATCTGATAGAGATCTGATAATGTACATAGGGATCCCACAGTGGTTATAGGTCATAGTGGTCATAGAGAGCTCACCATGGTCATAGAAAGCTCAGAGTGGTCATAGTTCATACTGGTCATAGAGAGATCACAGTGGTCATAGATAGTTAACAGTGATCATAGCACACTCACTGTTGTCATAGAGAGCTCATAGTGAAAATAGAGATCTCACAGTGGTCATAGAGAGTTCACAACTGTCATAGGGAGCTCTTTGTTGTCATAGATAGCTCAAAGTTGTAATAGGGATGTCATAGTGGTCATAGATCATATTGATCACAGAGAGCTCATAGCGGTCATAACTCCTAATTCTGTTAGAAAACTCTTGTGGGGCTGGAGAGGGGTCGGGGGTTAAGCCTCTGCCTTGCAGGCGTAAGGTCCTGAGTTCGGATCCTAGACCCCACGTATAGACGCCGGGCAGAAGCAGTCCATGGTGGTTCTGAATTCGCCCGTGGTTCTACACACACACACACACACACACACACACACACACACATACACACACACATGCAATTGAATAAAATAATAATAAAAAATTTTAAAAAAAGAAGAAATAAGAAGCTTTAAAAAAAAAAAAAAAGAAAATTCATGTGGCCATAGAGAGCTCATGGTAGTCACAGATAACTCAGTCATCACAAAGAACTCATATTGGTTATATCTCATAGCAGTCATAATGAGCTCATATTGGTCATAGATCATAGTGCTCATAGGGAATGCATAATGGCCACAGATAGCTCACAGTGGTCATAGAAAGTTCCAGTGTTCATGGCTTATACTTGTCATAGAGAGCTCATAGTGGTCATAGAGAGCCCACATTGGTCCTACAGAGCTCACAGTGGTCCTAGAGAACTCACAGTTCTCACAGAGAGCTCAAAGTGGTATTAGGGAGGTCATAGTGGTCATAAATCACGGTGGTCACAGATAGCTCATAGTGGTCATAGCAAGCTTATAATGTCCATAGAACGCTTATGGTGGTCATGGATAGCTCACAGTGGTCATCGAGTGTAGGAGGAATGGACTAGCCAGGCCTCTATTGTCTGTATGGGCTGCATACACAAATGCAACTTCCCCAAGCTAGAATCTGCTGCAGTGCCTAGTGCTGATGTCAAACTGCCGGCCTGAGAGGACGAACTTGAACAGGACAACACAGCAAAAACTCCCATTGGAACTTATGGCATGTTGGGTGGGGTATATAAGCACCCCAATATTTGCAATGAACGAGTCTGCAAACCTGAGAGCCTGCATTGCAACGTGCTCTATTTCAGGAGTTCATGATGTTGACTTCGTGGCTGCTTATCACTGCACTCAAGGGTCTTTGTGGATCCTCGTGGGTCCCCAAGACTGCTACATCTGGTGCTCCAACAAGGGGCTTTCATGGAAGCCCTTTCCTCCTCACAGCATACAGCCATGGCTAAAGAATGATGCAAGTTCCCCACTAAGCACAAGACATTCGGATCCCATACATTCCGTCTCATTTGTTCCTCTTTTAGTCTCATCTCTGTTCTTTAGAAAAATGGGCAACCAACCCTCACAATGTAAGGATCCCCAAATATGTTTCTTAAAATCTGTCCTGGAGTCTAGAGGCTTCAAGTTTAAGACTGCAGGCCTAGAGGAATTTTGGGATGAGGTTGCAGTTTTAACACCTTGGATCTCCCCAGAGAATAGAACCTGATCTATGGATGTGGGTGCTTTCCTTGTTAGAAAAAAAAGAAGGACTGGAGACGTGGCTCAGGGGTTAAGCCTCTGCCTTGCATGCGGAAGGTCCCCCGTTCTGATCCTAGGCCCACATATAGACGCCAGGCGGAAGCGGGGGTGGCCTGTGTTTCTGATCCTGGTAGGGCAGAGCCTGTGAATCCCGGGGCAGAGTAAACAAAGAGGTGGAGGCATCCATGGTGGTTCCAGAATTCGTTCGTGGTTCTACACACACACACACACACACACACACACACACACACACACACACACACACACATACATACACACACACACACACATACATGCACAATTGAATAAATAATAAATAAAAAAATTTCAGAAAAAAAATTAGACAAATATATTCATCTATTAAATATAAAGTTTCTTAAATAGCAATTTGGTTTTGGCACTAAATTTTAAAGTTTAATCTGCTTTTAATGTTTTTCATAATTAAGCTAAGCTGCTGGACTTAACTAACTGAGATCTTATTTTAAATGATAAGGTTTTCCTAATGTTAACCCGCCTTTGATAAAGAGAAATTTTAAGACAGTTGTTGGTAACTTGTACAACTGCCAGTTGACAGTAAATTATATGTTGTTCATGTGTTTGTATGTTTATATGTTCTGTGTTTACATGTTGTATGTCTTGTGTTTCAACATAAAAAAAATCTGTGGCCACTTCAATTTTGTTTCATCTCTGTTGCATGCTAATATAAAAATTTTGGCATACCATTTTTAAATATGCATACTTTAAAAAAGAACATATAATTTTAATGACATCTAAGACCTCAAGCACTTATGTTGTATATTGATCATAATTATTTTTCTGATAGATTATAAGTTTCTTTCATGAAAGATTATCTTGCTTGATTTTGATCTTTAGTAGGACTACAAATGTGTCATTGTGTTCTTAAAGGTTTTTCCATATACTCCCAAAATAACAAAGCCATTATAGTACTGATTAATTAAACTTGCTCATTCCTCTGACTTCTTTTGTAGAATTTTATGTCATCAAATCTAGCAAACAGGAAAATATAATTGTCTTCTAAAAGATTCATTGGAATTTCTTCCTTCTCCTGGTATTTGGGGACAAATCAGTTTTCTATTTCCATGCTCCCATGTGTACTCCTAATAACGTGGAACAGGAATTTCAAGCCTCCACATTTCAAACCAGACCCCATTCCCTTGAAACAAAACAGAATCAATGTACCTAGCATAGTCTGTTTTCAGGAAATTCTAAGTGCATTTGGGTCAACTCAGGTTCATGTTTCCCTTTCCTTGCAAGATTTTGTCCTAAGTTACTTAAGTAGTTTCTCTGAGGTTCCAAATAAATTTATTTTTCAAACAGAAAGGAAGGAAAGAAAAGGAAAAAAAAAAGGACATCATAAAATTATAAAATTGACATCTGCCTAGGAGATATATAGAATACTAGCAGGCATGTCCAAGCTGACAAACTTGAAATTCCCTTGCAGACAGAGAAAGAAAACAAAACAAAAAAAGTAGGTTTCTGAGAATGATGGAATCAGACAGCATGTAGCAGAAAGCTTGCAGTTTAGAGGCCCAGAAAGACAGTTTTTCCTGTAGACCTAAAGCCAGAGACATATGTAAGAGGAAAGTTTAGTAAAGTTTTGCTTTTGTCCTAAAAGCTTCCCTGAATTTAAGCTTAGTGTTTGACAGAGGAAAATGGCATTGACAAATTTAGAAGAGTTAAACCAGGAAGAAGCAGAGAACAAAATGTCTGCTGTTAAACAGACCAGCTCCATTGACAAATCAAAGCTGGCTCATCATTTAGATCAGATCAGTGGTCCTAAGATAATGCTCCCTGCATATGTTCCTTTACATTCCATTGGTTCCAAAAACACCTGTACCTCTTTGCTTTAAGAATCCAGAAGGAAGAAGCAAACTAAGTTAGATTCTTTTGCCCCAAGATTCAAACAGTTTACATATTTTTGGACAGGCCTTAGAATGCGACCTCAGAGATTTATATCTATCAAGGAGAAAGGTCTCCAATATGTAAATTACTTACAGCTCTTGGCTTTTCCACCAGACAAAGGTAGTGCCTATTTCAGGCAAGATAACAGGTAGATATTTTAGGCTTGATTTATCTGTTTTTTTTTTCTCTTTTAGTTGGATCTAAAAGTAGTGAAGTCATCTATCAAAGACCTCTAGACTATCTCAGCACTTCATAGATGAGGTTCATTGACTGCTCACACTTCCTTTTCCCCAACTCAGCAGGAATTAGCCAGAGAAGTCATCACCCCTCATCCCTTGAGCAATCTGGGTATTCAGGAGTTTAAGGGGTACAATAGGCAGGTTAGAACTGTCCTTACTGGGACAGTCTCTAAGGTCTTTGAAGGTCTTTGACATTCCTGAAGGTCATTCCCCAGAACTGGAATCATCATGAAGAAGCACTCCTGCTGAGGAACTGACTAATCAATCCTCCCAGAGATAAGATGGCCAATTTCCATATGAAGGGATTTTAGGGATGAACCCTCCATATCCAACCAAAAACTTGGTCTCTAGACCCACTTGGGCCTAAGAGCAAGTAGGTCGGGCCCAATGGGAGTTAACCAACCAGAAAAACCCATTTTCCCTGGGCTTCCCTAGGTATACAAATATACATGGCCCGGGCAGCCATCTTTGGTGCCCTAGTCCTTCATGGCCCTCTAGTGCTGTGAATCCATTTTTAGTTCCATGTCTGTTTCTCATGGATTCCATGAATTTTTTCTAGCTGCTTGCTCTTCATAAGTTAGTTAATAATTTTTGAGGTAGTTCAAAAATTCTTAGAAGACAAATTTTTGGAGATGACCTACAGAAATTGGGGATTTCTTGTGACAGAAGTTAGAAGGTTAAAAATATTAATGGACTAGTAAAGGCTCTATACAAAAAATTATATCACTCATGGATTTGTGGGAAGCTCTACTCAGGATTGGTAATTGCAGAGATTTTATTTTTTTAAAGATTGCTTATCTAAACAGACATACAGGGATTCTTCTATGACCATGTTCTGTTCGTTTATTCCATATTTAATAATGTCCTGATCTCTACAAAATTTAAAAAACTTTTACTAACTTATGTTATAATTAACCTTTATGTTTGGCTCTAAGAGACTTTATTTATTTATTTTTTATTATTTATTCAATTGTGTGTGTGTGCGTGTGTGTGTGTATGTATGTGTGTATTTGTGTGTGTGTGTGTGTGTGTGTGTAGAACCATGGGCAAATTCGGGAACCACCATGGACTGCCTCCACCTCCTCCTTGGTTACTCTGCTTAAGATCTTATAGAGTCTAACTATTATATTTATATTATAAGGGCCATATACTTTAAAGACCAAAATTTTGGTAATGAGCCTAAGAACTACAACATCTTAAATTCAATATAAAAGAGTCAACTTACAATATTTTCTCAGACATGGCTTCTATACTTCTTAGATAAGAAATGACCCTCCAGGAAGATCTTTGTAATACCATCTTCCAATTAGATTTAAGACTTCCTCAGATACACCTCATTTAATTCTTTCCTCCATTTTATACACTTTAATGGTTTTACAATGACAGAATACCTTTGACATATACCTGTTCTAAGCAGACCCAGGGCTCCACTAGAGTCGAGGGTGTCTTTGCGTTTCTTCATCAGCAGGCTCACCCCTGTTGATTCCCAAACACATATTCTGCCCAGTGGAAAATCATAGACAGTCTCCCTGACAAGATGGCAGCCTTGGGTGCCCACCCCACTTACCAATCGTTCCGTGATTGGTAAGGTGACCAAGGAATCAGGCTCTGACTCCCCTTATTTTGAATAGGTTCTGCACCAATGGGCCATGCAGCTCCAAAATCATTATGATTGGTACATCTCCTTAAGGTGGACTTGGAGCCAGTCATTTTCCTGAATTGGTACTCTGCATATGATGATCAGGCAGAAGCACAAGCCTGCTTCAACCTTCAGTGTGGTCTTACCAACACACTGGATATGTTCGCAGGTTATAGACAATATATTGACCCCATATCACAATCCACAACAGGTTTGTCTACATATTTTCAACAGGTGTCTGACTTGGCCTTCAAGGCCCTAAAGGCTTGCTCTTGCCTCCTGTGACCCTCGATATGCCTCCATATGCTTAACACTTCATCAGGTCTCCAACATGTCCAAGGCTCATGAACAACTTTCTCAGTACATCAAGGGTCCTTGGTCTCAGGCCCTCTTAATTACTCATTGACTTTGAGCCAACAGAACATATTAACATGACACATGTGTCTCCCCTGCTTATAGATACTGGGTTTGAAACCAGAATCTACAACAACTTTAAAAGTTGTTTGATCCCTCTTAGATCGTAACTTATGCTGTCATAGGAGGAATTGTTCTTTTATTAATTTTATTGCTTACATGTTTGCTTCAGCACATCTCGCAGCAATGTTTTATCAACAATGCCATGCTACACGTGCTTATGGCCCTTGAACATCCAAGCCATGACTCCTCTAGAGACGTGGTTCAAGCATGGATTGCAGAGATTCATGAGGCATTGTTCTAATCTACTATCCACATACTGTGACATGCCTTCCAGAGGGGAGGTCTTTTGAGGGCTGGTAGTCAATGACAGGTAAAATCCTGTTAGACAGGATGACCTAAGACAGGCATGGTCTGTCATGCTGGACACCCTCTAAGGTGGGGTCAAGAAGGTCAGTGCAAAGAACTCTGCCTCCTGCTGGTAGTCAAAATAAATAGAAAGGATGGATCTTCCAAGTAGATTTCCAAGTAGACCAGGCAGGCATGTACTGTCTGTATGGGCTGCTTGTGTGAGTGCAACTTCCTCAAGATAGAATCTGCTGCAGTGACTGGTGCTGACATCAAACCACCTGATTGACTGGACCAACCCAGACAGGCCAACTCAGCAAAAGCACCCACCAGAACTTGTGGAATGCTGTGAGGGGTATATAAACAGCCCAATATTTATAATAAATGAGTCTGCAAGACTGCAAGCCTGTTTAGCCACTTGTCTGACTCCTGGAGTCATAGAGAGCTCATAATGGTCATAGCTCATAGTGTTCATAGAGAGCTCATGATGACCATAGTGAGCTCACAGTGATCTCAGATAGTTCACAATGGAAATAGAGAGCTCACAGTGGTCACAGAGATATCATAATGGTCATAGAGTTGTCATAGCTCATAGTAATCATACAGAGCTCACAGTGGTCATAGCTCACAGTAGTCCTAGACAAGTAATAATGTTCATAGTGATCTCATATTTATCATAAATAATAATGGTCACAGAGTGCTCACAGTGGTCATAGAATACTCACAGTGGGCATAGAGAAATCGCAGTGCTCATGGAGTGCTCATAGTTGACATAAACAGCTCAAAGTACTAATAGAAAGCTCACAGTGGTCATAGGTCATATGAGTCTGAGAGAGGTAACAGTAGCCATTACTCATAGTGGTCATAGAGACTCAAAGTGGTCATAGAGCGGTCACAGTCATCAAAGATATGACAGTGGACATAGGTCATAGTGTTCATAGTTTACAGTGGTCATCGAGAGCTCATGGTGGTCACAGAGAGATCACAGTAGTCATAGATATCTCACAGTGATCACAGAGAGTGAATAGTGGTCATAGCTCACAGTGGTGATACAGAGTTCACAGTGGTCATGGCTCATAATGTTCACATAGAGCTCACAGTGCTCATAGCTCAAACTGGTCTTACAAATGTCTCAGTGGTCATAACTCATAGTGATCATGCAGAACTCAAAGTGGTCATAGAGAGGTCACAGTCATCAGAGATATCAGAGTGGTCATAGAGAGCTCACTGTGGTGAAAGATAGCTCACAGTGGTCAAAGAGAGCTCACAGTGGTCATATAGAGCTCATAGAGATCATAGCTCCGAGTGGTAATAGAGAACTTACAGTGGTCATATAGAGTTCACAGTGATCATAGTCAGCTCACAGAAGTCCTAGCGAGCTCACAGTGGTCATAGTGACCTCACTGTTGTCATAGAGAGCCCAAAATTGTAATATCGAGGTAATAGTGCTCATAGCTCACAGTGGTCACAGAAAGCTCATAGTGGTCATAGAAAGCTCTCGGTGGTCATAGCTCATTGAGATCATAGCTCATAGTGGTCCTAGAGTGCTCTGATTGGTAATAGATAGTTCACAGCAACCATAGCTCATGGTGGACATAAAGACCTCAGAGTGATCATAGCTCATAGTGGTCATAGGGTGCTAACAATGTTCTTATAGAGCTCACAATTGTCATAGAGAGCTCACAGTTGTCACAGAGGGTCAAAATGGTGATAAAGAAGTCATAGTGCACATATCTCACAGTGGTCACAGAGAACTCATAGTGGTCATACTCCATAGTCTGATAAGAAATCTCTTGTGGTCATAGAGAGCTCATAGTGGTCAAGAGAACTTACAGTTGACACAGAGAGCTCATACTGGTTATTTCTCACAGCAGTCATAGAGAACTCGTAGTGGTCATAGCTCATACTGGTCACAGGGAGCACATAGAGAGCTCACAATGGTTTGGAGAACTCACAGTGGATATAAAGAACTCATAGTGGTCATGGCTTATACTTGACATAGAGAGCTAATAGGGGTCATAGAGAGGTCACAGTGGTCATAGTTCACAGTGGTCATAAAGAGTTCACAGTAGTCATAGAGAGTTAATAATGGTCATAGTGAGCTCACAGTGGTCATAGAGAGCTCATAGTGATCATACCCCACAGTGGTCATAGAGAGCTCACAGTATAATAGGCAGCTTCCAAGGTTATAGCTAACAGTTCAATAAAGCGCTCATAATTTTCCTAGCTCATAGTGGTCATAGAGAGCTCATAAGGCCATAGAGAACTCAGAGTGGTCATAGCTCATAGTGGTCATAGAAAGCTTCCAATGTTCATAATTCATAGTTTTCATAGAGAGCTCACAATAGTCATAGCTCATATTGGTCATACATAGCTCAGAGTGATTATAGATCATTGAGATCACAAATAGCTCACAGTGGTCATACAGAGCTTATAGTGGTCACAGCTTACAGTAGTCATAGCTCTTAGTCGTCATAGAGAGCTGATAATGGTCATAATGAGCTCACAGTCGTCAAAGAGACTTCACAATGGAAATAGAGAGCTCACAGTGGTTAAAGCTCATAGTGGTCATAGAGGGCTCATATTGGCCAGACCTCTTAGAGGTCACAGAGCACTCATGATCGTCATACCTCATAGTGGCATACAGAGCTCATAATGATCACAGAGAGCTCATAGTGGTGATCACTCATGTTTGTTACAGATTGGTCAGAGTAGCCATAGCTCATAATAGTCAAAGAGAGCTAAAAGGGTACCTCACAGTGGTCATAGAGAAATCATAGTAGTCCTAGAAAGCTCAGAGTGGTCATATCTCACACTGGGCATGGAACACTCACACTGCACATAGCTCACAGTGGTCATAGAGAGCATACAGTGGTCATTGCCCAGAGTGGTCATAGAGAGCTCATAAAGACCATAGAGAGCTCATAGTGGTCATAGCCCACAGTGGTCATTGAGAGTTCACAGTGGTCATAGCTTATATTGGTTTTAGAGATGTCAGAGTGGTCACAACTCATCATGGTCATAGAGTGTTCATACAGAGCTCAAAGTGGTCATAGAGAACTCACAGTAGTCATAGCTGACAGCAGTCATAGAGAGCTCATAGTGGTCACAGGTCACAGTGATCACAGAGAGCTCATTGTGGTCATAGCCCTTAGTGGTCATAAAGAGCTCATAATGTCCAAAGTGTACTTACAGTGGTCACAGACAGTTCACAATGGAAATGGAGAGCTCACAGTGGTCATAGCTCATAGTGGTCAAAAAGAGCTCATAGTAATTCTAGAGAGCTCACAGTGGTCCTAGGTCGTAGTGGACAAAGAAAGCTCACAGTGGTCAAAGACATATCACAGTGCTCATAGCTCATAGTGGTTAAAAAAATCTTACAGTGGTCATATCTGATAATGATCATGGAGTGTTTAGAGTGATCGGGTAGAGCTCTCTTTGGTCACAGAGAGCTCACAGTGTTCCTCAAACGGTCACATTGGTGACAGAGAGCTCACCATTTTGATAGACAACTCACAGTCGTTATAGAGAACCCATAGTGGTCATAGAAAGCTCACGGTAAACATAGAGATATCACTGGTCCTAGAGACCCTCTATGACCATATGGAGGTATCAGTCGTCAAAGATTTCAAAGTGGTCATAGAGAGCTCACAGTGGTGATAGCTCACAGTGGTCATAGAGTTCTCACAATGGTCATAGACAGCTTATACTGCTCATAGCTAACATTAATCATAGAGTGTTCATAGTCGTCCTAGCTCATCATGGTCATAGAGAGTTCACAGTGACCACAGAGAGCTCAGAGTGGTTAAAGCTTGTCATGGTTTGAAATGTGTCTCCCACAGTCTCATGTGTTTAGCAAGGTCATAGCACCTTGAGAGGTGGAACCTTGCTGGAGGAAGGCAGTCACAAGGGGTGGATCTTGAGGTGGATTAGTCTCACCCTACCTCTAGGAAAAGTCGGCTTTTGTAGCAGCAGTCTGCTGCTCTCAGCTTCCAAGATGTCTGTGGTGACCTAGCCTCCTCTAGCTTTGGTCAGTCAGTCATGCCGCCTCTGCTTTGAGAGACTGTACCTTTCCTCTGGAACTGTAAGCTGAATAAATCTCTCTTTCTCCCTTAAATTGCTTGACTTTGAGTGCTCTCTCACAGGAATAGTAAAAGAGCAACTGTTACAGAAATTGGTACCGGGTAGTGAGGTATTGTTATTAAGAACAGCTGGTTGGGGCTAGAGAGGTGGTTCAGGGGTTAAGCCTCTGTCTTGTAGGCAGAAGGTCCTGAGTTCAGATCATAGACCCCATGTATAGACACCAGGCGGAAGCAGGAGCAGCCTGTGTTTCTGGTCCTGGTAGGGCAGAGTCTATGAATCCCAGGGTAGAGTAAACAAGGAAAAAGTTGAGGCAGTCCATGGTGGTTCCCGAATTTGCCCGTGGTTCTACACATACATACACACACGTGCACATATACATACACACACGTGCACACATACATACACAGATGCGAACACATACATACACATGCACAATTGAATAAATAATAATAAAAAATTAAAAATAAACTAAAAAAAAGAACATCTGGCATTACAACGTGAAGTTGTTTGTGAACTTGAGAGAAGTTGGTACCCAGCAGGATGGCCAATGCTGTGATTTGGCTAGTGTGCCTTTGGAACTGTTTGTTGGGAGAAATATGGATAACTTTGGAACTTTGTGCTGGGAACCTATTTGTGTTTTGGTGAGGGGTCAAATGGGCCTTTCTTGTGAGAGCTCAGAGGGAGCAATGCTGTGGGAGACTCAGGCAGTAGAAGCCCAGCTTGTGATGGTCCAGAGAGGAACAGAGACTATGTTTGCAACTGGATTAGTGACACATGGAGCCATGTGGTGGCCGAGGGTTTAGTGAATTTTGCTCTCGTCCTGAAATCGTGCCTGAAGTTAAACTGGAGTGGTTGGTGGAGGAAATTTCAAAGCAATATAATCTTGACAATGTGATATGGCTACGTTTTAGTTGTCTTCAGAGTTATGAAAAAGAGCAAAGAAACAGGAAGAAGCAAAAACTGTAAGATCTGATGATGAAAAATGCAATGGCAAACTTAAAGAATTGAACCAGGAAGAAGCAGAGAACAAAGTGGCTGTTGAAGAGATTAACTACACTTATAAATCAAAGTCTGCTCCAATTTGAATAATAGGAGAGGCCCTAGTTTGAGGGCAAGATCCTCAGGAAAGTCTCCCACTCATAAGAATGCAAATCCTTTCAGAAGACTGGAGCTAAAGGGTGGAATTCCAAAGCAAAAGTTGGTTTCTCTTACAAAGCAACTGCCCAGGGGTGAAAGAGATGGTCAACATACAGAAGCAGAATCAGCTGTGATTCAAGGGGGCTAATCTTGGCAAAGTCGTCCACGTGGTTCTGGTTTTAGAGGCATCAGTGATGCAAGAAGGAGGAGATCATGGAGTCCTTCTCCAGGATTTCAAAAATTGGCAGAATTCAGGCATCATGAGGCAAGACGCCTGCTGTTTAGGGGCCCAAGAAGGGCAGTTTGTGCTGTGGAATTAAAGCCTGGTTTGCTATTGAGAAGTAAAGATGTTAGAAATGTCAGAGACAACATGGGACACCTGCCAAGGAGAGATGTATACCCTGGGAGGAGTCAGCTCAAGAGACCAACGTATTCTATGGGCAGCTGCATTGGAGGGGTGGAAAGCCCTTGGAACTGAGATGATTTCAAGGAGAGGCTCACCTGTTGGACTTGGAGCTACAAGATTTGGAGTTTGTCCTGATGGTTTTTGGTCATGTTGTGGACCGATCTTTCCTGGATATGCCCCCATTCCTTCCTTTTGGAATGGGAATATTTATTCTGTGCCACTGTATGTTGAAACTATGTAACTTGCATTTTGATTTTACAGGAGACTTTGGAATTTGGACTGTGTTGGGACTACTGATGTAGTAAATGAAGTCTTTTAAACTTGGACTGAGTATGGTTTGCGTAATGAGATGGCAATGAGCCTGTGGGGGCCAGGGGTGGATCTCATGGTTTGAAATGTGTCCCCCACAGTCTCATGTGTTTAGCAAGGTCATGGCACCTTGAGAGGTAGAGCCTTGCTGGAGTAAGACAGACACAAGGGATGGGCCTTGAGGTGGGTTAGTTGCACCCTACCTCTAGGAGAAGTTGGCTTTTGTAGCATGCAGTCTGCCCCTCTCAGCTTCCAAGATGTATGCAGTGACCTAAGCTCCTCTAGCTTTGACTAGCCAGTCATGCCGCCTCTGCTTTGAGAGACTGTACCTTCCCTCTGGAACTTTAAACTGAATAAATCTCCCTTTCTCCCTTAAATTGCTTGACTTTGGGTTCTCTCTCACAGCAATAGTAAAGAGTAACTGTTACATAACTCATAGTTGTCATAGAAAGCTCACAGTTGTCATAGCTGATACTTGTCATAGAGAGCTTACAATGGTCATATCTCATATTGGTCATAAAGAGCTCAGAGTGGTCATAGCTTAATGTGATCATATTGAATTCAGTCATTATAGATAACTTACAGTAGTCATTCAGAGCTCATAGTGGTCATAGAGAGCTCACAGTGGTCATAGAGTTCACAGTGGTCATAGCTCATTGTGGCCATAGAGAACTCATAGAGGTCATAGAGAGCTTACAGTAAGCATAGCTCTCAGTGGCTATTGAGAGCTCATAGAGGCCTCGCAGTGGTCATAGAGATCTCATAGTGGTCATACTTCAGAGTGGTCAGAGAGTGCTCACGGTGTATACAGTCCTCATAGTGCTCATAGAGTGCTCAGAGTTGACATAGCTCATAGTAATCATAGAAACCTCAGAGTGTTCATTGCTTACAATTATGATAGGGAGCTCATACTGGTCATAGAGAGGTCATAGTGGTCATAGAGAGCTAACAGTGTACATACAGAAGTCACAGTGGTCAAAGAGAGCTCACAGTGGTCATAGAGAGCTCACTGCAGTCATAGCTAGCTCATAGTTTTCACAGTTCCCAGTGATCATAGATAGCTCACAGTAGTCATAGCTTTTATTGATCATAAAGAGCTCATAAAGGCCATAGTGAGCTCACAGTGGACAAGAAGAGCTCACAATGGAAATAGACAGCTCACAGTGTTCATAGCTCATGGTTGTGATAGAAAGCTCATAGTAGATAGAGAGCTCAGAGTAGTCATAGAGAGCTCACAGTTGTCATGGCTTATACTTGTCTTAGAGAGGTCACAGTGGACCTTGACAGCTCACAGTGGTCATAATGCGTAGTTGTCATAGAAAGCACTGAGTCCTCAGAGCTCAAAATGATCATACCTCAAAGTGGTCATAGAGAGATAATAATGTTCACGTTTTCTCACAGTGCTCATAGCTCATAATGGTCATAGAGACCTCACAGTGGTCATAGCTCACAGTTGTCATGGAAAGCTTATAGTCGTCACAACTTATATTGTCCATAAAGAGCTCACAGTGGCCGTAGCACAGAAGGGTCATAGAGAATTCAAAGGTCATGAAGAGGTCACAGTTGTCAGATATTTGAAAGCAGTCATAGAAATCGCACTGTGGCCCTTCCTTCCACTCCACCACCTGATATGCGCACGCGCGGTCCAGCCGTGCCTTCACCGTGCGACCTAGACTCCAACCAGAACAAACTCATGGAAAATGGCCAAGAAAGCCTGACCCAGGATAATGACATTCAAAATATGATCATTACCATGTTCAATACTATGAAAGAGGAAATCCGGGAGGAATTACATAATCGAATCAATAGCTTTGAAGAGGAACACAACAGACACTTGGAGGAGTTGAGAAAAACAGTGCAAGAAACAAAAACTGGCATAGAGCAGTTAAAGCAGACTCAAGCAGAGTATAAAACTGAGCTAAAAGACAAGTTATCTTCAACCCAGAACTCCACAGAGAGTGTTATCAGCAGAACTAACAAAGCAGAAAACAGAATTTCAGATCTTGAAGATGAAGTGGGAGTATTAACCAGCTCAATGGAAGAGGTTGTTAAAGCCAAAAAGATACTTGAGAGAAATATTCAGGAGATATGGGACACCCTGAAGAAGCCTAACATGCGTATTCATGGAATACCAGAGCAAGAATCTCAAAATACCACCCCTGAGGAAATTTTTCAAATGATCATCAAGGAAAACTTTCCTCATATAAAAAAAGAGAGGCCCATCCATATACAAGAGGCATTCCGCACCCCAAACAGATATGACCAAAACAGAAGCTCGCCACGGCAAATAATAGTCAAAACACTACACATTCAAGATAAAGAACTGGTGCTGAGAGCTTCAAGGGAGAAAAAACAAGTCACTTTTAAAGGTAAACCTATTAAAATAACAAATGACTTCTCAGTCGAAACAGTAAAAGCAAGAAGAGCTTGGAGAGACATACTTCAAGTATTGAATGAGCAAAAATGTCAACCCAGGCTGATTTACCCTGCAAAACTATCAGTCATGATTTAGGGAGAAAGAAAAATCTTCCAGCACAAAGACAACTTGAAGGGATACATGTCCACCAAACCAGGCCTTCAAAAAATGCTATAAATGATACTCAAGCGTGAAGAAATAAACAGGCATATCCAGGAGAACAGAAGGCAAGTATAACACCATTAAAAGTGAAGCAATATACTTATAAAAACTACTAAACATAATAAATGTCTGGAATTAAAAATAGTTTCTCCATTATAACACTAAATGTTAATGGAATTAACTCTCCGATCAAGAGACACAGATTACAAACTTGGATTAAAAACCACAATCCAATAATCTGCTGCCTTCAGGAAACTCATCTCACCACAAAAGATAGGCACATCCTAAGAATGAAACGCTGGTCCAAAATCTTGCAAGTTAATGAAACCAGGAAACAGGCAGGGGTAGCCATTATGCTTTCAGACCAAGTGGACTTCAAACCAAAGAAAATTGTAAGCGACATGGATGGATACTACATTTTAGTCACAGGTACAATTCACCAGGAAGACTTCACAATACTGAACATATATGCACCCAATACGGGCCCCTCCACATTCATTAAGAAAACCCTACAGCATCTAAAGCAAGAAATCAACCCCCAAACGATAATTCTTGGGGACTTCAACACAGCCCTCTCAACATGGGATAGATCAACAGGTCAAAAGCTTAACAGAGACACTTTGGACCTTAATCAAACCCTTAAAGAAATGGACCTTACAGATCTCTATCGAACTTTTCACCCACACACCAAAGAATACACATTTTTCTCAGCAGCACACGAAACTTTCTCCAAAATAGATCACATACTGGGCCACAAAACGAATCTATACATATACAAAAAAGTTGAAATTCTAACCTGTGCCCTGTCAGACCACCATGGCCTAAAGCTGGCCATCCACAACACAACAAACAAGAGAAAATACACTAACTCCTGGAAACTTAGCAATATGATGCTGAATGAGAACTAGATTCAGGAAGAAATTAAAAGGGATATTCAAGATTTCCTGAAAGTGAATGATAATGAAAATACAACTTACCAATATCTCTGGGACACAATGAAAGCTGTTCTAAGAGGTAAGTTCATAGCTCTTAATGCCTACATCAAAAAAATGGAAACATCAGAAATAAACAACTTAACAATGCAGCTTAAAGCTTTAGAGAAACTAGAGCAATCTGATCCCAAAAGCAGTAGAAGAGAGGAGATTAGCAAAATAAGGGGAGAAATATCTGAAATCGAGATTAAGAAAATGATAGAAAAAATCAACCAGTCAAAAAGCTGGTTCTTTGAAAAAATCAATAAGATTGATACACCCCTAGCTAAATTAACCAAAAGCAAGAGAGAGAAAACCCAAATTAACAAAATTAGAAATGAACATGGAGTTATCACTACTGATACCCAAGAAATCCAGAGAATTATAACGTCATATTTCAAAAACTTATACTCTGTGAAGTTTGAAAACACAAAAGAGATGGATGAATTTCTAAGTAAACACAACTTACCTAAATTGAATCAGGAAGTTGTGAATTATTTATATAGTCCTATAACATATAAGGAAATTGAAGAAGTAATCTCAACTCTTCCCACCAAAAAATGCCCTGGACCAGATGATTCAGCACAGAGTTCTACCAGACATTTAAGGAGTTAATAACACCAATACTCCTTAAACTGTTCCATCAAATAGCAAAGGAAGGAACACTACCAAATTTCTTCTATGAAGCTAATATCGTTTTAATCCCAAAACCTAATAAAGATTCACTTAAAAAAGAAAACTATAGGCTGATCTCTCTGATGAACAAAGTCTTAGCAAATCGGACTCAAAAACACATTAAAAAGATCATTCATGGAGACAAAGTAGGCTTCATCCCCGGCACACAAGGTTGGTTCAACATACGCAAATCAATAAATGTAATTTATCATGTAAACCAGTCCAAAATCCGAGACCACATGATACTCTCGATAGATGCAGAAAAAGCTTTTGACAAGATCCAACAGCCTTTTATGATCAAAATGCTAGAGACAGTAGGAATGGAAGGAACCCTTATCAATATAATAAAAGCTGTATACAACAAGCCCACAGCAAGGATTATGCTCACTGGGGAACAATTGGAAGCATTCCACTTCGATCAGGAACTAGACAAGGCTGTCCACTCTCACCACTTCTATTCAATATTGTACTAAAAGACTTAGCTGAAGCCATAAGACAAGAAAAAGACATAAGAGGGATTCAAATCAGCAAGAAAGAAGTCAAACTATCCCTATTTGTAGATAACATGATCTTATACCTGAGGGATCCCAAAAACTCCACCAGGAAGCTCCTGCAACTAATTGAGAAGTTCAGCAGGGTGGCAGGATACAAAATAAATGGGCAAAAATCAGAGGCCTTCCTATATGCCCAGAATGAAAGAAGCAAAAATGCCTTGAGAGAAACAATCCCATTTACTATAGCCCCTAAAACAATGAAATACCTTCATATAAACCTAACCAAGGATGTAAAAGACCTTTACAATGAAAACTTTAAAACCCTAAAGAAAGAAATAGCAGAAGACACCAGAAGGTGGAAAGACCTCCCTTGTTCCTGGATTGGCAGAATCCACATCGTAAAAATGACCATCCTACCAAAGGCAATATACAGATTCAATGCTATACCAATTAAAATCCCAAAGCAATTCTTCAAAGAAGTTGACCAAACAATCTCAAAGTTCATATGGAGGCACAAAAGACCTAGGATAGCAAAGACAATCCTGAGTAACAAAAACACTGCTGGAGGTATTACCATACCAAACCTAAGTCTATAATACAAATCCATAGTTTTAAAGTCAGCCTGGAACTGGCTCCAAAATAGACACACAGGTCAATGGATAAGGATTGAAGACCCAGATATAAGCCCACAAAATTACAGTCATTTGGTCTTTGACAAAGGGGCCCAAAAAATCCAATGGAAAAAGAACAGCATCTTCAACAAATGGTGCTGGCAAAACTGGATCTCCACATGTAGAAGATTAAAGCTGGACCCATATTTGTCACCATGTACAAGACTTAATTCCAAATCGATCAAGGACCTTGATATCAGGCCAGAGACTATAAAAACCATAGTTGAAAGGATAGGGAACTCCCTCGAGCTAATTGGGCTAGGCCAACATTTCCTAAACAGACATCCAATGGCACAGTCACTGCTACCAACTCTTAACAGTTGGGATCTTGTGAAATTAAAGAGCTTCTGTTCAGATAAAGAGATTGTAACAGGAGCTCAAAGGCAACCCACAGAATGGGAGAAAATCTTCACTACCCACACATCTGATAGAACTCTGCTATCCAGAGTGCACAAAGAACTTAGAAAACTAAACACCAAGGAAACCAATGGCCCAATTAAAAAATGGGCCCTAAAACTCAAAAGAAACTTTACCAGGGACGAAATTAAAATGTCTAACATATATCTGAAAAAATGCTCCACTTCCTTAGCCATCAGGGAAATGCAAATCAAAACTTCCCTGAGATATCATCTCACCCCGGTCAGTATGGCAAAAATCCACAATACAAACAACAACAAATGCTGGAGAGGATGTGGAGAGAGGGGAACTCTCCCACATTCCTGGTGGGAATGCACGCTCATACAGCCACTCTGGCCAGCCGTCTGTAGATTCTTAAAGAAATTAAAGATTGAAATGCATATGACCCTGCTATTCCCCTTTTGGGAATAACCCCCCATACAGCAGAGGTTCACCTCTATAGCACAAGCGCGACCATGTTCATAGCAGCACTGTTTACAATAGCAAAGTCATGGAATCAACCCAAATGTGCAACAGTTGACGAGTGGATAATAAAACTGTGGTACATCTATACAATGGAGTACTACTCAGCCATCAAAGATGATGAATTACTGGAATTTGCCGGGAAATGGATGTCATTAGAAACAATTATATTAAGTGAAGTATCCCAAAGCCAGAAAATTAAGCGCCGTATGTACTCCCTAATAGCTGGCTCCTAGTACCACACCCACCCATCCCACCTAGAGACACTCAAAGAAAAATCTCTGTAATACCTACAGTAATTGCAAGGATTATGAACAGGAGGGATGGGGTAGCAGGGCCATACCAGAAACAAGGAGAGAGGAGACGATGTTACAGCAGAGGAAATAGGCCTCCATCAAGGACTCAAATAAGTAATGAGACATCTGATTAAGTTCACAGACTTTCTTTCCTGATCATTTACTACTGAGGGGGTATGATCTCACCAGAAGAGGAGGGCCTATAGTCTGGCAGATAAAAAGTAACCATTTTGCAAATGGGTGACAGACCCCTCCCTCACTGTGGTTTCCCACTTTTATTACATCTACCTTTGAATGTGCTCTTATAACAAGACTCTAGTTTAACAGCTTTTTGTCTCTGGCCAGGGGGTGACATACATTGCCCACCAGGATGGAGTGAAGGGCATTACAGGAGCAGAAAAACTGCAAAAGAAAATCAACAAACCACAATCCAGAACTTCAGAGACTCTATATCAACCACCTAGAATTAGGCCAGACTAATCTCTCCCCATCCTGAAGCTCAGGGACATTTGCAGAAGAGGGGGCGTTAAGAGTGTAAGAGAAAAAGGATGGGAGGAGCAATGATATGCAATATACTCCATACAAGTTAGGGCTGAAGCAATCATAATTGGACTTTACATGCCCTGCACAATGTCCAACACACTATTGACCTCACAAAGTCTAGCATCTGCTAAAGGCACCAAGATCCTTGGAGGCAAGGGATTGACAGCCACAGCAGTGTTCCTATACTTAAGGGGAATACGGGAAAGGGTTCAGAGAAAGGCCACTGGGTCCTTGTACGTCATCGGAGAGGAGGGTCCAGAGGAAAATCAGGCATGCACAAGAAACGACTCTCTGGGAATTGGGGGGGAGTCACTGGTTGATGGGGAGGGATGGGGGAGGGGAGGTAGAGCAGGGGGTCGGGGGGAGGAGGAGGGAGGGAGGGAAATGGTGTACCTATTACGTTTGTATGATCTGAAATAATAATAAAATATATTTTAAAAAATCTCATTGTATTCATAGAGAGCTCACAGATTTCATAGTGAGCTCACAGTCATCTTTGCTCATAGTGGTCACAGAGAACTCATACAGATCTCTAATTGATCATAGAGAGCTCAGAGTGGTCCTAGATAGCTCAGTGGTCATAGCTCATACTGTGCATAGAGTGCTTACAGAGGTCATAACTCACAGTGGTAAAAGAGAGCTCACAGTGGTCAAAGAGCTCATAGTGGTCATTGAGAGCTCACAGTGGTCATAGCTCATATTTGTCACAGATATCTCATAGTGGTCATACCTCAGAGTAGTCTTATAGTGCTCACAGTGGACAGAGCTCATAATAATTATATAGTCCTCATAGTGCTCACAGAGTGCTCAGAGTTGACAGAGCTCATAGTGGTCATAGAAACCTCAGAGTGTGAATGCTTAGACTTGTTATAGAGAGCTCACACTCGTCATAGAGAGCTCATAGTGGTCATAGAGAACTCACAGTGTTCACACAAAGGTCACAGTGGTCATAGAGATCTCACGGTGGTCATAGAGAGCTCACAGCTATCATAGCCAGTTCATAGTGTTCACAGCTCCCAGTGATCATAGATAGCTCACAGTAGTGCTAGCTTATATTGGACATAAAGAGCTCATAGTGGTCATAGTGAGCTTGCAGTGGACAAGAGAGCTCACAATGGAAAGGGACAGCACAGTGTTCATAGCTCATAGTGGTGATAGAGAGCTCATAGTGGTCATAGAGAACTCACAGTTGTCACGGCTTATACTTATCTTAGAGAGATCACAGTGGTCCTTGACAGCTCACAGTGGTCATAACTTATAGTTGTCATAGAGAGCACAGAGTCCTCAGAGCTCAGCATTGTCATACCTCAAAGTGGTCTTAGAGAGCTAATAATGTTCACAATGATCTCACAGTGCTCATACATCATAGTAGTCATAGAGAACTCACAGTGGTCATAGCTCATAGTTGACATGGAGAGCTTACAGTGGTCACAGTTCTTATTGGTCATAAAGTTCTCACACAGTGGCTATAACTCAGAATGGTCAAAGAGAGTTCAATGGTCATGGAGAGGTCACAGTTGTCAGATATTTCAAAGTGATCATAGAGGGGTCATTGTATTCATAGAGAGCTCACAGATTTCATAGTGAGCTCACAGTCGTCATGCTCATAGTGGTCACAGAGAATTCACAGTGTTCACACAGATCTCTCAGTGGTCATAGAGAGTTCACAGTAGCCATTGAGAGCTCACAGTGGTTATAGAGAGCTCACAGTCTTACAGAGAACTCATAGTTGTCATAGCTCACAATGGTCATAGATTGCTCATCCAATCATAGCTCACAAACCTCATAGAGCTCTCATAATGGTTCTAGCTCATATTGTTCATAGAAAGCGCATAGTGGTCATACAGAGCTCATAGTAGTCATAAGTCATACTGGTCATAGAAACTGATCATAGCTCATAGTCATTATAGAGAGCTCACAGTGGTTATGGAGAACTCATAGTTGTCATAGAGAGCTCACAGTAGTCACAGCTCATATTTGTCACAGAGAGCTCAGAGTAGTCATAGTTCATAGTAGTCTTAGAGTGCTCACACTGGTCATACAGATCTCAAAGTGGTACTAGAGCGCTCACAGTGTTTATAGACAGCTCACAGCATCATAGAGAGATCACAGTAGTCATAGGGAGCTCACAGCATTAATGGAGATCACACAGTGGTCATAGAGAGCTCTCAGTGGTCATACAGAGCTCACAATTGTCAAAGAGGCCTCATAGTGGTCACAGCTCACAGAGGTCATAGAGTGCTAATGGTGGACATGGAGAGCACATAGTGGCCATTGCTTATTCTGGTCATTGAGAGCTCATAGTGATCCTATAGAGATCAGAGTGGTCATACCTCCCATTTGTCACAAATAGATCAGAGTGGTCATAGCTCATACTGGTCATAAAGAGCTCATAGTGGTGTTAAGAGCTCAGTGGTCATAGTGATGACATCACTGTTGTCATAGCTCACAGTGGTCACAGAGAACTCACAATGGTCATAGAGCCCTCACAGTTGTCATAGCTCAGAATGGTCATAGCTCATACTTTGCATAGATTGCTCACAGTGGTCCTGGCTCACGGGGGTCAAAGAGAGCTCACAGTGGTCACAACTCATAGTGGATAGCTCATAATGTTGATACAGAGCTCACAATGTACATAGCTCATAGTATTCATAGAGATGTCAGTGTTTGTAGCTCACAGTGGTCATAGAGAGCTGATAATGTTCACAATTAGCTCAAAGTGTTCATGGCTCTTAGTGGTCATAGAATGCTCACAGTGATCACAGAGAGGTCACAGTCATCAAAGATTTCACAGTTGTCATAGAGAGCTCATAGTGGTCACAGCTCACAATGGTCATAGAGAGCTCACAGTGGTCATAGTTCAAAATTGACATAGAGAGCTCAAACTTGTCATAGTGAGCTCACAGTGATCACAGAGAGCTCACAATGAAAATAGAGACTTCACACTGGCCATAATTCATAGTGGTCATAGAAAGTTCATAATGGTCATAGAGAGCTCACAGTGGACATAGAAAACTCATACTTGCCATAGCCACCATAGCTTACCGAGGTCATAGAGCGATCATAGTGTCATTGTGTTTATAGAAAGGTCACAGTGGTCAAAGAGAACTAACTCTTAGTGGTCATAGGTCATAGTTGTCATAGAGAACTCACAGTGGTCATATCTTACAGTGGTCATAGAGAGCTCATAATGGACAATGTGTGATAACAGTGGTCATAGCAAATAGTGGTCATAGAGGGCTCATGGTGGTCATAGCTCACAGGGTTCATAAGAGCTCACAACGGTCATGGAAAGCTCAGAGTGGTGATACCTTAAAATGGACATGAAGAGCTCAAAGTGGTCAAAATTCATAGTGGTCACTGGGAGGTCATAAGAGACAAAGACTGCTCAGAGTGGTCAGAGCTTATAGTGGTCTTAGAAAGCTCATAGCAGTCTTAGCTCATAGTTGTCATAGAGGGCTCACTGTGGTCATAGCTCATAGCTGTCATACAGAGCTCAATTGTCATAGAGACCTCACAGTTTCATAGAGTGCACACAGTGGTATTTGAGGGTTCTCTATTACAGCTGTTCACTATTTATGACCACTGTGACCACTTTGAGCTCTCTATTAACAGTGTAAGCTAAGACCAGACTGAGCTGTCTCTGACCACTGTGAGCTCTCTGTGACCACTATGGCCTATGACCACGGTAATAACTCTATAACCACTATGAGCTTTGACCACTGTGAGCTTTCTATGTCCTTTATGAGCTCTCCATGACCACTGTGAGGTATTACCACTAGGACATACCTATGACCACTATGAGATCTCTATGAGTACTATGACCTCTCTATGACTCCTATCAGCTATGACAACTATGACTTCTCTATGATCACTATGAGTTATGCCCACTGCGAGCTCTCTTTGACCACTGTATGCTCTGTAAGACCACTATGATCTAGGACAACTGTGAGGTCCATATGACCACTATGAGCTGTCTATAACCACTGTAGTTCTCTATTAAAAATATGACCTATGACCACTGTGATACCTCTATGTCCACTATGATCTATGACCACTGGGACTTCTCTATGGTGACTTTGAGCTCTCAGTAACCATTGTGGTTTCTCTCTAACCACTGTAGCTCTCTATGAAAAATATGACCTATGAAAACTCTGAGCTTCCTATGACCACTATGAGCTATGACCACTGTGAGGTACCTATCACTATTATGAGCTGAGACAACTGTGATATCTGATAACAACTGTGAGCAATGACCACTCTTGTGGTTCACTGTCAATTATGGGCTCTATATGACCACTTTGAGCTCTTTTTGCTCACTATGATCTATGACCACTGTAACCTCTCTGTGACCATTTTGAGCTCTTTATGTCCACTATAAGTTCTCTATGATCACTGTAGCTCACTATGAGGACTATGATCATGACAACTCTGAGCTCTGTATGACAACTATCAGCTCTATATGACCACCGTGAGCTCTGTATCACCACTATGAGCTATGACCAATATGAGCTCTCTATGATGTCTATGATTTCCCTTTGACATCTGTGATCTATGACCACTATGAGCTCTCTGTGTCCATTATGAGCTATGACCACTGTGTGTTCTCTAGGACCACTATGAGGTGTAACCAATGTTAGCTTCCATTGTCCATTATGAGACCTCTATTATAACTGTGAGATAAGAATTCTATGTGATCTCTATGACCACTATGAGGTATGACCACTGTTAGCTCTCATTGCCCATTATGAGCACTTTGATCTATGACCTCTGTGGGCTCTCTACGACCACTGTGAGCACTCTATGACCATTATGAGATCTCTATGAACATTATGAGCTCTGTGTGACAACTCTACGCTATTACCTCTGTGAGCTCTCTATGGCCACTATGAGCTATGAATGACAACTATGAGCTATGAACATTATGAACTCATGACTATGATCTATGAAAACTGTTAGCTCTCTATGACTGCTGTGAGCTCCATGTGAACACTGTGAGCTCTCTGTGACTACTATGACTATGACCACTGTGGCCTCGCTACAGTCACCATGAACTATGACCACTGTGAGCGTTCTATGACCTCTATTAGCTATGACGAAAGAGAATTCTCTATGGCCACTATGAGCTCTCTACTATCACTATGAATTATGGACACTATGATCTCTCTATGACCTGTGTGAGTTATGACAACTATGAGCTCTCTTTGACAACTCATAGTTGTCATAACTCACACAGGTCATAGAGAGCCCATAGTGTCCATAACTCATAGTGATAGTAGAGAGCTCATCCACTTTAAGCACTCTATGACCACTGTGAGTTCTTCCTGACCACTGTGACCTGTCTATGAGCACTGTGAGCTATGTCCATTATGAGGTATAAGCACTGTGAGCTCTCTATGACCAGTGTGAGCTGTGACCCCTGCGAGCTCTCTATGACCACTATGAGCTCTCTATGAACATTATGAGCTCTTTATTACAAATATAAGCTATGACCACTGTGAGCTCTCTGTGACCACTATGAGCTCTGCATGACAACAGTGAAATCTCCATGATCACTGTGTTCACTTTATGACCACTTTGAGCACTCTATGACCAGTCTAAGCTGTGTATGTCCACTGTGAGCTCTCTATGACCCTTATGAGATCTGTATGACAAATATGAACTATGACCACAGTGAGCTCAGTATGACCACTGTGAGCTCCCTATGAACACTCTAAGCTCTCTATGACTACTCTGAGCTATGATTACTGTGAGCTCTCTATGAACACTATGAGCTGTGACCATATGAACTCTCCATGGCAAGTGTGAGATATGATTACTATGTGCTCTCTTTGACCACTATAAGCCGTGACAACTGTGACCTCTTTATGACCACTGTGAGCTCTGACCACTGTAAGCTCTCTGTGTCCATTATAAACTAATACCACTATGAGTTATGACAACTGTGGTCTCTTTGTGACCACTGTGAACTGTCTATGACCACTGTCAGCACTGTATAGCATCTGTAAGATCTCTATGACCACTATGATCTAACACCACTGATCTTTCTTTGCCCACTCTGAGCTCTCCATGAGCACTGTGACTTATAACCCCTGTGAATTCTCTATGCCTACTATGTTTTCTTTATTACCATTCTGAGGTGTCTATGAGCACTATGATGTCTATGTGACCACTCTGAGCTCTCTGTGACCTCTGTGACCTTTTATCACCACTGTGAGCTCTCTATGACCACTATGAGCTCTCTATGTCTACTTTGAGCTATGAACACTGTGAGCTTACTATGATCACCATGAGTTCTCAATGACCACTGTGATCTCTCTATGACCTATTTTAACTCTCTATGACCACTGTAGGTCTCTTCAAGCAATACAACCTATGACCACTGTGAGGTCTCTATAACCACCATGAGCTATGACCATTGTGAGTTATCTATGAGCACTGTAAGCTTTCTATGACCACTTTGAGCTCTCTATGACCATTATGGGCTATGACTACTGTGAGCTATCTATGAACATTTTAAGCCTTCTATGACCAGTATGAGCTACGAATGCTGTAAGCTCTTTATTTCAACATAGAGTTATAAACACTATGAGCTCTTTATGAACACTGTAAGGTCTCTATGATCACTGTCAGCTATTACCACTTTGTGTTCTCTATTACCAGTGTGACCTTTCTATGATTACTGTGAGCTCTTTATGAGCATTGTGATCTATGACCACAGTGAGATGTCTAGCACCACTATGAACTTTGACCACTGTGAGCTCTTCATGACCACTTTGAGCTATGACCGTTGTGAGCTCTCTATGGTCAGTATGATCTTCGACTACAGTGAGGTCTCTATGACCATTATGAGCTCTTTATGACCACTGTATGCTGTGACTACTCTGAGCTCTCTATGACCACTATGAACTATAAGCATTGTGAGGTCTCTTTGAACACTGTGAGTTCTCTATGAGTAGTAAGAGCTCTATATAACCACCCTGAGCCCTCTAGGACCACTATGAGCTCTCTATGATCACTGTGAGGTCTCTGTGATGACTGCGACCTCCTTATTAGCACTCTGAGCTAAAATCACTGTGAGCTCTCTATGTCCATTATGAGCTCTGTATGACCCCTGTGAACTCTGACTAGTGTGACCTTTTTATGAGCACTCCGATTTGACTATTGTAAGCTATGAACACTATGAGCTATGACCTTGTGATTTTTTATGATGATTATGACCACTGTGAGCCCACTTTGACCACTATAAGCTCTCTATGACATCTATGAGCCCTGTATGACATCTGCGAGCTCTCTATGCACAATGTGAGCTCTCTATGACCACTATGAACAATGACCACTGTGAGCTCTCCATGACCACAGTAAACTATACCATTATGAGGTCTCTTTGAACATTGTGATTTCTCTATGGGCAGTAGAAGCTCTATATGACCACTCTGACTCTCTAGGACCACAATGAGTGCTTACAACAATTGTGACCTATGACCAATTTGAGCTGTCTATGATCACTATGAAGTCTCTATGCTGACTATGAGGTTTGTATGAGCACTGTGACCTATGACCAATGTGAGCTCTCTATGACCACTGTGATCTCTGTATGACCACTGTTAGCTCCCTATGACCTCTGTAAGTTCTCTATGACCACTGTAAGGTCTCTATGACCATTGTGAACTCTCTATGACCACTATATGCAATGACCACTGTGAGTATTCTATGACCATTGTAGTCTCTCTATAACCACTATGATCTGTGACAACTATGAGCTCTCTCTCACAAGTATGAGTTATGATCACGTGTGCTCTCTATGAAGATCATGAATCCTCTGTGACCACTGTGTTCTGTGAGCACTCTGATCTCTGTGACCATTGTGAGACATGACCACAGTGATCTCTCCATGATCACTATGAGTTCTGTGTGACCACTGTGAGCTCGATATTACCATTGTAATTTCTCTGATCACTATGAGCTCTCTATTAACACTGAGCTATGATCACTGTGAGCTCTCAATGACCACTATAAGATATTATTACTATGAGCTCACTATGACCACTGCGAGCTCTCTATGACCACTATGACCTCCCTATGAACACTTTCACCTATCTATGATTACTGTAAGATCTATATCACCACTGTGAGCTTTGTAAACAGTATGAGCTTTCTTTTACCCCTGTGAGCTCTCTATGATTACTGTGGCCTCTCTATGACATTTCAAGCTCTCTATGATGACTGGGAGGTTGTCTATGACAACTGTAAGCTCTGTATGAGAACGATGACCTATGACCATTGTGAGATCTCTATTACCTCATAGCACTATGAACACAATGGGCTCTGTATGACCACTGGAACTTTCTAAGACCACTGTTAGCAGTCTATGACCGCTTTGAGGTCTCTATGACCATTATGGGCTATGATCTCTGTGAGCTGTCTATGACCACTTTGAGCTCTCTATGACCACTATGAGCTATGACACACTGAGCTCTCTATGACCATTATGAGTTATGACCACTGTGAGCTCTCCATTACCACATAGAGATATGAATGGTATGAGCTCTGTATGACCACTATAAGCTCTTTATGAAAACCGTGAGGGTCTATGACCACTTTGAGCACTCTATGACAACTGTGATCTTTCTATGAGCACTGTGAGCTCTTTATGACCACTAAGACCTATGATCATTGTGAGCTCTGTATGATCTCTATGAGCTGTGAACTCTGTGAGGTCTTTATGACTATTATGAGCTCTCTCTGACAACTGTGAGCTCTCTATGACCACTATTAACTCTCTGATCACTTTGAGCTATCTATAATCCCTGTGAGTTGACTTTCACCACTGTGAGCTCTCTATGACCACTGTGAGCTCTCTATTATGACCACAGTGAGCTCTCTATGACCACTTAGAGTTAAGACCACTGTGAGCTCTTTATGTGTGCTATTGGCTCTCTATGACCTCCTTGAGATCTCTATGATCACTCTGAGCTCACTTTGACCACTGTGAACTCTCTGCGACCATTGTGAGCTCTCTAAGACAACTGTGAGCTCTCAATGACTACAGTGAGCTCCCTGACCACTATGAGCTATGACCACTATGACCTCTCTATGACCAGTGTGAGGTCTCAGTGACAATTGTGATCTCACCATGATGACTTTGAGCTCTCTATGAGCACTATGAGCAGTCTATGACCACTATTAGCTCTGTATGACTACTTTTATTCTATGACCTTTGTGAATTCTCTATGACCATTATGAGTTCTCTATGACTACTTTGAGCTATGAGCACTGGGAGCTCTCTACGACCACTATTAGCTCTCTATCATAACTTTGAGATCTCTATAATCACTTTGACCTCACTTTGACTACTGTGAGATCTCCAGGACCACTGTGAGCTCTCTTTGACCACTGTGAGCTGTGACCACAATGAGCTCTCTATGACCTGTGTGAGCTCAGTTTGACCAAGCCAAGCTCTCTATGACCACAATGAGTTCTCTATGACACTATTAGCTATGACCACATGTGAGCTCTCTATGACATATAAGCTATGACCACTGAGTTCTCTTTGACTACTGTGAGCTATGACCACTGTGAGTGTTTTATGACCTGTATGAGCTTACTTTGACCACTGTGAGAACTCTATGTCCACTGTGAGCTCCCTCCATGACCATTATGGGTATGACAACTGTTAGCTCTCTATGGCCACTATGAGCTGTGACCACTGTGAATTCTTTATGACAATTGAGCTCTTTGTGACTACTGTGTGCTATTATCACTGTGAGCTCTCTATGTCCAGCTTGAGCTACAACAAGATTGAGCTCAGTATGAAGACTGTGAGCAATCTATGATGATTTTCACATCTCTCTGATGACTTTGAGCGTTCTAAGACAACTGTGAGCTCTGTATAACCACCGTGAGCTCTCCATGAGCACTATGAGCTATGACAACTGTTAGCTCTATAAGCTGTGACCACTGTGGGCTCTCTGTGAGCAGTATGAGCTCTCTATGACTACTATAATCTATGACCAATACTATAATCTATGACCAATGTGAGCCCTTTATGACCACTATGAGCTATTACAACAGTGAGCACTATATTTCCATTATGAGCTCTCTGTTACTACTGTGAACTATAACCACAATTAGTCCTGTATGACCGCTATGAGCTATGACCACTGTGAGCTCTCTATGAATACTATGAGCTGTCTATGACTAGCATGAGCTATGACCAGTGGGACTTCACTATGAACACTTTGAGCACTTTATGACCATTGTGAACTCTCTTTGACCACTGTAAGCTATGACCACTGTGAATTCTCTATAACCCGTCAGAGCTTAGTTTGATCACTATGACCTCTCAATGACCACTGTGAGATCTCTGTGACCACAGTGAACTCTCCATGACCACGATGAACTTGACCACTGTAAGGTTTCTATGACAATTTTGAGCTAAGATCACTGTGAGCTCTCTTTGACGACTGTGAGTTCTCTATGACCTCTGTGTGCTCACTTTGACCACTGTGAGAACTCTATGACCACTCTCAGCTAACTATAACCACTGGGATTTCTCCATGACCACAATGAGGTGTGACAACTGTTTGTTCTCTATGACCATTATGAGCGCTCTATGAATACTTTATGCTATTATCACTGTGTGCTCTATGACCACTATTCGCTCTCTATGGCCCTTTGAGCTGTCTATGAGCACTATGATCTACGACCACTATGTCCTCTCTGTGAAAACTATGAGGTCTCTATGACAACTCTGATCTCTCTATGACCACTTTGAGCTCTCTATGACCAGCATGAGCCATGACAAGTGTGAGCTCAGTATGACCACCTTGAGCACTCTATGACCACTCTGAGCTCTCGATGATCACTATGAGCCTTGACCACTGTGAGCCCTTTATTGACCACTATGAGGCATGACAAAAATAAACAGTCTATTTCCATTGTGATCTCTGTTATGACTGTGAGCCATAATTACAGTTCTGTATGACCATTTTGAGCTATGACCAAAGTGAGCTCTCTATAAACACTATGAGTTCTCTATTACTAGTATGAGCTATGATCAGTGTGACTTCACTATGAACACTTTGAGCACTTTATAACCACTGTGAGCTCTCTATGACCACTATGAGATATGATAACTGGGAGGTTTCTATGACCACTGTGTACTCTCTATGACTACTATGTCTTATGACCACTTGAGGTCTCTAGGACAATTACGAGCTATGACCACTGTGAGCTCTCTATAGCCATTGTAGATTCTCTAACACAATTATGAGATACGATGACTGTGAGCACTCTATGTCTTCTATGAGCTATGACAATTGTAAGCTCTCTGACTACTATAAGCTCTCTATTACAACTCTGAACTATGGCAACTGTGAGCTCTCTATTACCATTGTGAGATCTCTATGACCAGTGTACGCTCTCTATGACCACTGTGAGTTCCCTATGACCACTATGATCTATGACCACTTTGAGCTCTCTAATACCACTATGAGCTATGACCACTGTAATTTCCTTCATGAAAATTAGGAAGTCTCCATGACCACTGTGACAATGACCATTCATGCGATATCTCCATGGCCACTCTGAGTTCTCTAGGACCACTATGATCTGTGGCCACTGTGAACTCTCTATGACCACTATGAGCTATGACCACTCTGAGATCTCTATGATCACTGTGAACTCTTTCTGACCACTATTAGCTACGGCCAATGTTACCTCTCTATGATTACTTTGATCTCTTTATTATCATTTTGAGCTCTCCGTGATCACTGTAGCTCTCTATGAGCTGTAAGACCTATGACAATTTTGAGCCCAATATGACCACTGTGAGCTCTCTATGGCCATGTGAGCTATCTATTACCACTGGGATCACTCGATGAACACTTTGAGCTCTCTATGAGCACTATGACTTATGACCACTGAGAGCTCTCTAGGACCACTAGTAACTATGACTACTGTAAACTTTTTATGACTACTCTGAGCTATGACCACTGTGAGTTCTCTATGATTAATATGGGCTCTCTATGACCACTGGGAACTATGACTACTATGAGTATTCTATGATCATTATGAGCTCTGTATGACCACTGTGAGTTATCTGGAACCACTGTGAACTACCACCACTATGAGTTGCCTATAATCCCTGTGATTTCTCTATGACCACTGTCAGCACTCTAGGAGCATTATGACCTATGACAACTTTGAGCACTCTATGACTATAACCTGGGATAACTTAAGCTCTCCTTGAGCTTGTGAGCTCTCTATGAAGAGTATGAGTTCTCTATGTATACTCTGAGCTCTCTATGACCATTATGAGCTCTTGGTGATCCACTGTGACTTCACTATGACCATTTTGAACTCTCTATGATCCCTTTGAGTTCACTTTGACCACTGTGAGTTCTCTGTGACCACTGTCAGCTCTCAATGAGAACTGTGAACTATCTATGATTACAGTGAGCTCTCTATGACCACTATGAGCTATGAAGACTGTGAGCTCTCTATAACAATTATGAGGTATGACCACTGTGAGCTCTCTTTGACCACTGTGAGATATGACCACTGTGAGTATTCTATGACCTGTGTGAGCTCACTTTTGCCATGGTGAATATTTTATGATCACCTGTGAGTTCTCTATCAGCATTGTGAGCTCTCCATGGCCATTATGAGTTTTGACAACTGTTAGCTTTCTATGACCACTATGAGCTATGACCAGTGTAAATTCTCTATGACAATTATGGGCTCTGTATGACCCCTATTAGCTATGATGAATGTGAGCTATCTGTGACCACTATTATCTCTCTATGATCACTTTGAGCTTTCTATGACACCTGAGATCTTTCTATGACCACTATGGACTCTCTATGAGCTGTATGACATGTGACCACTTTGAGCTCTCTATGACCACTATGATTTGTGAGTACTGTGAGCTTTTTATAACAGCTATGAGCTTTAGTCACTGTGAACTTTCTATGACCACTGTAAGTTCTCTCTAACCACTATGTTCTATGAACACTACGAGTTTCCTCTCACCAGTATGAGCTATGACAACTGTGAGATCTTTATGACCACTATGAGCTATTAGCACTGTGAGCTGTCTATGACCATTCTGACCTCTCTAGGAGCATTATACTCTATGACCACGGTGAGCTCTCTATGATTGCTATTAGCCCTCTGTGATTACTTTCAGCTCTCTATGGCAACTGTGAGCTCTCAATGTCCACTATGAGCTATTACCATTGTGAGCTCTCTTTGACCACTTGAACTCACTATGAGCTATTACCATTGTGAGCTCTCTTTGACCACTTGAACTCTCTATGAGCACTATGATCTATGACCACTGTGAACTCTCTGTCACTACTGTGAGCACTCTGTGACTACTTTCAGCTCTCTATGATCACTTTCAGCACTTTATGACCATTGGGAGCTCTCTATGAACAATATGACCTATCACCACTGTGAGCTCGCTATGACTACTATGAGCTATTATCAATTTGAGCTGTTAGCTATGACCAGTGTGAGTTCTCTATTATCACAGAATGCTATGACCACTATGAGATCTGTATGGCCACTGCATGCTCTCTATGACCAGTGTGAGCTCTCTGCAATCACTATGAGCTCTCAAAGATCACTATTAGCTCTCTATGAACACTGTGAGATATCACCACTTTGAATTATCTATGACTACTTTGAGCTCTCTATGACCACTGTGAGCCCTCTATGAGCACTATGAACTATGACTATTGTGAGATGTCTATGACCACTATGAGTTATAACCACTGTGAACACTACATGAGCACTATGTGTTATGACTACTGTGAACTATCTGTGATGATTATGAATTCTCTATGATCATTATGAGCTCTCTATGGAAACTGTGAGCTCTCTATGGCAACTGTGAGCTCTCCCTGACTAACTTCAGCTATGACCATTATGAGGTCTACATGACCACTGTGAGTTATGACCACTGTGAGCTCTCTATGACCTCTGTGAGTTCTCTTTGACCACTGTGAACTGTGACCACTGTGAGCTCTCTATGACAACTCTGACCTATGATCACTGTGAGCTCTCTATGACCACTATGTGTTCTCTATTACCACTCTGAGCTATGATCAATGTGAGTTCTCTGTGACCACACTGAGCTATGACCACGTTGAGCTCTCTATAAGCACTGTGATCTCTCTATATACACTGTGATGTATGACCACTATGAGTTCTCTCTCACCAGTATGATTATGAGCACTGTGTGCTCACTGTGAAGATTATGAATCATCTGTGACCACTGTGTGCTATGAGCTCTCTGAGCTTTCAATGACCACTACGAGCTATGACACAGTGAGATGACTGTGAGCTCTCTGTGACCACTATAAGCTCTCTGAATACTATGAGCTCTCTATAAACACTATGAGCTATGATCGTTGTGATCTCTCTATGACCACTATGAGCTATTACCATCATGAACTCACTATGACCACTGTGAGTTCTCTATGACCACTGACTTGTCTATGACCACTTTCAGCTCTCTATAACTACTCTTAGCTCTCTATCACTACTGTGAGCCCTCTATGAGGAGTGTGAGCTCTCTATGACCCGTTTGAACTCTCTATGATACCACTATGAGCTCTCTATGACCACAGTGACTTCTCCATGGGAACTTTGAAACCTCTATGACCACTGTGAGGTCTCTATGATGATTGTGAGCTGTGTATGAGCACTCTGATCTATGACCATTGTAAGTTCTCTATGTCCATTATGAGCTCTCTATTACCAGTATGAGCTGTGACTACTGTGAGCTATGACCACTGTGAGGATTCTATGACCACTGTGATCTCTCCATGACCACTGTGAGCTCTTTATGACAACTATAATCTATGACCACTGTGAGTTCTCTATGACAACTGTGGGCTCTCTGTACCCACTATGTTCTGTGAACACTGAGCTCTCTTTCACCAGTATGATCTATGAACACTGGGAAGATTTATGACCAATATGAACTATGACCACTGTAAGCTCTCTATGTCCATTATGAGCTCTCTGTTACCACTATAATCTATGACCACTGGAAGATCCCTATAACAAGTGAATGCACTATGACCACTGTGAACTCTCTATGACCACTATGAGCTATGACCACTGTGAGCTCTCTATGATCATTATGAGGTTTTTGTGGCAACTATGAGCTACGAACACTGTGAGCTCTCAATGACCACTATGAGCTTTAACCACTGTTAGCTCTGCATGGTGACAATGAGCCCTTTAAAACAACTAAGACCACTTTAAGCTCTCTATAATCACTGTGAGAATTGAATGACCACTGTGAGCTCCCTATGAGCACTATGACCACTGTGAGATCTCTATGACCCTATGAGCTATGAACACTATGAGCTTTCTATGTCCATTATGATCTATGAACACTGTGATTCCTCTGTCACTACTATGAGGTATGACCACAGTGAGTTCTCTATGGTGATTGTGAGTTCTTTATGACCACTGTGAGCTGTGACCACTTTGAGCCTTCTATGACCACTGGGAGTTATGGGCACTGTGAGCTTTCTATGACTTCTGTGATCACTCTGTGACCACTGTGAACTCTCTATGATGACTATGAACAGTGGCCACTCTGAGGTCTCTATGACCATTGGGAGCAATGGTCACTGTGAACTCTCTATGACCACTGTGAGTTCTCTATGAACACTAAGCGATACAACTGCTGTGAGGTCTCTAGGAGCACACTGATCAATGAACACTGTGAGCTCTCTATGATCCTATAAGCTCTTTTTGGCCATTATGGGCTCTGTTTGATGATTCTAATCTATGACTACTTTGAGATCACTATGAATTACGACAACTCTGAGCTCTTTATGGCCAATATGAGCTCTCTATGACCATTATGAGCTCTCTATGACTTTTGTCAGGTATGACCACTATGAGCTCTTTGACCATTGTGACCTCTCTATGACCACTTTGAGAACTCTATGAGCACTTTAAGCTCTCTATGACCACTGTGATCTCTCTATGACCATTGTGAGCTCTGTATGTCATATATGAGCTATGACCACACTGAGCTGTCTAGTACCACTATGGGCTGTGAATACTATGAGCTCTCTATGACCACTGTGAACTATGAGCAAAGTGAGCACTCTATTACCACTATGAGGAATGAGCACTGTGAGTTCTCTGACCACTGTGAGCTAAGAGCACTTTGAGTTCTCTATGACCACTATGATCTATAACCACTGTGAATTTTGTATCAGCACAATGAGCTATGACCACTGTGAGCTCTCTATGACAACTGTGACTTTTCATGACCACTTTGAGCTCTTTTAGAGCAGTATGACATTTGATCATTGAGAGCTCTCTATGACCACTATGAGCTCTTTATGAGCACTATGAGCTAAGACCACTGTGAGATCTCAATGTCCATTATGAGGTCTCTGACCACTGTGAACTGTCTATGACCAATTTGAGCTCTCTAGGACAACTCTGAGCTCTGTATGACCGCTATGAGCTATGGCCACTGTGAGCTCTCTGTGCCCAATGTGAGCTATGATCACTCTGATTCTTCTATAACCATTGTGAGCTCTCTAAG
The DNA here is from genome assembly GCA_023101885.1 of Typhlomys cinereus. Lineage (NCBI taxonomy): Eukaryota > Metazoa > Chordata > Mammalia > Rodentia > Platacanthomyidae > Typhlomys > Typhlomys cinereus. The sequence goes on from JALPQD010000051.1 coordinate 8,059,891, forward strand.
GCAACTATGATCTATGATAACTGTGAACTCTCTATGACAACTATGAACTCTCTATGATCAATGTGAGCTCTCTCTGACAACTATGAGCAATCTGTGATTGCTAGGAGCAATGAACACTGTGGCCTCTCTGTGACCACTGTGAGTTATGACAACTCTGAGTCTTCTTTGGACAATGTGAGCTCTCCAGGACAACTATGACCCATGATTACTGTAAGTTCTTTGTGACCATTATGGGCTATGACCATTATGATCTCTCCTTGACCATGGCGAGGTATGACAACTGTGAGCTCTCTATGACAACACTGAACTCTGTATGATCAATATGATCTATGATCCCTGTTAACGTTGTGTCACTACTATGAGCTATGACCACTTTGAGCTCATTATTACCACTATGAGCTCTCCTTGACCACTATGAGCTATAACCACTGTGAGCTGTCTATGTCTGCTTTGACCTATGACCACTGTGAGATATTTATGACCACGATGAGCTATGACCACTGTGAGCTCTCAATATGCATTGTGAGCTTTCTATGAACACTGTGTGTTATGAACACTGTTAGCTCTCTAAGAGAATTATGAACTATGACCACCGTGGTCATATCTCATAGTGGTCATATAGAGGTCACAGTGGTCATAGCTCACAGTGGTCAAAGGGAACTCATATTTATCATTGCTCACATAGGTCATAGGTAGCTCACAGTGGTCATAGCTCATAGGCGTTATATGGAGCTCACAGTGTTCACAGATCACAGTGGTCTAAGAGCGCTTACAGTGATCATAGCTGATAATGCTTATAGAGAGCTCACAGTAGACATAGAGAGCTCCCATTAGTCATAGAGAGTTCACAGTTGTCACAGCTGGTAATGGTCATAGAGAGCTCAGAGTGGTTATTGCTCACAGTGGTCATAGAGAGCTCATAGTGATAATAGCTCATAGTGGTCATATAGAACTCACAATGGTCCTAGACTACTAATAGCTGTCATAACTCTCAGAGGTTATAGAGAGCTCATGGTGGTCATAGCTCACAATGCCTATAGAGAGCTCACAGTTGTCATAGCTCACAGTGGTCATAATGAGCTCATAATGGACAATGATAACTCACGGTGTTCATAGCTCATAATGATCATAAAGAGCTCACAGTGGTCATAGAGAGTTCACAGTGATAATAACTCATAATGGTCATATAGAACTCACAAAGATCCTAGACTACTCATAACTGTCATAGAACACAGAGGTTATAGAAAGCTCACAGTGGTCATGGATCACAGTGCTCATAGACAGCTCACAGTTGTCATAACTCACAGTGGTCGTAGCTCACAGTGCCCATAGAGAGCTCACAGTGTTCATAGCTCAGAGTGGTCATAAATAGAGCACAGTGTTCAAAGAGTGTTCACAGTAGTCATAACTCATAGTTGCCATAGAGAGCTCATAGTGGTCATGGAGAACTCATAATGGTCATAGAGAGCTCACAGTGGAAAAAGAGAGTTCATATGAGTTATAGAGAGCTAACAGTAGTCATAGGTGATACTGGTCATAGAGAGTTCATAGTAGTCATTGCTCACAATGGTCATACGTAGCTCAGAGTTGTTACAGATCATTCATATTGTTCATACATAACTCATAGTGGTCATGTGGAACTCATAGTAGTCATATAGTGCTCATAGTGGTTTTAGAGAACTCACAGTGATCACAGATCATAGTATTCATAGAGATCTCACAGTGTTGAAAGATATCTCACAATGATCATAGCTCATACTGGTCACAGAGAGCTCATAGTGGTCATAGACAGCTCACAGTGGTCACATCTCATGATGGTCAGAATGACCTCAGTGGTCTTACAGGACTCACAGTGGTCACAGAAGATAATGGTCATAAAAAGCTAAGGCTGGTCATCACATTGGTCACAGAGAACTTACAGTGGCCATAGGTCAATTGCTCCAATAGTGGTCATACTAGGTCGTAGTTTTCATATCTCTTAGTGGTCATGAAGAGCTTACAGTGGTCATAGAGATCTCATATGGGCAGTAGATCATATTGGACATAGAGAGCTCACAGTGGTCATAGCTCACAGTGGTCATAGAGAGCTCATAAAGAAAAAGGAGAACTCACAGTGGACATAGCTCATAGTGGTAATAGAGATCTTACAATGGTCATAGCTCATAGTGATCATAGATAGATCAAAGTGGTCATAGACAGCTCAGAGTCATCATAGCTCATAATGGTCATTCAGAGCTCACAGTGATCATAGCTCATAGTGGTCATAGAGAGCTCAAAGTGGTCATATAGAGTTCACAGTGGTCATAAAGAACTCACTGTTGTAATAAAGAGCTCATAGTGGTCATAGAGATCTCACAGTTTTCATAAATCATAGTGGTCATAGAGAGCTACAGTGATCACAGGGAGCTCATAGTGGTCCTTGGTCTTAGTGCTCTCAGAGAGGTCGCAGTGATCATTGACAGGTCATAGTGATCATAGGTAGCTCAAAGTGGTAATAGAGAGGTCACAGTGGTTGTAAAGAGCCCACAGTTGTCATAGAGAGCTCATAGACATCACAGCTCACAGAAGTCAAATAAGGCTCACAGTGGTCATAGCTCACAGTGGTCGTAGACAGATCACAGTGGTCACAGCTTATAGTGGTCATAAAGAACTCTCAGTGGTCATAGCTCATAGAGGTAATAGAAAGATTACAATGGTCATAGGTTGTATTGCTCATAGCAAGTTAGAGTGGTCATAGAGAGGTCAAAGTAGTCATGTAAAACACAAAATGTTCATAGAGAGGTCACTGTGGTCATAGCTCATAGTTTTCATAAAGAGCTCACAGTGGTCATAGCTCACAGCGGTTCTAGGAAGTTCATAATGGACACAGAAACCTCGCAGTGTTCATAGCTTTTAGTGATTGTATTAGTTATGGTTCTCTAGAGTCACAGAATTCACAGAACGAATATATATATATATATATATATGAAATTTATTGAGTTGGCTTACAGATATGGCCGAGGTAGTCCAGCGAAGGCTGTCAGTAGCCGAGGTAGTTCCAACGATGGCTGCCAACAGCTAGTTGCTCAGTTTGGTAGTCAAGTAGGTGCTGGCTGAAGGCTGGAGAACTCCTGGAGTCTTGTAAGGTCGAAGGAACCGGGCGGCCGGAAGGAAGAACGATTCCTAGCACAGCTGCAAGAAGGCATCTGTTCTCCTTGGTGGCTCCTTTTTATATGATGCAGTACTGGGAGGATCCTTTGAGAGCTTTGGAGGTCCTAATGGGATCTAGGGTGGGTATCCTTCAAGTAGTCTCAGTTGATCCTTTCCAGACGTGGTCTCAGCCCAGCTTAGTTAATACCGGGTGTGTCAAGTTGACATCCAGGCTTAACTATCACAAGTCCACCCCTTGTCAACTTGACACCAAATCACATTTCCTTAGGCCATTAAAAATTCTCCAAATAAAACAGTAAGATTCATAGTTCCGCCTAACATAATATAGCTATCCACGTACAATCGCACACGCATTATTTTTACAAGATTAATGACAATGCCCTTTGAGAAATGCTTAGTCTTAGTGTCCCATAACACAATATCGTAATGTAGATTACAGCATTTCATCTCATAACTAAAGATTAACATTATATTACATTACATAAATATCTTCTTAGAGTATGTGCACATGCACAAGTTTATTCGTGACAGTCTAGACCAGAAGCACTCATGGCAATTATAATCCTCGTTTCTGTAACTGGTTACGTGGCCTTAAGTGGTATTTATAACCACCTTCTTCTACTACCCATTCTGTATTTCCTCCACCTTCAGCAAGTACTTCTGCAGGTCTTGGCTCTTTACCTGGAGGGGTTATCCATACCTTCATTCCTGAAGGATCTGAACCATTTACTGTCTTTCCTGTGTTGGGTTGCTGTAAATTCCCATTGACCTTAATCACAGGACATGGTAATACGAAGAAATGCCCTAGTGGATCTCCTATACTCCAGACATATTCTTCCTTACCACCATTGTGGAGAACCAGTCCAATTTCTCCTTGGTGGTCTGGGTCAATCACCCCTCCTAATACTGTTATTCCTTTCTTAGCCTGTTGGATCAAGGGCATCAGAAGTCCAAAATAACCAGGAGGAAGCCTTAGCTTCCAATTCAAAGGTATAGTTGCTGTGTCTCCTGGCAGAAGCATTCCCTGCTTTGGACTCAAAACTTCTAAGCCAGTAGAATACAGGCTTGCAGGAACAGGAAGCAAGAATTTTCCTAATGGGTCACTAGGAGTGATAGTAAGAGGAGCTATTCCTGTTTCCACCCCTTGATTCCTGGACCCGTGAATCCTGGCTATAAGAGACACAGTACCATATATTGGACGCTGGTTTAAGGCATATACTGCCTTCTGGAGAATTCTGCCCCATCCCTCCAGACTATTACTACCTAATTGACGCTGTAATTGTGCCTTTAAAAGGCCATTCCACCATTCTATCAAGCCAGCTGCTTCAGGATGGTGGGGAACATGGTAAGACCAATGAATCCCATGGTCATGAGCCCACTGCCGTACTTCCTTAGCTGTGAAATGAGTTCCCTGGTCAGAAGCAATGCTGTGTGGAATTCCATGACGGTGGATAAGGCATTCTGTAAGTCCCTGGATGGTAGTCTTGGCAGAAGCATGACGTGCAGGAAAGGCAAATCCATAAACAGAATAAGTATCTATCTCAGCAAGAACAAAGCGCTGCCCTTTCCATCTTGGAAGTGGTCCAATGTAGTCAACCTGCCACCATGTTGCTGGTTGGTCACCCCGAGGAATAGCTCCATATCGAGGACTCAGCGTTGGTCTCTGCTGCTGGCAGATTTGGCACAGAGCAGCAGCTGTAGCCAGGTGAGCCTTGGTGAGTGGAAGTCCATGTTGTTGAGCCCATGCATATCCTCCATCTCTGCCACCTTGTCCACTTTGTTCATGGGCCCATTGGGCAATGACAGGAATGGCTGGGGAAAGAGGCTGACTATCCACAGAACGGGTCATCTTATCCACCTGATTATTGAATGTTTCTTCTGCCGATGTCCTCTTTAGATGAGCATTTACATGAGACACAAATATCTTTGTGTCCTTTGCCCATTGGGAGAGATCTATCCATATGCTTCTTCCCCAGATGTCTTTCTCGCCAATTTTCCAATTATGTTCCTTCCAAGTCCCTGACCATCCTGCCAAACCATTGGTTACAGCCCATGAATCAGTATATAGTCGCACATCTGACCATTTTTCCTTCCAGGCAAAGTGTACAACCATGTGCATTGCCTGAAGTTCTGCCCACTGTGAAGATTTCCCTTCTCCACTGTCCTTTAGGGTTGTTGTGGAAAGGGGTTGCAGCGCTGCAGCTGTCCATTTCTGGGTGGCACCAGAATAGCGAGCAGAACCATCTGTGAACCAGGCCCTAGTCTTCTCTTCTTCAGTTAGCTGATCATAGGGCACACCCCAGGAGGCCATAGGTGCATGCTTGGGAACAGGCATTGCAACAGGTTGGGGAACCATAGGCATTCGGGCAACTTCTTCATGTAGCTTACTTGTGCCTTCAGGACCTGCTCGAGCCTTGTCTCGTATGTACCACTTCCATTTGATAATAGATTGCTGCTGTGCCCGTCCAACTTTATGGCTTGCTGGATCAGATAACACCCAACTCATGATGGGTAACTCAGGTCGCATGGTAACTTGGTGACCCATTGTCAGACGTTCAGTTTCCACTAAGGCCCAATAACAAGCCAAGAGTTGTTTCTCAAAAGGAGAGTAATTGTCTGCCGATGATGGCAGGGCCTTGGTCCAAAATCCCAAGAGTCTCTTCTGTGATTCACCTATGGGAGCCTGCCAGAGACTCCAAACAGCATCTCTATCTGCAACAGACACTTCCAATACCATTGGGTCTGCTGGATCATATGGTCCAAGTGTCAAGGCGCCTGTACAGCAGCTTGAACCTGCTGAAGAGCCTTCTCTTGTTCTGGGCCCCACTCAAAGCTGGCAGCTTTCCGAGTTACTTGGTATATGGGCCTAAGTAACACACCCAAGTGAGGAATGTGCTGCCTCCAAAATCCAAACAGGCCCACCAAACGCTGTGCTTCTTTCTTAGTGGTGGGAGGGGCCAGGTGCAACAACTTATCCTTTACCTTAGAGGGGATATCTCTACATGCCCCACACCACTGAACTCCTAAAAATTTTACTGAAGTGGAAGGTCCTTGGATTTTGGTTGGGTTTATTTCCCATCCTCTGTTGCGCATATGCCTTACCAACAAATCCAAAATGCTTGCTACTTCCTGTTCACTGGAGCCAATCAGCATAATATCATCTATATAATGGACTAGTGTGATACCTTGCAGAAGAGACAAGCGATCAAGATCTCTGCGAAACAAGTTATGGCATAGGGCTGGAGAATTAATATACCCTTGAGGTAACACTGTAAATGTATACTGCTGGCCTTGCCAACTGAAGGCAAATTGCTTCTGATGATCTTTATGAATAAGTATGGAGAAAAAAGCATTTGCAAGATCAATGGCTGCATACCAAGTACCAGGAGATGTGTTGATCTGCTCAAGCAACGAAACCACATCTGGTACAGCAGCTGCAATTAGAGTCACAACTTGGTTAAGTTTGCGATAATCAACAGTCATTCTCCATGATCCATCTGTCTTCTGCACAGGCCAAATGGGAGAGTTGAAAGGAGAGGTGGTTGGAACCACCACCCCTGCATCCTTCAAGTCCTTTATGGTGGCACTAATTTCTGTAATTCCTCCAGGGATACAATACTGTTTCTGATTCACTATTTTCCTTGGTAGAGGCAATTCTAAAGGCTTCCATTTGGCCTTCCCAACCATAATGGCTCTTACTCCACATTTCAAGGAACCAATGTGAGGGTTCTGCCAACTTCTAAGTATATCTATTCCAATTATACATTCTGGTACTGGGGAAATAACCACTGGATGAGTTCGGGGACCTACTGAACCTACTGTGAGTTGAACATTAGCCAAAACTCCATCAATCACCTGACCTCCATATGCCCCTACTTTAACTGGAGGGCCACTATGCTTTTTAGGGTCTCCTGGAATCAATGTCAACTCAGACCCAGTATCTAGTAAATCTCGAAATGTCTGATTATTTCCTTTCCCCCAATGCACCGTTACTCTAGTGAAAGGTCTTAGGTCCCTTTGTGGAAGGACAGAAGAAAGACTAATATTAAAGCTTTTTGCTATGGTATCAAGGTCCTTCCTTAAAGGGACCCGGCCTCCCCGTCATTCAAGGGGTTCTGGATCTGTAAACTGGCTCAAGTCTGGAAATTGGTTGACAGGCCGTGATTCTCTGCTACTACGAGAAAAGGCAGCTTTTCCTTCATTTCTGTTAGAATTTTTCTGCTTGTACAGGTCAAATAAGAACTTTGTAGGCTTCTTATCTATTTTACTTTTGGGGACACCATGGTCAATTAGCCAATGCGAAAGGTCTAAGCGAATTGAGACCCTCATAAGTACTGTTCTGTCTATGCTGCACATTATGGTTAGTACGCTTACTTTGCCATTAGCGATTCAATGCTACCACTTGGCCCCTACTACTCCTCGATCCACCGAGGCCCATTGAATTTAAGTCTTCCAACTGGGCGGCAGCATCTCCCATTGTTAGGTCTGGAACAAGGAGAAGAGCAATGATAGGAGCCTTCATATTTGGTGCTGCCCCTCTCACCAATTTATTAAGTACATTTCTGGTAAAAGGCATGTCATCTGGATTCTCCCATTGAGAACTGGATTTTAAAGAACGTATCCAGTCGAGCATACCAATTTCCCTGAGCCTCTTAATCCCATCGTCAACATTAAGCCAAGGAATGTCTGGAATCTCCAGTTCCTTTTCAGATGGCCAAACTTTAATAAATACTTCAGCTACCCACTCGAATAAACTCTTGGCACCATTGTTAACTCTATGAGTGGCAGTGTTAAACCTAGAATCTCTACTCAATGGGCCCATTTCTGTGAACTCACTTTTATCCAGTTTTATGCTCCTTCCACCAGTATCCCACAGCCTTACAATCCATTCCCAGGAGTATTCCCCAGATTGCTGCTTAAACGTGTTAGAAAAGTCATGGAGTTCTTTAGGGGTATAGCGCACCTCCTCATGGACCACACTTTCTATTTCACCTTTAGGAGCCTGTTTAGCCTTGAGCCTAGTTATAGGCCTGGAAGCAATCACAGGTGTGCATGATGTAACTTCAGTATTTACTCGTGGCAAAGGTGAAAACGGCACTTTTGTAGAGGGTGGGTGTGGGGATTCATCCTCTGCTAAGGGTGGGGAGACCATTTCCTCATGCGGAATAAATGCACCAGAAGTTGAGGGTTCAACGTCCTCGTCCTCATCATCAGTTTGGTCTTCCCACACATTAGCATCCCACTTTTCAGGATCCCACTCTTTACCAATCAGCGCTTTTACTTTAACTGCCAACACCTTTCGAGGCTGGGAATTTAATTTACATTGTAACTCAGCCACTCTAATAATCAAAGTTTGGGTTTGATTTTCAGCAATTCGAGCCCTATTGCTGCTGGAGAGAAGATTCTCTTCTAGGGCACACTTAGAAACTTCTAAGTTGTTTATGCACTTTCTGAGTTGGATAATTTCCTCGCTGAGATCTTCCTTTTCCATTTGTAGTTTAATGAGAGATGCTAGGAACAACCAGCCAGCATCATCATTTTCCTTATTCTTACTCATTTTTTGTAAAGTTCCATATACGGAATCGCTGAGCTTCTCAATCCTCGCAAGAGGGGCATCAATACTGTCCAACACACCGACTTTTACCAGTTCTAGAAACAGTTCACTCCAAACAGTGTCCTCCATGCCACTAGGGGAGTCTTTAGCCACTGGCACTGGGTCAACAAGCCAGCTCCAGAAATCACAAAACTTGCCAGTAAAATTCGTTCTTACAATTCTGCCTCTCTAGAACCACTCCTGGTACCAATTTCTGTATTAGTTAGGGTTCTCTAGAGTCACAGAATTCACAGAACGAATATATATATATATATATATATATATATATATATATATATATATATATATATATATATATATATGAAATTTATTGAGTTGGCTTACAGATATGGCCGAGGTAGTCCAGCGAAGGCTGTCAGTAGCCGAGGTAGTTCCAACGATGGCTGCCAACAGCTAGTTGCTCAGTTTGGTAGTCAAGTAGGTGCTGGCTGAAGGCTGGAGAACTCCTGGAGTCTTGTAAGGTCGAAGGAACCGGGCGGCCGGAAGGAAGAACGATTCCTAGCACAGCTGCAAGAAGGCATCTGTTCTCCTTGGTGGCTCCTTTTTATATGATGCAGTACTGGGAGGATCCTTTGAGAGCTTTGGAGGTCCTAATGGGATCTAGGGTGGGTATCCTTCAAGTAGTCTCAGTTGATCCTTTCCAGACGTGGTCTCAGCCCAGCTTAGTTAATACCGGGTGTGTCAAGTTGACATCCAGGCTTAACTATCACAGTGATCAAAGAGAGCTCACAGTGGTCACAGCTCAAAGTGGTCATAGAGAACTCATAATGGACAATGAGAACTCACACTGTCATGACTCCTAGTGTTCATAGAAATGTCACAGTGCTCACAGCTCATAGTGGTCATTATAGAGCTGACAATAATAATACCTGAAAGTTGCCAGAGAGCGTTCACAGTCGTCATTGCTCACAGTGGTCAAAGAGAGCTCACAGTGCTCATAGTTCATATTTTTCAGAGAGAGCTCACAATGGTCATGGAGATATCATAGTGTTCATAGAGAGATCAAACTCACCATAGAGAGATCACAGTGATCATATAGAGCTCACAGTGGTCACTTAAAAGTCATAGTGGGCCTACAGAAGTCAAAGTGGTCATAGCTTAGAGTGGTCATAGAGAGATCACTGTGCTCATAGAGCTCTCACAGTGGTCATAATTCATGGTGATCATAGAGAACTTAAGGTGGTCATAGCTCTCTGTGGTCATAGAGAGCTCCTAGTGAACAGTGAACAGTGTTCACAGCTCATAGTGGTCATAGGTAATGGTGCTCAAAGAGAGCTCACAGTGGTCATGGAGAGATCATAGTGGTAATAGAGAGCTCACAGTTTTCATTGCTCACAGGAGACATAGAGAGCTCATGGTGATCAGAGAGAGCTCACAGTGTTCATAGCTCACAGTGGCTATACAGAGCTGATAATGGACATAGAGAGATCACAGTGGTCATAGCTCATAGTGGTCATAATGAGGTCATAGTGGTCAGAGCTGACAGTGGTCTTAATTCACAGTGGTCATGGAGTGCTCACATTGGTCATAGCTCAGTGGTCATAGAGGACAGTAGTCATAAAGAGCACATAATAGACAATCAGTGCTCACAGTGGTCACAACTGTCAGTGGTCATAGAGAGCTCACTGTGGTGATAGACATCTCAGAGTGGTCATGGTTCATAGTGGTCATAGAGAACTCACAGTGGTTATTGAAATCTTACAGTGGTCATTTCTCATAATGGCAATAAAGAGCTCACAGTGGTCAGAGTTCATCGTATTGATAGAGATCACACAGTGATCAAAGGTCATTGTGGCCCTAGATAGGTCACAGTGGATATAGCTTCTAATAGTCACAGAGAACACATATTGGACAGTGAGAGCGCACAGTGGTTATACAGAACTCTCAGTGGTCATAGCTCATAGTGGTCATAGAGAACTCACATTTTTCACAGGTGATATTTCTCATAGGGAGCTACAGTGGTCACAGAGGACTCACAGTGGTCATAGCTCATAGTGGTCATTGGGAGCTCTCAGTGTTCATAGATCATATTTGTCATACAGAACTCATAATGGTAATAGAAAGCATATAGTTGTCATAGGGAGATGACGGTAGTCATAATGAGCTCATAATGGTCAGAAAGAGCTCATAGTGATCATAGTGCTCAAAGAGCTCACAGTGGTCATATCATAGTGGTGACAGAGGTTTCAAAGTGATCATAGATCACAGTGTTCATAGAGAGCTTTCCCTGCTCATAGCTTACAGTGGCTATAGACAGCTCACAGTGGTCACAACACACAGTGTTCCTGGAGAACTCATAATCTTTATAGAGAGCTCACAAGATCATAGATCATAGTGTTGATAGATCATAGTGGTCATACCTCACAGTGGTCATAAAGAGCACATAATAGACAATGAGTGTTCACAGTGGTCATAGCTCATAGTGGTGATATACAGCTCACAGTGGTCATACCTCAAATGGTCATAGCTTGTAGTGGTGATAGATAGCTCAGAATATCCTAGCACATAGTGGTCATAGAGAGCTCACAGTGCTCACAGTTCACAGTGTTCACAGAGAGCTCATAACGGACAAGGAGAACTCACAGTGGTCATACTTGATAATCATCACAGGGAGCTCATAGTCATCATAGTTCACAGTGGTCTTAGAGAACTCACAGTGGTCATACACAGTGATCATAGGTCATAGTGGTCATAAAAAGGTCACAGCTCACAGTGTTGATAGCTAATTATGGACATAGAGATCTCAGTGGTCATAGTTCATCTTGGTCATAGAGAGCTCAGAGTGGTCATAGCTCACAGTGGCAATAAAGAGCTCACAATGCTCATAGGTCCTATAGCTCCTAGAAAGCTACAGTGGTCACAGAGAGCTCACAGTGTCAGGATAAGCTCAAAGTGTTCATAGAGAGTTCACAGTGCTCATTGTTCATAGTGGTCACAGAGCACTCACAATGCCCAAAAAGAACTCAACATCATCATAGATAGCCCATAATATACATTAAGAGCTCACAGTGCTCACAGCACATGGTGTATAGGGAGCTCACAGTGGTTATAGCTCCTAATGGTAATAGAGAGATCATAATGACCACAGAAAGTTCACAGTAGTCATGTTGCACAGTGGTCACAAAACACTCACATGGCCATAGTTCATAGTTCTCATAGAGAGCTCACACTAGTTAAAGACAGCTCATAGTAGTCATAGGCAGCTCACAGTGCTCATAGAGAGCTCACAGGGGTTATAGTCTCATAGTGGTCATAAAGGGCTCACAGGGGTCATAGCTCATAGTGGTCATACAGAGCTCAGCGTGCCCAAAAAGAGTTCAAAATTGTCATAGGGAGCTCATAGTGATCATAAAGGATTCACAGTAGATATAGCTCATAGTGGTCATAAGAGCTCACAGTTCTCGTAGCAAACAGTGGCCATAGAGAACTGATAATCCTCATTAAGAACTCACAGTGGTCAAAGTTCATACTGATGAGAGACAGTTGACCTTGGGCATAGATAATAGTGGTTTTAGAGTTCCCAAGGTGGTTATAGAGAGTTTCCAGTGGCCATAGTTCATAGTGATCACTGAAAGTTCACAGTGGTCCCAATCACATGGTGGATGTAGAGAAGTTAGAGAGGTCATAGAGAGCTCACAGTGGTTATACGGAGCTTATATAGGTCATAGAAAGTGAACAGTGGTCACAGAGAGTGAACAGTGGTCATAGCACTTATTTTAATACAGAGCTCACAATGGACAAAGAACTGACATTGGTCATAGTTCATAGGGGTCATATGGAACCCACATTGGTCATAGAGAGCTCATAGTGCTCATAGAGAGCTCAAAGTGGTCACAAAGAGGTCATAGTTGAGGCAGAGAGCTCATAGTGGCCATAGATATCTGAAAGTGGTCGCAGAGAACTCATAGTGGTCATAGAGAACTCACAGTGATCATAGATCATAGTACTCATAGAGAGCTCACAGTGGTCAAAGAGAGCTTACAGTGCTCATAGATCATGGTGTTTATAAAGGGCTCACAGTAGTCATAGATCATAGTAGTCACAGAGAGCACACATGGTCGAAAAGATCTCAATGTTGTCATAGAGAGTTCACAGTAGTCATACTTCATACTGGTCATGGAGAGCTCATAATGCTCATAAAGAACTCATAGTGGTCATCAGTCACAGTGGTCATAGAGTGCTCACAGTGGTTAAAGCTCCTAGTGGTCATAAAGAGCACATAGTGCTCATTGCTCATAATGGTAATTGAGAGCTTACAGTGGTCATAGAGAGCTCACAGTTGTCATAGCCCATAGAGATAAGAGAAAGCTCAGAGTGATCAAAGAGATGTCACAATAGACATAGCTCCAAGTGGTCATAGAGAGATCACAGTGGTCATAGATCATAGTGCTCATAGAGCTCTCACAGTGATCATAGAGAGGACACAGTGGTCACAGAGCACTCAAAGTGCTCTTAGACAGCTCACAGTGGTAATAGAGAGCTCACAGTGTTCATATAGAGTTCATAGTGATCATAGAGAACTCCCAGTGCTCATACCTCAAAGTGGTCATTGAGAGCCCAAAATGGTAATAGACAACTCACAGTGGTCATAGTTAGTGGTCATAGAAAGATCATAGTGATCATTGAGAGCTCTCATTGATATTAGATAGGTCACAGTGATCATAGAAATCTTACAGTCATTATAGAGAATTCACAGTGGTCATAGCACTCTGTTGCAAAGAGAGCTCACAGTGGTATAAGCTCATAGTGGACATAGAAAGTTCATAGTTCTCATAAAGAGCTCACAGTGCTCCTAGAGAGTTCAAGTGCTCATGGAGAGGTCACAGCTGTCATGAAAGCAGAAAGTGGTCATGGAGAGCTCATAGTCGTCAAAGAGAGCCCACAGAGATCATACATAATACTGCTCATAGAGCTCAAAGTAGTCATACAGACTCACAGCAGTCATAGATCACAGTGGTCATAAAGAGCTCATATTGGCCATAGATGACAGATGTCAAAGAAAACTCAGTCATCATAGAGAGCTCACAGTGGTCATAGGTCGTAGTGCTCATAGAGAGCTCACAATGGTCATACATAGCTCAAAGTCATCACAGCCAGATCACAGTGGGCATAGAGACTTCATATTTTTCATAGAGACCTGAGAGTTGTCAGAGCTTACAGAGGTCTTAGAGAGCTCATTGTGGTCATAGCTCATAGTGGATATAGCTCAAAATGGTCATAAAGAGCTCACTGTGGTCACAGCTAATAGTGATGATAGAAAACTCACAATGTTCACAGAGTATTCCCATTAGTCATGGAGAGCTCACAGAGATCAGTGCTCACAGTGGTCATAGAGAGCTCACAGTGCTCATAGCCCATAGTGGTCATAGGGAGTTCACAGACATCAAAAAGTGCCCCAAGTGGTCTTTGAGAACTCACAATCGTCACAGAGAGCTCCACGAGGTCATAGAGAGGGCTCATTGTTGTCATATATAGCTCATAGTTGCCATAAATCACAGAGGTCATAGAGAGCCTATAGTGCCAATAGCTCATGGTGATCATAGAGAGCTCATAGTGGCCTCAGAGAGATTGCAGTGTTCATAGCTCATAGTATTTACAGAGAGCTCACAATGGTCACAGCTCATAGTAGTCATAGAGATTACAGTGGTCCTAGCTCACAATGGTCATAGAGAGTTCATAATGCAAAATAAGAACACACTGTGGGCTTAGCTCATAGTCGTCATAGAGAACACACAGGGGTCATAGCTCCTAGTGGTCAGAAAGAACTCACAGTGGGCATATCTCATAGTAGTTGTAACAGTTACTCTTAACTATTGCTGTGAGAGAGTTCCAAAAGTCAAGCAACTTAAGGGAGAAAGGGAGATTTATTCAGCTGACGATTCCAGAAGAAACATACAGCCTTTCAAAGCAGAGGCGGCATGGGTGGCTGGAGGAGGCTAAGTCACCGCAGGCATCTTGGAAGCTGAGAGCTGCAGACTGCTTCCTGCAAAGGCAGACTTCCCCAGGAGGTAAGGTGGGATTAATCCACCTCAAGGCCCACCCCTTGTGACTGCCTTCCTCCAGCAAGGCTCCACATCTCAAGGTTCCATGACCTTGTCAAACACATGAGACTGTGGGAGACACATTTCGAACCATGACATTCCACTCCTGGCCCCCACAGGCTCATTGCCATCTCATTATGAAAACCATACTCAGTCCAACTTTAAAAGTCTTCATAGACTACAATGGTAGTCCCAACAGTCCAAAAGCCCAAATTCCAAAGCCTCCTGTAAAATCAAAATACAAGTTACATACTTCTAACATACAATAGCACAGAATAAACATTCCCATTCCAAAAGGAAGGAATGGGGGCATATCCAGGAAAGATCGATTCATAACAAGACCGAAAACCAGCAGGACAAACTCCAAATCTTGTAGCTCCAAGTCCAACAGGTGAGCCTTTCCTTGAAATCATCTCAATTCCAAAAGGCTTTGGTTATACCCCTCCAATGCAGCTGCCCATAGAATACGTTGGTCTCTTGAGCTGACTCCTCCCAGGGTATACAGCTCTCCTTGGCAGGTGTCCCACGTTGTGTTTGGAATCTCTAACATCTTTACTTCTTAATGGCAAACCAGGCTTTAACTCTATAGCACAAACTGCCCTTCTTGGGCCTCTAAACTGCAGGCTTCTTGCCTCATGATGCATGGATTCTGCCAATTTTTGAAATCTTGGAGAACTCCATGATCTATTCCCTCTTGCATCACTGATGCATCTAAAACCAGAACCACGTGGACGACTTTGCCAAGGCTGGTTCCCTTGAATCACAGCTGATTCAGCTTCTCTGTGTTAACCATCTGTTTCACTCCTGGGCAGTTGCTTGGTAAGAGAAACCAACTCTTGCTTTGGAACTCCACCCTGTAGCTCCAGTCTTCTGAAAGGATTTGCATTCTTATGAGTGGGAGCCTTCCCTGAGGATCTTGCTCTCAAGCTAGGGCGTCTCCTATTATTCAAATTAAGAGAAGGCTTTGATTTACAAATGGAGCTAATCTCTTCAACAGCCATTTTGTTCTCTGCTTCTTCCTGGTCCAACTGTTTAAGTTTGCCATTGTATTTTTCATCATTGGATCTTACAGGTTTTGCTTCTTCCTGCCTGATTCTTTGCTCTTTTTCATAACTCTGAAGACAACTAAAAAGTAGCCATATCACATTGTCAAGACTACATTGCTTTGAAATTTCCTCTACCAAGCACTTGAGCTTAATTTCAGGCAAGCTTTCAGGACGAGGGCAAAACCTAACTAAACTCTCGGGCAACACATAGCTCCATGTGTCACTCGTCCAGGTGCAAACACAGTCTTTGTTCCCCTCTGGACTATCACAAGCTGGGCTTCCACTGTCTGCATCTCTCACAGCATTGCTCTCCTCTGAGCTCTCATGAGAAAGGCCCATTTGGCCCCCTCGCCCAGATGCAAAGACTTTCCCAGCACAAAGTCCCAAAGTTATCCATATTTCTCCCAACGAATAGTTCCAAAGGCACGCTAGCCACATCACAGCACTGGCCATACTTTTGGGTACCAACTTGTCTCAGCTTCACAAACAACTTCACATTGTGGTACCAGCTGTTCTTAATCTTACAGCAATCCCCACTACCTGGTACCAATTTCTGTAAGAGTTATTCCTAACTATTGCTGTGAGAGAACACCCAAAGTCAAGAAACTTAAGGGAGAAAGGAAGATTTATTCAGCTTATGGTTCCAGAGAGGAGGTACAGTCTCTTAAAGAAGTGGCGGCATGGCTGGCTGGCCAAAGCTGGAGGAGGCTAAGTCACCGCAGACATCTTGGAAGCTGAGAGCTGCAGACTGCTTGCTGCAAAGGCAGACTTCTCCTGAAGGTAGGGTGGAACTAATCCACCTCAATCATAGTGATCATAGAGAGCTCACAGTGGTGATCATTCACAGTAGTCATAGAGAGTTCACAGTAGTAAGAGTCCATAGTTTTCATATAGAACTCATATTGGTCATTGAGAGCTCACAGTGATCATAGCTAAAAGTGGTAATAGAGAGCTCACAGTGGTCATTGCTCACAGTGATCACAGAGAAGTCATAGTGGTCATTCCTCACAGTGATCATAGAGAGCTCACTGTGGTCACTGAGAGCTCAAACTGTGATGGAGAAGTCACAGTGGTCAGAGAGAGCTTAAAATAGTTATAGAGATGTCATAGTGATCACAGAGAGCTCACTGTTATCATAGAGAGTTCATACTTGTCATACTTCACAGAGGTCATAGATGGCTCATAGTGCTCATAGAACTCTAATAGTGGGCTTACAGAGCTCACAGTGGTCATAGAGAGAGCTCACAGTGGTCACAGATACCTCACAGTTGTCATAGTTCATGTTAGTTCTAGTTCACAGTGGTCATAGAAATTTTATCGTGGTCATAACTCATAATTATCATAGAGGGTTCATAATGGTCATAAAGAACACAGAGTTATCACAGCTCATAGTAGTCATAGAAAGTAAACTGTGGTTATAGCTCACAGTCATCACAGAGAGTTCATAATACACAATGAGAATTGATAGTGCTCATTGCTCACAGTCGTCATAGAGAACTCACAGTGTTCATAGCTCATAGTGGTCCTGTAGAGCTCACAGTGGTCAAAAAGCATGCAAAATGGTCATACAAAGGTCATATGGGTCAGAGCTCATAATGGTCATAAAGAGCTCATAGTGAGCTCATGGAGAGCTTACAGTGGTTGCAGGGAACTCACAGTAATCATAGAGAGCTCAAACATCATACAGAATTAACAGTGGTCATACCTCACAGTGGTCATAAAGAGCTCACAGTGGGCATAGAGAGTTCATATTGGTCATAGAGTGATCACAGTGGTCATAGCTCACAGTGGTAATAGAGAGTTCACAGTGGTCATAGGTATTACAGCTCACAGAGAGCTCACAGTGGTCGTAGAGAGTTCACAGTGGTCATAAGGAGCTCAAAGTAGTCATAGAGAAGTCACAGCGGTCATAGTCATTAGTGGTCAAAATGAGATCACCATGGTCATAGAGAGGTCACAGTGGTACAGCTCTCATAATGATAATAAAGAGATCACAGTGTACATATCTCTTAGTGGACACAGAGAGTTCATAATTGCCAGACAGTGCTCACAATGGTCATAGAGAACTCACAGTGTTCATAGCTCACAGTGGTCCAAAAGAGCTCACAGTGTCAAAAGCTCATAATGGTTACAGAGAGCTCACAGTGGTCAAAGCTCACAGTGGTTATATAGTGCTCAGAGTAGAGATAGCTCATTGTGGCCATAGAGAGCTCACAGTGGTCATGGAGAGCTCAAAGTGGTCATAGCTCATAGTATTCATATAGTGTTCATAGTGACAAATAGTGCACATAGAGAGCACATTCTGATCACAACTGGTAGTGGTTATACAGAGCTCACAGTGTTAATACCTCATAGTGGTCATGCAGAACTCACAGTGATCATAAAGAGGTCATAGTGGTTATAGATCAAATTGATTATAGACAGCTCACAGAGGTCATAGCTCACAGTGGTCACAAACAACTTATAATCATCATAGAGAATTTACCGTGGTCATTGCATATAGTAGTGATAGAGAAATCATAGTGGTCCTAGACCGTAGTAGACATTGAGAAATCCTAGTGGTCATGCCTCATAGTGGTCACAGAAAGCTCACTGTGGTCATACATCAAATGGTCCTAGAAATCTGGCAGTGGTTATAGTGGACTCATAGTTGCATGGAGAGCTCACAGTGGTCAAAGCTCAAAGTGGGCATAATCAGCCCATAATGGACACAGAGAGCTCACAGTGGTCATAGAACATAGTGGTCATAAAGACCTCACAGTGGTCATAGCTCATAGTGTTCATAGAGAGCTTATAGTGGTCATAGAGAGTTCAGAGTAGTTATACAGCTTCAAAGATGTCACAAAGAAGTCACAGGTGTCATAGAGAGCTCACAGTTTTCATAGCTCATAAAGAGGTCATAGAGAGCTTAAAATGGCCATAGCTCATAAGAGTCATAGAGAGCTCATAGTGGCCATAGAGAGATCACAGTTGTCATAGTTCAGAGTGGTCATAGAGAGCTCACAGTGGTTGTAATTCATAGTGGTCAAAGACAGCTCACAGTGATCAGAGCACACAGTGGTCATGGAGAGTTCACATTGCCCCTAACTTATAGTGGTCATAGAGATCTCACAGTGGTCATAGATCATAGTGCTCATAGAGAACTCACAGTGGTCACAGAACCCTCACTGTGGTCATAGATAGCTCACAGTGATCATACAGAGATCACTGTAATAGAGAGCTCATAGAGAGTTCATAGTGGTGATAGTTCACAGTGGCCATAGAGTGTTTGTAGGGCAAATATCTCATAGTGGTCCTAAAGAGCTCACAGTGTTCATAACTCATAGTGGTCATAGAGAGCTCACAGTGTTTATAGCTCATAGTGGTCACAGAGTGCCTACAATGGTCATAGCTGATAGTGCTCACATAGAGTCCACAGTGTTCATAGAGAGCTCACAGTGCTGATAGCTCATAGTGGACATACAGAGTTCACAGTGGTCCTAGCTCATTGTGGTCATAGAGAACTCACAGTGGTCATAGTTGACAGTGATCATAGAGAGATCACAATGGACATATGTCATATAGCTCATAGAGAGCTATATTGGATGTAGAGTTCACAGTTGTCATGAAGAGCTCAAAGTGCTCATAGAAAAGTCACAATGATTGCAGCTAATAGTGGTCATAGAGTGTTCACAATGGTTTAATAAGAAAGTTTACCATGGTTATAACTCATAATGGTCATAGAGAGCTCACAGTGGTCATAGCTCATAGTGGTGATAGAGATCTGACATTGATCATAACTCCTAGTGATCACAGAGAATTAATAGAGGCCATGGAGAAATCACAGTGCTCATAACTCACAGTGATCATAGGCAGCTCTAATTGGTCATAACTCACAGTGGCAATAGGCAGCTCCCAGTGGTCACAGAGTACTTACAGTGATCATAGAGAGATCAAAGTGTTTATAGATGGAACACAGTATTTATAGAGAGCTCACAGTGGTCGTAGACATCATAGACATAATATTCATATTGAGCTCACAGTAGTCAGAGAATTCACAGTTCTCACAGAGATCTAACAGTGACAAAATAGCGATCACAATGGTCACAGAGGTTCACTGTCATCATAGAGAATTCAAAGTGTTTATAGAGAGGCCACAGTGTTCACAGAGAGCTTACAGTTTTCATAGACAGCTGATAGTGATCACAACTCCTAGCTTGTATTTTATAATTATCAGGCTGCTTTTATACCACACCAAACATCCCATAAGTCTCAGAATGAGCCTTTGCTGAGTTGTCCTGTCCAGATTGGTCCTCTCAGCCAGGTGGTTTAACAGCACCAACTGTCTTTTGCTCTGGAGAAGGCATAGTCTTGCGAGATTTATAGACTTGTGAGATTTGTATGCTTAGCAGGAGGGAGGAGTCCAAAGAGCCTCTCTGTATGGGAGATGGAAGCCTCTGTGGTGCAATCATTGTCCGTTCCTCCTACATATCCATCCTTTGTATTTATTTTTGACAGCCAGCGGAAATCAATGTTCTTTGCTCTGACCTTGTTAAACTGCCTCAGAAGGCGTCCAGCATTACGGACTGTGCCTGTTTTAGATCATTCTGTCTCACAGGATCTTGCCCATCATTGGCTACCAGCCCTCGAAGGAACTCACCTCTGGAAAGCTTGTCAGGATATGTGGATAGTAGATTAGACCAAGGCTTCACAAATCTCTGCAATCCAAGCTCAAACCATATCCCTAGGGCAATATAGCTTGGATATTAAAGGGCCATAAGCACCTGTAGTGTAGTCTTATTGATGGAGCACTGCTGAGAGATGTGCTAAAGGAAATACTTGACTGATAAAAGAACAGTTCCTAAGTTACAATCCATTAAAAATTAAAATCAAGTAAGAAAACAATGAAATAAAACTTACAATCTAATAGAAAAACAACTGTGAATGATATAGAACATAAGTAGCTAAGGTCTTAGATGTTACCAAAAATAACTATGCACATATGTATTTAAAAATGGCATGCCATACACAATAAAGGACTCTCTGGGAATTGGGGGGGAGGCACTGGGGATGGGGAGAGAGGGGAGGGGGAGCAGGGGGTTCGGGGGGAGGAGGAGGGAGGGAGGGACCTGGTCTACCTATTAAGTTTGTATGAGCAGAAATAATAAAAAATGTATTAAAAAAATGGCATGCCAAAAAAAAAAAATCAGCACGCAACAGAAATGAAAAAAAATATTGAAGTGGGCACAGATTTACTCATTTTATGAATGTGGTTCCCGGGAAGGCTTCACAATCTCTGTTGCTGGTCTTACATCTTGAGCTGGCACCCATATTGGTGAAGTGGAATCCTAAGGGAAGACACAACATATCCTCGAACTTGGGTTAATAAGAGAGTGGGTCCCTGCCATAGCAGCATGACGGGGTCTCTCCTTAAAAATCCTTAAGAGCCCAAAAAGTTCATCCAGCTGCACCGAGCCGGGGTTGGGGAGTACATAAGTAATGTCTTTTTCCCCCAGGTGCTGAATGAGGATTCCATCTGCGGGGGTTATCATTATTTTTTAATTAACAACCAAAAGTAAGAATTTATTACTTTATGTTATTGTCAAATTCGTATTACCTTCCAATCTGCCTGCTTCAGTTACAATTAGATCCACTTGTTCAAATGAAGGAAATAGGACATTACTTATCCAAATCTTGCATACCTCTTTTGCTTACCTCTTACTCAAATCAATCTTTATTATTAACAATAACACTGAAAGATCTTTGCTTCTCCTGTATAGTAAGAGCAACTTTTCTAAAATTCCTTTGGAAATAGCCTCAAAAATATCTTCCATCAGCTTTTTTTGGTAAAACATCTTTCTCTAGATTCAGGAAATGAAGCAAATGGAACAAAGTTGGGTGAACTGTTATTCTTTAAAATAATTCTAAACTATAAACAATAAAGCAAAGAAAAACCAAAACCAATCCTATTGTGATAAATAAAACTGTTAAATCTACTCTTGTGTTTTAGAGAAAACCAGTAATTTTCCCCAAGGACTATGGATTCAGCCTAAGTTAATGGCAGTCTCAGAGATGAATATTTCTGTATGGCTTATTATAATTATAAATTATTGTTTTGGACCATTACAATAATAATTGGCCTAGAGACCGAACACTACTAAGTGTTCTAGTGAAATAATATAGAATATCTCTCATTTAACTTTCCCCAATTAAAATTTAAGAAATTACTGCAATGATTTTAATCTTCATAAGAATGCCTCTTTCATCAATAATTAAAAGCATTCAATAGAACCTGAGACGTCAGTATCTATGATGTTTCTTCTGTAAATATGATCATTGTTTATGGCAAAGGTATTATATCATAATATCTTGACCTTAATGAGAAACTATGACAATGAGATTTGGTTTGCTTTTATGAAGTGTCTATTTCTGTGTTCATGATTTTTAGGTAAGTAAAGATAAACAGAACTTACCAAAATGGGAGTTTAGGCTCATTTCAGTTACTAATATCCTTTAAGAATTCCAACTTGAAGTGTTACAGGGTTTTTATTTTTTATTTTTTAAGAACAGAGACAAGACTAAAAAGGAACAGACGAGACAAAGAACATATAGTGGGGAACTTGGTTCCTAGGAACGTGGTTCCTAGGCCACAGCTGTATGCTCCCTATTGGTAGAGGGACAAACACAGAGAAAAGGAAAGGGACCTTTATGCTTGCCTCTCATGAAGACAAAAACACAAAGGGGCCAGATTACCGAACAACTGCCAAAGGGGGCACAGTGCTCCACACTGGTGCCAAGACAAGGAAACAGCCACATGGAAGCCACACATTGGGGCACCAAATGTAACAGTGTAACAGTATAAACCCTTGGGGGTGGGGATGAGCTGGCTCAATTCAACAGCACAGACTCTGGGAGTCAGGCGAGTGGCAAAGCATGCTCTCAAGCTTGTAGACTCTCAGGCTTGTGGCTTGTATTTTAGAAGTATCAGGCTGCTTATGTACCCCAACCAACATCCCATAAGTCTCATTGTGAGCCTTTGCTGAGTTGTCCTGTCCAGATTGCTCCTTTCAGCCAGGTGGTTTAACGGTACCAACTGTCTTTGCTCTGGAGAAGGTGTAGTCTCGTGAGATTTGTAGTCTCATAAGATTTGTATGCTTAGCAGGAGGGAGGAGTCCAAGGATCCTCTCTGTATAGGGGATGGAAGGCTCTGTGGTGCAGTCATTGTCCATTCCTCCTACAATAGACAATAGATATCTCACAGTTGTCATGGTCCATAATGGTCATAGAGTGGTCCTAGTGGTAATAGCTCTCAGTGATCATGGAACCTCATAAAGGACATAGAAAGCTCACAGTTGTCATAGCTCAAAATGGTCATAAATGGCTCACAGTTGTCAAATCTCATACTGGTCATAGAGGTATCACAGTGTCATAGTTCATAGTGCTCATAGAAAGTTTATACTTTTCATAGACAGATCACTGTGGTCATAGAGAGCTTACACTGTTCATAGAGAGCTCAATGTGGTCACAGAGAGGTCGCAGTGGTCATAAACCATAAACAGTAAACCCTCTATGACCACTGTGAGATCTCTATGACAATGGAGCTCTGTATGACAGCTATGAGCTATGATCACAGTGAGTTCTCTATGACAACTATGGGCTATGACCACTATTAGCTCTCTAAGGCCAGTATAAGCTGTGACTACTGTGAACTCTCTATAACCACTGTGAGATGTGACCACCATGAGCTCTCTATGACCACTGTGTATTATGACCACTATGAGCTCTCTATGATCACTATTGAGCTTTGAACAATGTGAGCACTCTAATGGCACTATGAGCTCTTTATGACCACTATGACTATGACCACTTTTACTTCTCTATGACCTTTGTGACCTATGACAACTATGAGCTCTTTATGATCACTATGAGCTCGCTACCACTACTATGAGGTATGATCCAAGTTAGCTCTTAATGACCACTATGAGCTATGACCACTGTGAGCTCTCTATGTCAATTTTGAACTCTCTATGTCCACTGTGAACTATGACCACTGTGAGCTCTCTATGACCACTATGAGCTATGAAAACTGCGAGCAATCCATGATAAATATGAGCTTTCTATAACTAATATTATCTATGGACACTGTGAGCTCTCTATCATAAATAAGAACTATGAACATTGTGAATTCTCTTTGATGATTATGAGTTCTTTACTATGACTGTGAGCTATGATCACTGTGAGTTCTCTATACTATGCACTATGACCACTGTGACCACTCTATGACCACTATGAACTCTACATGACAAGTGAGAGTTTTCTATGAACACTGTGACCTCTCTATGATCATTTGAGCTCACAAGTACCACTGTAAGCCATCTATGACTGCTGTGATGTCTCTATGACCATAATGAGATCTGTATGGCAGCTATGAGCTATTACCATAGTGAACTCTCTGACCACTATCAGCTGTCTAAGACCACTAAAAGCTACTACCACTGTGAACACTCTTTGTCCTTCATGACCTCACTGTGGCCATTATGAGCTATGAACACTGTGAGCTTTTAATGTCTATTATGAGCTATGACCACCGTGAGCACTCTATGACCATTGTGAGCTCTCTATGACCACTATAACCTATGACTAGTGTTAGCTCTCATTGTCCAATATGAACTTTCAAGACCACTGTGAAATATGATCACTGTGAGCTAACTATGAGCACTATGAGCTGTGAACACTGTGAGCTGTGTTAAACCACTGTGAGCTCCCTATGAGCACTGTGATCTATGACCAGTATGATCTTTCTATGACCTCTGCAATCTATGATCATTATGAGCTCTCTCTGACAAGTGTGAGCTATCTATTACCACTGTGAACTCTCTAGGACCCCTATGAGGTATGATTACTGTGAACTCTCTAGGACCACTAGGAAATATGACCACTGAACTTTCTAGGACCACTATGAGGTATAAACACTGTGAGCTCTGTATGACCACTGTGAACTGTTACCACTGTGACTTTTCTATGATCACAGTGAACCCTCTTTGACCACCATGATCTATGACCAATGTGAGTTCTCTATGACCACTATGAGCTTGACTACTGTGAGCTCCCTATGATGATTTTGAGTTCTCTGTGATCACTATGAGCTCTCTATGATCACAATGAGGTATTACCAATGAGAGCTCTGTATGACCACTTGAGATATGACTACTGTGAGCTCTCTATCACAACTCTGAACTCTCTGTGGCCACTGTGACCCCTATATGACCACTTTCCACTGTCTGTGATGATTACTATGAACTATGACTCCTGTGAGCTTTCTATGACCACTGTGAGCTATGACAACGATGAGCACTCTATGACCATTATAAAGTATGATTATTGTGAGCTCTCTATGACCACTATGAGCTATGACCACAGTGAGCACTTTATGACCATTAGGACCTATGACCACTGTGGGCTCTCTTTGGTCTCAGTGATCTCTCTATGAGCACTATGATCTATGACTACTGTGAGCTCTCTATGATCAATGTAAGTTCTCTATGACCATTGTGACCTCTCTATAACCATTATGAGCTCTTTGTGCCAATTAGAAGCTATGACCACAGTGAGTTCTCTATGACCACTCTGAGCTATGACCACTAGGAATTCTCTAAGATTACAATGAGCTATGACACTGTGAGTGCTCTATGAGCACTATGGTCCATGACTTCTGTGTGCTCCCTATGGCCACTATGAGCTTCTCATGACCACTATGATCTGTCTATGACTTCTGTACAAGGATCATTATGAGCTTTCTATGAGAAGTGTGAGCTTTCTATAACCCCATGACCTCTCTATCACCACTTAGAGGTCTCTATAACCACTGTAAGCACCCTATGACCACTGTGTGCTCTCTATGGCCATTATTAGCTCTGTATTACCACTATGAGCTGTGAATACTATCAGCACTTCAAGACTACGAGGTATGACCATTGTGAGCTCTCTGTGGCCACTATGAATGTTCTAAAACCAGTGTCCACTGTGAGCTCTACATGACTACTCTAAGCTCTATATGAGCACTATAACCAATGACCACTATGAGCTCTCTATGACCACTGTGAACTCGCTATGTCAATTATGAACTGTCTGTCCACTGAGAGCTATAACGACTGTGAGTTCTTTATCACTACTTTGAGCTTTCTGTGACCACTGTGAGCTCTTTTTGACCACTGTGACCTTTGATCCCTGTGACATCTCTGATTACTCTGAGCTCTCTATGGCCACTATGACCTATGACCTATGACTACTGTGAACTCACTATGAATATTATTATCTCACTATGACCACTGTGAACTCTCTAGGATCCCTATAAGCTATGAAAATTATGAGCTCTCTATGGCTACAAGAGAACTCTATCCTCATTGTGAACTTTGACCACTATGAGCACTGACAATTGTGAGGTCAGTATAACCAATGTGAGTTCTTTATGACAACTGTAAATTCTCTTTGACCACTGTGAGCTCTCTAGACCACCATGAGCAATGAACACTATGAGCTCTCTATGACCACAAGAGGTCACTATTACAATGATGATTTATGTCCACTAGACCTATTACCACCGTGAGCTCTCAATGACCACTGTGAACTCTCTATGACCACTGTGAGCTCTCTATGACCAAGTGAGCTATCTATTTTCACTGTAATTTCTCTATGATGACTGAAAGCTGTCTGTGATCACTGTGAGCTCTCTAGAACTACTGAGAGCTCTATTTGATGATCATTGTGATACCTCTAGGACCACTCTGAGCTCTTTATAAAGACTATGAACTCTCTATGAAGAACATGCGCTATGATCACTGTGAGCTCTCTAAGACCACTATGAGCTATGACAACTATGACCTCTATATTACTACTATAAGCTCTCTATGACTACTGTGAGCACTTTATGACCACTGTGAATTCTCTGAAGACAATGATCTCTCTTGGATGACTGTAAGATCTCTATAAACACTATGGGTTCTCTTTGATCACTGTGGGATTTCTAGGACCACTGTGAGCTATCTGTGAATGCGGTGAGCTCCCTACAACCATAGTGACATCTCTAGGACCTATGTGAACACTCTACGACTCTGGAGAGCTCTATATGACCACTATGAGCTCTTTGTGACAAATATGAACTATGACCACTGTGACCTTTCTTTGATCACTGTAAGCTGTCTATGTCCATTATGACATGACTACTGCGAGCTCTGTCACCACTATGGACTATGAACGTTGTGAGCTCTCTATGGCCAATGTGAACTATGAGCACTTTAAACTCACCATTTCCATTGTGAACTCTCCCTGACCACTGTGAACTCGCTATGGCCATTATGAACTCTTTATGACCGCTATGAGCTATGAACACTGTGACCTCTGTATGACCACGGTGAGCTAAGATAACTATGGACTCTCCATTGGCACTGTGAGCTCTCTATGACCATTGTGAGCTCTCTATGACCACTATGAGCTTTCTATGACAAAGAGAGCTATGAAAACTGTGAGCACTCTATGACCAATGAGCTGTGATTACTATGAGCTCTCTCTGAGCTCTGTGAGCTATCTATGACCATTTTGAGCTCTCTGTGACAACTGGAAGCACTCAAAGACAACTGTTAGAACTCTATGACCACTTTGAGCTCTATATGACCACAATAAACTGTGACCACTCTGAGCTCTCATGGCCAACATAACCTATGACCACTCTGATTTCTCAGTGACCACTGTGAGTTCTCAATGAACACTATGAGTTCTTTATGATGACTGTGAACTCTCTATGTCTACTATGCACTATGAGTACACTGAGCTGTCTGTGACAAATATGAGTTATGACCACTGTGAGCTTTCAATGACCACTATGAGCTCTTTGACCACTGAGAGTTCTCTATAACCACTGTGAGCTCTCTTTTATCACTGTGAGCTATTACCACTGTAAGCACTCTATGCACAATGTGAGCTGTGACCACTCTGAATGCTCTCTGACCACTGTAAGCTCTCTATGACCACTGGGAGATCTGTATGACCACTATGAGTTCTCTATGACCACTATGAATTATGACCACTGTGAGCTATCAATGACTATTATGAGCTCTCTATGACTGCTATGAGCTATGGCCATTATGAGCTTTCTATCACCACTGTGGACTATGCCCAGTATGAGCTCTCTATGACCACTGTGAAATCTTTGATGACTGTTACTTGTCTGTGACCACCATGAACTCTTTAGGACCACTGCAGGCTGTGGCCACTGTGAGCTCTTTGTGACTAGTATGAGCTACGACCACTGTGATCTCCATGACCACTGTGAGCACTCTATGATCATTATGAGCTATGACCACTGTGAGCTCACTAGACCACTGTGAGCTCTCTGTGACCACTTTGAGCTATGAGCACTATGAGCATTCAATGTGCAGTGTGATATATGGCTAATCTGAGTTCTCTATGACAACTCTGATCTCTCTGTGACCACTGTGAGCTCTCTATGACCACTTTGAGCTCTTGTTGACAACTATGAGCTATGAGCACTCTGAGTTCTCTGTGACAAATATGAACTGTGATCACAGTGATCTCTCTATGACCACAGTGAGCTCTCTATGACCACAATGAGCACTTTACGACTACTATGAGTTCTCTATGATCACTATGAACTCTCTATGACCCCTATGAGCTCTCTGTGACCACTAAGAGCTTTGACCACTGTGACCACTGTAAACTCTCTGTGACGACTGTGAGCTCATTATGGCCATTGTCAACTCCCTATGACCATTGTGAGCTCTCTATGACTACTGTGAGTTGTGACCACTATAAGCTCTCTTGATGACTGCTGTAAGCTCTCTATGACCACTATGAGCTCTGAATGACCACTGTGAGCTATCTATAACCACTATAAGATCTTTATGACTACAATGAGCTGTGACAACTCTGAACTATCTATGACCAATATAAGGTATGACCACTTGGAGCTCTCTATGAAAACTATGATCTATGACCACTCTGAGCTCTCTATGGCTACTATAAGCACTCTATGACCACTATGAGCTAGGAAAACTATGAACACTCCATGAACACTGTTAGTTATGACCTCTGTAAACACTTGATTACCAGTATGAGCTCTCTATGACCACTGTGGGCTATGACCATCATGAGCTCTCAATAACCAGTGTGAGCTATGACCACTATGAGCATTCTATGACCCCTGTGAAATCTTGGATGACTGTTACCTCTCTATGACCACTATGAGCTTTCTGTGATCACTATGAGCTATGACAACTGTGATCTCTCTATGACTAGTATGAGATATGACCACTGGGAGCTTTCTATGACCACTGTAAGTTCTCTATACCCACTATGAACTATGACCACTATGAGCACTCTATGAACATTTTTAGCTCTCTAACACTACTGTGAGACTTCTATGACCTCTATGCGTTATGACCAGTGTGAGCCTTCTATAACCACTGTGAGCAATGATGACTACGACCTCTCTAATACCACTTTGAACTCTCTATGACTACTATGAGGTTTGACCACTGTGATAACACTATGAACATTAGTAGCTCTCTATGACCACCGTGAACTCGCTATGACCACTATGAACTATGACTACTGTGAGCGCTGTATAACTGCTATGAGCTCTCTATGTCAAGTATAAGCCATGACCACTGTGATCTCTCTATGTCCACT
Source organism: Typhlomys cinereus (assembly GCA_023101885.1). Lineage (NCBI taxonomy): Eukaryota > Metazoa > Chordata > Mammalia > Rodentia > Platacanthomyidae > Typhlomys > Typhlomys cinereus. The sequence continues at coordinate 8,089,425 of JALPQD010000051.1, forward strand.
GTGAGCTCTCCAAACCAGTGTGAGAACTTTATGGCCAGTATGTGCTTCCTTTCACCAGTATGAGCTATGACCACTATGAGTTCTCTATGAGTACTATGGGAAATAACCAGTATGAGCTCTCTGTGATGACTGTAAGTTCTCTCTATGACTGTGAGCTCTCTATGGCCAGAAGAGTTTTCTAACAGCACCATGAGGTATGACCACTGTGAGCTCTCTGTGACCACTGTGATCTATGACTACTATGACCTTCTCTATTACCACATTCACTTCTCCAAGACAACTCTGAGCTCTCTATGATATTTTTGAGCTCTGCATGATTAGTTTGAGCAATCTATGAAAACTATGAGCTCTCTATGACCACTATGAGCTATGACCACCATGAGCTCTCTATATCCACTATGAGCTATGATCACAGTGAATTCCCTTTGATCACTTTGAGCTATCTATTTCCACTGTGACTTATGACTATGGTGAGCTGTCTATAAGCACTATGAGCTATGATCACTTTCAGCTCCCCATGTCTGCTACAAATTCTGTATGTGAACTATATGACCACTATGATTTCTGTATGAATAATTTGTGCTACAACCACTGTGAGCTCTCTATGAGCACTATGAGCTATGACCAGTGTGATCTCTGAATGACCAGTATGAGCAATAACCACTGTGAGCTATTTCTATGTGAGCATTCCAAGACTACTGTGAGCTCTCTATGGCCACTATAAGCTGTTTATGACCACTGTGAACTATGACCACTGTGAGCTCTTTATTATCATTTTGAGCTCTCTATGACCACTATAAGTTATGAATACTCTAAGCTCACTATGAAAATTATTACCTCTCTATGACCACTGTGAGCAATGAACACTGTGAGATCTCTATGACCACTATGAGCTATGATTCTTGTGAGCTCTCTATTACCAATATGAGCTCTCTATGACCACTATGACCTATGACCACTGTCAGCTCACTATGACCACTTGAGCTCTCTATGACCATGTGAGTTATCTATGACCACTGTGAGCTATCACCACTATGAGCTCACTGTGCCCACTCTGAGCTCTCTATGAACACTATGAGTTCTCTATGACCAATTTGACACCTCTGATGACTGTGACCTCTCCAGGACCACAGTGAGATCTCTATCATTGGTATGAGTCATGACCTCTGTGAGCTCTCTAGGACCACTATGAGCAATCTATGACCAGTATAACCAATGACCACTGTGAGCTGTCTATGATCACTGTGAGCTCTTTATGTCTACCATGAGCTATGACTACTGTGAACTACCTATTACCAATCTGAGCTCTCTATGACCACTATGAGCTCTCTATGATCTCAGTGAACTATGACCACTGACAGCTTTCTATGACCACTATGAGCTTTCTGTGACCTTTGTGAGCTATGACTACTATTACCTCGGTGTTACAACTTTAGGCTATGACAACAGTGAGCTCACTATGACCACTGTGAGATTGCTATGACTACTGTGAGCTTGCTATGACCACTGTGAGCTATGACCTCTATGAGATCTCTATGACCACTGTGAGCTCTCTATGACCACTGTGAGCTAGGACCACTGAGTTCTGTATGGCCACTCTGATACCTCTGATGACTATGACCTTTCTATGACCACTTTGAGTTCTGCACTACCATTATGCGTTATGACCACTGAGAAATGTGTAGGACCAATATCAGCTATGAGCACTGTGAGCTCTCTACGACCACTCTGAGCTCGTTATGACAACTATGAGTTTTTTATGACCACTGTGAATTCTCTATAACCAGTGTGATCTATGACCATGATGAGTTCTGTATGACCAAAGTGAGGTCTCTGTGACACTATAAGCTATTGCCACTGTGAATTCACTATGAATATTATTAGCTCTATGTGACCAATGTGAGCTACTTTGAGATCTTCATGAACACTATGAGTTATGATGATTGTGAGCTTTCTGTTACAATTATGAGCTCTCTATGAGCACTATGAGCTATAACTGTGAGCTCTATGACCACTATAAAGTATGACGACTGAGAGTTATCTTTTACCACTATGAGCTCTGCATGTCCACTATGTCCTATGACCACTGTGAGCTCTCTATAAACACACTGAGTTATGGCCATTGTGAGCACTGTATGGCTGCTATGAAATCTTTATGACCATTATGAGCTATGTCTACTATGAGTTCTTTATGACCAATAGGAACTATGACTACTGTGAGCTCTTTATGAACTTTATGAGCTAGGACCACTGTGAACTCTGCATTATCTCTGTGAATTATGACCACTATGCACTCTCTATGATCACTGTGAATTCTCTATGACCACTGTGAGCTGTCTGTGACTGCTTTGAGCTTTGAATGCTGTGAGTTCTCTGTGAGCACTTTGAAATCTCTGATAACTCTGACCTCTTCATGACAGCTTTGAGCTCTTTATAACTATTCTGAACTATGACCACTGTGAGCTTTCTAAGACCAATATGAGCTATGAGCACTGTGAGCTTTCCATGACCACTGTGAGCTTTCTATGACCATTATGAGCTTCCTATGACCACTATGATCCATGACCACTATGACCACTCTAATAGCACTTTGAGCTCTCTATGACCACTGTGATAACACTATGAACATTATTAGCTCTCTAGGGCCACAGTGAGATCTCTGTGACCACTAGGAACTATGACCACTGTTAGTTCTCTATAACTGCTATGATCTCTCTATGTCACATATAAGCCATGAGCACTGTTAACTCTCTATGACCACTGTGAGCTCTCCATGATCAATGTGCACTCTCTATGGCCATCATGCACTCCCTGTGACCATTATGAGCTTTGACCACTATGAGCTTTCTATGTCCACTATGAGATATAATCAGTATGACTTCACTGTGATGACTGTGAGTTCTCTGGGACCTCTGTGATCGCTCTATGACCACAAAAGATTTCTAACAGCATTAGAAATTATGACACCTCTGTGACCACTATGATCTGTGACCACTATGACCTCCCTATTACCATTTTGAGCTATGACAATGTGAGCTGTCTATGAAAATTATGAGTTCTCTATGACCACTGTGAGCAATCTATGATAACTATGAGCTCTCTGTGACCACTATGAGCTATGACCACTGTGAGCTATCTATATACACTATGTGCTATGATCACAGTTCACTTTGACCACTGTGAACTATCTATGTCCAAAATGACTTATGACCAAGGTGAGCTCTGTTAAAACATTATGAATTGTAACACTTTGAGCTCTCTATGTCTGCTATGAATTCTCTATGACCACTATGAGTTCTGTATGACTAATATGAGCAACGAACACTGCAAGCTGTCTATTAACACTCTGAGCTATGAACACTGGGAGAGCTCTAAGACTAATATGACCTTTGACCACTCTGGGAGCGCTCTATGAGAACTATGAGCTATGAGCATTGTGAGCTTTCAAGGACTACTATGAGCTCTCTATGACCAGTGTGAACTATGATCACCGTGAGCTCTCTACAAACACTATGAGCTACGAACACTTATACCACTCATTGTCCATTATGAGCTCTCTATGGGCATTGTGAGCTCTCCATGACCACTGTGAAGTATGACCACTGTAATAACACTATAAACATTATTAGATCTTTATGACCACTACAAAGTCTCTATTACCACTATGAGCTCTTCATGACCAATATAAGTCATGACCACTGTGAGGTCTTGATATTAGCAGTCTCAGGGACTCATGGGGATCTGTGGAAACCCCTGAGGGTGGGGATAAGCAGGCGTGAAGTCAAGGTCATGGACTCCAGGAGTAAGGTGAGTGGCAAAGCAGGCTCGCAGGCTGGCAGAGTCGTTTATTGTAGATGCCGGGCTGCTTATATGCCCCACACAACATTCCATAAGTTCAAGTGGGAGCATTTGCTGTGATGGCCTGTCGGGGTTGCTCCTCTCAGTTAGGCAGTTTGACATCAGCACTAGGCACTGCAGTGGATTCTAGCTTGGGAAAGTTGCATCCATGCATGTGGCCCATACAGACAATACAGACCTGCCTGTACTGTTCCCCCTACATATCCATCCTTTCTATTTATTTTGACAGCTATCAGAGCCAGAGTTCTTTGCTCTGACCTTGTTGACTCTGCCTCAAAGGGCGTCCAGCATGATAGACCATGCCTGTCTTAGGTTGTCCTGTCTCACAGGACCTTACCCATCATTGACTACTGGCCTTCGACAGACCTCACCTCTGGAAGGCATGTCAGAATGTGTGTGTGTTAGATTAGACCAAGACCTTATAAATCTTTGCAATCCGGGCCTGAAACACATCTCTAGGGGGATATGGCTTGGATGTTCAAGGGCCATAATCACCCGTAGCATGGTCTTGTTGATGGAGTACTGCTGCGAGATGTGCTAAAGGAGACACTTAAGCAATATAATTAATTGAACAATTCCTCCCTATGATAGCATAAATTACAATCTAAGACGGATCAAACAGCCTTTTAAAGTTGTTTCAGATTCTGGTTTGAAACACAGTATCTACAGGCAGGGGAGCCACATGCATCTTGTTAATATGTTCTACCTGTTGGCTCAAAGTTGATGAGTAATTAAGGAAGGCCTGAGACCAAGGCGCCTTGATGTACTGAGAAATTTGTTCACAAACCTTGGAAATGTTGGAGACCCGATAAGGTGTTAACCATATGGAGGAATGTTGATGGTCACAGGAGGAAAGAGCAAACCCATAGGGACTTGAAGGCCAGGTCAGACACCTGTTGAAAATATGTAGCCAAACCTGTGGTGGATTGTGATATGAGATCAATATATTGTCTGTTGCCAAATACCACTTGGCCAGCTGGGGAAAGAAAGGGGAAACAGCAGGGCCTCAAGGCTTGAGGTGAATAAGTGAGCCAGCGACAGGGTTACCAACCAGAACCCAGGAATCACGTGAGAAGCAACATTGGACGAGTTGCTGCAGATTCAGCTTTATTCAGGAAGTGTTTGGACTTACATAGGGTTGGGGTCCAATCAGGTATTTCTATCTCTCTGCTCCAGGGAGGGGGAGCATCCACTAATCATTTAGCTATTTACTATGTGTCCAAGTTAGATGGCCACTTTCCATTGGTTGTTCATCCCTCCTTCCCATTGGTTGTTCATCCCTCTGCCTGTATGGTTCCTATATTTGGACATGTCTGGAGCATGTCTGAACTTGTTAAGGCTTGTCTATAGCCAGACCTCCTGGATTTGGGAGCCCAGGCTAGGGCCTCCCTGAATAGATAGTGCCACAATTATCCATAAGCTGTGAGCATATCCAATGTGATGTTAAGACCATACTGAAGGTTGAGGCAGGCTTGTGCTTCTACCTGATCATCATATGCAGAGTGCCAATTCAGGAAAATGGACAGCTCTTAGACCACCTTAAGGAAAAGATACCATTTATACTGGGTTTGGAGCTGCATGGCCCATTGGTGCAGAACCTGTTCAATAAGAGGAGTCAAGGGCTTATTCATTGGCCGCCTTACAAATCAGCGAAAGATCACCAAGTGGGATAGGCACCCAAGGCTGTCGTCTTGTCAGGGATTCTGTCTATGATTTTCCACTGGGAAGAATAAACATTTGGGAATCCACAGGGGTGAGCCTGCTGATGGATAAACACAAAGACACCCTAACTCCAGTGGAGTCCTCAGTCTGGTTAGGACAGGTGTATGTCAAAGACATTCTATCACTGTAAAACCATTAAAGTATATAAGATGGAGGAAAGAATTAAATGAGGCATATCTGAGGAAGTCTTAAATCTAGTTGGAGGATGGTATTACAAAGATCTTCCTGGGGAATCATTTCCTATCTAAGAAGTATAGAGGCCATGTCCGAGAAAATATTGTAACTTGACTCTTTTATATTGAATTTAAGATTTTGTAATTCTTATCTAGGCCCATTGCCAAAACTTTTTCTTTAATGTATATGGCCCTTATAATATAAATATAATAGACTTTATAAAATCTTAAGAAGTTATGACCTGTAGGAATTAGGATTTAGTGAGTAACCAAATCTCTGTATAATTAAGATGGAGAAAATTGAAAAACACTTGAATATATGAAGCTTAATTCTTAATTTCTAATCTCTGAGGCTCAATGTCTTTTCTTCTGTAGCATGGAAGAAGCATAATACATAACATTTCCTTTAACCATCATCTCTAATTTTCAATATTCTCATAAATCTACATTCCTCAAACCTTCACAACATACTTTAAGATGCTTTTAAGTAACCAAATCATAAACCTTCTATACATAAGCCTTCCCTCAAACCTTCTGTACATATTTAACTTTCTAAGTAACATTTATTTCCTTCGTATCTTTTTACTTGATGTTTCCCTGCTGTTTTCACATTAATTATCCCTCAAGAAATGTCTTTTAAAGGAAGCCATAACAGTAGTCCTCATCTTTAAAGGAAATTAAGAGTTGAGTCTGATATGGTAATTGTGTAGACAATATACATTTATATATAATCAATTAAAAATTTATGCTTTGAAATCTAAGATATTGATGCTCTCAATTTATTTAACTACTTTAGCATTAAGCAACCACAAAATTTTTATATTTAAAAATATATGAACATTACAATATAAATATAAAAGAAAACTTTTGAATTAAGATAAACAGCCTCAAATCTGAAAAACAGAAAAATATAAAGATTTATTGGAATCTTTTAAAAAATTCATTGGAATTTTTTCCTTCTCCTGGTATGTATGAGCTCCCTTGGGGACAAATCTGCTTTCTAATTCCATGCTCCCTTGTGTATTCCTACTAAGATGGAACAGGAATTTCAAGCCTCCAACTTAGGCAGGCCCCATTCCCTTGGAAAAAAACAGAATCAATGTAATCTGGACCTAGCATAGTCTGTTTTCAGGAGATTCTAAGTGCATTTGAGTCAACTCAGGTTCACGTTTCCCTTTCCTTGCAAGGTTTTGAAGTGAAAATGTTAAATAATTTGTAAAAATTTCAGATAATTGTATTACTTTAAAATCTTTTAGAGCCAAATAAATAGATTTACTATAATACAAGATAGTAAAAGTTTTTTAAATTTTGTAAAGACCAGGACATTATTAAATACGCAATAAACCAGCAGCACATGGTCATAGGAGAATGTATGTCTGTTTAGATTAGCAATCTTTAAAAAAAAACCTCTGCAATTACCAATACTGAGTACAGCCTCCTCCAAATCCATGAGCTATATTGTTGTTGTATAGAGCCTTTACTAGTACATTAATGTTTTAAACCCTCTAACTTCTGTTGCAAGAAAGTCCTCAATTTCTGTAGGTTATCTTCAAAAATTTGTCTTTAGGAATTTTTGAACTACCTCAAAAATTTATTAATTAACTTATGAGAAGAGCAGCTAAGAAAAAAAACTCATGGAATCCATGAGAACCAGGCATGGAACTAAAAATGAACTCATAGCACTAGAGGGCCATGAGGCGCTAGGGCGCTAAAGATGGCTGCCAGGGCCACGTACATTTGTACACCTAGGCAATCCCAGGGAAACTGCCTTTTTCTGGTTGGTTAACACCCATTGGGCCCAACCCACTTGCTCTTAGGCCCAGGTGTGGCTAGAGACCAAGTTTTTTGTGGATATGGAGAGCTCATCTCCATAACCCCTTCATAGGGAATTTGGCTATCTTATCTCTGGGAGGATTGATTAGTCAGTTCCTCAGTAGGAGTGTTTCTTCAGGGTGATTCCAGCTCTGGGGGATGACCTTCAGGAATGTCAAAGACCTCAAAGACCTTAGAGACTGTCCCAGCAATGACTGTTTTAGACCTGCCTATTGTACCCCTTAATTTTCTGAGGAACCAGACTGCTCAAGGGATGAGGGGAGATGACCGCTCTGGCTATTTCCTGCTGGGTTGAGGCAAAGGAAGTGTGAGCAGTCAATGAGTCTCATCTATGAAGGGCTGAGACGGTCTAGAGGTCTTTGATGGAGAATTACTACTTTCAGGTCCATCTAAAAGAGACAAAAACCGATAAATTAAGCCTAAAATATCTACCTGTTATCTTGCCTGAAATAGACATTACCTTTGTCTGGTGTAAAAGCCAAGAACTGTAAGTAATTTACATATTGAAGACCTTTCTCCCCAGGTAGCTACAAATCTCCAAGGTCACATTCTAGCACCTTCCAAAAAATATGTAAACTTGGGGCAGAGCAATCTAAATTAGTTTGCTGCTTCCTTCAGGATTCTTAAAGAAAAGTAGCACAGGTCTTTTGGGACCTGTAAAAGAACATATGCAAAAGACATTTTTTTCCTCACATGGAAAGTTCTGCATATCTCCAAGCATTATCTTAGGAACACTGCTCTGATCTAAATGAAGAGCCAGCTTCAATTTGTCAATGGAGCTGGTCTGTTTAACAGCAGACATTTGTTCTCTGCTTCTTCCTGGTTTAACTCTTTTAAGTTTGTCATTGCAATTTTCCTCTGCCAAACACTAAGCTTAAATTCAGGGAAGCTTTTGGGACAAGAGCAAAACTTTACTATATTTTCCACTGACATATGTCTCTGGCTTTGACTGTATATCATAAACTTTCTTACTTGGGCCTCTAAACTGCAAGCTTTCTGCTACATGCTATCTGATTCCATCATTCTCAGAAATTACTTTTTTTGTTGTTTTCTTTCCCTGTCTGCTAGGGAATTTCAAGTTTGTCAGCTTTGGCATGCCTGCTAGTATTCTATCTATCCCCTTAGGCAGATGTCAAGTTTATGATTTCCTTTTTTTTTTTTCCTTTTTCTTTCCTTCCTTTCTGCTTGAAAAATAAATTTATCTGGAACCTCAAAGAAACTACTTAAGTAACTTAGGCCAAAACCTTGCAAGAAAGAGAAACGTGAACCTGAGTTGACGCAAATAAACTTCGAATCTCCTGAAAACAGACATTTGATGCTGTTTTTTTCCAAGGCAATGGGGTCTGCCTAAGGTGGAGGCTTGAAATTCCTGTTCCACCTTAGTAGGAGTACACATGGGAGCATGGGATTGGAAAGCAAATTTGTCCCCAAGGAAGGGAGCTCCTACATACCAGGAGAAGGAAGAAATTAAAATGAATCTTTATATTTTCCTGTTTGCTAGATTTGATGGGATAACATTCTATAAAAGAAGTGAGAGGAATGAGCAAGTTTAATTATTCTGTACTATTGTGGCTTTATTATTTTGGGAATATGCGGCAAACCTTTAAGAACACTTTCATTTGTAGTCCTACTAAAGATCAAAATCAAGTGAGATAATCTTTCATGGAAAAAAATAATCAATCAGAAAAACAATTGTGATCTATGTAAAACATCAGTAGTTAAGGTCTTAGATGTCATTAAAATTATATGTTGTTTTAAAGTATGCATACATGTATTTAAAAATGGCATGCCACAATTTTTATATTAGCGTGCATCAGAGATGACAGAAAATTGAAGTGACCACAGATTTTTTTATGTTGAAACATAAGGCACACAACAAGTAAACACAGAACATATAAACATAGAAACACATGAACAACATACAATTTACTGGCAACTGGCAGTTATACAAGTTACTGACAACTGTCTTAAAATTTCTCTTGAAAGCTTTATCAAAGGTGGGTTAACATTTAGGAAAATGTTATCATTTAAAACAAGATCTCATATTAGTTAAGTCCAGCATCTTAGCTTAATTATGAAAAACATTAAAAGCAGATTAAACTTTAAAATTTAGTACCAAAACCAAATTGCTATTTAAGAAACTTTATATTTAATAGATGAATATTTTTGTCTAATTTTCTCTTTTTTTTCTAGCAAGGAAAAGCACCCTCATCCATAAGTCGGGTTCTCACATATTCTCTGGGGAGATCCAAGGTGTTAAAACTGCAGCCTCATCCCAAAATTCCTCTAGGCCAGCAGTCTTAACCTTGAAGCTTCTAGTCTCTAGGAGAGATTTTAAGACACATATTTGGGGCTCCTTACCGTATGAGGGGAGGTTGCCCATCTTTTTAAAGAACATACATGAAACCAAAAGAATAACAGATGAGACAAGGAATGTATGAGATCCAAATGTCTTGTGCTTAGTAGGGAACTTCCATCATTCTTAGGCCACGGCCATGTGCTGTGAGGATGAAAGGACTGCCATGGAAACCCCAAGTTGGGGCACCAAATGTAGTAGACTTGGGGACCCATGGGGACCCATGTAGACCCTTGGGGGTGGCAATAAGCAGGCATGAATTTAACATCACTGACTTCTGGAGTAGGGCAAGTTGCAAAGCAAGCTCTTAGGCTTGCAGACTCATTTATTGTAAATATTGGGCTGCCTATATACCCCAGCCAACATTCCATAAGTTTCAGTGGGAGATTTTGCTGTTTTGTCCTGTCCAAGTTGGTCCTCTCAGTCAGATGGTTCGAGATCAGCATCAGGCACCACAGCAGATTCTAGCTTGGGGAAGTTGCATTTGTGCATGTGGCCCATACAGACAATACAGGCCTGCTTAGTCAATTTCTTTGTGAGTGATCCATGACCACCGTAAGCTTTCTATGGCCATCATAAGCTTGCATGACCACTATGAGCTATCTGTGACCACAGTGATTTATGACCACTATGACTTCCCTAATACAACTTTGAGCTCTATGTGACAACTGTGAGCTTTCGGAATACTGTGAGCTCTCAAGGACCTCTTTGAGCTCTCTATGACAGCTGTGAACTCCATATGACAACTGTGAGCTCTTTATGAGCACTGTGAGCTCTCTATGATGACCATGAGCTCTCTATGGCCATTATGCATTCCCTATGAGCACTATGAGCTATGATCAATATGAGCTCTCTATGAATGCTATGAGGTATAACCAGTATGAGCTCTGTGATGACTGTGAGTTATTTGTGACCACCATGAGCTCTATATGACCATAAGAGATTTCTATCAGCACTAGAAGCTATGGCCACTATGAGCTCTCTGTGATCAATGTGATCTATGACCACTATGACCTCCCTACTGCAACTTTGAGCTATCTATGACAACCATGAGCTCTCTATGACAATTGTGAGCTCTCCATGACCACTATGAGCTCTCTATGACAACTGTGAGTGCGCTATGAACACTGTTAACTATCTATGACCACTGTGCTCTCTCTATGACCATATGAACTATTACCACTGTGAGCTCTCTATGACCATGGTGAGCTCTTTTTGACCATATGACCTATGACCACTCTGCGGTCCCTATGTACATTATTAGCTCTCTTTCCACTGTGAGCTATGTCCACTGTGAGTTCTCTATTACCATCATGGGATTTGTATGACCACTATGACTTACGACCACTGTGAGCTCCCTATAGCCATTGTGAACCCTGACCACTATGAACTCTGGATGAACACTGTGAGTTCTCTTTGAGTACTGGGAGCTATAAATACTGTTACACTCTATAACTACTGTAAACTGTGAGAACTATGAGCTCTCTATGACCACTGTGATTTCTCTGTGAACACTGTGAGCTATGACCACTGAGAGGTCATTATGACCACTGTGAGTTCTCTATGAACACTGTGAGTTCTCAGTTATCACATTGAAATCTGTGATGTCTGTGACCTCTCCAGGACTACTTTGGCCTCTCTATGACTACTCTGAGCTATGACCAATGTGAGCTCTCTAAGAACAGTATGAGCTTTGGCCATTGTGAGCTCTCTAAGACAACTATGAACTATGACTGCTGTGAGCTCTCTAAGACCACTATGAGCTCTCTGAGACCAGTATAAGCCATGACCACTGTGAGATATCTATGATCACTGTGAGCTCTCCATGACTACTGTGAGCTCTCCATGGCTATTTTCAACTCTATATAACTACTATGTGCTCTCTTTGACCACTGTGAACTCTGACTGATTATAATCTCTTTGTGAGCAGTAAGAACTATGAAAATGTGATCTATGTATGACTACTGTGAACTATGGCCTATCTGAGCTCTGTATGACTACAGTAAGTTATGACCAGTGTAAGATCTCTATGACCATTGTGAAATATCTGATGATTTTGACCTCTCTATGACCACTTTGAGCTCTCTGTTACCCATTAGCTCTTTGTGACCATTGTAAGCTATCACCACTGTGAGCTTCCTATGAACACTATGAGCTTTCTTTGAGCACTTTAACACCTCTCATGACTGTGCCCTCTTCATGACCACTATGACCTCTCTAAGACCAGCATGAGCTATCACCACTGTGAGCTTTCCATGATAACTATGAACTATGAGTACTGTGAGCTCTCTAGGACCACTATGAGGAAGGACCTCTGTCATAACACTATGAACATTAGCTCTGCATGTCCATTATGAAGTATGACCACTGGGATAACACTATGAGCATTATTAGCTCTGTATGACCACTGTGAGCTCTCTATAACCTCTATGAGCTATAACCACTGTGAAGCTTCTATGACCACTATGAGTTCTCTATGACCAGTATTAGCCATTGAGCTCTCTATGACCACTGTGAGCTCTCTATGACCACTGTGAGCTCTCTAAGGCCATTATGCACTCTTTATGACCATTGTGATCTATGACCACCATGAGCTATCTGTGACCACTGTGACATCTCTGAGAACTGTGTCCTCTCTGTGACCACTTTGAGTTCTATATGACCGCTATGAGCTATGAACACTGTGAGCTCTCTATGATCATTGTGAACTCTTTATGACAACTATGAGTTCTCTATGACCAGTATGAGCTATGAGCACTCTGAGTATTCTATGATCACTGTTAGTTTTCTATGACCATTATTAGTTATGACCATTGTGAGCACACTATGTACATTATTACCTCTATGATCATTGAGTTATGACCATTGTGAGCTCTCTATTGCAATTATGAACTCTTATGACCACTATTAGCTATTACAACTGTGAGCTATAGCCATTGTGAGCTCTCCATAACCACTGTGAGCTGTCTATGACCACTGTGAGATATGACTATTATGAGCTCTAGATGACCACTGTGAGCTCTCTATGACTACTGTTAGCTCTCTATGAGCACTGGGAGCAATGATTACTGTGAGCTCACTATGACCATTGGGAGCTCTCTATGAACACTATGAGTTCTCTATGACCACTTTGAAACTCTGATTGTGACCTCTGTATGATTACTCTGAACGATGACCACTCTGAGCTCTCTAAAACCAGTATGAGCTATGAGCACTGAGAATTCTCTATGACTACTGTGAGTGTCATAGTTAAGCACAGGTGTCAACTTGACAGTTGAAAGTTTGAGCTCTTGGTATCTTTTTAAATAACTAGTGGCTGAGTTTGGCCCAGAGCAAACCTGCAGGAGATTGTGTAGCTGATGGGGAAGGCCCAGCTTATGATGGGTGGGATTAGGCCCTGGAATAAATCATGGAGAGCTGGTCGAGAGTGTTGACATCCTTCTATATACTTGTCTAGACATGCTGATCTGGAAAGTAAAGACTGTCTCTCTCTCACCTATTACATAGAGATGGTGTGGCCAGTTTCCTCAGCCCTGGTGTTGGTGCATTATGTCCCATCAAGATGGAATAAGAACTGTAACCAAGAATTGTAAGATTTGAGTTTGATCATTTGATTTCAAACTTGCTTTGGAATCTGGCAGCGTCCCCAGATGGTACTGGTTTTAGTGAATGTTTGCAGGGTTCATGAAGAGCAGCAAAACTTGGTACCAAGTAGCAGGCATAGAGTCCTGAAAGATAAGGTGGAACTTATAGCTGCAGAGGCAAACCCAGACTGGAGATGCCAGAATCATGGGATGTATGCTGAGGGCAGCTGCAAGTGGAAATTAAGCCTAGTTCAGATGAACTCTGCTTTGACAGTCTTGACCTGCAAACAGGGATTGGTAATCCCTAGAATCTTGAGCCACCTTGATATGTGATGAGCAACAGAAGATGGGTCTTAATTTAAATGTTTCCTTATTATTTCAAGATATTCCTGTTTCAATGTTTTATCTGTTTTAAAGTATTTAATTTATTTTGATTCGATATACTCTCAAGGTTAAAAACCTCTAAAATTTTAAAATGTTGGAATCGAAGATTTAATGAGAGAACATTTTAAATTTATCCATGAAATGTATTTACATTTTTAAAATAACTTTTAACATCTGTGGGGACAAGGATTGAAAGTTACTGTTTAAAAGCGCTATTTTTTGTGTCAATTTGACAAGGGGTGGGGTATGATAGTTAGGCACAGGTGTCAACTTTGCAGTTGAAGGTTTGAGCTCTGGGAACATTTGTAAAGAATTAGTGGTTGAGTTAGACCCAAAGCAAATCTTCAGGAGATTGTGTAGCTGATGGGGAAGGTCCAGGCTTTGATAGGTGGGATTAGGCCCTGGAATAAATCACAAAGATCTGGTTGAGAGAGTTGGCATCCTTATGTTCACTTGGCCAGACATAATGGTCTGGCAAGTAAGGACTGTCCCTCTCTCAGCTATTGCATAGAGATTGTATGACCAGATCCTTTGAATCTGGTGTTGTTGCATGATCACCCATCAAGCTGGAATAAGAACTGTAAGCAGGAATTGTAAGAGAGAATAAACCCTTGTTCCCTTAAACTCTTTGATGGTTATTTACACTGCAATAATGAGCTATGACCATTGTGAACTTTCTATGACCACTATGAGCTCCCTATGACCAGTATTAACCATGATGACTATGAGCTCCCTATGACCACTGTGAGCAATCCATGACCACTGTGAACTATGACTTCTATGAGATCTGTATGGCCACTGTAAGCTATTACTAAGGAGATCTCTGTGACCACTATGAGCTCTCTATGACCACTGTGAGCTATATCCACTATGAGATCTCTATGACATCTGTTACATCACTGAGACTGTGACCTCTCTACTTTGAGTTCTTTATTACCATTATGAGTAATAACTACTGTGACCTGTCTAAGACTAGTATAAACTATGACCACTTTGAGCTCTCTATGACAACTATTAACAATGATCTCTGTGAGCTTACTATGAATATTATTAGCTTTCTATGCCCACTGTGAACTATGAATACTGTGAGAGCTCTATGACAACTGTGAGCTCTCTATTACCACTGTGAGCTTTATATGACCTATCTTTGAACACTGTGAGCTTTCTTTGAACATTATTAGCTCTATAGGAACACTGTGAGAACTCTATGATGACTGTGGGCTACCTATGACCACTGTGATATTTCTAAGAGAAAAGTGAGCTCTGCATGACCATTGTGATTTCTATAGGAACACTGTGAGCTTTCTATGAAAACTGTAAGCTCTCTACGACAATTATGAGCTATGGCCACTGTGAGCTGACTATGCCCACTATGATCTGTGACCTCTACAAATTCTCTATGACCATTGTGGGCTATGGACCACTATGTGTTCTCTATCACCACTGCGAGTTCTCTATGACTACAATGAGTTATGATCACTGTAAGTTTTCTATGACCACTATGAGCTATGACCACTACGACCTCTCTATGACCAATGTGAGCTCTTTGACCACTGTGAGCTATGATGAGTATGAGCTCTGTGTGACCACTGTGAGCTATGGACGATATGACTTCTTTATGACCACTGTGAAATCTCTCACTACTCTGACTTCTCTATGACCACTTTGAGCTCTCTATATCCACTATGAGCTATAACCACTGTGAGCTCTCTATGAGCAGTATTAGCTATGTCCACTGCATTATCTATGAGCACTGTGAGCTTTCTATCACAACAATGAACTGTGATCACTGTGATAACACTGTGAAGATTATTAGCTCTCTGTGATCACTGTGAACTATGACCACTATGATCTATCTATGACTTTTATGAACTATGAAATCTTTGAGATCTCTATGGCCACTATGAGATATATATGACCAATATGAGCTATGAAAATTATGAGTTTTCTATGACCTCTGTGAGCTATGACAACTATGAGCTCTCTATGAAAATAGTGAACAATCTAAATCCACTGTGACTTCTCTATGACCACTTTGAGCTCTCTATGACCACTGTGAGTTCTCTATGACCACTATAAGCTATGACCACTGTTAGATCTCATTTTCATTTATGAGCTCTCTATGACAACTGGGAGATATAACCACTGTGAGCTCAATATGACCACTAGGAGATATGACCACCATGTCCTCATCTTTGTGTCCGTTGTGAGTTCTCTATAACCATTGTGGCTATGAGGTATATGGCATATGACCATTGTGGGCTTTCTATGACCATTATGAGCTATGACCACTGTGGGCTCTCTATGACCACAATCAACTATGACCACTGTGAGCTCTATAAGATCACTATGAACTTTGATTGCTATTAAGTCTATATGACCACTTTGATCTCCCTCTGAACACTGTGAACTCTCTGTAACGCTATCAGCTATGACCACTGTGAGCTCTCTATTACCACTCTGAGGTCTCTATGACCACTGTGGGCTCTTCATGGCCACAATGAGCTCTCTATGACCACTATGAGCTTTCTATGACCTCTGCAAGCTATGACCACGATGATCTTTCTATGACTACTGTGTGCCCTCAATGACTACTGTGAGCTTTCTATGGCTGCTTTGACCTCCTATGATCATTATGAGCTCTGTATGACAGTGATGAGCTAAAACCACGGTGAGTTCTCTGTGGCTACTATGAGCTCTCTAAGCTCTGAGCTAAAATTTCAGTGAGTTCTCTATGACTACTCTGAGCTCTCTAAGACTACTATGAAGTATGAACAGTATGAGCTCTCTATGGTCTCTATGAGCTCTATATAAAAGCTGTGACCTCTCTATGACTACTTTGAGCTCTCTATGACCACTATGATCTCTCTATCACTACAGTGAGTTCCTATGACCACTGTGAGTTATGACCACTGTGATCCCTCTATGACAACTATGAGCTGTGACCACTGTGAGCTCTGTATCACCACTATGAGTTCTACATGACTATGAGCTATGACCATGATGAGCTCTCTTTGTCTTCTGTGAACTATGACAACTATGTGTTCTCTATGAGAACTGTAAGCTCATATGACTACTGTGACCTCTCTGTAACAACTTTGAGCACTATATGACCACTGTGAGCTGTCTGTGACCACTGTGAGCCCTCTATGAGCACTATGACCTACAGCCACTGTGAGCTCCCTATGACCACTATGAGCTTTGTATGACCAATATTGCTGGGACGATTTTCCCAGGCACACACACTGCGATGGCTCCAGGCCGTCGGGACGGCTCCAGGCCGCCAGGGTGGAGAAAGGCGAATATTCTGCAGGCCCTTTACCCCTGCCCAAATCCAGGGGACTCCGGACACAGCAGGGAGTCTGTCAAGGTGACACTCCCTCACTCACTCATTCACTCACTCAAACCACAGCTCCTGACTGTAACGACCTGACCGCCTGCACCTCCGCCTCAGCCCTCCAGAGACTCGGCAATGAACGGGGAGTTTGTCAAAGCAAGATCTCTTGGGGGTAACAAATCAGCTTATATACACAAAGAATCCAAGCGCGCGAAACACCAGCCAATTACCTTGATGGTCAGTATAGCACATACTCTGCATAGATCAGACTAAACATAAATCTATGTTGGCTCCCACAAGCCAATTAGGACTCTCTGTAATGTGATCAGGGTTATGCCTAGGACACTAGCTCCCAGCGCCATCTTTGGCCCCATGTGCTAAGCCATGCCATGCTCACTCCCTCCCAGACCATTATCTCTGGGTGGGCCCAACAAATATGAAGTATGACCACTATGAGCTATGTATGACCAATATGAGGTATGACCACAGTGAGCTTTCACAGACCACTATGAGCTGTGAACATTGTGAACTTTTTGTGGCCACTAAATCCTGTCTATGGCCACTATGATCTTTGACCACTGTGAGTTCTCTATGGCTTCTATGAGCTCTAAATAAAAGCTGCGTACTATGTATGACTACTTTGAATTCTCTATGACCACTGTGTTCTCTCTATTACCACTATGAGATCTTCATGACCACTGTGAGCTCTCTATGAGCACTATGACCTATGACTACTACAAGCTATGATGTCTGTGAACACTCTATGACCACTATCAGCTGTGAGCACTGTGAGCTCTCTGTTACCACTGTGAGCTGTCTATGACAAGTATGGCCTATGACCACTATGAGCTTTCTATGATCAGCATGAAGTATGACCACTGTTAGCTCTTTAGAGCCACTATGAACTCTCTATGAGCACTATGAGCAATGAGCAGTATAGGCTATCTATGACCTCTGTGAGCTATGACAACAGTGAACTCTCTATGAAAACAGTCAGCTCTCTATAACCCCTGTAAACTCTCTATGAGCACTTTGAGCTCTCTATGACCATTGTTAGTTCTCCATGACCCTGTGTGCTCCCTTTAAGCACTGTGAGCCCTCTATGTCCATTATGATCTATGAAAACTATGAGCTATCTATGATCACTGTGAACTATGACTACTGTGAGTTTTCTATGACCAACTAGAGCTCTCTATGTCCACTGTGAGCTCTGTATGATCACTGTTTCTTATCCATGACCACTGCGAGCTATTTATGACAACTATGAGATTTCTATTATCACTGTGAGAGCTCTATGACGACTGTAAGCTCTCTGAGCACTATGATTTATGACCATTGTGAATACTGTATGACCTCTATGAGCTATGACAACTGTGAGCTCTCAGTGACAACTGTGAGCTCTCTATGACCACTATGTGGTATGGCAATTTGAACTCTCTATGACCATTGTGAGTTTTCCATGACCTCTGTGAGCTCTCTGTGACCACTGTGATCTTGCTATGACCACTATGAGCTATGAGTACTGTGAGTTGTCTATGACTACTGTGAGTTTTCTATGATGAATGGGAGCTCTCTATGTCCACTGTGAGCTCTCTATGATCACTATTACTTCACCATGACCACTGTGAACTCTCTATGACCATTTTTAGCTCTCTAAAACCACTATGAGCTATGAGCACTATGAGCTCTCTATGACCATAGTGAGCTATCATGACTGTGAGCTCTCTATGACCACTATGATTTAAGAACACTATGAAGCTCTCTATACCCACTATGACCTAAGACCACTCTGAGCTCTCTATGACAACTATGTGGTATAGCCATTTGAACTCTCTATGACCATTGTGAGTTTTCCATGACCTCTGTGAGCTCTCTGTGACCACTGTGATCTTGCTATGACCACTATGAGCTATGAGCACTGTGAGTTGTCTATGACTACTGTGAGCTATGACTACTGTGAGTTTTCTATGATGAATGGGAGCTCTCTATGTCCACTGTGAGCTCTCTATGATCACTATTACTTCACCATGACCACTGTGAACTCTTTATGACCATTTTAGCTCTCTAAAACCACTATGAGCTATGAGCACTGTGAGCTCTCTATGACCATAGTGAGTTATCATGACTGTGAGCTCTCTATGACCACTATGATATAAGAACAATATGAAGCTCTTTATGAGCACTATAAGCTTTGAACACTGTGAACCACTATGACCTCTGACCACTATGACCACTATGAACTCTGTATGACCATTACGAGATATGACCACTATGAGCATTCTATGACCACAGCGATCTCTGAAAACTGTGAGCCCTCTTTGACAACCATCAGCTATGAACACTATGAACTGCCTATGACCACTATGAGCTATGATCACTGTGAGCCTTCTATTATCACTATGAGCTCCTTCTGACCGCTATAAGCCATGACCACTGTGAGCTTTCTATGATGACTATGAGTTATGACCATTGTGTGCTCTCTATTGCCACTAGGAGCTATGACCACTATGAGCTCTCTATAGCCTCTGTGAGCTATCAACACTTTGAGCTCTCTGTAACCATTATGAGCTCTCTATTTCCACTGTGAACTATGACCAGCATGAGCCATCTATGGCAACTATGAGCTATGACTACTGTGAGTTCTCTATGGCCATTCTGAGCTATGACTGCTGTGAACTCTTTTTGACCACTGTGAGTTCTGTGTGACCACTATAAACTAGGACCACTGTGACATTTCCATTCCTACAATTAGGTGTGACCAGTGTGATCCCTCTATGGCCACTATGACCTCTCTATGATCACTGTAAGATCCGCTATGAGATCTCTGAGACCTTTGTGACATATGACTAGTATGAACTCTCTATGACCTCTGTGAGCCATGAATACTTTGAGGTCTCTGTGACCACTATAAGCTCCCCATAACCACTATGAGCTATGACAACTCTGAGCTCTCTATGACCACTGTAAGTCATTTATGAATACTGTGTGTAATGACCATTGTGAACACTCTAAGCCAATTATGAGCTATCAACACTGTGTTGCTCTATGACCATTGTGAGCTCTTTCTAACTACAATGAACTATGACCACTGTGGTCTCTTTAGTTCAATGATGAGTTATGACCAATGTGAGCTTTGTGTGATCACTATGATCTCTCTATTACCAATATGTGCAATGACCACTGTATGCTCTCTATGATCACTATTAGTTATGACAAATGTGAGTTCTCCATGACCCCTGGGATCCCTCTGTGACCACTATGAACTATGACCACTGTGACCTCTCTATGACAACAGTGAGCTATCTCTGAACACTATGAGCTATGACCACAGTGTGATCTCTTTGTTTATTATGAGCTATCTATGAGCCCTGTGAGCTATGACCACTATGCGCTCTCCAGATCCACTGTGAACTCTCTATGACCCCTGTGAGCTATGACTACTGTGATATCTGTATGAATACTATAAGCTATGACCACTGTGTGCTCTTGATGACCACTGTGATCAATGACCAATATGGGCTCTCAATGACCCTTTTAAGTTTTGAGCACTGTGCACCCTCTATGACAACTTTGAGTAGCCTATTATCATTCTGAGCTCTGAATGACCACTGTAAGCTATGACCACCGTGTGATCTCTGTGACCACTATGAGCTCTGAATGACCACTGTAAGCTATGACCACCGTGTGATCTCTGTGACCACTATGAGCTATGATGACTGTGAGTCCTTATTGTCCATTATGAGATCTCTATGACCAATGTGATCTGTGACCACTCTCAGTACGCTGTGACCACTATGAGCTCTCTATGAAAACTGTGAACTATGACCACTATGAGTTCTATATGGCAACTGTGAGTTATGACCACTCTGAGCTCTCTATGGCCACTATGAGCTATGACCACTGTGAACTCTCTTTGACCACTGTGAGCTCTCTATGAACACTATGAACTATGACCACTGTGAGCTCTCTATTTCTACCATGTGGTGTGACAAGTGTGATACCTGTATGAACACTATGACATCTCTATGATCACTATGAGCTATCACTGCTATGAAATTTCTGAGATCTCTGTGATCTATGAGCACTCTGAGCTTTCTATGACAACTGTAAGCTCAGTATGAGCACTATGATTTATGACCACCATGACACCTCCATGGCCACTATGAGCTATAACCACTATGAGCTCTTCATTACTTCTATGAGCTATGAGCACTGTGAGATCTCTATGTCCATTATGAGCTCTCTATGACCACTGTGAGGTATGACCACTGTGAGGTCACTAACACCACAGTGAGCTTTCTATGACTCTTGTAAATTATAACTACTGTGAGCTCTCTTTGACCATGGTGAGCTCTCTATGAGCATTATCATCTATGACCACTCTGAGCTCTCTAAGACCACTATGAGCTATGACTACTGTGAGCTCTGTATGGCCAGTATAAGGTTTCTATGATCATTATGAGCTGTGACCACTGTGACCTCTCCATGATCATTGTGTGCTCCCTATGACCATTGTGAGCTATGACCACTGTGAACTCTCAATTTTCCTCTGTGAGCTATGAGCACTATGGGTTGTCTATGATGACTGTGAGCTCCAGTTACCATGGACTATGAGCTCTCAATAACCACTATAAGCTATAACCATTGTGTTATCTCTATGACCACTATGAGCTATGAACATTGTGACCTCTTATTGTCCATTATGAATTCTCTATTATCACTGTGAGGTATGACCACTGTGAGGTCGCTAAGACCACTGTGAGTTCTCTATGACCCCTGTGTGCTATAAACACTCTGAGCTCTCTTTTACCATGGTGAATTCTCTATGAGCATTATCATCTATGACCACTGTGAGTTCTCTTTGATCATTATGAGCTATGACACTATGACCTCTATATGCCAACTATTAACTATGACTACTGTGACCTCTCTATGTCCATTATGACTCCCTATGACTACTATGAGCTATGACAACTGTGAACTCTTTATGACCACTGTGAACTCTCTATAGCATTATCATTTATGATATCTGTGAGTTCTCTTTTACCACTATGAGTTCTCTATGACACTGTGAGCACTCTATAAGCACTATAATGTATGACTACAGTTAACTCTTTTTTTATAACATTTTTATTATTATCACCACTAATAACTATGAGCGTTGTGAGCACTCTATGATCTTATGAGTTCTCTATTACCACTGTAAGTAATGACCACTGTGAGCTCTCTATGACCAAAATGAGCTATCACCACTGTGAGCTCTGTATTACCACTGGGTGCTCTCTATCTCTATGACCAGTATGATATGACCACTACGAGCACTCTATGTCCACTGTGTGCTCTGTATGACCACTGTGAGCTTTGAACACTGTAAGTTATCTATAACAATTGTGAGCTATGACCACTTTGAACTCTCAGTCACCTCTGTGAGCTATGAGCAATGTGAGCTATGACCGCTCACTATGACCACTTTGATTTATGACCATTGTGAACTCTTTATATTTACTATGAGCTATGACCAATGTGAGTTCACTATCAGCAATCTAAGATATGAGATATGACTCACTAAACTCACATTGAGTTCAAAATCAGCCATCTAAGATATGAGATATGACCACTGTGAGGTCTATATGAAAACTGTGAGCTTCGATATGACCACTATTACCTCTCTATGACCACTTAGGGCTCTCTATGATCACTGTGAGCTCTCTATGGGCACTATGACCTATGATGACTGTGAGCATTCCACAACCACTAAGAACTATGAGCACTGTGAGCTGTTCATGACTGTTATGAGAGCTTTGAGCACTGTAAGCTGTCTATGTCCATTATGAGCTCTCTATGACCAATGTGATCTACAACCACAATGAGTGCTATATGACCATTCTAAACTGTACCTGACTCCTGTGAGTTTTGACCACTCAAAGCTATGACCTCTATGAGCATGACGTCTGTGAGCTATTAGAACTATGCACACTCTATCACAACTCTGAGCTCTCTATGACCAGTGTATGCTTTCTATGACTACTGAGAATTATGACCACTTTGAGCTCTCTAGGACCACTATGATCTATGACCACTGTGTGCTCTCTATGACTACAATGAACTATGACCACTGTGAGTAATCTTTGACCAATGTGAGCTATCTATGAGATATGATGACTGTGAGCTCTCATTGTCTACTAGGTGCTGTGACCACTATGACCTATGACCACTGTGAGCTCTGTATGACAACTCTGAGCTCTCTATAACCACTGTGACTTCTCTTTGAACACTTTGAGCTCTTTGTGACCACTATCAGTGAAGACAAATGTGAGCACTCTAAACCAATATGATGCTGTATGACCACTGTGAGCTGTCTATGAGCACTATGACCTATGACCACTGTGAGCTTGCTATGCACTGTGAGTTGTCTATGAGCTCTCAAAGACATCTATGAATTATGAGCATTATGTGACTTCTCTATGACCACTGTGATCTCTCTATGACAACTGTAACCTATGACCACTGTGTGATCTCTAAGTACACTATGAGCTATGACTACTGTGAGCTCTTATTATCCATTATGAGCCCTCTATGACCACTGTGACCTGTGATCACCATGAGATTTCTATGACCAGTTTGATCTATGACCACTTTGGGTTCTTTACAACCACTGTCAGCTCCCTATGACCAGTCTGAATTCCATGAGCACTATTAACTATGACCAGTGTGAGCTCTCTATGACTACTATGAGTTATGACCACTGTGAGCTCTGTTTGACACCTGTGAGCTCTCTAAGACTTTTATGAGCTCTTCATAACCACTATGACCTCTGTATGTCCACTATGAGCACTCTATGACCTTTATGAGCACTGTATTACAACTATGATCTATGACCATTGTGAGTGCTCTATGATAACTATGAAGTATGACAACTGTGAAGCAGCTATGACCACTATGAGCTATTGTTGCTGAATCCCCGCTGGGCCAGCCAGGGGAAAGAGAGGAAATGGCAGGGGCCTCGTGGGCTCGAGGTGAATGGGCAAGCCGGCAATGGGGTCACCAAACAGAACCTGGGAGTCAGGCGAGAAATAGCAGACAGAGGAGGAGTTGGCTGCAGACTCAACTTTATTCAGGAAGTGTTTGGACTTATATAGGGTCAGGGTATAATCAGGTGTTGGCGTCTCTCTTCTCAAGGGAAGTGGGAGCAGCCACCAATCATTTAGCTATTTACTAAGTGTCCAGGTTAGATGTAATCTTCCCAATTGGTTGTTCATCCCTCTTTCCCATTGGTTGTCCATCCCTCTGCTTGTATGATTCCTCTATTGGGACATGTCTGGGGCATATCCAACTTTGTTCAGGCTTGTCTATAGCCAGACCTCCTGGATTTGATAGCCTAGCCTAAGGTCTCCCTGAATCGATAGTGCCACATTTTCACCCTTTTATTTGTATATAATTTTTTTAGTGGGAACCATGATAGTTGGGGCAAACCCTAGCCTCTTCTGCTATGTGGAATATAAGTGACTATGCCTGTCTTAGGTTTGACACCACCCTCGTGTGGAGCCTTACCTGTCATTGACTGCCAGTCATGAGATCATCACAGTGGAGGAATCATAGTCCCAAAGGGGAACTCAAGCAGTGGCAGAAAACAGCACGTTTTCATCAGGGCAGGAGCAGGCTGAGAGGCTGTCGGCAGGGCAGGCAGAGAAACAATATAGAAAAGCTGGGGATACATAAATCAGAACCTAACAATTGTAAATTAGTAAGGCATAGCTTCAATGGAGGACAGCCAAGCTTACAATGGGCCTTTGGTGGACTTTAGAAAGGTCCGAGGCCTGAATAGATGCCATGAGGACCTGGAAAGCAAGCTTTGTTATTTTGGGAATATATGAAAAACCTGTAAGAAAATTTGTACAAAAGGAAACTTAAAATCTATTAGTAAAACAATTATGATCAATATAAAACATAAATGGTTAAGGACTTAGATGTTATCAAAATTATTTGTTCTTATTTTTAAATATGCATACATGTATTTAAAAATGGCATGCCATAATTTTTATATTAACGTGCAACAGAAATGAAAAAAATTGAAGTCGCCATAGACCCAAGACACACAATATGTAAACACAGACGATATAAACATATAAGCACATGAACAACATTTTACTGGCAACTGGACAATTTATCAGCAACTGTCTTAAAATTACCCTTGAAAGATGTATCAAAGGTGTATTAACATTTAAGAAAACCTTATTTAAAACATGACTTCATATTAGTTAAATCTGGCAGCTTAGCTTAATTATGAAAAACATCCAACACCTCTGTCCCTCCCTGCTGTCCGCCTGGGACAGGACCTGCTGTCCATCCCAGGTGAGTTTCCCCAGCACCCAGGTTGCCCCTCGTCCCAGCTCCTCCCACCAGCTGGACCAAGCAACATCCAGTCAGCCTTGGACTTGCTCAAACCATGCTCCAGGTCCCAGCTACTCTGTCGCTCCCTTCCGTCTGCCTGTGACAGGACCCACTCTCCATCCCAGCTGAGTTCCCCCAGGAACCAGGTCGCTGCTTGTCCCAGCTCCTTTCACCAGCTGGCCCCAGCAACACTCAGGCTGCCTTTGGGTTTGTGTGGGCCACGCCCCGGGTCCCAGACCCTCTGCTCCTCCAGCCAGCTTGGAACGCTCACTGGTGGTACAGGGAGGACACCCAGTACTACTCAGAATTCAAAAGAGTCCAAAAAAAAAAAAAAAAAAACTCAAGCAAAGCTCTAGGGTACAAAGGCCATACATCCAAAGTCCTATAAAATCATCCTATCACATGGGAGAGAATCTTCACATCCAGCCAAAGATAAGCAAACCTCTTTTTTTTATCGTATTTCACCTTTCTAGTATTAATAACTGTAAATTAATTTTTCCATAAAGCCACCCCCCAAAATATATACAACTCTAGGGATTATACCACTCACCCTTACAAATCACCAAGGTATTAAACCATAAAAATGCACTACCATACTAATATTCACCCTCTGTCTACTTAACCTGACTTAATTAATGTACTAACAGCCTAATATCCTCATCTAGGAAACAAGAATAACAACAGACAAACATACCCAACTCCAAAGCAAACACTAAAAATAACTGCACGATTTAGTAATACCAACTAAATTAGTTCAATCAAAAACACACAGAAACTGAAAGGTCTTAAGAGACAAAACAACAATGCCCAGATCCATGAGAAACAACACCCAAGAAGACCAATCTCCCACCAAAAGAATTAACCCCATAATGATGGATTCCAATCAGAACAAATTCACAGAAAATAGCCAGGAAAACCAGACCCAAGATAAGGACTTTCAAAGCTTGATCATTACCATGATCAATACTATGAAAGAGTAAATCCGGGAGGAGTTAAACAACTGCATCAACCACTTTGAACAGGAACACAACAGTCACTTGAAGGAGTTGAGAAAAACAGTTCAAGAAACAAAAATAGGCATAGAGCAGTTTAAAAAGTCTCAAGCATAGTTTAAAACTGTACTAAAAGACAAGTTACCATCAACCCAGAACTAATGAAGCAGAAAATAGATTTTCAGATCTTGAAGACAAAGTGGGAGAATTATCCAGCTCAATAGAAGAGGTTGTTTGTGGGAACCAGTTCCCACTCACGCACTCATTTGCTCACTCACACACACAGCTGCTGGCTGTGATGAAAGCAGGTTCCAGCTGTCCCCACCTATGCTACTACCCCCAGAGACTCAGCACGGGACAGGGAGATTGTCAAAAGCAGATCTCTCTTTATTGGGGGAAGAAAAGGAACTTTTATAGACAAAGGCCACCAAGACTCAAAACATGCATCCAATTGTATCACAAGGTCAAAACATCCTACAGGTGCTAATGGTAAAGTTCAATGTCAATCAGCACAGAGGACAGGTAGATACCTGAAAGCCAATTAGGGCTCTCTGTGAAGTGATCAGGTTACGCCCAAGACCCTTGCCCTCAGCGCCATCTTTAGTCCCATGTGCTTGGCCATGCCCGGGGGCAAATCCTAGGTGGGCCCAACAGTTGGTAAAGCCAAAAAGATACTTGAGAGAAATATTCAAGGGTTATTGGACACCCTGAAGAAGTCTAATATGTGCATTCGTGGAATACCAGAGCAAGAATCCCAAAATAGCACACCTGAGGAAATTTTTCAAATTATCATCAAGGAAAACGATCCTCAGCTAAAGAATGAGAGGCCCATCTAAATACCAGAGGCATTCTGCACCACAAACAGATATGACCAAAATAGAAACTTGCCACAGTAAATAATAGCCAAAACACTCCACATTCAAGACAAAGAAGAGGTGCTGAGAGCTTCAAGGGAAAAAAAAAGTCACTTTTAAAGGTAAACCTATTAAAATAACAAATGACTTCTCAATGGAAACAGTAAAAGCAAGAAGAGCTTGGAGAGACGTACTTCAACTATTAAATGAGCAAAAATGTCAACCCAGGCTGATATACCCGGCCAAGTTATCTGCTATGATTGAGGGAGCAATAAAAGTTTTCCAGCACAAAGACAACTCGAATGCATACATGTATACCAAACCTAGCATTCAAAGAATGCTAGAAATGATGCTCAAGGCTGAAGAAAAAAAACAAGCATATCTAGGAGGACAAAAGAGAAGTACAATAACACCAAAACCTAAAAGCCAAATAATACACTTACAAAGCCACTAAACATAAAAAATGTCCAGAATTAAAAGTAATTTCTCCATTGTAACATTAAATGTCAATGGAAATAACTCACTGATCAAGAGACACAGATTACAAACTTATATTAAAAACCATAACCCATCAATCTGCTGCCTGCAGGAAACTAATCTCACCACAAAGATAAGCACATCCTAAAAATAAAAGGCTGGTCCAAAATTCTGCAAGCTAATGGAACCAGGAAACAGGCAGGAATAGCGATTATGCTATCAGACAAAGTGGACTTCAAACAAAAAAAATCATGAAACACAGATGGATACTACATTTTAGTCAAAGGTACAATTCACCAGGAGGACTTCACAATACTGAACATATATGCACCCAATATGGGTGTATGAAATGAGAAATCAACACCCAAATGAAAATTCTTGGGGATTTCAATACCACCCTCTCAACATGGGATAGATCAACAGGTCAAAAGCTTAACAGAGACACATTGCAACTTAATCAAACCCTTGCTGAAATGATCCTTACAGATCTCTATTGAGCTTTTCATCCATGCACTAAAGAATACACATTTTTCTCAGCAGCACATGGAACTTTCTGCAAAATCGATCACATATTCGGCCACAAAACAAATCTCCACATATACAGAAAAATTGTACCCTATCAGGACACCATGGTCTAAAGCTTGACATACACAACACAAAAAACAACAGAAAATACACTAACTCCTGGAAACTTAATACTATGATGCTGAATGAGAATTGGATTCAGGAAGAAATTAAAAAGGAAATTCAAGATTTCCTGAAAGTGAACAATAATGAGAATACAACTTATCAAAATCTTTGGGGCACAATGAAATGTGTCCTAAAAGGTAAGTTCATAGCTCTTAATGCCTACATCAAAAAAATGGAAACATCACAAATAAATAACAACAGTGCAGCTTAAAGCTTTGGAGACACTAGAGCAATCTGATCCCAAAAGCAGTAGAAGAGAGGAGATTTACAAAATGAGGGGAGAAATATCTGAAATTGAGTTTAGGAAAATGATACAAAGAATCAACCGGTCAAAAAGCTGGTTCCTTGAAAAAAATCAATAAGATTGATACACCCCAGCTAAATTAACCAAAGGTAAGAGAGAGAAAACATGAATTAACAAATTAGAAATGAAAATGGAGTTATCACTACTGATACCCAAGAAATTCTGAGTATTATAGCATCATATTTCAAAAACTCATACTATGTGAAATTTGACAACACAAAAGAAATGGATGAATTGCTAAGTAAGCACAACTTACCTAAATTGAATTAGAAAGTTATGAATTATTTAAATATTCCTATAACATATGAGGAAATTGATGAAGTAATTTCTAATCTTCCCACCAAAACGTGTCCTGGACCAGATGGATTCAGCACAGAGATTTATCAGACATTTAAGGAGCTAATAACACCAACACTCCATAAACTGTTCCATCAAATAGAAAAGGAAGAAACACTACCAAAGTCTTTCTATGAAGCTAATATTGT
Organism: Typhlomys cinereus; assembly: GCA_023101885.1. NCBI lineage: Eukaryota > Metazoa > Chordata > Mammalia > Rodentia > Platacanthomyidae > Typhlomys > Typhlomys cinereus. The sequence continues at coordinate 8,118,865 of JALPQD010000051.1, forward strand.
CTTAATCCCAGAACCTAATAAAGGTAACTTAAAAAAGAAAACTATAGGCCAATCTCTTTGATGAACACAGATGCAAAGATTCTTAACAAAGTCTTATCAAATCAGATTCAAAAACATATCAAAAAGATCAATCTAGAGTATCAAGTAGGCTTTATCCCGGGCACACAAGGTTGGTTCAGTATACGCAAATCAATAAACCATATAACCAGACCAAAATTCAAGACAACGTGATACTCTCGATAGATGCATAAAAAGCTTTTGACAAGATCCAACAGCCTTTTTGATCAAAACAGTTGGAATGAAAGGAACCTTTATCAATATAATAAAAGCTGCATACAACAAGCCAACAGCAAGTATTATACTCAGTGGGGAAAAACTTGAAGCATTCCTGATTCGATCAGGAACTAGACAAGGCTGTCCACTCTCACCAGTTCTATTCAATATTGTACTTGAAGTCTTAGCTGAAGCCATAAGACAAGAAAGGGATATGAAAGGGATTCAAATTGGCAAGGAAGAAGTCAAGTTATCTCTATTTGCAGATGGCATGATCATATACCTGAGTGATCCCAAAAACTCCACCAGGAAGCTCCTGGAACTAATACAGGAGTTCAGCAGGGTGTGAGGATGCAAGATAAACGTACAAAAATCAGTGCCCTTCCTATATGCCCAGAATGAAAAAAGTGAAAAAGCTCTGAAACAATCCCATTTAATATAGCCCCTAAAAATATTAAATACCTTGGTATAAACCTAGCCAAGGAAGTAAGAGTCCTTTACAATGAAAACTTTAAAACCCTAAAGAAAGAAATTGCAGAAGAAACCAGAAATAGGAAAGACCTCCCATATTCCTGGATTGGTAGAATCAATATCATAAAAATGACCATCCCGAAGGCAATATACAGATTCAATGCTATACCAATCAAAATCTCAAAGCAATTCTTTAAAGAGGTTGATCAAATAATCTCAAAATTTGTATGGAGGCACAAAAGCCCAGGATAGAAAAACAATCCTGAGTAACAAAAACACTGTGGGAGGTATCACCATACCAAAACTTAGTCTATAATACAAATCCATAGTTATAAAAACAGCCTGGTACTGGTTCCAAAATAAACACACAGATCAATGGATAAAGGTTGAAGACCCAGATATAAGCCCACACAATTTCAGCCATTGATCTTTGACAAAAGAGCCCATAAAATCCAATGGAAAAAGAACAGCATCTTCAACAAATGGTGCTGGCAAAACTGGATGTCCACATGCATGAAGATTAAAACTGGATCCGTATTTGTCACCATGTAAAAGACTTAATTCCAAATGGACCAAGGGCCTCAATATAAGGCCAGAGACTATAAAAACCTTAGTTGAAAGGGTTGGGAACTCCCTGGAGCTGATTGGACTAGGCCAACAGTTCCTAGTTGGAAATCTAATTGCACAGTCAATACAACAAATACTTAACAGATGGGATCTTATGAAATTAAAGTCAGTACCAGGCTGTTTTTATAACTATGGATTTGTATTATAGACTAAGTTTTGGTATGGTGATACCTCCACCAGTGTTTTTGTTACTCAGGATTGTTTTTCTATCCTGGGTCTTTTGTGCCTCCATACAGATAAAGAGATTGTAACTCATGCGCAAAGGCAACCCATAGAATGGGAGAAAATCTTCACTAACCACATATCTGATAGAGCTCCATTATCCAGAGTGTATAAAGAATTTAGAAAACCAAACACCAAGAATACAAATGGCCCAATTAATAATGGGCCTTGGAACGTAAAAGAAACCTTACCAGGGAAGAAATTGAAATGTCTAACAAGTATCTTAAAAAATGCTCTACTTCCTTAACCATCAGGGAAATGCAAATCCAAAACTCCCTGAGATATCATCTCACACCAGTCAGGATGGCAAAAATGCACAATAAAAACACACAACGTGCTGGAGGGGATGTGGAGAGAAAGGAACTCTCCTACATTGCTGGTGGGAGTGCAGGCTTATACAACCACTCTGGCGAGATGTCTGGTGATTCTTAAAGAAATTAAAGATTGAAATGCCATATGACCCTGCTATTCCACTTTTGGGAATAATCCCTCATAAAGCAAAAATTCACCTTGATAGCACAAGCATGACCATGTTGATTGCAACACTGTTTACAATAGCAAAGTCTTGGAATCAACCCAAATGCCCAACAGTGTATAAGAAAAATGTGGTACATTTATACAATGTAATACTACTGAGCCATCAAAAATGATGAATTAATGCAATTCGCTGGGAAATGCATGGAATTAGAAAAAAAATATATTGAGTGAAGTATCCCAGACACAGAAAATTAAGCACCGTATGTACTCCCTAATAGGTGAATCCTAGTACCAAACCCACTTAGAAACACTCAAAGATAAATCTCTGTAATACCTACAGTAATTGCAAAGATTAAAAGCAGGAAGTGAAGGGGAGGAAGGGCCCCACCAGAAACAAGGAGAGAGGGGATCATGCTATGACAGAGAAAATAGGCCACCATCATGGACTGCAACTAAGTAATGAGACATCTGGTTGGGCTTACAGATTTTCCTTACTGGTTACTTGCATCTGATGATCTTACCAGAAAGGGAGGGCATAGATTCTGGCAGATAGAAGGTAACCATCCTGCAAATGGTCTCCTACTCTTATTCCATCTACCTTTAAATCTACTCTTTTATTAGTTGGATAAACAAGTTTATTTGTAAATTTAGTCAATATAATTTGCTTCAATAGAATAAGTTTAAAAGCCACTCAAAGGCCATCTTCTCTAAAAGGGATTTTCCCAGGACAGTAATCAGATGTAACCTAGCCCATCTTAACTGGCAGAGGTCAAAATGGAACTTTGCTGCTCTCCCACACAAATTTACACTAATCTACACAAAGAAAGAACAACCTTGTTTTGTTTCGTGAAAAAAAAAAAAAAACTAAATATGAGATCAACCACAACACAATGAAAAAAAGCTGCACTAACTAGGTTAGGTAACATGATGATGGTGTGAATTTTTATTTTATTCTAGATCCCTTATAAATAAAATCCCCCTGTTAGTGTGTGCATTTTCAGCTAGAGGATTAGTTAACATGTGGTAGAATGAGGACTTATGCAAGGTTCAATACGCACAGCATTTTTCTACTATGAAAACAAGTGCAGTCTAGTTAGACAAACCAACTGGACCCTCATTTACACACCTTAATGACAAGACCCCACCACTTACAAATGTAAAACATTTAATTTAAAAAGGTTGACACTACAATATATAAAATAGCTATTATAAATGCACATAGTGTATTCTATAGCTGCCAGGTTGAGTTTTTTTTTGCTTTTTTTTAAGGAAACTGGAAGTTACACGGTGGTTAAGACTTGCATCTTAAACTCTTGAAAAAGCCCACATTCTGTCCAGTGATGTATGGTCGGACTTAACAACCCCAATTGTTAAACACTTGGATCAAGTCATAACCAGTTTTATTGCAAAAGGACCCTGTACATATTTATCAACTCTAGTATCTTAATAGCTACCCAACAAGCTACAGAAACATGCATCATGAGAAGCAAGAAATATCTCCCATCACTTCTGCATATTAGCAACTTGTCACTCTGAGCCACAGTGCATCACTGAGGTCTGTGAACAGTCACTTTCGAGTTCATCCTGAGTGAAAGATGGAATGACTTAAGTAAAAATGCAACATATTATAAACAATTTCTTACAAAAAAGTCACAAATTAAACCAAAGTATTTTACAGAATTTACTACAAAATTCCATAAAAACTGCCTTCACTTAAGCTCTCTCTCCCTGTATCCAGCGAGCCAACTGGATGTCTTTGGGCATGATGGTGACTCTCTTGGCGTGAATGGCACATGGATTAGTATCTTTGAACAACCCCACCAGGTAGCTTCGCTGGCCTCCTGCAGTGAGCCAATGGCCACGCTCTGTTTCTGCAGGTCGGTCTTGAAGTCCTCCACGATCTCCCGCACCAGCCTCTAGAATGACAGCTTCTGAATCAGCAGCTCCGTCAACTTCTGGTAGCGGCGGATCTCGCGCAGGGCCACGGAGTCTGTAGCAGTGGGGCTTCTTCACCCCGCTGATGTAGGGCGTACTTTTCCGGGTGGTTTTCATGGCCAGCTGCTTGCAGCGGACTTTGCCACTAGTGGACTTAGAGCAGTCTGTTTGGTTCGGGTCATCTTCTCTCACCCACAGCCAAGTCTCAGGTCATGCTCCACGGCTGCACTGTCACCGCTGCCCAAGGAGCTGGGAACGCCAAACGACAGAATTACACTCGCTCAACAAATGACCAAACCACTCTGAATCTCTTATAATAAGACTCTATTTTAACAGCCTTTTATCTCTAGCCAGGGGTTGACATCCAATACCCATCAGGATGGAGCCAAGGGCAGTGCAGGAGCAGCAAAACTGAAAAAAAAAATCAACAAGCCATAATTTGGAAAATCAGAGACTCTACATCAACCACCTGGAATCATGCCAGCCTAATCTTTCCCCATCCTAAACCTCAGGGAATTTTGTATAAGACGGGGTGGTAAGATTGTAAGAACCTAAAGATAGGGAGGAGCAATGATATGCAAGATACTCCACACAAGTTAAGGCCAAAGTAATCATAATAGAAATTTGTATGACCTGCACAATGACCAACATATCATTGAACCCCCAAAGTCTAGCATGGATCACAGGCACTAGGATCCTTAGAGGCAGAGGATTAACAGCCACAATAGTGTTCCTATACTAAGGGGAACACACACAAAAGAAAAGAGCTTTAGGCAATGCCACTGAGTCCTTACACCTCATCAGAGAGGAGAACCCAGAGGGAAGTTTGACATGCACACTAAAGGATGCTCCAGGAATGGGGGGGAGGGGGCACTTGGAGAAAGGGAGGGAGGGGGAAAGGAAAGGGAAAAGATGGGGAGGGAGCAAGGGGATCCAGGGAGAGGTGGAGGAAAGGAGGGGAATGGGGAACTTATCAACTTTGTATGAGTGGAAGAAATAAAAAATTAAATTAAAAAAAGAAAAAATTTATGATAAACATCTAGCAAGGAAAAGCATCCTCATTCATGGGTCTGGTTCCCACATTTTCTCTGGGGAGATACAAGGTGCTGAAATCGTAGCCTCATTCCAAAATTCCTCCAGGCCAGCAGTCTTAACCTTGAAGCCACTAGTCTCTAGGAGACATTTTAAGACACATATTGGGAGACTAGTATCGTCTGAAGCAGAAAATACAGCCAGGAAAGAGGGGGAGTCAAGAGTTACAGGAAGAAGAAGAGGAGGGAAGGGATGTCGGCAGGGGGTGGAGTAGCCCTCCCACGGACCTCTTAGCCCTCTGCAGAGTCCTCAACCTGGGAGGAGGAGGGGAGTGATGTGGAGGAAGAACAAAGGGCTATTTTGGGTTCTCTCCATAAGTTTCATTGTAGCAACTAATTACTTCCTCAGTGGACGATCCTTTAAGTCTGTTATGATTCCAAGGAGGATGGGAACAAAGGGGGTGGGAGGCATATGGCCTTCCTGGACTTCCCTCTTATGGGCCAAGAAGAGCACTTCTATCTGGATCTGTGGCTCCCAGACATTGTCTAGGGAAATCCAAGGAACTAAGATTAAAGTTTCCTCCCAAAAATCTTCTAAGTCCTTTGATTTCACTTTGATCCTACTTAAGCATAGTAGAGCCTTAAGAAGAGTCAGCTGGGGTGCCTTCTGATGGGGCAGTAAGTTCCATATTATGGAGAGGAAAGGTTCCTAGGACCATTATGATCTCTCTATTGCCATAAGATAACTCTGTTATCACTATGAACTGTGATCACAATGAACTCTGCCAATAGTGAGCTCTGTATGACCACTCTGAGCTCTCTATGACCACTGGGAGAACTCTATGACCACTGTGAGCTATCACCACTATGTGTTCACTATGACCACTGTGAGCTATCACCACTATGAGCTCTCTATGATCACTTTAAAATCTTTGATGACTGTTATCTCTCTATGACCACTTTGAGCTCTATGAACACTATGTGCTCTCTAGGACCACTGTGATATCTCTATGACCACTGTGGGCTCTCTATGATCACTGTGAGTTGTCTATCAAAATGGTGAGCTGTCTGTCGCAAAAATGACCACTTGAGGAACACTGTGAGCTCTCTATGATCAAAGAGAGGTCTACCTGATGACTCTAAGCACTCCATGACCATTATCAGATATGACCCATGTAAGATTTCTTTATCCGCTATGAGCTATGAGCACTGTGATATGTCTTTGATCACTGTGAGCTTTCTATGTCCACTATGACCTAGGACCACTGTGAGCTCTCTAGAATTACTATGAGCCTTTTTGATCACTATGAGCTATGACCACTGTGAGCTTTCCCTTTCCATTTTGAACTTTCTGTGACCACTGTAAGCACACTGTGGACATTATGAACTCTTTATGACAGCTAAGAGCTGTGACTACAACAAGCTCCCTGTGACCACTGTGACCTGTGACCACTATGAACTCTCTATGACTGCTGTCAGCTCTTTATGACTACTGTGAGTTCTCTAGGACCACTTTGAGCTCTATATGAACACTTTAGCTATCTCTGGCCACTGTGAGCTCTCTATGACCATGATGAGCTGTGACCACTCTGATGTCTCTAAAACCATTATAAGCTATGACCACTGTGAACTCTCAATGACCACTGTGAGCTATGACCACTGTGAGCTCTCTATGGTCATTATGAGCTCTTTATTTCTGCTGTAAGCTCTCTATGGCCACTGTGAGTTCTGTATGAACACTTTGAGCTCTCTATGACCACTGAGAGGTCTGTATGACCAGTGTGAGTTCTCTGTGACCATTATGAGCAATGATGACTGTGAGCTCACTATGAAATTTGTGAGCTTTGTATGAATACATTGAGCCCTCTATGAGCACTTTGAAATATCTGATAACTGTGACTTCTCCATGACCACTTTGAACTCTCTATGACCATTCTGAGCTATGGCCACTATGAGCTCTTTATGACCAATATGAGCTATCACCACTGTGTGCTCTCCATGACAACTGTGAGCTATGACCACTATGAAATATGAGCACTGTGAGATTACTGTGAACATTATTAACTCTCTAAGACCACTTTGAGGTATGACTAAAGTGAGCTCTAAGGACCCTGTGCCCAGTATGACAATTATCAGCTATGTCTACTGTAAGCTGTCAAAGATGACTGTGAACTCTCTATGTCAAGTATAAGCCAAGACAATTGTGAGCTCTGTATGACCACTCTGAGCTGTCTATGACAGTATGAGCTCTCTATCACCACTATGAGCTATGAATACTGTGAGCTGTCTATTTCCATTGTGAGCTCTCCTGTCCACTCTGCCATTATGAGCTCTTTATGACCAATATATGCTATAAATACTATGATCATTGGGAGCTGTGAACACAATGAGCTGGGCTATGACCTCTATGAGCTCTCTATGACCACTGTGAGCTCTCTATGACCACTGTGAGCTCTGTATGAACATTGAGAGCTCTCTATGACCATTATGAGCTCTTTATGACCTCTGTGAACTATCACAACTATGAGCTCTGTATGAGAACTGTGAGCTCTCAATGACAACTGTGACCTCTCTGTGACCCCTTTGATCTCTGTATGAGCACTGTGAGCTCTGTATTACTACTGTGAGCTCTCTCAGAATACTACAAACTTAGGCCATGGTAAGCTCTGTTTGACCACTATGAACATGAGCACTTTGAGCTCTTTAGGAAAACTATGATCTATGATCAGTGTGAGTTCTCTATGAACACTACGAGCTCTCTATGACCACGGTGAGCTATGAACACTATGAATTCTCTATGACCACTATGAGTTATGACCACTGTGAGCTATCAATGACCACTGTGTGCTCCCTATGACCACTATGAGCTCCCTATTACTGCTGTGATCTCTCTGATGCTGTGAGCTGTCTATGAATACTGTGAGCTTTCTAGGACCACTGTGAGCTCTGTATGACCAATGTGAGAACTCTAAGATTACTATAAGCTATGACGACTCTGAGCTTTCTGTGACAAATGTGAGCTATGACCACTGTGAGCTCTCTATGACAGCTATGAGTTCTCTATGACCACTATGAGTTCTCTATAATGGCTGTGAGCTATGACCAGTTTGATCTTTCTATGACACCTATGAGCTATGACTACTATGAGCTCCATATGACCACTATGCATTCTCTATGAACAATATGAGCTAGAACCACTGTGAGCACTCTATGAGGATGAGCATTCTGTGACCACTGTGTGCTCTCTATGATCACTGTGAGCTGTGACCACTATGAGTTCTCTATGAACACTATGAGATATGACCAATGTGAGCTCTTTGTGACCAGTTTGAACTATGACTACTCTAAGCTCTCTATGAACATTATGAGCTATCTATGACCACGGTGAGCTATAACAACTGTGAGATGATTATGATCACTATGAGCTATGTCCATTGTGATCTATCTATGACCACTATGACCTCTCTTTGACCACACTGAGCTCTCCATAACCACTATGAGCTCTCCATGACCCCCAGAAGCTATGATGATTAGGAGCTCTCTATGATTACCATGACCTATGACCACTGTGAACTCCCTATGACTACTATGAGCTATAAATACTCTGACCTATCTATGACCAGTATGATGTGTTATTACTATGAGCTCTCTATGACCAGTATAATCCATGATCACTGTGAGTTCTCTATGGCAATTATGAACTCTCTGTGCCCATTTTGAGCTATGACAGTCTTGAGCACTCTCTTGCCACTGTTCTCTAGGACCACTGTGAGCTTTCTTTGTACACTATGGGCTGTGACAATTCTGGGCTTTGCATGATCACTATGAGCTAGGACCATTGTGATCTCTCTATTGCCACAAGATAACTCTGTCATCACTATGAGCTGTGACCACAATGAACTCTGCCAATAGTGAGCTCAGTATGGCCACTGTGAGCTCTCTATGACCTCTGCGAGAATTCTATAACCACTGTGAGCTATCACCACTATGAGCTCTCTATGACCACTTTAAAATCTTTGATGACTGTTATCTTTCTATGACTACTTTGAGCTCTATGAACACTATGTGCTCTCTAGGACCACTGTGATGTCTCTATGTTCACTGTGAGCTCTCTATGACCACTGTGGGCTCTCTATGATCACTATGAGTTGTCTATCAAAATGGTGAGCTGTCTGTCACAAATATGACCACTTGAGGAACACTGTGAGCTCTCTATGATCAAAGAGAGGTGTACCTGATGACTCTAAGCACTCCATGACCATTATCAGATATGACCCATGTAAGATTTCTTTTTTTAAAATTTTTATTATTATTATTATTATTTATTCAACTGTGCGCATGTGCGTGCGTGCGTCTGTGTGTGTGTATGTGTGTGTATGTGTGTGTGTAGAACCACGGACGAATTCGTGAACCACCATGGACGCCTCCACCTCCTTCTGCCCTGGGATTCACAGGCTCTGCCCTACCAGGACCAGAAATGCAGGCCGCTCCCGCTTCCACCTGGCGTCTATATGTGGGATCTGGGATCCGAACTCAGGATCTTCCGCCTGCAAGGCAGAGGCTTAACCCCTGAGCCACCTCTCCAGCCCCCCATGTAAGATTTCTTTAACCACTATGAGCTATGAGCACTGTGATATGTCTTTGACTACTGTGAGCTTTCTGTGTTCACTATGACCTAGGACCACTGTGAGCTCTCTAGAATTACTATGAGCTTTTTTTGACCACTATGAGCTATGACCACTGTGAGCTCTCCCTTTCCATTGTGAACTTTCTGTGACCACCGTAAACACACTATGAACATTATGAGCTCTTTATGACAACCAAGAGCTGTGACTACAACAAGCTCCCTGTGATCACTGTGACCTGTGACCACTGTGAGCTCTTTATGACTGCTGTCAGCTCTCTATGACTGCTGTGAGTTCTCTAGGACCACTTTGAGCTCTGTATGAACACTTTAGCTATCTCTGGCCACTGTGAGCTCTCTATGACCATGATGAGCTGTGACCACTCTGATGTTTCTAAAGCCATTATAAGCTATGACCACTGTGAACTCTCAATGACCACTGTGAGCTATGACCACTGTGAGCTCTCTATGGTCATTATGAGCTCTTTATTTCTGCTATAAGCTCTCTATGGCCATTGTGAGTCCTGTATGAACACTTTGAGCTCTCTATGGCCACTGTGAACTCTCTATGACCATGATGATCTGTTACCATTCTGACTTCTCTGTAACCAATACAAGCTACGACCACTGTGAAATCTCAATGACTACTATGGTCTATGACTATTTTGATCTCTCTATGACCATTATGAGCTCTCTCTGATCACTCTGGGCAATGACCACTGTGAGCTCTCTATGGCCATTCTGAGTTGTCCAAAACTACTAGGAGATTTGTATGACCACTGTGAACTCTCTATGATGACTGTGAGCTCTCGATGAACACTGTGTGCTCTCTATGACCACTGTGAGCTATGAGCACTGTGAATATTCCATGCCCAGTGTGAGATATGACCACTCTGAGCTCTCTATGTCTATTCTGATTTCTCTATCACCACTGTGAGGTAACCTTTTAGCTCTCTTTGACTATTATGAGCTATGACCATTCTGACAAATATGTAACAAATATGAGTGACCACCACTGTGAGGTCTCTATGGTCACTGTGAACTCTCTATGCCATTATGAGGTATGACCACCATGAGCACTCTTTGACCCCTGTGAGGTATGGCCACTATGAGCTCTCAATGACCACTATGAGCTTTGACCACTGTGAACTCTCTATTTCCATTGTGAACTCTCTGTGACCACTGTGAGCACATTATGGCCATTATCAGCTCTCTATGACTACTATGAACTACGACCACTGTGAGCTATGACCACTATAAGCTCTGTATGACTGCTGTGAGCTGTCTATGACAACTGTGAGCTCAGAATGACCACTGTGCTATCAATATCCACTGTGAGCTCTTTATGACCTTGACAGAACTCTATATGACCACTGTAAGCTCTCTATCACCATTTCAACTTATGATCTCTATAAGCTCTCTATGAACACTGTGAGCTCTCTTTGACCACGTTGAGCTCTGTATGACTACTGTGACTATGATCTCTGGGCTCTTTATGACCACTCTGATATCTCTGATGACTGTGACTTCTCTATGACGACTTTGAATTCTGCATGACAACTATGAGTTGTGACCCCTGAGACATTTGTAAAACCAGTTTGAGCTATGAGCACTGTGAGCTCCTTATGACCACTGAGAGCTCTTTATGACAGCTATGAGTTTCTATGACTACTGCGATTTCTCTATGACCAGTATGAGCTATGACCACTATGATTTTATATGACCACAGTGAGGTGTCTGTGACCACTATTAGCTATGACCACTATGAGCTCTCTATGAACATTATTAGATCTCTATGACCAATGTGAGCTATAACTACTGTGAGAACTCCATGAACAGTGAGTTATGATGACTGTGAGCTTTCTATTACCATTATGAGCTCTCTATGACCACTATAAAAAATGACCACTGAGAGGTCTCTTTGACTACTGTGAGCTCTGCATGTCCACTATGTCTTATGACCACTGTGAGCTCTCTATAAACACAATAAGTTATGATCGCTGTGAGCCCTCTATGGCTATTATGGAGTCTCTATGACCACTATGCGCTATGGCTACTATGAGTTCTCTATGACCAGTAGGAGCTATGACCACTGTGAGTTCTATGTGAACACTATGAGCTATGACCACTGTGATCTCTGTATCACCACTGTGAGCTATGATTACTATATATGCTCTGTGCTCACTGTGAGTTCTCTGTGACCACTGTGAGCTCTCTTTGACTACTGTGAGCTCTCAATGACCACTGTTAAGCTATGAACATTATGACCTCTCTATGGCCACTGTGATATATTTGATGACTGTAACCTCTCTATGACCACTTTGAGTTCTCCATGACCACTATGAGTAATGACTACTGTGACCTCTCTAAGAATCATACGACTTATGACCACTGTGAGCTTTCTATAACTATTGTGAACTGTTTATGTCAACTATGAGCTCTCCATGAGCTCTGTGATATCTCTATGCCCACTGTGAGCATTCTGTGACTTCTGTTAGCACTCTGTGACCATTATTAGCTAAGACAAGTATGAGATCACTATGAACATTATTACCTGTCTAGGAACACTGTGAGCTATGACCATTGTGAGATCTCTATGACTACTATGAGCTACGACAACTCTATTATGATTATGATATATCTATGACCACTGTGAGCTCTCTATTTCCATTGTGAACTCCCTGCGATCACTGTGAGCTCACTATGGCCATCATGAGCTCTCTAGGAACACTATGAACTATGACCACGATGAGCTCTCTATGACTCCGAGAGTCAATCAAGTGGCAAAGCAGGCTTGCAGTCTTGCAGACTCATTTACTGTAAATATCGAGCTGCATATATACCCCACACAACATTCCATAAGTTCTGATGGGTGCTTTTGCTGAGTTGGCCTATCTGGGTTGGTCTGCTCAGTCAGGCGGTTTGATTTCAGCACCAGGCACTGCAGCAGATTCTAGCATGGGGAAGTTTCATTCATGCATGCAGCCCATACAGATAATACAGCCCTGCTTGGTCCATTCCGCCTACATATCCATCCTTTTTATTTATTTGACAGCCAGTGAGGTTCAGAGTTCTTTGCTCTGACTTTGTTGACCCCACCTCAGAGGGCATCCAGCATGACAGACCGTGCCTGTTTTAGGTCGTCCTATCTCACAGGATCTTACCTATCATTGACTAACAGCCCTCAAAAGACCTCCCTTCTGGAAGGCATGTCAGGGTATGTAGATAGTAGATAAGAACAAGGCCTCATGAATCTCTTCAATCCAAGCTTGAACCACGTCTCTAGGGGGCCATGGTTTGGATGTTCAAGGGCCTTAAGCACCTGTATCATGGTCTTGTTGATGGAGCACTGCTGCAAGATGTACTGAAGCAAACACTTAAGCAATATAATTGATAAAAGCACAATTCCTCCTATAATAGTATGAGTTACAATCTAAGAAGGATCAAACAAACTTTTAAAGTTGTTGCAGATTCTGGTTTCAAACCCAGTATCTATAAACAGTGGAGACACATGTGTCATGTTAATATGTTCTACTTGTTGGCATAAAGTCAATGAGTAATTAAGAGGGCCTGAGACCAAGGCCCCTTGATGTACTGAGAAAGTTGTTCATGAGCCTTGGATATGTTGGAGACCTGATAAGGTATTAAGCATATGGAGGCATATTGAGGGTCACACAAGGCAAGAGCAGGTCTTTAGGGCCTTGAAGGCCAGGTCAGACACCTGTCGAAAATATGTAGCCAAACCTGTGGTGGAATGTGATATGGGATCAATATATTGTCCATAACCTGTGAGCATATCCAATGTGTTGATAAGACCATACTGAAGGTTGAGGTAGGCTTATGCTTCTGCCTGATCATCATATGCAGAGTACCAATTCAGGAAAATGACTGGCTCCAAGTCCGCCTTAAGGAGATGATACCAATCATAATGGGTTTGGAGCTGCATAGCCCATTGGTGCAGACGCTATTCAAAATAAGGGGAGTCAGGGCCTGATTCATTAGTCACCTTACAAATCAGGGAAAGTTTGGCAAGTGGGGTAGGCACCCAAGGTTGTCATCTTGTCAGGGAGACTGTCTATGATTTTCCACTGGGCAGAATATGTGTTTGAGAATCAACAGGGGTGAGCCTTCTGATGGAGAAATGCAAAGACACTCACGACTCTAGTGGAGCCCTGGGACTGCTTAGGACAGGTGTATTTCAAAGGCATTCTGTCACTGTAATACCATTAAAGTGTATAAAATGGAGGAAAGAATTAAATGAGGTGTACCTGAGGAAGTCTTAAATCTATTTGTAGGATGGTATTACAAAGATCTTCCTGGGAGGTCATTTCTTATCTAAGAAGTATAGAAGCCATGTCTGAGAAAATATTGTAAGTTGACTCTTTTATATTGAATTTAAGATGTTGTAGTTCTTAGTCCCATTACCAAAATTTTGGTCTTTAAAGTATATGACCCTTATAATATAAATATAATAGACTCTATAAGATCTTAAGAACTTATATCCTTTAGGGAATAGTATCTAATGAGTATGCAAAAGAAAACTTTTGATTTAAGATAAACAGCCTTAAATCTCATTTTGAAGTGAAACTGTTAAATAATTTATAAAATTTTCAGATAATTGTAGTACTTTAAAACCTTTTAGAGCCAAATATATAGATTAATTATAACAAAAGTTAGTAAAAGTTTTTAAAATTTTGTAGAGACCAGGACATTATTAAATATGGAATAAACAAGCAGCACATGGTCATAAGAGAATATCTGTATGTCTGTTTAGATAAGCAATCTTTAAAAAAATAAAACCTCTGCAATTACCAATACTGAGTAGAGCCTCCCACAAATCCATGAGCTATATAATTTTTGAATAAAGCCTTTACTATTAATATTTTAACCTTCTAAATTCTGTCGAAGAAAGTCCCCAATTTCTGTAGGTCATCTTCAAAAATTTGTCTTTTAAAATTTTTGAACTACCTCAAAAAATTATTAACTAACTTAAGAGAAGTGAGCAGCTAGAAAAAACTCGTGGAATCCATGAGAAACAGGCATGGAACCAAGGATGAATTCATAGCTCTAGAGGGCCATGAGGGGCTGGGGTGCCAAAGATGGCTGCCAAGTCCAGGGAAACTGGCTTTTTCTGGTTGGTTAACTCCCATTGGGCATAACCCACTTGCTCTTAGGTCCAGATGGGGCTAGAGACCAAGTTGTTATATAGAGCACATCTCCATAATCCCTTCATAGTGAAAGAGGATTAATTAGTCAGTTCCTCAGCAGGAGTTGTCTTCAGTATGATTCCATCTCTGGGGGATGACCTTCAGGAATGTTAAAGACCTTCAAAGACCTTACAGATTGTCTCAGCAAAGACTGTTCTAGACCTGCCTATTGTACTCCTTAACCTTCTGAGAACCCAGACTTCTCAAGTGATGAGGGGTGATGACTGCTCTGGCTACTTCCTGTTGAGTTGGGGCAAAGGAAGTGTGAGCAGTCAATGATCCTCATCTATGAAGTGCTGGGATGGTCTAGAGGTCTTTGATGGATGACTTTACTACTTTTAGGTCCATCTAAAAGAGACAAAAACCGATAAATTAAGCCTAAAATATCTACCTGTTATCTTGCCTGAAATAGGCACTACCTTTGGTGTAAAAGCCAAGGGCTGTAAGTAAGTAATTTACATATTGGAGACCTTTCTCCTCTGATAGATATAAATCTCTGAGTTCGCATTCCAAGATCTGTCCAAAAATATGTAAACTGTCTGAATCTTCAGGCAGAACAATCTAAATCAGTTTGCTTCTTCCTTCAGGATTCTTAAAGCAAAGTGGCACAGGTTTTATGGGACCAAGGGAATGTAAAAGAACATATGCAGGGGACATTGTTTCCTCACATGGAAAGTTCTACATATCTCTGAGCATTATCTTAGGACCACTGCTCTGATCTAAATGAAGAGCCAGCTTTGATTTATCAGTGGAGCTGGTCCATTTAACAGCAGATATTTTGTTCTCTGCTTCTTCCTGGTTTAACTCTTTTAAGTTTGTCATTGCCATTTTCTTCTGCCAAACACTAAGCTTAACTTCAGGGAAGCTTTTAGGACAAGCACAAAGCTTTACTAAACTTTCCTCTGACATATGTCTCTGGTTTTAACTCTACAGCACAAACTCTTTCTTGGGCCTCTAAACTGCAAGCTTTCTGCTACATGCTATTTGATTCCATCATTCTCAGAAACCTACTTTTTCTTGTTTTGTTTTCTTTCCCTTTCTGCAAAGGAATTTCAAGTTTGTCAGCTTGGGCATGCCTGCTAGTATTCTATCTGTCTCCTTAGAAAGATGTCAACTTTATGATTTCCTTTTTTTCCTTTTTCTTTCTTTCCTTTCTGTTTAAAACATAAATTTATCTGGGACCTCAGAGAAACTACTTGAGTAACTTAGGCCCAAATCTTGTAAGGAAAGGAGAACGTGAGGGGCTGGAGAGGTGGCTCAGGTGTTAAGCCTCTGCCTTGCAGGTGGAAGGTCCCGAGTTCAGATCCTAGACCCCGAGTATAGACACCGGGCAGAAGCAGGGGCGGCCTCCGTTTCTGGTCCTGGTAGGGCAGAGCCTGTGAATCCCGGTGCAGAGTAAACAAGGTGGAGGTGGAGGCGTGCATAGTGGTTCCCGAATTCGTCCGTGGTTTTACACACACACACACACACATTGCGCGTGCACACACACACACACGCAATTGAATAAACAAGAAATAATTTAAAAAATTAAAAAAAAATTTAAAAAAGAAGGGAACGTGAACCTGAGTTGACTCAAATGAACTTAGAATCTTCTGAAAACAGACTATGCTAGGTCCAGATTACATTGATTCTGTTTTGTTTCAAGGGAATGGGGTCTGCCTAAGGCGGAGGCTTGAAATTCCTTTCCACCTCAGTAGAAGTACACATGGGAGCATGGAAATAAAAAGCAGATTTGTTCCCAAGAAAGGGAGCTCATACATAACAAGAGAAGGAAGAAATTCCAATGAATCTTTTAGAAGACAATTAAATTAGATTTGATGGGATAACATTCTATAAAAGAAGTCAAAGAAATGAGCAAGTTTAATGAATCAGTACTATAGTGGCATTGTTATTTTGGGAATATATGGAAAAATCTTCAAGAACACAATGACATTTTCATTTGTAGTCCTATTAAAGATTAAAATCAAGTGAGATATTCTTTCCTGGAAGAAAAAATTAATAATCTATCAGAAAACCAATTGTGATTGATATAAAACATAAGGATTTAAGGTCTTATATGTCATTAAAATTATTTGTTCTTATTTTAAAGTATGCATACATGTATTTAAAAATGGCATACCAAAATTTTTATATTAGTATGCAGCAGAGATGAAAGAAAATTGAAGTGGCCACAGATTTTTTTATGTTGAAACACAAGACACAAAACATGTAAACACAGAACATTCAAACACATGAACAACATACAATTTACTGGCAACTGGCAGTTGTACAAGCATTATGAGCTCTCTATAACTGCTATGAGATATAACCAGTATGAGCTCTCTGTGATAACTGTGAGTTATCTGTGACCATTGTGAGCTCTTTATGGCCACAAGAGATTTCTAACAACATTAGGAGCTGTAACCACTATGAGCTCTCTGTGATCAATGTGATCTATGACCACTATGACCTCCCTATTACAACTTTCAGCTATCTATGACAACCATGAGTTCTCTATGACAATTGTGAGCTCTGTATGACTACTGTGAAATCTCTATTTCCACTATGAGTTCTCTATGATAACTGTGACTATCTATGACAACTGTGAGCTCTCTATGAGCACTATGACCTATGGCCACTGTGTTGTCCATATGTACATTATTACATCTCTATGTCCACTGTGAGCTATGACCACTGTGAGCTCTCTATTACCATTATGAGCTCTGTAAGACCACTATGACTTAAGACCACTATGAAGTCTTTATGGCCATTGTGAGCTCTGACCATTATGAACACTGGATGACCACTGTGAGTTCTCTGTGACAACTGTTAGCTATGACAACTGTGAGCTCTCTATGACATCTGTGAGTTCTCAGTGACCACTGTGAGCTATGACCATTGAGAGGTCACTATGACCACTGTGAGCTCTCTATGAACACTCTGAGCTCTCAGTGACCACTTTAAAATCTCTGACGACTGTGACTTCTCCATGATCACTTTGAGCTCTCTATGACCACGGTGAGCTATGACCATTGTGAGCTCTCTGTGACAACTGTGAGCTCTGTATGACCACTAAGATCTAAGACCACTCTGAGCTCTTTATGACAACTATATGGCCACCGTGAGCTCCATGTGAACAATATGAGCTCTTATGACCAGTATGACCTATGACCACTGTGAGCCCTATGACCAACATGAAGTATGACTTATTAGCTCTTTATGGCTACTATGAACACTCTGTGACCACTAGGAGCAATGAGCTGTACAGGCTCTCTATGACCTCTGTGAACAATGACAACTGGAAACTATCTATGATAACAATAATCACTCTATGACCACTTTGAACTTTCTATGACCACTTTGAGTTCTCCATGAACCCTGTGAGCTGTCTATGACCACTGTGAGCTATGACTACTGTGAGTTTTCTATGAGTAATGGGAGGTCTCTATGTCCATTATGAGCACTCTATGATCACTGTTACTTTGCCATGACCACTGTGAGCTCTCTATGACCATTTTGAGCTCTCTAAAACCACTATGAGCTATGAGCACTGTGAGCTCTCTATGACCACAGTGAGATATTATGACTGTAAGCTCTCTATGACCACTATAATATAAGAACACTATGAAGCTCTCTATCAGCACTATGAGCTTTGAACACCGTGAGCTTTCTATGACCACTACGAACTCTATGTGACCATTATGAGATATGACTAGTATGAGCATTCTGTGACCACTGAGATCTCTGAAAACTGTGAACCCTCTTTGACTACTGTGAGCTATGACCACAGAGAGCTCTCTATGACCACTGTGACATATGACCACTGTGAACTGTCTATGACCACTATGAGCTATTATCACTCTGAGGCCTCTATGACCACTATGAGCTCCCTATGACCACTATACGCCATGACCACTGTTAGCTCTCTAGATGAATATGAGTTATGACCACTGTGTGCTGTCTATGGCCACTAGGAACTATGACCACTATGAGCTCTCTATGACCTCTGTGAGCATGAACACTTTGAGCTCTCTGTGACTACTATGATCTCTCTATGACCATTATGAGCTATGACAACTATGAGCTCTCTATGACCACTGTGACCTATGTCCACTGTGAGCTCTTAATGACCACTGTGAGTAATGACCATTGTGAAGACTCTAAGCCATCTATGAGCTATGAACACTGTGAGCTCTCTATGAACACTGTGAGCTCTTTCTAACTACAATGAACTATGACCACTCTGATCTCTTTAGTTCCATAATGAGCTATGACCAATGTGAGCTTTTTATGATTACTATGAGCTCTCTATTACTAATATGAGCTACAACTGCTGTGTGTTCTCTGTAACTATTAACTATGACAACTGTGATTTCTCCATGACCTCTGGAAGCCCTCTATGACTACTATGAACTATGACCATGGTGACCTCTCTTTGACAACATTGAGCATTCTATGACCAGTATGAGTTATGACAACAGTATGATCTCTTTGTTCATTATGAGCTCCCTATACCCATTGTGAGCTATGACCAGTATGAGCTCTCAGTCCACTGTGAACTCTTTATGTCCCTTTTGAGCTATGACTACTGTGATCTCTGTATGAACACTATGAGGTATGACCACTGTGTACTCTCGATGATCCCTGAGAGCAGTATGAGCTTTCAATGACTTCTTTGAGCTGTGAGCATTATGCACTCTCTGTGAAAACTGTGAGCACTCTATGATCACTCTGAGCTCTGACCACTGTGAACTGTGACCACTGTGTGATCTCTATGGCCACTATGAGCTATGATGATTGTGGGCTCTTATTGTTTATTATGAGACCTCTATGACCAGTATGATCTATGACCACTCAATGCTGGGGTGATCCCCCCAGGCACACACTGTGACGACTCCAGGCCATCGGGGCGGAGAAAGGCGAATATGCTGCAGGCCCTTTACCCCCACCCAAATCCAGGGGCCTCTGGACACAGCAGGGAGACTGTCAAGGCAACATTCCATCACTCACTCATTCATTCACTCAGTTACACAGCTCCTGGCTGTAATGACGAAGATAAGTAAAGCCTGACCGCCCGCACCTCCGCCTCTGCCCTCCAGAGACTTGGCCACGGACGGGGAGTTTGTCAAAGCAAGATCTCAGTTTATTGGGGGTAATAAATCAGCTTATATAGACAAAGAATCCAAGCGTGTGAAACAGGCAGCCAATTACCTTGATGGTCAGTAAAGCACAAACCCTGCATAGGTCAAACTAAACATAAATCTATGTTGGCTCCTATAAGCCAATTAGGACTCTGTGTAATGTGATCAGGGTTACGCCTAGGACACTAGCTCCCAGCGCCATCTTTGGTCCCATGTGCTAAGCTATGCCCTGCTCACTTCCTCCCAGACTGTTATCCTTGGGCAGGCCCAACAACTCAGCACTCTATGACCACTATGAGCTCTCTATGACCATTGTGAACTATAAACAGCAGGAGCCCTCTATCACAGCTATGAGCTATGATCATTGTGAGCTCTTTATAGCCACTATGTGCTATGACCACTGTGAACTCTTTTTGACCACTGTGAGCTCTCTATAGCCACTATGAACTATGACCACCATGAGCTATCTATTTCTACAATGAGTTGTAACCTCTGTTATCCCTCTATGGTGGACTATAACCTCTCTATGATCATTATAAGCTATCACCATTTTGAGATCTCTGAGACCTCTGTGACCTATCACTACTATGAGCTTTCTATGACCTCTGTGAGCTATGAACACTTTGAGCTCTCTGTGACCATTATGAGCTCTCTATGACCACTATGAGTTATGACAACTGTGATCCCTATGACACTGTGAGTAATGACCATGAACACTCTAAGCCAATTATGAGCTGTCAACACTGTCATCTCCCTCTAACTACTATGAGCTATGACCACTGCGATCTCTTTAGTTCCATGATGACCTATGACAACTGTGAGCATTCTATGATCACTCTGAGCTATGACCATTATGTGATCTCTGTGACAACTATGAGCTATGATGACTGTGAGCTCTTATTGTCTATTATGAGATATCTATGTCCAATATGATCTATGATTTATGACCACTGTGAGTAATGACCATTGTGAAGACTCTAAGCCAACTATGAGCCATCAACACTGTGAGCTCTCTATGACCACTATGAGCTCTCTATGACCACTGTGAACTATGACTAACATGAGCCTCTATGGCAACTATGAGCTAAGACCACTGTGAGCTCTCTATGGCCACTATAAGCTATGACCACTGTGAAGTGTCTTTGACCACTGTGAGCTCTCCATGGCCACTATGAACTATGACCACTGTGAGGTCTCTATTTCTACCATGAGCTGTGATCATGTCCTCTCTATGATCACTATGAGCTATCACTGCTATGAGATCTGAGACCTCTTTGATCTATGAGCACTGTGAGCTCTCTATGACAAGTGTGAGCTCAGGATAAGCACCGCGATTCATGATTTATGACCATCGTGACCTTTCCATGGCCACTATGAGCTATGACCACTGTGAGATCTTCAATACTTCTATGAGCTATGAGCTCGGTTCGCTCTCTATGTCCATTATGAGCTCTCTATGACCACTGTGATGTATGGCTACTGTGAGATCTCTAACATCACTGTGAGTTCTCTATGACCAATCTGAGCTCTCTGTGATGACTATGAGCTAAGTCCACTGTGAGCTCTGTATCACCACTGGGAGCTCTCTATGGCCAGTATAAGGTCTCTATGACCATTATAAGCTGTGACCATTGTGACCTCTCTATGACCACTGTGTGCTCTCTATGACCAATGTGAGCTATTAGCACTGTGAACTCTCTATGACCATTGTGAGCTATAACCACAGCTAGCTCTCAATTACCTCTATGATCTATGAGCACTATGAGGTGTCTATGATGACTGTGAACTCCCTATTTCCACTCGCTATGAGCTTTCTATGACCACTATTAGGTATGAATACTGTGTGATCTATATGACCATTATGAGCTATGACCACTGTGAGCACTAATTGTCCATTCTGAACTCTCTATGATCATTGTGAAGTATAACCACTGTGAGGCCTCTAAGACCACTGTGAGCTCTCTATGACCCCTCTGAGCTATAAACACTGTGAGCTCTCTTTGACCATGGTGAGCTCTCTATGAGCATTATCATCTATGAACACTGTGAGTTCTCTTTGATCATTATGAGCTATGATACTGTGAGCTCTTTATGCCAACTATTAACTTTGACTACTGTGAGCTCTCTATGTCCATTATGACTCCCTATGACTACTATGAACTATGACAACTGTGATCTCTCTATTACCATTTTGAGCTCTCTAAGAGCATTATCACTATGATGGCTGTGAGTTCTCTTTTAGCACTATGAGTTTTCTATGACCACTGTGAGCACTCTATAAACACTGTGATCTATGACCACAGTTAACTCTTTATCACCACTAATAACTATAACCATTGTGAGCACTCTATGATGATTACAAGTTCTCTATGACTACTGTGAGCTATGTCCACTGTGAGCTCTCTATGTCCATCATGAGCTCCCTATGACTACTATGTGCTATAACCACTGGGAGCTCTCTATGGCCACTATAAAATCTCTATGACCACTATACGATATGACCACTGCGAGTACTCTATATCCACTGTGAGCTCTTTATGACCACTCACTATGAATTATCTACGACCACTATAAACTATGACCACTGCATGATCTCTATGACCACTGAGCTATGACCACTGTGAACACTTATTGTCCATTATGAGATCTCTATGACACTGAGAGTTATGACCATTGTGAGCTCTCTATGTTCACTATGAGCTATGACCAATGTGAGTTCTCTATGGTCACTGTGAGCTGCCTATGACACCTATGATCTCTGTGAACACTGTCAGTAATCTAAGACTTCTGTGAGATATGGTCACTGTGAGCTCTGTATGAAAACTGTGAGCTGTCTAGACAACTATTACCTCTCTTTGACCACTTTGGGCTGTCTATGATAACTGTGAGCTCTCTATGGGTACATGACCTATGATGACTGTGAGCTTTCCACAACCACTAAGAACTATGACCACTGTGAGCTCTTCATGACTGTTATGAGCCTTGAGCCCTGTAAGCTGTCTATGTGCATTATGAGCTCTCTATGACCAATGTGATCTATGACCACAATAAGTGCTATATGACCATTGTAAACTGTTCCAGAGCCCTGTGAGCTTTGACCACTCAAAGCTCCCTATGACGACTATGAGCTATGCCCACTGTAAGCTCTTTATGACTACTGTGAGCAATGTCCGTTAAGAGCTCTCAATGATGCCTGTGAGCTATTAGAGCTATGCACACTTTATCACAACCGTGAGCTCTCTATGACCACTGTGAGCTTTCTATGACTATTGTGAATTATGACCACTGTGAGCTCTCTATGACCACCATGAGTTATGACCACTGTGAGCAATCTATGACCAATGTGAGCTATCTATAAGCTATGACCACTGTGAGCTCTCATTGTCCACTAGTTGCTATGACCATTATGAACTATGACCACTGTGAGCTCTGTATGACAATTGTGAGCTCTTTATGACCACTGTGACCTCTCTATGACCACTATGAGCTATCTATGATCACTATCAGCAAAGACAAGTATGAGCACTCTTAACCAATATGATCTCTATATGACCACTGTGAGCTGTCTATGAGCACTATGACTTATGACCACTGTGAGCTTTCTATGACCACTGTGAGCAATGACATCTATGAGCTCTCAATGACCTGTATGAATTATGAGTGTTATGTGAACTCTCTATGACCACTGTGATCTCTCTATCACAACCATGGCCTGTGACTACTCTGTGATCTCTATGTACACTATGAGCTATGACTACTCTGAGTTCTTATTGTCCATTATGAGACCTCTATGACCACTGAGAGCTGCGACCACTGTGAGACTTCTATGACCAGTTTAATCTATGACCACTGTGGACTCTCTATAACCACTGTTAGCTCCCTTTGAAGAGTCTGAGCTCTCTATGAGCACTATTTGCTATGACCACTGTGAGCTCTCTATGACAACTATGAGCTCTGCCAACTGTGAACCCTTTATGACCACTATGAGCTATGACAACTTTGAGCTCTCTGTGTCCATTATGAGCTCTCAATGACCTCTGTGAGCTATGAACACTATGAGCTTTCTATGAAAACTTTGAGCTCTCTCTGTCCATTATGACTTATTCATGACCACTGTGAGCTCTCTATGAGCAGTATGACCTATGTCCAGAGTGAGTTCCCCTGAACACTATGAGCTACGAACACTTTGAGGTCTTTATGACCACTATGACCTATGACCACTGTAAGTTCTCTATGTCAGTTATGAGCTCTCTATGACCACTATGAGCTATGACCACTGTGAGTTATTCATGACCATTATAAGCTTTGACTCCTGTGATCTCTCTATGACCACTGTGAGCAATCACCATTGAAAGCACTCAATATTTTCTGTGAGGTATTAGAATGAGGCACACTCTATGCTGAATGTGAGCTCTCTGTAACCATTGTGAGTATGCTGTGGCTTCTATGAGCTATGACTACTGTGTGATCATTCTGACACTAGGTGCTATGACCACTGTGAACTCTTGTCTATTATGAGCTCTTTGTGACTATTGTGAGCTGTGACCACAGTGAGATCTCTATTACCAGTATGATCTATGACCACTGTGAGCTCTTTATGACTTCTACAAACTCTTTATGACCAGAAGGAGCTCTGAACATTGTGAGCTCTCTGTGATCACTATGAACAAGGACAGCCATGATCTTTTTATCATCACTTTGAGCTATGACTATCGTGAGCTCTCTATGGCCACTATAAGCTTTATGTGACCAATACGAGGTATAACCACTGTGAGCTCCCTATGACCATTCTGATTTATGACCAATGTTAGTTCTCTACCACCACTATGAGCTATGACCATTATGAGTTCTCTAGGATGATTATGAGTTCTCTATGATCACTGTGACCTATGAACACTATGAACTCACTATGACGACAATGAGTTATGACTACTATGAGCTCTCAACAGTCTCTGTGAGCTATGTCCACTATGAGCTCTGTATGAAAACTGTGATCAATTTATAACCACTGTGTCTTTTCTATGCCCACTATGGTCTACTATGACCTGTTTATGACCACTTGAGCTCTCTATGTGAGCACTGTGATCTATGTCAACAGTGAGCTTTCTGTGACTGCTATGAGCTCTGACTACTGTGAGCCCTTTATGACTTGTATAAGCAATGACTATTGTGAGCTCTCTATGTCTATTATGAGCTATGTGCACTGACAGTTATGACTGCTGTGAGCTTGGTGTGACCCCTGTACCTCTCTATGAGCAATGCAATCTATGAACAATGTGAGCTCTCCAAGACTGCTATGAGCTATGATGACTGCGATGTCTTTATATCCATTATGAACTATGACCACTGTGAGTTCTCAATGATGACTGCGAGATCTTTATAACCACTATGAACTATGAGTATTGTGAACTCCATATTTCCTCTAGTATATATGGCTACTGTGAGCCCTAATTGTCCATTGTGTGCTTTCTTTGACCACTGTAAGTTTTGTGCACTATGAGCTCTCTGTGACCACTGAGCTATCTATAACCATTGTGAGTTATGACCACTCTAAGCTCTCAATGACCTCTATGAGCTATGAGCACTATGAGTTCTCCATAGCAATTGTAAGCTCTCTACAACCACTAATATCTGTAACCACTGTGTAATCTCTGTGACCACTATGAGTTATGCACACTATGAGTTTTGTTGTCCATTATTAGCTCTTTATCACCACTGTGAGCATTACCACTGTGAGCTCTGTATGACTACTGTGAGCTATGAACTCTGTGCTTTATGAGCACTATGAGCTCTCCATAAGCACTATGATGGTGGTGATTGTATGAGATGGCAGCAAGGTTCTGAAATCACAGTGAGGCTGTGAAGTCACAAAGAAGCAAGCTGTCATGTCAGTGTGTAAGCTTTGAGATCACAGTGAGGCTGTAATATCAGCAAGTTCGATGTCACAGGTGACACTTTTTTCCAATGGTGAACTTCTGATGTCAGAGTGAGGCTGTTGTGTCCCATTGAAGCTATGATGTGAGAGTTGAGCCTGTGATATCACAGTGAGGCTGTGATGTCAGATTTGAGACTATGATGTCACAGTGAGGCTGCGATATCATCAGTGAGGTTGTGATGTCAAGGTGAGGCTGTTGTGCCAGGTTCAAGGCTGATGTCACAGTTATTTTGTGCTGTCACAGAGATGCTGTGATGTCACAGTGAGGTTGTTATCTCACAGTAAAGGTGTGACATCGGATGTGAAGCTGAAATGTAACAGTAAGCCTGTGATGTCAGTGGTGTGGCATTGATGTCACAGTGAGGCTGTGATATCAGTGTTCAGGCTGCGATTCCACAGCAATGTTTTGATATCAAAGTGTGGCTGTGATGTAATATTGAGGCTGTGCCCTTACAGTTACTTTGTGATGTCAGAGTTGTGGCTGTAATGTCACAGTGATTTTGTGATGTCACAATGAGGCTGTTGTGACAGAGTGAGGCTCTGATGTCAGTGGTGATTCCACGAGGAGACAATGAAGCTTTGACATCAGTGGTGATTCTGTGATTACACAGTGAGTGAGTTTAGGATGTCAGAGGTGAGGTTCTTCAGTCACAAGCGAGGCTGGGATGTGATGTCAGAGGTGAGGCTGCAATGTGACAGTGAGGCTGTGTTATCACTGGTGGTGCTGTGATGCTACAGTGAGGCTGTGATGTCAATATGGAGGCTGTGACGTGAGAGGTGTGGCTGTGATGTAACTAGTGAGGTTATTGTGTTAGAGGCAAGGCTCAAATCACAGTGAGTTTTGTGACATCACATAGAGGCTTTGATGTCACAATGAGGCTATTATGTCACAGTGAGGTTGTGATATCAGAGGTGAGGCTGAAAAGTAACAGTGATCCTTTGATGTCAGTGGTCATGTTGTGACATGTCAATGAGGCTGTGATGAGATTTGAGCCTGAGATGTCACAGTGAGGTTAGGATGTCACTGTGGAAGCTGTGAGTTCACAGTTAGGCTGTAATATCAGTGGCAAGGCTGAGACGTCACAGTGAGGCTGTGATATCAGAGTTGAGGCTGCGATGTGATAGTGAGGTTGTGAAGTCACTGCCATAGTATGATGTCAAAGTGAAGCTATAATGTCACTGTGGAGGCAGTGATGTCACAATGTGGCTGTGTTGTCACAGTTAGCCTGTGATGTCACACTGAGGCTGTGATGTAACAGTGAGGCTATGGTCAGAGGCGAGCCTGTGGTGTCACCATGAGACAGTGATGTCACCATGAGGCTGAGATGTCAGTGGTGAAGGAATGATGTCATAATGAGGCTGAGATGTTAGTGGCAAGAATGATGTCATAGTGAAGTCATGAACTTACTAGTGAGCATGTTACCTCACAGTGAGGCTGTGGTATCAGAGGTGTGCCTGTGATGTCACAGTGAGGCTGTGATGTTACAGTGAGGCTCTGATGATACAATGAGGCTCTGAAGTCAGTGGTGATTCTATGAGATGATAGTGAGGTTGTGACATCAGTGGTGATGCTGAGATATCAGATTTAAGGCTGCACTGTCACACTGAGTCTATGATGTCACTGGTAATGCTTTGATGTCACAGTGAGTCTATGATATCACTGTGGAGGATGTGATGACACAGTGTGGTTGTGATGTCAAAGTCAGGTTGTGCCCTCACAGTGAGGCTGTGATGTCAGAGTTTGTGGCTGTGATGTCACAGTGAAGCTGTGATGACACAATGAGCCTCTGATATCAATGGTGATTCTATGAGATGACAGTGAGTCATGATGCAATGAGGTCGCAGGTCTGTGATGTCAATGTGGTTGCTGTGATGTCATTGTGACTATGATGTCACAGTAAATCTGTCATGTTATAGTGAATCTGTGAAGACAAAATGAGTCTGTGATGACACAGTGAGTGTATGATGTGATGTAAGAGGTGAAGCTGCGATGTGTCAGTGAGGTTGTGTTGTTACTAGTGATGCTGTGATGTCACAATGAGGCTGTAATGTCAATGTGGAAGTTGTAATGTCCCAGTTTGTATGTGATGCCAGAGGCTCAGACATACAAGTGAAGTTGTGATGTCAGATATGTGGCTGTGATATCACAGTGAGCCAGTGATGTCTCAGTGAGGCTATGATGTCACAGTGAGGCTGTGATGACACCGTGAAGCTGTGAAGTCAGAAGTGAGTCTGTGATGTCACCATGAGACTGTGATGTCTGTGGTGAAAGTATGATGTCACAATGAGGCTGAGATGTTAGTGGTGAGAATGATGTCATAGGAAATTTATGATGTTACAGGTGAGGCTTTGATTTTAGTGGTGAGCTTATAATGTGAGAGTGAAGCTGTGATGTCTGTGGTGAAGCTTTGGTGTGACAGTGAAACTAGAATGCCAGTCGTAAGATTGTGAAGTCACAGAAAGGCTGTGATGTCACGCTGAGGCTGTAATGTTACTATGGAAGCTGTGTGGTCTCAGTGAGGTTGTGATATCTCAGTGAGGTTATAATGTGACTGTGATGACTGTGATGTCCTAGAGTGGTTGAGAAGTCACAATGAAGTTGCGGCCTCACAGTGAGTCTGTGATGTCAGATGTGTGGCTGTGATGGATAGTGAGGCTGTGATGCTACAGTGAGGTTAGGACTTCACTGGAGTGGTTGTGCCATCACTTTGAGGCTGCAATGTCACAGTGAGGCTGTGATGACAGTTTGCCTGTGCCCTCACAGTGATGCTGTGATGTCAGCGATGAGGCAGCGATGTAGGTTGTGATGAAAGAGTGGAGCTATGATGTCAGAAGTGTGGCTGTGATGTTACCATGAGCCTGTGATGTCAGTGGTGAATGTGATATCACAATAAATTTAAAATGTCAGGGATAAAGGTATGATGTCACTATGAGGCTGAGATGTCAGTGGCAAGAATGATGTCATAGTGAGGTTATGATCTCACTGGTGAGGCCATGATGTCAGTAGAGAGCCTATTATATAACAGTGAGACTGTGATATCACAGTGAGACTGTGATGATAGAGTGAGGCTCTGATGTCAGTGGTGATTCTAAGAGATGACAGTGAGCCTGTGATATCAGTGATGATGCTGTGATTTGACAGTGAGGATAGGTTGTGATGTCAGAGGTAAAGCTACAATGTGACAGTGAGGCTGTGCTGCCACTGGTGAAATTGTGATGTCACAGTGAGGCTGTGATGTCAGTGTGGAGGCTATGATGCCACAGTTTGGCTGTGATGTCACAGTAAGGCCGTGCCATCACAGTGAGGCTGTACCATCATAGTGAGGCCATGATGTCAGAGGTATGGCTGTGTTGTCACAGTGATCTTGTGATGTCACAGAAATGCTGTGATGACACAGTGAGGCTCTGGTGTCGGTGGTGATTCTACAAGATTACAGTGAGATTGTGATATCATTGGTGATGCAGCAATTTCACAGCAAGGTTAGGATGTCAGTGGTGAGGCTGTGCCATCACATTGAGGCTATGATGTGATTTCAGAGGTGAGGTTTCGATGTGATAATGAGGCTGTCTTGTCACTGGTGAGACTGGAAAGTCACAGCGAGGCTTGGTATCTGTAGTGAAGCTTTGATATGACAGTGAGGCTGGGATATCAGTTGTGTGGCTGTGAAGTCAGAGTGAGGTTGTGATATTACAGTGAGGCTGTGATGTCATTGTGGAAGCTTTACCTCTGTAAAAGTGAGGCTGTAATATCAGTGGCAAGGCTGATGTCACAGGTGAGGCTGTCAAGTCAGATTTGAAGTTGTGATGTTACAGTGAGGTTGTGATATCACTGGTGATGCAGTGATGTCACAGTGAGGCTATGATGTTATTGTGGAGGCTGTGATGTAAGAGGTATGGCTGTGATGTCACAGTGAGGCTATGATGTCAATGTGGAGGCTCTGATGTAAGACGGTGGCTGTGATATCACTGTGAGGCTGCATTGTCTGAGGTGTGGCTGTGATGTCACAGTGAGGTTGTGATGTCACAGTGAGTGTATGATGACATAGGTGAGGCTGTGATGTCATCATGAGACTGTGATGTTTGTGGTGAAGGTACGATGTCACAGTGAGGCAAAGATGTCTGTGGTGAAGGTACAATGTCAAAATGAGACTAAGTTGTCAATGTCAAGAATGATGTCATGGTGAAGTTATGGTCTCACTAGTAAGACTATGATGTCAAGGCTAGGATGTCAGTGGTGAGGCTGTGAGGTCACAGTGAGGCTGCCATGTCACAGGTGAAGTAGTGATGACATAGTGAAGATCTAATGTCAGTGGTGATCCAATGCGATGACAGTGAGAATGTGACATCAATGGTGATGCTGTGATTTCACTGTGACATCACAGCATCACCACTGACAATAAAACTTCATTGCCTCATTACAGCATCACCTCTGACATCACATGACAACATCATTTTGATGGCACAGCCTATCCACTCACATCCTAACCTCACTGTGAAATCGCAGCTGTGATGACACCATGAAGCTCTGATATCCATGGTGATTCTACCAGACAACAGTGAGGCTGTGACATCAGTGTTGAAGCTGCGATTTCACAGAGGTGATGGTGTGATGAGGCAGTGAAGCTTTACCTCTCAGTCATAGCCTCCACACTGACATCACAGCCTCACTGTGACATCACAATTTCACCAGTGGCAGCACAGCCTCACTGTCACAGGGAGAAGATGATGTCAGATGTCTATATTAACCACCTGGAACTAGGCCAGCCTAATCTCTCCCCATCCTGAAGCTCAGGGAAATTTGCTGAAGAGAGGGCAATAAGATTGTAAGAACCTAAGATGGGGAGGAGCAATGATATGCAAGATACCACACACAAGCAATCATAATAGGACTTTGCATGACCTCTGCAATGACCAACACATTATTGACTCCTCAAAGTCTAGCATGGACTAAAGGCACTAGGATCCTTAGAAGCTAGGATTAACAGATGCAGTAGTGTTCCTATACTTAAGGAGAACACAAGAGAGAGTTCTAGGAAATGTCACTGAGTCCTTACACCTCATCAGAGAGGAGGACCCAGAGGAAAGTTTGACATACACATGAAAGGATGCTCCAGGGATGGGGAAGGAGGCACTGAGAGATGGGGGGGGGAGGAAGGGAAAAAGGGAGGAGGGAGCAAGGGAGTTCAGGAAGTGGTGGAGGGAGGGAGGGGACTGGGGTACCTATTAAATTTGTATGAGCAGAAATAAAAAAGAAGTGAGCATGTGATGTCATAGTGGAGCTGTCATGTCACGGTGAGGCTATAACCTCAGAGGTGAGGCTGTGATGTCACTGTGAGGCTGTGTTCAGAAGTGATGCCGTGATATTCAGTGAGGCTCTGATGTCAGTGGAGCATAACTGTGACATCACAGTGAGGATGTGATTTCAATGTGTGGGCTCTGATATCAGAATTAGGCTGATGTGAGTGAAAAGGACATGATGTCACAGTGAGGCTGGCATGTCACTGGTGAGTCTCGCCACCATGAGGCTTTGATGTCACCATGTGGCAGTGGTGTCACTGTGAGCCTGTGATGTCACAGTGAGTTAGTGATATCATGGTGGAGGTTGTGAGGTCACAGTGAGATTGCGATGTTAGTGGCAAGGCTCACGTCACAAAGAGGCTATGATGTCGGGATGCTGTGATGTCACATTGAGGCAGTGATGTCACTTTAAAGGTTGCATGTCACCATGAGGTGATATCAAGCTGAGATGTCACAGTGATGCTGTGATGTCAGAGGCAAGACTGATGCCACAATGAGTCTATGATTTAGAGGTGAGCTTATCCTGTCAGGATGTGAGGTCACTATGAGGCTGTGATTTTGAAGTGAAGCTCTCATGTCATGGCTGAATCTGTGAAATGTCCATGAGGCTGTGACATCGGGGTGATGCTTGGATTTCACAGTGATGTTAGGACATCAGTTGTGAGGCTTTGTAGTCATGCTGAGGTTGTGATGTCAGAGGAGAAGCTGTGATGTCACTGTGAGTTGGTGATGTTACAATGAGGTTATGATATCAGAGTAAGAGTGTGATATCAGTGGTGATAGACTATAATATCACAATTCAGATGAGATTTCAATAGTTATGTTATGATGTCAGAAGTGAGGCTGATGTGAATGATGAGGCTGAGATGTCACAGTGAGACTGGGATGTTACCGGTGAGTCTGTGATGCCACCATGAGGCTTTGATATCACCGTGTGACTGTGGTGTCACCATAAGCCTGTGATGTCACAGGGAGTTTGGTGATGTCACGGTGGAGGTTGTAACGTCACAGTGAGACTGTGATGTCAATGGCAATGTTGATGTCACAGTGAGGCTCTGATGTCATTGATGATACTGAGAAGTCACATTGAGGCTGTGATGTCATAGTGAGGCTGTGCTGTCATTGTCAGGTTGCAATTTTACAGTGACACTGTGAGGATACAGTGTGGCTATGTTGTCACAGTAAGGCTGTGTTATTACCAGTGATGATGTGATGTCACAGTGAGGCTATGATGTTAATGGAGTGAGACTATGATATCAGAGTGAGGATGTAATTTTCAGTGGTTAGGCTCTGATATCAGAATGAGGTTGATGTGAATGATGAGGGTATGATGGCACAGTGAGGCTGGCATGTTGCTGGTGAGGCTGTGACACCACCATGAGGCTTTGATGTTACTGTGTGGCAGTGGTGTCACTGTGAGCCCGGGATGTGACAGGGAATTGGTGGAGGCTGTGAGGTCACAGTGAGACTGTGATGTAAGTGGTAAAGCTGATGTCACAATGAGGCTATGATGTCATTGTTAATGTGATTTTCAGTGGTTAGGCTGTGATGTCAGAAGTGAGGCTGATGTCAGTGATGAGGCTGAGATGTCACAATGAGGCTGGAATGTTACTGGTGAGGTTGTGGTGGCTGTGGTGTCACTGTTGATGCTGTCATGTGATGGTGAGCCTGAGATGTCAGTGATGAGTCTGTGGTGTCATAGCGATGTGAGGCAGGATGGTGTCACTGATGCTAGGATTTCAGAAGTTATCCTGTTATGTCACAGTGAGGCTGTGATGTCAAAGGTAAGTCTATGATGTCACAGTGAGGCTGTAATTGTCAGAAATGAGGAATGCCACAATGAGGCTGTGATATCACTGTGAAGCTGTGATGTCATTAAGAGGCTGTGACATTACAGAGATGTTGGGATATCACAGTGAGGCTGTGATGTCACTGTGGCGGATGTGATGTCAGTGGCAAGTCTGATTTCACCATGAGGTTACGATGTAACAGATGAGTCTGTGATGTAAGAGGTTAGACTGTGAGTTCAGAGTGAGGCTGTGATGTCAATGTGAGGCTGTGATATCTGTGGGAAGATTGATGTCACAGTGAGGCAGTGATGTAACATGTGAGGGTGTGGTGACACTGTTTATGATGTCATGGCTGAGGTTGTTACATCACTGTGTACTTATGATCTCTGTCATGAGGCTATGGTGTCACAGTGTAGCTATGATGTCACCATGAGGCTTTGATGTCCCAGTGAGGCTGTGATGCCACTACGTGGCTGTGGTGTCATTGTCAAAGCTGTCATGTGACCGTGAGCCTGAGTTGTCAGTGATGAGTCTGTGGTGCAATAGCGAAGCTAGGCAGGATGTCAATGGTTTGCCTGATGCTATGATTTCAGAGGTTAGTCAGTTATGTCAACATAATGCTGTAATGTCAGTGGTGAGGCTGTAATGTCACAGTGAGTCTGTGATATCAGAAATGATGCAATATTCCACAGTAAGTCTGTGATATTACTGTGAAGCTGTGATGTCAGTGTGAGGCTGTGACATCACAAAGAGGTTGTGATGTCACGGTGAGGCTGTGAGGTCACTGTAGAAGATGTGATGTCAGTGACAAGGCTGATTTCACCATGAGGCTATGATGAAACAGGTGAGTCCATGATGTAAAAAGTTAGACAATGAGGTCACAGTGAGGTTGTGATGTCACAATGAGTCTGTGTCACTGTGAGGTTGTGATGTCACTGGGGAGGTTGTGATGTCACAGTGAGGTTGTGATGTCAATAGAGAAACTGTGGTGTCACAGGGAGGCTGTAATGTTTCAGTCAGCTCGTGAGGTCAGTGGTGAGGCTGTGGTGCCATAGTGAGGCTAGGCAGGATATCAGTGACAAAGATGTGATGTCACATTGAGGCTATGATTTCAGAGGTGAGCCTGTGATATCATAGTGAGGGTATAAACTCAGAGTTGATGCCGTGATGTCACAGTTGGGCAATGATTTCAGAAGTGAGCCTGTGGTGTCATAGTGTGGCTGTCATGACAGAGGTGAGGCTGTAGTGTTACAGTGAGGTTGTTTTTTCACCAGTGGTGCTGTAGTATCACAGTGAGGCTGTGATGTCTGTGAAGAGCGACTCTGACATCACAGTAAGGATGTGATTTCAGTAGTTAGGCTGTGACATCAGAATGAGACTGATGTGATTGATGAGGGTATGATGTCAGAGTGAGGCTGGCATGTCACTAATGCAGCTTTGATGCCACCGTGAGGCTTTGAGGTCACCGTGTGGTAACACCTTGAGTGTTTGTTTGATGTGACACGCTTGGTGATGTCAGGTTGGAGGCTGTGAGGTCACAGTGAGACTGTGATTTTAGTGGCAAGGCTGATGTCGCAGTGAGGCTATAATGTCGCTGATGATGCTGTGAATTCACATTGAGGCTGTGATGTCACAGTGAGGCCATGTCAGAAGTGTGTATGTGATGTCACAATGAGGCTATTATTTAAGTGGCGAGGCTGACGTCACAGAGTTTGTTATGTCACAGTGAGGTTGTGATGTCAATAGCAACACTCTGGTGTCACAGTGTGGCTGTCATGTTTCAGTGAGCATGTGAGGTCAGTGGTGAGGCTGTGGTGGCAGTGAGGCTAGGTAGGAGGTCAGTGATGAGGGTGTGATGTCACTTTGTAGCTATGATTTCAGAAGTGAGCTTATGGTATCATAGTGAGGCTGAGATGAAACGGTGAGGCTATAACATCAGAGTCAATGCTGTGCTGTCACAGTTGGGCAATGATTTCAGAGGTGAGCCTGTGATGTCATACTTAGGACATCATGTCACAGCAAGGCTATAACCTCAGAGGTGAGGCTGTGATATTACAGTGAGGCTGTGATATCACAGTGAGACTATGATGTCAGTCAAGTGAGACTATGACATCACAGTGGGGATGTGATTTCAGTGGTTAGACTGTGATGTCGTTATGAGGCTGATGTGAGTGATGAGGGTATGATGTGACAGTGACGCTGTCATGTCACTGGTAAGGCTGTGATGCCACCATGAGTTTTTGATGTGTCCATGTGGCTGTGGTGCCACTGTGAGGGTGTGATGTCACAGGGATTTGGTGATGTCACAGTGGAGGCTCTGAGGTCACTGTGAGACTGTGATGTCCGTAGCAAGGCTGATGTCATAGTGAGGCTGTGACATCACAGCACAGCTATGAATTCAGTGGTTGGGCTGTCATTTCAGAAGTGAGGCTGATGTGAGTAATGAGGCAGAAATGTCGCATTGCTGATGTCATATAACTGGTGAGGCTGTGATGCCACAGTGAGGTTATGATGTCACCATGAGGCTGTGGTGTCATTAGTGTAGATATGATGTCACAATAAGGCTGGAACATCAGTGCAGAAACATGTCATAGTGAGTCTATGATATCCCTCGTGAGGGTATGATGTTAGGGGTGAACCTGTTACATGACAGTGACACTGGTGAGTCTGTGATATCTAAGCAGTGTGAGTTCAAAGTGAAGCTTTGAGGTCACTGTGAGGCTGAGATGTCACAGTATGGCTATGGTGTCACAGTGAGGCTATAATGTCACTGTGAGGGTTGTATGTCACTGTGAGCTGTCATCTCACCATGAGATGATATCACTCTGGAAACTGTGATGTCCCAGTTAGGCTGGGATGTCAGTGGCAAGACTGATGTCACAATGAGGCTATGAGGTAACAGGTGAGACTATGGTTTCAGTGGGCAGGCTGTGAGGTCACTGTGAGTGTGTGATGTCACAGTGTGGTTGTGATGTCACCATGAGGATGTGATGTCACAGTGATGCTGTGATGTCTCTGTGAGCCTGTCATGTCAGTGGTAAGGCTGTGATGTTATGGTGAGGCTGTGGTGACACAGTGTGACTGTGATATCACTGTGAGATTATGATGTCTCAGTAGGTTTTGATGTCGGTAATGACTGTGCTTTCCCAGGGAGACTATGTCATTGGTGAGGCTGTATTGTCACTGGTGAGGCTCTAATGTCACAGTGAGTTTATTATGTCAAACTGAGGCTGTATTGCCATGTGAGACTATGATGTCAGAGGTGAATCTTTATATCACAATGATGCTTGGATAGCATGGTATGGCTGTGATGTCACAGAGAGGCTGTGATGTTGCTGTGAGGTTGTGATGTCACTGGATATTTTGTGATGTCACAGTGAGATTGTGATGTCAATAGCAACACTGTGGTGTCAGAGGGAGCCTGTCATATTTCAGTGACCCGGTTAGGTCAGTGGTGAGACTGTGGTGACATAGTGAGGCTAGATGGGATGTCAGTGATGAGGGTGTGATGCCATATTGAGGTTATGATTTCAGAGGTGAGCCTGTAATGTCATAATGAGGATGTGATGAAACAGTGATGCTCTAACGTCAGAGTCATTGCTGTGATGTCACAGTTGGGCAATGATATCAGAAATGATCCTGTGATGCAACTGCTGAGGCAGTCACATCACTGTGAGCCTGTGCTGTGGTGAGGCTGTGTTGTCATAGTAAGGCTAGGTAGGATACCAATGGTGAGGCTGTGATATAACCATGCAGCTTTGATATCACCATATGGCTGTGATGTCATTGTGAGCCCATGATGTCACAGGGAGTTGGTGATGTCACGGTGGAGGCTGTGAGGTCACAGTGAGACTGTGAAGTCAGTGGCAAGGCTGATGTTACAATGAGACTGTGATGTCACAGTGAAGCTGTGATATCACAGTGCACCTGTGAGGTCAGTGGTTAGGTTATGATTTCAGAAGTGAGACTAATGTTAAGAGATGAGGATGAGATGTCACATTGACGATGTGACATAACTAGTGAGGCTGTGATGGCACAGTGAGCTTATGATGTCGCAATGAGGCTGTGGTATAACAGGTGAGTGTGTGGTGTAAAAGTTTGGACTGTGAGTTCACAGTGAGCCTGTGAGGTCACTGTGTGGCTGTGATGTCACTGTGAGGTTGTGATGTCACAGGGAGGTTATGATGTCACTGTGAGGGTTGCAGGTCTCTGTGGGCTATCATGTCACCTTCAATTGATATCACTCTGGAAGCTGTGGCTATGATGTAACAGGTGAGCCTGTGGTTTCAGTGGGTAGGTTGTGAGGTCCCTGTGAGTCTGTGATGTCAGTGTTTGGCTGTGATGTCACCATGAGGCTGGGGTGTCACAGAGAGGCTGTCATGTTTTATTGAGATGGTTAGGTCAGTGGTGAAGCTGTGGTGTTATAGTAAGGCTAGGTAGGATGTCAGTGATGAGGGTGCAATGTAACATTGAGGCTATGATTTCAGATGTGAGCCTGTGATGTCATAGTGATGGTGGGACGAAACAGTGAGCCTCTAATGTCAGAGTCGATGCTATGCTGTCACAGTTGGGCAATGATTTCAGAGGTGAGCCTGTGATGCCATTGTTGAGGCTGTCTCATCCTAGTGCACCTGTGCTATCTGTAGTGAGACTGTGGTGTCAGAGTAAGGCTAGGTATGATACCAATAGTGAGGCTCTGATGCCACCATGAGGCTTTGAAGTCACCGTGTGACTGTGGTGCCACCATGAGCCCATGATTTCATAGGGAGTTGGTGATGTCACAGTAGAGGCTGTGAGGTCACAGTGAGACTGTGATGTCAGTGGCAAGACTGATGTCGCAGTGAGGCTGTGAAGTCAGTGGTGGTGCTGTGATGTCACATTCAGGCTATGTAGTCACCAGTGATGCCATGGTGTCATAGTTAGTCTGTGATGTCTGTAGAGGGAGCCTATGACATGATAGTGAGGATATGATTTCAGTGGTTAGGCGGTGATATCAGAATGAGGCTGATGTTCGTGATTAGGGTATAGTGTCACAGTGAGACTGGCACGTCCCTGTTGAGCCTGTGATGCCACAGTGAAGCTTTGATGTCACCATGTGGCTGTGGTGTTACCATGAGCCTGTGATGTCACAGGGAGTTGATGTCATGGTGGAGGCTGCGAGGTCACTGTGAGTCTCTGAAGTCTATGGCAAGATTGATGTTATACTGAGGCTATGATGTTAGTGGTGATGCTGTGAAGTCACCTTGAGGCTATGATGTCACAGTGAGGCTATGTCACAGGTGTTTTAGTTATGTCCCCCTAGGGCTATTATGTCAATGTCAAGGCTGATGTCACAGTTTGTGATATAACAGTGAGGCTGTGATGTCACCATCAGGTTGTAATGTCACAGTGATGCTGTGAGGACACAGTGTGCCTGTGCTGCTTACAGCCCCTTCACCTGCTCCTGCCCTGACAACAACCTCCTTTTCTCTGCTGCATACTCGAGTTCCCCTTTGGGACTATGATTACTTCTCTTCGATGGTCTCATAACTAGTAGTCAATGACGGGTAAGGCTCCACACGAGGGTGATGTCCAAACTAAGACAGGCAGTCACTTGTATTTCACACAGTTGAAGAGGCTTGGGATCGCCCCAGCTATCATCGGTCCCCACTAAAAAATTGATAAATAAATAAAAGGGTGAAAATGTGGCACTACTGATTCAGGGAGGCTCTAGTCCAAGCTCCTGAATCCAGAAGATCCTACTACAGACAAGCCTGAACAAGTTCAGCCATGCCCTGGACATGTCCCAGTAGAGGAACCATGCAGGCGGAGAGATGAACAATCAATGGAAGGGAGGGATGAACAACTAATGGGACAGAAGGACGAACAACCAATGGGATAGAGGGATGAACAAGCAATGGGAAGGAGGGATGAATAACCAATGGGAAGCAATCATCTAACTTGGATACATAGTAAATAGCTAAATGATTGGTGTCTATTCTCCCCCTCCCCCTGAGCAGAGAGGTGGCCACATCTGATTGGACCCATGACCCTATATAAGCCCAAAACCTTCTTGAATAAAGCTGAGTCTGCAGACAACCTGTCCTCTGCCAGTTCTGGGTGGTGACCCCATCACCACCTTGCCCATTTGTCTTGAGCCCACAAGGCCACTGCCATTTCCCCTCTTTCCCCTGGCTGGCTGGGTGGGGATGTGAAAACAAGTGGTGAGGCTGATGCTACAATGAAGCTGTGAAGTCACTGGTGAAGGTGTGATGTCACAATAATGCTGGAATATCAGTGGTGAGTCTATGATATCCCTGGTGAGGCTATGATGAGAGTGGTGAACCTACTATGTGACAGTGACACTGGTGAGGCTGTGATGTCAAAGGCTGTGTTGTCACTGATGTGGCAGTGATGTCAGTATTCTGACTAATGTCAGTGGTGATGAAAATGTCACAGGTGAGGCTGTACTGTCACTGGTGAGGCTGTGATGTCACAATGAGGCTGTGATATCACTGTGGGCTGTCATGTCTTCATGAGGTGATATCATTCTGGAAGCTGTGATGTCACAGTGAGGTTATGATGTCAGTGGCAAGACTGATGTCACAATGAGGGTATAATGCAATATTTGAGCCTGTGGTGTCAGTGGGCATGATGTGAAATCACTGTGAGGCTATGATATCGAAGTGAGGCTCTGAAGTCAGTACAGATTCTGTGAAATGAAAGTGAGGCTGTGACCTCACAGTGAAGTTAGAATGTCAGTGGTGAGGCTGTGCAGTCACACTGAGGCTGTGATGTAAGAGGAGAGGCTGTGATGTCACTGTGAGGCTGTGATGTTACTGTGAGGTGGTGGCATCAGAGTATGTCTGTGATTTCAGTGGTTAGGTTGTCATGTCAGAAGTGACGCTGATGTCAGTGATGAGGCTGAGAATAACAGTGAGGCTGGGATGTTACTGGTGGGGCTGTGATGCCACAGCAAGACTGTAGTGTCACTGTTGAAGCTGTCATGTGACCGTCAGCCTGAGATGTCAGTGATTAGGCTGTGGTATCACAG
Source organism: Typhlomys cinereus (assembly GCA_023101885.1). NCBI lineage: Eukaryota > Metazoa > Chordata > Mammalia > Rodentia > Platacanthomyidae > Typhlomys > Typhlomys cinereus. Next base: position 8,158,908 of record JALPQD010000051.1, read on the forward strand.
AAAGACAAGGCTTCAGAGGATAGCCTGTTATGTCACAGTGAAGCTGTGAAGTCAGTGGTGAGTGTGATGTCACAGCGAAGTTGTGATATCAGAAATGAGACTATAATACCACATTCAGGCTGTGATATCATCGTGAAAGAGTGATGTTACTGAGAGGCTGTGACATCACAGAGAGGTTGTAATGTCACAGTGAGGCTGTGAGGTCACTATGGAATATGTGACATTAGTGGTAGGGCTGATTTCACCACGAGGCTACAATATAACAGGTGAGTGTATGACATAACAGGTTAGACTATGAGGTCAAAGTGAGGCTGTGAAATCAGTATTGCTGTGATATTTGTGGGAAGATTGATGTCACAGTGAGGCTGTGCTGTCACTGTTTATGATGTCAAAGGCTATGATTTCACTGCTGTGGCTGTCATGTCACTGTGAGCCTGTGCTATCTGTGGTGAGGCTATGGTGTCATAGTAAGGCTTGATAAGATACCAGTGATGAGGCTGTGATGACACAGTGAGGTTGTGCTGGCACAGTGAGGCTGGGATGTTACTGATCAGGCTGTGATGCTACCGTGAGGCTTTGATGTCAATGTTCAACTGTGGTGCCACCATGAGCCCAGAATGTCAAAAGGCGTTGTTGTTGTCATGTTGGATTCTACGTGGTCATAGTAAGACAGTGATACCAGTGGCAAGGCTTATGTCACAATGAAGCTATGATGTCAGTGGTGATGCCATAATGCCACATTGAGGCTGTGATGTCACAGTGAGGCTATGTCAGAGGTCTGTATGTGATGTCTCCATGAGGCTATTATGTCAATGGCAAGTATGACGTCACAGTTAGTTTGTGATATCACAGTGAGGCTGTGATGTCATTGTCAGATAGTAATTTCACAATGAGGCTGTGAGGACAGAGTGCGGCTATGATTTCACAGTGAGACTATGTCACAGTGAGACTGTGATGTCACAGTGATGTGGTGATATCACTGGAGAGGTTTTAATGATACAGTGAGGCTGTGATTTTAGTGGTGATGATGTGAAAAATAGGCTGAAAGTCAGTGGTGATAAAGATGTCATAGTGGGGGGCTGAAGAGGTGGCTCAGGGGTTAAGCCTCTGCCTTGCAGGTGGAAGGTCCCAAGTTCGGATCCTAGACCCCACATATAGACACTGGGCAGAAGCGGGGGCGGCCTGCATTTCTGGTCCTGGTAGGGTGGAGCCTGTGAATCCCGGGGCAGAGTAAACAAGGAGGTGGAGGCGGTCCATGGTGGTTCCAGAATTCACCGTGGTTCTACACACACAGACACACACACACACACACACACACACACACACACACACACACACGCACACGCACACATGCACACGCACAATTGAATAAATAATACAAAAATTTTAAAAAAAGATGTCATAGTACTTTTATGATATCACTGGTGAGACTATGATGTCAGTGGTGAATCTACTATGTGACAGTGAACCCTCTTGAGGCTGTGATGTAAAAGGTGGTGCTGTCACTATTGTGGTAGTGACTTCAATATTCTGACTAATGTCACTGGTGATGCAGATGTCCCAGGTGAAGCTGTGCTGTCACTGATGAGGCCATGATGTCACAATAAGGCTGTGATGTCACTGTGAATCTTGTAGGTCACTGGGGGCTGTCATGTCACTGTGAGGTGATATCACTCTGGAAGCTGGGATGTCACAGGCTGTGATATTAGTGCCAAGACTTATTTCACAATGAGGCTATGATGTGAGCCTGTGGTGTCAGTGGGCAGTCACTAAGGTCACTGTGAGGATGTGATGTCACAGCGAGGCTCTGATGTCAGGGCTGATTCTATGATTTGTCAATGAAGCTGTGACATCAGAGGTGATGCTTAGATTTCACAGCAAGTTTATGATGTCATTGGTGAGACAGTACAGTCACACTGAGGCTGTGATGTCAGAGGAGAGGCTGTGATGTCGCTGTGAGGGTGTGACGTTACCATGAGGTTGTGACATCACAGTTCAGCTGTGACTTCAGTGGTTAGGCTGTGATATCATAAGTGAGGCTGACAGTGATGAGGTTTAGGTGTCACAGTGAGGCTGGGATGTTACTGGTGAGGCTGTGATGCCACAGTGAGGCTGTGGTGTCACTGTAGAGAATGTCATGTGACTGAGAGCCTGCAATGTCAGTGATGAGGCTGTGGTGTCATAGCGTGGTTAGGCAGGATGTCCATGGTGTTACTGATGGTATAATTTCAGAACTTAGCCTGTTATGTCACAGTGAGTCTGTGATGTCAGAAATGAGGCTTTGACGTAACAGTGAGGCTGTGATATCACTGTGAAGCTGTGATGACACTGTGAAGGTGTGACATCACAGAAATGTTGTGATATCACATTGAGGCTGTGAGGTCACTGTGGAAGATGTGTTGTCAATGGCAAGGCTGATTTCACCATGAGGCTATGATGTAACAGGTGAGTCTATGATGTAACATGTAAGATTATGAGATCACCGTGAGACTGTGATGTCAATGTGGGGCTGTGATATCTGTGGGAAAATTGATGTCAGAGTGAGGCAATGATGTCACATGTGAGGCTGTGCTGGCACTGTTTATGATGTCAAGAGCTATTATGTCACTGCTGAGGCTGTCACATCACTGTTAGGCTGTGCTATCTGTGCTGAGGCTTTGTTGTCATAGTAAGGCTAGGTAGGGTACCAGGGGTAAGGCTGTGATGTCACAGTGTGGCTGTATTGTCACTGTGTAGCTCAGGTATCACTGTGAGCCCGTGATGTCACAGGGACTTGGTGATGTCATGTTGGAGGCTGTGATGTCACAGTGATACAGTGATGTCAGTGGCAAGGCTGATTGCACAGTGAGGCTATGGTGTGAGTTGTGAAGCTCTGATGCCACATTGAGGCTGTCATGGTTTGAAATGTGTCCCCGACAGTCTCATGTGTTTGGCAAGGTCATGTCACCGTGAGAGTTGGAGCATTGCTGGAGGAAGGCAGTCACAAGGGGTTGGCCTTGAGGTGGATTAGTTACACCTTACCTCCAGGAGAAGTCTGCATTTGTAGCAAGCAGTCTGCAGCTATCAGCTTCCAAGATGTCTGCAGTGACTTAGCCTCCTCCAGCTTTGGCTAGCCAGCCATGCCACCTCTGCTTTGAGAGACTGTACCTTCCCTCTGGAACCGTAAGCTGAATAAACCTCCCTTTCTCCTTTAAGTTGATTGATTTTAAGTGTTCTCTCACAGCAATAGTAATAGAGTAACTGTTGCAGGCTGTGATGTCACAGTGAGGTTATGTCAGAGGTGTGTATGTGATGTCACCATGGGGCTATTATTACAATGGCAAGGATGATGTTACAGTGAGGTTGTAATGTCACAATTAGGCTTGATGTTACTGAAATGTTTTAAGGTCACAGTAAGGACACAGTGTGGCTATGATATCATATTGAATCTCTTATGACACTGATTCTGTGATATCACTTGAGTCGTTTGGATGGCACAGTGAGGCTGTGATGTTATAGTATGGCTGATGTCACAATGAGGCTGTGATGTCAGTGGTGAGAAAGATGTCGTGATGAGACTATAATGTCACTGGTGAGGCTGTGGTGTCAGTGGTGAACCTATTACGTGACACTGACTGTTGTGGCAGTGATCACAGTGTTCTGACATATGAGGCTGTGCTGTCGCACTGAGCCTTCAATTTCACTGTGAAGGTTGTATGTCACTGTTTGCTGTCATGAAACCATGAGGTGATATCACTGTGGAAGCTGGGATGTCACAGTGAGGCTGTGATGTCAGTGTCAAGACTGATGTCACATTGGGACTATGATGTATCAAGTGAGCCTGTGGTGTCAGTGGGCAAGCTGTGAGATCACTGTGAGACTGTGATGTCGCAATAAGGTTCTGATATCAGGGCTATGAGATGTCAGTGAGGCTGTAACATCAGGGGTTTTGCTTAGATTTCATAGTGATGTTAGGATGTCAGTGGTGAGGCTGTGTAGTCACAGTGAGGCTGTGATATTAGAGGATAGGCTGTGATGTCACCATGAGCCTGTCATATCAGTGGTGAATCTATGATGTTACAGTGATGTTGTGATGTCAGCAGTGACTGTGGTTTCATAGGGAGACTATGTTATTGGTGAGGCTATATTGTCACTGGTGAGGCTCTAATGTCTCAGTGAGTTTATTGTATCAAACTGAGGCTGTGATGCCACAGTGCAGCTATGATGTCAGAGGTGAAACTTTATGTTACAGTGATGCTTTGATGGCACAGTATGGCTGTGATGCCACTCTGAGGTTGTGATATCACTGGGGAAGTTGTGATGTCACAGTGAGGTTGTGATGTCAATACCGACACTGTGCTGTCACAAGGAGGGTGTCCTGTTTCAGTGAGCCTGTGTGGTCAGTGGTGAGGCTGTGGTGTCATAGTGAGACTAGGTAGGATGTCAGTGATGAGGGTGTGATGTCGCATTGAGGCTATGATTTCAGAGGTGAGCCTGTGATGTCATAGTGAGGCTGTGATGAAACAGTGAGGCTATAATGTCAGAGATGATGCTGTGATGTCACATTTGGGCAATGATTTGAGAGGTGAGATGTTGTGATGTCACTGGAGAAGTTTGCATGGCACAGTCAGACTGTGATGTTAATGGTAAGGCTGATGTCACAATGAGGATTTGATGTCACTGGTGAAGCTGTGATGTCAAAATAGTGCTGGAATGTCAGTGGTAAGAAAGATGTCATAGTGAGGATATGATGTCACTGGTGAGGCTATGATGTCAGTGGTGAACCTTTTACATTACAGTGACACTGTTGAGGCTGTGATGTCAAAGTCTGTGTTGTCAATGGTGTGGCAGTGATGTCAGTGTTCTGACTAATGTTAGTGGTGACACTGATGTCACAGGTGAGGTAGTGTAGTAATTGATGAGGCCGAGAAATTACAGTGAGGCTGTGATGTCACTGTGAAAGTTGTATGACACTGTGGGCTGTCAAGTCACCATGAGGTGATGTCACTCTGAAAGCTGTGATGTCACACTGAAGCTGGGATGTCAATGACAAGTCTGATGCCTGAGGTTAATGGTGAGGCTGTGATGTCACTGTGAGAAGGTGTTGTTACCATGAGGTTTTGATATCACAGTGATGCTGTGATAGCAGTGCTGATAGACTATGATATCACAGTGCAGCTGAGATTTCAGTAGTTAGGCTGTAATGTCAGAAGGGAGGCCGATGTCAGTGATGAGATTGAGGTGTCACAGTGAGGCTGAGATGTTACTAGTGTGGCTGTAATGCCACATTGGGGCTGTGGTGTCACTGTTGAGGCTGTCATGTGAGCGTGATCCTGAGATGTCAGTGATGAGGCTGTGGTGTCATAGCGAGGCTAGGCAGGATGTCCGTGGTGTCACTGATGCTATGATTTCACAGGAGAGCCTCTTGTGTCACAGTGAGTCTGTGATATCATAGGTGAAGCTGTGATGTCACAGTGAGACTGTGATGTCAGAAATGAAGCTATAATGCCACAGTAAGGCTGTGCTATCACTGTGAAGCTATGATGTCACTGTGAGGCTGTGATATCACAGAGAGGTTGTGAGGTCACAGTGAGGCAGAGAGGTCACTGTGGAAGATGTGCTGTCATTGGCAATGCTGATTTCACCATGACGCTATTTTGTAACAGGTGAGGCTATGATGGAATAGGTTAAACTGTGAGGTCTCAGTGAGACCGTGAGGTCATTGTGAGGCTGTGATATCTGTGGGAAGATTGATGTCACAATGAGGCAGTGATGTAACATGTGAGGCTGTGGTGTCACTGTTTATTATGTCAAAGTCTATGATGTCACTGCTGAGGCTGTCAGGTCACTGTGAACCTGTGATATCTGTGGTGACGCTGTGGCATCAGAGTAAGGGTAGGTAGGATATCAGTGTTTAGACTGTGATGTCACAGTATGGCTGTGATGTCACCATGAAGTTGTGATATCACAGTAAGGCTGTGATTTCACAGTGTGGCTGTGATGTCACCATGAAGATGTGGTGTCACAGTGAGGCTATGCTGTCACAGTGCAACTGTGAGGTCAGTGGTAAAGTTGTGATTTCAGACGTGAGACTGATGTGAGAGATGAGGCTGAGATGTCGCATTGATGATATAATATAACTGGTGTGGCTGTGATGCCACTGTGAGGTTATGATGTCACCATGAAGCTGTGTTGTCCATGATGAGGCTGTGATTTCAGTGAGGATGTGATGTCACAGTGAGGTTGTGATGTCACAGTGAGGTTGTGATATCAATAATGACTGTGCTTTCACAGGGAGACTGTGTCATTGGTGAGGCTGTATTGTCACTGGGGAGGCTTTAATATCACAGTGAGTTTATTGTGTCAAACTTAGGCTGTGAGGTCATGGTGTGGCTATGATGTCAGAGGTGAAGCTTTATGTCACAGTGATGCTTTGATATCACAGTATGGCTATGATGTCACAATGATGCTTTGAAGTCACTGTGAGGTTGTGATGTCACTGGGGAAGTTGTGATGTCACAGTGAGGTTGTGACATCAATAGCAACTCTGTGATGTCACAGGGAGGCTGTCATGTTTCAGTGATCCTGTAAGGTCAGTGCTGAGGCTGTGGTGTCAGTGTGAGGCTGTGAGGCTACATAGGATGTCAGTTATGAGGGTGTGATGTCCCATTGAAGCTATGTTTTCAGAGGTGAGCCTGTGAGTCATAGTGAGCCTGTGAGTCATAGTGAGGCTGTGATGAAAGAGTGAGGCTATAACGTCAGAGTCGATGCTGTGATGTCTCAGTTGGGCAAGGATTTCAGAGGTGAGCCTTTGATTCATATTGAGGCTGTCATGTCACAGTGAGATTATTACCTCAGAGGTGCCCTGTGATGTCACAGTGAGGGTTTGTTATCACCAGTGATGTTGTAATATCACAGTGAGGCTGTGATGTCAGTGGATCAAGAGTATGATATCACAGTAAGGATGTGTTTTCAGGGGTTAGGCTGTGATATCAGAATGAGGCTGATGTGAGTGAAGAGGGCACGATGTCACAGTGAGGCTAGCATGTCACTGGTGAGGCTGTGATGCCACCGTGAGGCTTTGATGTCACCATGTGTCTGTAGTGTCATCATGAGCCCATAATGTCACAGAGATTTGGTGATGTCAAGGTAGAGGCTGTGAGGTCATAAAGAGACTGTGATATCAGTGGCAAGGCTGATGTCACAGTGAAGCTCTGATGACATGTGATGTTGTGATGTCTCTGGAGAGGTTTTGATGGCACAATGAGGCTGTGAAGTCAGTGTTGAGGCTGATGTCTCAATGAGGCTGTGATGTCCCTGGTGAAGGTGTGATGTCGCAATAAGCCTGAGAAAGATGAAATAGTGAGTCTATGATGTCACTGGTGAGGCTATGATATCTGAAATGAACCTTTTACGTGACAGTGACTCTGGTGAGTTTGTGATGTCAAAGGCTGTGTTGTCCCTGGTGTGGCAATGATGCCAGTGTTCTGACTAATGTCAGAGGCCACGCTGATGTCACAGTGTGTCTCTGATGTCACTGTGAAGGTTGTATGTCACTGTGGACTGTCATGTTACCCTGAATTACTTCACTCTGATAGGTGTAATGTCACAAGGATGTCAGAGGTGAACTTTTACCTGACAGTGATGCTTTGATGGCATGGTATGGCTGTGATGTCACAATAAAGATGTGATGTCACTGAGGGTGTGATGTCAATAGCGACACTGTGGTGTCACAAGGAGGCTGTCATGTTTCAGTGAGCCTGTGAGGTCAGTGGTGAGGCCATGTTGTCACTTGTGTGGCAATGATGTCAGTGGCGATCGTGATGTTGCAGTTGAGGCTGTGCTGTCACTGGTCAGGCTGTGATGTCACACTGAGGCTCTGATGTTAGTGAAGACTGATGCCACAATGAGGCTGTGATGTAATAGGTGAGCCTGTAGTGTCAGTGGGCAGGCTGTGAGGTCACCATGAGGCTGTGATGTCACAGTGAGTGATATCAGCGCTGATTCTATGAGATGTCAATGAGGCTGGGACTTCAGGCATGAGACTTGGAATTCAGAGAGGTTAGGATGTCATTGGTGAAACTGTTCAGTCACACTGTGGCTGTGATATCAGAGGAGAGGCTGTGATGTCACTGTGAGCTTGTCCTATCAGTGGTGAGGCTGTGATGTTACAGTGAGTCTGTGCTGGCACAGTGTGGCTGTCATGTCATAGTGAGGCTGTGATGTCACAGTGAGGCTTTAAACTCAGAATTGAGGGTGCGGTGTACAGTGAGGCTTTGATGTCATCATGTGCCCATGGTGTCACCATGAGCCTGTGATGTTATAGCGATTTGGTGATGTCAGAGTGGAGGCTGTGAAGGCACAGTGAGCCTCTGATGTCAATAACAAGACTGATGTCACTTTGAAGCCATGATGTAACAGGTGAGCCTGTGGTGCCAGTGGGCAGGTTGTGAGTTCACTGTGAGGCTGATTCTTTGAGATGTCAGTGAGGCTGTGAAGTCAGAGGTGATGCTTGAATTTCACAGTGAAGTTAGGTCGTCAGTGGTGAGGCTATGCAGTCACACTGAGGCTGTGATGTCAGAGGAGAGGCTGTGATGTCGTTGTGGGGTGGTGATGATACCGTGAAGTTGTGATATCACAGTGAGGCTGTGATGTCAGTGGTGATAGACTATGACATCATAGTTTGGCTGAGATTTCAGTGGTTAGGCTGTGATGTCGGAAGTGAGGCTGATATCGGTGATAAGGCTCAGATGTCACTGAGGCTGTGATATCACAGTGAGGATGTGATGTCAGAAATGAGGCTATAATTCCACAGTGAGGCTGTGATATCATTGTGAAGCTTTGATGTCACTATTAGTCTGTAACATCACAGAGAGATTGTAATGTCACAGTAAGGCTGTGAAATAACTGTGGAAGATGTGATATCAGGAGCAAGGCTGATTTCACCATGAAGCTATGATAACAGATGAGTCTATGATGTAACAAGTTTGACTATGAGGTCACAATAAGGCTGTGGTGACACTGTGTCCCATGATGTCCCAGGGAGATGGTGATATCACAGTGGAGGCTGTGAGGTCATAGTGAGACTGTGATGTCAATGGCAAAGCTGATGTCACAGTGAGGTTATGATGGCAGAGGTGATGCTGTGATGTCACATTGAGGTTGTGATGTCACAGTGAGACTATGTCAGAGGTGTGCATGTGATGTCACCATGAGGCTATTATGTCGTGGCCAGGCTGAAATCACAGTAAGTTTGGGATGTCACAGTTAGGCTGTGATGGCACTCTCAGGTTGTATTGTCACAGTGAGGCTGTGAGGACACAGTGTGGCAATGATGTCACAGTAAGGCCCTGATGACACAGTGATGTTGTGATGTCACTGGAGAGGTTTGGATGGCACAGTGAGGCTGTGATGTCACTGGTGAAGGTGTAATGTCACAATAATGCTGGAATATCAGTAGTGAGAAAGATGTCATAGTGAGTCTATGATGTCACTGGTGAGGCTATGATATCAGTATTAGTTCGATTACATGACAGTGAAACTAGTGAGAGTGTGATGTCAAAGGGTGCATTGTCACTGGTGTGGCAGTGATGTCAGTGTTCTGATTAATGTCAGTGGCGAAACTGATGTCACAGTTGAGGCTGTGGTGTCACTGGTGAGGCTGTGATGTCACACTGAATCTGTGATGTCACTCTGAAGGTTGTTTGTCACTGTGGGCTGTCATGTTACCGTGAAGTCATATCACTCTGGAAGCTGTGATGTCAAAGTGAGGCTTTAATGTTACTGGTTATGGAGTGATGTCACAATAAGGATGGAATGTCAGTGGTGAGAAACATTTCGTAGTGAGTTTTTGATGTCAGTGGTGAACCTGTTACATGGCAGTGACCTTGGTGAGGCTGTGACATAAGGGGCTGTGTTGTCACTGGAGAGGCAGTGATGTCAATGTTCTCACTAATGTCAGTTCTGGTGCTGATGTTAAAAGTGAGGCTGTGCTGTCACTGGTGAGGCAGTGATGTCACTGAGGCTCTGATGTCATTGTGAAAGTTGTATGTCACTGAGTGCTATCATGTCACCGTGACTTGATATAACTCTGGAAGCTGTGATGTCACAGTGAGGCTATACAGTCAGTGAGGAAGATGTGATATCACTGGCAATGCTGACTTCACCATGAGGCAATGATATAACAGTCACGTCTATGATGTATCATGTCAGACTGTGAGGTGACAATGAGGCTCTGTGGTCACTGTGATGCTGTGATATCCATGGGAAGATTGATGTCACAATGAGACATTCATGTAACATGTGAGACTGTTGTGTCACTGTTTATGATGTCAAACCTATGATGTCCTGCATATCATGTCACAGTGAGACTGTGATGTAACATGTGAAGCTATGATGTCACTATTCATGATATCAAAGTCTGTCACTGCTAAGTCTTTCATGTCACTGTGAGCCGTGCTATATGTGGTGAGGCTAAATATGATACCAGTGGTGAGGCTGCGATGTCACAGTATGGCTGTGATATCACCATGAGGCTGTGATGTTACAGTGAGGTTGTGATGTCACAATGAAGCTGTTTTGTCACAGTGCAGCTGTGAAGTCTGTAGTTAGGCTGTGAATTCAGAAGTGAGACTGATGTAAGAGATGAGGCTGAGATGTCACACTGACATTTTAATATAACTGGTGAGGCTGTAATGCCACTGTGAGGATATGATGTCACCATGAGGCTGTGATGTCCCTGGTGAGATTCTGATATCACAGTGAGCCTGTACTATCAGTGCTGAGGCTGTGATGTCACAGTGAGGCTGTGCTGGCACAGTGTGTCTGTGATGTCACAGTGAGGTTGTGATGACAATAGTGACTATTCTTTCATATGGTCTATGTCATTGGGGAGAGAGACTGTATTGTCTCTGGTAAGGCTCTAATGGTACAGTGAGTTTATTGTGTCAAACTAAGGCTGTTATGTCATAATAAGGCTATGATGTCAGAGGTGAAGCTTTATGTCACAGTGATGTTTTAATGGCATGGTATGGCTGTGATATCACAATGATGGTTGGATATCACAGTGAGGTTGTGATGTCAAAAACGACACTGTGGTGTCACAGGGAGGTTATGTTTCAGTAAGCCTGTGAGGTCAGTCGTGAGGCTATGGTGTCATTCTGAGTCTAGGTCACATGTCACTGATTGAAGCTATGATTTCAGAGGTGAGCCTGTGATGTCATGTCAGGCTGTCAGTCAGTCAATCAAACATTGAGGGTATAATGTCAGAGTCAATGCTGTGATGTCACAATATAGTGAGGCCATCGTGTCACAGTGAGGCTATAACCATAGGGGTAAGGCTCTGATGTCACAGTGAGGGTATAATGTCAGTGGAGACAGACTAAGACATCACAATGAGGATGTTATTTCAGTGGTTAAACTGTGGTAACAGAATGAGGCTGATGTGAGTGATGGCAGTATGATGTCATAATGAGGCTGGCATGTCACTGGTGAGGCTGTGATGGCCCAGTGAGGCTTTGATGTCACCTGTGGCTGTAGTATTACTGTAAGCATGTGAAGTCACAGGGAGTTGGTGATGTCACGGTGGAAGCTGTGAGGTCCCACTGAGTCTGTGATGTCGGTGGCAAGGCTGGTTTCACATTGAGGCTGATATCAGAAGTGATGCTGTGATATCAAACTGAGGCTATGATGTCACAGTGAGGCTATGTCAGACTTCTGTATATGATGTCACCAAGAGGCTATTATGTCAGTGGAAAGGCTGATGTTACAGTGAATTTGTGATGTCACAATGAGGCTGTGATGTCACTGTCAGGTTGTAATGTCACAGTGAGGCGGTGAAGACACAGTGTCACTATGATGTCAAAGTAAGGCTCTGATGATACAGTGATGTTTTATTTTCACTGGAGAGGTTTTGATGGCAGAGTGAGGCTGTAATGTTAGTAGTGTGGCTGATGTCACAATGAGCCTGTGATGTCACTGGTGAAAGTGTGATGTCACAAAAAGGCTGGAATGTCAACGGTGAGAAAGATGTCATTATAAGTCTATGATGTCACTGGTGAGGCTATAATGTCAGTGGTGAACCTACTATATAACAACAACACTGTTGAGGCTGTAATATTAAAGATGTGTTGTCACTGGTGTGTCAGTGATGTCATTGTTCTGATTGATGTAAGTGGTGATGGTAATGTCTCAGGTGAGTCTGTGCTGTCACTGTTGAGGCTCTGATGTCACAGTGAGGCTATGATGTCACTGTGAGACTTTGATGTATCTGATAAGGCTGTGATGTCACACTGAGGCTGTGATGTAACTGTGAAGGTTTTAAGTGACTATGGGCTGTAATATCACCGTGAGGTGATATCACTCTGGAGCAGGGATGTCACTGTGAGTCTGTGATGTCACTGGCAAGACTAATGTCCCAATGAGTCTATCATGTAACAGATGAGCCTATTTTGTCAGTAAGCAGGCTGTGAAATCACTAGGAAGTTGTGATGTCTCAGTGAGGCTCTGATGTTAAGGCTGATTCTGTGAGATATCAGTGAAGCTGTGATGTCAGGGGTGATTCTTAGATTTCACAGTGAGTTTAGGACATCAGTGATGAGGCTGTGCAGTCACACTGAAGCTGTGATGTCAGAGGAGAGGCTGTGATGTCACTGTGAGGCGGTGATGTTACCATGAGTTTGTGTTATCACAGTGAGGCTATGAGGTCACTCTGATGCTGTGATATCTGTGGGAAGATTGATGTCACAATGAAACAGTGATGTATCATGTGAGGCTGTGATGTCACTGTTTATGATATTAAAGGCTGTCACTACTAAGGCTGTCACATCACTCTGAGCCTATTCTATCTGTGGTGAGGCTGTGGTATTCTAGTAAAGCTATAGGATACCAGTTGTGAGGTTGCGACCACACAGTGGTAGCACAGTGTGGTTGTGATGTCACAGTGTGGTTGTGATGTCACAGTGATGTTGTGATGTCAGTAGTGCTGTGCTTTCACAGGGAGACTATGTCTTTGATGAGGTTGTATTGTCAATGGTGAGGCTCTGATGTCACAGTGAGTTTATTTGTCAAACTGAGTCTGTGATGTCAAGGTGAGGCTATGATGTCAGAGGTGAAGTTTTACGTGAGAGTGATGTTATGATGGCATGGTATGGCTGTGATGTCACAATGAGGCTGTGATGCCACAGTGAGGTTTTGAATACAATAGCTACTCTGTGGTGTCACAGGGAGGCTGTCATATTTCAGTGAACCAGTGAGGTCAGTGGTGAGTCTGTGTTGTTCCTTGTGTGCTCTGATCAATGTCAGTGGCAACGCTGTTGTCACAGGTGAGGCTGTGCTGTCACTGGTGAGCCCGTGATGTCACAGTGAGTCTGTGATATCAGTGGTGAGAATGATGCCACAATGAATCTATGATGTAACAGGTGAGCCTGTGGTATCAGTGGGCAGGCTGTTAGGTCATGGTGAGTCTGTGATGTCACAGTGAGGCTGTGATGTCACTGTCAAGTTGTAATGTCACAGTGAGGCTGTGAGGACACTGTGGCTATAATGTCACAGTGAGGCTATGTCAGAAGTGTGCATGTGATTTCACCATGAGGATATTGTGTGTGTGTGTGGTGAGGCTGATGTCACAGAGAGTTTGTGATGTCAAAGTGAGGCTGTGATGTCACTGTCAGGTTGTAATGTCACAGTGAGGCTTTGAAGACACAGTGTGACTATGATGTCACAGTGAGGCTCTGATGACACAGTGATGTGATATCAATGGAGAAGTTTGGATGGAGGATGTGATATAACTGGTGAGACTGAGATGCCACAGTGAGGTTGTAATGTCACCATGAGGCTCTGGTGTCATGTAATATCATGGTGAGCCTGTCATATCAGTGGTGAGGCTGTGATGTCACAGTAAGAATGTGACTTCAGGGATGATGCTTGGATTTCACAGTGAGGTTACAATTTCAATTGTAAGGCTGTGGAGTCACACTGAGACTGTGATGTCAGAGGAGAGGCCGTAATGTCACTGTGAGCCTGTACTATCAGTGGTGAGGCTGTGATGTTATGAGACTCTGCTGGCACATTGTGACTGTGATGTCACAATGAGGTTGTGATGTCACAGTGATGTTTTGATGTCAGTAGTGACTGTGTTTCATAGGGAGACTATGTCATTGGTTAGGCTGTATTGTCACTGGTGAGGCTCTAATGTCATAAAGAGTTTATTGTGTCAAACTGGCTGTGATGTCACAGTGCAGCTAAGATGTCTGAGATGAAGCCTCAGTGATGTGAGGCGGTGATGCTACCATGAGTTTGTGTTATCACAGTGATGTTACAGTGATGTTTTAATGGCAAGATGTGGCTGTGATGTCACATTGAGACTGTGATGTCACTATGAGGTTGTGATATAACTCAGGAAGTTATGATGTCACAGTGAGGTGTGATGTCAATAGTGACACTGTGTTGTGTTAGGGAGGCTCTCATGTTTCAGTGAGCTTGTGAGGTCAGTGGTGAGGCTATGGTGCCATAGTGAGTCTTGGTAGTAAGTCAGTAATGAGGGTGTGGTGCCGCTTTGAGGCAATGATTTCAGAGTTAAGCCTGTGATGTCATAGTGAGAGTGTGAGGTCACAGTGAGGCTACAGTCTCAGAGGTGATGCTGTGATGTCACAATGAGGCTGTGATGCAACCATGAGACGTTGCTGTCACCATGTGGTTGTGGTGTCATCATGAGACTGTGATGTCAGAGTGAGGCTGTGATGCCACAATAAGGTTTTTATGTCACCGTGAGGCTACAGTGTCACAGTGAGGTTGGGATGTCACAGTGAGGTTTTGATGTTACTGTGACGGTGTGATGTCAGTAGAGACTATGTCATTGGTGAGGCTGTATGGTCACTGGTGAGGCTTTAATGTCACGGTGAGTTTATTGTGTCAAACAGGCTGTGATGTCATTGTGAGGCTATGATGTCAGAGGTGAAACTTTATGTCAGAGTGTTGTGATGTCACTTGTTAAGTTGTGATGTCACAGTGATGTTGTGATGTCAATAGCAACACTGTGGTGTCACAAGGAGGCTCTTATGTTTCAGTGAGCCTGTGAGGTCAGTGGTGATGCTGTGGTATCATAGTGAGACTATGTAGGATGTCAGTGATGATGGTGTGATTTTGAATTGAGGCTATGATTTCAGAGGTGAGCCTGTGATGTCATAGTGAGTCTGTGATGAAATAGTGAGGCTATATCTTCAAGGTCCATTCTGTGATTTGACAGTTGGACAATGATTTCAAATGTGGAGCTTGTGATGCCATAGTGAGGCCATCATGTCACAGTGAGGCTATAACCACAGGGGTGAGGCTGTGATATCACAGTGAGGTGTAATGTCAGTAGAGCATGACATGACATCATAATTAGGATGTGATTTCAGAAGTTAGGGTATGATATCAGAATAAGTCTAATGTGAGTAATGAGAGTATGATGTAACAGTGAGGCTGGGATGTCACTGGTGAGGATATGCTGTGACCATGAGGCATTGATGTCATCATGTGGTTGTGGTGTCACCATGAACCCGTGATATCACTGGGAGTTGGTGATGTCATGATGGAGGTTCTGAGGTCACGGTTAGTCTGTAATGTCACTGTCAAGTTGTAATGTCACAGTGAGGCTGTGAGAATACTGTGTGGCTATAAGGTCACAGTGAGGCTATGTCAGAGGTGTGCATGTGATTTCACCATGAGGCTATTATGTCAGTGACAAGGCTGATGTCACAGAGAGTTGTGATATCACACTAAGGCTCTGATGGCACTCTCAGGTTGGATTGTCACAGTAAGGCTTTGAGGACACAGTGTGCTATGATGTCACAGTGAGGCTATGAGTATACAACGATGTTGTGATGTCACTGGAGAGATTTTCTTGGCACAGTGAGGCTGTGGTGTCACTGTTGAGGCTGTCATGTGACCATGAGCCTGAAATTTCAGTGATGAGGCTGTGGTTTCATAGCGAGGTTTCATAGTGATGTCACTGTTGCTATTATTTCAGAGGTTAGCCTGTTATGTCACATTGAGTTTGTGATGTCAGAGGTGAGGCTGTGATGTCACAGAGAGAATGTGATGTCAGAAATGAGGCTATAATGCCACATTGTGATGTCACGGTGAGTTCTGTGAGGTCACTGAGGAAGATGTGATGTCAGTGGCAATGCTGATTTCACCATGACACTATGATGTAATAGGTGAGAGAGCTCTTCGTGGTCATAGCTCATAGTGGACATAGCTCAAAGTGGTCATAAGGAGCTCACTGCGGTCACAGCTAATATTGATGATAGAGAACTCACAATGTTCATAGAGCATTCCCATTAGACATGTAGAGCTCACAGAGGTCAGTGCTCACAGTGGTTACCGAGAGCTCACAGTGCTCATACCTCCTAGTGGTCATAGGGAGTTCAAACACATCAAAAAGAGCCCCAAATCATCTTTGAGAACTCACAATTGAAAGAGAGAACTCCATGAGGTCATAGAGAGGTCACAGTGATCACTGAGGGCTCACTGTTGTCATATAAAGCTCATAGTTGCCATAGCTCACAGAGGTCATAGAGAGCCCATAGTGTCTATAGCTCATGGTGATCATAGAGAGCTCATAGTGGCCTCAGATTGCAGTGTTCATAGCTCATAGTATTCACAGAGAGCTCACAGTGGTCACAGCTTATAGTGATCATAGAGAGTTCATACAGGGTATAGCTCATAGTGGTCATAGAGAGTTCATAGTGGTTAAAGAGAGTTCACAGTGGTCACAGCTCATAGTGGTCGTAGAGAGATCACAGTGGTCCTAGCTCACAGTGGTCATAGAGAACTCATAATACAAAAGAAGAACACCCCGTGGGCTTAGCTCATAGTAGTCACAGAGAACACACAGGGCTCAGAGCTCCTAGTGGTTAGAAGGAATTCACAGTGGTCATTCTGCATAATGTTCATAAGCAAGCTCTCAGTGGTCAAAACTCATAGTGATCATAGAGAACTTATGGTGGTCAGAGCCGATAATTTTCATAGAGATATCAAAGTGGACATAGAGAGCTCACATTGGTCATTGAGGGCTCACAGTGAGCATAGCTAAAAGTAGTAATAGAGCGCTCACAGTGGTCATTGCTCACAGTGATCATAGAGAGCTCACAGTGGTCATAGCTCATTATGGTCATAGAGAGCTCACTGTGATCACTGAGAGCTCAAACTGGTAATGGAGAACTCACAGTGGTCAGAGAGAGCTTAAAGTGGTCATATAGGTGTTATAGTGATCACAGAAAGCTCACTGTTATCATAGAGAGCTCATACTTGTCATACCTCACAGAGGTCATAGATGGCTCATAGTGCTCATAGTTCTTAGTGGTCATAGAGCTCATAGTGGTCATAGAGAGCTCACAGTGTTCACAGCTCATAGTAGTTATAGAGGGCATACATTGACCATAGCTCATAGTGGTCACAGATACCTCAGTTGTCATAGCTCACAGTGGTCTTTGAGACCTCATGGTAGTCATAGTTTACAGTGGTCATAGAAAGCTTATCATGGTCATAACTCATAGTTATCATAGAGGGCTCATAATGGTTATGAAGAGCACAGAGTTGTCATAGCTCACATTAGTCCTAGAGAGCAAACAATGGTTATAGCTCACAGTCATCACAGAGAGTTCAACATGCACAATGAGAATTGATAGTGGTCACTGCTCACAGTCATCATAAAGAGATCATAGTGGTCATAGCTCATAGTGGTCCTGTAGAGTTCACAGTGGTCATAAAGCATGCAAAATGGTCATACAAAGGTCATATGGGTCATAGCTCATAGTGGTCATACAGAGCTCATAGTGGTCATAGAGAGCCTACATTGGTTGCAGAGAGCTCACAGTAATCATAGAGAGCTCAAACTAGTCATATAGAGTTGACAATGGTCATACCTCATAGTGCTCATAAAGAGCTCACAGTGGGTATAGAGAGCTCAGAGGAGTAATAGTTGATATTGATCATAGAGTGGTCACAATGTTCATAGCTCATAGTGGTCTTAGAGAGCTCACAGTGGTCAAAGATAGCTCATATTGATCATAGAAAACTCAGAGTGTTGGTAGAGACTTCATAGTGGTCTTAGTGACCTCACAGTGGTCATAGATTATAGTGTTCATGCAGTGCTCACAATGTTTTAAGAGAGCACACAGTGGTCATAGATCATAATGATCATAAAGAGCTCACAGTGGTTAAACTCATAGTGATCCTGGAGAACAAACAATGTTAATATGTCATAATGCTCATAGAGAGCTCAGAGTGCTCATACAGAGCTGGCAGTGGTCTTAGAGAGCTCAAAGTCATTGTAGAGAGGTCACAAAGGTCAAAGAGAGCACACGGTGGTCATTGAGAACTAATAATGGTCATAGCCCCTAGTGATCATAGTTAGGTCACAATAGTCATAGCTCACAGTGGTCATACAATTTTCACAGTGGTCATAGCGCACAGTGATCATAGAGAACTCATAATGGACATAGAGATCTCACAGTAATCATAGAGAGCTCACAGTGGTATAGAGAGCTTACAGTGTTCATAGCTCAGAATAGTCATGGAAATCTCACAACAGTCATATGTTATACTCATAATCGTTATATAGAGCTCACCATGATCATAGCTCATAGTAATGATAGAGAGAACATAATGGTCGCAGATCACAGTGATCATAGAGAGCTCACAGTTGTCATAATTCACAGAGGTCATAGACAGAATATAGTGCACATTGAGAGGTCACAGTGGCCATAGTTCATAGTAGTAATAAAGATCACACAATAGTAATAACTCATAGTGTTCATAAACAGCTAATCGTGGTCAGAGCTCACATAGGTCACAGAGAGTTCACATTGATTATAGGTTATACTGCTCATAGAGAACTCACAGTGATTAGAGAGCTAACACTGGTCATAGAGAGCTCATAATAGTTATAGAGAAGTCACAATGTTATTGAGAGCTCATAGTGGTCATAGCTGACAGTGGTCATAGAGAACTCATAATGTCAATAGAGAGCTCACAGTGGTCATGCAGATCTCATAGAGGTCAGAGAAAGCTCACAATGGTCATAGCTCACAATGGTCTTTGAGACCTGACAATGGGCACACCTTGCAGTGGTCATAGAGAGCCCATAGTGGTTAAAAAAAAAAGAGCTCATAGTGGTCATAACTCAGAATGGTCATAGAGAACTTAAAATCATGGTAGCTCATAGTGGCCAAATAGAGCTCACAGTGGTCAATGCTTATAGTGGTCACAGAGAGCTCATAGTGGTCACAGAGAGTTCACACTGGTCATCATTTATAATGGTAATAAATATTTCACAATGGTCATATGTAAAAGTGGTCACAGAGAGCTCCAGTGGCTATAGCTCATAGTGGTTATAGAGAGCTTATAATGGTCATAGAGAGTTCACAGCATTCATAGGTCATAGTGCTCATACGGGGCTTACAGTGGTCATAGCACACAGCAGTTATAGAAAGTTCATAATGTACATAGAGAGTTCACAATGTTCATAGATCATAGTGATCATAGAGTGCTCAAAATAGTCATAGCTCATAGTGGTCATGGAGATCTCACAGAGGAGATAGAGAGGTCACAGTGGTCATAGCTCATGGTGGTCATAGAGTTCATAGTATTCATAGAAAGCTCACAGTGATCATAGCTCACAGTGGTCACAGAGAGCTCATAATGGACTTAGAGAGCTCACAATTTACATAGCTCATAGTTGTAATAGAGAGCTAATAGTGGTCATAGTTCGTAGTGGTCATACAGAACACATAGTCGTCATAGTTCAAAGCAGCCATAGAGAGTTCACAGTAGTCATAAAGAGCTCACAGTTGAAATAGAGACTGCATAATGCTTACAGCTCACAGTGGTCATTGAAAGCTTATGATAGTCATAGTTCACAGTTGTCATAGAGAGCCCTCAGTGATCATAGCTCACAGTGATCATAGACAGCTCACAGTTGTCATAGCTAACAGTGGTCATAGACTACTCATAATGGACTTTGAGAGCTCAGAGTTGTCATAGATCAAAGTTGACATGAAGAGCTCATAGTGGCCATACCTTATAGTAGTCATAGAGAAGTCACAGTTGCCATAGAGAGCTCACGGTGGTCATAGAGAGCTCACGGTGGTCATAGAGAGCTCACAGTGGTCATAGCTCATAATGGTGATAGAGAGGTCACAGTGGTCATAAATCATAGTGATCATAGAGAGCTCACATTGTTATATGTTATAGTGGTCATAGAGAGCATATAGTGGTCATAGAGAGCATATAGTGGTCATAGAGAGCATATAGTGGTCATTGAGAGCTCACAGTGGTCATAGTGTGCTCATAGTGGTCATAGAGAGCTCACAGTTATCATAGAGTTCACAGTGTTCATAGAGAGCTCAGAGTGATCATAGATCACAGTGTTAATAGAGAGATCACAGTGGTCATATCTCTTTATTGTCATATAGAGCTCATAATTGTCATAGAGAGATCATAGTGGTCATAAAGAGTTCATAGTTGTCATAAAGAGCTCAGTGTGGTCATAGATCATAGTGCTCACAGGGAGCTCACAGGAGCCATAGCTCATAGTAGTCATAAAGATATAACTGCAGTGAAAGCTTATAATGGTTATAAAGATCTCAGAGTGGTCATAGCTCACAGTTGTAATATAGAGATCACAGTGGTCATAGGTCCTAGTGCTCATAGAGAACTCACATTGGCCTTAGCTCTTAGTTGATACAGATCCCACAATGGTCATAGAGGGCTTATAGTGGTCTTAAAGAGCTTACAGTTGTCATAGCTCCTATTGGACATAGAGAATTCAGAGTGGACAATGAGTGGTAGCAGTGGTCCTCACTCTCAGTGGTCATCGAGAGATCATAGTGGTCATGAGTCATAAAGGTGATAAATATCTCACAGTCATCATAATTCATAGTGGTCATAGAGAGCTCACAGTGGTCATTAGTGATATTTTTATGGAGCTACAGTGGTGATAGAAAGCTTATAGTGGTCACAGAGAGCTCAAAGTACCCACATAGAGGTCATCATGGTCATAGCTCATAGTCATCATAGAAAGTTCACTGCATTAAAACTCCTAGTGGTTATAGAGAGCTCACAGTGTTCATTGATTGCTCACAGTGTTCATAGCTTACAGTGATCAAAGAGAACTCATATGGACAATGAGATGTAACAGGGATCATAGCTCATAGTGCTCATAGAGAGCTCACAATTGCCCTAACTCACAGCTGTCATAGAGAGCTCATAATGGAAAATGAGAACTAACAGTGGTAATAGCTCATAGTGGCCATAGAGAGCTCACCGTGGTCATAGCTCATAGTGGTCATAGAGCGTTCACAGTGGTCAAGGATCATAGTCATCATACAGACTTAATTATGGTTATAGGGAACTCATAGGTGTCATGGAGAGCTCAAAGTGGTCATGTAGAGCTGATGTGGTCATACGGAGCTCAGAGTTGTCATAGATCATAGTCCTCATAGTGAACTATAGTGGTCATTGAGAACTTACAGTGGCCATAAAGAGTTCAAAGTGGTCACAGAGGTTACAGTGGTCATAGCTCATAGTGGTCATAAAGAGCTCAAAGTGTTCATATAGAGTTCACAGTTGTCATAGCTCACAATGATGATAGAGAGCTTACAGTGGTCATAGCTCACAGTGGTCATACAGAGCTCATAATGGACAGTGAAACACAACAGTAGTCATCACTCACAGTTGTCATCGAGAGATCACAGTAGTCACATCTCATAATAATGATAGGTACCTCACAGAGCTCATAGTGATCATAGCAAGCTCAGAGTGTTCATAGGTCATATTTTTCATAGAGAGCTACAGTGGTTAGAAAGAGATCACAGTGGTCACTGGGAGCTCAAAGTAATCATAGAGAAGTCACAGTAGTCATAGCTCATAGTGGTCATAAAGATCTCACAGTGCTAATAGGTCATATTTATAATAGAGAACTACAGTGGATATAGACAGCTCATAGTGGTCATATGGACCTCACAGTGGTCATAGATCATAGTGGTCTTATAGAGCACGTAGTGGTCAAAGAGAGCTCACATTGGTCATAACTCATAGTAATCATAGAGAAGTCACAGTTGTCATAGCTGATAGGGGTCCTAGAGAGGTCAGAGTACTCATAGAGATCTCATAGTGGTCATAGATATCTCACGGTTGTCATGGTCCATAATGGTCATAGTGTGGTCCTAATGGTAATAGGTCATGGAGACCTCATAAAGGACATAGAAAGCTCACAGTGGTCATAGTTCATACTGGTCATAAAGGACTCACAGTGGTCAAAGCTCATAGTGGTCATAGAGGTATCACAGTGTCATAGGTCATAGTGCTCATAGAAAGTTTATAATGGTCATAGACAGCTCACCATGGTCATAGAGAGCTTACACTATGAGCTAAGACCTCTATAAGCTATGAGGACTGTGAGTTCTCCAGGTCTTTTATGCGCTGTCTATGAGAACCAAGAACTATAACCACTGTGATTTCTCTATGACCACTGTGAGCTATGAATACTGTGAGCTCCATATGACCATTATGAGCTATCACCACTGTGATCTCTTCATGTGCATTATAAGATCTCTATGACAGCTACAAGCTATGACCATTGTGAGCTCTTTATGACCACTATGAGCTATGGCCACTGTGAACTCCCTGTGTCCACTATAGGCTCTCTATGACCACTGTAATACATGACCACTGTGAAGTCTATATGAAATCTGTGAGGTCTCTTTGAATACTGTGAGCTCTCTATGACCACTGTGAGCTCTCTAGGACCATGATTACTTATGCCAACTCTGAGAAATCTGTGGCCACTATGAGCTCCCTATAACCACTTTGAGCTTGAACAACTTTGAGAGCTTTATGCACACTGTGAGCTAAGACCACAATAAGTTCTCTATGACCACTGGGGGCTCTCTATGACCACTGTGGACTATTACCACTATGTACACTCTATAACCACTGTGGACTATTACCACTATGTACACTCTATGACCACTGTGGATTATCACCATTATGAGCTCTCTATGACCATTGTGAAAACTTTGACGACTGTTACCTCTCTATAACAACTTTGAGCTCTCTATGACCACTTTGAGCTATGACCACTGTGAGCTTTCTATGCCCTGTACAAGTATGAACACTGTGAGCTGTCTATAACCACTGTGAGCTCTTTAGGTTCACTATCATCTATGACCACTGTGAGCTCTCTGTGAGAATTATTAGCTTTCTTTATTTTTGAGAATTATTAGCTTTCCATGACTACCATGAGCTAAGACCACTGTGAGCTATAAATCCCTGTGAGATCTTAATGATAACTAGGAGCTATGACCACTGTGAGTTGTCTATGGCCATTATGAGCTCTCTATGACTACTATGAGCAATGACCACTGTGCACTCTCTATGACCAGTATGATGTGTTACCACTGTGAGCTCTCTATGGCAATTATGAACTCTCTATGCCAATTGTGAGCTATGACCACCTTGCGCACTCTCTGGCAACTGTGAGCTCTCTAGGATCACTGTGATATTTCTTTGAACACTATGAGCTGTCACAATTCTGAGCTTTGTACGATCATTATGAGGTAGGACCATTGTGATCTCTCTATTGCCACAATAGAACTCTGTCATCGCTTGAGCTATGACCACAATGAACTCTGCCAATTGTGAGCTCAGTATGGCCACTATGAGCTCTCTATGACCACTGTGAACTCTCTAACCACCTTGAGCTCTCTAGATCACTATGAGCAATGACCACTGTGAGGTTTCTGTGATCACTATGAGCCTTGACAACTATGAGGTCTCTATGGCTACAGGGAATCACTATCACTACTATAATCTATTACCACTATGATTTCTCTATTACAACTCTGAACTCTCTATGAGCACTGTGAGATGTCTTTGAATACTGAGCTCTCTCTGATCACCTTGAAATATGTGACAACTTTGACCTCTCCATGATTACTTTGAACTCTCTATGGCCACACTAAGCTATGACCACTGTGAGATATCCATGACAACTGTGAGCTATGACCACTGTGAGTTCACTATGAACATCATTAGCTCACTATCACCATTGTGAGCTATGACCACTGTGAGCTCTCTAGGAACACTATGAGCTATGACAATTGTGAGCTCTCTATGGCTACAAGAAAAGTCTATGATCATTATGAGCTATGACCACTATGAGCACTGACAATTGTGAGGTCAGTATAACCAGTGTGAGCTCTTTATGACCACTGTAAACTCTCTATAACCACTATGAGCTCTCTAGACCTCTATGAGCAATGACCACTATGAGCTCTTTATGGCCACAAGAGATCACTATTTCAATGATGATTTATGACCACTACGACCTCTTTATTACCACTGTGAGCTCTCAATGACCATTGTGAACGTTCTATGACCACTGTGACCTCTCTATGACTAACTGTGAGCTATCTATCTTCATTGTGATCTCTCGACAATGACGGAAAGCTGTCTGTGACCACTGTGAGCTCTCTAGTATTACTGAGAGCTCTATGTGATAACTGTGATACCTCTAGGACCATTCTGAGCTCTTTATGAAGACTATGAACTCTCTATGAAGAACATGAGCTATGATCCTGTGAGCTCTCTAAGACTACTATGAGCTATGACAATTATGCCCTCTATATTACTACTGTAAGCTTGCTATGACTACTGTAAGCACTCTCTGACCACTGGGAATTCTCTATGATCTGTCTTGGATGACTGTAAGATCTCTATAACCACTATGGGTTCTCTTTGATCACTGTGGGATTTCTATGACCACTGTGAGCTATCTGTGAATGTGGTGAGCTCCCTACAACCATAGTGACATCTCTAGGACCTATGTGAACACTCTACGACTCTGGAGAGCTCTATATGACCACTATGAGCTCTTTGTGACAAATATGAGCTATAACCACTCTGAGTTGTCTATGTCCACTGTGACATATGACTACTGCAAGCTGTCTATCACCACTATGAACTATGACCGTTGTGAGCTCTCTATGGCCAATATGAACTATGAGCACTGTATTAGTTAGGGTTTCCTAGAGTCACAGAATTCACATAAAATATATATATATAGGAAATTTATTGAATTGGCTTACAGATATGGTAGAGGTAGTCCAGCGAAGGCTGTCTATAGCCGAGGTAGTCCAGCGAAGGCTGCCAGTAGCCGAGGTAATCCAGCGAAGGCTGTCTATAGCCGAGGTAGTTCCAACGATGGCTGCCAATAGCTAGCTGCTCAGTTCGGTAGTCAAGTAGGTGATGGCTGGAGACTCCTAGAGTCTTAGTCTAGTGGAAGGTTGCAGGAACTGGACGGCTGGAAGGAAGAACGATTCCTAGCACAGCAGCAAGAAGGCATCTGTTCTCCTTGGTGGCTCCTTTTTTAAATGATGTAGTATTGGGAGAATCCTTTGAGAGCTTTGGAGTTCTGATAGGATCTAGGGTGTGTACAATCCTTTCAAGTAGTCTCAGTTGATCATTTCCAGAGGTGGTCTTAGCTCAGCTTAGTTAATACTGGGTGTGTCAAGTTGACACCTAGGCTTAACTATCCCAAGTCCAACACTTGTCAACTTGACACCAAATCACATTTCTTTAGGCCAATAAAAATTCTCCAAATAAAAACAGTAAGATTCTGAGTTCTGCCTAACATAATATAGCCATCTACATACAACCACACATGCGTTATTTTTACCAGGATCAATGACAATGCCCCTTAAGAAATACTTAGTCTTAGTGTACTATAACACAATATTATAATGTAGATTACAACATTTCATCTCATAACTACAGATTAACATTATATTACATGACATAAATATCTTCTTGAGTATGTGCACATGCACAAGTCTATTCTTGACAGTCTAGACCAGAAGCATTCATGGCAATTATAATCCTCATTTCTGTAATTGTTTACGTGGCCTTAGGTGGTATTTATAAATCCCTTCTTCTACTACCCATTCTGAATTTCCTCCACCTTCAGCAAGTACTTCTGCAGGTCTTGGCTCTTTACCTGGAGGGGCTACCCATACCTTCATTCCTGGAGGATCTGGACCATTTACTGTCTTTCCTGTGTTGGGTTGCTGTAAATTCCCATTTACCTTAATCACAGGACATGGTGATACCAAGAGATGCCGTAGTGGATCTCCTGCACTCCAGACATACTCTTCCTTATTGTGGAGAACCAGTTCAATTTCTCCTTGGTGGTCTGGGTCAATCACCCCTCCTAACACTGTTATTCCTTTCTTAGCCTGTTGGCTCAAGGGCATCAGAAGTTCAAGATAACGAGGAGGAAGCCTTAGCTTCCATTTCAAAGGAATAGTTGCTGTGTCTCCTGGCAGAAGCATTCCCTGCTCTGGACTCAAAACTTCTAATCCAGTAGAATACAGGCTTGCGGAAACAGGAAGCAAAACTTTTCCTAATGGGTCACTAGGAGTGATATTAAGAGGAGGTATTCCTGTTTCCATCCCTTGATTCCTGGACCCATGAATCCAGGCTATAGGAGACACAGTACCATATATTGGACGCTGGTTTAAGGCATATACTGCCTTCTGGAGAATTCTGCCCCATCCCTCCAGACTATTACCGCCTAAGTGATGCTGTAATTGTGCGTTTAAAAAGCCATTCCACCATTCTATCAAGCCAGCTGCTTCAGGATGGTGGGGAATATGGTAACGCCAATGAATCCTATGGTCATGAGCCCACTGCCGTATTTCTTTAGCTGTGAAATGAGTTCCCTGGTCAGAAGCAATGTTGTGTGGAATTCCATGATGGTGGATAAGGCATTCTGTAAGTCCCTGGATGGTAGTCTTAGCAGAGCATGATGTGCAGGAAAGGCAAATCCATAACTAAAATAAGTATCTATCCCGGTAAGAACAAAGTGCTGCCTTTTCCATCTTGGAAGTGGTCCAATGTAGTCAACCTACCACAACATTGCTGGTTGGTCACCCCGAGGAATGGCTCCATATCGAGGACTCAACGTTGTTCTCTGCTACTGGCAGATTTGGCACTCAGCAGCAGCTGTAGCCAGGTCAGCCTTGGTGAGTGGAAGTCCATGTTGTTGAGTCCATGCATAACCTCCATCTCTGCCACCATGTCCACTTTGTTCATGGGCCCATTGAGCAATGACAGGAATGGCTGGGGAAAGAGGCTGACTGTTCACAGAATGGGTCATCTTATCCACCTGATTATTGAATGTTTCTTCTGCTGATGTCATCTTTTGATGAGCATTTACATAAGACACAAATATCTTTGTGTCCTTTGCCCATTGGGAGAGATCTATCCACATGCTTCTTCCCCAGATGTCTTTCTCACCAATTTTCCAATTATGTTCCTTCCAAGTCCCTGACCATCCTGCTCACTTGATCCAATCAGCATAATATCATCTATATAATGGACTAGCGTGAAACCTTGTGGAAGAGACAAGCGATCAAGATCTCTGCGAACCAAGTTATGGCATAGGACTGGAGAATTATTATACCCTTGGGATAACACTGTAAATGTATACTGCTGGCCTTGCCAACTGAAAGCAAATTGTATCTGATGATCTTTATGAATAGGTATGGAGAAAAAAGCATTTGCAAGATCAATGGCTGCATACCAAGTACCAGGAGATGTGTTGATCTGCTCAAGCAACGAAACCACATCTGGTACAGCAGCTGCAATTGGAGTCACAACTTGATTAAGTTTGTGATAATCAACTGTCATTTTCCATGATCCATCTGTCTTCTGCACAGGTCAAATGGGAGAGTTAAAAGGAGAGGTGGTCGGAACCACCACCCCTGCATCCTTCAAGTCCTTTATAGTGGCACTAATTCCGGTAATTCCTCCAGGGATATGATACTGTTTCTGATTCACATTTTCCTTGGTAGAGGCAATTCTAAAGTCTTCCATTTGGCCTTTCCAACCATAATGGCTCCTACTCCACATTTCAAGGAATGAATGTGAGAGTTCTGCCAACTTCTAAGTATATCTATTCCAATTATAGATTTTGGCACTGGGGAAATAACCAGTGGATGAGTTCGGGGACCTACTGGACCTACTGTGAGTCGAAAATTAGCCAAAACTCCATCAATCCCCTGACCTCCATATGTCCCTATTTTAACTGGAGGGCCACTATGCTTTTTAGGGTCTCCTGGAATCAATGTCAACTCAGACCCAATATCTAGTAGACCCCGAAATGTCTGATTATTTCCTTTTCCCCAATGCACAGTCACTCTAGTGAAAGGCCTTAGGTCCCTTTGTGGAAGGACAGAAGAAAGACTAATATTAAAGCTTTTTGCTATGGTATCAAGGTCCTTCCTTAAAGGGACCTGGACTCCCCTTCATTCAAGGGGTTCTGGATCTGTAAACTGGCTCAAGTCTGGAAACTGGTTGACAGGCCGTGATTCTCTGCTACTATGAGTAAAGGCAGCATTTTTGTTAGAATTTTTCTGCTTGTACAGGTCAAATAAGAATTTTTTAGGCTTCTTATCTATTTTACTTTTGGGGACACCATGGTCAATTAGCCAATGCGAAAGGTCTAAGCGAATTGAGACCCTCATAAGTACTGTTCTGTCTATGCTGCACATTATGGTTAGTATCCTTACTTTGCCATTGGGGATTCAATGCTGCCAATTGGCCCCTACTACTCCTCGATCCACCTAGGCCCATTGAATTTAAATCTTCCAACTGGGCAGCAGCATCTCCCATTGTTAGTTCAGGAACAAAGAGAAGAGCAATGATAAGGGCTTTCATATTTGGTACTGCCCCTCTCACCAATTTATTAAGTACATTTCTGCTAAAAGGCATGTCATCTGGATTCTCCCATTGAGAATTGGATTTTAAGAACGTATCCAGTCAAGCATACCAATTTCCCTAAGCATCTTAATCCCATCGTCAACATTAAACCAAGGAATGTCTGGAATCTCCAGTTCCTTTTCAGATGGCCAAACTTTAATAAATACCTCAACTACCCACTCAAATAAACTCGGCACCATTTTTGACTCTATGAGTAGCAGTGTTAAACCTATAATCTCTACTTAATGGATCCATTTTTGTGAACTCACTTTTATCCAGTTTTATGCTCCTTCCACCAGTATCCCACAGCCTTACAATCCATTCCCAAGGGGCTATTCCCCAGACTGCTGCTTATACGTGTTAGAAAAGTCATGGAGTTCTCTAGGGGTATAGCATACCTCCTCATGGACCATACTTTCTATTTCACCTTTAGGGGCCTGTTTAGCCTTTTTTTTTTATTTCAGCACATACAAACTTATTAGGTACACCAGTTCCCTCCCTCCCTTCCTCCTCCTCCCCCCGTACCCCCTGCTCTCCCTCCCCACCCCTCTCCCTCCCCATCCCCCAGTGCCTCCCGCCCCAATTCCCAGAGAGTCCTTTCTTGTGCATGTCTGATTTTCCTCTGGGCTCTCCTCTCCGATGACGTACAAGGACCCAGTGGCATTTCCCTGAACCCTTTCCCGTGTTCCCCTTAGGTATAGGAACACTGCTGTGGCTGCCAATCCTTTGCCTCCAAGGATCTTGGTGCCTTTAGCAGATGCTAGACTTTGTGAGGTCAACAGTGTGTTGGATAATGCGCAGGGCATGCAAAGTCCAATTATGATTGCTTCAGCCCTAGCTAGTATGGAGTATCTTACATATCATTGCTCCTCCCATCCTTTTGCTCTTACACTCTTACCGCCCCCTCTTCCGTAAATTTCCCTGAGCTTTAAGATGGAGAGAGACTAAGCTGGCCTAGTTCTAGGTGGTTGATATAGAGTCTCTGAAGTTCTGGATTGTGGTTTGTTGATTTTCTTTTGCAGTTTTGCTGCTCCTGCAATGCCCTTCACTCCATCCTGGTGGGCATTGTATGTTACCCCCTGGCCAGAGACAAAAAGCTGTTCGAGTCTTGTGATAAAAGCACATTCAAAGGTAGATGTAATAAAAGTGGGAAACCACAGTAAGGGAGGGGTCTATCACCCATTTGCAAAATGGTTACTTTTTATCTTCCAGACTATATGCCCTCCTCTTCTGGTGAGATCACACCCCCTCAGTAGTAAATGATCAGGAACAAAAGTCTGTGAACTTAATCAGATGTCTCATTACTTATTTGGGTCCTTGGTGGAGGCCTATTTTCCCTGCTATAACATGGTCCCTTATCTCCTTGTTTCTAGTGTGGCCCTCCAACCCCATCCCCTCCTGTTCATAATCCATGGAATTACTGTCTCTAGGTGGGCTGGGTGGGTTTGGTACTAGGAGCCACCTATTGGGGAGTACATACGGTGCTTAATTTTCTGGGTCTGGGATACTTCACTTAATATAATTGTTTCTAATGACATCCATTTCCCAGCAAATTCCAGTAATTCATCATTTTTGATGGCTGAGTAGTACTCTATTGTATAGATGTACCACAGTTTCCTTATTCACTCGTCAACTGTTGGACATTTGGGCTGATTCCATGACTTTGCTATTGTAAACAGTGCTGCTATGAACACGGTCGTGCTTGTGCTATCGAGGTGAACCTCTGCTGTATGGGGGGTTATTCCCAAAAGTGTAATAGCAGGGTCATATGGTATTTCAATCTTTAATTTCTTTAAGAATCTCCAGACGGCTCGCCAGAGTGGCTGTATGAGCCTGCATTCCCACCAGCAATGTAGGAGAGTTCCCCTCTCTCCACATCCTCTCCAGCATTTGTTTTTGTTTGTATTGTGGATTTTTGCCATCCTGACTGGGGTGAGATGACATCTCAAGGAAGTTTTGATTTGCATTTCCCTGATGGCTAAAGAAGTGGAACATTTTTTAAGATATTTGTTAGACATTTTAATTTCATCCCTGGTAAAGTTTCTTTTAAGTTCCAGGGCCCATTTTTTAATTGGGCCATTAGTTTCCTTGGTGTTTAGTTTTCTAAGTTCTTTGTGCACTCTGGACAGCAGAGTTCTATCAGATGTGTGGTTAGTGAAGATTTTCACCCATTCTGTGGGTTGCCTTTGAGCTCATGTGACAATCTCTTTATCTGAACAGAAACTCTTTAATTTCACAAGGTCCCAACTGTTGAGAGTTGGTAGCAGTGACTGTGCCATTGGATGTCTGTTTAGAACCTGTTGGCCTAGCCCAATCAGCTCGAGGGAGTTCCCTATCCTTTCAACTATGGTTTTTATAGTCTCTGGTCTTATATCAAGGTCCTTGATCCATTTAGAATTAAGTCTTGTACATGGTGACAAGTACGGGTCCAGCTTTAATCTTCTGCATGTGCAGATCCAGTTTTGCCAGCACCATTTCTTGAAGATGCTGTTCTTTTTCCATTGGATTCTTTGGGCCCATTTGTCAAAGACCAAATGGCTGTAACTTTGTGGGCTTATATCTGGGTCTTCAATCCTTATCCATTGATCTGTGTGTCTATTTTGGAGCCAGTACCAGGCTGTCTTTATAACTATGGATTTGTAGTATAGACTAAGGTTTGGTATGGCAATACCTCCAGCTGTGTTTTTGTTACTCAGATTTGTTTTTGCTATCCTGGGTCTTTTGTGCCTCCATATGAACTTTGAGATTGTTTGGTCAACTTCTTTGAAGAATTGCTTTGGGATTTTGATTGGTATAGCATTGAATCTGTATATTGCCTTTAGTAGGATGGTCATTTTTACGATGTTGATTCTGCCAATCCAGGAACAAGGGAGGTCTTTCCACCTTCTGGTGTGTTCTGCTATTTCTTTCTTTAGGGTTTTAAAGTTTTCATTGTAAAGGTCTTTTACCTCCTTAGTTAGGTTTATACCAAGGTATTTCATTTTTTTAGGGGCTATAGTAAACGGGATTGTTTCTCTCAAGGCTTTTTCACTTCTTTCATTCTGGGCATATAGGAAGGCCTCTGATTTTTGCACATTTATTTTGTATCCTGCCACCCTGCTGAACTTCTCAATTAGTTCCAGGAGCTTCCTGGTGGAGTTTTTGGGATCACTCAGGTATAAGATCATGTCATCTGCAAATAAGAATAGCTTGACTTCTTCCTTGCCGATTTGAATCCCTCTTTGTCCCTTTCTTGTCTTATGACTTCAGCTAAGACTTCAAGTACAATATTGAATAGAAGTGGTGAGAGTGGACAGCCTTGTCTAGTTCCTGATCGAAGTGGGAATGCTTCCAATTGTTCCCCATTGAGCATAATCCTTGCTGTGGGCTTGTTGTATATAGCTTTTATTATATTGATAAAGGTTCCTTCCATTCCTACTGTCTCTAGCGTTTTGATCATAAAAGGCTGTTGGATCTTGTCAAAAGCTTTTTCTGCATCTATCGAGAGTATCATGTGGTCTTGGACTTTGTACTGGTTCACATGATGAATTACATTTATTGATTTGCGTATGTTGAACCAACCTTGTGTCCCGGGGATGAAGCCTACTTGGTCCCCGTGAATGATCTTTTTAATATGTTTTTGAATCCGATTTGCTAAAACTTTGTTGAGAATCTTTGTGTCTGTGTTCATCAGGGAGATCGGCCTATAGTTTTCTTTTTTAAGTGAATCTTTATTAGGTTTTGGGATTAAAACGATATTAGCTTCATAGAAGGAATTTGGTAGTGTTCCTTCCTTTGCTATTTGATGGAACAGTTTAAGGAGTATTGGTGTTATTAACTCCTTAAATGTCTGGTAGAACTCTGTGCTGAATCCATCTGGTCCAGGACATTTTTTGGTGGGAAGATTCGAGATTACTTCCTCAATTTCCTTATATGTTATAGGACTATTTAAATAATTCACAACTTCCTAATTCAATTTAGGTAAGTTGTGTTTACTTAGAAATTCATCCATCTCTTTTGTGTTGTCAAACTTCACAGAGTATAAGTTTTTGAAATATGATGTTATAATTCTCTGGATTTCTTGGGTATCAGTAGTGATAACTCCATGTTCATTTCTAATTTTGTTAATTTGGGTTTTCTCTCTCTTGCTTTTGGTTAATTTAGCTAGGGGTGTATCAATCATTGATTTTTTCAAAGAACCAGCTTTTTGATTGGTTGATTTTTTTATATCGTTTTCTTAATCTCAATTTCAGATATTTCTCCCCTTATTTTGCTAATCTCCTCTCTTCTACTGCTTTTGGGATCAGATTGCTCTAGTTTCTCTAAAGCTTTAAGCTGCATTGTTAAGTTGTTTATTTCTGATGTTTCCATTTTTTTGATGTAGGCATTAAGAGTTATGAACTTACCTCTTAGAACAGCTTTCATTGTGTCCCAGAGATTTTGGTAAGTTGTATTTCTGTTATCATTCACTTTCAGGAAATCTTGAATTTCCTTTTTAATTTCTTCCTGAATCCAGTTCTCATTCAGCATCATAGTGTTAAGTTTCCAGGAGTTAGTGCATTTTCTCTTGTTTGATGTGTTGTGGATGTCCAGCTTTAGGCAGTGGTGGTCTGATAGGGCACAGGTTAGAATTTCAACTTTCTTGTATATGTGTAGATTCATTTTGTGGCCCAATATGTGATCTATTTTGGAGAAAGTTCCATGTGCTGCTGAGAAATATGTGTATTCTTGGTGCGTGGGTGAAAAGTTCGATAGAGATCTGTAAGGTCCATTTCTTTCAGGATTTGATTAAGTTCCAAAGTTTCTCTGTTAAGCTTTTGACCTGTTGATCTATCCCATGTTGAGAGGGTGGTGTTGAAGTCCCGAAGAATTATCGTTTGGGGGTTGATTTCTTGCTTTAGACGCTGTAGGGTTTTCTTAAGGAATGTGGAGGGGCCCGTGTTGGGTGCATATATGTTCAGTATTGTGAAATCTTCCTGGTGAATTGTACCTGTGACTAAAATGTAGTATCCATCCGTGTCTCTTATAATTATTTGGTTTGAAATCCACTTTGTCTGATAGCGTAATGGCTACCCCTGCCTGTTTTCTGCTTCCATTTGTTTGTAGAATTGTTGACCAGCCTTTTATTTTTAGAGCGTGCCTATCTTTTGTGGTGAGATGGGTTTCCTGAAGGCAGCAGATTGATGAATTGTGATTTTTAATCCAAGTTTGTAAGCTGTGTCTCTTGATCGGTGAATTAAGTCCATTACCATTTAGTGTTATAATGGAGAAACTATTGTTAATTCCAGACATTTATTATGTTTAGTAGCTTTTATAAGTATATTGCTTCGCTTTTAATGGTGTTATATTTGCCTTCTGTTCTCCTGGATATGCCTGTTTTTTTCTTCACGCTTGAGTATCATTTCTAGCAGTTTTTGAAGGCCTGGTTTGGTGGACATGTATCCCTTAAAGTTGTCTTTGTGCTGGAAAATTTTTCTTTCTCCCTCGATCATGACGGATAGTTTTGCAGGGTAAATCAGCCTGGGTTGACATTTTTGCTCATTCAATAATTGAAATATGTCTCTCCAAGCTCTTCTTGCTTTTACTGTTTCGACTGAGAAGTCATTTGTTATTTTAATAGGTTTACCTTTAAAAGTGACTTGTTTTTTCTCCCTTGAATCTCTCAGCACCAGTTCTTTATCTTGAATGTGGAGTGTTTTGACTATTTTTTGCCGTGGCGTGCTTCCGTTTTGGTCGTATCTGTTTGGGGTGCGGAATGCCTCTTGTATATGGATGGACCTCTCTTTTTTTATATGAGGAAAGTTTTCCTTGATGATCGTTTGAAAAATTTCCTCAGGGGTGGTATTTTGAGATTCGTGCTCTGGTATTCCATGAATACGCATGTTAGGCTTCTTCAGGGTGTCCCATATCTCTTGGATATTTCTCTCAAGTATCTTTTTGGCTTTAACTACCTCTTCCATTGAGCTGGTTAGTACTCCCACTTTATCTTCAAGGTCTGAAATTCTGTTTTCTGCTTTGTTAGTTCTGTTGATAAGACTCTCTGTGGCATTCTGGGTTGAAGATAACTTGTCTTTTAGCTCAGTTTTAAACTCTGCTTGAGTTTGTTTTAACTGCTCTATGCCACTTTTTGTTTCTTGCACTGTTTTTCTCAATTCCTCCAGATGTCTGTTGTGTTCCTCTTCAAAGCGATTGATTCGATTATGTAATTCCTCCCGGATTTCCTCTTTCACAGTATTGAACATGGTAATGATCATATTTTGAAAGTCTTTATCCTGGGTGAGGCTTTCTTGGCCTTTTTCCGTGGGTTTGTTCTGGTTGGAGTCTAATATTATGGGATTAATTTCTTCAGTGGGAAATTTGTTTACTTGAGAGTTGCTTCTTATGGATTTGCACTTTGACTTTGGCATTGTCATTTTAACTCTTAAGATCTCTCAATTTCACTAAACTGAATTATTTGGCCTGGGGTCCTGGTGGGCGGGCGTGGACGGGGTGAGGCCCGGCTGGACCGCGCCCGCGCGTCCCTACTGGCGGAGCGAGGTGGGGTAAAGGGAGGATGGGGGCATCGGCGTGGAGCTATTTAACCCGAGGGCAGCTGTGGCGGGCCCCGGGCACAGGGGGAGGTCCTCCTCGTCCCTCGGCCCCACGGGTGGCTCTGGCTGGATGGTGGGATTTGGAGCCGGGTCCCTGTGGGCTGACCTGGGGTCCTGGTGGGCGGTGCGCAGGCGGAGACTTACCTAGGGTGCGGGGTGAGGCCCGGCTGGACCGCACCCACGTCCCGACTGGCGGAGCGGGGTTGGGTGTAAAGGGAGCCCTGTTTAGCCTTAAGCCAAGTTATAGGCCTGGAAGCAATCACAGGTGGGTATGCCATAACATCAGCATTTTCTTGAGGCAACGTCTTTGCTCTTCTTTCAGACAAATCATAGGTAATTCCCTTATGCAAAGATGGAGATAGCAATTCTGTAGAGGGTGGGAGTGAGGATTCATTTTCTGCTAAGGGTGGGAAGACCATTTCATCAGGTGGAATAAATGCACCAGAATTTGAGAGTTCAATGTCCTCGTCCTCATCATCAGTTTGGTCTTCCCACACAGCAGTGTTCCACTTTTCAGGATCCCACACTTTGCCAATCAGCACTTTTACTTTAACCACCGACACCTTTCAAGGCTGGGAATTTAATTTATGTTGTAACTTAGCCACTTTAATAATCAAGGTTTGGGTTTGATTTTCAGCAATTCGAGCCCTATTGCTACTGGAGAGAAGATTCTCTTCTACGGCACACTTAGAAACTTTTAAGTTGTTTATGTGCTTTCTGAGTTGGATATTTTCCTCACTGAGATATTCTTTTTCCATTTGTAGTTTATTGAGAGACGCTAGAAACAACTAGCCAGCATCATCGTTTTCCTTATTCTTACTCATTTTATGTAAAGTGTCATATATAGAATCGCTGAGCTTCTCAATCCTCGCAAGAGGGGCATCAATACTGTCTAACACACCTACTTTTACCAGTTCTAGAAACAGTTCACTCCAAACAGTTGCTGTGTCCTCCATGCCACTAGGGGAGTCTTTAGTCACTGGAGGTTCCACTGGGTCAAAAAGCTAACTCCTGATATCACAAAGCTTGCCAGCAAATTTCATTCTTACAATTCTATTTCTCTAGAACCACTCCTGGTACCAATTTCTGTATTATTTAGGGTTCTCTAGAGTCACAGAATTCACAGAACATATATATATATAATATGTAGGAAATTTATTGAGTTGGCTTACAGCTATGGGTGAGGTAGTCCAGTGAAGGCTGCCAGTAGCCGAGGTAATCCAACGATGGCTGCCAGTAGCCGAGGTAGTTCCAACGATGGCTGCCAATAGCTAGCTGCTCAGTTCGGTAGTCAAGTAGATAATGGCTGAAGGCTGGAGACTTCTAGAGTTTTAGTCTAGTGGAAGGTTGAAGAAACCGAGTGGCTGGAAGGAAGAACGATTCCTAGCACAGCAGCAAGAAGGCACCTGTTCTCCTTGGTGGCTCCTTTTTATATGATGTAGTATTGGGAGAATCCTTTGAGAGCTTTGGAGTTCTGATAGGATCTAGGGCATATACAATCCTTTCAAGTAGTCTCAGTTGATCATTTCCAGAGGTGGTCTCAGTCCAGCTTAGTTAATACCGGGTGTGTCATGTTGACACCCAGGCTTAAATGTCACAAGCACTGTAAGCTCACTATTTCCATCAAGAACTCCCCTGACCACTGTGAGTTTGCTATTGCCATTACAAACTCTCTATGACCACTATGGGCTATGACCACTGTGAGCTCTCTATGACCATTTTGAGCTCTCTATGGCCACTATGAGCTCTCTATGACTAAGTGAGCTATGAAAACTGTGAGCACTATGTGACCATTGAACTGTGATTACTATGAACTCTCTATGAGCTCTTGTGCTCTCTATGACAATTTTGAGCTCTCCGTGACAACTAGCAGCAATCTAAGACAACGGTTAGATCCCTAAGACCACTGTGAGCTCTCTGTGACCACAATGAGCTATGACTACTCTGAGCTCTCATGAACAACATAACGACCACTTTGAGCACTCAATGACTATTATGAGTGCTCTAAGACCACTATGAGCTATGACCACTGTGAGCTCTTTATGATCACTATGAGTGCTCCAAAACCATTATGAGCTCTCAATGACCACTGTGAGCTATGGCCACTATGAGCTCTATGACCACTGTGAATTATCAAAGACCACCATGAGCTCTTTATGACAGTTGTGAACTCTCTATGTTTACTATGATCTATGAATATTCTGAGCTGTCTGTGACAAATATGAGCTATGATAACTGTGAGCTCTCAATGACCACTATGAGCTCCTTGACCACTGTAAGCTCTCTATAATCACTGTGAGCTCTCTTTTACCACTGTGAGCTATGACCACTGTAAGCACTCTATGCAGTGTGAGCTGTGACCACTCTGAACTCTATGTTCACTGTGAGCTCTCTATGACCACTGAGAGATCTGTTTTACCAGTATGAGTTCTCTGTGACCACTGTGAGCAATGATGAATGAGCTCATTATGAAATCTGTGAGCTCTCTATGAACACAATGAGCCCTCTATAACCACTTTCAAATATCTGACAACTGTGACTTCTCCATGACCACTTTGAACACTCTATGACCATTCTGAGCTATGGCCACTGTGAGCTCATTATGACCAATATCAGCTGTGACCACTGTGAGCTCTCTATGACAATTATGAGCTAGGATCACTGTGAGGTCACTATGACCACTATGAGATCACTGTGAACATTATTAGCTCCCTAAGACTACTTTGAACTATGACCATGGTGAGCTCTGAGGACTCTGTGCTCTCTATGACAATTATGCGTTATGACCAATGTGAGCTGTCAAGAACCACTATGAAATCTCTATGGCAAGATTAAGCCATGACAACTATGAGCTCTGTATGACCACTGTGAGCTCTCTATCACCACTATGAGCTATCTATCATCACTATAAGCTGTGAAGCCTATGATTCTCTATTTCCATTGTGAGCTCTTCTTGTCAACTGTGAGCTCACTATGGCCATTGTGAGCTCTTTATGACCAATATAAGCTATGACACTGTGAGCTATCTATGTCACTGGGAACTGTGAACAGTATGACCTGGCTATGACAGTTGTGAGCTCTTTATGACCACTATGACCTCTGTATGAACACTGTGAGCTCTCTGCAATCACTATGAGCTCTCTACAACCTCTGTGAGCTAACACAACTATGAGCTTTGTATAAGAACTGTGAGCTTTCCATGACCATGTGATCTCACTGTGACCACTTTGATCATTATATGATTACTGTGAGCTCTCTATGAACACTATGAACTTAGACCACTGTGAGCTCTATATGACCACTATGAACTATGAGAACTTTGATCTCTTTATGAACATTATGATCTAGGACCAGTGCGAGCTATCTATGAACACTATGAGCTCTCTATGAACACTGTGAAGTTTGATTCCTATGTGTTCTCTATGACCGCTATGAGCTATGACCACTGTGAGCTCTCAATGACAATTATAAGCTCTCCATGACTGCTATGAGCTATGGCCATTATGAGCTCTCTATCACCACGTGGACTATGTCCAGTATGAGCTCTCTATGACAACTGTGAAATCTTTGATGACTGTTACCTGTCTATGAACATCATGAACTTTCTAAGACCACAGCAAGCTATGATCACTGTGAGCTCTTTATGACTAGTATGAGCTACGACCACTGTGATCTCTATGACCACTGTGAGCACTCTATGACCATTGTGAGCTCACTATGAACATTATTAGCTCTCTATGACCACTGTGAGCTCTCCGTGACCACTTTGTGCTATGAGCACTGTGAGCATTTGATGTGCAGTGTGATATATGACAAATCTGAGCTCTCTATGACAACTCTGATCTCTCTGTGTTCACTGTGAGGAATGACCACTTTGAGCTCTCTTTGACAACTATGAGCTATTATCGCTCTGAGCTCTCTGTGACAAACACGAGCTATGATCACAGTGAGCTCTCTATGATGACTGTGAGTTCTCTATGATCACGATGAACTCTCTATGACCCCTATAAGCTCTCTGTGACCACTAAGAGCTTTGACCACTGTGAGCTCTCTGTTTCCATTGTAAACTCTCTGTGATGACTGTGAGCTCATATGGTCATTATCAGCTCCCTATGACCACTATGAGCTATGACCACTGTGAGCTCTCTGATCACTATGAGTTGTGACCACTGTAAGCTCTCTATGAATGCTGTGAGCTCTCTATGACCTACTGTGAACTATCTATAACCACTGTGAGATCTTTATGACTAAAATGACCTCTGACAACTCTGAGCTATCTAAGACCAATATAAAGGTATGAACACTTGGAAGTCTTTTTTTTTAAATTTTTTAACAATTTTTATTATTATTTCCGCTCATACAAACTTAATAGGTAGACCAGTTCCCTCCCCCCTCCTCCTCCCCCTGAACCCCCTGCTCCCCTTTCCTCCCTCCCCATCTCCCAGTGCCTCCCCCCCAATTCCCAGAGAGTCCTTTATTGTGAATGCCTAACTCTCCTCTTGGTCATCCTCTCTGATGATGTACAAGGACCCAGTGGCATTTCCCTGAACCCTTTCTCGTGTTCCCCTTAAGCATAGGAACACTACTGTGGCTGTCAATCCCTTGCCTCCAAGGATCTTGGTGCCTTTAGCCGATGCTAGACTTTGTGAGGTCAATAGTGTGTTGGACATTGCACAGGGCATGCAAAGTCCTATTATGATTGCTTCAGCCCTAGTGTGGAGAATCTTCAGATCATTGCTCCTCCCATCCTTTTGCTCTTACCTCCCCTCTTCCACAAATGTCCCTGAGCTTCAGGATGGGAGGAGATTAGGCTGGCTTAGTTCTATGTGGTTGATATAGAGTCTCTGAAGTTCTGGATTGTGGTTTGTTGACTTTCTTTTGCAGTTTTGCTGCTCCTGCAATGCCCTTCACTCCATCCTGGTGGGCATTGTATGTTACCCCCTGGCCAGAGACAAAAAACTGTTAAACTGGAGTCTTGTTATAATAGCACATTCAAGGGTAGATGTAATAAAAGCAGGAAACCTCGGTGAGGGAGGGGTCAGTCACCCATTTGCAAAATGATCACCTGATCATGTACAACTGAGGGGGTATGATCTCACCAGAAGGGGAAGGCATATAGTTTGGAAGTCTTTATGAAAACTATGAGCTATGACCATTGTGAGCTTTCTATGACCACTGTGAACTATGACCACTCTGAGCTCTCTATGGCTATTAAGAACTCTCTATGACTATTATGAGCTAGGAAAACTTTGAACGCTCTATGAGCACTGTTAGTTATGACCTCTGTAATCTCTCAATTACCATTATGAGCTCTCTATGACCACTGTGGGCTA
Source organism: Typhlomys cinereus (assembly GCA_023101885.1). NCBI lineage: Eukaryota > Metazoa > Chordata > Mammalia > Rodentia > Platacanthomyidae > Typhlomys > Typhlomys cinereus. The sequence continues at coordinate 8,199,595 of JALPQD010000051.1, forward strand.
TGACCACTATGAGCACTGTGTGACCCCTGTGAAATCTTTGATGACTGTTACCTCTTATGACTACTATGAGCTTTCTGTGATCACTATGAACTTTGACAAATGTGAGATTTCCATGACTAGTATGAGTTATGACCACTGTGAACTTTCTATGATCACTCTGAGCTCTCTATATCCACTATGAGCAATGGTCATGGGTCCCTTTGACCACTGTGAGCTATCTATGTCCAAATGACTTATGGCCAAGGTGAGCTCTGTTAAAACATTATGAGCTATAACTACTTTGAACTCTCTATGTCCGCTATGAACTCTCTATGACCACTATGAGCTATGACCACTATGAGTTCTGTATGACTAATATGGGCTGCGATCACTGCAAGCTCTCTATTAACACTCTGAGCTATGAACACTGTGAAATCTCTAAGACTAATATGACCTTTGACCACAGTGAGCTCTCTATGAGTACTATAAGGTATGAGCATTGTGAACTCTCTAGAACTACTATGAGCTCTCTATGACCAGTGTGAACTATGACCACTGTGAGCTCTCTATGAACACTATGAGCTATGAACACTTTTACCTCTCATTGTCCATTATGAGCTCTCTATGAGCACTGTGAGCTCTCTGTGACCACTGTGAGGTATGACCACTGTAATAACACTATGAACATTGCTAGCTCTCTATTACCACTAATAAATCTCTATTACCACTCTGAGCTCTTCATGACCAATATAAGTCGTGACCACTGTGAGGTCTTGATTGTAGCAGTCTTGGGGACGTATGGGGATCCACAACAGAGACCCTTGAGGGTGGGGATAAGCAAGCATGAAGTCAAGGTCATGAACTCTGGGAGTCAGTAGAGTGGCAAGGCAGGCTCGCAGGCTTGCAGACTCATTTATTGTAGATATCGGGCTGCTTATATGCCCCACACGACATTCCATAAGTTCCAGTGGGAGCTTTTGCTGTGTTGGCCTGGCATCAGCACCAGGCACTGCAGCACATTCTAGCTTGGGAAAATTGCATTCACACATGCGGCCCATACAGACAATACAGGCCTGCCTGGTCCATTCTTCTTACATGTCCATCCTTTCTATTTATTTTGACAGCCAGTGGGAGCCAGAGTTCTTTGCTCTGACCTTGTTGATCCTGCCTCAGAGGGCGTCCTGCGTGACGGACCATGCCTATTTTAGGTCGTCCTGTCTCACAGGATCTTACCCATCATTGACTACTGGCCTTTGACAGACCTCACCTCTGGAAGGCATGTCAGAATATGTGGATAGTAAATTGGACCAAGGCCCCATGAATCTTTGCAATCTAAGCCTGAACCACATCTCCAGGAGGCATGGCTTGGATGTTCAAGGGCCATAATCACCTGTAGCATGGTCTTGTTAATGGAACACTGCTGTGAGATATGCTAAAAGGAGACACTTAAGCAATATAATTAATCAAAGAACAATTCTTCCCATGATAGCATAAGTTACAATCTAAGAGGAATCAAACTGCATTTTTAAAGTTGTTCCCGATTCTGGTTTCAAACTCAGTATCTTTAGGCAGGGGAGCCACATGCGTCAGGAAGGCCTGAGTCCAAAGCTCCTTGATGTACTGAGGAATTTGTTCACGAGCCTTGGAAATGTTGGAGACCCAATAAAGTGTTAAGCATATAGAGGAATATCGAGGGTCACAGGAGGCAAGAGCAAACCTATAGGGCCACACCTGTTGAAAATATGTAGCCAAACCTGTGGTGGATTGTGATATGGGATCAATATATTGTCTGTTGCCGAATCCCCACTGGACCAGCTGGGGAAAGGAGGGGGATATGGTGGGGCCTCGAGGCTTGAGGTGGATGGGCGACGGGGTTACCAGCCAGACCCCGGGAATCAGGTGAGAAGCAGCAGTGGACGAGTTGCTGCAGATTCAGGATTATTCAGGAAGTGTTTGGGCTTATATAGGGTTGGAATCCAATCAGGTGTTACCATCCCTCTGCTCGGGGGAGGGGGGAGCAGCCACCAATCATTTAGCTGTTTACTACATGTCCAGGTTAGATGGCCACTTCCCATTGGTTGTTCATCCCTCCTTCCCATTGGTTGTTCGTTCCTCCGCCTGTGTGGTTCCTCTAGTGGGAAATGTCTGGGGAATGTCTGAACTTGTTCAAGCTTGTCTGTAGCCAGACCTCCTGGATTTAGGAGCCCAGGTTAGGGCCTTCCTGAATCGATAGTGCCACAATTGTCCATAAGCTGTGAGCATATCCAATGTGATGTTAAGACCACACTGAAGGTTGAGGCAGACTTGTGCTTCTGCCTGATCATCACATGCAGAGTGCCAATTCAGGAAAAAGGCCGGCTCCAAGATTGCCTTAGGAGATGGTACCAATCATGATAGGTTTGGAGCTGCATGGCCCATTGGTGCAGAACCTCTCCAAAATAAGGGGAGTCAGGGGCTTATTCACTGACCACCTTAAAAATCAGGGAAAGATCAGCAAGCAGTGTAGGCACCCAACGCTGTCATCTTGTCAGGGAGACTGCCTATGATAAACAGCCTTAAATCTCATTTTGAAGTGAAAATGTTAAATAATTAATAAAATTTTCAGATAATTGTAGTACTTTAAAATCTTTTAGAGCCAAATATACAGATTTTTTATCATACAAATCAATAAAAGTTTTTAAATTTTGTAGAGACAAGGACATTATTAAATATGGAATAAGCCAGCAGCACATGGTCATAGGAGAATACCTGTATGCCTGTTTAGATAAGCAATCTTTAAAAATATAATACCTCTGCAATTACCAATACTGAGTAGAGCCTCCTCCAAATCCATGTGCTATATTGTTGTTGTATAGAGCTTTTACTAGTCCACTAGTTTTTAACTTTCTAACTTCTGTTGCAAGAAAGTCCTCAACTTCTGTAGGTTATCTTCAAAAATTTGTCTTTTAAGAATTTTTGAACTACCTCAAAAAATTTTAATTAACTTATGAGAAGTGAGCAGCTAGGAAAAAAACTTGTGGAATCCATGAGAAACAGGCATGGAACTAAAAATGGACTCATAGCACTAGAGGGCCATGAGGGGCTAGGGCACCAAAGATGGCTGCCAGGGCCAGGTGTATTTGTACACCTAGGCAAACCCAGGGAAACTGGCTTTTTCTGGTTGGTTAACTCCCATGGGCCCAACCCACTTGCTCTTAGGCCCAGGTGGGTCTAGAGACCAAGTTGTTTGTTAGATATGGAGAGCTTATCTCCATAATCCATTCATAAGGAAGTTGGCTATCTTATCTCTGGGAGGATAGATTAGTCAGTTCTTCAGCAGGAGTGTTTCTTCAGGGTGATTCCAGCTCTGGGGGATGACCTTCAGTAATGTCAAACACCTTCAAAGATCTTAGAGACTGTCTGAGCAAAGACAGTTCTAGACCTGCCTATTGTACCTCTTAACCTTCTGAGGACCCAGACTGCTCAAGGGATGTGGGGCAATGACCGCCCTGGGTACTTCCTGCTGAGTTGGAAGTGTGAGTAGTCAATGAGCCTCATCTGTGAAGAGCTGAGATGGTCTAGAGATCTTTGATGGATGACTTTACCACTTTTAGGTCCATCTGAAAGAGACAAAAACAGATAAATTAAGCCTAAGATATCTACCTGTTATCTTGCCTGAGATAGACACTACCTTTGTCTGGTGTAAAAGCCAAGAGTAATTTACATATTGAAGACCTTTCTCCCCTGGTAGCTACAAATCTCTGAGGTCGCATTCTAAGGCCTGTACAAAAAAATATGTAAACTGTCTGAATCTTGGGGCAGAACATCTAAATTAGTTTGCTTCTTCCTCCTGGATTCTGAAACCAAAGTAGCACAGGTCTTTTTGGGACCAAGTGAATGTAAAAGAACATATGCAGGGGACATTGTTTCCTCACATGGAAAGTTCTACATATCTCTGAGCATTATCTTAGGACCACTGCTCTGATCTAAATGAAAAGCCAGCTTTGATTGTCAGTGAAGCTAGTCTGTTTAACAGCAAACATTTTATTCTCTGCTTCTTCCTGGTTTAACTCTTTTAAGTTTGTCATTGCCATTTTCTTCTGCCAAACACTAAGCTTAACTTCAGGGAAGTTTTTAGGACAAGAGCAAAACTTTACTAAACTTTCCGCTGACATATGTCTCTGCCTTAAACTCTACAGCAAAAACTGTCTTTCTTGGGCCTCTAAACCACGTGCTTTCTGCTACATGCTATCTGACTCCATCATTCTCAGAAATTACTTTTTTTGTTGTTTTCTTTCCCTGTCTGCAAGGGAATTTCAAGATTGTCAGCTTGGGCAAGCCTGCTAGTATTCTATCTATCCCCTTAGGCAGATGTCAAGTTTATGATTTCCTTTTTTTTTCTTTTTCTTTCTTTCCTTTATGTTTGAAAAACAAATTTATCTGGAACCTCAAAGAAACTACTTAAGTAACTTAGGCCAAAATCTTGCAAGGAAAGGGAAACGTGAACCTGAGTTGACCCAAATGCACTTAGAATCTCCTGAAAACAGACTATGCTAGGTCCAGATTACATAGATTCTGTTTTGTTTCAATGGGATGGGGTCTGGATAAGGCAGAGACTTGAAATTTCTGTTCCATCTTAATGGGAGCATGGAATTAGAAAGCAGATTTGTCCCCAAGAAAGGGAGCCCATACATACCAGAAGAAGGAAGACATTTCAATGAATCTTTTAGAAGATAATTATATTTTATTTTCCTGTTTGCTAGATTTGCTGGGATAACATTTTATAAAAGAAATCAGAGGAATGAGCAAGTTTAATTATTCTGTACTATAGTGGCTTTATTTTGGGAATATATGGAAAAACCTTTAAGAAAATTCTCATTTGTAATCCTATTAAAGATCAAAATCGGGGCTGGAGAGGTGGCTCAGGGGTTAAGCCTCTGCCTTGCAGGCGGAAGGTCCTGAATTTGGATCCTAGAACCCATGTATAAACACTGGGCGGAAGCAGGGGTGGCCTACGTTTTTAGTACTGGTAGGGCAGAGCCTGTGAATCCTGGGGCAAAGTAAACAAGGAGGAGGTGGAGGCAGTCCATGGGGTTCATGAATTCGCCCATGATTCTACACACACACACACACACACACACACACACACACGCCCACACACACAATTGAATAAAATAAATAAAAAAAGATAAAAATCAAATGAGACAATCTTTCATGAATGAAAACTTATAATCTATCAGAAAAACAATTGTGATTAAAATAAAACAGAAGTAGTTAAGATCTTAGATGTCATTAAAATTATTTGTTCTTGCTTTATAGTATGCATACATGTATTTAAAAATGGCATGCCAAAATTTTTATATTAGCCTGCAGCAGAGATGAAAGAAAATTGAAGTGGCCACAGATTTTTTATGTTGAAACACAAGACACATAACATGTAAACATAGAACATATAAACTTACATGAACAACATACAATTTACCGCCAACTGGCAGTTGTACAAGTTATCAACAACTGTCTTAAAATTTCTCTTGAATGCTTTATCAAAAGCAGGTTAACATTTAGGAAAACCTTATCATTTAAAACAAGATCTCATATTAGTTAGGTCCATCAGCTTAGCTTAATTATGAAAAACATTAAAAGCAGATTAAAGTTTAAAATTTAGTACCAAAACCAAATTGCTATTTAAGAAACTTTATATTTCTTCTCCCTCCCATGCTGCCTTTGCCCGCCCGAATGTGCCTCCCACTCCCCACTCGGCCAGACCTCCAGGTGAGTCCCCCCAGCCCCGCCCAGGTCGCCCTGCATCCCAGCGGCACCCAGGTTGCCTCTGGTTTTGGCCTGGGCCACACCTTGGGCCCCAGGACCCTTTCTCTCTCCTACCTGCCTGTCCACCCAACTGGACAGGACTTGCTTGCTTTCCTCCATCCCTGGAGCTTGGGTAGGACACTAATCCAAGTCCCAGGTCCTGGGTGAAGAATTCTGCCATCAACATCAGCACCTCTGCCTCTCTGGTCCACCGGGGACCCACACATGTGGTCTACAGAAGACACACTGCTACTCAGAATTCAATAGAGTCCAAGGAAAACTCAAGCAAAGTTCTAAGGGTCAAAGGCCATACATCTGTAAACCTCTACAATCATCCTATCACCTGGGAGAGATTCTTCACATCCAGTCCAAAGATAAGTAAACCTCCTTTTTTTCACCTTACTGTTCCTTTCTAATATTAATCACTACAGATTAACTTTTCCATAAAGCCACCCCAAAAACATACAATTCCAGGGATCATACCACTCACCCTCACATATCACCAAGATACTATATCATAAAAGTGCACTATCATACTAATATTCACTCCTTGTGTACTTAACCTGACTTAACTGATGTACTAACAGCCTAACAGCCTCAACTAGGAAATTACAATAACAAAAGACAAACATACGCAACCGCCAAGGCAAGCACTAGTAATAACTGCCCAAGTGTAGTAATACCAACTAAATCAGTCAAAAACATGAAGAAACTGAAAAGCCCTAGAAGACAAGACAACAATGCCCAAGTCAAAGTGCAGATCCATGAGAAACAAAACCCAAGAAGACCAATCTCCCACCAAAAGAATTAACCCCATAATGATGGATTCCAATCAGAACAAATTCACAGAAAACAGCCAGGAAAGCCACACCCAAGACAACGACTTTCAAAGTATGATCATTACCATGACTAATACTATGAAAGAGGAAATCCAAGAGGAGTTAAACAACAGAATCAACCACTTTGAACAGGAACACAACAGGCATTTGGAGGAGTTGAGAAAAACAATTCAAGAAACAAAAAGTGCCATAGAGCAGTTAAAACAAACTCAAGCAGAGTTTAAAATTGAACTAAAAGACAAACTATCTTCAACCCAAAGTTCAACAGAGAGTCTTATCAGTAGAACTAACAAAGCAGAAAATAGAATTTCAGATCTTGAAGACAAAGTGGGAGAATTAACCAGCTCAATGGAAGAGATTGTTAAAGCCAAAAAAAAAAAAAAATACTTGAGAGGAACATTCAAGAGATATGGGACACCCTGAAGAAGCCTAACATGTGCATTCATGGAATACCAGAGCAAGAATCTCAAAATACCACACCTGAGGAAATTTTTCAAACTATCATAAATGAAAACTTCCGTCAACTGAAGAATGAGAGGCCCATCCAAATACAAGAGGCATTTCGCACTCCAAACAGATACGACAAAAATAGAAAATCGCCACGGCAAATAATAGTCAAAACACTCCACATTCAAGACAAAGAAAAGGTGCTGAGAGCTTCAAGAGAAAAAAAGCAATGACTTCTCAATGGAAACAGTAAAAGCAAGAAGAGCTTGGAGAGACGTACTTCAAGTATTAAATGAGCAAAAATGCCAACCCAGACTGATATACCTGGAAAAACTCTGTCATGATCGAAGGAGAAAGAAAAATTTTCCAGCACAAAGACAACTTGAAGGGATACATGTCTACCAAACCAGGCCTTCAAAAAATGCTAGAAATGATATGCAAACTTGAAGAAAAGAACAAGCGTATCCAGGAGGACAGAAGGGAAGTATAATAAAAAAGAAATATAATTGTAAAACAATAAGCTTACAAAATCCACTAAACCTAAAAAACGTCCAGAATTAAAAAGAATTTCTCCATTATAACAATAAATGTCAATGGGCTTAACTCACCGATTAAGAGACATAGATTACAAATTTGGATTAAAAATCACATCCCATCAATCTGCTGCCTTCAGGAATCTCATCTCACCACAAAAGATAGGTACTTTCTAAAAATGAAAGGCTGGTCCAAAATCTTGCAAGTTAATGGAACCAGGAAACAGGCAGGGGTAGCCATTATGCTGTCGGACAAAGTGGACTTCAAACCAAAAAAAATCATAAGAGACACAGATGGATACTACATTTTAGTCACAGGTACAATTCACCAGGAAGATTTCACAATACTGAACATATATGCACCCAAGACGGGCCCCTCCTTATTCATTAAGAAAACTCTACAGCGTCTAAAGCGAGAAATCAACCCTCAAACGATATTCTTGGGGATTTTAACACCGCCCTCTCAACATGGGATAGATCAACATGTCAAAAGCTTAACAGAGACAATTTGGAACTTAATCAAACCCTTAAAGAAATGGACCTTACAGATCTCTATCAAACTTTTCATCCACATACCAAAGAATACACATTTTTCTCAGCAGCACAAGGAACTTTCTCCAAAATAGATCACATATTGGGCCACAAAATGAATCTCCACAAATACAGGAAAGTTGAAATTCTAGCCTGTGCCCTATCAGACCACCACGGCCTAAAACTGGACATTCACAACACAACAAAAGACAGATGACATGATCATATACCTGACTGATCCCAAAAACTACACCAGGAAGCTCCTGTAACTAATTGAGAAGTTCAGCAGGGTGGCAGGATACAAAATAAATGTACAAAAATCAGTGGCCTTCCTATATGCCCAGAGTGAAAGAAGTAAAAAAGCCCTGAGAGAAACAATCCCATTTACTATAGCCCCTAAAAAATGAAATACCTTGGTATAAACCTAACCAAGGAGGTAAAAGACCTTTACAATGAAAACTTTAATCACTAAAGAAAGAAATTGCAGAATACACCAGAAGGGGGAAAGACCTCCATGTTCCTGGACTGGCAGAATCAACATTGTAAAAATGACCATCCTACCAAAGGCAATATACAAATTCAATGCTATACCAATTAAAATCCCAAAGCAATTCTTTAAAGAAGTTGACCAAACAATCTCAAAGTTCATATGGAGGCACAAAAGACCCAGGATAGCAAAGATAATCATGAGTAACAAAAACACTGCTGGAGGTATCACCACACCAAACCTTAGTCTATACTACAAATCCATAGTTATAAAAACAGCCTGGTACTGGCTCCAAAATAGACACACAGATCAATGGATAAGGATTGAAGACCCAGATATAAGCCCACAAAATTACAGTCATTTGGTCTCTGACAAAGGGGCCCAAAGAATCCAATGGAAAAAGAACAGCATCTTCAAGAAATGGTGCTGGCAAAACTGGATCTCCACATGCAGAAGATTAAAGCTGGACCCGTACTTGTCACCATGTACAAGACTTAATTCCAAATGGATCAAAGACCTTGATATCAGACCAGAGACTATAAAAACCATAGTTGAAAGGATAGGGAACTCCCTCTAGCTGATTGGGCTAGGCCAACACTTCCTAAACAGACATCCAATGGCACAGGCACTGCTACCAACTCTGAACAGTTGGGATCTTGTGAAATTAAAGAGCTTCTGTTCAGATAAAGAGATTGTCACACGAGCTCAAAGGCAACCCACAGAATGGGAGAAAATCTTCACTAACCACATATCTGATAGAGCTCTACTGTCCAGAGTGCACAAAGAACTTAGAAAACTAAACACCAAGGAAACCAATGGCCCAGTTAAAAAATGGGCCCTGGAACTTAAAAGAAACTTTACCAGGGATGAAAATAAAATGTCTAACAAATATCTTAAAAAATGTTCCACTTCTTTAGCCATCAAGGAAATGCAAATCAAAACTTCCCTGAGATGTCATCTCACCTCGGTCAGGATGGCAAAAATCCACAATACAAACAAAAACAAATGCTGGAGAAGATGTGGAGAGAAGGGAACTCTCCTACATTGCTGGTGGGAATGCAGGCTCATACGGCCACTCTGGCGAGCCATCTGGAGATTCTTAAAGAAATTAAGGATTGAAATGCCATATGACCCTGCGATTCCATTTTTGGGAATAACCCCGCATGCAGCAGTGGCTCACCTCGACAGCACAAGCACGACCATGTTCATAGCAGCACTGTTTACAATAGCAAAGTCATGGAATCAGCCCAAATGTCCAACAGTTGACGAGTGGATAAGGAAACTGTGGTACATCTATACAATGGAGTACTAGTCAGCCATCAAAAATGATGAATTACTGGAATTTGCCGGGAAATGGATGTCATTAGAAACAATTATATTAAGTGAAGTATCCCAAACCCAGAAAATTAAGTGCTGTATGTAGTCCCTAATAGGTGGCTCCTAGTACCACACCCACCTAGCCCACCTTGAGATACTCAAAGACAAATCTATGTAATACCTACAGTAATTGCAAGGATTATGAACAGGGGGGATGGGGTTGGAGAGCCACACCAGAAACAAGGAGAGAGGGGACCATGTTACAGCAGAGAAAATAGGCCTCCATCAAGGACCACAAGTAAATAATGAGACACCTGGTTAAGTTCACAGGCGTTCGTTCCTGATCATTTACAACTGAGGAGGTATGATCTCACCAGAAGTGGAGGGCATATAGTCTGGCAGCAAAAAAGTAACCATTTTGCAAATGGGTGATTGACACCTCCCTCACTGAGGTTTCCAACTTTGATTACATCTACCCTTGAATGTGCTCTTATAGCAAGACTCCAGTTTAACAGCTTTGTCTCTGGCCAGGGGGTGACATACAATGCCCATCAGGATGGAGTGAAGGGCATTGCAGGAGCAGCAGAACTGCAAAAGAAAATCAAGAAACCATATTCCAGAACTTCAGAGACTCTATATCAACCACCTAGAACTAGGCCAGACTAATCTCTCCCCATCTTGAAGCTCAGGGAAATTTGCAGAAGAGGGGGTGGTGAGATTGTAAGAGCAAAAGGATGGGAGGAGCAATGATTTGCAAGATACCCCACACAAGTTAGGGCCAAAGCAATCATAATTGGACTTTGCATGCCCTGCGCAATGTCCAACACACTATTGACCTCACAAAGTCTAGCATCTGCTAAAGGCACCAAGATCCTTGGAGGCAAGGGATTGACAGCCACAGTAGTGTTCCTATGCTGAAGGGGAACACGGGAAAGGGTTCAGGGAAATGCCACTGTTTCCTTGTACGTCATCAGAGAGGAAGGCCCAGAGGAGAGTCTGGCATGCACTTTAAAGGTCTCTCTGGGAATTGGGGGGGAGGCACTGGGGGATGGAGAGGGAGGGGTGAGGGGAGGGGGAGCAGGGGTTTGGGGGGAGGGAGGGAGGGAACTGGTGTATTTATTTAGTTTGTATGAGCGGAAATAATAATAAAAATGTTTAAAGAAAAGAAACTTTGTATTTAATAGATGAATGTATATGTCTAATTTTCTCTTTTTTTCCTAGCAAGGTAAAGCACCCTCTTTCATAGGTTGTGTTCCTACATATTCTCTGGGGAGATCCAAGGTGCTGAAACTGCAGCCTCATCCCAAAATTCCGCTAGGCCTGCAGTCTTAACCTTGAGGCCTCTAGTCTCTAGGAGAGATTTTAAGACACGTATTTGGGGCTCTTACAATATGAGGGGTGAGACCAAAAGAGGAACCGATGAGAAAGGGAATGTATGGGACCCAAATGTCTTGTGCTTAGTAGGGAGGAAACTTCCGTCATTCTTAGGCCACTGCCATACGCTGTAAGGAGGAAAGGGTTGTTGTGGAATTGGGGCACCAGATGTAGCAGTCTCCGGGACCCACGGGGACCCATGTAGACTCCTGGGGGCAGCGATAAGCAGGCAGGAATTCAATATCACGGACTCCCAGAGTAGGGCAAATTGCAAAGCAGCCTCTCAGGCTTGCAGACTCATTTATTGCAAATATTGGGCTGTTTATATACCCTACCCAACATTCCAAAAGTTCCAGCTGGAGCTTTTGCTGTTTTGTCCTGTCCAAGTTGGTCCTCTCAGTCAGGCGGTTTGAGGTCAGCACCAGGCACAGCAGCAGATTCTAGCTTGGGGAAGTTGCATTCATGCATGTGGCCCATACAGACAATACAGGCCTGCCTAGTCTATTCCTCCTACACTGTGAGCTATCCATGACCACCATAAGCTTTCTATGGCCATTATAAGCTCTCTATGACCACTTTGAGCTCTCTGTTACTACTGTTAGCTCTCTGTGACCACTGTAAGCTATCACCACTGTAAGCTCCCTATGATCACTGCGAGCTCTCTATGACCACTTTGACAACTCTGATGACTGTGCCCTCTCCATGACTACTATGACCTCTCTAAGACCAGTATGAGCTATCACCACTGTGAGCTCTATATGACAACTATGAGCTATGAGTACTGTGAACTCTCTAGGACCACTATGAGGTAGGACCTCTGTCATAACACTATGAACATTAGCTCTGCATGTCCACTATGAGGTATGACCACTGTGAAAACACTATGAACATTATTAGCTCTCTATGACCACTGTGAGATCTCTATGACCACTATGAGCTATGACCACTGTGAAGTCTCTATGACCACTATGGGTGCTCTATGACCAGTATAACCCATGACCACTGTGAGCTCTCTAGGATCACTCTGAGCTCTCTATGGCCATTATGCACTCCCTATGACCACTGTGATCTCTAATCACCATGAGCTCTCTGTGACCACTGTGACATCTCTGAGGACTGTAAACTCTCTGTAACCACTTTGAGTTCTATATGAACACTGTGAGCTCTCTTTGACCATTGTGATCTCTTTATGACAACTATGAGTTCTCTATGAACACTGTGATTTCTCTATGACCAGTATGAGCTATGACCACTCTGAGCACTCTATGACCACCGTTAGTTCTCTGTGACCAGTATTAGCTACTATGACCATTATGAGCACACTATGTACATTATTACCTCTCTATGACCACTGAATTATGACCACTGTGAGCTCTCTATTGCCATTATGAGCTCTCTTTGACCATTATTATTTATGACCACTGTGAGCTATCTATGACTGTTGTGAGCTGCCCATAACCACTGTGAGCTGTCTATGACCACTGTGAGCTTTCTCTGACCACTGTGAGTTCTCTATGACTACTATGAGTGTCATAGTTAAGCACAGGTGTCAACTTGACAGTTGAAAGTTTGAGCTCTTGTCACCTTTTTAAAGAATTAGTGGTTAAGTGTGGCCCAGTGCAAACCTGCAGGAGATTGTGTAGCTGATGGGAAAGGCCCAGCCTATGATGGGTGGGATTAGGCCCTGGAATAAATCACGGAGAGCTGGTTAAGAGTTTTGACATCCTTCTGTATACTTGGCCAGACATGCTGATCTGGCAAGGAAAGACTGTCTCTTTCTCTCAGCTATGACATAGAGATGGTGTGGCCAGTTCCCTCGGCCTTGGTGTTGGTGCATGCTATCCCGTCAAGCTGGAATAAGAACTGTAACCAGGAATCGTAAGAGAGAATAAACCCTTGTTCCTTTAAGCCATTTGATGGTCATTTATCAGCAACCATGCAAGCAAACTGCAACAGAATTTAGTACCCAGGAAGTGGGGTGTTGCTGTTAAACTGACTATGTGGACTTTGTGGTTTTTGAACGGTTTTGCTGGACAAAGATGGAAATGCTTGAAGTTTTCACTTTTACAAAAACTGTTCTTCAGAGTTTGGTGGGCCATTTGGAAAACAGTGATGCTGAGAGTTGAAGTTGAATTTGAACACAATGGATTGGTTTGCTTGATAGTGGAGAGCTGTGTTTGTGGCCATGAAGCTCCAGATGTGCAAAGGGCAGGCAGAAAATATCTGCTGCTCTTGGAGAAATGAGTATCAAGTGAAGAGGACTCACAGTTATATATGCAGCATGTGCACTTATTTGGGATAAGTATCCTACACAGGGTTCTAGACAGTAAAACTTTGTATTCTGGAGAAAAAAACATTTGTTTTGTGCTGATTCTACCAACGATATTCAGGCTTGTAATGAGCTTGAAAATAGTGACCACGAGAGGACGCGTCAAATTCACATGTTTCACTATCTCTTCTCAGTGATAAGAATCCTGTCCATGTTCCTACGTTGTAACTTTTTATGTTCAGGAGAAATTCACACTGGTTTTGTGACGTTTTCAGGGAATATGTTCACGCAGGTCCTGATTTTCCATAAGAGTGAACCACGTGAGGAGGACTGAGAGTCAAATGTTGGAGGTGCACTTCTTAGGGATAAGTATCCTACAGAAGATTCTATAGTGTTACACTTTGTGTTCAGGAGAAGATCATACTTGTTTTGCGACATTCGCATATAACATGTTCACGCAGGCCATGATTATCGTAAAGAGTGAAACACGTGCGGAGGATTCAGAGTAAACGTTGGAATTTCACTTCTTAGTGATAAGGAACCTAGGGAAGTTCCTATACTGTAACATTTGCGTTCAGGCGAAAATCATGCTTGTTGTGTGACATTTGAATAGCACATGTTCACACAGGCCATGATTTTACAAAATAGTGAACCAAGTGAGGAGGACTCTGAGTTAAATGTGGAAAGAGCACTTCTTTAGGAGAAGTATCGTACAGAAGTTTCTATATTGTAACTCTCTGTGTTCAGGACGAAATCACACTTGGTTTATGGCGTTTCCATGAAACATGTTCATGCATGTCGTTCGCTTCCAAAATATTGAACCAAGTGAAGAGGACTCACAGTTATATATGCAGCATGTGCACTTATTTGGGATAAGTATCCTACACAGGGTTCTAGACTGTAAAACTTTGTATTCTGGAGAAAACAACATTTGTTTTGTGCTGATTCTACCAATGATGTTCAGGCTTGTAATGAAAGTAGTGACCAAGTGAGGGCACGTCAAATTCACTTGTTTCCCTTTCTCTTCTCAGTGATAAGAATGCTGTAGATGTTCATACGTTGTAAGTTTTGATGTTCAGGAGAAAGTCACACTGGTTTTCTGACGTTTTCATGGAATATGTTCACATAGGCCTTGATATTCCAAAAGAGTGAACCAAGTGAGGAGGAATGAGAGTCAAATGTTGGAGGTGCACGTCTTAGGGATAAGTATCCTACTGAAGATTCTATAGTGTTACACTTTGTGTTGAGGAGAAGATCATACTTGTTTTGCGACATTCGCATATAACATGTTCACGCAGGCCATGATTTTCCAAAAGAGTGAACTAAGTGTGGAGGATTCAGAGTCAAATGTTGGAATTTCACTTCTTAGAGATAAGGATCCTAGGGAAGGTCCTATACTGTAACAATTGTGTTAGGCGAAAATCATACTTGTTTTGTGATATTTGAATGGCACATGTTCACACAGGCCATGATTTTACAAAATAGTGAACCAAAGGAGGCGGACTCTGAGTTAAATGTGGCAAGTGCACTTCTTTAGGAGAAGTATCATACAGAAGTTTCTATATTGTAACTCTGTGTGTTCAGGAGGAAATCACTCTTGGCTTACGACCTTTCCAGGAAACATATTCATGCATGTCGTTCCCTTCCAAAATAGTGAACCAAGTGAAGAGGACTCACAGTTAAATATGTAACATGTGGACTTATTTGGGATGAGTATCCTACACATGGTTCTAGACTATAAAACGTTGTATTCTGGAGAAAACAACATTTGTTTTGTGCTGATTCTACCAACGATATTCAGGCTTGTAGTGAGCTTGAAAATAGTGACCACGAGAGGACGCGTCAAATTTACATGTTTCACGTTCTCTTCTCAGTGACAAGAATCCTGTAGATGTTCCTATGTTGTAAATTTTTATGTTAAGGAGAAATTCACACTGGTTTTGTGACGTTGTCAGGGAATATGGTCACTCAGGCCTTGATTTTACAAAAGAGTGAACCAAGTGAGGAGGACTGAGAGTCAAATGTTGGAGGTGCACTTCTTAGGGATAAGTATCCTACAGAAGAGCTATAGTGTTACACTTTGTGTTCAGGAGAAGATCATACTTCTTTTGGGACATTCGCATATAACATGTTCACGCAGGCCATGATTATCCTAAACAGTGAAACAACTGCCGAGGATTCAGAGTAAATGTTGGAATTTCACTTCTTAGTGATAAGGATCTTAGAGAAGTTCCTATACTGTAACATTTGTGTTCAGGCGAAAATCATACTTGTTTTGTGACATTTGAATGGCACATTTTCAAACAGGCCATGATTTTACAAAATAGTAAACCAAGTGAGGAGGACTCTGAGTTAAATGTTGCAAGTGCACTTCTTTAGGATAAGTATTGTACAGAAGTTTCTATATTGTAACTCTTTGTGTTCAGGAGGAAATCACACTTGGATTACGACGTTTACATGAAACATGTTCATGCATGTCGTTCCCTTCCAAAAGAGTGAACCAAGTGAATTGGACTCACAGTCATAAGTAGCATGTGCACTACATGTTCATGAATGTCGTTCCCTTCCAAAATAGTGAACCAAGTGAAGAGGACTCACAGTCATATGTAGCATGTGCACTTCATTGGGATAAGTATCCTACGCAGGTTTCTAGACAGTAAAACTTTGTATTCTGGAGAAAACAACATTTGTTTTGTGCTGATTCTACCAACGATATTCAGGCTTATAATGAGCTTGAAAACAATGACCAAGTGAGGACGCGTCAAATTCACATGTTTCACATTCTCTTCTCAGTGATAAGAATCCTGTACACGTTCCTACGTTGTAACTTTTTAAGTTCAGGAGAAATTCACACTGGTTTGGTGTCGTTTTCATGGAATAGGTTCACGCAGGCCTTGATATTCCAAAAGAGTGAACCAAGTGAGGAGGACTGAGAGTCAAATGTTGGAGGTGCACTTCTCAGGGAAAAGTATCCTACTGAAGATTCTGTAGTGTTGCCCTTTGTGTTCAGAAGATCATACTTGTTTTGTGACATTCGCATATAACATGTTCACGCAGGCCATGATTTTCCAAAAGAGTGAACCAAGTGCGGAGGATTCAGAGTCAAATGTTGGAATTTCAGTTCTTAGTGATAAGGATCCTAGGGAAGGTCCTATACTGTACCAATTGCGTTAGGCGAAAATCATACTTGCTTTGTGACATTTGATTGGCACATGTTCACACAGGCCATATTTCACAAAATAGTGAACCAACTGAAGAGGACTCTGAATTAAATGGGGCAAGTGCACTTCTTTAGGAGAAGTATCGTACAGAAGTTTCTATATTGTAACTCTTTGTGTTCAGGAGGAACTCACATTTGGTTTACGACGTTTCCATGAAACATGTTCAGGCATGTCATTCCCTTCCAAAATAGTGAAGCAAGTGATTGGACTCACATTCATAAGTAGCATGTGCACTACATGTTCATGCATGTCGTTCCCTTCCAATATAGTGAACCAAGTGAAGAGGACTCACAGTCATATGTAGCATGTGCACTTCTTTGGGAAGTCATATGTAGCATGTGCACTTCTTTGGGATAAGTATCCTACGCAGGTTTCTAGACTGTAAAACTTTGTATTATGGAGAAAACAACATTTGTTTTGTGCTGATTCTACCAAGGATGTTCAGGCTTGTAATGAGCTTGAAAATAGTGACCAAGTGAGGACGCGTCAAATTCACATGTTTCACTTTCTCTTCTCAGTGATAAGTATGCTGTACACGTTCCTACGTTGTAACTTTTTATGTTCAGGAGAAATTCACATTGGTTTTGTGACATTTTCAGGGAATATGTTCACTCAGGCCTTGATTTTACAAAAGAGTGAACCAAGTGAGGAGGACTGAGATTCAAATGTTGGAGGTGCACTTCTTAGGGATAAGTATCCTACAGAAGATTCTATAGTGTTACACTTTGTGTTCAGGAGAAGATCATACTTGTTTTGCGACATTCGCATATAACATGGTCACGCAGGCCATGATTTTCCAAAAGAGTGAACCAAGTGCTGAGGATTTAGAGTCAAATGCTGGAATTTCACTTCATAGTGATAAGGATCCTAGAGAAGTTCCTATACTGTAACAATTGCCTTCAGGCAAAAATCATACTTGTCTTGTGACATTTCATTGGCACATGATCACTGAGGCCATATTTTACAAAATAGTGAACCAACTGAAGAGGACTCTGAATTAAATATGGCAAGGGCACTTCTTTAGGAGAAGTATCGTACAGAAGTTTCTATATTGTAACTCTTTGTGTTCAGGAGGAAATCACACTTGGTTTACGACGTTTCCATGAAACATGTTCATGCATGTCGTTCCCTTCCAAAACAGTGAACCAAGTGAAGAGGACTCACAGTCATATATGTAGCATGTGCACTTCATTGGGAAGTCATATGTAGCATGTGCACTTCTTTGGGATAAGTATCCTTCACGGGGTTCTAGACTGTAAAACTTTGTATTCTGGAGAAAACAACATTTGTTTTTTGCTGATTCTACCAACGATGTTCTGGATTGTAATGGGCTTGAAAATAGTGACCAAGTGAGGACGCGTCAAATTCACATGTTTCACTTTCTCTTCTCAGTATTAAGAATCCTTTAGATGTTCCTACGTTGTAACTTTTTATGTTCAGGAGAAATTCACACTGGTTTGGTGTCGTTTTCATGGAATAGGTTCACGCAGGCCTTGATTTTCCAAAAGAGTGAACCAAGTGAGGAGGACTGAGATTCAAATGTTGGAGGTGCACTTCTTAGGGATAAGTATCCTACTGAAGATTCTATAGTGTTACACTTTGTGTTCAGGAGAAGATCATACTTGTTTTGCGACATTCGCATATAACATGTTCACGCTGGCCATGATTTTCCAAAAGAGTGAACCAAGTGCGGAGGATTCAGAGTCAAATGTTGGAATTTCACTTCTTAGTGATAAGGATCCTAGGGAAGGTCCTATACTGTAACAATTGCGTTAGGCTAAAATCATACTTGTTTTGTGACATTTGAATGGCACATGTTCACACAGGCCATGATTTTACAAAATAGTGAACCAAGTGAGGCGGACTCTGAGTTAAATGTGGCTAGTGCACTTCTTTAGGAGGAGTATCATACAGAAGTTTCTATATTGTAACTCTTTGTGTTCAGGAGGAAATCACACTTGGCTTACGACATTTCCATGAAACATGTTCATGCATGTCGTTCCCTTCCAAAATAGTGAACCAAGTGAAGAGGACTCACAGTTATATATGTAGCATGTGCACTTATTTGGGATAAGTATCCTACACAGGGTTCTAGACTGTAAAACTTTGTATTCCGGAGAAAACAACATTTGTTTTGTGCTGATTCTACCAACGATGTTCAGGCTTGTAATGAGCTTGAAAATAGTGACCACGAGAGGACGCGTCAAATTTACATGTTTCATGTTCTCTTCTCAGTGACAAGAATCCTTTAGATGTTCCTACGTTGTAAATTTTTATGTTAAGGAGAAATTCACACTGGTTTTGTGACGTTTTCAGGGAATATGTTCACGCAGGATGATTTTACAAAAGAGTGAACCAAGGGAGGAGGACTGAGAGTCAAATGTTGGAGGTACACTTCTTAGGGATAAGTATCCTACAGAAGATTCTATAATGTTACACTTTGTGTTAAGGAGAAGATCATACTTGTTTTGCAACATTCGCATATAACATGTTCACGCATGCCATGATTATCCTAAAGAGTGAAACAACTACCGAAGATTCAGAGTAAACGTTGGAATTTCACTTCTTAGTGATAAGGATCCTAGAGTAGTTCCTATACTGTAACATTTGTGTTCAGGCGAAAATCATACTTGTTTTGTGACATTTGAATGGCACATGTTCACACAGGCCATGATTTTACAAAATAGTGAACCAAGTGAGGAGGACTCTGAGTTCAATGTTGCAAGTGAACTTCTTTAGGATAAGTATCGTACAGAAGTTTCTATATTGTACCTCTTTGTGTTCAGGAGGAAATAACACTTGGTTTACGACGTTTACATGAAACATGTTCATGCATGTCGTTCCCTTCCAAAATAGTGAACCAAGTGAAGAGGACTCACAGTCATATAGGTAGCATGTGCACTTCTTTGGGAAGTCATATGTAGCATATGCACTTCTTTGGGATAAGTATCCTACACAGGCTTCTAGACTGTAAAACTTTGTATTCTGGAGAAAACAACATTTGTTTTGTGCTGATTCCACCAACGATGTTCTGGCTTGTTGAGCTTGAAAATAGTGACCAAGTGAGGACGCGAAAATTCACATGTTTCACTTTCTCTTCTCAGTGATAAGAATCCTTTAGATGTTCCTACATTGTAGCTTTTTATGTTCAGGAGAAATTCACACTGGTGTGGTGTCGTTTTCTTGGAATAGGTTCACGCAGTCCTTGATATTCCAAAAAAGTGAACCAAGTGAGGAGGACTGAGAGTCAAATGTTGCAGGTGCACTTCTTAGGGATAAGTATCCTACTGAAGATTCTATAGTGTTACACTTTGTGTTCAGGAGAAGATCATACTTGTTTTGCGACATTCGCATATAACATGTTCACGCAGGCCATGATTTTCCAAAACAGTGAAACAAGTGTGGAGGATTCAGAGTCAAATGTTGGAATTTCACTTCTCAGTGATAAGGATCCTAGGGAAGGTCCTATACTGTAACAATTGCGTTAGGCTAAAATCATACTTGTTTTGTGACACTTGAATGGCACATGTTCACACAGGCCATGATTTTACAAAATAGTGAACCAAGTGAGGCGGACTCTGAGTTAAATGTGGCTAGTGCACTTCTTTAGGAGGAGTATCATACAGAAGTTTCTATATTGTAACTCTTTGTGTTCAGGAGGAAATCACACTTGGCTTACGACATTTCCATGAAACATATTCATGCATGTTGTTCCCTTCCAAAATAGTGAACCAAGTGAAGAGGACTCACAGTTATATATGTAGCATGTGCACTTATTTGGGATAAGTATCCTACACAGGGTTCTAGACTGTAAAACTTTGTATTCCAGAGAAAACAACATTTGTTTTGTGCTGATTCTACCAACGATATTCAGGCTTGTAATGAGCTTGAAAATAGTGACCACGAGAGGACGCATCAAATTTACATGTTTCACTTTCTCTTCTCAGTGACAAGAATCCTGTAGATGTTCCTACGTTGTAACTTTTTATGTTAAGGAGAAATTCACACTGGTTTTGTGACGGTTTCAGGGAATATGTTCACGCAGGCCTTGATTTTACAAAAGAGTGAACCAAGGGAGGAGGACTGAGAGTCAAATGTTGGAGGTACAATTCTTAGGGATAAGTATCCTACAGAAGATTCTATAATGTTACACTTTGTGTTAAGGAGAAGGTCATACTTGTTTTGCGACATTCACATATAACATGTTCACGCATGCCATGATTATCCTAAAGAGTGAAACAACTACCGAAGATTCAGAGTAAATGTTGGAATTTCACTTATTAAGTGATAAGGTTCCTAGAGAAGTTCCTATACTGTAACATTTGTGTTCAGGCGAAAATCATACTTGTTTTGTGACATTTGAATGGCACATGTTCACACAGGCCATGATTTTACAAAATAGTGAACCAAGTGAGGAGGACTCTGAGTTCAATGTTGCAAGTGCACTTCTTTAGGATAAGTATCGTACAGAAGTTTCTATATTGTAACTCTTTGTGTTCAGGAGGAAATAACACTTGGTTTACGACGTTTCCATGAAACATGTTCATGCATGTCGTTCCCTTCCTAAATAGTGAACCAAGTGAATTGGACTCACAGTCATAAGTAGCATGTGCACTACATGTTCTTGCATGTCATTCCCTTCCAAAAGAGTGAACCAAGTGAAGAGGACTCACAGTCATATGTAGCATGTGCACTTCTTTGGGAAGTCATATGTAGCATGTGGACTTCTTTGGGATAAGTATCCTACGCAGGTTTCTAGACAGTAAAACTTTGTATTCTGGAGAAAACAACATTTGTTTTGTGCTGATTCTACCAACGATGTTCAGGCTTGTAATGAGCTTGAAAATAGTGACCAAGTGAGGACGCGTTCAAATTCACATGTTTCACTTTCTCTTCTCAGTGATAAGAATCCTGTACACGTTCCTACTTTGTAACTTTTTATGTTCGGGAGTAATTCACACTGGTTTTGTGACGTTTTCATGGAATATGTTCACGCAGGCCTTGATTTTCCAAAAGAGTGAACCAAGAGAGGAGGACTGAGAGTCAAATGTTGGAGGTGCACTTCTCAGGGAAAAGTATCCTACTGAAGATTCTATAGTGTTGCACTTTGTGTTCAGAAGAAAATCATACTTGTTTTGCGACATTCGCATGTAACATGTTCACGCAGGCCATGATTTTCCAAAAGAGTGAACCAAGTGCGGAGGATTCAGAGTCAAATGTTGGAATTTCACTTCTTAGTGATAAGGATCCTAGGGAAGTTCCTATACCGTAAGAATTGCGTTCAGGCGAAAATCATACTTGTTTTGTGACATTTGATTGGCACATGTTCACACAGGCCATATTTCACAAAATAGTGAGCCAACTGAAGAGGACTCCGAATTAAATGGGGCAAGTGCACTTCTTTAGGAGAAGTATCGTACAGAAGTTTCTATATTGTAACTCTTTGTGTTCAGGAGGAACTCACACTTGGTTTACGACATTTCCATGAAACATGTTCATACATGTCGTTCCCTTCCAAAATAGTGAACCAAGTGATTTGGACTCACAGTCATAAGTAGCATGTGCACTACATGTTCATGCATGACGTTCCCTTCCAAAATAGTGAACCAAGTGAAGAGTACTCCCAGTCATATGTAGCATGTGCACTTCTTTGGGAAGTCATATGTAGCATGTGCAGTTCTTTGGGATAAGTATCCTATGCAGGTTTCTAGACAGTAAAACTTTGTATTCTGGAGAAAACAACATTTGTTTTGTGCTGATTCTACCAACGATATTCAGGCTTATAATGAGCTTGAAAATAATGACCAAGTGAGGACGCCTCAAATTCACATGTTTCACATTCACTTCTCAGTGATAAGAATCCTGTACATGTTCCTACGTTGTAACTTTTTATGTTCAGGAGAAATTCACAGTGGTTTGGTGTCGTTTTCATGGAATAGGTTCACGCAGGCCTTGATATTCCAAAAGAGTGAACCAAGTGAGGAGGACTGAGAGTCAAATGTTGGAGGTGCACTTCGCAGGGAAAAGTATCCTACTGAAGATTCTGTAGTGTTGCCCTTTGTGTTCAGAAGAAGATCGTACTTGTTTTGTGACATTCGCATATAACATGTTCACGCAGGCCATGATTTTCCAAAAGAGTGAACCAAGTGCGGAGGATTCAGAGTCAAATGTTGGAATTTCAGTTCTTAGTGATAAGGATCCTAGGGAAGGTCCTATACTGTAACAATTGCGTTAGGCGAAAATCATACTTGTTTTGTGACATTTGATTGGCACATGTTCACACAGGCCATATTTCACAAAATAGTGAACCAACTGAAGAGGACTCTGAGTTAAATGTGGCAAATGCACTTCTTTAGGAGAAGTATCGTACAGAAGTTTCTATATTGTAACTCTTTGTGTTCAGGAGGAACTCACACTTGGTTTACGACGTTTCCATGAAACATGTTCAGGCATGTTGTTCCCTTCCAAAATAGTGAAGCAAGTGATTTGGACTCACATTCATAAGTAGCATGTGCACTACATGTTCATGCATGTCGTTCCCTTCCAATATAGTGAACCAAGTGAAGAGCACTCACAGTCGTATGTAGCATGTGCACTTCTTTGGGAAGTCATATGTAGCATGTGCACTTCTTTGGGATAAGTATCCTACGCAGGTTTCTAGACAGTAAAACTTTGTATTCTGGAGAAAACAACATTTGTTTTGTGCTGATTCTACCAAGGATGTTCACGCTTGTAATGAGCTTGAAAATAGTGACCAAGTGAGGACGCGTCAAATTCACATGTTTCACTTTCTCTTCTCAGTGATAAGTATCCTGTACACGTTCCTACATTGTAACTTTTTATGTTCAGGAGAAATTCACACTGGTTTTGTGACATTTTCAGGGAATATGTTCACTCAGGCCTTGATTTTACAAAAGAGTGAACCAAGTGAGGAGGACTGAGATTCAAATGTTGGAGGTGCACTTCTTAGGGATAAGTATCCTACAGAAGATTCTATAGTGTTACACTTTGTGTTCAGGAGAAGATCATACTTGTTTTGCGACATTCACATATAACATGGTCACGCAGGCCATGATTTTCCAAAAGAGTGAACCAAGTGCTGAGGATTTAGAGTCAAATGTTGGAATTTCACTTCTTAGTGATAAGGATCCTAGAGAAGTTCCTATATTGTAACAATTGCGTTCAGGCAAAAATCATACTTGTTTTGTGACATTTCATTGGCACATATTCACTCAGGCCATATTTTACAAAATAGTGAACCAACTGAAGAGGTCTCTGAATTAAATGTGGCAAGGGCACTTCTTTAGGAGAAGTATCGTATAGAAGTTTCTATATTGTAACTCTTTGTGTTCAGGAGGAAATCACACTTGGTTTACGACGTTTCCATGAAACATGTTCATGCATGTCGTTCCCTTCCAAAATAGTGAACCAAGTGAAGAGGACTCACAGTCATATATGTAGCATGTGCACTTCTTTGGGAAGTCATATGTAGCATGTGCACTTCTTTGGGAAGTCATATGTAGCATGTGCACTTCTCTGGGATAAGTATCCTTCACGGGGTTCTAGACTGTAAAACTTTGTATTCTGGAGAAAACAACATTTGTTTTTTGCTGATTCTACCAACGATGTTCTGGCTTGTAATGGGCTTGAAAATAGTGACCAAGTGAGGACGCTTCAAATTCACATGTATCACTTTCTCTTCTCAGTGTTAAGAATCGTTTAGATGTTCCTACGTTGTAACTTTTTATGGTCAGGAGAAATTCACACTGGTTTGGTGTCGTTTTCATGGAATAGGTTCACGCAGGCCTTGATTTTCCAAAAGAGTGAACCAAGTGAGGAGGACTGAGAGTCAAATGTTGGAGGTGCACTTCTTGGGGATAAGTATCCTACTGAAAATTCTATAGTGTTACACTTTGTGTTGAGGAGAAGATCATACTTGTTTTGCGACATTCGCATATAACATGTTCACGCTGGCCATGATTTTCCAAAAGAGTGAACCAAGTGCGGAGGATTCAGAGTCAAATGTTGGAATTTCACTTCTTAGTGATAAGGATCCTAGAGAAGTTCCTATATTGTAAGAATTGCGTTCAGGTGAAAATCATACTTGTTTTGTTACATTTGATTGGCACATGTTCACACAGGCCATATTTCACAAAATAGTGAACCAACTGAAGAGGACTCTGAATTAAATGGGGCAAGTGCACTTCTTTAGGAGAAGTATCGTACAGAAGTTTCTATATTGTAACTCTTTGTGTTCAGGAGGAACTCACACTTGGTTTACGACGTTTCCATGAAACATGTTCATGCATGTCGTTCCCTTCCAAAATAGTGAACCAAGTGATTTGGACTCACAGTCATAAGTAGCATGTGCACTACATGTTCATGCATGAGGTTACCTTCCAAAATAGTGAACCAAGTGAAGAGGACTCAAAGTCATATGTAGCATGTGCACTTCTTTGGGAAGTCATATATAGCATGTGCACTTCTTTGGGATATGTATCCTACGCAGGTTTCTAGACTGTAAAACTTTGTATTCTGGAGAAAACAACATTTGTTTTGTGCAGATTCTACCAACGATGTTCAGGCTTGTAATGAGCTTGAAAATAGTGACCACGTGAGGATGCGTCAAATTCACAGGTTTCACTTTCTCTTCTCAGTGATAAGTATCCTGTACACGTTCCTACGTTGTAACTTTTTATATTCAGGAGAAATTCACACTCGTTTTGTGACGTTTTCAGGGAATATGTTCACTCAGGCCTTGATTTTACAAAAGAGTGAACCAAGTGAGGAGGACTGAGAGTCAAATGTTGGAGGTGCACTTCTCAGGGATAAGTATCCTACTGAAGATTCTATAGTGTTGCACTTTGTGTTCAGGAGAAGATCATACTTGTTTTGCAACATTCGCATATAACATGTTCACGCAGGCCATGATTTTCCAAAAGAGTGAACCAAGTGCGGAGGATTCAGAGTCAAATGTTGGAATTTCACTTCTTAGTGATAAGTATCCAAGAGAAGTTCCTATACGGTAACATTTGTGTTCAGGCGAAAATCATACTTGTTTCGAGACATTTTATTAGCACATGTTCACACAGGCCATGATTGTACAAAATAGTGAACCAAGGGAAGAGGACTCTGAGTTCAATGTGGCAAGTGCACTTCTTTAGGAGAAGTATCATACAGAAGTTTCTATATTGTAACTCTTTGTGTTCAGGACGAAATCACACGTGGCTTAGGAACTTTCCATGAAACATGTTCATGCATGTCGTTCCCTTCCAAAATAGTGAACAAAGTGAACAGAACTCACAGTCATATATGTAGCATGTGCACTTCTTTGGAAACTCATATGTAGCATGTGCGCTTCTGTGGGATAAGTATCCTACACAGGTTTCTTGACTGTAAAACTTTGTATTCTGGAGAAAACAACATTTGTTCTGTGCTGGTTCTACAAAGATGTTCCCTTCCAAAACAGTGAACCAAGTGAAGAGGACTCACAGTTATATATGTAGCATGTGCACTTATTTGGGATTCTAGACTGTAAAACTTTGTATTCGGGAGAAAACAACATTTGTTTTGTGCTGATTCTGCCAACGATATTCAGGCTTGTAATGAGCTTGGAAATAGTGACCACGAGAGGTCGCGTCAAATTCACATGTTTCACTTTCTCTTCTCAGTGATAAGAATCCTGTAGATGTTCCTACGTTGTAACTTTTTATGTTCAGGAGAAATTCACACTGGTTTTCTGACGTTTTCAGGGAATGTGTTCACGCAGGCCTTGATTTTCCAAAAGAGTGAATCAAGTGAGGAGGACTGACAGTCAAATGTTGGAGGTGCACTTCTTAGGGATAAGTATCCTACAGAAGATTCTATAGTGTTACACTTTGTATTGAGGAGAAGATCATACTTGTTTTGCGACATTCGCATATAACATGTTCACGCAGGTCATGATTTCCCAAAACAGTGAACAAAGTGCGTAGGATTCAGAGTCAAATGTTGGAATTTCACTTCTTTGTGATAAGGATCCTAGAGAAGTTCCTATACTGTAACAATTGCGTTCAGGAGAAAATCATACTTGTTTCGTGACATTTTATTAGCACATGTTCACACAGGCCATGATTGTACAAAATAGTGAACCAAGCGAAGAGGACTCTGAGTTCAACGTGGCAAATGCACTTCTTTAGGAGAAGTATCATACAGAAGTTTCTATATTGTAACTCTTTGTGTTCAGGACGAAATCACACTTGGCTTAGGAACTTTCCATGAAACATGTTCATGCATGTCGTTCCCTTCCAAAATAGTGAACCAAGTGAACAGAACTCACAGTCATATATGTAGCATGTGCACTTCTTTGGAAACTCATATGTAGCATGTGCGCTTCTGTGGGATAAGTATCCTACACAGGTTTCTTGACTGTAAAACTTTGTATTCTGGAGAAAACAACATTTGTTTTATGCTGGTTCTACCAAAGATGTTCCCTTTCAAAATAGTGAAACAAGTGAAGAGGACTCACAGTTATATATGTGGCATGTGCACTTATTTGGGATAAGTATCCTACACAGGGTTCTAGACTGTAAAACTTTGTATTCTGGAGAAAACAACATTTGTTTTGTGCTGATTCTGCAAACGACATTCAGGCTTGTAATGAGCTTGGAAATAGTGACCACGAGAGGACGCGTCAAATTCACATGTTTCACTTTCTCTTCTCAGTGATAAGAATCCTGTAGATGTTCCTACGTTATAACTTTTTATGTTCAGGAGAAATTCACACTGGTTTCGTGACGTTTTCAGGGAATATACTCACGCAGGCCTTGATTTGCAAAAAGAGTGAACCAAGTGAGGAGGACAGAGAGTCAAATGTTGGAGGTGCACTTCTTAGGGATAAGTATCCTACAGAAGATTCTAAAGTGTTACACTTTGTGTTCAGGAGAAGATCATACTTGTTTTGCGACATTCGCATATAACATGTTCACGCAGGCCATGGTATCCTAAAGAGTAAACCACGAGCGGAGGATTCAGAGTAAACGTTGGAATTTCACTTCTTAGTGATGAGGATCCTAGAGAAGTTATTATACTGTAACATTTGTGTTCAGGCGAAAATCATACTTGTTTTGAGACTTTTGAATGGCACATGTTCACACAGGCCATGCTTTTACAAAATAGTGAATCAAGTGAGGAGGACTCTGAGTTCAATGTGGCAAGTACACTTCTTAACGAGAAGTTTTGTACAGAAGTTTCTATATTGTAACTCTCTGTGTTCAGGACGAAATCACACTTGGTTTACGACGTTTCCATGAAATATTTTCATGCATGTCGTTCCCTTCCAAAACAGTGAACCAAGTGAAGAGGACTCACCATTATATATGCAGCATGTGCACTATTTGGGATAAGCATCCTACACAGGGTTCTCGACTGTAAAACTTTGTATGCTGGAGAAAACATTTGTTTTGTGCTGATTCTACCAACGATATTCAGGCTTGTAATGAGCTTGAAAATAGTGACCACAGGAGGACGCGTCAAATTCACATGTTTCACTATCTCTTCTCAGTGATAAGAATCCTGTACATATTCCTACGTTGTAACTTTTTATGTTCAGGAAAAAATTCACACTGGTTTTGTGACGTTTTCAGGGAACATGTTCACGCAGGCCTTGATTTTCCAAAAGAATGAACCAAGTGAGGAGGACTGAGAGTCAAATGTTGGAGGTGCACTTCTTAGGGATAAGTATCCTACTGAAGATTCTGTAGTGTTACACTTTGTGTTCAGGAGAAGATCATACTTGTTTTGCGACAATCACATATAACATGTTCACGCAGGTCATGATTTTCCAAAACAGTGAACAAAGTGCGTAGGATTCAGAGTCAAATGTTGGAATTTCACTTCTTTGTGATAAGGATCTTAGAGAAATTTCTATACTGTAACAATTGCGTTCAGGAGAAAATCATACTTGTTTCGTGACATTTTATTAGCACATGTTCACATAGGCCATGATTGTACAAAATAGTGAACCAAGTGAAGAGGACTCTGAGTTCAATGTGGCAAGTGCAATTCTTTAGCAGAAGTATCGTACAGAAGCTTCTATATTGTACCTCTTTGTGTTCAGGACGAAATCACACTTGGCTTAGGAACTGTCCATGAAATATTTTCATGCATGTCGTTCACTTCCAATATAGTGAAAAAAGTGAACAGAACTCACAGTCATATATGCAGCATGTGCACTTATTTGGGATAAGTATCCTACACAGGGTTCTCGACTGTAAAACTTTGTATTCTGGAGAAAACAACATTTGTTTTGTGCTGATTCTACCAATGACGTTCAGTCTTGTAATGATAATAGTGACCAAGTGAGGGTGCATCAAATTCACGTTTCACTTTCTCTTCTCAGTGATAAGAATCCTGTAGATGTTCCTACCTTGTAAATTTTTATGTTCAGGAGAAATTCACACTGGTTTTGTGACGTTTTCAGGGAATATGTTCACGCAGGTCCTGATTTTCCATAAGAGTGAACCAAGTGAGGAGGACTGAGAGTCAAATGTTGGAGCGGCACTTCTTAGGGATAAGCATCCTACAGAAGATTCTATAGTGTTACACTTTGTGTTGAGGAGAAGATCATACTCGTTTTGCGACATTCGCATATAACATGTTCACGCAGGCCATGATTATCCTAAAGAGTGAACCATGTGCAGAGGATTCAGAGTAAACGTGGGAATTTCACTTCTTAGTGATAAGTATCCTAGAGAAGTTCCTATACTGTAACATTTCTGTTCAGGCGAAAATCATACTTCTTTGTGACATTTGAATGGCACATGTTCACACAGGCCATGATTTTACAAAATAGTGAAGCAAGTGAGGAGGACTCTGAGTTAAATGTGGCAAGTGCACTTCTTTAGGAGACGTATCATACAGAAGTTTCTATATTGTAACTCTCTGTGTTCATGACGAAATCACATTTGGTTTACAACGTTTCCATGAAACATGTTAACGCATGTTGTTCCCTTCCAAAAGAGTGAACCAAGTGAAGAGGACTCACAGTTATATATGCACCATGTGCACTTATTTGGGATAAGTATCCTACACAGGGTTCTAGACTGTAAAACTTTGTATTCTGGAGAAAACAACATTTGTTTTGTGCTGATTCTACCAATGATGTTCAGTCTTGTAATGAAAATAGTGACCAAGTGAGGGGGCATCAAATTCACATGTTTCACTTACTCTTCTCAGTGATAAGAATCCTGTAGATGTTCCTACCTTGTAACTTTTTATGTTCAGGAGAAATTCACACTGGTTTTGTGACGTTTTCAGGGAATATGTTCACGCAGGCCTTGATTTTCCAAAAGAGTGAAGCAAGTGAGGAGGACTGAGAGTCAAATGTTGGAGGTGCACTTCTTAGGGATAAGTATCCTACAGATGATTGTATAGTATTACACTTTGAGTTCAGGATAAGATGATACTTGTTTTGCAACATTCGCATATAACATGTTCACGCAGTCCATGATTATCCTTAAGAGTGAACCACGTGCTTAGGATTCAAAGTAAACGTTGGAATTTCACTATTTAGTGATAAGGATCCTAGAGAAGTTCCTATACTGTAACATTTGTGTTCAGGCGAAAATCACACTTGTTTTGTGACATTTGAATGGCACATGTTCACACAGGCCATGATTTTACAAAATAGTGAACCAAGTGAGGAGGACTCTGAGTTAAATGTGGCACGTGCACTTCTTTAGGAGAAGTATCGTACAGAAGTTTCTATATTGTAACTCTCTGTGTTCAGGAGTAAATCACACTTGGTTTACGACGTTTCAATGAAACATGTTCATGCATGTCGTTCCCTTCCAAAACAGTGAACCAAGTGAAGTGGACTCACAGTTATATATGCAGCATGTGCACTTATTAGGGATAAGTATCGTACACAGGGTTCTAGACTGTAAAACTTTGTATTCTGGAGATAACAACATTTGTTTTGTGCTGATTCTACCAACGATATTCAGGCTTGTAATGAGCTTGAAAATAGTGACCACGAGAGGACACCTCAAATTCACATGTTTCACTTTCTCTTCTCAGTGATAAGAATCCTTTAGATGTTCCTACGTTGTAAATTTTTATGTTCAGGAGAAATTCACACTGGTTTTGTGACCTTTTCAGGGAACATGTTCACGCAGGTCTTGATTTTCCAAAAGAGTGAACCACGTGAGGAGGACTGAGAGTCAAATGTTGGAGGTGCACTTCTTAGAGATAAGTATCCTACAGAAGATTCTATAGTGGTACACTTTGTGTTGAGGAGAAGATCATATTCTTTTGCGACATTCGCATATAACATGTTCACGCAGGCCATGATTATCCTATAGAGTGAACCACATGCAGAGGATTCAGAGTAAATGTTGGAATTTCACTTCTTAGTAATAAGGATCCTTGAGAAGTTCCTATACTGTAACATTTGTGGTCATGCGAAAATCATGCTTGTTTTGTGACATTTGAATGGCAGTTGTTCACACAGGCCATGATTTCACAAAATAGTGAACCAAGTGAGGAGATGTCTGAGTTAAATGTGGCAAGTGCACTTCTTTAGGAGAAGTATCGTACAGAAGTTTCTATATTGTAACTCTTTGTGTTCAGGAGGAAATCACACTTGATTTACGACCGTTCCATGAAACATGTTCATGCATGTCTTTCCCTTCCATAATAGTGAAGTAAGTGAAGAGGACTCACAGTTATGGATGTAGCACGTGCACTTATTTGGGATAAGTATCCTACACAGGGTTGTAGACTGTAAAACTTTGTATTCTAGAGAAAACAACATTTGTTTTGTGCTGATTCTACCAACGATGTTCCCTTCCAAAATAGTGACCCATGTGAAGAGGACTCACAGTTATATATGTAGCATATGCACTTATTGGGGATAAGTATCCTACACAGGGTTCTAGACTGTAAAACTTTGTATTCTGGAGAAAACAGCATTTGTTTTGTGCTGATACTACCAACGATATTCAGGCTTGTAATGAGCTTGAAAATAGTGACCAGTAGAGGACGCGTCAAATTCACATGTTTCACGTTCTCTTCTCAGTGATAAGAATCCTGTAGATGTTCCTACGTTGTAAGTTTTTATGTTCAGGAGAAATTGACACTAGTTTTGTGACGTTTTCATGGAATATGTTCACGCAGGCCTTGATTTCCAAAAGAGTGTACCAAGTGAGGAGGACTGAGAGTCAAATGATGGAGGTGCACTTCTTATGGATAAGTACCCTACAGAAGATTCTATAGTGTTACACTTTGTGTTCAGGAGAAGATCATACTTGTTTTGCGACATTCGCATATAACATGTTCACGCAGGTCATGATTATCCTAAAGAGTTAAACAACTGCGGAGGATTCAGAGTAAATGTAGGAATTTCACTTCTTAGTAATAAGAATCCTAAAGAAGTTCCTATACTGTAACATTTGTGTTCAGGTGAAAATCATACTTTTTTTGTCACATTTGAAGGGCACATGTTCACACAGGCCATCGTTTTACAAAATAGTAAACCAAGTGAGGACGACTCTGAGTTAAACGTGGCAAATGCAGTTCTTTAGGGTAAGTATCGAACAGAAGGTTCTATATTGTAACTCTTTCTGTTCAAGACGTAATCACACTTGATTTACGACGTTTCCATGAAACATGGTCATGCATGTCGTTCCCTTCCAAAATAGTGAACCAAGTGAAGAGGACTCACAGTTATATATGTAGCATGTGCACTTATTTGGCATAAGTATCCTGCACAGGGTTCTAAACTGTAAAATTTTGTATTCTGGAGAAAACAACATTTGTTTTGTGCTGATTCTACCAGCGATGTTCAGTCTTGTAATTAAAATAGTGATCACGTGAGGGCGCGTCAAATTCACGTTTCACTTACTCTTCTCAGTGATAAGAATCGGGTAGATGTTCGTATATTTTAACTTTTTATGTTCAGGAGAAATTCACACTGTTTAGGGATGTTTTCCTGGAATATGTTCACACAGGCCTTGATTTTCCAAAATAGTGAACCAAGTGAGGAGGACAGAGAGTCAAGTGTTGGAGGTGCACTTCTTAGGGATAAGTATCCTACAGAAGATTCTATAGTGTTACACTTTGTGTTCAGGAGAAGATCATACTCGTTTTGTGACATTCGCATATAACATGTTCACGCAGGCCTTGATTATCCTAAAGAGTGAACCACGGGCGAAGGATTCAGAGTAAATGTTGGAATTTCACTTCTTAGTGATAAGGATCCTAGATAAGTTCCTATACTGTGACATTTGTGTTCAGGCGAAAATCATACTTGTTTTGTGACATTTGAATGGCACATGTTCACACAGGTCATGATTTTACAAAATAGTGAACCAAGTGAGGAGGACTCTGAGTGAAATGTGGCAAGTGCACTTCTTTAGGAGAAGTATCGTACAGAAGTTTCTATATTGTAACTCTTTGTGTTCAGGAAGAAATCACACTTGGTGTACGACCGTTCCATGAAACATGTTCATGCATGTCGTTCCCTTCCATAAGAGTGAAGTAAGTGAAGAGGACTCACAGTTATATATGTAGCACGTGCACTTATTTGGGATGAGTATCCTACACAGGGTTCTAGACTGTAAAACTTTGTATTCTGGAGAAAACAACATTTCTTTTGTGCTGATTCTACCAACGACATTCAGGCTTGTAATGACTTGAAAATAGTGACCACGTAAGGACGCGTCAAATTCACATGTTTCACTTTCTCTTCTCAGTGATAAGAATCCTTTAGATGTTCCTACGTTGTAAGTTTTTTATGTTCTGGTAAAATTCACACTGGTTTTGTGACATTTTCAGGAAATATGTTCATGCTGGCCTTCATTTTCCAAAAGAGTGAACCAAGTGAGGAGGACTGAGAGTCAAATGTTGGAGGTGCACTTCTTAGGGATAAGAATCCTACAGAAGATTCTATAGAGTTACACTTTGTGTTCAGGAGAAGATCATACTTGTTTTGCGACATTCACATATAACTTGTTCAGGCAGGCCATGATTATCCTAAAGAGTGAACCACGGGCAGAAGATTCAGAGTAAATGTTGGAATTTCAATCCTTAGTGATAAAGATCCTAGAGAAGTTCCTATACTGTAACATTTGCGTTCAGGCGAAAATCATACTTGTTTTTTGACATTTGAGGGCACATGTTCACACAGGCCATGATTTTACACAATAGTGAACCTAGTAAGGAGTACTCTGAGTTAAATGTGGCAAGTGCACTTTAGGAGAAGTATCGTACAGAAGTTTCTATATTGTAATTCTTTGTGTTCAGGAGGAAATCACACATGGTTTCCGACGCTTCCATGAAACATGTTCATGCATGTCGTTCCCTTCCAAAATAGTGAAGCAAGTGAATAGGACTCACAGTCATACATGTAGCATGTGCACTTCTTTGGGAAGTCATATATAGCATGTGCACTTATTTCGGATAAGTATCCTGCACAGGGTTCTAGACTGTAAAACTTTGTATTCTGGAGAAAACAACATTTGTTTTGTGCTGATTCTGACAACGATATTCAGGCTTGTAATGAGCTTGGAAATAGTGACACGAGAGGACGCGTCAAATTCACATGTTTCACTTTCTCTTCTCAGTGATAAGAATCCTGTAGATGTTCCTATGTTGTAAGTTTTTATGTTCAGGAGAAATTCACGCTGGTTTTGTGACGTTTTCAGGGAATACGTTCACGCAGGCCTTGATTTTCCAAAAGAGTGAACCAATTGAGGAGGACTGAGAGTCAAATATTGGAGGTGCACTTCTTAAGGATAAGTATCTTACAGAAGATTCTATAGTGTTACACATTGTGTTCAGGAGAAGATCATACTTGTTTTGCGACATTCGCATATAACATGTTCACGCAGGCCATGATTATCCTAAAGAGTGAACCACGTGTGGAGGATTCAGAGTAAACGTTGGAATTTCACTTCTTAGTGATAAGGATCCTAGAGAAGTTCCTGTACTGTAACATTTGTGTTGAGGCGAAAATCATACTTGTTTTGAGACATTTGAATGGCACATGTTCACACAGGCCATGATTTTACAAAATAGTGAAGCAAGTGAGGAGGACTCTGAGTTCAATGTGGCAAGTGCACTTCATTAGGAGAAGTATCGTACAGAAGTTTCTATATTGTAACTCTCTGTGATCAGGACAAAATCACACTTGGTTTGCAACGTTTCCATGAAACATGTTCATGCATGTCGTTCCCTTCCAAAACAGTGAACCAAGTGAAGAAGACTCACAGTTATATATGTAGCATGTGCACTTATTTGGGATAAGTATCCTGCACAGGGTTCTAGACTGTAAAACTTTGTATTCTGGAGAAAACAACATTTGTTTTGTGCTGTTCCTACCAAAGATGTTCCCTTCCAAAACAGTGAACCAAGTGAACAGAACTCACAGTCATATATGTTGCATGTGCACTTCTTTGGGAACTCATATGTAGCATGTGCGCTTCTCTGGGATAAGTATCCTACACAGGTTTCTTGACTGTAAAACTTTGTATTCTGGAGAAAACAACATTTGTTTTGTGCTGGTTCTACCAAAGATGTTCCGTTCCAAAAGAGTGAACCAAGTGAAGAGGACTCACAGTTATATATGCAGCGTGTGCACTTATTTGGGATAAGAATCCTACACAGGGTTCTAGACCGTAAAACTTTGTATTCTGGAGAAAACAACATTTGTTTTGTGCTGATTCTACCAACGACATTCAGGCTTGTAATGAGCTTGGAAATAGTGACCACGAGAGCACGCATCAAATTCACATGTTTCACTTTCTCTTCTCAGTGATAAGAATCCTGTAGATGTTCCTACGTTGTAACTTTTTATGTTCAGGAGAAATTCACACTGGTTTTGTAACGTTTTCAGAGAATATGTTCACGCAGGCTTTGATTTTCCAAAAGAGTGAACCAAGTGATGAGGACTGAGAGTCAAATGTTGGAGGTGCACTTCTTAGGGATAAGTATCCTACAGAAGATTCTATAGTGTTACACTTTGTATTCAGGAGAAGATCATACTTGTTTTGCGACATTCGCATATAACATGTTCAGGCCAGTCATGATTTTCCAAAACATTGAAGAAAGTGCATAGGATTCAGAGTCAAATATTGGAATTTCACTTCTTTGTGATAAGGATCCTAGAGAAGTTTCTATACTGTAACAATTGCGTTCAGGAGAAAAATCATACTTGTTTCGTGATATTTTATTAGCACATGTTCACACAGATAGTGAACCAAGCGAAGAGGACTCTGAGTTCAATGTGGCAAGTCCACCTCTTTAGGAGAAGTAACGTACAGAAGTTTCTATATTGTAACTCTTTGTGTTCAGGACGAAATCACACTTGGCTTAGGAACTTTCCATGAAATATATTCATGCATGTCGTTCCCTTCCAAAACAGTGAACCAAGTGAACAGAACTCACAGTCATATATGTAGCATGTGCACTTCTTTGGAAACTCATATGTACCATATGCGCTTCTGTGGGATAAGTATCCTACACAGGTTTCTTGACTGTAAAACTTTGTATTCTGGAGAAAACAACATTTGTTTTGTGCTGGTTCTACCAAAGATGTTCCCTTCCAAAATAGTGAACAAAGTGAAGAGGACTCACAGTTATATACGTAGCATGTGCACTTATTTGGGATAAGTATCCTGCACAGGGTTCTAGACTGCAAAACTTTGTATTCTGGAGAAAACAACATTTGTTTTGTGCTGATTCTGCCAACGATATTCAGGCTTGTAATGAGCTTGGAAATAGTGACCACGAGAGTACGCGTCAAATTCACATGTTTCACTTTCTCTTCTCAGTGATAAGAATCCTGTAGATGTTCCTACGTTGTAACTTTTTATGTTCAGGAGAAATTCACACTGGTTTTGTGACGTTTTCAGGGAATATGTTCACGCAGGCCTTGATTTTCCAAAAGAGTGAACCAAATGAGCAGGACTGAGAGACAAATGTTGGAGGTGCACTTCTTAGGGATAAGTATCCTACAGAAGATTCTATACTGTTACACTTTGTATTCAGGAGAAGTTCATACTTGTTTTGCGACATTCGCATATAACATGTTCACGCAGGCCATGATTATCTTAAAGAGTGAACCACGTGCGGAGGATTCAGAGTACACGTTGGTATTTCACTTCTCAGTGATAATGATCCTAGAAAAGTTCCTATACTGTAACATTTGTGTTGAGGCGAAAATCATACTTGTTTTGAGACATTTGAATGGCACATGTTCACACAGGCCATGATTTTACAAAATAGTAAAGTAAGTGAGGAGGACTCTGAGTTCAATGTGGCAAGTGCACTTCATTAGGAGAAGTATCGTACAGAAGTTTCTATATTGTAACTCTTTGTGTTCAGGATGAAATCACACTTGGCTTAGGAACTTTCCATGAAACATGTTCATGCATGTCATTCCCTTCCAAAATAGTGAACAAAGTGAACAGAACTCACAGTCATATATGTAGCATGTGCACTTCTCTTTGAACTCATATGTAGCATGTGCGCTTCTGTGGGATAAATATCCTAGACAGGTTTCTTGACTGTAAAACTTTGTATTCTGGAGAAAACAACATTTGTTTTGTGCTGGTTCTACCAAAGATGTTCCCTTCCAAAATAGTGAACCAAGTGAAAAGGACTCACAGTTATATATGTAGCATGTGCACTTATTTGAGATAAGTATCCTGCACAGGGTTCTAGACTGCAAAACTTTTTATTCTGGAGAAAACAACATTTGTTTTCTGCTGATTCTGCCAACGATATTCAGGCATGTAATGAGCTTGGAAATAGTGACCACGAGAGGACGCGTCAAATTCACATGTTTCACTTTCTCTTCTCAGTGATAAGAATCCTGTAGATGTTCCTACGTTGTAACTTTTTATGATCAGGAGAAATTCACGCTGGTTTTGTGACGTTTTCAGTGAATATGTTCACGCAGGCCTTGATTTTCCAAAAGAGTGAACCAAGTGAGGAGGACTGAGAGTCAAATATTGGAGGTGCACTTCTTAGGGATAAGTATCCTACAGAAGATTCTACCGTGTTACACTTTGTATTCAGGAGAAGATCATACTTGTTTTGCGACATTCGCACTGCGTGAACATGTTAATATGCGAATGTTGCAAAACAAGTATGATCTTCTCCTGAATACAAAGTTTAAACAGTCCATGATTTTCCAAAACAGTGAACAAAGTGCGTAGGATTCAGAGTCAAATATTAGTATATGACTTCTTTGTGATAAGGATCCTAGAGAAGTTCGTATACTGTAACAATTGCGTTCAGGAGAAAATGATACTTGCTTCATGACATTTTAATAGCACATGTTCACACAGGCCATGATTGTACAAAATAGTGAACCAAGTGAAGAGGACTCTGAGTTCAATGTGGCAAGTGCACATCTTTAGGAGAAGTATCGTACAGAAGTTTCTATATTGTAACTCTTTGTGTTCAGGAAGAAATCACACTTGGCTTAGGAACTTTCCATGAAACATGTTCATGCATGTCGTTCCCTTCCAAAATAGTGAACCAAGTGAACAGAACTCACAGTCATATATGTTGCATGTGCACTTCTTTGGGAACTCATATGTAGCATGTGCGCTTCTGTGGGATAAGTATCCTACACAGGTTTCTTGACTGTAAAACTTTGTATTCTGGAGAAAACAACATTTGTTTTGTGCTGGTTCTACCAAAGATGTTCCCTTCCAAAATAGTGAAGCAAGTGAAGAGGACTCACAGTTATATATGTAGCATGTGCACTTATTTGGGATAAGTATCCTACACAGGGTTCTAGACTGTAAAACTGTATTCTGGAGAAAACAACATTTGTTTGGTGCTGATTCTGCCAACGATATTCAGGCTTGTAATGAGCTTGGAAATAGTGACCACGAAAGGAGGCGTCAAATTCACATGTTTCACTTTCTCTTCTCAGTGATAAGAATCCTGTAGATGTTCCTACGTTGTAACCTTTATGTTCAGGAGAAATTCACGCTGGTTTTGTGACGTTTTCAGGGAATATGTTCACGCAGGCCTTGATTTTCCAAAAGAGTGAACCAAATGAGCAGGACTGAGAGACAAATGTTGGAGGTGCACTTCTTAGGGATAAGTATCCTACAGAAGATTCTATACTGTTACACTTTGTATTCAGGAGAAGTTCATACTTGTTTTGCGACATTCGCATATAACATGTTCACGCAGGCCATGATTATCTTAAAGAGTGAACCACGTGCGGAGGATTCAGAGTACACGTTGGTATTTCACTTCTCAGTGATAATGATCCTAGAAAAGTTCCTATACTGTAACATTTGTGTTGAGGCGAAAATCATACTTGTTTTGAGACATTTGAATGGCACATGTTCACACAGGCCATGATTTTACAAAATAGTAAAGTAAGTGAGGAGGACTCTGAGTTCAATGTGGCAAGTGCACTTCATTAGGAGAAGTATCGTACAGAAGTTTCTATATTGTAACTCTTTGTGTTCAGGATGAAATCACACTTGGCTTAGGAACTTTCCATGAAACATGTTCATGCATGTCATTCCCTTCCAAAATAGTGAACAAAGTGAACAGAACTCACAGTCATATATGTAGCATGTGCACTTCTCTTTGAACTCATATGTAGCATGTGCGCTTCTGTGGGATAAATATCCTAGACAGGTTTCTTGACTGTAAAACTTTGTATTCTGGAGAAAACAACATTTGTTTTGTGCTGGTTCTACCAAAGATGTTCCTTTCCAAAATAGTGAACCAAGTGAAAAGGACTCACAGTTATATATGTAGCATGTGCACTTATTTGAGATAAGTATCCTGCACAGGGTTCTAGACTGCAAAACTTTTTATTCTGGAGAAAACAACATTTGTTTTCTGCTGATTCTGCCAACGATATTCAGGCATGTAATGAGCTTGGAAATAGTGACCACGAGAGGACGCGTCAAATTCACATGTTTCACTTTCTCTTCTCAGTGATAAGAATCCTGTAGATGTTCCTACGTTGTAACTTTTTATGATCAGGAGAAATTCACGCTGGTTTTGTGACGTTTTCAGGGAATGTGTTCACGCAGGCCTTGATTTTCCAAAAGAGTGAACCAAGTGAGGAGGACTGAGAGTCAAATATTGGAGGTGCACTTCTTAGGGATAAGTATCCTACAGAAGATTCTACCGTGTTACACTTTGTATTCAGGAGAAGATCATACTTGTTTTGCGACATTCGCACTGCGTGAACATGTTAATATGCGAATGTTCCAAAACAAGTATGATCTTCTCCTGAATACAAAGTTTAAACAGTTCATGATTTTCCAAAACAGTGAACAAAGTGCGTAGGATTCAGAGTCAAATATTAGTATATGACTTCTTTGTGATAAGGATCCTAGAGAAGTTCGTATACTGTAACAATTGCGTTCAGGAGAAAATGATACTTGCTTCATGACATTTTAATAGCACATGTTCACACAGGCCATGATTGTACAAAATAGTGAACCAAGTGAAGAGGACTCTGAGTTCAATGTGGCAAGTGCACATCTTTAGGAGAAGTATCGTACAGAAGTTTCTATATTGTAACTCTTTGTGTTCAGGAAGAAATCACACTTGGCTTAGGAACTTTCCATGAAACATGTTCATGCATGTCGTTCCCTTCCAAAATAGTGAACCAAGTGAACAGAACTCACAGTCATATATGTTGCATGTGCACTTCTTTGGGAACTCATATGTAGCATGTGCGCTTCTGTGGGATAAGTATCCTACACAGGTTTCTTGACTGTAAAACTTTGTATTCTGGAGAAAACAACATTTTTTTTATGCTGGTTCTACCAAAGATGTTCCCTTCCAAAATAGTGAA
Source organism: Typhlomys cinereus (assembly GCA_023101885.1). Lineage (NCBI taxonomy): Eukaryota > Metazoa > Chordata > Mammalia > Rodentia > Platacanthomyidae > Typhlomys > Typhlomys cinereus. Next base: position 8,240,209 of record JALPQD010000051.1, read on the forward strand.
GCAAGTGAAGAGGACTCACAGTTATATATGTAGCATGTGCACTTATTTGGGATAAGTATCCTACACAGGGTTCTAGACTGTAAAACTGTATTCTGGAGAAAACAACATTTGTTTGGTGCTGATTCTGCCAACGATATTCAGGCTTGTAATGAGCTTGGAAATAGTGACCACGAGAGGAGGCGTCAAATTCACATGTTTCACTTTCTCTTCTCAGTGATAAGAATCCTGTAGATGTTCCTACGTTGTAACCTTTATGTTCAGGAGAAATTCACGCTGGTTTTGTGACGTTTTCAGGGAATATGTTCACGCAGGCCTTGATTTTCCAAAAGAGTGAACCAAGTGAGGAGGACTGAGAGTCAAATGTTGGAGGTGCACTTCTCAGGGATAAGTATCCTACAGAAGATTCTATAGTGTTACACTTTGTGTTCAGGAGAAGATCATACTTGTTTCGCGACATTCGCATATAACATGTTCACGCAGGCCATGATTATCTTAAAGAGTGAACCACGTGCGGAGGATTCAGAGTAAACGTTCGAATTTCACTTCTTAATGATAAGGATCCTAGAGAAGTTCCTATACTGTAACATTTGTGTTCAGGCGAAAATCATACTTGTTTTGAGACATTTGAATGGCACATCTTCACACAGGCCATGCTTTTACAAAATAGTGAAGGAAGTGAGGAGGACTCTGAGTTCAATGTGGCAAGTGCACTTCTTTAAGAGAAGTATCGTACGGAAGTTTCTATATTGTAACTCTCTGTGTTCAGGTTGAAATCGCACTTGGATTACGACCTTTCCATGAAACATGCTCATGCATGACGTTCCCTTCCAAAATAGTGATCCAAGTGAAGAGTACTCACAGTTATATACACAGCATGTGCACTTATTTGGGTTAAGTATCCTACACAGGGTTCAAGACTGTAAAACTTTTAATTCTGGAGGAAACAACATTTGTTTTGTGCTGATTCTACCAACGATGTTCCCTTCCAAAATAGTGAACCAAGTGAAGAGGACTCACAGTTATATATGCAGCATGTGCACTTATTTGGGATAAGTATCCTACACAGGGTTCTAGACTGTAAAACTTTGTATTCTGGAGAAAACAATATTTGTTTTGTGCTGATTCTACCAACGATATTCAGGCTTGTTATGAGCTTGAAAATAGTGACCACGAGAGGACGCGTCAAATTCACATGTTTCACTTTCTCTTCTCAGTGATAAGAATCCTGTAGATGTTTCTACGTTGTAACTTTTTATGTTCAGGAGAAATTCACACTGGTTTTGTGACGTTTTCAGGGAATATGTTCATGCAGGCCTTGATTTTCCAAAAGAGTGATCCAAGTGAGGAGGACTGAGAGTCAAATGTTGGAGGTGCACCTCCTAGGGATAAGTATCCTACAGAAGATTCTATAGTGTTACACTTTGTGTTCAGGAGAAGATCATACTTGTTTTGCGACATTCGCATATAACATGTTCACGCAGGCCATGATTATCCTAAAGAGTTAAACAACTGCGGAGGATTCAGAGTAACTGTTGGAATTTCACTTCTTAGTGAAAAGGATCCTAGAGAAGTTCCTATACTGTATCATTTATGTTCAGGCAAAAATCATACTTGTTTTGTGACATTTGAATGGCAGTTGTTCACACAGGCCATGATTTTACAAAATAGTGAACAAAGTGAGGAGGACTCTGAGTTAAATGTGGCAAATGCACTTCTTTAGGAGAAGTATCGTACAGAAGTTTCTATATTGTAACTCTTTGTATTCAGGAGGAAATCACACTTGGTTTACGACGTTTCCATGAATCATGTTCATGCATGTCGTTCCCTTCCAAAATAGTGAAACAAGTGAAGAGGAATCACAGTTATATGTGTAGCATGTGCACTTATTTGGCATAAGTATCCTGCACAGGCTTCTAGAGTGTGAAACTTTGTATTCTGGAGAAAACAACATTTGTTTTGTGCTGATTCTACCAACGATGTTCCCTTCCAAAATAGTGAACCAAGTGAATAGGACTCACAATTATATATGTACCATGTGCCCTCATTTAGGATAAGTATCCTACACAGGGTTCTAGACCGTAAAACTTTTTATTCTGGAGAAAACAACATTTGTTTTGTGCTGATTCTACCAATGACATTCAGGCTTGTAATGAGCTTGAAAATAGTGACCACGTGAGGACGCGTCAAATTCACATGTTTCACTTTCTCTTCTCAGTGATAAGAATCCTGTAGATGTTCCTACGTTGTAACTTTTTATGTTCAGGAGAAATTCACACTGGTTTTGTGATGTTTTCAGGGAATATGTTCACGCAGGCCTTGATTTTCCAAAAGAGTGATCCAAGTGAGGAGGACTGAGAGTCAAATGTTGGAGGTGCACTTCTTAGGGATAAGTATCCTACAGAAGATTCTATAGTGTTACACTTTGTGTTCAGGAGAAGATCATACTTGTTTTGCGACATTCGCATATAACATGTTCACGCAGGCCATGATTATCCTAAAGAGTGAACCACGGGCGGAGGATTCAGAGTAGATGTTGGAATTTCACTTCTTAGTGAAAAGGATCCTAGAGAAGTTCCTATACTGTAACATTTGCGTTCAGGCGAAAATCATACTTGTTTTGTGACATTTGAATGGCACATGTTCACACAGGCCATGATTTTACAAAATAGTGAACCAAGTGAGGAGGACTCTGAGTTAAATGTGGCAAATGCACTTCTTTAAGAGAAGTATCGTACAGAACTTTCTATTTTGAACTCTGTGTTCAGGACGAAATCACACTTGGTTTACGACCTTTCCATGAAATATGTTCATGCATGTCGTGCCCTTCCAAAATAGTGAACCAAGTGAAGAGGACTCACAGTTATATACACAGCATGTGCACTTATTTGGCATAAGTATCCTGCACAGGGTTCAAGGCTGTAAAACTTTTAATAATGGAGGAAACAACATTTGTTTTGTGCTGATTCTACCAACGATGTTCCCTTCCAAAATAGTGAACCAAGTGAAGAGGACTCACAGTTATATATGCAGCATGTGCACTTATTTGGGATAAGTATCCTACACAGGGTTCTAGACTGTAAAACTTTGTATTCTGGAGAAAACAACATTTGTTTTGTGCTGATTCTACCAATGATATTCAGGCTTGTTATGAGCTTGAAAATAGTGACCACGAGAGGACGCGTCAAATTCACTTGTTTCACTTTCTCTTCTCAGTGATAAGAATCCTGTAGATGTTCCTACGTTGTAACTTTTTATGTTCAGGAGAAATTCACACTGGTTTTGTGACGTTTTCAGGGAATATGTTCATGCAGGCCTTGATTTTCCAAAAGAGTGAACCAAGTGACGAGGACTGAGAGTCAAATGTTGGAGGTGCACCTCCCAGGGATAAGTATCCTACAGAAGATTCTATAGTGTTACACTTTGTGTTCAGGAGAAGATCATACTTGTTTTGCGACATTCGCATATAACATGTACACGAAGGCCATAATTATCCTAAAGAATTAAACAACTGCGGAGGATTCAGAGTAACTGTTGGAATTTCACTTCTTAGTGAAAAGGACCCTAGAGAAGTTCGTATACTGTATCATTTATGTTCAGGCAAAAATCATACTTGTTTTGTGACATTTGAATGGCAGTTGTTCACACAGGCCATGATTTTACAAAATAGTGAACCAAGTGAGGAGGACTCTGAGTTAAATGTGGCAAATGCACTTCTTTAGGAGAAGTATCGTACAGAAGTTTCTATATTGTAACTCTTTGTATTCAGGAGGAAATCACACTTGGTTTACGACGTTTCCATGAATCATGTTCATGCATGTCGTTCCCTTCCAAAATAGTGAACCAAGTGAAGAGGAATCACAGTTATATGTGTAGCATGTGCACTTATTTGGCATAAGTAACCTGCACAGGGTTCTAGACTGTGAAACTTTGTATTCTGGAGAAAACAACATTTGTTTTGTGCTGATTCTACCAAAGATGTTCCCTTTCAAAATAGTGAACCAAGTGAAGAGGACTCACAGTTATATATGTAGCATGTGCACTTATTTGGGATAAGTATCCTACACAGGGTTCTAGACTGTAAAACTGTATTCTGGAGAAAACAACATTTGTTTGGTGCTGATTCTGCCAACGATATTCCGGCTTGTAATGAGCTTGGAAATAGTGACCACGAGAGGAGGCGTCAAATTCACATGTTTCACTTTCTCTTCTCAGTGATAAGAATCCTGTAGATGTTCCTATGTTGTAAGTTTTTATGTTCAGGAGAAATTCACGCTGGTTTTGTGACGTTTTCAGGGAATATGTTCACGCAGGCCTTGATTTTCCAAAAGAGTGAACCAAGTGAGGAGGACTGAGAGTCAAATGTTGGAGGTGCACTTCTCAGGGATAAGTATCCTACAGAAGATTCTATAGTGTTACACTTTGTGTTCAGGAGAAGATCATACTTGTTTCGCGACATTCGCATATAACATGTTCACGCAGGCCATGATTATCTTAAAGAGTGAACCACGTGCGGAGGATTCAGAGTAAACGTTCGAATTTCACTTCTTAATGATAAGGATCCTAGAGAAGTTCCTATACTGTAACATTTGTGTTCAGGCGAAAATCATACTTGTTTTGAGACATTTGAATGGCACATCTTCACACAGGCCATGCTTTTACAAAATAGTGAAGGAAGTGAGGAGGACTCTGAGTTCAATGTGGCAAGTGCACTTCTTTAAGAGAAGTATCGTACGGAAGTTTCTATATTGTAACTCTCTGTGTTCAGGTTGAAATCGCACTTGGATTACGACCTTTCCATGAAACATGCTCATGCATGACGTTCCCTTCCAAAATAGTGAACCAAGTGAAGAGGACTCACAGTTATATACGCAGCATGTGCACTTATTTGGCATAAGTATCCTGCACAGGGTTCTAGACTGTGAAAATTTGTATTCTAGAGAAAACAACATTTGTTTTGTGCTGATTCTACCAACGATGTTCCCTTCCAAAATAGTGAACCAAGTGAATAGGACTCACAGTTATATATGTAGCATGTGCCCTTATTTACGATAAGTATCCTACACAGGGTTCTAGACCGTAAAACTTTGTGTTCTGGAGAAAACAACATTTGTTTTGTGCTGATTCTACCAACGATATTCAGGCTTGTTATGAGCTTGAAAATAGTGACCACGTGAGGACACGTCAAATTCACATGTTTCACTTTCTCTTCTCAGTGATAAGAATCCTGTAGATGTTCCTACGTTGTAACTTTTTATGTTCAGGAGAAATTCACACTGGTTTTGTGATGTTTTCAGGGAATATGTTCACAGCAGGCCTTGATTTTCCAAAAGAGTGATCCAAGTGAGGAGGACTGAGAGTCAAATGTTGGAGGTGCACTTCTTAGGGATAAGTATCCTACAGAAGATTCTATAGTGTTACACGTTGTGTTCAGGAGAAGATCATACTTGTTTTGCGACATTCGCATATAACATGTTCACGCATGCCATGATTATCCTAAAGAGTGAACCACGGGCGAGGATTCAGAGTAGATGTTGGAATTTCACTTCTTAGTGAAAAGGATCCTAGAGAAGTTCCTATACTGTAACATTTGCGTTCAGGCGAAAATCATACTTGTTTTGTGACATTTGAATGGCACATGTTCACACAGGCCTTGATTTTACAAAATAGTGAACAAAGTGAGGAGGACTCTGAGTTAAATGTGGCAAATGCACTTCTTTAAGAGAAGTATCATACAGAAGTTTCGATTTTGAACTCTTTGTGTTCAGGACGAAATCACACTTGGTTTACGACCTTTCCATGAAACATGTTCATGCATGTCGTTCCCTTCCAAAATAGTGAACCAACTGAAGAGGACTCACAGTTATATGTGTAGCATGTGCACTTATTTGGCATAATTATCCTGCACAGGGTTTTAGACTGTGAAACTTTGTATTCTGGAGAAAACAACATTTGTTTTGTGCTGATTCTACCAACGATATTCAGGCTTGTATGAGCTTGAAAATAGTGACCACGAGAGGACGCGTCAAATTCACATGTTTCACTTTCTCTTCTCAGTGATAAGAATCCTGTAGATGTTCCTACGTTGTAACTTTTTATGTTCAGGAGAAATTCACACTGGTTTTGTGATGTTTTCAGGGAATATGTTCACGCAGGCCTTGATTTTCCAAAAGAGTGATCCAAGTGAGGAGGACTGAGAGTGCAATATTGGGGGTGCACTTCTTAGGGATAAGTATCCTACAGAAAATTCTATAGTGTTACACTTTGTGTTCAGGAGAAGATCATACTTGTTTTGCGACATTCGCATATAACATGTTCACGCAGGCCATGATTATCCTAAAGAGTGAACCACGGGCGGAGGATTCAGAGTAGATGTTGGAATTTCACTTCTTAGTGAAAAGGATCCTAGAGAAGTTCCTATACTGTAACATTTGCGTTCAGGCGAAAATCATACTTGTTTTGTGACATTTGAATGGCACATGTTCACTCAGGCCTTGATTGTACGAAATAGTGAACCAAGTGAGGAGGACTCTGACTTAAATGTGGCAAATGCACTTCTTTAAGAGAAGTATCATACAGAAGTTTCGATTTTGAACTCTTTGTGTTCAGGACGAAATCACACTTGGTTTACGACCTTTCCATGAAACATGTTCATGCATGTCGTTCCCTTCCCAAGTAGTGAACCAAGTGAAGAGGACTCACAGTTATATACGCAGCATGTGCACTTATTTGGCATAAGTATCCTGCACAGGGTTCTAGACTGTGAAAATTTGTATTCTAGAGAAAACAGCATTTGTTTTGTGCTGATTCTACAAACAATGTTCCCTTCCAAAATAGTGAACCAAGTGAATAGGACTCACAGTTATATATGTAGCATGTGCCCTTATTTACGATAAGTATCCTACACAGGGTTCTAGACCGTAAAACTTTGTGTTCTGGAGAAAACAACATTTGTTTTGTGCTGATTCTACCAACGATATTCAGGCTTGTTATGAGCTTGAATAGTGACCACGTGAGGACGCGTCAAATTCACATGTTTCACTTTCTCTTCTCAGTGATAAGAATCCTGTAGATGTTCCTACGTTGTAACATTTTATGTTCAGGAGAAATTCACACTGGTTTTGTGATGTTTTCAGGGAATATGTTCACACAGGCTTTGATTTTCCAAAAGAGTGATCCAATTGAGGAGGACTGAGAGTCAAATGTTGGAGGTGCACTTCTTAGGGATAAGTATCCTACAGAAGATTCTATAGTGTTACACTTTGTGTTCAGGAGAAGATCATACTTGTTTTGCGACATTCGCATATAACATGTTCACGCAGGCCATGATTATCCTAAAGAGTGAACCACGGGCGAAGGATACAGAGTAGATGTTGGAATTTCACTTCTTAGTGAAAAGGATCCTAGACAACTTCCTATACTGTAACATTTGCGTTCAGGCGAAAATCATACTTGTTTTTTGACATTTGAGGTCACATGTTCACACAGGCCATGATTTTACACAATAGTGAACCTAGTGAGGAGGACTCTGAGTTAAATGTGGCAAATGCACTTCTTTAAGAGAAGTATCATACAGAAGTTTCGATTTTGAACTCTTTGTGTTCAGGACGAAATCACACTTGGTTTACGACCTTTCCATGAAACATGTTCATGCATGTCGTTCCCTTCCAAAATAGTGAACCAACTGAAGAGGACTCACAGTTATATGTGTAGCATGTGCACTTATTTGGCATAATTATCCTGCACAGGGTTTTAGACTGTGAAACTTTGTATTCTGGAGAAAACAACATTTGTTTTGTGCTGATTCTACCAACGATATTCAGGCTTGTTATGAGCTTGAAAATAGTGACCACGAGGGGACACGTCAAATTCACATGTTTCACTTTCTCTTCTCAGTGATAAGAATCCTGTAGATGTTCCTACGTTGTAACTTTTTATATTCAGGAGAAATTCACACTGGTTTTGTGATGTTTTCAGGGAATATGTTCACACAGGCCTTGATTTTCCAAAAGAGTGATCCAAGTGAGGAGGACTGAGAGTCAAAAGTTGGAGGTGCACTTCTTAGGGATAAGTATCCTACAGAAGATTCTATAGTGTTACACTTTGTGTTCAGGAGAAGATCGTACTTGTTTTGCGACATTCGCATATAACATGTTCACGCAGGCCATGATTATCCTAAAGAGTGAACCACGGGTGGAGGATTCAGAGTAGATGTTGGAATTTCACTTCTTAGTGAAAAGGATCCTAGAGAAGTTCCTATACTGTATCATTTATGTTCAGGCGAATATCAAACTTGTTTTGTGACATTTGAATGGCACATGTTCACACAGGCCATGATTTTACAAAATAGTGAACCAAGTGAGGAGGACTCTGAGTTAAATGTGGCAAATGCACTTCTTTAGGAGAAGTATCGTACAGAAGTTTCTATATTGTAACTCTTTGTGTTCAGGAGGAAATCACACTTGGTTTACGACGTTTCCATGAATCATGTTCATGCATGTCTTTCCCTTCCAAAATAGTGAACCAAGTGAAGAGGACTCACAGTTATATGTGTAGCATGTGCACTTATTTCGCAAAAGTATCCTTCACTGGGTTCTAGACTGTAAAATTTTGTATTCTGGAGAAAACAACATTTGTTTTGTGCTGATTCTACCAACCATGTTCCCTTCCAAAATAGTGAACCAAGTGAAAAGGACTCACAGTTATATATGTAGCATGGGCACTTATTTAGGATAAGTATCCTACACAGGGTTCTAGACCGTAAAACTTTGTATTCTGGAGAAAACAAGATTTGTTTTGTGCTGATTCTACCAACGATATTAAGGCTTGATATGAGCTTGAAAATAGTGACCACGAGAGGATGCGTCAAAATTCACATGTTTCACTTTCTCTTCTCAGTGATAAGAATCCTGTAGATGTTCCTACGTTGTAACTTTTTATGTTCAGGAGTAATTCACACTGGTTTTGTGACGTTTTCAGGGAATATGTTCACACAGGCCTTGATTTTCCAAAAGAGTGATCCAAGTGAGGAGGACTGAGAGTCAAATGTTGGAGGTGCACTTCTTAGGGATAAGTATCCTACAGAAGATTCTATAGTGTTACACTTTGTGTTCAGGAGAACATCATACTTGTTTTGCGACATTCGCATATAACATGTTCACGCAGGCCATGATTATCCTAAAGAGTTAAACAACTGCGGAGGATTCAGAGTTAATGTTGGAATTTCACTTCTTAGTGAAAAGGATCCTAGAGAAGTTCCTATACTGTATCATTTATGTTCAGGCAAAAATCATACTTGTTTTGTGACATTTGAATGGCAGTTGTTCACACAGGCCATGATTTTACAAAATAGTGAACCAATTGAGTTGGACTCTGAGTTAAATGTGGCAAATGCACTTCTTTAGGAGAAGTATCGTACAGAAGTTTCTATATTGTAACTCTTTGTGTTCAGGAGGAAATCACACTTGGTTTACGACGTTTCCATGAATCATGTTCATGCATGTCGTTCCCTTCCAAAATAGTGAACCAAGTGAAGAGGACTCGCAGTTATATGTGTAGCATGTGCACTTATTTGGCAAAAGTATCCTGCACAGGGTTCTAGACTGTAAAACTTTGTATTCTGGAGAAAACAACATTTGTTTTGTACTGATTCTACCAACGATGTTCCCTTCCAAAATAGTGAACCAAGTGAAGAGGACTCACAGTTATATACGCAGCATGTGCACTTATTTGGGATAAGTATCCTACACAGGGTTCTAGACTGTAAAACTTTGTATTCTGGAGAAAACAACATTTGTTTTGTGCTGATTCTACCAACGATGTTCCCTTCCAAAATAGTGAACCAAGTGAAGAGGACTCACAGTTATATATGTAGCATGTGCACTTATTTAGGATAAGTATCCTACACAGGGTTCTAGACTGTAAAACTTTGTATTCTGGAGAAAACAACATTTGTTTTGTGCTGATTCTACCAACGATATTCAGGCTTGTTATGAGCTTGAAAATAGTGACCACGAGAGGACGCGTCAAATTCACATGTTTCACTTTCTCTTCTCAGTGATAAGAATCCTGTAGATGTTCCTACGTTGTAACTTTTTATGTTCAGGAGAAATTCACACTGGTTTTGTGACGTTTTCAGGGAATATGTTCACGCAGGCCTTGATTTTCCACGAGAGTGATCCAAGTGAGGAGGACTGAGAGTCAAATGTTGGGGGTGCACTTCTTAGGGATAAGTATCCTACAGAAGATTCTATAGTGTTACACTTTGTGTTCAGAAGAACATCATACTTGTTTTGCGACATTCGCATATAACATGTTCACGCAGGCCATGATTATCCTAAAGAGTTAAACAACTGCGGAGGATTCAGAGTTAATGTTGGAATTTCACTTCTTAGTGAAAAGGATCCTAGAGAAGTTCCTATACTGTATCATTTATGTTCAGGCAAAAATCATACTTGTTTTGTGACATTTGAATGGCAGTTGTTCACACAGGCCATGATTTTACAAAATAGTGAACCAATTGAGTTGGACTCTGAGTTAAATGTGGCAAATGCACTTCTTTAGGAGAAGTATCGTACAGAAGTTTCTATATTGTAACTCTTTGTGTTCAGGAGGAAATCACACTTGGTTTACGACGTTTCCATGAATCATGTTCATGCATGTCGTTCCCTTCCAAAATAGTGAACCAAGTGAAGAGGACTCACAGTTATATGTGTAGCATGTGCACTTATTTGGCATAAGTATCCTGCACAGGCTTCTAGACTGTAAAACTTTGTATTCTGGAGAAAACAACATTTGTTTTGTGCTGATTCTACCAAAGATGTTCCCTTTCAAAATAGTGAACCAAGTGAATAGGACTCACAGTTATATATGTAGCATGTGCCCTTATTTAGGGTAAGTATCCTACACAGGATTGTAGACCGTAAAACTTTGTATTCTGGAGAAAACAACATTTGTTTTGTGCTGATTCTACCAACGATGTTCCCTTCCAAAATAGTGAACCAAGTGAAGAGGACTCACAGTTATATATGTAGCATGTGCACTTATTTAGGATAAGTATCCTACACAGGGTTCTAGACTGTAAAACTTTGTATTCTGGAGAAAACAACATTTGTTTAGTGCTGATTCTACCAACGATATTCAGGCTTGTTATGAGCTTGAAAATAGTGACCACGAGAGGACGCGTCAAATTCACATGTTTCACTTTCTCTTCTCAGTGATAAGCATCCTGTAGATGTTCCTACGTTGTAACTTTTTATGTTCAGGAGAAATTCACACTGGTTTTGTGACGTTTTCAGGGAATATGTTCATGCAGGCCTTGATTTTCCAAAAGAGTGAACCAAGTGAGGTGGACTGAGAGTCAAATGTTGGAGGTGCACCTCCTAGGGATAAGTATCCTACAGAAGATTCTATAGTGTTACACTTTGTGTTCAGGAGAAGATCGTACTTCTTTAGCGACATTCGCATATAACATGTACACGAAGGCCATGATTATTCTAAAGAGTTAAACGACTACAGAGGATTCAGAGTACCTGCTGGAATTTCACTTCTTAGTGAAAAGGATCCTAGAGAAGTTCCTGTACTGTAATATTTGCGTTCAGGCGAAAATCATAGTTGTTTTGTGACATTTGAATGGCACATGTTCACACAGGCCATGATTTTACAAAATAGTGAACCAAGTGAGTTGGACTCTGAGTTAAATGTGGCAAATGCACTTCTTTAGGAGAAGTATCGTACAGAAGTTTCTATATTGTAACTCTTTGTGTTCAGGAGGAAATCACACTTGGTTTACGACGTTTCCATGAATCATGTTCATGCATGTCGTTCCCTTCCAAAATAGTGAACCAAGTGTAGAGGACTCACAGTTATATGTGTAGCATGTGCACTTATTTGGCAAAAGTATCCTGCACAGGGTTCTAGACTGTAAAATTTTGTTTTCTGGAGAAAACAAAATTTGTTTTGTGCTGATTCTACCAACCATGTTCCCTTCCAAAATAGTGAACCAAGTGAAAAGGACTCACAGTTATATATGTAGCATGGGCACTTATTTAGGATAAGTATCCTACACAGGGTTCTAGACCCTAAAACTTTGTATTCTGGAGAAAACAAGATTTGTTTTGTGCTGATTCTACCAACGATATTAAGGCTTGTTATGAGCTTGAAAATAGTGACCACGAGAGGACGTGTCAAAATTCACATGTTTCACTTTCTCTTCTCAGTGATAAGAATCCTGTAGATGTTCCTACGTTGTAACTTTTTATGTTCAGGAGTAATTCACACTGGTTTTGTGACGTTTTCAGGGAATATGTTCACGCAGGCCTTGATTTTCCAAGAGAGTGATCCAAGTGAGGAGGACTGAGAGTCAAATGTTGGGGGTGCACTTCTTAGGGATAAGTATCCTACAGAAGATTCTATAGTGTTAACTTTGTGTTCAGGAGAAGATCATTCTTGTTTTGCAACATTCGCATATAACATGTTCACGCAGGCCATGATTATCCTAACGAGTGAACCACGGGCGGAGGATTCAGAGTAGATGTTGGAATTTCACTTCTTAGTGAAAAGGATCCTAGAGAAGTTCCTATACTGCAACATTTGCGTTCAGGCGAAAATCATACTTGTTTTGTGACATTTGAATGGCACATGTCCACACAGGCCATGATTTCACCAAATAGTGAACCAAGTGAGGAGGACTCTGAGTTAAATGTGGCAAATGCACTTCTTTAAGAGAAGTATCGTACAGAAGTTTCTATTTTGAACTCTTTGTGTTCAGGACGAAATCACACTTGGTTTACGAGCTTTCCATGAAACATGTTCATGCATGTCGGTCCCTTCCAAAATAGTGAACCAAGTGAAGAGGACTCACAGTTATATACGCAGCATGTGCACTTATTAGGGATAAGTATCCTACACAGGGTTCTAGACTGTAAAACTTTGTATTCTGGAGAAAACAACATTTGTTTTGTGCTGATTCTACCACGATGTTCCCTTCCAAAATGTGCACTTATTTAGGATAAATATTCTACACAGGGTTCTAGACCGTAAAACTTTGTATTCTGGAGAAAACAACATTTGTTTTGTGCTGATTCTACTAACGATATTCAGGCTTGTTTTGAGCTTGAAAATAGTGACCACGAGAGGACCCGTCAAATTCACATGTTTCACTTTCTCTTCTCAGTGATAAGAATCCTGTAGATGTTCCTACGTTGTAACTTTTTATATTCAGGAGAAATTCACACTGGTTTTGTGACGTTTTCAGGGATTATGTTCACGCAGGTCTTGATTTTCCAAGAGAGTGATCCAAGTGAGGAGGACTGAGAGTCAAATGTTGGAGGTGCACTTCTTAGGGATAAGTATCCTACAGAAGATTCTATAGTGTTACACTTTGTGTTCAGGAGAAGATCATACTTGTTTTGCGACATTCGCATATAACATGTTCACGCAAGCCATGATTATCCTAAAGAGTTAAACAACTGCGGAGGATTCAGAGTAAATGTTGGAATTTCACTTCTTAGTGAAAAGAATCCTAGAGAAGTTCCTATACTGTATCATTTATGTTCAGGCGAAAATCAAACTTGTTTTGTGACATTTGAATGGCAGTTGTTCACACAGGCCATGATTTTACAAAATAGTGAACCAAGTGAGGAGGACTCTGAGTTAAATGTGGCAAATGCACTTCTTTAGGAGAAGTATCGTACAGAAGTTTCTATATTGTAACTCTTTGTGTTCAGGAGGAAATCATACTTGTTTTACGACGTTTCCATGAATCATGTTCATGCATGTCGTTCCCTTCCAAAATAGTGAACCAAGTGAAGAGGACTCACAGTTATATGTGTAGCCTGTGCACTTATTTGGCATAAGTATCCTGCACAGGGTTCTAGACTGTAAAACATTGTATTCTGGAGAAAACAACATTTGTTTTGTGCTGATTCCACCAACGATATTCAGGCTTGTAATGAGCTTGAAAATAGTGACCACGTGAGGACGCGTCAAATTCACATGTTTCACTTTCTCTTCTCAGTGATAAGAATCCTGTAGATGTTCCTACGTTGTAACTTTTTATGTTCAGGAGAAATTCACACTGGTTTTGTGACGTTTTCAGGGAATATGTTCACGCAGGCCTTGATTTTCCAATAGAGTGAAGCAAGTGAGGAGGACTGAGAGTCAAATGTTGGAGGTGCACTTCTTAGGGATAAGTATCCTACAGAAGATTCTATAGTGTTACATTTTGTGTTCAGGAGAAGATCATACTTGTTTTGCGACGTTCGCATATAACATGTTCAAACAGGCCTTGATTATCCTAAAGAGTGAACCACGGGCGGAGAATTCAGAGTAGATGTTGGAATTTCACTTCTTAGTGATAAGGATCCTAGAGAAGTTCCTATACTGTAACATTTGCGTTCAGGCAAAAATCATACTTGTTTTGTGACATTTGAATGGCACATGTTCACACAGGCCATGATTTTACAAAATAGTGAACCAAGTGAGGAGGACTCTGAGTTAAATGTGGCAAATGCACTTCTTTAAGAGAAGTATTGAACAGAAGTTTCTATTTTGAACTCTTTGTGTTCAGGACGAAATTACACTTGGTTTACGACCTTTCCATGAATCATGTTCATGCATGTCGTTCCCTTCCAAAATAGTGAACCAAGTGAAGAGGACTCACAGTTATATGTGTAGCATGTGCACTTATTTGGCAAAAGTATCCTGCACAGGGTTCTAGACTGTAAAACTTTGTATTCTGGAGAAAACAACATTTGTTTTGTGTTGACTCTACCAACGATGTTCCCTTCCAAAATAGTGAACCAAGTGAATAGGACTCACAATTATATATGTACCATGTGCCCTCATTTAGGATAAGTATCCTACACAGGGTTCTAGACCGTAAAACTTTTTATTCTGGAGAAAACAACATTTGTTTTGTGCTGATTCTACCAATGACATTCAGGCTTGTAATGAGCTTGAAAATAGTGACCACGTGAGGACGCGTCAAATTCACATGTTTCACTTTCTCTTCTCAGTGATAAGAATCCTGTAGATGTTCCTACGTAGTAACTTTTTATGTTCAGGAGAAATTCACACTGGTTTTGTGATGTTTTCAGGGAATATGTTCACGCAGGCCTTGATTTTCCAAAAGAGTGATCCAAGTGAGGAGGACTGATGTCAAATGTTGGGGGTGCACTTCTTAGGGATAAGTATCCTACAGAAGATTCTACAGTGTTACACTTTGTGTTCAGGAGAAGATCATACTTGTTTTGCGACATTCGCATATAACATTTTCACGCAGGCCATGATTATCCTAAAGAGTGAACCACGGGCGGAGGATTCAGAGTAGATGTTGGAATTTCACTTCTTAGTGAAAAGGGTCCCAGAGAAGTTCCTATACTGTAACATTTGCGTTCAGGCGAAAATCATACTTGTTTTGTGACATTTGAATGGCACATGTTCACACAGGCCTTGATTTTACAAAATAGTGAACCAAGTGAGGAGGACTCTGAGTTAAATGTGGCAAATGCACTTCTTTAAGAGAAGTATCGTACAGAACTTTCTATTTTGAACTCTGTGTTCAGGACGAAATCACACTTGGTTTACGACCTTTCCATGAAACATGTTCATGCATGTCGTGCCCTTCCAAAATAGTGAACCAAGTGAAGAGGACTCACAGTTATATACACAGCATGTGCACTTATTTGGGTTAAGTATCCTACACAGGTTTCAAGGCTGTAAAACTTTTAATAATGGAGGAAACAACATTTGTTTTGTGCTGATTCTACCAACGATGTTCCCTTCCAAAATAGTGAACCAAGTGAAGAGGACTCACAGTTATATATGCAGCATGTGCACTTATTTGGGATAAGTATCCTACACAGGGTTCTAGACTGTAAAACTTTGTATTCTGGAGAAAACAACATTTGTTTTGTGCTGATTCTACCAATGATATTCAGGCTTGTTATGAGCTTGAAAATAGTGACCACGGGAGGACGCGTCAAATTCACTTGTTTCACTTTCTTTTCTCAGTGATAAGAATCCTGTAGATGTTCCTACCTTGTAACTTTTTATGTTCAGGAGAAATTCACACTGGTTTTGTGACGTTTTCAGGGAATATGTTCATGCAGGCCTTGATTTTCCAAAAGAGTGAACCAAGTGAGGAGGACTGAGAGTCAAATGTTGGAGGTGCACCTCCCAGGGATAAGTATCCTACAGAAGATTCTATAGTGTTACACTTTGTGTTCAGGAGAAGATCATACTTGTTTTGCGACATTCGCATATAACATGTACACGAAGGCCATGATTATCCTAAAGAATTAAACAACTGCGGAGGATTCAGAGTAACTGCTGGAATTTCACTTCTTAGTGAAAAGGATCCTAGAGAAGTTCGTATACTGTATCATTTATGTTCAGGCAAAAATCATACTTGTTTTGTGACATTTGAATGGCAGTTGTTCACACAGGCCATGCTTTTACAAAATAGTGAACCAAGTGAGGAGGACTCTGAGTTAAATGTGGCAAATGCACTTCTTTAGGAGAAGTATCGTACAGAAGTTTCTATATTGTAACTCTTTGTGTTCAGGAGGAAATCACACTTGGTTTACGACGTTTCCATGAATCATGTTCATGCATGTCGTTCCCTTCCAAAATAGTGAACCAAGTGAACTGGACTCACAGTTATATATGCAGCATGTGCACTTATTTGGGATAATTATCCTACACAGGGTTCTAGACTATAAAACTTTGTATTTTGGACAAAGCAACATTTGTTTTGTGCTGATTCTACCAACGATATTCAGGCTTGCAATCAGCTTGAAAATAGTGACCACGTGAGGACCCGTCAAATTCACATGTTTCACTTTCTCTTCTCAGTGATAAGAATCCTGTAGATGTTCTTACGTTGTAAATTTTATGTTCAGGAGAAATTCACACTGGTTTTGTGACGTTTTCAGGGAATATGTTCAAGCAGGCCTTGATTTTCCAATGAAGTGAAGCAAGTGAGGAGGACTGAGAGTCAAATGTTGGAGGTGCACTTCTTAGGGATAAGTATCCTACAGAAGATTCTATAGTGTTACACTTTGTGTTCAGGAGAAGATCATACTTGTTTTGCGACATTCGCATATAACATGTTCACGCAGGCCATGATTATCCGAAAGAGTGAACCACGGGCGGAGGATTCAGAGTAGATGTTGGAATTTCACTTCTTAGTGATAAGGATCCTAGAGAAGTTCCTATACTGTAACATTTGCGTTCAGGCAAAAATCATACTTGTTTTGTGACTTTTATCATGGCCTGTGTGAACATGTGCCATTCATTCATGATTTTACAAAATAGTGAACCAAGTGAGGAGGACTCTGAGTTAAATGTGGCAAATGCACTTCTTTAAGAGAAGTATCGAACAGAAGTTTCTATTTTGAACTCTTTGTGTACAGGACGAAATCACACTTGGTTTACGACCTTTCCATGAAACATGTTCATGCATGTCGATCCCTTCCAAAAGAGTGAACCAAGTGCGTAGGACTCACAGTTATATACGCAGCATGTGAACTTATTTGGGATAAGTGTCCTACACAGGGTTCTAGACTGTAAAACTTTGTATTTTGGACAAAGCAACATTTGTTTTGTGCTGATTCTACCAATGATATTCAGGCTTGCAATCAGCTTGAAAATAGTGACCACGTGAGGACGCGTCAAATTCACGTTTCACTTTTTCTTCTCAGTGATAAGAATCCTGTAGATGTTCCTACGTTGTAACTTTTTATGTTCAGGAGATATTCACACTGGTTTTGTGACGTTTTCAGGGAATATGTTCACGAAGGCCTTGATTTTCCAAAAGAGTGATCCAAGTGAGGAGGACTGAGAGTCAAATGTTGGAGGTGCACTTCTAAGGGATAAGTATCCTACAGAAGATTCTATAGTGTTACACGTTGTGTTCATACTTGTTTTGCAACATTTGCATATAACATGTTCACGCAGGCCATGATTATCCTAAAGAGTGAACCACGGGCGGAGGATTCAGAGTAGATGTTGGAATTTCACTTCTTAGTGAAAAGGATCCTAGAGAAGTTCCTATACTGTAACATTTGCGTTCAGGCGAAAATCATACTTGTTTTGTGACTTTTGAATGGCACATGTTCACACAGGCCATGATTTTACAAAATAGTGAACCAAGTGAGGACTCTGAGTTAATTGTGGCAAATGCACTTCTTTAAGAGAAGTATCGAATAGAAGTTTCTATTTTGATCTCTTTGTGTTCAGGACGAAATCACACTTGGTTTACGACCTTTCCATGAAACATGTTCATGCATGTCGATCCCTTCCAAAAGAGTGAACCAAGTGCGTAGGACTCAGAGTTATATACGCAGCATGTGCACTTATACGACCTTTCCATGAAACATGTTCATGCATGTCGATCCCTTCCAAAAGAGTGAACCAAGTGCGTAGGACTCACAGTTATATACGCAGCATGTGCACTTATTTGGGATAATTATCCTACACAGGGTTCTAGACTGTAAAACTTTGTATTTTGGACAAAGCAACATTTGTTTTGTGCTGATTCTACCAACGATATTCAGGCTTGCAATCAGCTTGAAAATAGTGACCACGTGAGGACGCGTCAAAATTCACATGTTTCACTTTCTCTTCTCAGTGATAAGAATCCTGTAGATGTTCCTACGTTGTAACTTTTTATGTTCAGGAGAAATTCACACTGGTTTTGTGACGTTTTCAGGGAATATGTTAACGCAGGCCTTGATTTTCCAAAAGAGTGAACCAAGTGAGGAGGACTGAGAGTCAAATGTTGGAGGTGCACTTCTTAGGGATAAGTATCCTACAGAAGATTCTATAGTGTTACACGTTGTGTTCAGGAGAAGATCATAATTGTTTTGCGACATTCGCATATAACATGTTCACGCAGGCCATGATTATCCTAAAGAGTGAACCACGGGCGGAGGATTCAGAGTAGATGTTGGAATTTCACTTCTTAGTGAGAAGGATCCTAGAGAAGTTCCTATACTGTAACACTTGCGTTCAGGCGAAAATCATACTTGTTTTGTGACATTTGAATGGCACATGTTCACACAGGCCATGATTTTACAAAATAGTGAACCAAGTGAGGAGGACTCTGAGTTAAATATGGAAAATACACTTCTTTAAGAGAAGTATCGTTCAGAAGTTTCTATTTTGAACTCCCTGTGTTCAGGGGAAAATCCAACTTGGTTTACAACCTTTCCATGAAACAGGTTCATGCATGTTGTTCCCTTCCAAAATAGTGAACCAAGAGAAGAGGACTCACAGTTATATGTGTAGCCTGTGCACTTATTTGGCATAAGTA
Organism: Typhlomys cinereus; assembly: GCA_023101885.1. Lineage (NCBI taxonomy): Eukaryota > Metazoa > Chordata > Mammalia > Rodentia > Platacanthomyidae > Typhlomys > Typhlomys cinereus. Next base: position 8,259,524 of record JALPQD010000051.1, read on the forward strand.
TCCTACACAGGGTTCTAGACTGTAAAACTTTGTATTCCGGAGAAAACAACATTTGTTTTGTGCTGATTCTACCAACGATGTTCCCTTCCAAAATAGTGAACCAAGTGAAGAGGACTCACACTTATATATGTAGCATGTGCACTTATTTAGGATAAGTATCCTACACGGGGTTCTTGAGTATAAAACTTTGTATTCTGGAGAAAACAACATTTGTTTTGTGCTGATTCTACCAACGATGTTCCCTTCCAAAATAGTGAATCAAGTGAAGAGGACTCACAGTTATATATGTAGCATGTGCACTTATTTAGGATAAGTATCCTAAACAGGGTTCTAGACCGTTAAACTTTGTATTCTGGAGAAAACAACATTTGTTTTGTACTGAATCTACCAACGATATTCATGCTTGTAATGAGCTTGAAAATAGTGACCACGGGAGGACGCGTCAAATTCACATGTTTCACTTTCTCTTCTCAGTGATAAGAATCCTGTAGATGTTCCTACGTTGTAACTATTTATGTTCAGGAGAAATTCACACTGGTTTTGTGATGTTTTCAGGGAATATGTTCACGCAGGCCTTGATTTTCCAAAAGAGTGATCCAAGTGAGGAGGACTGAGAGTCAAATGATGGAGGTGCACCTCTTAGGGATAAGTATCCTACAGAAGATTCTATAGTGTTACACTTTGTGTTCAGGAGAAGATCATACTTGTTTTGCGACATTCGCATATAACATGTTCACGCAGGCCATGATTATCCTAAAGAGTTAAACAACTGCGGAGGATTCAGAGTAAATATTGGAATTTCACTTCTTAGTGAAAAGGATCCTAGAGAAGTTCCTATAATGTAACATTTGCGTTCAGGAGAAAATCATACTTGTTTTGTGACATTTGAATGGCACATGTTCACACAGGCCATGATTTTACAAAATAGTGAACCAAGTGAGGAGGACTCTGAGTTAAATGTGGCAAATGCACTTCTTTAAGAGAAGTATCATACAGAAGTTTCTATTTTGAACTCTTTGTGTTCTGGACGAAATCACACTTAGTTTACAACCTTTCCATGAAACATGTTCATGCATGTCGTTCCCTTCCAAAAGAGTGAACCATGTGAGTAGGACTCACAGTTATATATGCAGCATGTGCACTTATTTGGGATAAGTATCCTACACAGGGTTCTAGACTGTAAAACTTTGTATTTTGGACAAGCAACATTTGTTTTGTGCTGATTCTACCACGATATTCAGGCTTGCAATCACCTTGAAAATAGTGACCACATGAGGATGCGTGAAATTCACATGTTTCACTTTCTCTTCTCAGTGATAAGAATCCTGAAGATGTTCCTACGTTGTAACTTTTTATGTTCAGGAGATATTCACACTGGTTTTATGACGTTTTCAGGGAATATGTTCACACAGGCCTTGATTTTCCAAAAGAGTGAACCAAGTGAGGAGGACTGAGAGTCAAATGTTGGAGGTGCACTTCTTAGGGATAAGTATCCTACAGAAGATTCTATAGTGTTACACTTTGTGTTCAGGAGAAGATCATACTTGTTTTGCGACATTCGCATATAACATGTTCACGCAGGCCATGATTATCCTAAAGAGTTAACCACGGGCGGAGGATTCAGAGTAGATGTTGGAATTTCACTTCTTAGTGAAAAGGATCCTAGAGAAGTTCCTATACTGTAACATTTGCGTTCAGGCGAAAATCATACTTGTTTTGTGACATTTGAATGGCACATGTTCACACAGGCCATGATTTTACAAAATAGTGAACCAAGTGAGGAGGATTCTGAGTTAAATGTGGCAAATGTACTTCTTTAAGAGAAGTATCGTTCAGAAGTTTCTATTTTGAACTCTTTGTGTTCAAGACGAAATCACACTTCGTTTACGACCTTTCCATGAAACATGTTCATGCATGTTGTTCCCTTCCAAAATAGTTAACCAAGTGAAGAGGACTCACAGTTATATGTGTAGCCTGTGCACTTATTTGACATAAGTATCCTGCACAGGGTTCTAGACTGTAAAACTTTGTATTCTGGAGAAAACAACATTTGTTTTGTGCTGATTCTACCAACGATGTTCCCTTCCAAACTAGTGAACCAAGTGAAGAGGACTCACAGTTATATACGCAGCATGTGCACTTATTTGGGACAAGTATCCTACACAGGGTTCTAAACTGTAAAACTTTGTATTTTGGACAAAGCAACATTTGTTTTGTGCTAATTCTACCAACGATATTCAGGCTTGCAATCAGCTTGAAAATAGTGACCACGTGAGGACGCGACAAATTCAAATATTTCACTTTCTCTTCTCAGTGATAAAAATCCTATACATGTTTCTACGTTGTAACTTTTTATGTTCAGGAGAAATTCACACTGGTTTTGTGACGTTTTCAGGGAATATGTTCACGCAGGCCTTGATTTTCCAAAAGAGTGAACCAAGTGAGGAGGACTGAGAATCAAATGTTGGAGGTGCACTTCTTTGGGATAAGTATCCTACAGAAGATTCTATAGTGTTACACGTTGTGTTCAGGAGAAGATCATACTTGTTTTGCGACATTCGCATATAACATGTTCACGCGGGCCATGATTATCCTAAAGAGTGAACCACGGGCGGAGAATTCAGAGTAGATGTTGGAATTTCACTTCTTAGTGAAAAGGATCCTAGAGAAGTTCCTATACTGTAACATTTGCGTTCAGGCGAAAATCATACTTGTTTTGTGACATTTGAATGGCACATGTCCACACAGGCCATGATTTCACAAAATAGTGAACCAAGTGAGGAGGACTCTGAGTTTAATGTGGCAAATGCACTTCTTTAAGAGAAGTATCGTTCAGAAGTTTCTATTTTGAACTCTTTGTGTTCAGGAGGAAATCAAACTTGGTTTACAACCTTTCCATGAAACATGTTCATGCATGTCGTTCCCTTCCAAAATAGTGAACCAAGTGAAGAGACCTCACAGCTATATGTGTAGCCTGTGCACTTATTTGGCATAAGTATCCTACACAGGGTTCTAGACTGTAAAACTTTGTATTCCGGAGAAAACAACATTTGTTTTGTGCTGATTCTACCAACGATGTTCCCTTCCAAAATAGTGAACCAAGTGAAGACGACTCACAGTTATATATGTAGCATGTGCACTTATTTAGGATAAGTATTCTAACTGGGTTCTAGACTATAAAACTTTGTATTCTGGAGAAAACAACATTTGTTTTGTGCTGATTCTACCAACGATGTTCCCTTCCAAAATGTGCACTTATTTAGGATAAGTATTGTACACAGGGTTCTAGACCGTAAAACTTTGTATTCTGGAGAAAACAACATTTGTTTTGTGCTGATTCTATCAACGATATTCAGGCTTGTTTTGAGCTTGAAAATAGTGACCACGAGAGGACGCGTCAAATTCACGTTTCACTTTCTCTTCTCAGTGATTAGAATCCTGTAGATGTTCCTACGTTGTAACTTTTTATGTTTCTCTTCTCAGTGATAAGTATCCAGTAGATGTTCCTACGTTGTAACTTTTTATGTTCAGGAGAAATTCACACTGGTTTTGTGTCGTTTTCAGGTAATATGTTCACGCAGGCCTTGATTTTCCAAAGAGTGAACCAAGTGAGGAAGACTGAGAATCAAATGTTGGAGGTGCACTTCTTAGGGATAAGTATCCTACAGAAGATTCTATAGTGTTACACGTTGTGTTCAGGAGAAGATCATACTTGTTTTGCGACATTTGCATATAACATGTTCACGCAGGCCATGATTATCCTAAAGAGTGAACCACGGGCGGAGGATTCAGAGTAGATGTTGGAATTTCACTTCTTAGTGAAAAGGATCCTAGAGAAGGTCCTATACTGAATCATTCATGTTCAGGCAAAAATCATACTTGTTTTGTGACATTTGAATGGCAGTTGTTCACACAGGCCATGATTTTACAAAATAGTGAACCAAGTGAGGAGGACTCTGAGTTAAATATGGCAAATTCACTTCTTTAGGAGAAGTATCGTACAGAAGTTTCTATATTGTAACTCTTTGTGTTCAGGAGGAAATCACACTTGTTTTACGACGTTTCCATGAATCATGTTCATGCATGTCGTTCCCTTCCAAAATAGTGAACCAAGTGAAGAGGACTCACAGTTACATGTGTAGCATGTGCAGTTATTTGGCATAAGTATCCTGCACAGGGATCTAGACTGTAAAACTTTGTATTCTGGAGAAAACAACATTTGTTTTGTACTGATTCTACCAACGATGTTCCCTTCCAAAATAGTGAACCAAGTGAAGAGGACTCATAGTTATATATGTAGCATGTGCACTTATTTAGGATAAGTATCCTAAACAGGGTTCTAGACCGTAAAACTTTGTATTCTGGAGAAAACAACATTTGTTTTGTACTGATTCTACCAACGATATTCAGGCTTGTAATGAGCTTGAAAATAGTGACCACGTGAGGATGCGTCAAATTCACATGTTTCACTTTCTCTTCTCAGTGATAAGAATCCTGTAGATGTTCCTACGTTGTAACTTTTTATGTTCAGGAGAAATTCACACTGGTTTTGTGATGTTTTCAGGGAATATTTTCATGCATGCCTTGATTTTCCAAAAGAGTGATCCAAGTGAGGAGGACTGAGAGTCAAATGATGGAGGTGCACTTCTTAGGGATAAGTATCCTGCAGAAGAATCTATAGTGTCACACTTTGTTTTCAGGAGAAGATCATACTTGTTTTGCGACATTCGCATATAACATGTTCACGCAGGCCATGATTATCCTAAAGAGTTAAACAACTGCGGAGGATTCAGAGTAAATGTTGGAATTTCACTTCTTAGTGAAAAGAATCCTAGAGAAGTTCCTATACTGTATCATTTATGTTCAGGCGAAAATCAAACTTGTTTTGTGACATTTGAATGGCAGTTGTTCACACAGGCCATGATTTTACAAAATAGTGAACCAAGTGAGGAGGACTCTGAGTTAAATGTGGCAAATGCACTTCTTTAGGAGAAGTATCGTACAGAAGTTTCTATATTGTAACTCTTTGTGTTCAGGAGGAAATCACACTTGTTTTACGACGTTTCCATGAATCATGTTCATGCATGTCGTTCCCTTCCAAAATAGTGAACCAAGTGAAGAGGACTCACAGTTATATGTGTAGCCTGTGCACTTATTTGGCATAAGTATCCTGCACAGGGTTCTAGACTGTAAAACTTTGTATTCTGGAGAAAATAACATTTGTTTTGTGCTGATTCCACCAACGATATTAAGGCTTGTAATGAGCTTGAAAATAGTGACCACGTGAGGACGCGTCAAATTCACATGTTTCACTTTTTCTTCTCAGTGATAAGAATCCTGTAGATGTTCCTACGTTGTAACTTTTTATGTTCAGGAGAAATTCACACTGGTTTTGTGATGTTTTCAGGGAATGTGTTCACGCAGGCCTTGATTTTCCAAAAGAGTGATCCAAGTGAGGAGGACTGAGAGTCAAATGTTGGAGGTGCACCTCCTAGGGATAAGTATCCTACAGAAGATTCTATAGTGTTACACTTTGTTTTCAGGAGAAGATCATACTTGTTTTGCGACATTCGCATATAACATGTTCACGCAGGCCATGATTATCCTAAAGAGTTAAACAACTGCGGAGGATTCAGAGTAAATATTGGAATTTCACTTCTTAGTGAAAAGGATCCTAGAGAAGTTCCTATAATGTAACATTTGCGTTCAGGAGAAAATCATACTTGTTTTGTGACATTTGAATGGCACATGTTCACACAGGCCATGATTTTACAAAATAGTGAACCAAGTGAGGAGGACTCTGAGTTAAATGTGGCAAATGCACTTCTTTAAGAGAAGTATCATACAGAAGTTTCTATTTTGAACTCTTTGTGTTCAGGACGAAATCACACTTGGTTTACGACCTTTCCATGAAACATGTTCATGCATGTCGATCCCTTCCAAAAGAGTGAACCAAGTGAGTAGGACTCACAGTTATATATGCAGCATGTGCACTTATTTGGGATAAGTATCCTACACAGGGTTCTAGACTGTAAACTTTGTATTTTGGACAAAGCAACATTTGTTTTGTGCTGATTCTACCACGATATTCAGGCTTGCAATCACCTTGAAAATAGTGACCACATGAGGATGCGTGAAATTCACATGTTTCACTTTCTCTTCTCAGTGATAAGAATCCTGAAGATGTTCCTACGTTGTAACTTTTTATGTTCAGGAGATATTCACACTGGTTTTATGACGTTTTCAGGGAATATGTTCACGCAGGCCTTGATTTTCCAAAAGAGTGATCCAAGTGAGGAGGACTGAGAGTCAAATGATGGAGGTGCACCTCTTAGGGATAAGTATCCTACAGAAGATTCTATAGTGTTACACTTTGTGTTCAGGAGAAGATCATACTTGTTTTGCGACATTCGCATATAACATGTTCACGCAGGCCATGATTATCCTAAAGAGTTAAACAACTGCGGAGGATTCAGAGTAAATATTGGAATTTCACTTCTTAGTGAAAAGGATCCTAGAGAAGTTCCTATAATGTAACATTTGCGTTCAGGAGAAAATCATACTTGTTTTGTGACATTTGAATGGCACATGTTCACACAGGCCATGATTTTACAAAATAGTGAACCAAGTGAGGAGGACTCTGAGTTAAATGTGGCAAATGCACTTCTTTAAGAGAAGTATCATACAGAAGTTTCTATTTTGAACTCTTTGTGTTCAGGACGAAATCACACTTAGTTTACAACCTTTCCATGAAACATGTTCATGCATGTCGTTCCCTTCCAAAAGAGTGAACCATGTGAGTAGGACTCACAGTTATATACGCAGCATGTGCACTTATTTGGGATAAGTATCCTACACAGGGTTCTAGACTGTAAAACTTTGTATTTTGGACAAAGCAACATTTGTTTTGTGCTGATTCTACCACGATATTCAGGCTTGCAATCAGCTTGAAAATAGTGACCACATGAGGATGCGTGAAATTCACATGTTTCACTTTCTCTTCTCAGTGATAAGAATCCTGAAGATGTTCCTACGTTGTAACTTTTTATGTTCAGGAGATATTCACACTGGTTTTATGACGTTTTCAGGGAATATGTTCACGCAGGCCTTGATTTTCCAAAAGAGTGAACCAAGTGAGGAGGACTGAGAGTCAAATGTTGGAGGTGCACTTCTTAGGGATAAGTATCCTACAGAAGATTCTATAGTGTTACACGTTGTGTTCAGGAGAAGATCATACTTGTTTTGCGACATTCGCATATAACATGTTCACGCAGGCCATGATTATCCTAAAGAGTTAAACAACTGCGGAGGATTCAGAGTAAATATTGGAATTTCACTTCTTAGTGAAAAGGATCCTAGAGAAGTTCCTATAATGTAACATTTGCGTTCAGGAGAAAATCATACTTGTTTTGTGACATTTGAATGGCACATGTTCACACAGGCCATGATTTTACAAAATAGTGAACCAAGTGAGGAGGACTCTGAGTTAAATGTGGCAAATGCACTTCTTTAAGAGAAGTATCATACAGAAGTTTCTATTTTGAACTCTTTGTGTTCAGGACGAAATCACACTTAGTTTACAACCTTTCCATGAAACATGTTCATGCATGTCGTTCCCTTCCAAAAGAGTGAACCATGTGAGTAGGACTCACAGTTATATACGCAGCATGTGCACTTATTTGGGATAAGTATCCTACACAGGGTTCTAGACTGTAAAACTTTGTATTTTGGACAAAGCAACATTTGTTTTGTGCTGATTCTACCACGATATTCAGGCTTGCAATCAGCTTGAAAATAGTGACCACATGAGGATGCGTGAAATTCACATGTTTCACTTTCTCTTCTCAGTGATAAGAATCCTGAAGATGTTCCTACGTTGTAACTTTTTATGTTCAGGAGATATTCACACTGGTTTTATGACGTTTTCAGGGAATATGTTCACGCAGGCCTTGATTTTCCAAAAGAGTGAACCAAGTGAGGAGGACTGAGAGTCAAATGTTGGAGGTGCACTTCTTAGGGATAAGTATCCTACAGAAGATTCTATAGTGTTACACGTTGTGTTCAGGAGAAGATCATACTTGTTTTGCGACATTCGCATATAACATGTTCACGCGGGCCATGATTATCCTAAAGAGTGAACCACGGGCGGAGGATTCAGAGTAGATGTTGGAATTTCACTTCTTAGTGAAAAGGATCCTAGAGAAGTTCCTATACTGTAACATTTGCGTTCAGGCGAAAATCATACTTGTTTTGTGACATTTGAATGGCACATGTCCACACAGGCCATGATTTCACAAAATAGTGAACCAAGTGAGGAGGACTCTGAGTTAAATGTGGCAAATGCACTTCTTTAAGAGAAGTATCATTCAGAAGTTTCTATTTTGAACTCTTTGTGTTCAGGAGGAAATCAAACTTGGTTTACAACCTTTCCATGAAACATGTTCATGCATGTCGTTCCCTTCCAAAATAGTGAACCAAGTGAAGAGGACTCACAGCTATATGTGTAGCCTGTGCACTTATTTGGCATAAGTATCCTACACAGGGTTCTAGACTGTAAAACTTTGTATTCCGGAGAAAACAACATTTGTTTTGTGCTGATTCTACCAACGATGTTCTCTTCCAAAATAGTGAACCAAGTGAAGACGACTCACAGTTATATATGTAGCATGTGCACTTATTTAGGATAAGTATTCTAACTGGGTTCTAGACTATAAAACTTTGTATTCTGGAGAAAACAACATTTGTTTTGTGCTGATTCTACCAACGATGTTCCCTTCCAAAATGTGCACTTATTTAGGAAAAGTATTCTACACAGGGTTATAGACCGTAAAACTTTGTATTCTGGAGAAAACAACATTTGTTTTGTGCTGATTCTATCAACGATATTCAGGCTTGTTTTGAGCTTGAAAATAGTGACCACGAGAGGACGCGTCAAATTCACGTTTCACTTTCTCTTCTCAGTGATTAGAATCCTGTAGATGTTCCTACGTTGTAACTTTTTATGTTTCTCTTCTCAGTGATAAGTATCCAGTAGATGTTCCTACGTTGTAACTTTTTATGTTCAGGAGAAATTCACACTGGTTTTGTGTCGTTTTCAGGTAATATGTTCACGCAGGCCTTGATTTTCCAAAAGAGTGAACCAAGTGAGGAAGACTGAGAATCAAATGTTGGAGGTGCACTTCTTAGGGATAAGTATCCTACAGAAGATTCTATAGTGTTACACGTTGTGTTCAGGAGAAGATCATACTTGTTTTGCGACATTTGCATATAACATGTTCACGCAGGCCATGATTATCCTAAAGAGTGAACCACGGGCGGAGGATTCAGAGTAGATGTTGGAATTTCACTTCTTAGTGAAAAGGATCCTAGAGAAGTTCCTATACTGTATCATTCATGTTCAGGCAAAAATCATACTTGTTTTGTGACATTTGAATGGCAGTTGTTCACACAGGCCATGATTTTACAAAATAGTGAACCAAGTGAGGAGGACTCTGAGTTAAATATGGCAAATTCACTTCTTTAGGAGAAGTATCATACAGAAGTTTCTATATTGTAACTCTTTGTGTTCAGGAGGAAATCACACTTGTTTTACGACGTTTCCATGAATCATGTTCATGCATGTCGTTCCCTTCCAAAATAGTGAACCAAGTGAAGAGGACTCACAGTTACATGTGTAGCATGTGCAGTTATTTGGCATAAGTATCCTGCACAGGGATCTAGACTGTAAAACTTTGTATTCTGGAGAAAACAACATTTGTTTTGTGCTGATTCTACCAACGATGTTCCCTTCCAAAATAGTGAACCAAGTGAAGAGGACTCATAGTTATATATGTAGCATGTGCACTTATTTAGGATAAGTATCCTAAACAGGGTTCTAGACCATAAAACTTTGTATTCTGGAGAAAACAACATTTGTTTTGTACTGATTCTACCAACGATATTCAGGCTTGTAATGAGCTTGAAAATAGTGACCACGTGAGGACGCGTCAAATTCACATGTTTCACTTTCTCTTCTCAGTGATAAGAATCCTGTAGATGTTCCTACGTTGTAAATTTTTATGTTCAGGAGAAATTCACACTGGTTTTGTGATGTTTTCAGGGAATATTTTCATGCATGCCTTGATTTTCCAAAAGAGTGATCCAAGTGAGGAGGACTGAGAGTCAAATGATGGAGGTGCACTTCTTAGGGATAAGTATCCTGCAGAAGATTCTATAGTGTCACCCTTTGTTTTCAGGAGAAGATCATACTTGTTTTGCGACATTCGCATATAACATGTTCACGCAGGCCAAGATTATCCTAAAGAGTTAAACAACTGCGGAGGATTCAGAGTAAATGTTGGAATTTCACTTCTTAGTGAAAAGAATCCTAGAGAAGTTCCTATACTGTATCATTTATGTTCAGGCGAAAATCAAACTTGTTTTGTGACATTTGAATGGCAGTTGTTCACACAGGCCATGATTTTACAAAATAGTGAACCAAGTGAGGAGGACTCTGAGTTAAATGTGGCAAATGCACTTCTTTAGGAGAAGTATCGTACAGAAGTTTCTATATTGTAACTCTTTGTGTTCAGGAGGAAATCACACTTGTTTTACGACGTTTCCATGAATCATGTTCATGCATGTCGTTCCCTTCCAAAATAGTGAACCAAGTGAAGAGGACTCACAGTTATATGTGTAGCCTGTGCACTTATTTGGCATAAGTATCCTGCACAGGGTTCTAGACTGTAAAACTTTGTATTCTGGAGAAAACAACATTTGTTTTGTGCTGATTCCACCAACGATATTCAGGCTTGTAATGAGCTTGAAAATAGTGACCACGTGAGGACGCGTCAAATTCACATGTTTCACTTTTTCTTCTCAGTGATAAGAATCCTGTAGATGTTCCTACGTTGTAACTTTTTATGTTCAGGAGAAATTCACACTGGTTTTGTGATGTTTTCAGGGAATGTGTTCACGCAGGCCTTGATTTTCGAAAAGAGTGATCCAAGTGAGGAGGACTGAGAGTCAAATGTTGGAGGTGCACCTCCTAGGGATAAGTATCCTACAGAAGATTCTATAGTGTTACACTTTGTTTTCAGGAGAAGATCATACTTGTTTTGCGACATTCGCATATAACATGTTCACGCAGGCCATGATTATCCTAAAGAGTTAAACAACTGCAGAGGATTCAGAGTAAATATTGGAATTTCACTTCTTAGTGAAAAGGATCCTAGAGAAGTTCCTATAATGTAACATTTGCGTTCAGGAGAAAATCATACTTGTTTTGTGACATTTGAATGGCACATGTTCACACAGGCCATGATTTTACAAAATAGTGAACCAAGTGAGGAGGACTCTGAGTTAAATGTGGCAAATGCACTTCTTTAAGAGAAGTATCATACAGAAGTTTCTATTTTGAACTCTTTGTGTTCAGGACGAAATCACACTTAGTTTACAACCTTTCCATGAAACATGTTCATGCATGTCGTTCCCTTCCAAAAGAGTGAACCATGTGAGTAGGACTCACAGTTATATACGCAGCATGTGCACTTATTTGGGATAAGTATCCTACACAGGGTTCTAGACTGTAAAACTTTGTATTTTGGACAAAGCAACATTTGTTTTGTGCTGATTCTACCACGATATTCAGGCTTGCAATCACCTTGAAAATAGTGACCACATGAGGATGCGTGAAATTCACATGTTTCACTTTCTCTTCTCAGTGATAAGAATCCTGAAGATGTTCCTACGTTGTAACTTTTTATGTTCAGGAGATATTCACACTGGTTTTATGACGTTTTCAGGGAATATGTTCACGCAGGCCTTGATTTTCCAAAAGAGTGAACCAAGTGAGGAGGACTGAGAGTCAAATGTTGGAGGTGCACTTCTTAGGGATAAGTATCCTACAGAAGATTCTATAGTGTTACACTTTGTGTTCAGGAGAAGATCATAATTGTTTTGCGACATTCGCATATAACATGTTCACGCAGGCCATGATTATCCTAAAGAGTTAACCACGGGCGGAGGATTCAGAGTAGATGTTGGAATTTCACTTCTTAGTGAAAAGGATCCTAGAGAAGTTCCTATACTGTAACATTTGCGTTCAGGCGAAAATCATACTTGCTTTGTGATATTTGAATGGCACATGTTCACACAGGCCATGATTTTACAAAATAGTGAACCAAGTGAGGAGGATTCTGAGTTAAATGTGGCAAATGTACTTCTTTAAGAGAAGTATCATTCAGAAGATTCTATTTTGAACTCTTTGTGTTCAGGACGAAATCACACTTCGTTTACGACCTTTCCATGAAACATGTTCATGCATGTCGTTCCCTTCCAAAATAGTTAACCAAGTGAAGAGGACTCACAGTTATATGTGTAGCCTGTGCACTTATTTGACATAAGTATCCTGCACAGGGTTCTAGACTGTAAAACTTTGTATTCTGGAGAAAACAACATTTGTTTTGTGCTGATTCTACCAACGATGTTCCCTTCCAAACTAGTGAACCAAGTGAAGAGGACTCACAGTTATATACGCAGCATGTGCACTTATTTGGGACAAGTATCCTACACAGGGTTCTAAACTGTAAAACTTTGTATTTTGGACAAAGCAACATTTGTTTTGTGCTAATTCTACCAACGATATTCAGGCTTGCAATCAGCTTGAAAATAGTGACCACGTGAGGACGCGACAAATTCAAATGTTTCACTTTCTCTTCTCAGTGATAAAAATCCTATAGATGTTCCTACGTTGTAACTTTTTATGTTCAGGAGAAATTCACACTGGTTTTGTGACGTTTTCAGGGAATATGTTCACGCAGGCCTTGATTTTCCAAAAGAGTGAACCAAGTGAGGAGGACTGAGAATCAAATGTTGGAGGTGCACTTCTTAGGGATAAGTATCCTACAGAAGATTCTATAGTGTTACACGTTGTGTTCAGGAGAAGATCATACTTATTTTGCGACATTCGCATATAACATGTTCACGCGGGCCATGATTATCCTAAAGAGTGAACCACGGGAGGAGGATTCAGAGTAGATGTTGGAATTTCACTTCTTAGTGAAAAGGATCCTAGAGAAGTTCCTATACTGTAACATTTGCGTTCAGGCGAAAATCATACTTGTTTTGTGACATTTGAATGGCACATGTCCACACAGGCCATGATTTCACAAAATAGTGAACCAAGTGAGGAGGACTCTGAGTTAAATGTGGCAAATGCACTTCTTTAAGAGAAGTATCGTTCAGAAGTTTCTATTTTGAACTCTTTGTGTTCAGGAGGAAATCAAACTTGGTTTACAACCTTTCCATGAAACATGTTCATGCATGTCGTTCCCTTCCAAAATAGTGAACCAAGTGAAGAGGACTCACAGCTATATGTGTAGCCTGTGCACTTATTTGGCATAAGTATCCTACACAGGGTTCTAGACTGTAAAACTTTGTATTCCGGAGAAAACAACATTTGTTTTGTGCTGATTCTACCAACGATGTTCCCTTCCAAAATAGTGAACCAAGTGAAGACGACTCACAGTTATATATGTAGCATGTGCACATATTTAGGATAAGTATTCTAACTGGGTTCTAGACTATAAAACTTTGTATTCTGGAGAAAACAACATTTGTTTTGTGCTGATTCTACCAACGATGTTCCCTTCCAAAATGTGCACTTATTTAGGATAAGTATTCTACACAGGGTTCTAGACCGTAAAACTTTGTAGTCTGGAGAAAACAACATTTGTTTTGTGCTGATTCTATCAACGATATTCAGGCTTGTTTTGAGCTTGAAATTAGTGACCACGAGAGGACGCGTCAAATTCACGTTTCACTTTCTCTTCTCAGTGATTAGAATCCTGTAGATGTTCCTACGTTGTAACTTTTTATGTTTCTCTTCTCAGTGATAAGTATCCAGTAGATGTTCCTACGTTGTAACTTTTTATGTTCAGGAGAAATTCACACTGGTTTTGTGTCGTTTTCAGGTAATATGTTCACGCAGGCCTTGATTTTCCAAAAGAGTGAACCAAGTGAGGAAGACTGAGAATCAAATGTTGGAGGTGCACTTCTTAAGGATAAGTATCCTACAGAAGATTCTATAGTGTTACACGTTGTGTTCAGGAGAAGATCATACTTGTTTTGCGACATTTGCATATAACATGTTCACGCAGGCCATGATTATCCTAAAGAGTGAACCACGGGCGGAGGATTCAGAGTAGATGTTGGAATTTCACTTCTTAGTGAAAAGGATCCTAGAGAAGTTCCTATACTGTATCATTCATGTTCAGGCAAAAATCATACTTGTTTTTTGACATTTGAATGGCAGTTGTTCACACAGGCCATGATTTTACAAAATAGTGAACCAAGTGAGGAGGACTCTGAGTTAAATATGGCAAATTCACTTCTTTAGGAGAAGTATCGTACAGAAGTTTCTATATTGTAACTCTTTGTGTTCAGGAGGAAATCACACTTGTTTTACGACGTTTCCATGATTCATGTTCATGCATGTCGTTCCCTTCCAAAATAGTGAACCAAGTGAAGAGGACTCACAGCTATATGTGTAGCCTGTGCACTTATTTGGCATAAGTATCCTGCACAGGGTTCTAGACTGTAAAACTTTGTATTCCGGAGAAAACAACATTTGTTTTGTGCTGATTCTACCAACGATGTTCCCTTCCAAAATAGTGAACCAAGTGAAGACGACTCACAGTTATATATGTAGCATGTGCACATATTTAGGATAAGTATTCTAACTGGGTTCTAGACTATAAAACTTTGTATTCTGGAGAAAACAACATTTGTTTTGTGCTGATTCTACCAACGATGTTCCCTTCCAAAATGTGCACTTATTTAGGATAAGTATTCTACACAGGGTTCTAGACCGTAAAACTTTGTAGTCTGGAGAAAACAACATTTGTTTTGTGCTGATTCTATCAACGATATTCAGGCTTGTTTTGAGCTTGAAATTAGTGACCACGAGAGGACGCGTCAAATTCACGTTTCACTTTCTCTTCTCAGTGATTAGAATCCTGTAGATGTTCCTACGTTGTAACTTTTTATGTTTCTCTTCTCAGTGATAAGTATCCAGTAGATGTTCCTACGTTGTAACTTTTTATGTTCAGGAGAAATTCACACTGGTTTTGTGTCGTTTTCAGGTAATATGTTCACGCAGGCCTTGATTTTCCAAAAGAGTGAACCAAGTGAGGAAGACTGAGAATCAAATGTTGGAGGTGCACTTCTTAGGGATAAGTATCCTACAGAAGATTCTATAGTGTTACACGTTGTGTTCAGGAGAAGATCATACTTGTTTTGCGACATTTGCATATAACATGTTCACGCAGGCCATGATTATCCTAAAGAGTGAACCACGGGCGGAGGATTCAGAGTAGATGTTGGAATTTCACTTCTTAGTGAAAAGGATCCTAGAGAAGTTCCTATACTGTATCATTCATGTTCAGGCAAAAATCATACTTGTTTTTTGACATTTGAATGGCAGTTGTTCACACAGGCCATGATTTTACAAAATAGTGAACCAAGTGAGGAGGACTCTGAGTTAAATATGGCAAATTCACTTCTTTAGGAGAAGTATCGTACAGAAGTTTCTATATTGTAACTCTTTGTGTTCAGGAGGAAATCACACTTGTTTTACGACGTTTCCATGAATCATGTTCATGCATGTCGTTCCCTTCCAAAATAGTGAACCAAGTGAAGAGGACTCACAGTTACATGTGTAGCATGTGCAGTTATTTGGCATAAGTATCCTGCACAGGGATCTAGACTGTAAAACTTTGTATTCTGGAGAAAACAACATTTGTTTTGTGCTGATTCTACCAACGATGTTCCCTTCCAAAATAGTGAACCAAGTGAAGAGGACTCATAGTTATATATGTAGCATGTGCACTTATTTAGGATAAGTATCCTAAACAGGGTTCTAGACCGTACAACTTTGTATTCTGGAGAAAACAACATTTGTTTTGTGCTGATTCTACCAACGATATTCAGGCTTGTAATGAGCTTGAAAATAGTGACCACGTGAGGACGCGTCAAATTCACATGTTTCACTTTCTCTTCTCAGTGATAAGAATCCTGTAGATGTTCCTACGTTGTAACTTTTTATGTTCAGGAGAAATTCACACTGGTTTTGTGATGTTTTCAGGGAATATTTTCATGCATGCCTTGATTTTCCAAAAGAGTGATCCAAGTGAGGAGGACTGAGAGTCAAATGATGGAGGTGCACTTCTTAGGGATAAGTATCCTGCAGAAGATTCTATAGTGTCACACTTTGTTTTCAGGAGAAGATCATACTTGTTTTGCGACATTCGCATATATCATGTTCACGCAGGCCATGATTATCCTAAAGAGTTAAACAACTGCGGAGGATTCAGAGTAAATGTTTGAATTTCACTTCTTAGTGAAAAGGATCCTAGAGAAGTTCCTATACTGTAACATTTGCGTTCAGGCGAAAATCATACTTGTTTTGTGACATTTGAATGGCACATGTCCACACAGGCCACGATTTCACAAAATAGTGAACCACGTGAGGAGGACTCTGAGTTAAATGTGGCAAATGCACTTCTTTAAGAGAAGTATCGTTCAGAAGTTTCTATTTTGAACTCTTTGTGTTCAGGAGGAAATCAAATTTGGTTTACAACCTTTCCATGAAACATGTTCATGCATGTCGTTCCCTTCCAAAAGAGTGAACCAAGTGAAGAGGACTCACAGCTATATGTGTAGCCTGTGCACTTATTTGGCATAAGTATCCTACACAGGGTTCTAGACTGTAAAACTTTGTATTCCGGAGAAAACAACATTTGTTTTGTGCTGATTCTACCAACGATGTTCCCTTCCAAAATAGTGAACCAAGTGAAGATGACTCACAGTTATATATGTAGCATGTGCACTTATTTAGGATAAGTATTCTAACTGGGTTCTAGACTATAAAACTTTGTATTCTGGAGAAAACAACATTTGTTTTGTGCTGATTCTACCAACGATGTTCCCTTCCAAAATGTGCACTTATTTAGGATAAGTATTCTACACAGGGTTCTAGACCGTAAAACTTTGTATTCTGGAGAAAACAACATTTGTTTTGTGCTGATTTAATCAACGATATTCAGGCTTGTTTTGAGCTTGAAAATAGTGACCACGAGAGGACGCGTCAAATTCACGTTTCACTTTCTCTTCTCAGTGATTAGAATCCTGTAGATGTTCCTACGTTTTAACTTTTTATGTTTCTCTTCTCAGTGATAAGTATCCAGTAGATGTTCCTACGTTGTAACTTTTTATGTTCAGGAGAAATTCACACTGGTTTTGTGTCGTTTTCAGGTAATATGTTCACGCAGGCCTTGATTTTCCAAAAGAGTGAACCAAGTGAGGAAGACTGAGAATCAAATGTTGGAGGTGCACTTCTTAGGGATAAGTATCCTACAGAAGATTCTATAGTGTTACACGTTGTGTTCAGGAGAAGATCATACTTGTTTTGCGACATTTGCATATAACATGTTCACGCAGGCCATGATTATCCTAAAGAGTGAACCACGGGCGGCGGATTCAGAGTAGATGTTGGAATTTCACTTCTTAGTGAAAAGGATCCTAGAGAAGTTCCTATACTGTATCATTTATGTTCAGGCGAAAATCATACTTGTTTTGTGACATTTGAATGCCGCATGTTCACACAGGCCATGATTTTACAAAATAGTGAACCAAGTGAGGAGGACTCTGAGTTAAATGTGGCAAATGCACTTCTTTAGGAGAAGTATCGTACAGAAGTTTCTATGTTGTAACTCTTTGTGTTCAGGAGGAAATCACACTAGTTTTACGACGTTTCCATGAATCATGTTCATGCATGTCGTTCCCTTCCAAAATAGTGAACCAAGTGAAGAGGACTCACAGTTATATGTGTAGCATGTGCAGTTAATTGGCATAAGTATCCTGCACAGGGTTCTAGACTTTGTATTCTGGAGAAAACAAGATTTGTTTTGTGCTGATTCTACCAACGATGTTCCCTTCCAAAATAGTGAACTAAGTGAAGAGGACTCACAGATATCTATGTAGCATGTGCACTTATTTAGGATAAGTATCCTACACAGGGTTCTAGACCGTAAAACTTTGTATTCTGGAGAAAACAACATTTGTTTTGTGCTGATTCTACCAACGACATTCAGGCTTGTAATGAGCTTGAAAATAGTGACCACGTGAGGACGCGTCAAATTCACATGTTTCACTTTCTCTTCTCAGTGACAAGAATTCTGTAGATGTTCCTACGTTGTAACTTTTTATGTTCAGGAGAAATTCACACTGGTTTTGTGATGTTTTAAGGGAATATGTTCACGCAGTCCTTGATTTTCCAAAAGAGTGATCCAAGTGAGGAGGACTGAGAGTCAAATGATGGAGGTGCACTTCTTAGGGATAAGTATCCTACAGAAGATTCTATAGTGTTACACGTTGTGTTCAGGAGAAGATCATAGTTGTTTTGCGACATTCGCATATAACATGTTCACTCACGCCATGATTATCCTAAAGAGTTAAACAATTGCGGAGGATTCAGAGTAAATGTTACAATTTCACTTCTTACTGAAAAGAATCCTAGAGAAGGTCCTATACTGTATCATTTATGTTCAGGCGAAAATCAAACTTGTTTTGTGACATTTGAATGGCACATGTTCACACAGGCCATGGTTTTACAAAATAGTGAACCAAGTGAGGAGGACTCTGATTTAAATGTGGCAAATGCACTTCTTTATGAGAAGTATCGTACAGAAGTTTCTGTTTGTAACTCTTTGTGTTCAGGAGGAAATCACACTTGGTTTACGACCTTTCCATGAAACATGTTCATGCATGTCGTTCCCTTACAAAAGAGTGAAGCAAGTAAAGAGGACTCATAGTTATATACGCAGCATGTGCACTTACTTGGGATAAGTATCCTACACAGGGTTCCAGACCGGAAAACTTTTTATTTTGGAGAAAGCCACATTTGTTTTGTGCTGATTCTACCAACGATATTCAGGCTTGCAATCAGCTTGAAAATAGTGACCACGTGAGGACGCGTCAAATTCACATGTTTCACTTTTTCTTCTCAGTGATAAGAATCCTGTAGATGTTCCTACGTTGTAACTTTTTATGTTCAGGAGAAATTCACACTGGTTTTGTGACGTTTTCAGGGAATATGTTCACGCAGGCCTTGATTTCCAATAGAGTCAACCAAGTGAGGAGGACTGAGAGTCAAATGTTGGAGGTGCACTTCTTAGGGATAAGTATCCTACAGAAGATTCTATAGTGTTACACTTTGTGTTCAGGAGAAGATTATACGTGTTTTGCGACATTTGCATATAACATGTTCACGCAGGCCATGATTATCCTAAAGAGTGAACCACGGGCGGAGGATTCAGAGTAGATGTTGGAATTTCACTTCTTAGTGAAAAGGATCCTAGAGAAGTTCCTATACTGTATCATTTGCATTCTGGCGAAAATCATACTTGTTTTGTGACATTTGAATGGCTCATGTTCACACAGGCCATGATTTTACAAAATAGTGAACCAAGTAAGGAGGACTTTGAGTTAACTGTGGCAATGTACTTCTTTAAGAGAAGTATCGTTCAGAAGTTTCTATTTTGAACTCTTGGTGTTCAGGAAGAAATCATACTTGGTTTACGACCTTTCCATGAAACATGTTCATGCATGTTGTTACCTTCCAAAATAGTGAACCAAGTGAAGAGGACGCACAGTTATATGTGTAGCCTGTGCACTTATTTGGCATAAGTATCCTGCACAGGGTTCTAGACTGGAAAACTTTGTATTCTGGAGAAAACAACATTTGTTTTGTTCTGATTCTACCAGCGATGTTCCCTTCCAAAATAGTGAAACAAGTGAAGAGGACTCACAGTTATATATGCACCATGTGCACTTATTTGGGATAAGTATCCTACACAGTGTTCTAGACGGTAAAACTTTGTATTCTGGAGAAAACAACATTTGTTTTGTGCTGATTCTACCAACGATATTCAGGTTTGTCATGAGCTTGAAAATACTGACCACGAGAGGAAGTGTCAAATTCACATGTTTCACTTTCTCTTCTCAGTGATAAGAATCCTGTAGATATTCCTACGTTGTAACTTTTTATGTTCAGGAGAAATTCACACTGGTTTTGTGACGTTTTCAGGGAATATGTTCATGCAGGCCTTGATTTTCCAAAAGAGTGAACCAAGTGAGGCGGACTGAGAGTCAAATGTTGGAGGTGCACCTCCTAGAGAACCCTACAGAAGATTCTATAGTGTTACACTTTGTGTTCAGGAGAAGATCATACTTGTTTTGCAACATTCGCATATAACATGTTCACACAGGCCATGATTATCCTAAAGAGTGATCCATTAACTGCGGAGAATTCAGAGTAACTGTTGGAATTTCACTTCTTAGTGAAAAGGATCCTAGAGAAGTTCCTATACTGTAATATTTGGGTTCAGGCGAAAATCATACTTGTTTTGTGACATTTGAATGGCACATGGTCACACAGGCCATGATTTTAAAAAATAGTGAACCAAGTGAGGAGTACTCTGAGGTAAATGTAGCAAATGCACTTCTTTAGGAGAAGTATCGTACAGAAGTTTCTATATTGTAACTCTTTGTGTTCAGGAGGAAATCACACTTGGTTTACGACGTTTCCATGAATCATGTTCATGCATGTCGTTCCCTTCCAAAATAGTGAACCAAGTGAAGAGGACTCACAGTTATATGTGTATTATGTGTAGTTATTTGGCATAAGTATCCTGCACAGGGTTCTAGACTGTAAAACTTTGTATTCTGGATAAAAGAACATTTGTTTTGTGCTGATTCTACCAACGATATTCCCTTCCAAAATAGTGAACCAAGTGAAGAGGACTCACAGTTATATATGTAGCATGTGCACTTATTTAGGATAAGTATCCTACACAGGGTTCTAGACTGTAAAACTTTGTATTCTGGAGAAAACAACATTTGTTTTGTGCTGATTCTTCCAACGATATTCAGGCTTGTTATGAGCTTGAAAATAGTGACCACGAGAGGACGCGTCAAATTCACAGGTTTCACTTTCTCTTCTCAGTGATAAGAATCCTGTAGATGTTCCTACGTTGTAACTTTTTATGTTCAGGAGTAATTCACACTGGTTTTGTGACGATTTCAGGGAATATGTTCACGCAGGCCTTGATTTTACAAAAGAGTGATCCAAGTGAGGAGGACTGAGAGTCAAATGTTGGGGGTTCACTTCTTAGAGAAAAGTATCCTACAGAAGATTCTATAGTGTTAACTTTGTGTTCAGGAGAAGATCACGCTTGTTTTGCGACATTCGCATATTGCATGGTCACGCAGGCCATGATTATCCTAAAGAGTGAACCACGGGCGGAGGATTCAGAGTAGATGTTGGAATTTCACTTCTTAGTGAAAAGGATCCTAGAGAAGTTCCTATACTGTAACATTTGCGTTCAGGCGAAAATCATACTTGTTTTGTGACATTTGAATGTCACATGTTCACACAGGCCATGATTTTACAAAATAGTGAACCAAGTGAGGAGGACTCTGAGTTAAATGTGGCAAATGTACTTCTTTAAGAGAAGTATCGTTCAGAAGTTTCTATTTTGAACTCTTTGTGTTCAGGACGAAATCACACTTGGTTTACGACCTTTCCATGAAACATGTTTATGCATGTTGTTCCCTTCCAAAATAGTGAACCAAGTGAAGAGGACTCACAGTTATATGTGTAGCCTGTGCACTTATTTGGCATAAGTATCCTGCACAGGGTTCTAGACTGTAATACTTTGTATTCTGGAGAAAACAACATTTGTTTTGTGCTGATTCTACCAACGATGTTCCCTCCCAAAATAGTGAACCAAGTGAAGAGGACTCACAGTTATATATGTAGCATGTGCACTTATTTAGGATAAGTATCCTACACAGGGTTCTAGACCGTTAAACTTTGTATTCTGGAGAAAACAACATTTGTTTTGTGCTGATTCTACCAACGATATTCAGGCTTGTTTTGAGCTTGAAACTAGTGACCACGAGAGAACGCGTCAAATTCACATGTTTCACTTTCTCTTCTCAGTGATAAGAATCCTGTAGATGTTCCTACGTTGTAACTTTTTATGTTTCTCTTCTCAGTGATAAGAATCCTCTAGATGTTCCTACGTTGTAACTTTTTATGTTCAGGAGAAATTCACACTGGTTTTGTGACGTTTTCAGGGAATATGTTCACGCAGGCCTTGATTTTCCAAAAGAGTGAAACAAGTGAGGAGGACTGAGATTCAAATGTCGGAGGTGCACTTCTTAGGGATAAGTATCCTACAGAAGATTCTATAGTGTTACACTTTGTGTTCAGGAGAAGATCATACTTGTTTTGTGACATTCGTATATAACATGTTCACGCAGGCCATGATTATCCTAAAGAGTTAAACAACTGTGGAGGATTCAGAGTAAATGTTGGAATTTCACTTTTTAGTGAAATGGATCCTAGAGAAGTTCCTATACTGTATCATTTATGTTCAGGCGAAATCAAACTTGTTTTGTGACATTTAAATGGCACATGTTCACACAGGCCATGATTTTACAAAATAGTGAACCAAGTGAGGAGGACTCTGAGTTAAATGTGCCAAATACACTTCTTTAGGGGAAGTATCGTACAGAAGTTTCTATATTGTAACTCTTTGTGTTCAGGGGGAAATCACACTTGGTTTACGACCTTTCCATGAAACATGTTCATACATGTCGTTCCCTTCCAAAAGAGTGAACCAAGTGAAGAGGACTCACAGTTATATACGCAGCATGTGCACTTATTTGGGATAAGTATCCTACACATGGTTCTAGACCGGAAAATTTTGTATTTTGGAGAAAGCAACATTTGTTTTATGCTGATTCTACCAATGATATTCAGGCTTGCAATCAGCTTGAAAATAGTGACCACGTGAGGACGCGTCAAATTCACATGTTTCACTTTCTCTTCTCAGTGATAAGAATCCTGTAGATGTTCCTACGCTGTAACTTTTTATGTTTCTCTTCTCAGTGATAAGAATCCTGTAGATGTTCCTACGTTGTAACTTTTTATGTTCAGGAGAAATTCACACTGGTTTTGTGTCGTTTTCAGGTAATATGCTCACGCAGGCCTTGATTTTTCCAAAAGAGTGAACCAAGTGAGGAGCACTGAGAGTCAAATGTTGGAGGTGCACTTCTTAGGGATAAGTATCCTACAGAAGATTCTATAGTGTTACACGTTGTGTTCAGGAGAAGATCATACTTGTTTTGCGACATTTGCGTATAACATGTTCACGCAGGCCATGATTATCCTAAAGAGTGAACCACGGGCGGAGGATTCAGAGTAGATGTTGGAATTTCACTTCTTAGTGAAAAGGATCCTAGAGAAGTTCCTATACTGTATCATTTATGTTCAGGCAAAAATCATACTTGTTTTGTGACATTTGAATGGCAGTTGTTCACACAGGCCATGATTTTACAAAATAGTGAACCAAGTGAGGAGGACTCTGAGTTAAATGTGGCAAATGCACTTCTTTAGGAGAAGTATCGTACAGAAGTTTCTACATTGTAACTCTTTGTGTTCAGGAGGAAATCACACTTGGTTTACGACGTTTCCATGAATCATGTTCATGCATGTCGTTCCCTTCCAAAATAGTGAACCAAGTGAAGAGGACTTACAGTTATATGTGTAGCATGTGCAGTTATTTGGCATAAGTATCGTGCACAGGGTTCTAGACTGTAAAACTTTGTATTCTGTAGAAAACAACATTTGTTTTGCGCTGATTCTACCAACGATGTTCCCTTCCAAAATAGTGAACCAAGTGAAGAGGACTCACAGTTATATATGTAGCATGTGCACTTATTTAGGATAAGTATTCTACACAGGGTTCTAGACCATAAAACTTTGTATTCTGGAGAAAACATTTGTTTTGTGCTGATTCTACCAACGATATTCAGGCTTGCAATCAGCTTGAAAATAGTGACCACGAGAGGACGCGTCAAATTCACATGTTTCACTTTCTCTTCTCAGTGATAAGAATCCTGTAGATGTTCCTACGTTGTAACTTTTTATGTTCAGGAGAAATTCACACTGGTTTTGTGACGTTTTCAGGGAATATGTTCACGCAGGCCTTGATTTTCCAAAAGAGTGAAACAAGTGAGGAGGACTGAGAGTCAAATGTTGGAGGTGCACTTCTTAGGGATAAGTATCCTACAGAAGATTCTATAGTGTTACACTTTGTGTTCAGGAGAAGATCATACTTGTTTTGTGACATTCGTATGCAACATGTTCACGCAGGCCATGATTATCCTAAAGAGTTAAACAACTGTGGAGGATTCAGAGTAAATGTTGGAATTTCACTTTTTAGTGAAATGGATCCTAGAGAAGTTCCTATACTGTATCATTTATGTTCAGGCGAAAATCAAACTTGTTTTGTGACATTTGAATGGCACATGTTCACACAGGCCATCATTTTCCAAAATAGTGAACCAAGTGAGGAGGCCTCTGAGTTAAATGTGGCAAATGCACTTCTTTAGCGGAAGTATCGTACAGAAGTTTCTATATTGTAACTCTTTGTGTTCAGGGGGAAATCACACTTGGTTTACGACCTTTCCATGAAACATGTTCATGCATGTCGTTCCCTTCCAAAAGAGTGAACCAAGTGAAGAGGACTCACAGTTATATATGCAGCATGTGCATTTATTTGGGATAAGTATCCTACACAGGGTTCTAGACCAGAAAATTTTGTATTTTGGAGAAAGCAACATTTGTTTTGTGCTGATTCTACCAACCATATTCAGGCTTGCAATCAGCTTGAAAATAGTGACCACGTGAGGACGCGTCAAATTCACATGTTTCACTTTCTCTTCTCAGTGATAAGAAACCTGTAGATGTTCCTACGTTGTAACTTTTTATGTTCAGGAGAAATTCACACTGGTTTTGTGTCGTTTTCAGGTAATATGTTCACGCAGGCCTTGATTTTTCCAAAAGAGTGAACCAAGTGAGGAGGACTCTGAGTTAAATGTGGCAAATGCACTTCTTTAGGAGAAGTATCGTACAGAAGTTTCTATATTGTAACTCGTTGTGTTCAGGAGGAAATCACACTTGGTTTACGACGTTTCCACGAATCATGTTCATGCATGTCGTTCCCTTCCAAAATAGTGAACCAAGTAAAGAGGACTCACAGTTATTTGTGTAGCATGTGCACTTATTTGGCAAAAGTATCCTGCACAGGGTTCTACACTGTAAAATTTTGTTTACTGGAGAAAACAACATTTGTTTTGTGCTGATTCTACCAACCATGTTCCCTTCCAAAATAGTGAACCAAGTGAAAAGGACTCACAGTTATATATGTAGCATGGGCACTTAATTAGGATAAGTATCCTACACAGGGTTCTAGACCGTAAAACTTTGTATTCTGGAGAAAACAAGATTTGTTTTTTGCTGATTCTACCAACGATATTAAGGCTTGTTATGAGCTTGAAAATAGTGACCACGAGAGGACGCGTCAAATTCACATGTTTCACTTTCTCTTCTCAGTGATAAGAATCCTCTAGATGTTCCTACGTTGTAACTTTTTATGTTCAGGAGTAATTCACACTGGTTTTGTTATGTTTTCAGGGAATATGTTCACGCAGGCCTGGATTTTCCAAAAGAGTGATCCAAGTGAGGAGGACTGATGTCAAATGTTGGGGGTGCACTTCTTAGGGATAAGTATCCTACAGAAGATTCTATAGTGTTAACTTTGTGTTCAGGAGAAGATCATTCTTGTTTTGCGACATTCGCATATAACATGTTCACGCAGGCCAAGATTATCCTAAAGAGTTAAACAACTGCGGAGGATTCAGAGTAAATGTTCGAATTTCACTTTTTAGTGTAAAGGATCCTAGAGAAGTTCCTATACTGTATCATTTATGTTCAGGCGAAAATCAAACTTGTTTTGTGACATTTGAATGGCACATGTTCACACAGGCCATGATTTTACAAAATAGTGAACCAAGTGAGGAGGACTCTGAGTTAAATGTAGCAAATGCACTTCTTTAGGATAAGTATCGTACAGACGTTTCTATATTGTAACTCTTTGTGTTCAGGAGGAAATCACACTTGGTTTACGACGTTTCCATGAATCATGTTCATGCATGTCGTTCCCTTCCAAAATAGTGAACCAAGTGAAGAGGACTTACAGTTATATGTGTAGCATGTGCAGTTATTTGGCATAAGTATCGTGCACAGGGTTCTAGACTGTAAAACTTTGTATTCTGTAGAAAACAACATTTGTTTTGCGCTGATTCTACCAACGATGTTCCCTTCCAAAATAGTGAACCAAGTGAAGAGGACTCACAGTTATATATGTAGCATGTGCACTTATTTAGGATAAGTATTCTACACAGGGTTCTAGACCATAAAACTTTGTATTCTGGAGAAAACATTTGTTTTGTGCTGATTCTACCAACGATATTCAGGCTTGCAATCAGCTTGAAAATAGTGACCACGAGAGGACGCGTCAAATTCACATGTTTCACTTTCTCTTCTCAGTGATAAGAATCCTGTAGATGTTTCTACGTTGTAACTTTTTATGTTCAGGAGAAATTCACACTGGTTTTGTGACGTTTTCAGGGAATATGTTCACGCAGGCCTTGATTTTCCAAAAGAGTGAAACAAGTGAGGAGGACTGAGAGTCAAATGTTGGAGGTGCACTTCTTAGGGATAAGTATCCTACAGAAGATTCTATAGTGTTACACTTTGTGTTCAGGAGAAGATCATACTTGTTTTGTGACATTCGTATGCAACATGTTCACGCAGGCCATGATTATCCTAAAGAGTTAAACAACTGTGGAGGATTCAGAGTAAATGTTGGAATTTCACTTTTTAGTGAAATGGATCCTAGAGAAGTTCCTATACTGTATCATTTATGTTCAGGCGAAAATCAAACTTGTTTTGTGACATTTGAATGGCACATGTTCACACAGGCCATCATTTTCCAAAATAGTGAACCAAGTGAGGAGGCCTCTGAGTTAAATGTGGCAAATGCACTTCTTTAGCGGAAGTATCGTACAGAAGTTTCTATATTGTAACTCTTTGTGTTCAGGGGGAAATCACACTTGGTTTACGACCTTTCCATGAAACATGTTCATGCATGTCGTTCCCTTCCAAAAGAGTGAACCAAGTGAAGAGGACTCACAGTTATATATGCAGCATGTGCATTTATTTGGGATAAGTATCCTACACAGGGTTCTAGACCAGAAAATTTTGTATTTTGGAGAAAGCAACATTTGTTTTGTGCTGATTCTACCAACCATATTCAGGCTTGCAATCAGCTTGAAAATAGTGACCACGTGAGGACGCGTCAAATTCACATGTTTCACTTTCTCTTCTCAGTGATAAGAAACCTGTAGATGTTCCTACGTTGTAACTTTTTATGTTCAGGAGAAATTCACACTGGTTTTGTGTCGTTTTCAGGTAATATGTTCACGCAGGCCTTGATTTTTCCAAAAGAGTGAACCAAGTGAGGAGGACTGAGAGTCAAATGTTGCAGGTGCACTTCTTAGGGATAAGTATCCTACAGAAGATTCTATAGTGTTACACGTTGTGTTCAGGAGAAGATCATACTTGTTTTGCGACATTTGCGTATAACATGTTCACGCAGTCCATGATTATCCTAAAGAGTGAACCACGGGCGGAGGATTCAGAGTAGATGTTGGAATTTCACTTCTTAGTGAAAAGGATCCTAGAGAAGTTCCTAACTGTATCATTTATGTTCAGGCAAAAATCATACTTGTTTTGTGACATTTGAATGGCACATGTTCACACAGGCCATGATTTTACAAAATAGTGAACCAAGTGAGGAGGACTCTGAGTTAAATATGGCAAATGCACTTCTTTAGGATAAGTATCGTACAGAAGTTTCTATATTGTAACTCGTTGTGTTCAGGAGGAAATCACACTTGGTTTACGACGTTTCCTTGAATCAGTTCATGCATGTCGTTCCCTTCCAAAATAGTGAACCAAGTGAAGAGGACTCTAGTTATATGTGTAGCATGTGCAGTTATTTGGCATAAGTATCGTGCACAGGGTTCTAGACTGTAAAACTTTGTATTCTGGAGAAAACAACATTTGTTTTGTGCTGATTCTACCAACGATGTTCCCTTCCAAAATAGTGAACCAAGTGAAGATGACTCACAGTTATATATGCAGCATGTGCACTTATTTGGTATAAGTATCCTACACAGGGTTCTAGACTGTAAAACTTTGTATTCTGGAGAAAACATTTGTTTTGCGCTGATTCTACCAACGATGTTCCTTTCCAAAATAGTGAACCAAGTGAGGAGGACTGAGAGTCAAATGTTGGAGGTGCACTTCTTAGGGATAAGTATCCTACAGAAGATTCTATAGTGTTACACGTTGTGTTCAGGAGAAGATCATACTTGTTTTGCGACATTTGCGTATAACATGTTCACGCAGGCCATGATTATCCTAAAGAGTTAAACAACTGTGGAGGATTCAGAGTAAATGTTGGAATTTCACTTTTTAGTGAAATGGATCCTAGAGAAGTTCCTATACTGTATCATTTATATTCAGGCGAAATCAAATTGTTTTGTGACATTTGAATGGCACATTTTCACACAGGCCATGATTTTACAAAATAATGAACCAAGTGAGGAGGACTCTGAGTTAAATATGCCAAATGCACTTCTTTAGGGGAAGTATCGTACAGAAGTTTCTATATTGTAACTCTTTGTGTTCAGGGGGAAATCACACTTGGTTTACGACCTTTCCATGAAACATGTTCATGCATGTCGTTCCCTTCCAAAAGAGTGAACCAAGTGAAGAGGACTGACAGTTATATACGCAGCATGTGCACTTATTTGGGATAAGTATCCTACACATGGTTCTAGAGCCGAAAATTTGGTATTTTAGAGAAAGCAACATTTGTTTTGTGCTGATTCTACCAACGATATTCAGGCTTGCAATCAGCTTGAAAATAGTGACCACGTGATGACGCGTCAAATTCACATGTTTCACTTTCTCTTCTCAGTGATAAGAATCCTGTAGATGTTCCTACGTTGTAACTTTTTATGTTCAGGAGAAATTCACACTGGTTTTGTGATGTTTTCAGGGAATATGTTCACGCAGGCCTTGATTTTCCAATAGAGTGAAGCAAGTGAGGAGGACTGAGAGTCAAATGTTGGAGGTGCACTTCTTAGGGATAAGTATCCTACAGAAGATTCTATAGTGTTACACTTTGTGTTCAGGAGAATATCATACTTGTTTTGCGACATTCGCATATAACATGTTCACGCAGGCCATGATTATCCTAAAGAGTGAACCACGGGCGGAGGATTCAGAGTAGATGTTGGAATTTCACTTCTTAGTGATAAGGATCCTACAGAAGTTCCTATACTGTAACATTTGCGTTCAGGCGAAAATCATACTTGTTTTGTGACATTTGAATGTCACATGTTCACACAGGCCATGATTTTACAAAATAGTGAACCAAGTGAGGAGGACTCTGAGTTAAATGTGGCAAATGTACTTCTTTAAGAGAAGTATCGTTCAGAAGTTTCTATTTTGAACTCTTTGTGTTCAGGACGAAATCACACTTGGTTTACGACCTTTCCATGAAACATGTTTATGCATGTTGTTCCCTTCCAAAATAGTGAACCAAGTGAAGAGGACTCACAGTTATATGTGTAGCCTGTGCACTTATTTGGCATAAGTATCCTGCACAGGGTTCTAGACTGTAATACTTTGTATTCTGGAGAAAACAACATTTGTTTTGTGCTGATTCTACCAACGATGTTCCCTCCCAAAATAGTGAACCAAGTGAAGAGGACTCACAGTTATATATGTAGCATGTGCACTTATTTAGGATAAGTATCCTACACAGGGTTCTAGACCGTTAAACTTTGTATTCTGGAGAAAACAACATTTGTTTTGTGCTGATTCTACCAACGATATTCAGGCTTGTTTTGAGCTTGAAACTAGTGACCACGAGAGAACGCGTCAAATTCACATGTTTCACTTTCTCTTCTCAGTGATAAGAATCCTGTAGATGTTCCTACGTTGTAACTTTTTATGTTTCTCTTCTCAGTGATAAGAATCCTCTAGATGTTCCTACGTTGTAACTTTTTATGTTCAGGAGAAATTCACACTGGTTTTGTGACGTTTTCAGGGAATATGTTCACGCAGGCCTTGATTTTCCAAAAGAGTGAAACAAGTGAGGAGGACTGAGAGTCAAATGTTGGAGGTGCACTTCTTAGGGATAAGTATCCTACAGAAGATTCTATAGTGTTACACTTTGTGTTCAGGAGAAGATCATACTTGTTTTGTGACATTCGTATGCAACATGTTCACGCAGGCCATGATTATCCTAAAGAGTTAAACAACTGTGGAGGATTCAGAGTAAATGTTGGAATTTCACTTTTTAGTGAAATGGATCCTAGAGAAGTTCCTATACTGTATCATTTATGTTCAGGCGAAAATCAAACTTGTTTTGTGACATTTGAATGGCACATGTTCACACAGGCCATCATTTTCCAAAATAGTGAACCAAGTGAGGAGGCCTCTGAGTTAAATGTGGCAAATGCACTTCTTTAGCGGAAGTATCGTACAGAAGTTTCTATATTGTAACTCTTTGTGTTCAGGGGGAAATCACACTTGGTTTACGACCTTTCCATGAAACATGTTCATGCATGTCGTTCCCTTCCAAAAGAGTGAACCAAGTGAAGAGGACTCACAGTTATATATGCAGCATGTGCATTTATTTGGGATAAGTATCCTACACAGGGTTCTAGACCAGAAAATTTTGTATTTTGGAGAAAGCAACATTTGTTTTGTGCTGATTCTACCAACCATATTCAGGCTTGCAATCAGCTTGAAAATAGTGACCACGTGAGGACGCGTCAAATTCACATGTTTCACTTTCTCTTCTCAGTGATAAGAAACCTGTAGATGTTCCTACGTTGTAACTTTTTATGTTCAGGAGAAATTCACACTGGTTTTGTGTCGTTTTCAGGTAATATGTTCACGCAGGCCTTGATTTTTCCAAAAGAGTGAACCAAGTGAGGAGGACTCTGAGTTAAATGTGGCAAATGCACTTCTTTAGGAGAAGTATCGTACAGAAGTTTCTATATTGTAACTCGTTGTGTTCAGGAGGAAATCACACTTGGTTTACGACGTTTCCACGAATCATGTTCATGCATGTCGTTCCCTTCCAAAATAGTGAACCAAGTAAAGAGGACTCACAGTTATTTGTGTAGCATGTGCACTTATTTGGCAAAAGTATCCTGCACAGGGTTCTACACTGTAAAATTTTGTTTACTGGAGAAAACAACATTTGTTTTGTGCTGATTCTACCAACCATGTTCCCTTCCAAAATAGTGAACCAAGTGAAAAGGACTCACAGTTATATATGTAGCATGGGCACTTAATTAGGATAAGTATCCTACACAGGGTTCTAGACCGTAAAACTTTGTATTCTGGAGAAAACAAGATTTGTTTTTTGCTGATTCTACCAACGATATTAAGGCTTGTTATGAGCTTGAAAATAGTGACCACGAGAGGACGCGTCAAATTCACATGTTTCACTTTCTCTTCTCAGTGATAAGAATCCTCTAGATGTTCCTACGTTGTAACTTTTTATGTTCAGGAGTAATTCACACTGGTTTTGTTATGTTTTCAGGGAATATGTTCACGCAGGCCTGGATTTTCCAAAAGAGTGATCCAAGTGAGGAGGACTGATGTCAAATGTTGGGGGTGCACTTCTTAGGGATAAGTATCCTACAGAAGATTCTATAGTGTTAACTTTGTGTTCAGGAGAAGATCATTCTTGTTTTGCGACATTCGCATATAACATGTTCACGCAGGCCAAGATTATCCTAAAGAGTTAAACAACTGCGGAGGATTCAGAGTAAATGTTCGAATTTCACTTTTTAGTGTAAAGGATCCTAGAGAAGTTCCTATACTGTATCATTTATGTTCAGGCGAAAATCAAACTTGTTTTGTGACATTTGAATGGCACATGTTCACACAGGCCATGATTTTACAAAATAGTGAACCAAGTGAGGAGGACTCTGAGTTAAATGTAGCAAATGCACTTCTTTAGGATAAGTATCGTACAGACGTTTCTATATTGTAACTCTTTGTGTTCAGGAGGAAATCACACTTGGTTTACGACGTTTCCATGAATCATGTTCATGCATGTCGTTCCCTTCCAAAATAGTGAACCAAGTGAAGAGGACTTACAGTTATATGTGTAGCATGTGCAGTTATTTGGCATAAGTATCGTGCACAGGGTTCTAGACTGTAAAACTTTGTATTCTGTAGAAAACAACATTTGTTTTGCGCTGATTCTACCAACGATGTTCCCTTCCAAAATAGTGAACCAAGTGAAGAGGACTCACAGTTATATATGTAGCATGTGCACTTATTTAGGATAAGTATTCTACACAGGGTTTTAGACCATAAAACTTTGTATTCTGGAGAAAACATTTGTTTTGTGCTGATTCTACCAACGATATTCAGGCTTGCAATCAGCTTGAAAATAGTGACCACGAGAGGACGCGTCAAATTCACATGTTTCACTTTCTCTTCTCAGTGATAAGAATCCTGTAGATGTTCCTACGTTGTAACTTTTTATGTTCAGGAGAAATTCACACTGGTTTTGTGACGTTTTCAGGGAATATGTTCACGCAGGCCTTGATTTTCCAAAAGAGTGAAACAAGTGAGGAGGACTGAGAGTCAAATGTTGGAGGTGCACTTCTTAGGGATAAGTATCCTACAGAAGATTCTATAGTGTTACACTTTGTGTTCAGGAGAAGATCATACTTGTTTTGTGACATTCGTATGCAACATGTTCACGCAGGCCATGATTATCCTAAAGAGTTAAACAACTGTGGAGGATTCAGAGTAAATGTTGGAATTTCACTTTTTAGTGAAATGGATCCTAGAGAAGTTCCTATACTGTATCATTTATGTTCAGGCGAAAATCAAACTTGTTTTGTGACATTTGAATGGCACATGTTCACACAGGCCATCATTTTCCAAAATAGTGAACCAAGTGAGGAGGCCTCTGAGTTAAATGTGGCAAATGCACTTCTTTAGCGGAAGTATCGTACAGAAGTTTCTATATTGTAACTCTTTGTGTTCAGGGGGAAATCACACTTGGTTTACGACCTTTCCATGAAACATGTTCATGCATGTCGTTCCCTTCCAAAAGAGTGAACCAAGTGAAGAGGACTCACAGTTATATATGCAGCATGTGCATTTATTTGGGATAAGTATCCTACACAGGGTTCTAGACCAGAAAATTTTGTATTTTGGAGAAAGCAACATTTGTTTTGTGCTGATTCTACCAACCATATTCAGGCTTGCAATCAGCTTGAAAATAGTGACCACGTGAGGACGCATCAAATTCACATGTTTCACTTTCTCTTCTCAGTGATAAGAAACCTGTAGATGTTCCTACGTTGTAACTTTTTATGTTCAGGAGAAATTCACACTGGTTTTGTGTCGTTTTCAGGTAATATGTTCACGCAGGCCTTGATTTTTCCAAAAGAGTGAACCAAGTGAGGAGGACTGAGAGTCAAATGTTGCAGGTGCACTTCTTAGGGATAAGTATCCTACAGAAGATTCTATAGTGTTACACGTTGTGTTCAGGAGAAGATCATACTTGTTTTGCGACATTTGCGTATAACATGTTCACGCAGTCCATGATTATCCTAAAGAGTGAACCACGGGCGGAGGATTCAGAGTAGATGTTGGAATTTCACTTCTTAGTGAAAAGGATCCTAGAGAAGTTCCTAACTGTATCATTTATGTTCAGGCAAAAATCATACTTGTTTTGTGACATTTGAATGGCACATGTTCACACAGGCCATGATTTTACAAAATAGTGAACCAAGTGAGGAGGACTCTGAGTTAAATATGGCAAATGCACTTCTTTAGGATAAGTATCGTACAGAAGTTTCTATATTGTAACTCGTTGTGTTCAGGAGGAAATCACACTTGGTTTACGACGTTTCCTTGAATCAGTTCATGCATGTCGTTCCCTTCCAAAATAGTGAACCAAGTGAAGAGGACTCTAGTTATATGTGTAGCATGTGCAGTTATTTGGCATAAGTATCGTGCACAGGGTTCTAGACTGTAAAACTTTGTATTCTGGAGAAAACAACATTTGTTTTGTGCTGATTCTACCAACGATGTTCCCTTCCAAAATAGTGAACCAAGTGAAGATGACTCACAGTTATATATGCAGCATGTGCACTTATTTGGTATAAGTATCCTACACAGGGTTCTAGACTGTAAAACGTTGTATTCTGGAGAAAACATTTGTTTTGCGCTGATTCTACCAACGATGTTCCCTTCCAAAATAGTGAACCAAGTGAGGAGGACTGAGAGTCAAATGTTGGAGGTGCACTTCTTAGGGATAAGTATCCTACAGAAGATTCTATAGTGTTACACGTTGTGTTCAGGAGAAGATCATACTTGTTTTGCGACATTTGCGTATAACATGTTCACGCAGGCCATGATTATCCTAAAGAGTTAAACAACTGTGGAGGATTCAGAGTAAATGTTGGAATTTCACTTTTTAGTGAAATGGATC
The DNA here is from genome assembly GCA_023101885.1 of Typhlomys cinereus. Lineage (NCBI taxonomy): Eukaryota > Metazoa > Chordata > Mammalia > Rodentia > Platacanthomyidae > Typhlomys > Typhlomys cinereus. Next base: position 8,294,092 of record JALPQD010000051.1, read on the forward strand.
CTAGAGAAGTTCCTATACTGTATCATTTATATTCAGGCGAAATCAAATTGTTTTGTGACATTTGAATGGCACATTTTCACACAGGCCATGATTTTACAAAATAATGAACCAAGTGAGGAGGACTCTGAGTTAAATATGCCAAATGCACTTCTTTAGGGGAAGTATCGTACAGAAGTTTCTATATTGTAACTCTTTGTGTTCAGGGGGAAATCACACTTGGTTTACGACCTTTCCATGAAACATGTTCATGCATGTCGTTCCCTTCCAAAAGAGTGAACCAAGTGAAGAGGACTGACAGTTATATACGCAGCATGTGCACTTATTTGGGATAAGTATCCTACACATGGTTCTAGAGCCGAAAATTTGGTATTTTAGAGAAAGCAACATTTGTTTTGTGCTGATTCTACCAACGATATTCAGGCTTGTAATGAGCTTGAAAATAGTGACCACGTGAGCACGCATCAAATTCACATGTTACACTTTTTCTTCTCAGTGATAAGAATCCTGTAGATGTTCCTACGTTGTAACTTTTTATGTTCAGGAGAAATTCACACTGGTTTTGTGATGTTTTCAAGGAATATGTTCACGCAGGCCTTGATTTTCCAAAAGAGTGATCCAAGTGAGGAGGACTGAGAGTCAAATGTTGGAGGTGCACTTCTTAGGGATAAGTATCCTACAGAAGACTCTATAGTGTTACACTTTGTGTTCAGGAGAAGATCATACTTGTTTTGTGACATTCGCATATAACATGTCCACGCAGGCCATGATTATCCTAAGAGTTAAACAACTGCGGAGGATTCAGAGAAAATGTTGGAATTTCACTTCTTAGTGAAAAGAATTCTAGAGAAGTTCCTATACTGTAACATTTGCGTTCAGGCGAAAATCAAACTTGTTTTGTGACATTTGAATGGCACATGTTCACACAGGCCATGATTTTACAAAATAGTGAACCAAGTGAGGAGGACTCTGAGTTAAATGTGGCAAATGCACTTCTTTAAGAGAAGTATCGTTCAGAAGTTTCTATTATGAACTCTTTGTGTTCAGGAGGAAATCACACTTGGTTTACGACCTTTCCATGAAACATGTTCATGCATGTTGTTCCCTTCCAAAATAGTGAACCAAGTGAAGAGGACTCACAGTTATGTATTCAGCATGTGCACTATTTGGGATAAGTATCCTACACAGGGTTCTAGACCGTAAAAATTTGTATTCTTGAGAAAAGAACATTAGTTTTGTGCTGATTCTACTAACGATGTTCCCTTACAAAATAGTGAACCAAGTGAAGAGGACTCACAGTTATATATGTAGCATGTGCTACACTATAGAACACTATAGAATCTTCTGTAGGATACTTATCCCTAGGAATAGAATTCTAGAGAAGTTCCTATACTGTAACATTTGCGTTCAGGTGAAAATCAAACTTGTTTTGTGACATTTGAATGGCACATGTTCACACAGGACATGATTGTACAAAATAGTGAACCAAGTGAGGAGGACTCTGAGTGAAATGTGGCAAATGCACTTCTTTAGGAGAAGTATCAAGTATCGTACTGAAGTTTCTATATTGTAACTCTTTGTGTTAAGGAAGAAATCACACTTGATTTACGACCGTTCCATGAAACATGTTCATGCATGTCGTTCCCTTCCATAAGAGTGAAGTAAGTGAAGAGGACTCACAGTTATATATGTAGCACGTGCACTTATTTGGGATAAGTATCCTACACAGGGTTCTAGACTGTAAAACTTTGTATTCAGGAAAAAACAACATTTCTTTTGTGCTGATTCTACCAAAGATGTTCCCTTCCAAAATAGTGACCCAAGTGAAGAGGACTCACATTTATATATGTAGCATGTGCACTTATTTGGGATAAGTATCCTACACAGGGTTCTAGACTGTAAAACTTTGTGTTTTGGAGAAAACAACATTTGTTTTGTGGTGATTCTACCAACGACATTCAGGCTTGTAATGAGCTTGAAAATAGTGACCATGTGAGGACGCGTCAAATTCACATGTTTCACTTTCTCTTCTCGGTGATAAGAATCCTTTAGATGTTCCTACGTTGTAACTTTTTATGTTCAGGAGAAATTCACACTGGTTTAGTGACGTTTTCAGGGAATATGTTCACGCACGCCTTGATTTTCCAAAAGAGTGAAACAAGTGAGGAGGACTGAGAGTCAAATGTTGGAGGTGCACTTCTTAGGGATAAGTATCCTACAGAAGATTCTATAGTGTTACACTTTGTGTTCAGGAGAAGATTATACTTGTTTTGCGACATTCGCATATAACATGTTCACGCAGGCCATGATTATCCTAAAGAGTGAACCACGGGCGGAGGATTCAGAGTAAATGTTGGAATTTCACTCCTTAGTGATAAAGATCCTAGAGAAGTTCCTATACTGTAACATTTGCGTTCAGGCAAAAAACATACTTGTTTTTTGACATTTGAGGGCACATTTTCACACAGGCCATGATTTTACACAATAGTAGTGAGGAGTACTCTGACTTAAATGTGGCAAGTGCACTTTAGGAGATGTATCGTACAGAAGTTTCTATATTGTAATTCTTTGTGTTCAGGAGGTAATCACACTTGGTTTCCGACGTTTCCATGAAACATGTTCATGCATGTCGTTTCCTTCCAAAATAGTGAACCAAGTGAATAGGACTCACAGTCATACATGTTGCATGTGCACTTCTTTGGGAAGTCATATGTAGCATGTGCACTTATTTGGGATAAGTATCTTACACAGGGTTCTAGACTGTAAAACTTTGTATTCTGGAGAAAACAACATTTGTTTTGTGCTGATTCTACCAACGATATTCAGGCTTGTAATGAGCTTGAAAATAGTGACCAATAGAGGACGCGTCAAATTCACATGTTTCCCTTTCTCTTCTCAGTGATAAGAATCCTGTAGATGTTCCTACGTTGTAAGTTTTTATGTTCAGGAGAAATTCACACTCGTTTTGTGACGTTTTCATGGAATATGTTCACGCAGGCCTTGATTTCCAAAAGAGTGAACCAAGTGAGGATGACTGAGAGTCAAATGATGGAGGTGCACTTCTTAGGGATAAGTATCCTACAGAAGATTCTACAGTGTTACACTTTGTGTTCAGGAGAAGATCATACTTGTTTTGCGACATTTGCATGTAATATGTTCACGCAAGCCATGATTTTCCAAAAGAGTGAACCAAGTGTGGAGGATTCAGAGTCAAATGTTGGAATTTCACTTCTTAGTAATAAGAATCCTAGAGAAGTTCCTATACTGTAACATTTGTGTTCAGGTGAAAATCATACTTTTTTTTGTCACATTTGAATGGCACATGTTCACACAGGCCATGGTTGTACAAAATAGTAAACCAAGTGAGGAGGACTCTGAGTGAAATGTGGCAAATGCAGTTCTTTAGGATAAGTATCGAACAGAAGTTTCTATATTGTAACTCTTTCTGTTCAGGACGTAATCACACTTGATTTACGACGTTTCCATGAAACCTGTTCATGCATGTCGTTCCCTTACAAAATAGTGAACCAAGTGATGAGGACTCACAGTTATATATGTACCATGTGCACTTATTTAGCATAAGTATCCTGCACAGGGTTCTAGACTGTAATACTTTGTATTCTGGAGAAAACAACATTTGTTTTGTGCTGATTCTACCAAAGATATTCAAGCTTGTAATTAAAATAGTGACCACGTGAGGGTGCGTCAAATTCACGTTTGACTTACTCTTCTCAGAGATAAGAATCCTGTAGATGTTAGTATATTTTAACTTTTTATGTTCAAGAGAAATTCACACTGTTTTGGCATGTTTTCCTGGAATATGTTCACACAGGCCTTGATTTTCCAAAATAGTGAACCAAGTGAGGAGGACAGAGAGTCAAGTGTTGGAGGTGCACTTCTTAGGGATAAGTATCCTACAGAAGATTCTACAGTGTTACAGTTTGTGTTCAGGTGAAGATCATACTTGTTTTGCGACATTCGCATATAACATGTTCACGCAGGCCTTGATTATCCTAAAGAGTGAACCACGGGCGGAGGATTCAGAGTAAATGTTGGAATTTCACTTCTTAGTGATAAGGATCCTAGATAAGTTCCTATACTGTGACATTTGTGTTCAGGCGAAAATCATACTTCTTTTGTGACATTTGAATGGCACATGTTCACACAGGCCATGATTGTACAAAATAGTGAACCAAGTGAGGAGGACTCTGAGTGAAATGTGGCAAGTGCACTTCTTTAGGAGAAGTATCGTACAGAAGTTTCTATATTGTAACTCTTTGTGCTCAGGAAGAAATCACACTTGATTTACGACCGTTCCATGAAACATGTTCATGCATGTCGTTCCCTTCCATAAGAGTGAAGTAAGTGAAGAGGACTCACAGTTATATATGTAGCACGTGCACTTATTTGGGATAAGTATCCTACACAGGGTTCTAGACTGTAAAACTTTGTATTCTGGAGCAAACAACATTTGTTTTGTGCTGATACTACCAACGATATTCAGGCTTGTAATGAGCTTGAAAATAGTGACCAATAGATGACGCGTCAAATTCACATGTTTCACTTTCTCTTCTCACTGATAAGAATCCTGTAGATGTTCCTACGTTGTAACTTTTTATGTTAGGAGAAATTCACACTGGTTTTGTGACATTTTCAGTTAATATGTTCAAGCAGGCCTTGAATTTCCAAAAGAGTGAACCAAGTGAGGAGGACTGAGAGTCAAATGTTGGAGGTGCATTTCTTAGGGATAAGCATCCTACAGAAGATTCTATAGTGTTACACTTTGTGTTCAGGAGAAGATCATACTTGTTTTGCGACATTCGCATATAACATGTTCACGCAGGGCATGATTATCCTAAAGAGTGAACCACGGGCGGAGGATTCAGAGTAAATGTTGGAATTTCACTTCTTAGTGATAAGGATCCTAGAGAAGTTCCTATACTGTAACATTTGTGTTCAGGCGAAAATCATACTTGTTTTGTCACATTTGGATGGCACATGTTCACACAGGCCATGATTTTACAAAATAGTGAACCAAGTGAGGAGGACTCTGAGTTAAATGTGGCAAATGCACTTCTTTAGGAGAAGAGTCGTACAGAAGTTTCTATATTGTAACTCTTTGTGTTCAGGAGGAAATCACACTTGGTTTACGACGTTTCCATGAATCATGTTCATGCATGACGTTCCCTTCCAAAATAGTGAACCAAGTGAAGAAGACTCACATTTATGTGTAGCATGTGCACTTATTTGGCATAAGTATCCTGCACAGGCTTATAGACTGCAAAACTTTGTATTCTGGAGAAAACAACATTTGTTTTGTGCTGATTCTACCAACGATGTTCCCATCCAAAATAGTGAACCAAGTGAACAGGACTCACAGTTGTATATGTAGCATGTGCACTTATTTAGGATAAGTATCCTACACAGGGTTCTAGACTGTAAAACTTTGTATTCTGGAGAAAACAACATTTGTTTTGTGCTGATTCTACCAACGATATTCAGGCTTGTAATGAGCTTGAAAATAGTGACCACGTGAGCACGCATCAAATTCACATGTTACACTTTTTCTTCTCAGTGATAAGAATCCTGTAGATGTTCCTACGTTGTAACTTTTTATGTTCAGGAGAAATTCACACTGGTTTTGTGATGTTTTCAAGGAATATGTTCACGCAGGCCTTGATTTTCCAAAAGAGTGATCCAAGTGAGGAGGACTGAGAGTCAAATGTTGGAGGTGCACTTCTTAGGGATAAGTATCCTACAGAAGACTCTATAGTGTTACACTTTGTGTTCAGGAGAAGATCATACTTGTTTTGTGACATTCGCATATAACATGTCCACGCAGGCCATGATTATCCTAAGAGTTAAACAACTGCGGAGGATTCAGAGAAAATGTTGGAATTTCACTTCTTAGTGAAAAGAATTCTAGAGAAGTTCCTATACTGTAACATTTGCGTTCAGGCGAAAATCAAACTTGTTTTGTGACATTTGAATGGCACATGTTCACACAGGCCATGATTTTACAAAATAGTGAACCAAGTGAGGAGGACTCTGAGTTAAATGTGGCAAATGCACTTCTTTAAGAGAAGTATCGTTCAGAAGTTTCTATTATGAACTCTTTGTGTTCAGGAGGAAATCACACTTGGTTTACGACCTTTCCATGAAACATGTTCATGCATGTTGTTCCCTTCCAAAATAGTGAACCAAGTGAAGAGGACTCACAGTTATGTATTCAGCATGTGCACTATTTGGGATAAGTATCCTACACAGGGTTCTAGACCGTAAAAATTTGTATTCTTGAGAAAAGAACATTAGTTTTGTGCTGATTCTACTAACGATGTTCCCTTACAAAATAGTGAACCAAGTGAAGAGGACTCACAGTTATATATGTAGCATGTGCTACACTATAGAACACTATAGAATCTTCTGTAGGATACTTATCCCTAGGAATAGAATTCTAGAGAAGTTCCTATACTGTAACATTTGCGTTCAGGTGAAAATCAAACTTGTTTTGTGACATTTGAATGGCACATGTTCACACAGGACATGATTGTACAAAATAGTGAACCAAGTGAGGAGGACTCTGAGTGAAATGTGGCAAATGCACTTCTTTAGGAGAAGTATCAAGTATCGTACTGAAGTTTCTATATTGTAACTCTTTGTGTTAAGGAAGAAATCACACTTGATTTACGACCGTTCCATGAAACATGTTCATGCATGTCGTTCCCTTCCATAAGAGTGAAGTAAGTGAAGAGGACTCACAGTTATATATGTAGCACGTGCACTTATTTGGGATAAGTATCCTACACAGGGTTCTAGACTGTAAAACTTTGTATTCAGGAAAAAACAACATTTCTTTTGTGCTGATTCTACCAAAGATGTTCCCTTCCAAAATAGTGACCCAAGTGAAGAGGACTCACATTTATATATGTAGCATGTGCACTTATTTGGGATAAGTATCCTACACAGGGTTCTAGACTGTAAAACTTTGTGTTTTGGAGAAAACAACATTTGTTTTGTGGTGATTCTACCAACGACATTCAGGCTTGTAATGAGCTTGAAAATAGTGACCATGTGAGGACGCGTCAAATTCACATGTTTCACTTTCTCTTCTCGGTGATAAGAATCCTTTAGATGTTCCTACGTTGTAACTTTTTATGTTCAGGAGAAATTCACACTGGTTTAGTGACGTTTTCAGGGAATATGTTCACGCACGCCTTGATTTTCCAAAAGAGTGAAACAAGTGAGGAGGACTGAGAGTCAAATGTTGGAGGTGCACTTCTTAGGGATAAGTATCCTACAGAAGATTCTATAGTGTTACACTTTGTGTTCAGGAGAAGATTATACTTGTTTTGCGACATTCGCATATAACATGTTCACGCAGGCCATGATTATCCTAAAGAGTGAACCACGGGCGGAGGATTCAGAGTAAATGTTGGAATTTCACTCCTTAGTGATAAAGATCCTAGAGAAGTTCCTATACTGTAACATTTGCGTTCAGGCAAAAAACATACTTGTTTTTTGACATTTGAGGGCACATTTTCACACAGGCCATGATTTTACACAATAGTAGTGAGGAGTACTCTGACTTAAATGTGGCAAGTGCACTTTAGGAGATGTATCGTACAGAAGTTTCTATATTGTAATTCTTTGTGTTCAGGAGGTAATCACACTTGGTTTCCGACGTTTCCATGAAACATGTTCATGCATGTCGTTTCCTTCCAAAATAGTGAACCAAGTGAATAGGACTCACAGTCATACATGTTGCATGTGCACTTCTTTGGGAAGTCATATGTAGCATGTGCACTTATTTGGGATAAGTATCTTACACAGGGTTCTAGACTGTAAAACTTTGTATTCTGGAGAAAACAACATTTGTTTTGTGCTGATTCTACCAAAGATGTACAGGCTTGTAATTAAAATAGTGACCACGTGAGGGCGCGTCAAATTCACGTTTCACTTACTCTTCTCAGTGATAAGAATCCTGTAGATGTTCCTATATTTTAACTTTTTATGTTCAGGAGAAATTCACACTGTTTTGGGATGTTTTCCTGGAATATGTTCACACAGGCCTTGATTTTCCAAAATAGTGAACCAAGTGAGGAGGACAGAGAGTCAAGTGTTGGAGGTGCACTTCTCAGGGATAAGTATCCTACAGAAGATTCTATAGTGTTACACTTTGTGTTCAGGAGAAGATCATACTTGTTTTGCGACATTCGCATATAATATGTTCACGCAAGCCATGATTTTCCAAAAGAGTGAACCAAGTGTGAAGGATTCAGAGTCAAATGTTGGAATTTCACTTCTTAGGGATAAGTATCCTGAGAACTTCCTATAGTGTAACATTTGTGCTCAGATGAAAATCATACTTGTTTTGTCACATTTGAATGGCACATGTTCACACAGGCCATGATTTTACAAAATAGTGAACCAAGTGAGGAGGACTCTGAGTTAAAAGTGGCAAATGCACTTCTTTAGGATAAGTATCGTACAGAAGTTTCTATATTGTAACTCTGTGTGTTCAGGAGGAAATCACACTTGGTTTACGACGTTTACATGAAACATGTTCATGCATGTCGTTCCCTTTCAAAATAGTGAACCAAGAGAAGAGGACTCACAGTTATGTATGTAGCACGTGAACTTATTTGGGATAAGTATCCTACACAGGGTTCTAGACTGTAAAACTTTGTATTCTACAGAAAAGAACATTTGTTTTGTGCTGATTCTACCAACGATGTTCCCTTCCAAAATAGTGAAACAAGTGAAGAGGACTCACAGTTATATATGTAGCATGTGCACTTCTTTGGGATAAGTATCCTACACAGGGTTCTAGACTGTAAAACTTTGTATTTTGGAGAAAACAACATTTTTTATGCTGATTCTACCAAGGATATTCAGGCTTGTAATGAGCTTGAAAATAGTGACCACGAGAAGACGCGTCAAATTCACACGTTTCACTTTCTCTTCTCAGTGATAAGAATCCTGTAGATGTTCCTACGTTGTAAGTTTTTATGTTCAGGAGAAATTCACACTAGTTTTGTGACGTTTTCATGGAATATGTTCACGCAGGCCTTGATCCAAAAGAGTGAACCAAGTGAGGAGGACTGAGAGTCAAATGATGGAGGTGCACTTCTTAGGGATAAGTATCCTACAGAAGATTCTATAGTGTTATACTTTGTGTTCAGGAGAAGATCATACTTGTTTTGCAACATTCGCCTATAACATGTTCACGCAGGCCATGATTATCCTAAAGAGTTAAACAACTGCGGAGGATTCGGAGTAAATGTTGGAATTTCACTTCTTAGTAATAAGAATCCTCGAGAAGTTCCTATACTGTAACATTTGTGTTCAGGTGAAAATCATACTTGTTTTTTGACATTTGAGGGCACATGTTCACACAGGCCATGATTTTACACAATAGTGAACCTAGTGAGGAGTACTCTGAGTTAAATGTGGCAAGTGCACTTTAGGAGACCAAAATAGTGAACCAAGTGAATAGGACTCACAGTCATACATGTAGCATGTGCACTTCTTTGGGAAGTCATATGTAGCATGTGCACTTATTTGGGATAAGTATCTTACACAGGGTTCTAGACTGTAAAACTTTGTATTCTGGAGAAAACAACATTTGTTTTGTGCTGATTCTACCAAAGATGTTCAGGCTTGTAATTAAAATAGTGACCACGTGAGGGCGCGTCAAATTCACGTTTCACTTACTCTTCTCAGTGATAAGAATCCTGTAGATGTTCCTATATTTTAACTTTTTATGTTCAGGAGAAATTCACACTGTTTTGGGATGTTTTCCTGGAATATGTTCACACAGGCCTTGATTTTCCAAAATAGTGAACCAAGTGAGGAGGACAGAGAGTCATGTGTTGGAGGTGCACTTCTCAGGGATAAGTATCCTACAGAAGATTCTATAGTGTTACACTTTGTGTTCAGGAGAAGATCATATTTGTTTTGCGACATTCGCATATAATATGTTCACGCAATCCATGATTTTCCAAAAGAGTGAACCAAGTGCGGAGGATTCAGAGTCTAATGTTGGAATTTCACTTCTTAGTGATAAGGATCCTAGAGAATTTCCTCTACTGTAACATTTGTGCTCAGATGAAAATCATACTTGTTTTGTCACATTTGAATGGCACATGTTCACACAGGCCATGATTTTACAAAATAGTGAACCAAGTGAGGATGACTCTGAGTTAAAAGTGGCAAATGCACTTCTTTAGGATAAGTATCATACAGAAGTTTCTATATTGTAACTCTTTGTGTTCAGGAGGAAATCACACATGGTTTACGACATTTCCATGAAACATGTTCATGCATGTCGTTCCCTTTCAAAACAGTGAACCAAGTGAAGAGGACTCACAGTTATGTATGTAGCACGTGTACTTATTTGGGATAAGTATCCTACACAGGGTTCTAGACTGTAAAACTTTGTATTCTGGAGAAAACAACATTTGTTTTGTGCTGATTCTACCAACGATGTTCCCTTCCAAAATAGTGAACCAAGTGAAGAGGACTCACAGTTATATATGTAGCATGTGCACTTATTTGGGATAAGTATCCTACACAGGGTTCTAGACTGTAAATCTTTGTATTTTGGAGAAAACAACATTTGTTTTGTGCTGATTCTACCGACGATATTCAGGCTTGTAATGAGCTTGAAAATAGTGACCAATAGAGGACGCGTCAAATTCACATGTTTCACTTTCTCTTCTCAGTGATAAGAATCCTGTAGATGTTCGTATATTTTAACTTTTTATGTTCAGGAGAAATTCACACTGTTTTGGGATGTTTTCCTGGAATATGTTCACACAGGCCTTGATTTTCCAAAAGAGTGAAACAAGTGAGGAGGACTGAGAGTCAAATGTTGGAGGTGCACTTCTTAGGGATAAGAATCCTACAGAAGATTCTATAGTGTTACACTTTGTGTTCAGGAGAAGATCATACTTGTTTTGCGACATTCGCATATAACATGTTCACTCAGGCCATGATAATCCTAAAGAGTGAACCACAGGCAGAGGATTCAGACTAAATGTTGGAATTTCACTCCTTAGTGATAAAGATCCTAGAGAAGTTCCTATACTGTAACATTTGCGTTCAGGCGAAAATCATACTTGTTTTTTGACATTTGAGGGCACATGTTCACACAGGCCATCATTTTACACAATAGTGAACCTAGTGAGGAGTACTCTGAGTTAAATGTGGCAAGTGCACTTTAGGAGAAGTATCTTACAGAAGTTTCTATATTGTAATTCTTTGTGTTCAGGAAGAAATCACACTTGGTTTCCGACGTTTCCATGAAACATGTTCATGCATGTCGTTCCCTTCCAAAATAGTGAACCAAGTGAATAGGACTCACAGTCATACATGTAGCATGTGCACTTCTTTGGGAAGTCATATGTAGCATGTGCACTTATTTGGGATAAGTATCTTACACAGGGTTCTAGACTGTAAAACTTTGTATTCTGGAGAAAACAACATTTGTTTTGTGCTGATTCTACCAAAGATGTTCAGGCTTGTAATTAAAATAGTGACCACGTGAGGGCGCGTCAAATTCACGTTTCACTTACTCTTCTCAGAGATAAGAATCCTGTAGATGTTCCTACGTTGTAAGTTTTTATGTTCAGGAGAAATTCACACTAGTTTTGTGACGTTTTCAGGGAATGTGTTCACGCAGGCCTTGATTTCCAAAAGAGTGAACCAAGTGAGGAGGACTGAGAGTCAAATGATGGAGGTGCACTTCTTAGGGATAAGTATCCTACAGAAGATTCTATAGTGTTGCACTTTGTGTTCAGGAGAAGATCATACTTGTTTTGCGACATTCACATATAACATGTTCACTCAGGGCATGGTTATCCTAAAGAGTTAAAAACTGCGGAGGACTCAGAGTAAATGTTGGAATTTCATTTCTTAGTATAAGAACCTAGAGAAGTTCCTATACTGTTACATTTGTGTTCAGGTGAAAATCATACTACTTTTGTGACATTTGAATGGCACATGTTCACACAGGCCATGGTTTTACAAAATAGTAAACCAAGTGAGGAGGACTCTGAGTGAAATGTGGCAAATGCAGTTCTTTAGGATAAGTATCGAACAGAAGTCTCTATATTGTAACTCTTTCTGTTCAGGACGAAATCACACTTGATTTACGACGTTTCCATGAAACATGTTCATGCATGTCGTTCCCTTCCAAAATAGTGAACCAAGTGAAGAGGACTCACAGTTATATATGTAGCATGTGCACTTATTTGGCAAAAGTGTCCTGCACAGGGTTCTAGACTATAAAACTTTGTATTCTACAGAAAAGAACATTTGTTTTGTGCTAATTCTACCAACGATGTTCCCTTCCAAAATAGTGAACCAAGTGAAGAGGACTCACAGTTATATATGTAGCATGTGCACTTATTTGGGATAAGTATCCTACACAGGGTTCTGGACTGTAAAACTTTGTATTTGGAGAAAACAACATTTGTTTTGTGCTGATTCTACCAACGATATTCAGGCTTGTAATGAGCTTGAAAATAGTGACCACGAGAGGACGCGTCAAATTCACAGGTTTCACTTTCTCTTCTCAGTGATAAGAATCCTGTAGATGTTCCTACGTTGTAAGTTTTTATGTTCAGGAGATATTCACACTAGTTTTGTGACGTTTTCATGGAATATGTTCACGCAGGCCTTGATTTCCAAAAGAGTGAACCAAGTGAGGAGGACTGAGAGTCAAATGTTGGAGGTGCACTTCTTAGGGATAAGAATCCTACAGAAATTTCTATAGTGTTACACTTTGTGTTCAGGAGAAGATCATACTTGTTTTGCGACATTCGCATATAACATGTTCACTCAGGCCATGATAATCCTAAAGAGTGAACCACAGGCAGAGGATTCAGACTAAATGTTGGAATTTCACTCCTTAATGATAAAGATCCTAGAGAAGTTCCTATACTGTAACATTTGCGTTCAGGCGAAAATCATACTTGTTTTTTGACATTTGAGGGCACATGTTCACACAGGCCATGATTTTACACAATAGTGAACCTAGTGAGGAGTACTCTGAGTTAAATGTGGCAAGTGCACTTTAGGAGAAGTATCTTACAGAAGTTTCTATATTGTAATTCTTTGTGTTCAGGAGGAAATCACACTTGGTTTCCGACGTTTCCATGAAACATGTTCATGCATGTCGTTCCCTTCCAAAATAGTGAACCAAGTGAATAGGACTCACAGTCATACATGTTGCATGTGCACTTCTTTGGGAAGTCATATGTAGCATGTGCACTTATTTGGGATAAGTATCTTACACAGGGTTCTAGACTGTAAAACTTTGTATTCTGGAGAAAACAACATTTGTTTTGTGCTGATTCTACCAAAGATGTTCAGGCTTGTAATTAAAATAGTGACCACGTGAGGGCGCGTCAAATTCACGTTTCACTTACTCTTCTCTGAGATAAGAATCCTGTAGATGTTCCTAAGTTGTAAGTTTTTATGTTCAGGAGAAATTCAGACTAGTTTTGTGACGTTTTCAGGGAATGTGTTCACGCAGGCCTTGATTTCCAAAAGAGTGAACCAAGTGAGGAGGACTGAGAGTCAAATGATGGAGGTGCACTTCTTAGGGATAAGTATCCTACAGAAGATTCTATAGTGTTGCACTTTGTGTTCAGGAGAAGATCATACTTGTTTTGCGACATTCGCATATAACATGTTCACTCAGGGCATGGTTATCCTAAAGAGTTAAAAACTGCGGAGGACTCAGAGTAAATGTTGGAATTTCATTTCTTAGTATAAGACCCTAGAGAAGTTCCTATACTGTTACATTTGTGTTCAGGTGAAAATCATACTACTTTTGTGACATTTGAATGGCACATGTTCACACAGGCCATGGTTTTACAAAATAGTAAACCAAGTGAGGAGGACTCTGAGTGAAATGTGGCAAATGCAGTTCTTTAGGATAAGTATCGAACAGAAGTCTCTATATTGTAACTCTTTCTGTTCAGGACGAAATCACACTTGATTTACGACGTTTCCATGAAACATGTTCATGCATGTCGTTCCCTTCCAAAATAGTGAACCAAGTGAATAGGACTCACAGTCATACATGTAGCATGTGCACTTCTTTGGGAAGTCATATGTAGCATGTGCACTTATTTGGGATAAGTATCTTACACAGGGTTCTAGACTGTAAAACTTTGTATTCTGGAGAAAACAACATTTGTTTTGTGCTGATTCTACCAAAGATGTTCAGGCTTGTAATTAAAATAGTGACCACGTGAGGGCGCGTCAAATTCACGTTTCACTTACTCTTCTCAGAGATAAGAATCCTGTAGATGTTCCTACGTTGTAAGTTTTTATGTTCAGGAGATATTCACACTAGTTTTGTGACGTTTTCATGGAATATGTTCACGCAGGCCTTGATTTCCAAAAGAGTGAACCAAGTGAGGAGGACTGAGAGTCAAATGTTGGAGGTGCACTTCTTAGGGATAAGAATCCTACAGAAATTTCTATAGTGTTACACTTTGTGTTCAGGAGAAGATCATACTTGTTTTGCGACATTCGCATATAACATGTTCACTCAGGCCATGATAATCCTAAAGAGTGAACCACAGGCAGAGGATTCAGACTAAATGTTGGAATTTCACTCCTTAATGATAAAGATCCTAGAGAAGTTCCTATACTGTAACATTTGCGTTCAGGCGAAAATCATACTTGTTTTTTGATATTTGAGGGCACATGTTCACACAGGCCATGATTTTACACAATAGTGAACCTAGTGAGGAGTACTCTGAGTTAAATGTGGCAAGTGCACTTTAGGAGAAGTATCTTACAGAAGTTTCTATATTGTAATTCTTTGTGTTCAGGAGGAAATCACACTTGGTTTCCGACGTTTCCATGAAACATGTTCATGCATGTCGTTCCCTTCCAAAATAGTGAACCAAGTGAAGAGGACTCACAGTTATATATGTAGCATGTGCACTTATTTGGGATAAGTATCCTACACAGGGTTCTGGACTGTAAAACTTTGTATTTTGGAGAAAACAACATTTGTTTTGTGCTGATTCTACCAATGATATTCAGGCTTGTAATGAGCTTGAAAATAGTGACCACGAGAGGACGCGTCAAATTCACAGGTTTCACTTTCTCTTCTCAGTGATAAGAATCCTGTAGATGTTCATACGTTGTAAGTTTTTATGTTCAGGAGATATTCACACTAGTTTTGTGACGTTTTCATGGAATATGTTCACGCAGGCCTTGATTTCCAAAAGAGTGAACCAAGTGAGGAGGACTGAGAGTCAAATGTTGGAGGTGCACTTCTTAGGGATAAGAATCCTACAGAAATTTCTATAGTGTTACACTTTGTGTTCAGGAGAAGATCATACTTGTTTTGCGACATTCGCATATAACATGTTCACTCAGGCCATGATAATCCTAAAGAGTGAACCACAGGCAGAGGATTCAGACTAAATGTTGGAATTTCACTCCTTAATGATAAAGATCCTAGAGAAGTTCCTATACTGTAACATTTGCGTTCAGGCGAAAATCATACTTGTTTTTTGATATTTGAGGGCACATGTTCACACAGGCCATGATTTTACACAATAGTGAACCTAGTGAGGAGTACTCTGAGTTAAATGTGGCAAGTGCACTTTAGGAGAAGTATCTTACAGAAGTTTCTATATTGTAATTCTTTGTGTTCAGGAGGAAATCACACTTGGTTTCCGACGTTTCCATGAAACATGTTCATGCATGTCGTTCCCTTCCAAAATAGTGAACCAAGTGAATAGGACTCACAGTCATACATGTAGCATGTGCACTTCTTTGGGAAGTCATATGTAGCATGTGCACTTATTTGGGATAAGTATCTTACACAGGGTTCTAGACTGTAAAACTTTGTATTC
This sequence comes from Typhlomys cinereus, assembly GCA_023101885.1. NCBI lineage: Eukaryota > Metazoa > Chordata > Mammalia > Rodentia > Platacanthomyidae > Typhlomys > Typhlomys cinereus. Next base: position 8,309,979 of record JALPQD010000051.1, read on the forward strand.
TGGAGAAAACAACATTTGTTTTGTGCTGATTCTACCAAAGATGTTCAGGCTTGTAATTAAAATAGTGACCACGTGAGGGCGCGTCAAATTCACGTTTCACTTACTCTTCTCAGAGATAAGAATCCTGTAGATGTTCCTACGTTGTAAGTTTTTATGTTCAGGAGAAATTCACACTAGTTTTGTGACGTTTTCAGGGAATGTGTTCACGCAGGCCTTGATTTCCAAAAGAGTGAACCAAGTGAGGAGGACTGAGAGTCAAATGATGGAGGTGCACTTCTTAGGGATAAGTATCCTACAGAAGATTCTATAGTGTTGCACTTTGTGTTCAGGAGAAGATCATACTTGTTTTGCGACATTCACATATAACATGTTCACTCAGGGCATGGTTATCCTAAAGAGTTAAAAACTGCGGAGGACTCAGAGTAAATGTTGGAATTTCATTTCTTAGTATAAGAACCTAGAGAAGTTCCTATACTGTTACATTTGTGTTCAGGTGAAAATCATACTACTTTTGTGACATTTGAATGGCACATGTTCACACAGGCCATGGTTTTACAAAATAGTAAACCAAGTGAGGAGGACTCTGAGTGAAATGTGGCAAATGCAGTTCTTTAGGATAAGTATCGAACAGAAGTCTCTATATTGTAACTCTTTCTGTTCAGGACGAAATCACACTTGATTTACGACGTTTCCATGAAACATGTTCATGCATGTCGTTCCCTTCCAAAATAGTGAACCAAGTGAAGAGGACTCACAGTTATATATGTAGCATGTGCACTTATTTGGCAAAAGTGTCCTGCACAGGGTTCTAGACTGTAAAACTTTGTATTCTACAGAAAAGAACATTTGTTTTGTGCTAATTCTACCAACGATGTTCCCTTCCAAAATAGTGAACCAAGTGAAGAGGACTCACAGTTATATATGTAGCATGTGCACTTATTTGGGATAAGTATCCTACACAGGGTTCTGGACTGTAAAACTTTGTATTTTGGAGAAAACAACATTTGTTTTGTGCTGATTCTACCAACGATATTCAGGCTTGTAATGAGCTTGAAAATAGTGACCACGAGAGGACGCGTCAAATTCACAGGTTTCACTTTCTCTTCTCAGTGATAAGAATCCTGTAGATGTTCCTACGTTGTAAGTTTTTATGTTCAGGAGATATTCACACTAGTTTTGTGACGTTTTCATGGAATATGTTCACGCAGGCCTTGATTTCCAAAAGAGTGAACCAAGTGAGGAGGACTGAGAGTCAAATGTTGGAGGTGCACTTCTTAGGGATAAGAATCCTACAGAAATTTCTATAGTGTTACACTTTGTGTTCAGGAGAAGATCATACTTGTTTTGCGACATTCGCATATAACATGTTCACTCAGGCCATGATAATCCTAAAGAGTGAACCACAGGCAGAGGATTCAGACTAAATGTTGGAATTTCACTCCTTAATGATAAAGATCCTAGAGAAGTTCCTATACTGTAACATTTGCGTTCAGGCGAAAATCATACTTGTTTTTTGACATTTGAGGGCACATGTTCACACAGGCCATGATTTTACACAATAGTGAACCTAGTGAGGAGTACTCTGAGTTAAATGTGGCAAGTGCACTTTAGGAGAAGTATCTTACAGAAGTTTCTATATTGTAATTCTTTGTGTTCAGGAGGAAATCACACTTGGTTTCCGACGTTTCCATGAAACATGTTCATGCATGTCGTTCCCTTCCAAAATAGTGAACCAAGTGAATAGGACTCACAGTCATACATGTTGCATGTGCACTTCTTTGGGAAGTCATATGTAGCATGTGCACTTATTTGGGATAAGTATCTTACACAGGGTTCTAGACTGTAAAACTTTGTATTCTGGAGAAAACAACATTTGTTTTGTGCTGATTCTACCAAAGATGTTCAGGCTTGTAATTAAAATAGTGACCACGTGAGGGCGCGTCAAATTCACGTTTCACTTACTCTTCTCTGAGATAAGAATCCTGTAGATGTTCCTAAGTTGTAAGTTTTTATGTTCAGGAGAAATTCAGACTAGTTTTGTGACGTTTTCAGGGAATGTGTTCACGCAGGCCTTGATTTCCAAAAGAGTGAACCAAGTGAGGAGGACTGAGAGTCAAATGATGGAGGTGCACTTCTTAGGGATAAGTATCCTACAGAAGATTCTATAGTGTTGCACTTTGTGTTCAGGAGAAGATCATACTTGTTTTGCGACATTCGCATATAACATGTTCACTCAGGGCATGGTTATCCTAAAGAGTTAAAAACTGCGGAGGACTCAGAGTAAATGTTGGAATTTCATTTCTTAGTATAAGAACCTAGAGAAGTTCCTATACTGTTACATTTGTGTTCAGGTGAAAATCATACTACTTTTGTGACATTTGAATGGCACATGTTCACACAGGCCATGGTTTTACAAAATAGTAAACCAAGTGAGGAGGACTCTGAGTGAAATGTGGCAAATGCAGTTCTTTAGGATAAGTATCGAACAGAAGTCTCTATATTGTAACTCTTTCTGTTCAGGACGAAATCACACTTGATTTACGACGTTTCCATGAAACATGTTCATGCATGTCGTTCCCTTCCAAAATAGTGAACCAAGTGAAGAGGACTCACAGTTATATATGTAGCATGTGCACTTATTTGGCAAAAGTGTCCTGCACAGGGTTCTAGACTGTAAAACTTTGTATTCTACAGAAAAGAACATTTGTTTTGTGCTAATTCTACCAACGATGTTCCCTTCCAAAATAGTGAACCAAGTGAAGAGGACTCACAGTTATATATGTAGCATGTGCACTTATTTGGGATAAGTATCCTACACAGGGTTCTGGACTGTAAAACTTTGTATTTTGGAGAAAACAACATTTGTTTTGTGCTGATTCTACCAATGATATTCAGGCTTGTAATGAGCTTGAAAATAGTGACCACGAGAGGACGCGTCAAATTCACAGGTTTCACTTTCTCTTCTCAGTGATAAGAATCCTGTAGATGTTCATACGTTGTAAGTTTTTATGTTCAGGAGATATTCACACTAGTTTTGTGACGTTTTCATGGAATATGTTCACGCAGGCCTTGATTTCCAAAAGAGTGAACCAAGTGAGGAGGACTGAGAGTCAAATGTTGGAGGTGCACTTCTTAGGGATAAGAATCCTACAGAAATTTCTATAGTGTTACACTTTGTGTTCAGGATAAGATCATACTTGTTTTGCGACATTCGCATATAACATGTTCACTCAGGCCATGATAATCCTAAAGAGTGAACCACAGGCAGAGGATTCAGACTAAATGTTGGAATTTCACTCCTTAATGATAAAGATCCTAGAGAAGTTCCTATACTGTAACATTTGCGTTCAGGCGAAAATCATACTTGTTTTTTGATATTTGAGGGCACATGTTCACACAGGCCATGATTTTACACAATAGTGAACCTAGTGAGGAGTACTCTGAGTTAAATGTGGCAAGTGCACTTTAGGAGAAGTATCTTACAGAAGTTTCTATATTGTAATTCTTTGTGTTCAGGAGGAAATCACACTTGGTTTCCGACGTTTCCATGAAACATGTTCATGCATGTCGTTCCCTTCCAAAATAGTGAACCAAGTGAATAGGACTCACAGTCATACATGTTGCATGTGCACTTCTTTGGGAAGTCATATGTAGCATGTGCACTTATTTGGGATAAGTATCTTACACAGGGTTCTAGACTGTAAAACTTTGTATTCTGGAGAAAACAACATTTGTTTTGTGCTGATTCTACCAAAGATGTTCAGGCTTGTAATTAAAATAGTGACTACGTGAGGGCGCGTCAAATTCACGTTTCACTTACTCTTCTCAGAGATAAGAATCCTGTAGATGTTCCTACGTTGTAAGTTTTTATGTTCAGGAGAAATTCACACTAGTTTTGTGACGTTTCAGGGAATGTGTTCACGCAGGCCTTGATTTCCAAAAGAGTGAACCAAGTGAGGAGGACTGAGAGTCAAATGATGGAGGTGCACTTCTTAGGGATAAGTATCCTACAGAAGATTCTATAGTGTTGCACTTTGTGTTCAGGAGAAGATCATACTTGTTTTGCGACATTCGCATATAACATGTTCACTCAGGGCATGGTTATCCTAAAGAGTTAAAAACTGCGGAGGACTCAGAGTAAATGTTGGAATTTCATTTCTTAGTATAAGACCCTAGAGAAGTTCCTATACTGTTACATTTGTGTTCAGGTGAAAATCATACTACTTTTGTGACATTTGAATGGCACATGTTCACACAGGCCATGGTTTTACAAAATAGTAAACCAAGTGAGGAGGACTCTGAGTGAAATGTGGCAAATGCAGTTCTTTAGGATAAGTATCGAACAGAAGTCTCTATATTGTAACTCTTTCTGTTCAGGACGAAATCACACTTGATTTACGACGTTTCCATGAAACATGTTCATGCATGTCGTTCCCTTCCAAAATAGTGAACCAAGTGAAGAGGACTCACAGTTATATATGTAGCATGTGCACTTATTTGGCAAAAGTGTCCTGCACAGGGTTCTAGACTGTAAAACTTTGTATTCTACAGAAAAGAACATTTGTTTTGTGCTAATTCTACCAACGATGTTCCCTTCCAAAATAGTGAACCAAGTGAAGAGGACTCACAGTTATATATGTAGCATGTGCACTTATTTGGGATAAGTATCCTACACAGGGTTCTGGACTGTAAAACTTTGTATTTTGGAGAAAACAACATTTGTTTTGTGCTGATTCTACCAACGATATTCAGGCTTGTAATGAGCTTGAAAATAGTGACCACGAGAGGACGCGTCAAATTCACAGGTTTCACTTTCTCTTCTCAGAGATAAGAATCCTGTAGATGTTCCTACGTTGTAAGTTTTTATGTTCAGGAGAAATTCACACTAGTTTTGTGACGTTTTCAGGGAATATGTTCACGCAGGCCTTGATTTCCAAAAGAGTGAACCAAGTGAGGAGGACTGAGAGTCAAATGATGGAGGTGCACTTCTTAGGGATAAGTATCCTACAGAAGATTCTATAGTGTTACACTTTGTGTTCAGGAGAAGATCATACTTGTTTTGCGACATTTGCATATAATATGTTCACGCAAGCCATGATTTTCCAAAAGAGTGAACCAAGTGAGGAGGATTCAGAGTCAAATGTTGGAATTTCACTTCTTAGGGATAAGTATCCTAGAGAATTTCCTATACTGTAACATTTGTGCTCAGATGAAAATCATACTTCTTTTGTCACATTTGAATGGCACATGTTCACACAGGCCATGAATTTACAAAATAGTGAACCAAGTGAGGAGGACTCTGAGGTAAAAGTGGCAAATGCACTTCTTTAGGATAAGTATCGTACAGAAGTTTCTATATTGTAACTCTGTGTGTTCAGGAGGAAATCACACTTGGTTTCCGACGTTTCCATGAGACATGTTCATGCATGTCGTTCCCTTCCAAAATAGTGAACTCAGTGAATAGGACTCACAGTCATACATGTAGCATGTGCACTTCTTTGGGAAGTCATATGTAGCATGTGCACTTATTTGGGATAAGTATCTTACACAGGGTTCTAGACTGTAAAACTTGTATTCTGGAGAAAAACAGCATTTGTTTTGTGCTGATTCTACCAAAGATGTTCAGGCTTGTAATTAAAATAGTGACCACGTGAGGGCGCGTCAAATTCACGTTTCAATTACTCTTCTCAGTGATAAGAATCCTGTAGATGTTCCTACGTTGTAAGTTTTATGTTCAGGAGAAATTCACACTGGTTTTGTGACGTTTTCAGGGAATATGTTCACGCAGCCTTGAATTTCCAAAAGAGTGAACCAAGTGAGGAGGACTGAGAGTCAAATGTTGGAGGTGCATTTCTTAGGGATAAGTATCCTACAGAAGATTCTATAGTGTTACACTTTGTGTTCAGGAGAAGATCATACTTGTTTTGGCGACATTCGCATATAACATGTTCACACAGGCCATGATTATCCTAAAGAGTTAAACAACTGCGGAGGATTCAGAGTAAATGTTGGACTTTCACTTCTTAGTGAAAGTATCCTAGAGAAGTTCCTATACTGTATCATTTATGTTCAGGTGAAATCATACATGGTTTGTGACATTTGAATGGCACATGTTCACACAGGCCGTGGTATTACAAAAGAGTAAATCAAGTGAGGAGGACTCTGAGTGAAATGTGGCAAGTGCACTTCTTTAGGATAAGTATCGAACATAAGTTTCTATATTGTAACTCTTTGAGTTCAGGAGGAAATCACACTTGATTTACGACCGTTCCATGAAACATGTTCATGCATGTCGTTCCCTTCCATAAGAGTGAACTAAGTGAAGAGGACTCACAGTTATGTATGTAGCACGTGCACTTATTTGGGATAAGTATCCTACACATGGTTCTAGACTGTAAAACTTTGTATTTTGGAGAAAACAACATTTGTTTTGTGCTGATTCTACAACGATATTCAGGCTTGTAATGAGCTTGAAAATAGTGACCATGTGAGGACGCGTCAAATTCACATGTTTCACTTTCTCTTCTCAGTGAATAAGAATCTTGTAGGTGTTCCTACGTTGTAAGTTTTTATGTTCAAGAGAAATTCACACTGGTTTTATGACGTTTTCAGGGAATATGTTCACGCAGGCCTTGATTTCCAAAAGAGTGAAGCAAGTGAGGAGGACTGAGAGTCAAATGTTGGAGGTGCACTTCTTAGGTATAAGTACCCTACAGAATATTCTATAGTGTTACACTTTGTTTTCAGGAGAAGATCATACTTGTTTTGCGACATTTGCATATAACATGTTCACGCAGGCCATGATTATCCTAAAGAGTGAACCACGGGCGGAGGATTCAGAGTAAATGTTGGAATTTCACTCCTTAGTGATAAAGATCCTACAGAGGTTCCTATACTGTACATTTGCGTTTAGGCGAAAATCATACTTGTTTTTGACATTTGAGGGCACAGGTTCACACAGGCCATGATTTTACACAATAGTGAACCTAGTGAGGAGTACTCTGAGTTAAATGTGGCAAGTGCACTTTAGGAGAAGTATCTTACAGAAGTTTCTATATTGTAATTCTTTGTGTTCAGGAAGAAAATCACACTTGGTTTCCGATGTTTCCATGAAACATGTTCATGCATGTCGTTCCCTTCCAAAATAGTGAACCAAGTGAATAGGACTCACAGTCATACATGTAGCATGTTGCACTTCTTTGGGAAGTCATATGTAGCATGTGCACTTATTTGGGATAAGTATCTTACACAGGGTTCTAGACTGTAAAACTTTGTATTCTGGAGAAAACAACATTTGTTTTGTGCTGATTCTACCAAAGATGTTCAGGCTTGTAATTAAAATAGTGACCACGTGAGGGCGCGTCAAATTCACGTTTCACTTACTCTTCTCAGTGATAAGAATCCTGTAGATGTTCCTATATTTTAACTTTTATGTTCAGGAGAAATTCACACTGTTTTGGGATGTTTTCCTGGAATATGTTCACACAGGCCTTGATTTTCCAAAAATAGTGAACCAAGTGAGGAGGACAGAGAGTCAAGTGTTGGAGGTGCACTTCTCAGGGATAAGTATCCTACAGAAGATTCTATAGTGTTACACTTTGTGTTCAGGAGAAGATCATACTTGTTTTGCGACATTCGCATATAATATGTTCACGCAAGCCATGATTTTCCAAAAGAGTGAACCAAGTGTGAAGGATTCAGAGTCAAATGTTGGAATTTCACTTCTTAGGGATAAGTATCCTGAGAACTTCCTATAGTGTAACATTTGTGCTCAGATGAAAATCATACTTGTTTTGTCACATTTGAATGGCACATGTTCACACAGGCCATGATTTTACAAAATAGTGAACCAAGTGAGGAGGACTCTGAGTTAAAAGTGGCAAATGCACTTCTTAGGATAAGTATCGTAACAGAAGTTTTCTATATTGTAACTCTGTGTGTTCAGGAGGAAATCACACTTGGTTTACGACGTTTACATGAAACATGTTCATGCATGTCGTTCCCTTTCAAAATAGTGAACCAAGAGAAGAGGACTCACAGTTATGTATGTAGCACGTGAACTTATTTGGGATAAGTATCCTACACAGGGTTCTAGACTGTAAAACTTTGTATTCTACAGAAAAGAACATTTGTTTGTGCTGATTCTACCAACGATGTTCCCTTTCCAAAATAGTGAAACAAGTGAAGAGGACTCACAGTTATATATGTAGCATGTGCACTTCTTTGGGATAAGTATCCTACACAGGGTTCTAGACTGTAAAACTTTGTATTTTGGAGAAAACAACATTTTTTATGCTGATTCTACCAAGGATATTCAGGCTTGTAATGAGCTTGAAAATAGTGACCACGAGAAGACGCGTCAAATTCACACGTTTCACTTTCTCTTCTCAGTGATAAGAATCCTGTAGATGTTCCTACGTTGTAGTTTTTATGTTCAGGAGAAATTCACACTAGTTTTGTGACGTTTTCATGGAATATGTTCACGCAGGCCTTGATCCAAAAGAGTGAACCAAGTGAGGAGGAATGAGAGTCAAATGATGGAGGTGCACTTCTTAGGGATAAGTATCCTACAGAAGATTCTATAGTGTTATACTTTGTGTTCAGGAGAAGATCATACTTGTTTTGCAACATTCGCCTATAACATGTTCACGCAGGCCATGATTATCCTAAAGAGTTAAAACAACTGCGGAGGATTCGGAGTAAATGTTGGAATTTCACTTCTTAGTAATAAGAATCCTCGAGAAGTTCTATACTGTAACATTTGTGTTCAGGTGAAAATCATACTTGTTTTTTGCATTTGAGGGCACATGTTCACACAGGCCATGATTTTACACAATAGTGAACCCTAGTGAGGAGTACTCTGAGTTAAATGTGGGCAAGTGCACTTTAGGAGACCAAAATAGTGAACCAAGTGAATAGGACTCACAGTCATACATGTAGCATGTGCACTTCTTTGGGAAGTCATAGGTAGCATGTGCACTTATTTGGGATAAGTATCTTACACAGGATTCTAGACTGTAAAACTTTGTATTCTGGAGAAAACAACATTTGTTTTGTGCTGATTCTACCAAAGATGTTCAGGCTTGTAATTAAAATAGTGACCACGTGAGGGCGCGTCAAATTCACGTTTCACTTACTCTTCTCAGTGATAAGAATCCTGTAGATGTTCCTATATTTTAACTTTTTATGTTCAGGAGAAATTCACACTGTTTTGGGATGTTTTCCTGGAATATGTTCACACAGGCCTTGATTTTCCAAAATAGTGAACCAAGTGAGGAGGACAGAGAGTCATGTTTGGAGGTGCACTTCTCAGGGATAAGTATCCTACAGAAGATTCTATAGTGTTACACTTTGTGTTCAGGAGAAGATCATATTTGTTTTGCGACATTCGCATATAATATGTTTCACGCAATCCATGATTTTTCCAAAGAGTGAACCAAGTGCGGAGGATTCAGAGTCTAATGTTGGAATTTCACTTCTTAGTGATAAGGATCCTAGAGAATTTCCTCTACTGTAACATTTGTGCTCAGAGTGAAAATCATACTTGTTTGTCACATTTGAATGGCACATGTTCACACAGGCCATGATTTTACAAAATAGTGAACCAAGTGAGGATGACTCTGAGTTAAAGTGGCAAATGCACTTCTTTAGGATAAGTATCATACAGAAGTTTCTATATTGTAACTCTTTGTGTTCAGGAGGAAATCACACATGGTTTACGACTTTCCATGAAACATGTTCATGCATGTCGTTCCCTTCAAACAGTGAACCAAGTGAAGAGGACTCACAGTTATGTATGTAGCAGTGTACTTATTTGGATAAGTATCCTACACAGGGTTCTAGACTGTAAAACTTTGTATTCTGGAGAAAACAACATTTGTTTGTGCTGATTCTACCAACGATGTTCCCTTCCAAAATAGTGAACCAAGTGAAGAGGACTCACAGTGTATATATGTAGCATGTGCACTTATTTGGGATAAGTATCCTACACAGGGTTCTGACTGTAAATCTTTGTATTTGGAGAAAACAACATTTGTTTTGTGCTGATTCTACCGACTGATATTCAGGCTTGTAATGAGCTTGAAAATAGTGACCACTAGAGGACGCGTCAAATTCACATGTTTCACTTCTCTTCTCAGTGATAAGAATCCTGTAGATGTTCGTATATTTTAACTTTTTATGTTCAGGAGATATTCACACTAGTTTTGGTGACGTTTTCCTGGAATATGTTCACCAGGCCTTGATTTCCAAAGAGTGAACCAAGTGAGGAGGACTGAGAGTCAAATGTTGGAGGTGCACTTCTTAGGGATAAGAATCCTACAGAAGATTCTATAGTGTTACACTTTGTGTTCAGGAGAAGATCATACTTGTTTTGCGACATTCGCATATAACATGTTCACTCAGGCCATGATAATCCTAAAGAGTGAACCACAGGCAGAGGATTCAGACTAAATGTTGGAATTTCACTCCTTATGATAAAGATCCTAGAGAAGTTCCTATACTGTAACATTTGCGTTCAGGCGAAAATCATACTGTTTTTTGACATTTGAGGGCACATGTTCACACAGGCCATCATTTTACACAATAGTGAACCTAGTGAGGAGTACTCTGAGTTAAATGTGGCAAGTGCACTTTAGGAGAAGTATCTTACAGAAGTTTTCTATATTGTAATTCTTTGTGTTCAGGAAGAAATCACACTTGGTTTCCGACGTTTCCATGAAACATGTTCATGCATGTCGTTCCTTCCAAATAGTGAACCAAGTGAATAGGACTCACAGTCATACATGTAGCATGTGCACTTCTTTGGGAGTCATATGTAGCATGTGCACTTATTTGGGATAAGTTTCTTACACAGGGTTCTAGACTGTAAAACTTGTATTCTGGAGAAAACAACATTTGTTTTGTGCTGATTCTACCAAAGATGTTCAGGCTTGTAATTAAAATAGTGACCACGTGAGGGCGCGTCAAATTCACGTTCACTTACTCTTCTCAGAGATAAGAATCCTGTAGATGTTCCTACGTTGTAAGTTTTTATGTTCAGGAGAAATTCACACTAGTTTTGTGACGTTTTCAGGGAATATGTTCACGCAGGCCTGATTTCCAAAAGAGTGAACCAAGTGAGGAGGACTGAGAGTCAAATGATGGGATGTGCACTTCTTAGGGATAAGTATCCTACAGAAGATTCTATAGTGTTGCACTTTGTGTTCAGGAGAAGATCATACTGTTTTGCGACATTCACATATAACATGTTCACTCAGGGCATGGTTATCCTAAAGAGTTAAAAACTGCGGAGGACTCAGAGTAAATGTTGGAATTTCATTTCTTAGTATAAGAACCTAGGGAAGTTCCTATACTGTTACATTTGTGTTCAGGTGAAAATCATACTACTTTTGTGACATTTGAATGGCACAGTTCACACAGGCCATGGTTTTACAAAATAGTAAACCAAGTGAGGAGGACTCTGAGTGAAATGTGGCAAATGCAGTTCTTTAGGATAAGTATCGAACAGAAGTCTCTATATTGTAACTCTTTCTGTTCAGGACGAAATCACACTTGATTTACGACGTTTCCATGAAACATGTTCATAGCATGTCGTTCCTTTCCAAAATAGTGAACCAAGTGAAGAGGACTCACAGTTATATATGTAGCATGTGCACTTATTTGGCAAAAGTGTCCTGCACAGGTTCTAGACTTAAAACTTTGTATTCTACAGAAAAGAACATTTGTTTTGTGCTAATTCTACCAACGATGTTCCCTTCCAAAATAGTGAACCAGTGAAGAGGACTCACAGTTATATATGTAGCATGTGCACTTATTTGGGATAAGTATCCTACACAGGGTTCTGGACTGTAAACTTTGTATTTTGGAGAAAACAACATTTGTTTTGTGCTGATTCTACCAACGATATTCAGGCTGTAATGAGCTTGAAATAGTGACCACGAGAGGACGCGTCAAATTCACAGTTTCACTTTCTCTCTCAGTGATAAGAATCCTGTAGATGTTCCTACGTTGTAAGTTTTTATGTTCAGGAGATATTCACACTAGTTTTGTGACGTTTTCATGGAATATGTTCACGCAGGCCTTGATTTCCAAAAGAGTGAACCAAGTGAGGAGGACTGAGAGTCAAATGTTGGAGGTGCACTTCTTAGGGATAAGAATCCTACAGAAATTTCTATAGTGTTACACTTTGTGTTCAGGAGAAGATCATACTTGTTTTGCGACATTCGCAATAACATGTTCATCTCAGGCCATGATAATCCTAAGAGTGAACCACAGGCAGAGGATTCAGACTAAATGTTGGAATTTCACTCCTTAATGATAAAGATCCTAGAGAAGTTCCTATACTGTAACATTTGCGTTCAGGCGAAAATCATACTTGTTTTTTGACATTTGAGGGCACATGTTCACACAGGCCATGATTTTACACATAGTGAACCTAGTGAGGAGTACTCTGAGTTAAATGTGGCAAGTGCACTTTAGGAGAAGTATCTTACGAAGTTTCTATATTGTAATTCTTTGTGTTCAGGAGGAAATCACACTTGGTTTCCGACGTTTCCATGAAACATGTTCATGCATGTCGTTCCCTTCCAAAATAGTGAACCAAGTGAATAGGACTCACAGTCATACATGTTGCATGTGCACTTCTTTGGGAAGTCATATGTAGCATGTGCACTTATTTGGGATAAGTATCTTACACAGGGTTCTAGACTGTAAAACTTTGTATTCTGGAGAAAACAACATTGTTTTGTGCTGATTCTACCAAAGATGTTCAGGCTTGTAATTAAAATAGTGACCACGTGAGGGCGCGTCAAATTCACGTTTCACTTACTCTTCTCTGAGATAAGAATCCTGTAGATGTTCCTAAGTTGTAAGTTTTTTATGTTCAGGAGAAATTCAGACTAGTTTTGTGACGTTTTCAGGGAATGTGTTCACGCAGGCCTTGATTTCCAAAAGAGTGAACCAAGTGAGGAGGACTGAGAGTCAAATGATGGAGGTGCACTTCTTAGGGATAAGTATCCTACAGAAGATTCTATAGTGTTGCACTTTGTGTTCAGGAGAAGATCATACTTGTTTTGCGACATTCGCATATAACATGTTCACTCAGGGCATGGTTATCCTAAAGAGTTAAAAACTGCGGAGGACTCAGAGTAAATGTTGGAATTTCATTTCTTAGTATAAGAACCTAGAGAAGTTCCTATACTGTTACATTTGTGTTCAGGTGAAAATCATACTACTTTTGTGACATTTGAATGGCACATGTTCACACAGGCCATGGTTTTACAAAATAGTAAACCAAGTGAGGAGGACTCTGAGTGAAATGTGGCAAATGCAGTTCTTTAGGATAAGTATCGAACAGAAGTCTCTATATTGTAACTCTTTCTGTCAGGACGAAATCACACTTGATTTACGACGTTTCCATGAAACATGTTCATGCATGTCGTTCCCTCCAAAATAGTGAACCAAGTGAAGAGGACTCACAGTTATATATGTAGCATGTGCACTTATTTGGCAAAAGTGTCCTGCACAGGGTTCTAGACTGTAAAACTTTGTATTCTACAGAAAAGAACATTTGTTTTGTGCTAATTCTACCAACGATGTTCCCTTCCAAATAGTGAACCAAGTGAAGAGGACTCACAGTTATATATGTAGCATGTGCACTTATTTGGGATAAGTATCCTACACAGGGTTCTGGACTGTAAAACTTTGTATTTTGGAGAAAACAACATTTGTTTTGTGCTGATTCTACCAATGATATTCAGGCTTGTAATGAGCTTGAAATAGTGACCACGAGAGGACGCGTCAAATTCACAGGTTTCACTTTCTCTTCTCAGTGATAAGAATCCTGTAGATGTCATACGTTGTAAGTTTTTATGTTCAGGAGATATTCACACTAGTTTTGTGACGTTTTCATGGAATATGTTCACGCAGGCCTTGATTTCCAAAGAGTGAACCAAGTGAGGAGGACTGAGAGTCAATGTTGGAGGTGCACTTCTTAGGGATAAGAATCCTACAGAAATTTCTATAGTGTTTACACTTTGTGTTCAGGATAAGATCATACTTGTTTTGCGACATTCGCATATAACATGTTCACTCAGGCCATGATAATCCTAAAGAGTGAACCACAGGCAGAGGATTCAGACTAAATGTTGGAATTTCACTCCTTAATGATAAAGATCCTAGAGAAGTTCCTATACTGTAACATTTGCGTTCAGGCGAAAAATCATACTTGTTTTTGATATTTGAGGGCACATGTTCACACAGGCCATGATTTACACAATAGTGAACCTAGTGAGGAGTACTCTGAGTTAAATGTGGCAAGTGCACTTTAGGAGAAGTATCTTACAGAAGTTTCTATATTGTAATTCTTTGTGTTCAGGAGGAAATCACACTTGGTTTCCGACGTTTCCATGAAACATGTTCATGCATGTCGTTCCCTCCAAAATAGTGAACCAAGTGAATAGGACTCACAGTCATACATGTTGCATGTGCACTTCTTTGGGAAGTCATATGTAGCATGTGCACTTATTTGGGATAAGTATCTTACACAGGGTTCTAGACTGTAAAACTTTGTATTCTGGAGAAAACAACATTTGTTTTGTGCTGATTCTACCAAAGATGTTCAGGCTTGTAATTAAAATAGTGACTACGTGAGGGCGCGTCAAATTCACGTTTCACTTACTCTTCTCAGAGATAAGAATCCTGTAGATGTTCCTACGTTGTAAGTTTTTATGTTCAGGAGAAATTCACACTAGTTTTGTGACGTTTTCAGGGAATGTGTTCACGCAGGCCTTGATTTCCAAAAGAGTGAACCAAGTGAGGAGGACTGAGAGTCAAATGATGGAGGTGCACTTCTTAGGGATAAGTATCCTACAGAAGATTCTATAGTGTTGCACTTTGTGTTCAGGAGAAGATCATACTTGTTTTGCGACATTCGCATATAACATGTTCACTCAGGGCATGGTTATCCTAAAGAGTTAAAAACTGCGGAGGACTCAGAGTAAATGTTGGAATTTCATTTCTTAGTATAAGACCCTAGAGAAGTTCCTATACTGTTACATTTGTGTTCAGGTGAAAATCATACTACTTTTGTGACATTTGAATGGCACATGTTCACACAGGCCATGGTTTTACAAAATAGTAAACCAAGTGAGGAGGACTCTGAGTGAAATGTGGCAAATGCAGTTCTTTAGGATAAGTATCGAACAGAAGTCTCTATATTGTAACTCTTTCTGTTCAGGACGAAATCACACTTGATTTACGACGTTTCCATGAAACATGTTCATGCATGTCGTTCCCTTCCAAAATAGTGAACCAAGTGAAGAGGACTCACAGTTATATATGTAGCATGTGCACTTATTTGGCAAAAGTGTCCTGCACAGGGTTCTAGACTGTAAAACTTTGTATTCTACAGAAAAGAACATTTGTTTTGTGCTAATTCTACCAACGATGTTCCCTTCCAAAATAGTGAACCAAGTGAAGAGGACTCACAGTTATATATGTAGCATGTGCACTTATTTGGGATAAGTATCCTACACAGGGTTCTGGACTGTAAAACTTTGTATTTTGGAGAAAACAACATTTGTTTTGTGCTGATTCTACCAACGATATTCAGGCTTGTAATGAGCTTGAAAATAGTGACCACGAGAGGACGCGTCAAATTCACAGGTTTCACTTTCTCTTCTCAGAGATAAGAATCCTGTAGATGTTCCTACGTTGTAAGTTTTTATGTTCAGGAGAAATTCACACTAGTTTTGTGACGTTTTCAGGGAATATGTTCACGCAGGCCTTGATTTCCAAAAGAGTGAACCAAGTGAGGAGGACTGAGAGTCAAATGATGGAGGTGCACTTCTTAGGGATAAGTATCCTACAGAAGATTCTATAGTGTTACACTTTGTGTTCAGGAGAAGATCATACTTGTTTTGCGACATTTGCATATAATATGTTCACGCAAGCCATGATTTTCCAAAAGAGTGAACCAAGTGAGGAGGATTCAGAGTCAAATGTTGGAATTTCACTTCTTAGGGATAAGTATCCTAGAGAATTTCCTATACTGTAACATTTGTGCTCAGATGAAAATCATACTTCTTTTGTCACATTTGAATGGCACATGTTCACACAGGCCATGAATTTACAAAATAGTGAACCAAGTGAGGAGGACTCTGAGGTAAAAGTGGCAAATGCACTTCTTTAGGATAAGTATCGTACAGAAGTTTCTATATTGTAACTCTGTGTGTTCAGGAGGAAATCACACTTGGTTTCCGACGTTTCCATGAGACATGTTCATGCATGTCGTTCCCTTCCAAAATAGTGAACTCAGTGAATAGGACTCACAGTCATACATGTAGCATGTGCACTTCTTTGGGAAGTCATATGTAGCATGTGCACTTATTTGGGATAAGTATCTTACACAGGGTTCTAGACTGTAAAACTTTGTATTCTGGAGAAAACAGCATTTGTTTTGTGCTGATTCTACCAAAGATGTTCAGGCTTGTAATTAAAATAGTGACCACGTGAGGGCGCGTCAAATTCACGTTTCAATTACTCTTCTCAGTGATAAGAATCCTGTAGATGTTCCTACGTTGTAAGTTTTTATGTTCAGGAGAAATTCACACTGGTTTTGTGACGTTTTCAGGGAATATGTTCACGCAGCCCTTGAATTTCCAAAAGAGTGAACCAAGTGAGGAGGACTGAGAGTCAAATGTTGGAGGTGCATTTCTTAGGGATAAGTATCCTACAGAAGATTCTATAGTGTTACACTTTGTGTTCAGGAGAAGATCATACTTGTTTTGCGACATTCGCATATAACATGTTCACACAGGCCATGATTATCCTAAAGAGTTAAACAACTGCGGAGGATTCAGAGTAAATGTTGGACTTTCACTTCTTAGTGAAAAGTATCCTAGAGAAGTTCCTATACTGTATCATTTATGTTCAGGTGAAAATCATACATGGTTTGTGACATTTGAATGGCACATGTTCACACAGGCCGTGGTATTACAAAAGAGTAAATCAAGTGAGGAGGACTCTGAGTGAAATGTGGCAAGTGCACTTCTTTAGGATAAGTATCGAACATAAGTTTCTATATTGTAACTCTTTGAGTTCAGGAGGAAATCACACTTGATTTACGACCGTTCCATGAAACATGTTCATGCATGTCGTTCCCTTCCATAAGAGTGAACTAAGTGAAGAGGACTCACAGTTATGTATGTAGCACGTGCACTTATTTGGGATAAGTATCCTACACAGGGTTCTAGACTGTAAAACTTTGTATTTTGGAGAAAACAACATTTGTTTTGTGCTGATTCTACCAACGATATTCAGGCTTGTAATGAGCTTGAAAATAGTGACCATGTGAGGACGCGTCAAATTCACATGTTTCACTTTCTCTTCTCAGTGATAAGAATCTTGTAGGTGTTCCTACGTTGTAAGTTTTTATGTTCAAGAGAAATTCACACTGGTTTTATGACGTTTTCAGGGAATATGTTCACGCAGGCCTTGATTTTCCAAAAGAGTGAAGCAAGTGAGGAGGACTGAGAGTCAAATGTTGGAGGTGCACTTCTTAGGTATAAGTACCCTACAGAATATTCTATAGTGTTACACTTTGTTTTCAGGAGAAGATCATACTTGTTTTGCGACATTTGCATATAACATGTTCACGCAGGCCATGATTATCCTAAAGAGTGAACCACGGGCGGAGGATTCAGAGTAAATGTTGGAATTTCACTCCTTAGTGATAAAGATCCTACAGAGGTTCCTATACTGTAACATTTGCGTTTAGGCGAAAATCATACTTGTTTTTTGACATTTGAGGGCACAGGTTCACACAGGCCATGATTTTACACAATAGTGAACCTAGTGAGGAGTACTCTGAGTTAAATGTGGCAAGTGCACTTTAGGAGAAGTATCTTACAGAAGTTTCTATATTGTAATTCTTTGTGTTCAGGAAGAAATCACACTTGGTTTCCGATGTTTCCATGAAACATGTTCATGCATGTCGTTCCCTTCCAAAATAGTGAACCAAGTGAATAGGACTCACAGTCATACATGTAGCATGTGCACTTCTTTGGGAAGTCATATGTAGCATGTGCACTTATTTGGGATAAGTATCTTACACAGGGTTCTAGACTGTAAAACTTTGTATTCTGGAGAAAACAACATTTGTTTTGTGCTGATTCTACCAAAGATGTTCAGGCTTGTAATTAAAATAGTGACCACGTGAGGGCGCGTCAAATTCACGTTTCACTTACTCTTCTCAGTGATAAGAATCCTGTAGATGTTCATATATTTTAACTTTTTATGTTCAGGAGAAATTCACACTGTTTTGGGATGTTTTCCTGGAATATGTTCACACAGGCCTTGATTTTCCAAAATAGTGAACCAAGTGAGGAGGACAGAGAGTCAAGTGTTGGAGGTGCACTTCTTAGGGATAAGTATCCTACAGAAGATTCTATAGTGTTACACTTTGTGTTCAGGAGAAGATCATACTTGTTTTGCGACATTCGCATATAATATGTTCACGCAAGCCATGATTTTCCAAAAGAGTGAACCAAGTGTGAAGGATTCAGAGTCAAATGTTGGAATTTCACTTCTTAGGGATAAGTATCCTGAGAACTTCCTATAGTGTAACATTTGTGCTCAGATGAAAATCATACTTGTTTTGTCACATTTGAATGGCACATGTTCACACAGGCCATGATTTTACAAAATAGTGAACCAAGTGAGGAGGACTCTGAGTTAAAAGTGGCAAATGCACTTCTTTAGGATAAGTATCGTACAGAAGTTTCTATATTGTAACTCTGTGTGTTCAGGAGGAAATCACACTTGGTTTACGACGTTTACATGAAACATGTTCATGCATGTCGTTCCCTTTCAAAATAGTGAACCAAGAGAAGAGGACTCACAGTTATGTATGTAGCACGTGAACTTATTTGGGATAAGTATCCTACACAGGGTTCTAGACTGTAAAACTTTGTATTCTACAGAAAAGAACATTTGTTTTGTGCTGATTCTACCAACGATGTTCCCTTCCAAAATAGTGAAACAAGTGAAGAGGACTCACAGTTATATATGTAGCATGTGCACTTCTTTGGGATAAGTATCCTACACAGGGTTCTAGACTGTAAAACTTTGTATTTTGGAGAAAACAACATTTTTTATGCTGATTCTACCAAGGATATTCAGGCTTGTAATGAGCTTGAAAATAGTGACCACGAGAAGACGCGTCAAATTCACACGTTTCACTTTCTCTTCTCAGTGATAAGAATCCTGTAGATGTTCCTACGTTGTAAGTTTTTATGTTCAGGAGAAATTCACACTAGTTTTGTGACGTTTTCATGGAATATGTTCACGCAGGCCTTGATCCAAAAGAGTGAACCAAGTGAGGAGGAATGAGAGTCAAATGATGGAGGTGCACTTCTTAGGGATAAGTATCCTACAGAAGATTCTATAGTGTTATACTTTGTGTTCAGGAGAAGATCATACTTGTTTTGCAACATTCGCCTATAACATGTTCACGCAGGCCATGATTATCCTAAAGAGTTAAACAACTGCGGAGGATTCGGAGTAAATGTTGGAATTTCACTTCTTAGTAATAAGAATCCTCGAGAAGTTCCTATACTGTAACATTTGTGTTCAGGTGAAAATCATACTTGTTTTTTGACATTTGAGGGCACATGTTCACACAGGCCATGATTTTACACAATAGTGAACCTAGTGAGGAGTACTCTGAGTTAAATGTGGCAAGTGCACTTTAGGAGACCAAAATAGTGAACCAAGTGAATAGGACTCACAGTCATACATGTAGCATGTGCACTTCTTTGGGAAGTCATATGTAGCATGTGCACTTATTTGGGATAAGTATCTTACACAGGATTCTAGACTGTAAAACTTTGTATTCTGGAGAAAACAACATTTGTTTTGTGCTGATTCTACCAAAGATGTTCAGGCTTGTAATTAAAATAGTGACCACGTGAGGGCGCGTCAAATTCACGTTTCACTTACTCTTCTCAGTGATAAGAATCCTGTAGATGTTCCTATATTTTAACTTTTTATGTTCAGGAGAAATTCACACTGTTTTGGGATGTTTTCCTGGAATATGTTCACACAGGCCTTGATTTTCCAAAATAGTGAACCAAGTGAGGAGGACAGAGAGTCATGTGTTGGAGGTGCACTTCTCAGGGATAAGTATCCTACAGAAGATTCTATAGTGTTACACTTTGTGTTCAGGAGAAGATCATATTTGTTTTGCGACATTCGCATATAATATGTTCACGCAATCCATGATTTTCCAAAAGAGTGAACCAAGTGCGGAGGATTCAGAGTCTAATGTTGGAATTTCACTTCTTAGTGATAAGGATCCTAGAGAATTTCCTCTACTGTAACATTTGTGCTCAGATGAAAATCATACTTGTTTTGTCACATTTGAATGGCACATGTTCACACAGGCCATGATTTTACAAAATAGTGAACCAAGTGAGGATGACTCTGAGTTAAAAGTGGCAAATGCACTTCTTTAGGATAAGTATCATACAGAAGTTTCTATATTGTAACTCTTTGTGTTCAGGAGGAAATCACACATGGTTTACGACATTTCCATGAAACATGTTCATGCATGTCGTTCCCTTTCAAAACAGTGAACCAAGTGAAGAGGACTCACAGTTATGTATGTAGCACGTGTACTTATTTGGGATAAGTATCCTACACAGGGTTCTAGACTGTAAAACTTTGTATTCTGGAGAAAACAACATTTGTTTTGTGCTGATTCTACCAACGATGTTCCCTTCCAAAATAGTGAACCAAGTGAAGAGGACTCACAGTTATATATGTAGCATGTGCACTTATTTGGGATAAGTATCCTACACAGGGTTCTAGACTGTAAATCTTTGTATTTTGGAGAAAACAACATTTGTTTTGTGCTGATTCTACCGACGATATTCAGGCTTGTAATGAGCTTGAAAATAGTGACCAATAGAGGACGCGTCAAATTCACATGTTTCACTTTCTCTTCTCAGTGATAAGAATCCTGTAGATGTTCGTATATTTTAACTTTTTATGTTCAGGAGAAATTCACACTGTTTTGGGATGTTTTCCTGGAATATGTTCACACAGGCCTTGA
This sequence comes from Typhlomys cinereus, assembly GCA_023101885.1. Taxonomy (NCBI): domain Eukaryota; kingdom Metazoa; phylum Chordata; class Mammalia; order Rodentia; family Platacanthomyidae; genus Typhlomys; species Typhlomys cinereus. The sequence continues at coordinate 8,331,094 of JALPQD010000051.1, forward strand.
TTTTCCAAAAGAGTGAAACAAGTGAGGAGGACTGAGAGTCAAATGTTGGAGGTGCACTTCTTAGGGATAAGAATCCTACAGAAGATTCTATAGTGTTACACTTTGTGTTCAGGAGAAGATCATACTTGTTTTGCGACATTCGCATATAACATGTTCACTCAGGCCATGATAATCCTAAAGAGTGAACCACAGGCCGAGGATTCAGACTAAATGTTGGAATTTCACTCCTTAGTGATAAAGATCCTAGAGAAGTTCCTATACTGTAACATTTGCGTTCAGGCGAAAATCATACTTGTTTTTTGACATTTGAGGGCACATGTTCACACAGGCCATCATTTTACACAATAGTGAACCTAGTGAGGAGTACTCTGAGTTAAATGTGGCAAGTGCACTTTAGGAGAAGTATCTTACAGAAGTTTCTATATTGTAATTCTTTGTGTTCAGGAAGAAATCACACTTGGTTTCCGACGTTTCCATGAAACATGTTCATGCATGTCGTTCCCTTCCAAAATAGTGAACCAAGTGAATAGGACTCACAGTCATACATGTAGCATGTGCACTTCTTTGGGAAGTCATATGTAGCATGTGCACTTATTTGGGATAAGTATCTTACACAGGGTTCTAGACTGTAAAACTTTGTATTCTGGAGAAAACAACATTTGTTTTGTGCTGATTCTACCAAAGATGTTCAGGCTTGTAATTAAAATAGTGACCACGTGAGGGCGCGTCAAATTCACGTTTCACTTACTCTTCTCAGAGATAAGAATCCTGTAGATGTTCCTACGTTGTAAGTTTTTATGTTCAGGAGAAATTCACACTAGTTTTGTGACGTTTTCAGGGAATATGTTCACGCAGGCCTTGATTTCCAAAAGAGTGAACCAAGTGAGGAGGACTGAGAGTCAAATGATGGAGGTGCACTTCTTAGGGATAAGTATCCTACAGAAGATTCTATAGTGTTGCACTTTGTGTTCAGGAGAAGATCATACTTGTTTTGCGACATTCACATATAACATGTTCACTCAGGGCATGGTTATCCTAAAGAGTTAAAAACTGCGGAGGACTCAGAGTAAATGTTGGAATTTCATTTCTTAGTATAAGAACCTAGGGAAGTTCCTATACTGTTACATTTGTGTTCAGGTGAAAATCATACTACTTTTGTGACATTTGAATGGCACATGTTCACACAGGCCATGGTTTTACAAAATAGTAAACCAAGTGAGGAGGACTCTGAGTGAAATGTGGCAAATGCAGTTCTTTAGGATAAGTATTGAACAGAAGTCTCTATATTGTAACTCTTTCTGTTCAGGACGAAATCACACTTGATTTACGACGTTTCCATGAAACATGTTCATGCATGTCGTTCCCTTCCAAAATAGTGAACCAAGTGAAGAGGACTCACAGTTATATATGTAGCATGTGCACTTATTTGGCAAAAGTGTCCTGCACAGGGTTCTAGACTATAAAACTTTGTATTCTACAGAAAAGAACATTTGTTTTGTGCTAATTCTACCAACGATGTTCCCTTCCAAAATAGTGAACCAAGTGAAGAGGACTCACAGTTATATATGTAGCATGTGCACTTATTTGGGATAAGTATCCTACACAGGGTTCTGGACTGTAAAACTTTGTATTTTGGAGAAAACAACATTTGTTTTGTGCTGATTCTACCAACGATATTCAGGCTTGTAATGAGCTTGAAAATAGTGACCACGAGAGGACGCGTCAAATTCACAGGTTTCACTTTCTCTTCTCAGTGATAAGAATCCTGTAGATGTTCCTACGTTGTAAGTTTTTATGTTCAGGAGATATTCACACTAGTTTTGTGACGTTTTCATGGAATATGTTCACGCAGGCCTTGATTTCCAAAAGAGTGAACCAAGTGAGGAGGACTGAGAGTCAAATGTTGGAGGTGCACTTCTTAGGGATAAGAATCCTACAGAAATTTCTATAGTGTTACACTTTGTGTTCAGGAGAAGATCATACTTGTTTTGCGACATTCGCATATAACATGTTCACTCAGGCCATGATAATCCTAAAGAGTGAACCACAGGCAGAGGATTCAGACTAAATGTTGGAATTTCACTCCTTAATGATAAAGATCCTAGAGAAGTTCCTATACTGTAACATTTGCGTTCAGGCGAAAATCATACTTGTTTTTTGACATTTGAGGGCACATGTTCACACAGGCCATGATTTTACACAATAGTGAACCTAGTGAGGAGTACTCTGAGTTAAATGTGGCAAGTGCACTTTAGGAGAAGTATCTTACAGAAGTTTCTATATTGTAATTCTTTGTGTTCAGGAGGAAATCACACTTGGTTTCCGACGTTTCCATGAAACATGTTCATGCATGTCGTTCCCTTCCAAAATAGTGAACCAAGTGAATAGGACTCACAGTCATACATGTTGCATGTGCACTTCTTTGGGAAGTCATATGTAGCATGTGCACTTATTTGGGATAAGTATCTTACACAGGGTTCTAGACTGTAAAACTTTGTATTCTGGAGAAAACAACATTTGTTTTGTGCTGATTCTACCAAAGATGTTCAGGCTTGTAATTAAAATAGTGACCACGTGAAGGCGCGTCAAATTCACGTTTCACTTACTCTTCTCTGAGATAAGAATCCTGTAGATGTTCCTACGTTGTAAGTTTTTATGTTCAGGAGAAATTCAGACTAGTTTTGTGACGTTTTCAGGGAATGTGTTCACGCAGGCCTTGATTTCCAAAAGAGTGAACCAAGTGAGGAGGACTGAGAGTCAAATGATGGAGGTGCACTTCTTAGGGATAAGTATCCTACAGAAGATTCTATAGTGTTGCACTTTGTGTTCAGGAGAAGATCATACTTGTTTTGCGACATTCGCATATAACATGTTCACTCAGGGCATGGTTATCCTAAAGAGTTAAAAACTGCGGAGGACTCAGAGTAAATGTTGGAATTTCATTTCTTAGTATAAGACCCTAGAGAAGTTCCTATACTGTTACATTTGTGTTCAGGTGAAAATCATACTACTTTTGTGACATTTGAATGGCACATGTTCACACAGGCCATGGTTTTACAAAATAGTAAACCAAGTGAGGAGGACTCTGAGTGAAATGTGGCAAATGCAGTTCTTTAGGATAAGTATCGAACAGAAGTCTCTATATTGTAACTCTTTCTGTTCAGGACGAAATCACACTTGATTTACGACGTTTCCATGAAACATGTTCATGCATGTCGTTCCCTTCCAAAATAGTGAACCAAGTGAAGAGGACTCACAGTTATATATGTAGCATGTGCACTTATTTGGCAAAAGTGTCCTGCACAGGGTTCTAGACTGTAAAACTTTGTATTCTACAGAAAAGAACATTTGTTTTGTGCTAATTCTACCAACGATGTTCCCTTCCAAAATAGTGAACCAAGTGAAGAGGACTCACAGTTATATATGTAGCATGTGCACTTATTTGGGATAAGTATCCTACACAGGGTTCTGGACTGTAAAACTTTGTATTTTGGAGAAAACAACATTTGTTTTGTGCTGATTCTACCAACGATATTCAGGCTTGTAATGAGCTTGAAAATAGTGACCACGAGAGGACGCGTCAAATTCACAGGTTTCACTTTCTCTTCTCAGTGATAAGAATCCTGTAGATGTTCATACGTTGTAAGTTTTTATGTTCAGGAGATATTCACACTAGTTTTGTGACGTTTTCATGGAATATGTTCACGCAGGCCTTGATTTCCAAAAGAGTGAACCAAGTGAGGAGGACTGAGAGTCAAATGTTGGAGGTGCACTTCTTAGGGATAAGAATCCTACAGAAATTTCTATAGTGTTACACTTTGTGTTCAGGAGAAGATCATACTTGTTTTGCGACATTCGCATATAACATGTTCACTCAGGCCATGATAATCCTAAAGAGTGAACCACAGGCAGAGGATTCAGACTAAATGTTGGAATTTCACTCCTTAATGATAAAGATCCTAGAGAAGTTCCTATACTGTAACATTTGCGTTCAGGCGAAAATCATACTTGTTTTTTGACATTTGAGGGCACATGTTCACACAGGCCATGATTTTACACAATAGTGAACCTAGTGAGGAGTACTCTGAGTTAAATGTGGCAAGTGCACTTTAGGAGAAGTATCTTACAGAAGTTTCTATATTGTAATTCTTTGTGTTCAGGAGGAAATCACACTTGGTTTCCGACGTTTCCATGAAACATGTTCATGCATGTCGTTCCCTTCCAAAATAGTGAACCAAGTGAATAGGACTCACAGTCATACATGTTGCATGTGCACTTCTTTGGGAAGTCATATGTAGCATGTGCACTTATTTGGGATAAGTATCTTACACAGGGTTCTAGACTGTAAAACTTTGTATTCTGGAGAAAACAACATTTGTTTTGTGCTGATTCTACCAAAGATGTTCAGGCTTGTAATTAAAATAGTGACCACGTGAAGGCGCGTCAAATTCACGTTTCACTTACTCTTCTCTGAGATAAGAATCCTGTAGATGTTCCTACGTTGTAAGTTTTTATGTTCAGGAGAAATTCAGACTAGTTTTGTGACGTTTTCAGGGAATGTGTTCACGCAGGCCTTGATTTCCAAAAGAGTGAACCAAGTGAGGAGGACTGAGAGTCAAATGATGGAGGTGCACTTCTTAGGGATAAGTATCCTACAGAAGATTCTATAGTGTTGCACTTTGTGTTCAGGAGAAGATCATACTTGTTTTGCGACATTCGCATATAACATGTTCACTCAGGGCATGGTTATCCTAAAGAGTTAAAAACTGCGGAGGACTCAGAGTAAATGTTGGAATTTCATTTCTTAGTATAAGACCCTAGAGAAGTTCCTATACTGTTACATTTGTGTTCAGGTGAAAATCATACTACTTTTGTGACATTTGAATGGCACATGTTCACACAGGCCATGGTTTTACAAAATAGTAAACCAAGTGAGGAGGACTCTGAGTGAAATGTGGCAAATGCAGTTCTTTAGGATAAGTATCGAACAGAAGTCTCTATATTGTAACTCTTTCTGTTCAGGACGAAATCACACTTGATTTACGACGTTTCCATGAAACATGTTCATGCATGTCGTTCCCTTCCAAAATAGTGAACCAAGTGAAGAGGACTCACAGTTATATATGTAGCATGTGCACTTATTTGGCAAAAGTGTCCTGCACAGGGTTCTAGACTGTAAAACTTTGTATTCTACAGAAAAGAACATTTGTTTTGTGCTAATTCTACCAACGATGTTCCCTTCCAAAATAGTGAACCAAGTGAAGAGGACTCACAGTTATATATGTAGCATGTGCACTTATTTGGGATAAGTATCCTACACAGGGTTCTGGACTGTAAAACTTTGTATTTTGGAGAAAACAACATTTGTTTTGTGCTGATTCTACCAACGATATTCAGGCTTGTAATGAGCTTGAAAATAGTGACCACGAGAGGACGCGTCAAATTCACAGGTTTCACTTTCTCTTCTCAGAGATAAGAATCCTGTAGATGTTCCTACGTTGTAAGTTTTTATGTTCAGGAGAAATTCACACTAGTTTTGTGACGTTTTCAGGGAATATGTTCACGCAGGCCTTGATTTCCAAAAGAGTGAACCAAGTGAGGAGGACTGAGAGTCAAATGATGGAGGTGCACTTCTTAGGGATAAGTATCCTACAGAAGATTCTATAGTGTTACACTTTGTGTTCAGGAGAAGATCATACTTGTTTTGCGACATTTGCATATAATATGTTCACGCAAGCCATGATTTTCCAAAAGAGTGAACCAAGTGAGGAGGATTCAGAGTCAAATGTTGGAATTTCACTTCTTAGGGATAAGTATCCTAGAGAATTTCCTATACTGTAACATTTGTGCTCAGATGAAAATCATACTTCTTTTGTCACATTTGAATGGCACATGTTCACACAGGCCATGAATTTACAAAATAGTGAACCAAGTGAGGAGGACTCTGAGGTAAAAGTGGCAAATGCACTTCTTTAGGATAAGTATCGTACAGAAGTTTCTATATTGTAACTCTGTGTGTTCAGGAGGAAATCACACTTGGTTTCCGACGTTTCCATGAAACATGTTCATGCATGTCGTTCCCTTCCAAAATAGTGAACTCAGTGAATAGGACTCACAGTCATACATGTAGCATGTGCACTTCTTTGGGAAGTCATATGTAGCATGTGCACTTATTTGGGATAAGTATCTTACACAGGGTTCTAGACTGTAAAACTTTGTATTCTGGAGAAAACAGCATTTGTTTTGTGCTGATTCTACCAAAGATGTTCAGGCTTGTAATTAAAATAGTGACCACGTGAGGGCGCGTCAAATTCACGTTTCAATTACTCTTCTCAGTGATAAGAATCCTGTAGATGTTCCTACGTTGTAAGTTTTTATGTTCAGGAGAAATTCACACTGGTTTTGTGACGTTTTCAGGGAATATGTTCACGCAGCCCTTGAATTTCCAAAAGAGTGAACCAAGTGAGGAGGACTGAGAGTCAAATGTTGGAGGTGCATTTCTTAGGGATAAGTATCCTACAGAAGATTCTATAGTGTTACACTTTGTGTTCAGGAGAAGATCATACTTGTTTTGCGACATTCGCATATAACATGTTCACACAGGCCATGATTATCCTAAAGAGTTAAACAACTGCGGAGGATTCAGAGTAAATGTTGGACTTTCACTTCTTAGTGAAAAGTATCCTAGAGAAGTTCCTATACTGTATCATTTATGTTCAGGTGAAAATCATACATGGTTTGTGACATTTGAATGGCACATGTTCACACAGGCCGTGGTATTACAAAAGAGTAAATCAAGTGAGGAGGACTCTGAGTGAAATGTGGCAAGTGCACTTCTTTAGGATAAGTATCTAACATAAGTTTCTATATTGTAACTCTTTGAGTTCAGGAGGAAATCACACTTGATTTACGACCGTTCCATGAAACATGTTCATGCATGTCGTTCCCTTCCATAAGAGTGAACTAAGTGAAGAGGACTCACAGTTATGTATGTAGCACGTGCACTTATTTGGGATAAGTATCCTACACAGGGTTCTAGACTGTAAAACTTTGTATTTTGGAGAAAACAACATTTGTTTTGTGCTGATTCTACCAATGATATTCAGGCTTGTAATGAGCTTGAAAATAGTGACCATGTGAGGACGCGTCAAATTCACATGTTTCACTTTCTCTTCTCAGTGATAAGAATCTTGTAGGTGTTCCTACGTTGTAAGTTTTTATGTTCAAGAGAAATTCACACTGGTTTTATGACGTTTTCAGGGAATATGTTCACGCAGGCCTTGATTTTCCAAAAGAGTGAAGCAAGTGAGGAGGACTGAGAGTCAAATGTTGGAGGTGCACTTCTTAGGTATAAGTATCCTACAGAATATTCTATAGTGTTACACTTTGTTTTCAGGAGAAGATCATACTTGTTTTGCGACATTTGCATATAACATGTTCACGCAGGCCATGATTATCCTAAAGAGTGAACCACGGGCGGAGGATTCAGAGTAAATGTTGGAATTTCACTCCTTAGTGATAAAGATCCTACAGAGGTTCCTATACTGTAACATTTGCGTTTAGGCGAAAATCATACTTGTTTTTTGACATTTGAGGGCACAGGTTCACACAGGCCATGATTTTACACAATAGTGAACCTAGTGAGGAGTACTCTGAGTTAAATGTGGCAAGTGCACTTTAGGAGAAGTATCTTACAGAAGTTTCTATATTGTAATTCTTTGTGTTCAGGAAGAAATCACACTTGGTTTCCGACGTTTCCATGAAACATGTTCATGCATGTCGTTCCCTTCCAAAATAGAGAACCAAGTGAATAGGACTCACAGTCATACATGTAGCATGTGCACTTCTTTGGGAAGTCATATGTAGCATGTGCACTTATTTGGGATAAGTATCTTACACAGGTTTCTAGACTGTAAAAGTTTGTATTCTGGAGAAAACAACATTTGTTTTGTGCTGATTCTACCAATGATGTTCAGGCTTGTAATTAAAATAGTGACCACGTGAGGGCGCGTCAAATTCACGTTTCACTTACTCTTCTCAGTGATAAGAATCCTGTAGATGTTCCTATATTTTAACTTTTTATGTTCAGGAGAAATTCACACTGTTTTGGGATGTTTTCCTGGAATATGTTCACACAGGCCTTGATTTTCCAAAATAGTGAACCAAGTGAGGAGGACAGAGAGTCAAGTATTGGAGGTGCACTTTTCAGGGATAAGTATCCTACAGAAGATTCTATAGTGTTACACTTTGTGTTCAGGAGAAGATCATACTTGTTTTGCGACATTCGCATATAATATGTTCACGCAAGCCATGATTTTCCAAAAGAGTGAACCAAGTGCGGAGGATTCAGAGTCAAATGTTGGAATTTCACTTCTTAGTGATAAGGATCCTAGAGAATTTCCTCTACTGTAACATTTGTGCTCAGATGAAAATCATACTTGTTTTGTCACATTTGAATGGCACATGTTCACACAGGCCATGTTTTTACAAAATAGTGAACCAAGTGAGGATGACTCTGAGTTAAAAGTGGCAAATGCACTTCTTTAGGATAAGTATCGTACAGAAGTTTCTATATTGTAACTCCTTGTGTTCAGGAGGAAATCACACATGGTTTACGACATTTCCATGAAACATGTTCATGCATGTTGTTCCCTTTCAAAACAGTGAACCAAGTGAAGAGAACTCACAGTTATGTATGTAGCACGTGTCCTTATTTGGGATAAGTATCCTACACATGGTTCTAGACTGTAAAACTTTGTATTCTACCGAAAAGAACATTTATTTTGTGCTGATTCTTCCAAAATAGTGAACCAAGTGAAGAGGACTCACAGTTATATATGTAGCATGTGCACTTATTTGGGATAAGTATCCTACACAGGGTTCTAGACTGTAAAACTTTGTACTCTGGAGAAAACAACATTTGTTTTGTGCTGATTCTACCAACGATATTCAGGCTTGTAATGAGCTTGAAAATAGTGACCACGAGAGGACGCGTCAAATTCACATGTTTCACTTTCTCTTCTCAGTGATAAGAATCCTGTAGATGTTCCTACGTTGTAAGTTTTTATGTTCAGGAGAAATTCACACTAGTTTTGTGACGTTTTCAGGGAATATGTTCACGCAGGCCTTGATTTCCAAAAGAGTGAACCAAGTGAGGAGGACTGAGAGTCAAATGATGGAGGTGCACTTCCTAGGGATAAGTATCCTACAGAAGATTCTATAGTGTTACACTTTGTGTTCAGGAGAAGATCATATTGTTTTGCGACATTCGCATATAACATATTCACGCAGGCCATGATTATCCTAAAAAGTGAACCACGGGCGGAGGATTCAGAATACATGTTGGAATTTCACTTCTTAGTGATAAGGATCCTAGAGAAGTTCCTATACTGTAACATTTGTGTTTAGGTGAACATCATACATGGTTTGTGACATTTGAATGGCACATGTTCACACAGGCCGTGGTATTACAAAATAGTAAATCAAGTGAGGAGGACTCTGAGTGAAATGTGGCAAATGCAGTTCTTTAGGATAAGTATCGAACAGAAGTTTCTATATTGTAACTCTTTGAGTTCAGGAGGAAATCACACTTGATTTACGACCGTTCCATGAAACATGTTCATGCATGTCGTTCCCTTCCATAATAGTGAACTACGTGAAGAGGACTCACAGTTATGTATGTAGCACGTGCACTTATTTGGGATAAGTATCCTACACAGGGATCTAGACTGTAAAAATTTGTATTCTACAGAAAAGAACATTTGTTTTGTGCTGATTCTACCAACGATGTTCCCTTCCAAAATAGTGAACCAAGTGAAGAGGACTCACAGTTATATATGTAGCATGTGCACTTATTTGGGATAAGTATCCTACACAGGGTTCTAGACTGTAAAACTTTGTATTCTGGAGAAAACAACATTTGTTTTGTGCTGATTCTACCAACGATATTCAGGCTTGAAATGAGCTTGAAAATAGTGACCAATAGAGCACGCGTCAAATTCACATGTTTCACTTTCTCTTCTCAGTGATAAGAATCATGTAGATGTTCCTACGTTGTAAGTTTTTATGTTCAGGAGAAATTCACACTAGATTTGTGATGTTTTCATGGAATATGTTCACACAGGCCTTGATTTCCAAAAGAGTGAACCAAGTGAGGAGGACTGAGAGTCAAATGATGGAGGTGCACTTCTTAGGGATAAGTATCCTACAGAAGATTCTATAGTGTTACACTTTGTGTTCAGGAGAAGATCATACTTGTTTTGCGACATTCGCATATAACATGTTCACGCAGGCTTTGATTATCCTAAAGAGTGAACCACGGGCGGAGGATTCAGAGTAAATGTTGGAATTTCACTTCTTAGTGATAAGGATCCTAGATAAGTTCCTATACTGTGACATTTGTGTTCAGGCGAAAATGATACTTGTTTTGTGACATTTGAATGGCACATGTTCACACAGGCCATGATTGTACAAAATAGTAACCAAGTGAGGAGGACTCTGAGTGAAATGTGGCAAATGCACTTCTTTAGGAGAAGTATCAAGTATCGTACAGAAGTTTCTATATTGTAACTCTTTGTGTTCAGGAAGAAATCACACTTGATTTACGACCGTTCCATGAAACATGTTCATGCATGTCGTTCCCTTCCATAAGAGTGAAGTAAGTGAAGAGGACTCACAGTTACATATGTAGCACGTGCACTTATTTGGGATAAGTATCCTACACAGGGTTCTAGACTGTAAAACTTTGTATTCAGGAAAAAACAACATTTCTTTTGTGCTGATTCTACCAAAGATGTTCCCTTCCAAAATAGTGAACCAAGTGAAGAGGACTCACAGTTATATATGTAGCATGTGCACTTATTTAGGATAAGTATTCTACACAGGGTTCTAAACCGTAAAACTTTGTATTCTGGAGAAAACAACATTTGTTTTGTGCTGATTCTACCAACGATATTCAGGCTTGTTATGACCTTGAAAATAGTGACCAAGAGAGGACGCGTCAAATTCACATGTTTCACTTTCTCTTCTCAGTGATAAGAATCCTCTAGATGTTCCTACGTTGTAACTTTTTATGTTCAGGAGAAATTCACACTGGTTTTGTGACGTTTTCAGGGAATATGTTCACGCAGGCCTTGATTTTCCAAAAGAGTGAAACAAGTGAGGAGGACTGAGATTCAAATGTCGGAGGTGCACTTCTTAGGGATAAGTATCCTACAGAAGATTCTATAGTGTTACACTTTGTGTTCAGGAGAAGATCATACTTGTTTTGCGACATTCGCATATAATATGTTCACGCAAGCCATGATTTTCCAAAAGAGTGAACCAAGTGCGGAGGATTCAGAGTCAAATGTTGGAATTTCACTTCTTATGATAAGGATCCTAGAGAACTTCCTATACTGTAACATTTGTGCTCAGATGAAAATCATACTTGTTTTGTCACATTTGAATGGCACATGTTCACACAGGCCATGTTTTTACAAAATAGTGAACCAAGTGAGGATGACTCTGAGTTAAAAGTGGCAAATGCACTTCTTTAGGATAAGTATCGTACAGAAGTTTCTATATTTTAACTCCTTGTGTTCAGGAGGAAATCACACATGGTTTACGACATTTCCATGAAACATGTTCATGCATGTCGTTCCCTTTCAAAACAGTGAACCAAGTGAAGAGGACTCACAGTTATATATGTAGCATGTGCACTTATTTGGGATAAGTATCCCACACAGGGTTCTGGACTGTAAAACTTTGTATTTTGGAGAAAACAACATTTGTTTTGTGCTGATTCTACCAACGATATTCAGGCTTGTAATGAGCTTGAAAATAGTGACCACGAGAGGATGCGTCAAATTCACAGGTTTCACTTTCTCTTCTCAGAGATAAGAATCCTGTAGATGTTCCTACGTTGTAAGTTTTTATGTTCAGGAGAAATTCACACTAGTTTTGTGACGTTTTCAGGGAATATGTTCACGCAGGCCTTGATTTCCAAAAGAGTGAACCAAGTGAGGAGGACTGAGAGTCAAATGATGGAGGTGCACTTCTTAGGGATAAGTATCCTACAGAAGATTCTATAGTGTTACACTTTGTGTTCAGGAGAAGATCATACTTGTTTTGCGACATTTGCATATAATATGTTCACGCAAGCCATGATTTTCCAAAAGAGTGAACCAAGTGAGGAGGATTCAGAGTCAAATGTTGGAATTTCACTTCTTAGGGATAAGTATCCTAGAGAATTTCCTATACTGTAACATTTGTGCTCAGATGAAAATCATACTTCTTTTGTCACATTTGAATGGCACATGTTCACACAGGCCATGAATTTACAAAATAGTGAACCAAGTGAGGAGGACTCTGAGTTAAAAGTGGCAAATGCACTTCTTTAGGATAAGTATCGTACAGAAGTTTCTATATTGTAACTCTGTGTGTTCAGGAGGAAATCACACTTGGTTTCCGACGTTTCCATGAAACATGTTCATGCATGTCGTTCCCTTCCAAAATAGTGAACTCAGTGAATAGGACTCACAGTCATACATGTAGCATGTGCACTTCTTTGGGAAGTCATATGTAGCATGTGCACTTATTTGGGATAAGTATCTTACACAGGGTTCTAGACTGTAAAACTTTGTATTCTGGAGAAAACAGCATTTGTTTTGTGCTGATTCTACCAAAGATTTTCAGGCTTGTAATTAAAATAGTGACCACGTGAGGGCGCGTCAAATTCACGTTTCAATTACTCTTCTCAGTGATAAGAATCCTGTAGATGTTCCTACGTTGTAAGTTTTTATGTTCAGGAGAAATTCACACTGGTTTTGTGACGTTTTCAGGGAATATGTTCACGCAGCCCTTGAATTTCCAAAAGAGTGAACCAAGTGAGGAGGACTGAGAGTCAAATGTTGGAGGTGCATTTCTTAGGGATAAGTATCCTACAGAAGATTCTATAGTGTTACACTTTGTGTTCAGGAGAAGATCATACTTGTTTTGCGACATTCGCATATAACATGTTCACACAGGCCATGATTATCCTAAAGAGTTAAACAACTGCGGAGGATTCAGAGTAAATGTTGGACTTTCACTTCTTAGTGAAAAGTATCCTAGAGAAGTTCCTATACTGTATCATTTATGTTCAGGTGAAAATCATACATGGTTTGTGACATTTGAATGGCACATGTTCACACAGGCCGTGGTATTACAAAAGAGTAAATCAAGTGAGGAGGACTCTGAGTGAAATGTGGCAAGTGCACTTCTTTAGGATAAGTATCGAACATAAGTTTCTATATTGTAACTCTTTGAGTTCAGGAGGAAATCACACTTGATTTACGACCGTTCCATGAAACATGTTCATGCATGTCGTTCCCTTCCATAAGAGTGAACTAAGTGAAGAGGACTCACAGTTATGTATGTAGCACGTGCACTTATTTGGGATAAGTATCCTACACAGGGTTCTAGACTGTAAAACTTTGTATTTTGGAGAAAACAACATTTGTTTTGTGCTGATTCTACCAACGATATTCAGGCTTGTAATGAGCTTGAAAATAGTGACCATGTGAGGACGCGTCAAATTCACATGTTTCACTTTCTCTTCTCAGTGATAAGAATCTTGTAGGTGTTCCTACGTTGTAAGTTTTTATGTTCAAGAGAAATTCACACTGGTTTTATGACGTTTTCAGGGAATATGTTCACGCAGGCCTTGATTTTCCAAAAGAGTGAAGCAAGTGAGGAGGACTGAGAGTCAAATGTTGGAGGTGCACTTCTTAGGTATAAGTATCCTACAGAATATTCTATAGTGTTACACTTTGTTTTCAGGAGAAGATCATACTTGTTTTGCGACATTTGCATATAACATGTTCACGCAGACCATGATTATCCTAAAGAGTGAACCACGGGCGGAGGATTCAGAGTAAATGTTGGAATTTCACTCCTTAGTGATAAAGATCCTACAGAGGTTCCTATACTGTAACATTTGCGTTTAGGCGAAAATCATACTTGTTTTTTGACATTTGAGGGCACAGGTTCACACAGGCCATGATTTTACACAATAGTGAACCTAGTGAGGAGTACTCTGAGTTAAATGTGGCAAGTGCACTTTAGGAGAAGTATCTTACAGAAGTTTCTATATTGTAATTCTTTGTGTTCAGGAAGAAATCACACTTGGTTTCCGACGATTCCATGAAACATGTTCATGCATATCGTTCCCTTCCAAAATAGAGAACCAAGTGAATAGGACTCACAGTCATACATGTACCATGTGCACTTCTTTGGGAAGTCATATGTAGCATGTGCACTTATTTGGGATAAGTATCTTACACAGGTTTCTAGACTGTAAAACTTTGTATTCTGGAGAAAACAACATTTGTTTTGTGCTGATTCTACCAATGATGTTCAGGCTTGTAATTAAAATAGTGACCACGTGAGGGCGCGTCAAATTCACGTTTCACTTACTCTTCTCAGTGATAAGAATCCTGTAGATGTTCCTATATTTTAACTTTTTATGTTCAGGAGAAATTCACACTGTTTTGGGATGTTTTCCTGGAATATGTTCACACAGGCCTTGATTTTCCAAAATAGTGAACCAAGTGAGGAGGACAGAGAGTCAAGTATTGGAGGTGCACTTTTCAGGGATAAGTATCCTACAGAAGATTCTATAGTGTTACACTTTGTGTTCAGGAGAAGATCATACTTGTTTTGCGACATTCGCATATAATATGTTCACGCAAGCCATGATTTTCCAAAAGAGTGAACCAAGTGCGGAGGATTCAGAGTCAAATGTTGGAATTTCACTTCTTAGTGATAAGGATCCTAGAGAATTTCCTCTACTGTAACATTTGTGCTCAGATGAAAATCATACTTGTTTTGTCACATTTGAATGGCACATGTTCACACAGGCCATGTTTTTACAAAATAGTGAACCAAGTGAGGATGACTCTGAGTTAAAAGTGGCAAATGCACTTCTTTAGGATAAGTATCGTACAGAAGTTTCTATATTGTAACTCCTTGTGTTCAGGAGGAAATCACACATGGTTTACGACATTTCCATGAAACATGTTCATGCATGTTGTTCCCTTTCAAAACAGTGAACCAAGTGAAGAGGACTCACAGTTATGTATGTAGCACGTGTCCTTATTTGGGATAAGTATCCTACACATGGTTCTAGACTGTAAAACTTTGTATTCTACCGAAAAGAACATTTGTTTTGTGCTGATTCTACCAACGAGGTTCCCTTCTAAAATAGTGAACCAAGTGAAGAGGACTCACAGTTATATATGTAGCATGTGCACTTATTTGGGATAAGTATCCTACACAGGGTTCTAGACTGTAAAACTTTGTACTCTGGAGAAAACAACATTTGTTTTGTGCTGATTCTACCAACGATATTCAGGCTTGTAATGAGCTTGAAAATAGTGACCACGAGAGGACGCGTCAAATTCACATGTTTCACTTTCTCTTCTCAGTGATAAGAATCCTGTAGATGTTCCTACGTTGTAAGTTTTTATGTTCAGGAGAAATTCACACTAGTT
This sequence comes from Typhlomys cinereus, assembly GCA_023101885.1. Taxonomy (NCBI): domain Eukaryota; kingdom Metazoa; phylum Chordata; class Mammalia; order Rodentia; family Platacanthomyidae; genus Typhlomys; species Typhlomys cinereus. The sequence goes on from JALPQD010000051.1 coordinate 8,346,606, forward strand.
TTGTGACGTTTTCAGGGAATATGTTCACGCAGGCCTTGATTTCCAAAAGAGTGAACCAAGTGAGGAGGACTGAGAGTCAAATGATGGAGGTGCACTTCCTAGGGATAAGTATCCTACAGAAGATTCTATAGTGTTACACTTTGTGTTCAGGAGAAGATCATATTGTTTTGCGACATTCGCATATAACATATTCACGCAGGCCATGATTATCCTAAAAAGTGAACCACGGGCGGAGGATTCAGAATACATGTTGGAATTTCACTTCTTAGTGATAAGGATCCTAGAGAAGTTCCTATACTGTAACATTTGTGTTTAGGTGAACATCATACATGGTTTGTGACATTTGAATGGCACATGTTCACACAGGCCGTGGTATTACAAAATAGTAAATCAAGTGAGGAGGACTCTGAGTGAAATGTGGCAAATGCAGTTCTTTAGGATAAGTATCGAACAGAAGTTTCTATATTGTAACTCTTTGAGTTCAGGAGGAAATCACACTTGATTTACGACCGTTCCATGAAACATGTTCATGCATGTCGTTCCCTTCCATAATAGTGAACTACGTGAAGAGGACTCACAGTTATGTATGTAGCACGTGCACTTATTTGGGATAAGTATCCTACACAGGGATCTAGACTGTAAAACTTTGTATTCTACAGAAAAGAACATTTGTTTTGTGCTGATTCTACCAACGATGTTCCCTTCCAAAATAGTGAACCAAGTGAAGAGGACTCACAGTTATATATGTAGCATGTGCACTTATTTGGGATAAGTATCCTACACAGGGTTCTAGACTGTAAAACTTTGTATTCTGGAGAAAACAACATTTGTTTTGTGCTGATTCTACCAACGATATTCAGGCTTGAAATGAGCTTGAAAATAGTGACCAATAGAGCACGCGTCAAATTCACATGTTTCACTTTCTCTTCTCAGTGATAAGAATCATGTAGATGTTCCTACGTTGTAAGTTTTTATGTTCAGGAGAAATTCACACTAGATTTGTGATGTTTTCATGGAATATGTTCACACAGGCCTTGATTTCCAAAAGAGTGAACCAAGTGAGGAGGACTGAGAGTCAAATGATGGAGGTGCACTTCTTAGGGATAAGTATCCTACAGAAGATTCTATAGTGTTACACTTTGTGTTCAGGAGAAGATCATACTTGTTTTGCGACATTCGCATATAACATGTTCACGCAGGCTTTGATTATCCTAAAGAGTGAACCACGGGCGGAGGATTCAGAGTAAATGTTGGAATTTCACTTCTTAGTGATAAGGATCCTAGATAAGTTCCTATACTGTGACATTTGTGTTCAGGCGAAAATCATACTTGTTTTGTGACATTTGAATGGCACATGTTCACACAGGCCATGATTGTACAAAATAGTGAACCAAGTGAGGAGGACTCTGAGTGAAATGTGGCAAATGCACTTCTTTAGGAGAAGTATCAAGTATCGTACAGAAGTTTCTATATTGTAACTCTTTGTGTTCAGGAAGAAATCACACTTGATTTACGACCGTTCCATGAAACATGTTCATGCATGTCGTTCCCTTCCATAAGAGTGAAGTAAGTGAAGAGGACTCACAGTTACATATGTAGCACGTGCACTTATTTGGGATAAGTATCTTACACAGGTTTCTAGACTGTAAAACTTTGTATTCTGGAGAAAACAACATTTGTTTTGTGCTGATTCTACCAATGATGTTCAGGCTTGTAATTAAAATAGTGACCACGTGAGGGCGCGTCAAATTCACGTTTCACTTACTCTTCTCAGTGATAAGAATCCTGTAGATGTTCCTATATTTTAACTTTTTATGTTCAGGAGAAATTCACACTGTTTTGGGATGTTTTCCTGGAATATGTTCACACAGGCCTTGATTTTCCAAAATAGTGAACCAAGTGAGGAGGACAGAGAGTCAAGTATTGGAGGTGCACTTTTCAGGGATAAGTATCCTACAGAAGATTCTATAGTGTTACACTTTGTGTTCAGGAGAAGATCATACTTGTTTTGCGACATTCGCATATAATATGTTCACGCAAGCCATGATTTTCCAAAAGAGTGAACCAAGTGCGGAGGATTCAGAGTCAAATGTTGGAATTTCACTTCTTAGTGATAAGGATCCTAGAGAATTTCCTCTACTGTAACATTTGTGCTCAGATGAAAATCATACTTGTTTTGTCACATTTGAATGGCACATGTTCACACAGGCCATGTTTTTACAAAATAGTGAACCAAGTGAGGATGACTCTGAGTTAAAAGTGGCAAATGCACTTCTTTAGGATAAGTATCGTACAGAAGTTTCTATATTGTAACTCCTTGTGTTCAGGAGGAAATCACACATGGTTTACGACATTTCCATGAAACATGTTCATGCATGTTGTTCCCTTTCAAAACAGTGAACCAAGTGAAGAGGACTCACAGTTATGTATGTAGCACGTGTCCTTATTTGGGATAAGTATCCTACACATGGTTCTAGACTGTAAAACTTTGTATTCTACCGAAAAGAACATTTGTTTTGTGCTGATTCTACCAACGAGGTTCCCTTCCAAAATAGTGAACCAAGTGAAGAGGACTCACAGTTATATATGTAGCATGTGCACTTATTTGGGATAAGTATCCTACACAGGGTTCTAGACTGTAAAACTTTGTACTCTGGAGAAAACAACATTTGTTTTGTGCTGATTCTACCAACGATATTCAGGCTTGTAATGAGCTTGAAAATAGTGACCACGAGAGGACGCGTCAAATTCACATGTTTCACTTTCTCTTCTCAGTGATAAGAATCCTGTAGATGTTCCTAGGTTGTAAGTTTTTATGTTCAGGAGAAATTCACACTAGTTTTGTGACGTTTTCAGAGAATATGTTCACGCAGGCCTTGATTTCCAAAAGAGTGAACCAAGTGAGGAGGACTGAGAGTCAAATGATGGAGGTGCACTTCCTAGGGATAAGTATCCTACAGAAGATTCTATAGTGTTACACTTTGTGTTCAGGAGAAGATCATATTGTTTTGCGACATTCGCATATAACATATTCACGCAGGCCATGATTATCCTAAAAAGTGAACATGGGCGGAGGATTCAGAATACATGTTGGAATTTCACTTCTTAGTGATAAGGATCCTAGAGAAGTTCCTCTACTGTAACATTTGTGTTTAGGTGAACATCATACATGGTTTGTGACATTTGAATGGCACATGTTCACACAGGCCGTGGTATTACAAAATAGTAAATCAAGTGAGGAGGACTCTGAGTGAAATGTGGCAAATGCAGTTCTTTAGGATAAGTATCGAACAGAAGTTTCTATATTGTAACTCTTTGAGTTCAGGAGGAAATCACACTTGATTTACGACCGTTCCATGAAACATGTTCATGCATGTCGTTCCCTTCCATAATAGTGAACTAAGTGAAGAGGACTCACAGTTATGTATGTAGCACGTGCACTTATTTGGGATAAGTATCCTACACAGGGATCTAGACTGTAAAACTTTGTATTCTACAGAAAAGAACATTTGTTTTGTGCTGATTCTACCAACGATGTTCCCTTCCAAAATAGTGAAACAAGTGAAGAGGACTCACAGTTATATATGTAGCATGTGCACTTCTTTGGGATAAGTATCCTACACAGGGTTCTAGAATGTAAAACTTTGTACTCTGGAGAAAACAACATTTGTTTTGTGCTGATTCTACCAACGATATTCAGGCTTGTAATGAGCTTGAAAATAGTGACCAATAGAGCACGCGTCAAATTCACATGTTTCACTTTCTCTTCTCAGTGATAAGAATCATGTAGATGTTCCTACGTTGTAACTTTTTATGTTCAGGAGAAATTCACACTAGATTTGTGATGTTTTCATGGAATATGTTCACACAGGCCTTGATTTCCAAAAGAGTGAACCAAGTGAGGAGGACTGAGAGTCAAATGATGGAGGTGCACTTCTTAGGGATAAGTATCCTACAGAAGATTCTATAGTGTTACACTTTGTGTTCAGGAGAAGATCATACTTGTTTTGCGACATTCGCATATAACATGTTCACGCAGGCTTTGATTATCCTAAAGAGTGAACCACGGGCGGAGGATTCAGAGTAAATGTTGGAATTTCACTTCTTAGTGATAAGGATCCTAGATAAGTTCCTATACTGTGACATTTGTGTTCAGGCGAAAATCATACTTGTTTTGTGACATTTGAATGGCACATGTTCACACAGGCCATGATTGTACAAAATAGTGAACCAAGTGAGGAGGACTCTGAGTGAAATGTGGCAAATGCACTTCTTTAGGAGAAGTATCAAGTATCGTACAGAAGTTTCTATATTGTAACTCTTTGTGTTCAGGAAGAAATCACACTTGATTTACGACCGTTCCATGAAACATGTTCATGCATGTCGTTCCCTTCCATAAGAGTGAAGTAAGTGAAGAGGACTCACAGTTACATATGTAGCACGTGCACTTATTTGGGATAAGTATCTTACACAGGTTTCTAGACTGTAAAACTTTGTATTCTGGAGAAAACAACATTTGTTTTGTGCTGATTCTACCAATGATGTTCAGGCTTGTAATTAAAATAGTGACCACGTGAGGGCGCGTCAAATTCACGTTTCACTTACTCTTCTCAGTGATAAGAATCCTGTAGATGTTCCTATATTTTAACTTTTTATGTTCAGGAGAAATTCACACTGTTTTGGGATGTTTTCCTGGAATATGTTCACACAGGCCTTGATTTTCCAAAATAGTGAACCAAGTGAGGAGGACAGAGAGTCAAGTATTGGAGGTGCACTTTTCAGGGATAAGTATCCTACAGAAGATTCTATAGTGTTACACTTTGTGTTCAGGAGAAGATCATACTTGTTTTGCGACATTCGCATATAATATGTTCACGCAAGCCATGATTTTCCAAAAGAGTGAACCAAGTGCGGAGGATTCAGAGTCAAATGTTGGAATTTCACTTCTTAGTGATAAGGATCCTAGAGAATTTCCTCTACTGTAACATTTGTGCTCAGATGAAAATCATACTTGTTTTGTCACATTTGAATGGCACATGTTCACACAGGCCATGTTTTTACAAAATAGTGAACCAAGTGAGGATGACTCTGAGTTAAAAGTGGCAAATGCACTTCTTTAGGATAAGTATCGTACAGAAGTTTCTATATTGTAACTCCTTGTGTTCAGGAGGAAATCACACATGGTTTACGACATTTCCATGAAACATGTTCATGCATGTTGTTCCCTTTCAAAACAGTGAACCAAGTGAAGAGGACTCACAGTTATGTATGTAGCACGTGTCCTTATTTGGGATAAGTATCCTACACATGGTTCTAGACTGTAAAACTTTGTATTCTACCGAAAAGAACATTTGTTTTGTGCTGATTCTACCAACGAGGTTCCCTTCCAAAATAGTGAACCAAGTGAAGAGGACTCACAGTTATATATGTAGCATGTGCACTTATTTGGGATAAGTATCCTACACAGGGTTCTAGACTGTAAAACTTTGTACTCTGGAGAAAACAACATTTGTTTTGTGCTGATTCTACCAACGATATTCAGGCTTGTAATGAGCTTGAAAATAGTGACCACGAGAGGACGCGTCAAATTCACATGTTTCACTTTCTCTTCTCAGTGATAAGAATCCTGTAGATGTTCCTAGGTTGTAAGTTTTTATGTTCAGGAGAAATTCACACTAGTTTTGTGACGTTTTCAGAGAATATGTTCACGCAGGCCTTGATTTCCAAAAGAGTGAACCAAGTGAGGAGGACTGAGAGTCAAATGATGGAGGTGCACTTCCTAGGGATAAGTATCCTACAGAAGATTCTATAGTGTTACACTTTGTGTTCAGGAGAAGATCATATTGTTTTGCGACATTCGCATATAACATATTCACGCAGGCCATGATTATCCTAAAAAGTGAACATGGGCGGAGGATTCAGAATACATGTTGGAATTTCACTTCTTAGTGATAAGGATCCTAGAGAAGTTCCTCTACTGTAACATTTGTGTTTAGGTGAACATCATACATGGTTTGTGACATTTGAATGGCACATGTTCACACAGGCCGTGGTATTACAAAATAGTAAATCAAGTGAGGAGGACTCTGAGTGAAATGTGGCAAATGCAGTTCTTTAGGATAAGTATCGAACAGAAGTTTCTATATTGTAACTCTTTGAGTTCAGGAGGAAATCACACTTGATTTACGACCGTTCCATGAAACATGTTCATGCATGTCGTTCCCTTCCATAATAGTGAACTAAGTGAAGAGGACTCACAGTTATGTATGTAGCACGTGCACTTATTTGGGATAAGTATCCTACACAGGGATCTAGACTGTAAAACTTTGTATTCTACAGAAAAGAACATTTGTTTTGTGCTGATTCTACCAACGATGTTCCCTTCCAAAATAGTGAAACAAGTGAAGAGGACTCACAGTTATATATGTAGCATGTGCACTTCTTTGGGATAAGTATCCTACACAGGGTTCTAGAATGTAAAACTTTGTACTCTGGAGAAAACAACATTTGTTTTGTGCTGATTCTACCAACGATATTCAGGCTTGTAATGAGCTTGAAAATAGTGACCAATAGAGCACGCGTCAAATTCACATGTTTCACTTTCTCTTCTCAGTGATAAGAATCATGTAGATGTTCCTACGTTGTAACTTTTTATGTTCAGGAGAAATTCACACTAGATTTGTGATGTTTTCATGGAATATGTTCACACAGGCCTTGATTTCCAAAAGAGTGAACCAAGTGAGGAGGACTGAGAGTCAAATGATGGAGGTGCACTTCTTAGGGATAAGTATCCTACAGAAGATTCTATAGTGTTACACTTTGTGTTCAGGAGAAGATCATACTTGTTTTGCGACATTCGCATATAACATGTTCACGCAGGCTTTGATTATCCTAAAGAGTGAACCACGGGCGGAGGATTCAGAGTAAATGTTGGAATTTCACTTCTTAGTGATAAGGATCCTAGATAAGTTCCTATACTGTGACATTTGTGTTCAGGCGAAAATCATACTTGTTTTGTGACATTTGAATGGCACATGTTCACACAGGCCATGATTGTACAAAATAGTGAACCAAGTGAGGAGGACTCTGAGTGAAATGTGGCAAATGCACTTCTTTAGGAGAAGTATCAAGTATCGTACAGAAGTTTCTATATTGTAACTCTTTGTGTTCAGGAAGAAATCACACTTGATTTACGACCGTTCCATGAAACATGTTCATGCATGTCGTTCCCTTCCATAAGAGTGAAGTAAGTGAAGAGGACTCACAGTTACATATGTAGCACGTGCACTTATTTGGGATAAGTATCTTACACAGGTTTCTAGACTGTAAAACTTTGTATTCTGGAGAAAACAACATTTGTTTTGTGCTGATTCTACCAATGATGTTCAGGCTTGTAATTAAAATAGTGACCACGTGAGGGCGCGTCAAATTCACGTTTCACTTACTCTTCTCAGTGATAAGAATCCTGTAGATGTTCCTATATTTTAACTTTTTATGTTCAGGAGAAATTCACACTGTTTTGGGATGTTTTCCTGGAATATGTTCACACAGGCCTTGATTTTCCAAAATAGTGAACCAAGTGAGGAGGACAGAGAGTCAAGTATTGGAGGTGCACTTTTCAGGGATAAGTATCCTACAGAAGATTCTATAGTGTTACACTTTGTGTTCAGGAGAAGATCATACTTGTTTTGCGACATTCGCATATAATATGTTCACGCAAGCCATGATTTTCCAAAAGAGTGAACCAAGTGCGGAGGATTCAGAGTCAAATGTTGGAATTTCACTTCTTAGTGATAAGGATCCTAGAGAATTTCCTCTACTGTAACATTTGTGCTCAGATGAAAATCATACTTGTTTTGTCACATTTGAATGGCACATGTTCACACAGGCCATGTTTTTACAAAATAGTGAACCAAGTGAGGATGACTCTGAGTTAAAAGTGGCAAATGCACTTCTTTAGGATAAGTATCGTACAGAAGTTTCTATATTGTAACTCCTTGTGTTCAGGAGGAAATCACACATGGTTTACGACATTTCCATGAAACATGTTCATGCATGTTGTTCCCTTTCAAAACAGTGAACCAAGTGAAGAGGACTCACAGTTATGTATGTAGCACGTGTCCTTATTTGGGATAAGTATCCTACACATGGTTCTAGACTGTAAAACTTTGTATTCTACCGAAAAGAACATTTGTTTTGTGCTGATTCTACCAACGAGGTTCCCTTCCAAAATAGTGAACCAAGTGAAGAGGACTCACAGTTATATATGTAGCATGTGCACTTATTTGGGATAAGTATCCTACACAGGGTTCTAGACTGTAAAACTTTGTACTCTGGAGAAAACAACATTTGTTTTGTGCTGATTCTACCAACGATATTCAGGCTTGTAATGAGCTTGAAAATAGTGACCACGAGAGGACGCGTCAAATTCACATGTTTCACTTTCTCTTCTCAGTGATAAGAATCCTGTAGATGTTCCTAGGTTGTAAGTTTTTATGTTCAGGAGAAATTCACACTAGTTTTGTGACGTTTTCAGAGAATATGTTCACGCAGGCCTTGATTTCCAAAAGAGTGAACCAAGTGAGGAGGACTGAGAGTCAAATGATGGAGGTGCACTTCCTAGGGATAAGTATCCTACAGAAGATTCTATAGTGTTACACTTTGTGTTCAGGAGAAGATCATATTGTTTTGCGACATTCGCATATAACATATTCACGCAGGCCATGATTATCCTAAAAAGTGAACATGGGCGGAGGATTCAGAATACATGTTGGAATTTCACTTCTTAGTGATAAGGATCCTAGAGAAGTTCCTCTACTGTAACATTTGTGTTTAGGTGAACATCATACATGGTTTGTGACATTTGAATGGCACATGTTCACACAGGCCGTGGTATTACAAAATAGTAAATCAAGTGAGGAGGACTCTGAGTGAAATGTGGCAAATGCAGTTCTTTAGGATAAGTATCGAACAGAAGTTTCTATATTGTAACTCTTTGAGTTCAGGAGGAAATCACACTTGATTTACGACCGTTCCATGAAACATGTTCATGCATGTCGTTCCCTTCCATAATAGTGAACTAAGTGAAGAGGACTCACAGTTATGTATGTAGCACGTGCACTTATTTGGGATAAGTATCCTACACAGGGATCTAGACTGTAAAACTTTGTATTCTACAGAAAAGAACATTTGTTTTGTGCTGATTCTACCAACGATGTTCCCTTCCAAAATAGTGAAACAAGTGAAGAGGACTCACAGTTATATATGTAGCATGTGCACTTCTTTGGGATAAGTATCCTACACAGGGTTCTAGAATGTAAAACTTTGTACTCTGGAGAAAACAACATTTGTTTTGTGCTGATTCTACCAACGATATTCAGGCTTGTAATGAGCTTGAAAATAGTGACCAATAGAGCACGCGTCAAATTCACATGTTTCACTTTCTCTTCTCAGTGATAAGAATCATGTAGATGTTCCTACGTTGTAACTTTTTATGTTCAGGAGAAATTCACACTAGATTTGTGATGTTTTCATGGAATATGTTCATGATTTCCTTGATTTCCAAAAGAGTGAACCAAGTGAGGAGGACTGAGAGTCAAATGATGGAGGTGCACTTCTTAGGGATAAGTATCCTACAGAAGATTCTATAGTGTTACACTTTGTGTTCAGGAGAAGATCATACTTGTTTTGCGACTTTCGCATATAACATGTTCACGCAGGCTTTGATTATCCTAAAGAGTGAACCACGGGCGGAGGATTCAGAGTAAATGTTGGAATTTCACTTCTTAGTGATAAGGATCCTAGATAAGTTCCTATACTGTGACATTTGTGTTCAGGCGAAAATCATACTTGTTTTGTGACATTTGAATGGCACATGTTCACACAGGCCATGATTGTACAAAATAGTGAACCAAGTGAGGAGGACTCTGAGTGAAATGTGGCAAATGCACTTCTTTAGGAGAAGTATCAAGTATCGTACAGAAGTTTCTATATTGTAACTCTTTGTGTTCAGGAAGAAATCACACTTGATTTACGACCGTTCCATGAAACATGTTCATGCATGTCGTTCCCTTCCATAAGAGTGAAGTAAGTGAAGAGGACTCACAGTTACATATGTAGCACGTGCACTTATTTGGGATAAGTATCCTACACAGGGTTCTAGACTGTAAAACTTTGTATTCAGGAAAAAACAACATTTCTTTTGTGCTGATTCTACCAAAGATGTTCCCTTCCAAAATAGTGACCCAAGTGAAGAGGACTCACATTTATATATGTAGCATGTGCACTTATTTGGGATAAGTATCCTACACAGGGTTCTAGACTGTAAAACTTTGTGTTTTGGAGAAAACAACATTTGTTTTGTGGTGATTCTACCAACGACATTCAGGCTTGTAATGAGCTTGAAAATAGTGACCATGTGAGGACGCGTCAAATTCACATGTTTCACTTTCTCTTCTCAGTGATAAGAATCCTGTAGATGTTCCTACGTTGTAACTTCTTATGTTCAGGAGAAATTCACACTGGTTTTATGACGTTTTCAGGGAATATGTTCACGCAGGCCTTGATTTTCCAAAAGAGTGAACCAAGTGAGGAGGACTGAGAGTCAAATGTTGGAGGTGCACTTCTTAGGGATAAGTATCCTACAGAAGATTCTATAGTGTTACACTTTGTGTTCAGGATAAGATTATACTTGTTTTGCGACATTCGCATATAACATGTTCACGCAGGCCATGATTATCCTAAAGAGTGAACCACGGGCGGAGGATTCAGAGTAAATGTTGGAATTTCACTCCTTAGTGATAAAGATCCTAGAGAAGTTCCTATACTGTAACATTTGCGTTCAGGCAAAAATCATACTTGTTTTTTGACATTTGAGGGCACATTTTCACACAGGCCATGATTTTACACAATAGTAGTGAGGAGTACTCTGAGTTAAATGTGGCAAGTGCACTTTAGGAGAAGTATCTTACAGAAGTTTCTATATTGTAATTCTTTTTGTTCAGGAGGTAATCACACTTGGTTTCCGACGTTTCCATGAAACATGTTCATGCATGTCGTTTCCTTCCAAAATAGTGAACCAAGTGAATAGGACTCACAGTCATACATGTAGCATGTGCAATTCTTTGGGAAGTCATATGTAGCATGTGCACTTATTTGGGATAAGTATCTTACACAGGGTTCTAGACTGTAAAACTTTGTATTCTGGAGAAAACAACATTTGTTTTGTGCTGATTCTACCAATGATGTTCAGGCTTGTAATTAAAATAGTGACCACGTGAGGGCGCGTCAAATTCACGTTTCACTTACTCTTCTCAGTGATAAGAATCCTGTAGATGTTCCTATATTTTAACTTTTATGTTCAGGAGAAATTCACACTGTTTTGGGATGTTTTCCTGGAATATGTTCACACAGGCCTTGATTTTCCAAAATAGTGAACCAAGTGAGGAGGACAGAGAGTCAAGTATTGGAGGTGCACTTTTCAGGGATAAGTATCCTACAGAAGATTCTATAGTGTTACACTTTGTGTTCAGGAGAAGATCATACTTGTTTTGCGACATTCGCATATAATATGTTCACGCAAGCCATGATTTTCCAAAGAGTGAACCAAGTGCGGAGGATTCAGAGTCAAATGTTGGAATTTCACTTCTTAGTGATAAGGATCCTAGAGAATTTCCTCTACTGTAACATTTGTGCTCAGATGAAAATCATACTTGTTTGTCACATTTGAATGGCACATGTTCACACAGGCCATGTTTTTACAAAATAGTGAACCAAGTGAGGATGACTCTGAGTTAAAAGTGGCAAATGCACTTCTTTAGGATAAGTATCGTACAGAAGTTTCTATATTGTAACTCCTTGTGTTCAGGAGGAAATCACACATGGTTTACGACATTTCCATGAAACATGTTCATGCATGTTGTTCCCTTTCAAAACAGTGAACCAAGTGAAGAGGACTCACAGTTATGTATGTAGCACGTGTCCTTATTTGGGATAAGTATCCTACACATGGTTCTAGACTGTAAAACTTTGTATTCTACCGAAAAGAACATTTGTTTTGTGCTGATTCTACCAACGAGGTTCCCTTCCAAAATAGTGAACCAAGTGAAGAGGACTCACAGTTATATATGTAGCATGTGCACTTATTTGGGATAAGTATCCTACACAGGGTTCTAGACTGTAAAACTTTGTACTCTGGAGAAAACAACATTTGTTTTGTGCTGATTCTACCAACGATATTCAGGCTTGTAATGAGCTTGAAAATAGTGACCACGAGAGGACGCGTCAAATTCACATGTTTCACTTTCTCTTCTCAGTGATAAGAATCCTGTAGATGTTCCTACGTTGTAAGTTTTTATGTTCAGGAGAAATTCACACTAGTTTTGTGACGTTTTCAGGGAATATGTTCACGCAGGCCTTGATTTCCAAAAGAGTGAACCAAGTGAGGAGGACTGAGAGTCAAATGATGGAGGTGCACTTCCTAGGGATAAGTATCCTACAGAAGATTCTATAGTGTTACACTTTGTGTTCAGGAGAAGATCATATTGTTTTGCGACATTCGCATATAACATATTCACGCAGGCCATGATTATCCTAAAAAGTGAACCACGGGCGGAGGATTCAGAATACATGTTGGAATTTCACTTCTTAGTGATAAGGATCCTAGAGAAGTTCCTATACTGTAACATTTGTGTTTAGGTGAACATCATACATGGTTTGTGACATTTGAATGGCACATGTTCACACAGGCCGTGGTATTACAAAATAGTAAATCAAGTGAGGAGGACTCTGAGTGAAATGTGGCAAATGCAGTTCTTTAGGATAAGTATCGAACAGAAGTTTCTATATTGTAACTCTTTGAGTTCAGGAGGAAATCACACTTGATTTACGACCGTTCCATGAAACATGTTCATGCATGTCGTTCCCTTCCATAATAGTGAACTACGTGAAGAGGACTCACAGTTATGTATGTAGCACGTGCACTTATTTGGGATAAGTATCCTACACAGGGATCTAGACTGTAAAACTTTGTATTCTACAGAAAAGAACATTTGTTTTGTGCTGATTCTACCAACGAGGTTCCCTTCCAAAATAGTGAACCAAGTGAAGAGGACTCACAGTTATATATGTAGCATGTGCACTTATTTGGGATAAGTATCCTACACAGGGTTCTAGACTGTAAAACTTTGTATTCTGGAGAAAACAACATTTGTTTTGTGCTGATTCTACCAACGATATTCAGGCTTGAAATGAGCTTGAAAATAGTGACCAATAGAGCACGCGTCAAATTCACATGTTTCACTTTCTCTTCTCAGTGATAAGAATCATGTAGATGTTCCTACGTTGTAAGTTTTTATGTTCAGGAGAAATTCACACTAGATTTGTGATGTTTTCATGGAATATGTTCACACAGGCCTTGATTTCCAAAAGAGTGAACCAAGTGAGGAGGACTGAGAGTCAAATGATGGAGGTGCACTTCTTAGGGATAAGTATCCTACAGAAGATTCTATAGTGTTACACTTTGTGTTCAGGAGAAGATCATACTTGTTTTGCGACATTCGCATATAACATGTTCACGCAGGCTTTGATTATCCTAAAGAGTGAACCACGGGCGGAGGATTCAGAGTAAATGTTGGAATTTCACTTCTTAGTGATAAGGATCCTAGATAAGTTCCTATACTGTGACATTTGTGTTCAGGCGAAAATCATACTTGTTTTGTGACATTTGAATGGCACATGTTCACACAGGCCATGATTGTACAAAATAGTGAACCAAGTGAGGAGGACTCTGAGTGAAATGTGGCAAATGCACTTCTTTAGGAGAAGTATCAAGTATCGTACAGAAGTTTCTATATTGTAACTCTTTGTGTTCAGGAAGAAATCACACTTGATTTACGACCGTTCCATGAAACATGTTCATGCATGTCGTTCCCTTCCATAAGAGTGAAGTAAGTGAAGAGGACTCACAGTTACATATGTAGCACGTGCACTTATTTGGGATAAGTATCTTACACAGGTTTCTAGACTGTAAAACTTTGTATTCTGGAGAAAACAACATTTGTTTTGTGCTGATTCTACCAATGATGTTCAGGCTTGTAATTAAAATAGTGACCACGTGAGGGCGCGTCAAATTCACGTTTCACTTACTCTTCTCAGTGATAAGAATCCTGTAGATGTTCCTATATTTTAACTTTTTATGTTCAGGAGAAATTCACACTGTTTTGGGATGTTTTCCTGGAATATGTTCACACAGGCCTTGATTTTCCAAAATAGTGAACCAAGTGAGGAGGACAGAGAGTCAAGTATTGGAGGTGCACTTTTCAGGGATAAGTATCCTACAGAAGATTCTATAGTGTTACACTTTGTGTTCAGGAGAAGATCATACTTGTTTTGCGACATTCGCATATAATATGTTCACGCAAGCCATGATTTTCCAAAAGAGTGAACCAAGTGCGGAGGATTCAGAGTCAAATGTTGGAATTTCACTTCTTAGTGATAAGGATCCTAGAGAATTTCCTCTACTGTAACATTTGTGCTCAGATGAAAATCATACTTGTTTTGTCACATTTGAATGGCACATGTTCACACAGGCCATGTTTTTACAAAATAGTGAACCAAGTGAGGATGACTCTGAGTTAAAAGTGGCAAATGCACTTCTTTAGGATAAGTATCGTACAGAAGTTTCTATATTGTAACTCCTTGTGTTCAGGAGGAAATCACACATGGTTTACGACATTTCCATGAAACATGTTCATGCATGTTGTTCCCTTTCAAAACAGTGAACCAAGTGAAGAGGACTCACAGTTATGTATGTAGCACGTGTCCTTATTTGGGATAAGTATCCTACACATGGTTCTAGACTGTAAAACTTTGTATTCTACCGAAAAGAACATTTGTTTTGTGCTGATTCTACCAACGAGGTTCCCTTCCAAAATAGTGAACCAAGTGAAGAGGACTCACAGTTATATATGTAGCATGTGCACTTATTTGGGATAAGTATCCTACACAGGGTTCTAGACTGTAAAACTTTGTACTCTGGAGAAAACAACATTTGTTTTGTGCTGATTCTACCAACGATATTCAGGCTTGTAATGAGCTTGAAAATAGTGACCACGAGAGGACGCGTCAAATTCACATGTTTCACTTTCTCTTCTCAGTGATAAGAATCCTGTAGATGTTCCTAGGTTGTAAGTTTTTATGTTCAGGAGAAATTCACACTAGTTTTGTGACGTTTTCAGAGAATATGTTCACGCAGGCCTTGATTTCCAAAAGAGTGAACCAAGTGAGGAGGACTGAGAGTCAAATGATGGAGGTGCACTTCCTAGGGATAAGTATCCTACAGAAGATTCTATAGTGTTACACTTTGTGTTCAGGAGAAGATCATATTGTTTTGCGACATTCGCATATAACATATTCACGCAGGCCATGATTATCCTAAAAAGTGAACATGGGCGGAGGATTCAGAATACATGTTGGAATTTCACTTCTTAGTGATAAGGATCCTAGAGAAGTTCCTCTACTGTAACATTTGTGTTTAGGTGAACATCATACATGGTTTGTGACATTTGAATGGCACATGTTCACACAGGCCGTGGTATTACAAAATAGTAAATCAAGTGAGGAGGACTCTGAGTGAAATGTGGCAAATGCAGTTCTTTAGGATAAGTATCGAACAGAAGTTTCTATATTGTAACTCTTTGAGTTCAGGAGGAAATCACACTTGATTTACGACCGTTCCATGAAACATGTTCATGCATGTCGTTCCCTTCCATAATAGTGAACTAAGTGAAGAGGACTCACAGTTATGTATGTAGCACGTGCACTTATTTGGGATAAGTATCCTACACAGGGATCTAGACTGTAAAACTTTGTATTCTACAGAAAAGAACATTTGTTTTGTGCTGATTCTACCAATGATGTTCCCTTCCAAAATAGTGAACCAAGTGAGAGGACTCACAGTTATATATGTAGCATGTGCACTTATTGGGATAAGTATCCTACACAGGGTTCTAGAATGTAAAACTTTGTACTCTGGAGAAAACAACATTTGTTTTGTGCTGATTCTACCAACGATATTCAGGCTTGTAATGAGCTTGAAAATAGTGACCAATAGAGCACGCGTCAAATTCACATGTTTCACTTTCTCTTCTCAGTGATAAGAATCATGTAGATGTTCCTACGTTGTAACTTTTTATGTTCAGGAGAAATTCACACTAGATTTGTGATGTTTTCATGGAATATGTTCACACAGGCCTTGATTTCCAAAAGAGTGAACCAAGTGAGGAGGACTGAGAGTCAAATGATGGAGGTGCACTTCTTAGGGATAAGTATCCTACAGAAGATTCTATAGTGTTACACTTTGTGTTCAGGAGAAGATCATACTTGTTTTGCGACATTCGCATATAACATGTTCACGCAGGCTTTGATTATCCTAAAGAGTGAACCACGGGCGGAGGATTCAGAGTAAATGTTGGAATTTCACTTCTTAGTGATAAGGATCCTAGATAAGTTCCTATACTGTGACATTTGTGTTCAGGCGAAAATCATACTTGTTTTGTGACATTTGAATGGCACATGTTCACACAGGCCATGATTGTACAAAATAGTGAACCAAGTGAGGAGGACTCTGAGTGAAATGTGGCAAATGCACTTCTTTAGGAGAAGTATCAAGTATCGTACAGAAGTTTCTATATTGTAACTCTTTGTGTTCAGGAAGAAATCACACTTGATTTACGACCGTTCCATGAAACATGTTCATGCATGTCGTTCCCTTCCATAAGAGTGAAGTAAGTGAAGAGGACTCACAGTTACATATGTAGCACGTGCACTTATTTGGGATAAGTATCCTACACAGGGTTCTAGACTGTAAAACTTTGTATTCAGGAAAAAACAACATTTCTTTTGTGCTGATTCTACCAAAGATGTTCCCTTCCAAAATAGTGACCCAAGTGAAGAGGACTCACATTTATATATGTAGCATGTGCACTTATTTGGGATAAGTATCCTACACAGGGTTCTAGACCGTAAAACTTTGTGTTTGGAGAAAAACAACATTTGTTTTGTGGTGATTCTACCAACGACATTCAGCTTGTAATGAGCTTGAAAATAGTGACCATGTGAGGACGCGTCAAATTCACATGTTTCACTTTCTCTTCTCAGTGATAAGAATCATGTAGATGTTCCTACGTTGTAACTTTTTATGTTCAGGAGAAATTCACACTGGTTTTATGACGTTTTCAGGGAATATGTTCACGCAGGCCTTGATTTCCAAAAGAGTGAACCAAGTGAGGAGGACTGAGAGTCAAATGTTGGAGGTGCACTTCTTAGGGATAAGTATCCTACAGAAGATTCTATAGTGTTACACTTTGTGTTCAGGATAAGATTATACTTGTTTTGCGACATTCGCATATAACATGTTCACGCAGGCCATGATTATCCTAAAGAGTGAACCACGGCGGAGGATTCAGAGTAAATGTTGGAATTTCACTCCTTAGTGATAAAGATCCTAGAGAAGTTCCTATACTGTAACATTTGCGTTCAGGCAAAAATCATACTTGTTTTTTGACATTTGAGGGCACATTTTCACACAGGCCATGATTTTACACAATAGTAGTGAGGATTACTCTGAGTTAAATGTGGCAAGTGCACTTTAGGAGAAGTATCTTACAGAAGTTTCTATATTGTAATTCTTTGTGTTCAGGAGGTAATCACACTTGGTTTCCGACGTTTCCATGAAAACATGTTCATGCATGTCGTTTCCTTCCAAAATAGTGAACCAAGTGAATAGGACTCACAGTCATACATGTAGCATGTGCAATTCTTTGGGAAGTCATATGTAGCATGTGCACTTATTTGGGATAAGTATCTTACACAGGGTTCTAGACTGTAAAACTTTGTATTCTGGAGAAAACAACATTTGTTTTGTGCTGATTCTACCAATGATGTTCAGGCTTGTAATTAAAATAGTGACCACGTGAGGGCGCGTCAAATTCACGTTTCACTTACTCTTCTCAGTGATAAGAATCCTGTAGATGTTCCTATATTTTAACTTTTATGTTCAGGAGAAATTCACACTGTTTTGGGATGTTTCCTGGAATATGTTCACACAGGCCTTGATTTTCCAAAATAGTGAACCAAGTGAGCAGGACAGAGAGTCCAGTATTGGAGGTGCACTTTTCAGGGATAAGTATCCTACAGAAGATTCTATAGTGTTACACTTGTGTTCAGGAGAAGATCATACTTGTTTTTGCGACATTCGCATATAATATGTTCACGGCAAGCCATGTAGATTTTCCCAAAAAGTGAACCAAGTGCGGAGGATTCAGAGTCAAATGTTGGAATTCACTTCTTAGTGATAAGGATCCTAGAGAATTTACTCTACTGTACAATTTGTGCTCAGATGTAAAATCATACTTGTTTTGTCACATGTGAATGGCACATGTTTCACACAGGCCCATGGTTTTACAAAATAGTGAACCAAGGTGAGGATGACTCCTGAGGTTAAAGTGGCAATGCACTTCTTTAGGATTAAGTACGTAACAGAAGAAGTTTTCTATATTGTAAACTCCTTGTGTTCAGGAGGAAATCACACATGGTTTACGACATTTCCATGAAACATGTTCATGCATGTGTTCCCTTTCAAACAGTGAACCAAGTGAAGAGGACTCACCAGTTATGTATGTAGCACGTGTCCTTATTGGGATAGTATCCTACACATGGTTCTAAGACTGTAAAACTTTGTATTCTACCGAAAAGAACATTTGTTTTGTGCTGATTCTACCAACGAGGTTCCCTTCCAAAATAGTAGAACCAAGTGAAGAGGACTCACAGTTTATATATGTAGCATGTGCACTTATTTGGGATAAGTATCCTACACAGGGTTCTAGACTGTAAAACTTTGTACTCTGGAGAAAACAACATTGTTTTGTGCTGATTCTACCAACGATATTCAGGCTTGTAATGAGCTTGAAAATAGTGACCACGAGAGGACGCGTCAAATTCACATGTTTCACTTTCTCTTCTCAGTGATAAGAATCCTGTATATGTTCCTAGGTTGTAAGTTTTTATGTTCAGGAGAAATTCACACTAGTTTTTGTGACGTTTTCAGAGAATATGTTCACGCAGGCCTTGTTTCCAAAAGAGTGAACCAAGTGAGAAGGACGGAGAGTCAAATGATGGAGGTGCACTTCCTAGGGATAAGTATCCTACAGAAGATTCTATAGTGTTTACACTTTGTGTTCAGGAGAAGATCATATTGTTTTGCGACATTCGCATATAACATATTCACGCAGGCCATGATTATCCTAAAAAGTGAACATGGGCGAGGATTCAGAATACATGTTGGAATTTCACTTCTTAGTGATAAGGATCCTAGAGAAGTTCCTCTACTGTAACATTGTTGTTTAGGTGAACATCATACATGGTTGTGACATTGAATGGCACATGTTCACACAGGCCGTGGTATTACAAAATAGTAAATCAAGTGAGGAGGACTCTGAGTGAAATGTGGCAAATGCAGTTCTTTAGGATAAGTATCGAACAGAAGTTTCTATATTGTAACTCTTTGAGTTCAGGAGGAAATCACCACTTGATTTACGACCGTTCCATGAAACATGTTCATGCAATGTCGTTCCCTTCCATAATAGTGAACTAAGTGAAGAGGACTCACAGTTATGTATGTAGCACGTGCACTTATTTGGGATAAGTATCCTACACAGGGATCCTAGACTGTAAAACTTTGTATTTCTACAGAAAAGAACATTTGTTTTGTGCTGATTCTACCAATGATGTTCCCTTCCAAAATAGTAACCAAGTGAAGAGGACTCACAGTTATATATGTAGCATGTGCACTTATTTGGGATAAGTATCCTACACAGGGTTCTAGAATGTAAAACTTTGTACTCTGGAGAAAACAACATTTGTTTTGTGCTGATTCTACCAACGATATTCAGGCTTGTAATGAGCTTGAAAATAGTGACCAATAGAGCACGCGTCAATTCACATGTTTCACTTTCTCTTCTCAGTGATAAGAATCATGTAGATGTTCCTACGTTGTAAGTTTTTATGTTCAGGAGAAATTCACACTAGATTTGTGATGTTTTCATGGAATATGTTCACACAGGCCTTGATTTCCAAAAGAGTGAACCAAGTGAGGAGGACTGAGAGTCAAATGATGGAGGTGCACTTCTTAGGGATAAGTATCCTACAGAAGATTCTATAGTGTTACACTTTGTGTTCAGGAGAAGATCATACTTGTTTTGCGACATTCGCTATAACATGTTCACGCAGGCTTTGATTATCCTAAAGAGTGAACCACGGGCGGAGGATTCAGAGTAAATGTTGGAATTTCACTCTTAGTGATAAGGATCCTAGATAAGTTCCTATACTGTGACATTTGTGTTCAGGCGAAATCATACTTGTTTTGTGACATTTGAATGGCACATGTTCACACAGGCCATGATTGTACAAAATAGTGAACCAAGTGAGGAGGACTCTGAGTGAAATGTGGCAATGCACTTCTTTAGGAGAAGTATCAAGTATCGTACAGAAGTTTCTATATTGTAACTCTTTGTGTTCAGGAAGAAATCACACTTGATTTACGACCGTTCCATGAAACATGTTCATGCATGTCGTTCCCTTCCATAAGAGTGAAGTAAGTGAAGAGGACTCACAGTTACATATGTAGCACGTGCACTTATTTGGGATAAGTATCCTACACAGGGTTCTAGACTGTAAAAACTTTGTATTCAGGAAAAAACAACATTTCTTTGTGCTGATTCTACCAAAGATGTTCCCTTCCAAAATAGTGACCCAAGTGAAGAGGACTCACATTTATATAGGTAGCATGTGCACTTATTTGGGATAAGTATCCTACACAGGGTTCTAGACCGTAAAACTTTGTGTTTTGGAGAAAACAACATTTGTTTTGTGGTGATTCTACCAACGACATTCAGGCTTGTAATGAGCTTGAAAATAGTGACCATGTGAGGACGCGTCAAATTCACATGTTTCACTTTCTCTTCTCAGTGATAAGAATCATGTAGATGTTCCTACGTTGTAACTTTTTATGTTCAGGAGAAATTCACACTGGTTTTATGACGTTTTCAGGGATATGTTCACGCAGGCCTTGATTTTCCAAAAGTAGTGAACCAAGTGAGGGAGGACTGAGAGTCAAATGTTGGAGGTGCACTTCTTAGGGATAAGTATCCTACAGAAGATTCTATAGTGTTACACTTTGTGTTCAGGATAAGATTATACTTGGTTTGCGACATTCGCATATAACATGTTCCGCAGGCCATGATTATCCTAAAGAGGACCACGGGCGGAGGATTCAGAGTAAATGTTGGAATTTCACTCCTTAGTGATAAAGATCCTAGAGAAGTTCCTATACTGTAACATTGCGTCAGGCAAAAATCATACTGTTTTTTTGACATTTGAGGGCACATTTTCACACAGGCCATGATTTTACACAATGTAGTGGAGATTACTCTGAGTTAAATGTGGCAAGTGCACTTTAGGAGAAGTATCTTACAGAAGTTTCTATATGTATTCTTTGTGTTCAGGAGGTAATCACACTTGTTTCCGACGTTTCCATGAAACATGTCATTGCATGTCGTTTCCTTCCAATAGTGAACCAATTGAATAGGACTCACAGTCTACATGTAGCATGTGGCAATTCTTTGGGAAGTCATATGTAGCATGTTGCACTTATTTGGGAGAAGTATCTTACACAGGGTTCTAGACTGTAAACTTTTGTATTCTGGAGAAACAACATTTGTTTTGTGCTGATTCTACCAATGATGTTCAGGCTTGTAATTAAAATAGTGACCACGTGAGGGCGCGTCAATTCACGTTTCACCTTACTCTTCTCAGTGATAAGAATCCTGTATATGTTCCTATATTTAACTTTTTATGTTCAGGAGAAATCACACTGTTTTGGGATGTTTTCCTGGAATATGTTCACACAGGCCTTGATTTTCCAAAATAGTGAACCAAGTGAGCAGGACAGAGAGTCCAGTATTGGAGGTGCACGTTTCAGGGATAAGTATCCTACAGAAGATTCTATAGTTTTACACTTTGTGTTCAGGAGAAGATCATACTTGTTTTGCGACATTCGCATATAATATGTTCACGCAAGCCATGATTTTCCAAAAGAGTGAACCAAGTGCGGAGGATTCAGAGTCAAATGTTGGAATTTCACTTCTTAGTGATAAGGATCCTAGAGAATTTCCTCTACTGTAACATTTGTGCTCAGATGAAAATCATACTTGTTTTGTCACATTTGAATGGCACATGTTCACACAGGCCATGTTTTTACAAAATAGTGAACCAAGTGAGGATGACTCTGAGTTAAAAGTGGCAAATGCACTTCTTTAGGATAAGTATCGTACAGAAGTTTCTATATTGTAACTCCTTGTGTTCAGGAGGAAATCACACATGGTTTTACGACATTTCCATGAAACATGTTCATGCATGTTTGTTCCCTTTCAAAAAACAGTGAACCAAGGAAGAGGACTCACAGTTATGTATGTAGCACGTGTCCTTATTTGGGATAAGTATCCTACACATGGTTCTAGACTGTAAAACTTTGTATTCTACCGAAAAGAAACATTTGTTTGTGTGCTATTCTACCAACGAGGTTCCCTTCCAAAATAGTGAACCAAGTGAAGAGGACTCACAGTTATATATGTAGCATGTGCACTTATTTGGGATAAGTATCCTACACAGGTGTCTAGACTGTAAAACTTTGTTACTCTGGAGAAAACAACATTTGTTTTGTGCTGATTCTACCAACGATATTCAGCTTGTAATGAGCTTGAAAATAGTGACCCACGAAGAGGACGCGTCAAATTCACATGTTTCACTTTCTCTCTCAGTGATAAGAATCCTGTAGATGTTCCTACGGTTGTAAGTTTTTATGTTCAGGAGAAATTCACACTAGTTTTGGTGAAGTTTCAGGGAATATTTCACGCAGGCCTTGATTTCCAAAAGCAGTGAACCAAGTGAGGAGGACTGAGAGTCAAATGATGGAGGTGCACTTCCTAGGGGATAAGTACCTACAGAAGATTCTATAGTGTTACACTTTGTGTTCAGGAGAAAGATCATATTGTTTTGCGACATTCGCATATAACATATTCACGCAGGCCATGATTATCCTAAAAAGTGAACCATGGGCGGAGGATTCAGAATTACATGTTGGAATGTCACTTCTTAGTGATAAGGATCCTAGAGAAGTTCCTATACTGTAACATTTGTGTTTAGGTGAACATCATACATGGTTTTGTGACATTGAATGGCACATGTTCACACAGGCCGTGGTATTAACAAAATAGTAAATCAAGTGAGGAGGACTCTGAGTGAAATGTGGCAAATGCAGTTCTTTAGGATAAGTATCGACAGAATTTTCTATATTGTAACTCTTTGAGTTCAGGAGGAAATCACACTTGATTTACGACCGTTCCATGACAACATGTTCATGCATGTCGTTCCCTTCCATAATAGTGAACTACGTGAAGAGGACTCACAGTTATGTATGTAGCACGTGCACTTATTTGGGATAAGTATCCTACACAGGGATCTAGACTGTAAAACTTGTATTCTACAGAAAAGAACATTTGTTTGTGCTGATTCTACCAACGATGTTCCCTTCCAAAATAGTGAACAAGGTGAAGAGGACTCACAGTTATATATGTAGCATGTGCACTTCTTTGGGATAAGTATCCTACACAGGGTTCTAGACTGTAAAACTTTGTACTTCTGGAGAAAACAACATTGTTTTGTGCTGATTCTACCAACGATATTCAGGCTTGAAATGAGCTTGAAATAGTGACCAATAGAGCACGCGTCAAATTTCACATGTTTCACTTTCTCTTCTCAGTGATAAGAATCATGTAGATGTTCCTACGTTGTAACTTTTTATGTTCAGGAGAAATTCACACTAGATTTGTGATGTTTTCATGGAATATGTTCACACAGGCCTTGATTTCCAAAAGAGTGAACCAAGTGAGGAGGACTGAGAGTCAAATGATGGAGGTGCACTTCTTAGGGATAAGTATCCTACAGAAGATTCTATAGTGTTACACTTTGTGTTCAGGAGAAGATCATACTTGTTTTGCGACATTCGCATATAACATGTTCACGCAGGCTTTGATTATCCTAAAGAGTGAACCACGGGCGGAGGATTCAGAGTAAATGTTGGAATTTCACTTCTTAGTGATAAGGATCCTAGATAAGTTCCTATACTGTGACATTTGTGTTCAGGCGAAAATCATACTTGTTTTGTGACATTTGAATGGCACATGTTCACACAGGCCATGATTGTACAAAATAGTGAACCAAGTGAGGAGGACTCTGAGTGAAATGTGGCAAATGCACTTCTTTAGGAGAAGTATCAAGTATCGTACAGAAGTTTCTATATTGTAACTCTTTGTGTTCAGGAAGAAATCACACTTGATTTACGACCGTTCCATGAAACATGTTCATGCATGTCGTTCCCTTCCATAAGAGTGAAGTAAGTGAAGAGGACTCACAGTTACATATGTAGCACGTGCACTTATTTGGGATAAGTATCTTACACAGGTTTCTAGACTGTAAACTTTGTATTCTGGAGAAAACAACATTTGTTTTGTGCTGATTCTACCAATGATGTTCAGGCTTGTAATTAAAATAGTGACCACGTGAGGGCGCGTCAAATTCACGTTTTCACTTACTCTTCTCAGTGATAAGAATCCTGTAGATGTTCCTATATTTTAACTTTTATGTTCAGGAGAAATTCACACTGTTTTGGGATGTTTTCCTGGAATATGTTCACACAGGCCTTGATTTTCCAAAATAGTGAACCAAGTGAGGAGGACAGAGAGTCAAGTATGGAGGTGCACTTTCAGGGATAAGTATCCTACAGAAGATTCTATAGTGTTACACTTTGTGTTCAGGAGAAGATCATACTTGTTTTGCGACATTCGCATATAATATGTTCACGCAAGCCATGATTTTCCAAAGAGTGAACCAAGTGCGGAGGATTCAGAGTCAAATGTTGGAATTTCACTTCTTAGTGATAAGGATCCTAGAGAATTTCCTCTACTGTAACATTTGTGCTCAGATGAAAATCATACTTGTTTTGTCACATTTGAATGGCACATGTTCACACAGGCCATGTTTTTACAAAATAGTGAACCAAGTGAGGATGACTCTGAGTTAAAAGTGGCAAATGCACTTCTTTAGGATAAGTATCGTACAGAAGTTTCTATATTGTAACTCCTTGTGTTCAGGAGGAAATCACACATGGTTTACGACATTTCCATGAAACATGTTCATGCATGTTGTTCCCTTTCAAAACAGTGAACCAAGTGAAGAGGACTCACAGTTATGTATGTAGCACGTGTCCTTATTTGGGATAAGTATCCTACACATGGTTCTAGACTGTAAAACTTTGTATTCTACCGAAAAGAACATTTGTTTTGTGCTGATTCTACCAACGAGGTTCCCTTCCAAAATAGTGAACCAAGTGAAGAGGACTCACAGTTATATATGTAGCATGTGCACTTATTTGGGATAAGTATCCTACACAGGGTTCTAGACTGTAAAACTTTGTACTCTGGAGAAAACAACATTTGTTTTGTGCTGATTCTACCAACGATATTCAGGCTTGTAATGAGCTTGAAAATAGTGACCACGAGAGGACGCGTCAAATTCACATGTTTCACTTTCTCTTCTCAGTGATAAGAATCCTGTAGATGTTCCTAGGTTGTAAGTTTTTATGTTCAGGAGAAATTCACACTAGTTTTGTGACGTTTTCAGAGAATATGTTCACGCAGGCCTTGATTTCCAAAAGAGTGAACCAAGTGAGGAGGACTGAGAGTCAAATGATGGAGGTTGCACTTCCTAGGGATAAGTATCCTACAGAAGATTCTATAGTGTTACACTTTGTGTTCAGGAGAAGATCATATGTTTTGCGACATTCGCATATAACATATTCACGCAGGCCATGATTATCCTAAAAGTGAACATGGGCGGAGGATTCAGAATACATGTTGGAATTTCACTTCTTAGTGATAAGGATCCTAGAGAAGTTCCTCTACTGTAACATTTGTGTTTAGGTGAACATCATACATGGTTTGTGACATTTGAATGGCACATGTTCACACAGGCCGTGGTATTACAAAATAGTAAATCAAGTGAGGAGGACTCTGAGTGAAATGTGGCAAATGCAGTTCTTAGGATAAGTATCGAACAGAAGTTTCTATATTGTAACTCTTTGAGTTCAGGAGGAAATCACACTTGATTTACGACCGTTCCATGAAACATGTTCATGCATGTCGTTCCCTTCCATAATAGTGAACTAAGTGAAGAGGACTCACAGTTATGTATGTAGCACGTGCACTTATTTGGGATAAGTATCCTACACAGGGATCTAGACTGTAAAACTTTGTATTCTACAGAAAAGAACATTTGTTTTGTGCTGATTCTACCAATGATGTTCCCTTCCAAAATAGTGAACCAAGTGAAGAGGACTCACAGTTATATATGTAGCATGTGCACTTATTGGGATAAGTATCCTACACAGGGTTCTAGAATGTAAAACTTTGTACTCTGGAGAAAACAACATTTGTTTTGTGCTGATTCTACCAACGATATTCAGGCTTGTAATGAGCTTGAAAATAGTGACCATAGAGCACGCGTCAAATTCACATGTTTCACTTTCTCTTCTCAGTGATAAGAATCATGTAGATGTTCCTACGTTGTAACTTTTTATGTTCAGGAGAAATTCACACTAGATTTGTGATGTTTTCATGGAATATGTTCACACAGGCCTTGATTTCCAAAAGAGTGAACCAAGTGAGGAGGGACTGAGAGTCAAATGATGGAGGTGCACTTCTTAGGGATAAGTATCCTACAGAAGATTCTATAGTGTTACACTTTGTGTTCAGGAGAGATCATACTTGTTTGCGACATTCGCATATAACATGTTCACGCAGGCTTTGATTATCCTAAAGAGTGAACCACGGGCGGAGGATTCAGAGTAAATGTTGGAATTTCACTTCTTAGTGATAAGGATCCTAGATAAGTTCCTATACTGTGACATTTGGTGTTCAGGCGAAAATCATACTGTTTTGTGACATTTGAATGGCACATGTTCACACAGGCCATGATGTGTACAAAATAGTGAACCAAGTGAGGAGGACTCTGAGTGAAATGTGGCAAATGCACTTCTTTAGGAGAAGTATCAAGTATCGTACAGAAGTTGCTATCGTGGTGTCACTCTTTGTGTTCAGGAAGAAATCACACTGATTACGACCCGTTTCATGAACATGTTCATGCATGTCGTTCCCTTCCATAAGAGTGAAGTAAGTGAAGAGGGACTCACAGTTACATAGTAGCAACGTGCACTTATTGGGATAAGTATCCTACACAGGGTTCTAGACTGTAAACACTTGTATTAGGGAAAAACAACATTTCTTGTGCTGATTCTACAAGATGTTCCCTTCCAAAATAGTGACCCAAGTGAAGAGGAATCACATTTATATATGTAGCATGTGCACTTATTGGGGATAAGTATCCTACACAGGGTTCTAGACCGTAAAACTTTGTGTTTTGGAGAAAACAACATTTGTTTTGTGGTGATTCTACCAACGACATTCAGGCTTGTAATGAGCTTGAAAATAGTGACCATGTGAGGACGCGTCAATTCACATGTTTCACTTTCTCTTCTCAGTGATAAGAATCATGTAGATGTTCCTACGTTGTAACTTTTATGTTCAGGAGAAATTCACACTGGGTTTTATGACGTTTTCAGGGAATATGTTCACGCAGGCCTTGATTTTCCAAAAGAGTGGAACCAAGTGAGGAGGACTGAGAGTCAAATGTTGGAGGTGCACTTCTTAGGGATAAGTATCCTACAGAAGATTCTATAGTGTTACACTTTGTGTTCAGGATAAGATTATACTTGTTTTGCGACATTCGCATATAACATGTTCACGGCAGGCCATGATTATCCTAAAGAGTGAACCACGGGCGGAGGATTCAGAGTAAATGTTGGAATTTCACTCCTTAGTGATAAAGATCCTAGAGAAGTTCCTATACTGTAACATTTGCGTTCAGGCAAAAATCATACTTGTTTTTTGACATTTGAGGGCACATTTTCACACAGGCCATGATTTTTACACAATAGTAGTGAGGATTACTCTGAGTTAAATGTGGCAAGTGCACTTTAGGAGAAGTATCTTACAGAAGTTTCTATATTGTAATTCTTTGTGTTCAGGAGGTAATCACACTTGGTTTCCGACGTTTCCATGAAACATGTTCATGCATGTCGTTTCCTTCCAAAATAGTGAACAAGTGAATAGGACTCACAGTCATACATGTAGCATGTGCAATTCTTTGGGAAGTCATATGTAGCATGTGCACTTATTTGGGATAAGTATCTTACACAGGGTTCTAGACTGTAAACTTTGTATTCTGGAGAAAACAACATTTGTTTTTGTGCTGATTCTACCAATGATGTTCAGGCTTGTAATTAAAATAGTGACCACGTGAGGGCGCGTCAAATTCACGTTTCACTTACTCTTCTCAGTGATAAGAATCCTGTAGATGTTCCTATATTTTAACTTTTATGTTCAGGAGAAATCACACTGTTTTGGGATGTTTTCCTGGAATATGTTCACACAGGCCTTGATTTTCCAAAATAGTGAACCAAGTGAGCAGGACAGAGAGTCCAGTATTGGAGGTGCACTTTTCAGGGATAAGTATCCTACAGAAGATTCTATAGTGTTACACTTTGTGTTCAGGAGAAGATCATACTTGTTTTGCGACATTCGCATATAATATGTTCACGCAAGCCATGATTTTCCAAAAGAGTGAACCAAGTGCGGAGGATTCAGAGTCAAATGTTGGAATTTCACTTCTTAGTGATAAGGATCCTAGAGAATTTCCTCTACTGTAACATTTGTGCTCAGATGAAAATCATACTTGTTTTGTCACATTTGAATGGCACATGTTCACACAGGCCATGTTTTTACAAAATAGTGAACCAAGTGAGGATGACTCTGAGTTAAAAGTGGCAAATGCACTTCTTTAGGATAAGTATCGTACAGAAGTTTCTATATTGTAACTCCTTGTGTTCAGGAGGAATCACACATGGTTTACGACATTTCCATGAAACATGTTCATGCATGTTGTTCCCTTTCAAAACAGTGAACCAAGTGAAGAGGACTCACAGTTATGTATGTAGCACGTGTCCTTATTTGGGATAAGTATCCTACACATGTTCTAGACTGTAAAACTTTGTATTCTACCGAAACGAACATTTGTTTTGTGCTGATTCTACCACGAGGTTCCCTTCCAAAATAGTGAACCAAGTGAAGAGGACTCACAGTTATATATGTAGCATGTGCACTTATTTGGGATAAGTATCCTACACAGGGTTCTAGACTGTAAAACTTGTACTCTGGAGAAAACAACATTTGTTTTGTGCTGATTCTACCAACGATATTCAGGCTTGTAATGAGCTTGAAAATAGTGACCACGAGAGGACGCGTCAAATTCACATGTTTCACTTTCTCTTCTCAGTGATAAGAATCCTGTAGATGTTCCTAGGTTGTAAGTTTTTATGTTCAGGAGAAATTCACACTAGTTTTGTGACGTTTTCAGAGA
The DNA here is from genome assembly GCA_023101885.1 of Typhlomys cinereus. Taxonomy (NCBI): domain Eukaryota; kingdom Metazoa; phylum Chordata; class Mammalia; order Rodentia; family Platacanthomyidae; genus Typhlomys; species Typhlomys cinereus. The sequence goes on from JALPQD010000051.1 coordinate 8,376,252, forward strand.
ATATGTTCACGCAGGCCTTGATTTCCAAAAGAGTGAACCAAGTGAGGAGGACTGAGAGTCAAATGATGGAGGTGCACTTCCTAGGGATAAGTATCCTACAGAAGATTCTATAGTGTTACACTTTGTGTTCAGGAGAAGATCATATTGTTTTGCGACATTCGCATATAACATATTCACGCAGGCCATGATTATCCTAAAAAGTGAACATGGGCGGAGGATTCAGAATACATGTTGGAATTTCACTTCTTAGTGATAAGGATCCTAGAGAAGTTCCTCTACTGTAACATTTGTGTTTAGGTGAACATCATACATGGTTTGTGACATTTGAATGGCACATGTTCACACAGGCCGTGGTATTACAAAATAGTAAATCAAGTGAGGAGGACTCTGAGTGAAATGTGGCAAATGCAGTTCTTTAGGATAAGTATCGAACAGAAGTTTCTATATTGTAACTCTTTGAGTTCAGGAGGAAATCACACTTGATTTACGACCGTTCCATGAAACATGTTCATGCATGTCGTTCCCTTCCATAATAGTGAACTAAGTGAAGAGGACTCACAGTTATGTATGTAGCACGTGCACTTATTTGGGATAAGTATCCTACACAGGGATCTAGACTGTAAAACTTTGTATTCTACAGAAAAGAACATTTGTTTTGTGCTGATTCTACCAATGATGTTCCCTTCCAAAATAGTGAACCAAGTGAAGAGGACTCACAGTTATATATGTAGCATGTGCACTTATTTGGGATAAGTATCCTACACAGGGTTCTAGAATGTAAAACTTTGTACTCTGGAGAAAACAACATTTGTTTTGTGCTGATTCTACCAACGATATTCAGGCTTGTAATGAGCTTGAAAATAGTGACCAATAGAGCACGCGTCAAATTCACATGTTTCACTTTCTCTTCTCAGTGATAAGAATCATGTAGATGTTCCTACGTTGTAAGTTTTTATGTTCAGGAGAAATTCACACTAGATTTGTGATGTTTTCATGGAATATGTTCACACAGGCCTTGATTTCCAAAAGAGTGAACCAAGTGAGGAGGACTGAGAGTCAAATGATGGAGGTGCACTTCTTAGGGATAAGTATCCTACAGAAGATTCTATAGTGTTACACTTTGTGTTCAGGAGAAGATCATACTTGTTTTGCGACATTCGCATATAACATGTTCACGCAGGCTTTGATTATCCTAAAGAGTGAACCACGGGCGGAGGATTCAGAGTAAATGTTGGAATTTCACTTCTTAGTGATAAGGATCCTAGATAAGTTCCTATACTGTGACATTTGTGTTCAGGCGAAAATCATACTTGTTTTGTGACATTTGAATGGCACATGTTCACACAGGCCATGATTGTACAAAATAGTGAACCAAGTGAGGAGGACTCTGAGTGAAATGTGGCAAATGCACTTCTTTAGGAGAAGTATCAAGTATCGTACAGAAGTTTCTATATTGTAACTCTTTGTGTTCAGGAAGAAATCACACTTGATTTACGACCGTTCCATGAAACATGTTCATGCATGTCGTTCCCTTCCATAAGAGTGAAGTAAGTGAAGAGGACTCACAGTTACATATGTAGCACGTGCACTTATTTGGGATAAGTATCCTACACAGGGTTCTAGACTGTAAAACTTTGTATTCAGGAAAAAACAACATTTCTTTTGTGCTGATTCTACCAAAGATGTTCCCTTCCAAAATAGTGACCCAAGTGAAGAGGACTCACATTTATATATGTAGCATGTGCACTTATTTGGGATAAGTATCCTACACAGGGTTCTAGACCGTAAAACTTTGTGTTTTGGAGAAAACAACATTTGTTTTGTGGTGATTCTACCAACGACATTCAGGCTTGTAATGAGCTTGAAAATAGTGACCATGTGAGGACGCGTCAAATTCACATGTTTCACTTTCTCTTCTCAGTGATAAGAATCATGTAGATGTTCCTACGTTGTAACTTTTTATGTTCAGGAGAAATTCACACTGGTTTTATGACGTTTTCAGGGAATATGTTCACGCAGGCCTTGATTTTCCAAAAGAGTGAACCAAGTGAGGAGGACTGAGAGTCAAATGTTGGAGGTGCACTTCTTAGGGATAAGTATCCTACAGAAGATTCTATAGTGTTACACTTTGTGTTCAGGATAAGATTATACTTGTTTTGCGACATTCGCATATAACATGTTCACGCAGGCCATGATTATCCTAAAGAGTGAACCACGGGCGGAGGATTCAGAGTAAATGTTGGAATTTCACTCCTTAGTGATAAAGATCCTAGAGAAGTTCCTATACTGTAACATTTGCGTTCAGGCAAAAATCATACTTGTTTTTTGACATTTGAGGGCACATTTTCACACAGGCCATGATTTTACACAATAGTAGTGAGGATTACTCTGAGTTAAATGTGGCAAGTGCACTTTAGGAGAAGTATCTTACAGAAGTTTCTATATTGTAATTCTTTGTGTTCAGGAGGTAATCACACTTGGTTTCCGACGTTTCCATGAAACATGTTCATGCATGTCGTTTCCTTCCAAAATAGTGAACCAAGTGAATAGGACTCACAGTCATACATGTAGCATGTGCAATTCTTTGGGAAGTCATATGTAGCATGTGCACTTATTTGGGATAAGTATCTTACACAGGGTTCTAGACTGTAAAACTTTGTATTCTGGAGAAAACAACATTTGTTTTGTGCTGATTCTACCAATGATGTTCAGGCTTGTAATTAAAATAGTGACCACGTGAGGGCGCGTCAAATTCACGTTTCACTTACTCTTCTCAGTGATAAGAATCCTGTAGATGTTCCTATATTTTAACTTTTTATGTTCAGGAGAAATTCACACTGTTTTGGGATGTTTTCCTGGAATATGTTCACACAGGCCTTGATTTTCCAAAATAGTGAACCAAGTGAGCAGGACAGAGAGTCCAGTATTGGAGGTGCACTTTTCAGGGATAAGTATCCTACAGAAGATTCTATAGTGTTACACTTTGTGTTCAGGAGAAGATCATACTTGTTTTGCGACATTCGCATATAATATGTTCACGCAAGCCATGATTTTCCAAAAGAGTGAACCAAGTGCGGAGGATTCAGAGTCAAATGTTGGAATTTCACTTCTTAGTGATAAGGATCCTAGAGAATTTCCTCTACTGTAACATTTGTGCTCAGATGAAAATCATACTTGTTTTGTCACATTTGAATGGCACATGTTCACACAGGCCATGTTTTTACAAAATAGTGAACCAAGTGAGGATGACTCTGAGTTAAAAGTGGCAAATGCACTTCTTTAGGATAAGTATCGTACAGAAGTTTCTATATTGTAACTCCTTGTGTTCAGGAGGAAATCACACATGGTTTACGACATTTCCATGAAACATGTTCATGCATGTTGTTCCCTTTCAAAACAGTGAACCAAGTGAAGAGGACTCACAGTTATGTATGTAGCACGTGTCCTTATTTGGGATAAGTATCCTACACATGGTTCTAGACTGTAAAACTTTGTATTCTACCGAAAAGAACATTTGTTTTGTGCTGATTCTACCAACGAGGTTCCCTTCCAAAATAGTGAACCAAGTGAAGAGGACTCACAGTTATATATGTAGCATGTGCACTTATTTGGGATAAGTATCCTACACAGGGTTCTAGACTGTAAAACTTTGTACTCTGGAGAAAACAACATTTGTTTTGTGCTGATTCTACCAACGATATTCAGGCTTGTAATGAGCTTGAAAATAGTGACCACGAGAGGACGCGTCAAATTCACATGTTTCACTTTCTCTTCTCAGTGATAAGAATCCTGTAGATGTTCCTACGTTGTAAGTTTTTATGTTCAGGAGAAATTCACACTAGTTTTGTGACGTTTTCAGGGAATATGTTCACGCAGGCCTTGATTTCCAAAAGAGTGAACCAAGTGAGGAGGACTGAGAGTCAAATGATGGAGGTGCACTTCCTAGGGATAAGTATCCTACAGAAGATTCTATAGTGTTACACTTTGTGTTCAGGAGAAGATCATATTGTTTTGCGACATTCGCATATAACATATTCACGCAGGCCATGATTATCCTAAAAAGTGAACCACGGGCGGAGGATTCAGAATACATGTTGGAATTTCACTTCTTAGTGATAAGGATCCTAGAGAAGTTCCTATACTGTAACATTTGTGTTTAGGTGAACATCATACATGGTTTGTGACATTTGAATGGCACATGTTCACACAGGCCGTGGTATTACAAAATAGTAAATCAAGTGAGGAGGACTCTGAGTGAAATGTGGCAAATGCAGTTCTTTAGGATAAGTATCGAACAGAAATTTCTATATTGTAACTCTTTGAGTTCAGGAGGAAATCACACTTGATTTACGACCGTTCCATGAAACATGTTCATGCATGTCGTTCCCTTCCATAATAGTGAACTACGTGAAGAGGACTCACAGTTATGTATGTAGCACGTGCACTTATTTGGGATAAGTATCCTACACAGGGATCTAGACTGTAAAACTTTGTATTCTACAGAAAAGAACATTTGTTTTGTGCTGATTCTACCAACGATGTTCCCTTCCAAAATAGTGAACCAAGTGAAGAGGACTCACAGTTATATATGTAGCATGTGCACTTATTTGGGATAAGTATCCTACACAGGGTTCTAGACTGTAAAACTTTGTATTCTGGAGAAAACAACATTTGTTTTGTGCTGATTCTACCAACGATATTCAGGCTTGAAATGAGCTTGAAAATAGTGACCAATAGAGCACGCGTCAAATTCACATGTTTCACTTTCTCTTCTCAGTGATAAGAATCATGTAGATGTTCCTACGTTGTAAGTTTTTATGTTCAGGAGAAATTCACACTAGATTTGTGATGTTTCATGGAATATGTTCACACAGGCCTTGATTTCCAAAAGAGTGAACCAAGTGAGGAGGACTGAGAGTCAAATGATGGAGGTGCACTTCTTAGGGATAAGTATCCTACAGAAGATTCTATAGTGTTACACTTTGTGTTCAGGAGAAGATCATACTTGTTTTGCGACATTCGCATATAACATGTTCACGCAGGCTTTGATTATCCTAAAGAGTGAACCACGGGCGGAGGATTCAGAGTAAATGTTGGAATTTCACTTCTTAGTGATAAGGATCCTAGATAAGTTCCTATACTGTGACATTTGTGTTCAGGCGAAAATGATACTTGTTTTGTGACATTTGAATGGCACATGTTCACACAGGCCATGATTGTACAAAATAGTGAACCAAGTGAGGAGGACTCTGAGTGAAATGTGGCAAATGCACTTCTTTAGGAGAAGTATCAAGTATCGTACAGAAGTTTCTATATTGTAACTCTTTGTGTTCAGGAAGAAATCACACTTGATTTACGACCGTTCCATGAAACATGTTCATGCATGTCGTTCCCTTCCATAAGAGTGAAGTAAGTGAAGAGGACTCACAGTTACATATGTAGCACGTGCACTTATTGGGATAAGTATCCTACACAGGGTTCTAGACTGTAAAACTTTGTATTCAGGAAAAAACAACATTTCTTTTGTGCTGATTCTACCAAAGATGTTCCCTTCCAAAATAGTGAACCAAGTGAAGAGGACTCACAGTTATATATGTAGCATGTGCACTTATTTAGGATAAGTATTCTACAAAGGGTTCTAAACCGTAAAACTTTGTATTCTGGAGAAAACAACATTTGTTTTGTGCTGATTCTACCAACGATATTCAGGCTTGTTATGACCTTGAAAATAGTGACCAAGAGAGGACGCGTCAAATTCACATGTTTCACTTTCTCTTCTCAGTGATAAGAATCCTCTAGATGTTCCTACGTTGTAACTTTTTATGTTCAGGAGAAATTCACACTGGTTTTGTGACGTTTTCAGGGAATATGTTCACGCAGGCCTTGATTTTCCAAAAGAGTGAAACAAGTGAGGAGGACTGAGATTCAAATGTCGGAGGTGCACTTCTTAGGGATAAGTATCCTACAGAAGATTCTATAGTGTTACACTTTGTGTTCAGGAGAAGATCATACTTGTTTTGCGACATTCGCATATAATATGTTCACGCAAGCAATGATTTTCCAAAAGAGTGAACCAAGTGCGGAGGATTCAGAGTCAAATGTTGGAATTTCACTTCTTAGTGATAAGGATCCTAGAGAATTTCCTCTACTGTAACATTTGTGCTCAGATGAAAATCATACTTGTTTTGTCACATTTGAATGGCACATGTTCACACAGGCCATGTTTTTACAAAATAGTGAACCAAGTGAGGATGACTCTGAGTTAAAAGTGGCAAATGCACTTCTTTAGGATAAGTATCGTACAGAAGTTTCTATATTGTAACTCCTTGTGTTCAGGAGGAAATCACACATGGTTTACGACATTTCCATGAAACATGTTCATGCATGTCGTTCCCTTTCAAAACAGTGAACCAAGTGAAGAGGACTCACAGTTATGTATGTAGCACGTGTACTTATTTGGGATAAGTATCCTACACAGGGTTCTAGACTGTAAAACTTTGTATTCTACCGAAAAGAACATTTGTTTTGTGCTGATTCTACCAACGAGGTTCCCTTCCAAAATAGTGAACCAAGTGAAGAGGACTCACAGTTATATATGTAGCATGTGCACTTATTTGGGATAAGTATCCTACACAGGGTTCTAGACTGTAAAACTTTGTACTCTGGAGAAACAACATTGTTTTGTGCTGATTCTACCAACGATATTCAGGCTTGTAATGAGCTTGAAAATAGTGACCACGAGAGGACGCATCAAATTCACATGTTTCACTTCTCTTCTCAGTGATAAGAATCCTGTAGATGTTCCTACGTTGTAAGTTTTTATGTTCAGGAGAAATTCACACTAGTTTTGTGACGTTTTCAGGGAATATGTTCACGCAGGCCTTGATTTCCAAAAGAGTGAACCAAGTGAGGAGGACTGAGAGTCAAATGATGGAGGTGCACTCCTAGGGATAAGTATCCTACAGAAGATTCTATAGTGTTACACTTTGTGTTCAGGAGAAGATCATATTGTTTTGCGACATTCGCATATAACATATTCACGCAGGCCATGATTATCCTAAAAAGTGAACCACGGGCGGAGGATTCAGAATACATGTTGGAATTTCACTTCTTAGTGATAAGGATCCTAGAGAAGTTCCTATACTGTAACATTTGTGTTTAGGTGAACATCATACATGGTTTGTGACATTTGAATGGCACATGTTCACACAGGCCGTGGTATTACAAAATAGTAAATTAAGTGAGGAGGACTCTGAGTGAAATGTGGCAAATGCAGTTCTTTAGGATAAGTATCGAACAGAAGTTTCTATATTGTAACTCTTTGAGTTCAGGAGGAAATCACACTTGATTTACGACCGTTTCATGAAACATGTTCATGCATGTCGTTCCCTTCCATAATAGTGAACTAAGTGAAGAGGACTCACAGTTATGTATGTAGCACGTGCACTTATTTGGGATAAGTATCCTACACAGGGATCTAGACTGTAAAACTTTGTATTCTGGAGAAAACAACATTTGTTTTGTGCTGATTCTACCAACGATGTTCCCTTCCAAAATAGTGACCCATGTGAAGAGGACTCACAGTTATATATGTAGCATGTGCACTTATTTGGGATAAGTATCCTACAAAGGGTTCTAGACTGTAAAACTTTGTACTCTGGAGAAAACAACATTTGTTTTGTGCTGATTCTACCAACGATATTCAGGCTTGTAATGAGCTTGAAAATAGTGACCAATAGAGCACGCGTCAAATTCACATGTTTCACTTTCTCTTCTCAGTGATAAGAATCATGTAGATGTTCCTACGTTGTAACTTTTTATGTTCAGGAGAAATTCACACTAGATTTGTGATGTTTTCATGGAATATGTTCACACAGGCCTTGATTTCCAAAAGAGTGAACCAAGTGAGGAGGACTGAGAGTCAAATGATGGAGGTGCACTTCTTAGGGATAAGTATCCTACAGAAGATTCTATAGTGTTACACTTTGTGTTCAGGAGAAGATCATACTTGTTTTGCGACATTCGCATATAACATGTTCACGCAGGCTTTGATTATCCTAAAGAGTGAACCACGGGCGGAGGATTCAGAGTAAATGTTGGAATTTCACTTCTTAGTGATAAGGATCCTAGATAAGTTCCTATACTGTGACATTTGTGTTCAGGCGAAAATCATACTTGTTTTGTGACATTTGAATGGCACATGTTCACACAGGCCATGATTGTACAAAATAGTGAACCAAGTGAGGAGGACTCTGAGTGAAATGTGGCAAATGCACTTCTTTAGGAGAAGTATCAAGTATCGTACAGAAGTTTCTATATTGTAACTCTTTGTGTTCAGGAAGAAATCACACTTGATTTACGACCGTTCCATGAAACATGTTCATGCATGTCGTTCCCTTCCATAAGAGTGAAGTAAGTGAAGAGGACTCACAGTTACATATGTAGCACGTGCACTTATTTGGGATAAGTATCTTACACAGGTTTCTAGACTGTAAAACTTTGTATTCTGGAGAAAACAACATTTGTTTTGTGCTGATTCTACCAATGATGTTCAGGCTTGTAATTAAAATAGTGACCACGTGAGGGCGCGTCAAATTCACGTTTCACTTACTCTTCTCAGTGATAAGAATCCTGTAGATGTTCCTATATTTTAACTTTTTATGTTCAGGAGAAATTCACACTGTTTTGGGATGTTTTCCTGGAATATGTTCACACAGGCCTTGATTTTCCAAAATAGTGAACCAAGTGAGGAGGACAGAGAGTCAAGTATTGGAGGTGCACTTTTCAGGGATAAGTATCCTACAGAAGATTCTATAGTGTTACACTTTGTGTTCAGGAGAAGATCATACTTGTTTTGCGACATTCGCATATAATATGTTCACGCAAGCCATGATTTTCCAAAAGAGTGAACCAAGTGCGGAGGATTCAGAGTCAAATGTTGGAATTTCAGTTCTTAGTGATAAGGATCCTAGAGAATTTCCTCTACTGTAACATTTGTGCTCAGATGAAAATCATACTTGTTTTGTCACATTTGAATGGCACATGTTCACACAGGCCATGTTTTTACAAAATAGTGAACCAAGTGAGGATGACTCTGAGTTAAAAGTGGCAAATGCACTTCTTTAGGATAAGTATCGTACAGAAGTTTCTATATTGTAACTCCAAGATTGTGTTCAGGAGGAAATCACACATGGTTTACGACATTTCCATGAAACATGTTCATGCATGTCGTTCCCTTTCAAAACAGTGAACCAAGTGAAGAGGACTCACAGTTATGTATGTAGCACGTGTACTTATTTGGGATAAGTGTCCTACACAGGGTTCTAGACTGTAAAACTTTGTATTCTACAGAAAAGAACATTTGTTTTGTGCTGATTCTACCAACGAGGTTCCCTTCCAAAATAGTGAACCAAGTGAAGAGGACTCACAGTTATATATGTAGCATGTGCACTTATTTGGGATAAGTATCCTACACAGGGTTCTAGACTGTAAAACTTTGTACTCTGGAGAAAACAACATTTGTTTTGTGCTGATTCTACCAACGATATTCAGGCTTGTAATGAGCTTGAAAATAGTGACCACGAGAGGACGCGTCAAATTCACATGTTTCACTTTCTCTTCTCAGTGATAAGAATCCTGTAGATGTTCCTAGGTTGTAAGTTTTTATGTTCAGGAGAAATTCACACTAGTTTTGTGACGTTTTCAGGGAATATGTTCACGCAGGCCTTGATTTCCAAAAGAGTGAACCAAGTGAGGAGGACTGAGAGTCAAATGATGGAGGTGCACTTCCTAGGGATAAGTATCCTACAGAAGATTCTATAGTGTTACACTTTGTGTTCAGGAGAAGATCATATTGTTTTGCGACATTCGCATATAACATATTCACGCAGGCCATGATTATCCTAAAAGTGAACATGGGCGGAGGATTCAGAATACATGTTGGAATTTCACTTCTTAGTGATAAGGATCCTAGAGAAGTTCCTCTACTGTAACATTTGTGTTTAGGTGAACATCATACATGGTTTGTGACATTTGAATGGCACATGTTCACACAGGCCGTGGTATTACAAAATAGTAAATCAAGTGAGGAGGACTCTGAGTGAAATGTGGCAAATGCAGTTCTTTAGGATAAGTATCGAACAGAAGTTTCTATATTGTAACTCTTTGAGTTCAGGAGGAAATCACACTTGATTTACGACCGTTCCATGAAACATGTTCATGCATGTCGTTCCCTTCCATAATGGTGAACTAAGTGAAGAGGACTCACAGTTATGTATGTAGCACGTGCACTTATTTGGGATAAGTATCCTACACAGGGATCTAGACTGTAAAACTTTGTATTCTACAGAAAAGAACATTTGTTTTGTGCTGATTCTACCAATGATGTTCCCTTCCAAAATAGTGAACCAAGTGAAGAGGACTCACAGTTATATATGTAGCATGTGCACTTATTTGGGATAAGTATCCTACACAGGGTTCTAGAATGTAAAACTTTGTACTCTGGAGAAAACAACATTTGTTTTGTGCTGATTCTACCAACGATATTCAGGCTTGTAATGAGCTTGAAAATAGTGACCAATAGAGCACGCATCAAATTCACATGTTTCACTTTCTCTTCTCAGTGATAAGAATCATGTAGATGTTCCTACGTTGTAACTTTTTATGTTCAGGAGAAATTCACACTAGATTTGTGATGTTTTCATGGAATATGTTCACACAGGCCTTGATTTCCAAAAGAGTGAACCAAGTGAGGAGGACTGAGAGTCAAATGATGGAGGTGCACTTCTTAGGGATAAGTATCCTACAGAAGATTCTATAGTGTTACACTTTGTGTTCAGGAGAAGATCATACTTGTTTTGCGACATTCGCATATAACATGTTCACGCAGGCTTTGATTATCCTAAAGAGTGAACCACGGGCGGAGGATTCAGAGTAAATGTTGGAATTTCACTTCTTAGTGATAAGGATCCTAGATAAGTTCCTATACTGTGACATTTGTGTTCAGGCGAAAATCATACTTGTTTTGTGACATTTGAATGGCACATGTTCACACAGGCCATGATTGTACAAAATAGTGAACCAAGTGAGGAGGACTCTGAGTGAAATGTGGCAAATGCACTTCTTTAGGAGAAGTATCAAGTATCGTACAGAAGTTTCTATATTGTAACTCTTTGTGTTCAGGAAGAAATCACACTTGATTTACGACCGTTCCATGAAACATGTTCATGCATGTCGTTCCCTTCCATAAGAGTGAAGTAAGTGAAGAGGACTCACAGTTACATATGTAGCACGTGCACTTATTTGGGATAAGTATCCTACACAGGGTTCTAGACTGTAAAACTTTGTATTCAGGAAAAAACAACATTTCTTTTGTGCTGATTCTACCAAAGATGTTCCCTTCCAAAATAGTGACCCAAGTGAAGAGGACTCACATTTATATATGTAGCATGTGCACTTATTTGGGATAAGTATCCTACACAGGGTTCTAGACTGTAAAACTTTGTGTTTTGGAGAAAACAACATTTGTTTTGTGGTGATTCTACCAACGACATTCAGGCTTGTAATGAGCTTGAAAATAGTGACCATGTGAGGACGCGTCAAATTCACATGTTTCACTTTCTCTTCTCAGTGATAAGAATCATGTAGATGTTCCTACGTTGTAACTTTTTATGTTCAGGAGAAATTCACACTGGTTTTATGACGTTTTCAGGGAATATGTTCACGCAGGCCTTGATTTTCCAAAAGAGTGAACCAAGTGAGGAGGACTGAGAGTCAAATGTTGGAGGTGCACTTCTTAGGGATAAGTATCCTACAGAAGATTCTATAGTGTTACACTTTGTGTTCAGGATAAGATTATACTTGTTTTGCGACATTCGCATATAACATGTTCACGCAGGCCATGATTATCCTAAAGAGTGAACCACGGGCGGAGGATTCAGAGTAAATGTTGGAATTTCACTCCTTAGTGATAAAGATCCTAGAGAAGTTCCTATACTGTAACATTTGCATTCAGGCAAAATCATACTTGTTTTTTGACATTTGAGGGCACATTTTCACACAGGCCATGATTTTACACAATAGTAGTGAGGAGTACTCTGAGTTAAATGTGGCAAGTGCACTTTAGGAGAAGTATCTTACAGAAGTTTCTATATTGTAATTCTTTGTGTTCAGGAGGTAATCACACTTGGTTTCCGACGTTTCCATGAAACATGTTCATGCATGTCGTTTCCTCCCAAAATAGTGAACCAAGTGAATAGGACTCACAGTCATACATGTAGCATGTGCAATTCTTTGGGAAGTCATATGTAGCATGTGCACTTATTTGGGATAAGTATCTTACACAGGGTTCTAGACTGTAAAACTTTGTATTCTGGAGAAAACAACATTTGTTTTGTGCTGATTCTACCAAAGATGTTCAGGCTTGTAATTAAAATAGTGACCACGTGAGGGCGCGTCAAATTCACGTTTCACTTACTCTTCTCAGTGATAAGAATCCTGTAGATGTTCCTATATTTTAACTTTTTATGTTCAGGAGAAATTCACACTGTTTTGGGATGTTTTCCTGGAATATGTTCACACAGGCCTTGATTTTCCAAAATAGTGAACCAAGGGAGGAGGACAGAGAGTCAAGTGTTGGAGGTGCACTTCTCAGGGATAAGTATCCTACAGAAGATTCTATAGTGTTACACTTTGTGTTCAGGAGAAGATCATACTTGTTTTGCGACATTCGCATATAATATGTTCACGCAAGCCATGATTTTCCAAAAGAGTGAACCAAGTGCGGAGGATTCAGAGTCAAATGTTGGAATTTCAGTTCTTAGTGATAAGGATCCTAGAGAATTTCCTCTACTGTAACATTTGTGCTCAGATGAAAATCATACTTGTTTTGTCACATTTGAATGGCACATGTTCACACAGGCCATGATTTTACAAAATAGTGAACCAAGTGAGGATGACTCTGAGTTAAAAGTGGCAAATGCACTTCTTTAGGATAAGTATCATACAGAAGTTTCTATATTGTAACTCTTTGTGTTCAGGAGGAAATCACACATGGTTTACGACATTTCCATGAAACATGTTCATGCATGTCGTTCCCTTCCATAATAGTGAACCAAGTGAAGAGGACTCACAGTTATGTATGTAGCACGTGCACTTATTTGGGATAAGTATCCTACACAGGGTTCTAGACTGTAAAACTTTGTATTCTACAGAAAAGTACATTTGTTTTGTGCTGATTCTACCAACGATGTTCCCTTCCAAAATAGTGAACCAAGTGAAGAGGACTCACAGTTATATATGTAGCATGTGCACTTATTTGGGATAAGTATCCTACACAGGGTTCTAGACTGTAAAACTTTGTACTCTGGAGAAAACAACATTTGTTTTCTGCTGATTCTACTAACGATATTCAGGCTTGTAATGAGCTTGAAAATAGTGACCACGAGAGGACGCGTCAAATTCACATGTTTCACTTTCTTTTCTCAGTGATAAGAATCCTGTAGATGTTCCTACGTTGTAAGTTTTTATGTTCAGGAGACATTCACACTAGTTTTGTGACGTTTTCAGGGAATATGTTCACGCAGGCCTTGATTTCCAAAAGAGTGAACCAAGTGAGGAGGACTGAGAGTCAAATGATGGAGGTGCACTTCCTAGGGATAAGTATCCTACAGAAGATTCTATAGTGTTACACTTTGTGTTCAGGAGAAGATCATATTGTTTTGCGACATTCGCATATAACATATTCACGCAGGCCATGATTATCCTAAAAAGGGAACCACGGGCGGAGGATTCAGAATAAATGTTGGAATTTCACTTCTTAGTGATAAGGATCCTAGAGAAGTTCCTATATTGTAACATTTGTGTTCAGGTGAAAATCATACATGGTTTGTGACCTTTGAATGGCACATGTTCACACAGGCCGTGGTATTACAAAAGAGTAAATCAAGTGAGGAGGACTCTGAGTGAAATGTGGCAAATGCAGTTCTTTAGGATAAGTATCGAACATAAGTTTCTATATTGTAACTCTTTGAGTTCAGGAGGAAATCACACTTGATTTACTACCGTTCCATGAAACATGTTCATGCATGTCGTTCCCTTCCATAATAGTGAAGTAAGTGAAGAGGACTCACAGTTATGTATGTAGCACGTGCACTTATTTGGGATAAGTATCCTACACAGGGATCTAGACTGTAAAACTTTGTATTCTAGAGAAAACAACATTTGTTTTGTGCTGATTCTACCAACGATGTTCCCTTCCAAAATAGTGACCCATGTGAAGAGGACTCACAGTTATATATGTAGCATGTGCACTTATTTGGGATAAGTATCCTACACAGGGTTCTAGACTGTAAAACTTTGTATTTTGGAGAAAACAACATGTGTTTTGTGCTGATTCTACTAACGATATTCAGGCTTGTAATGAGCTTGAAAATAGTGACCAGAAAAGGACGCGTCAAATTCACATGTTTCACGTTCTCTTCTCAGTGATAAGAATCCTTTAGATGTTCCTACGTTGTAACTTTTTATGTTCAGGAGAAATTCACACTGGTTTTGTGACGTTTTCAGGGAATATGCTCACGCAGCCCTTGAATTTCCAAAAGAGTGAACCAAGTGAGGAGGACTGAGAGTCAAATGTTGGAGGTGCATTTCTTAGGGATAAGTATCCTATAGAAGATTCTATAGTGTTACACTTTGTGTTCAGGAGAAGATCATACTTGTTTTGCGACATTCGCATATAACATGTTCACACAGGCCATGATTATCCTAAAGAGTTAAACAACTGCGGAGGATTCAGAGTAAATGTTGGACTTTCACTTCTTAGTGAAAAGTATCCTAGAGAAGTTCCTATACTGTATCATTTATGTTCAGGTGAAAATCAAACTTGTTTTGTGACATTTGAATGGCACATGTTCACACAGGCCATGATTGTACAAAATAGTGAACCAAGTGAGGAGGACTCTGAGTTAAATGTGGCAAATGCACTTCTTTAGGAGAAGTATCGTACAGAAGTTTCTATATTGTAACTCTTTGTGTTCAGGAGGAAATCACACTTGATTTACGACCGTTCCATGAAACATGTTCATGCATGTCTTTCCTTTCCATAATAGTGAAGTAAGTGAAGAGGACTCACAGTTATATATGTACCACATGCACTTATTTGGGATAAGTAATCTACACAGGGTTCTAGACTGTAAAACTTTGTGTTTTGGAGAAAACAACATTTGTTTTGTGGTGATTCTACCAACGACATTCAGGCTTGTAATGAGCTTGAAAATAGTGACCATGTTAGGACGCGTCAAATTCACATGTTTCACTTTCTCTTCTCAGTGATAAGAATCATGTAGATGTTCCTACGTTGTAACTTTTTATGTTCAGGAGAAATTCACACTGGTTTAGTGACGTTTTCAGGGAATATGTTCACGCAGGCCTTGATTTTCCAAAAGAGTGAACCAAGTGAGGAGGACTTAGAGTCAAATGTTGGAGGTGCATTTCTTAGGGATAAGTATCCTTCAGAAGATTCTATAGTGTTACACTTTGTGTTCAGGAGAAGATCATACTTGTTTTGCGACATTCGCATATAACATGTTCACGCAGGCCATGATTATCCTAAAGAGTGAACCACGGGCGGAGGATTCAGAGTAAATGTTGGAATTTCACTCCTTAGTGATAAAGATCCTAGAGAAGTTCCTATACTGTAACATTTGCGTTCAGGCAAAAATCATACTTGTTTTTTGACATTTGAGGGCACATTTTCACACAGGCCATGATTTTACACAATAGTGAACCAAGTGAGGAGGACTCTGAGTTAAAAGTGGCAAATGCACTTCTTTAGGGTAAGTATCCTACAGATACAGTTTCTATATTGTAACTCTTTGTGTTCAGGAGGAAATCACACTTGGTTTACGACGTTTCCTTGAAACATGTTCATGCATGTCGTTCCCTTTCAAAATAGTGAACCAAGTGAAGAGGACTCACAGTTATGTATGTAGCACGTGCACTTATTTGGGATAAGTATCCTACACAGGGTTCTAGACTGTAAAACTTTGTATTCTATAGAAAAGAACATTTGTTTTGTGCTGATTCTACCAACGATGTTCCCTTCCAAAATAGTGAACCAAGTGAAGAGGACTCACAGTTATATATGTAGCATGTGCACTTATTTGGGATAAGTATCCTACACAGGGTTCTAGACTGTAAAACTTTGTATTTTGGAGAAAACAACATTTGTTTTGTGATGATTCTACCAACGATATTCAGGCTTGTAATGAGCTTGAAAATAGTGAGCACGAGAAGACGCGTCAAATTCACATGTTTCACTTTCTCTTCTCAGTGATAAGAATCCTGTAGATGTTCCTACGTTGTAAGTTTTTATGTTCAGGAGAAATTCACACTAGTTTTGTGACGTTTTCATGGAATATATTCACGCAGGCCTTGATTTCCAAAAGAGTGAACCAAGTGAGGAGGACTGAGAGTCAAATGATGGAGGTGCACTTCTTAGGGATAAGTATACTACAGAAGATTCTATAGTGTTACACTTTGTGTTCAGGAGAAGATCATACTTGTTTTGTGACATTCGCATATAACATGTCCACGCAGGCCATGATTATCCTAAAAAGTGAACCATGGGCAGAGGATTCAGAATAAGTATTGGAATTTCACTTCTTAGTGATAAGGATCCTAGAGAAGTTCCTATACTGTAACATTTGTGTTCAGGTGAAAATCATACATGTTTTGTGACATTTGAATGGCACATGTTCACACAGGCCATGAGTTTTACAAAATAGTGAACCAAGTGAGGAGGACTCTGAGTTAAATGTGGCAAATGCACTTCTTTAGGATAAGTATCGAACAGAAGTTTCTATATTGTAACTCTTTGTG
Source organism: Typhlomys cinereus (assembly GCA_023101885.1). NCBI lineage: Eukaryota > Metazoa > Chordata > Mammalia > Rodentia > Platacanthomyidae > Typhlomys > Typhlomys cinereus. Next base: position 8,393,130 of record JALPQD010000051.1, read on the forward strand.
TTCAGGAGGAAATCACACTTGGTTTACGACCGTTCCATGAAACATGTTCATGCATGTCGTTCCCTTCCAAAATAGTGAACTAAGTGAAGAGGACTCACAGTTATGTATGTAGCACGTGCACTTATTTGGGATAAGTATCCTACACAGGGATCTAGACTGTAAAACTTTGTATTCTAGAGAAAACAACATTTGTTTTGTGCTGATTCTACCAATGATGTTCCCTTCCAAAATAGTGACCCATGTGAAGAGGACTCACAGTTATATATGAAGCATGTGCACTTATTTGGGATAAGTATCCTACACAGGGTTCTAGACTGTAAAACTTTGTATTTTGGAGAAAACAACATTTGTGCTGATTCTACCAACGATATTCAGGCTTGTAATGAGCTTGAAAATAGTGACCAATAGAGGACGCGTCAAATTCACATGTTTCACTTTCTCTTCTCAGTGATAAGAATCCTGTAGATGTTCCTACGTTGTAAGTTTTTATGTTCAGGTAAAATTCACACAGGTTTTGTGACGTTTTCAGTGAATATGTTCACGCAGGCCTTGAATTTCCAAAAGAGTGAACCAAGTGAGGAGGACTGAGAGTCAAATGTTGGAGGTGCATTTCTTAGGGATAAGCATCCTACAGAAGATTCTATAGTGTTACACTTTGTGTTCAGGAGAAGATCATACTTGTTTTGCAACATTCGCATATAACATGTTCACGCAGGCCATGATTATCCTAAAGAGTGAACCACGGGTGGAGGATTAAGAGTAAATGTTGGAATTTCAGTTCTTAGTGATAAGGATCCTAGAGAAGTTCCTATACTGTAACATTTGTGTTCAGGCGAAAATCATACTTGTTTTGTCACATTTGAATGGCACATGTTCACAAAGTCCATGATTTTACAAAATAGTGAACCAAGTGAGGAGGACTCTGAGTTAAAGGTGGCAAGTACACTTCTTTAGGAGAAGTATCGTACAGAAGTTTCTATATTGGAACTCTTTGTGTTCAGGAGGAAATCACACTTGATTTACGACCGTTCCATGAAACATGTTCATGCATGTCGTTCCTTCCATAATAGTGAACCTAAGTGAAGAGGACTCACAGTTATATATGTACAGCATGTGCACTTATTTGGGATAAGTATCCTACACAGGGTTCTAGACTGTAAAACTTTGTGTTTTGGAGAAAACAACATTTGTTTTGTGCTGATTCTACCAACGACATTCAGGCTTGTAATGAGCTTGAAAATAGTGACCATGTGAGGACGCGTCAAATTCACATGTTTCACTTTCTCTTCTCAGTGATAAGAATCATGTAGATGTTCCTACGTTGTAACTTTTTATGTTCAGGAGAAATTCACACTGTTTTGGGATGTTTTTCTGGAATATGTTCACACAGGACTTGATTTTCCAAAATAGTGAACCAAGTGAGGAGGACAGAGAGTCAAGTGTTGGAGGTGCACTTCTCAGGAATAAGTATCCTACAGAAGATTCTATAGTGTTACACTTTGTGTTCAGGAGAAGATCATACTTGTTTTGCGACATTCGCATATAACATGTTCACGAAGGCCATGATTATCCTAAAGAGTGAACAACTGAGAGGATTCAGAGTAACTGTTGGAATTTCACTTCTTAGTGAAAAGGATCCTAGAGAAGTTCCTATACTGTATCCTTTATGTTCAGGCAAAAATCATACTTGTTTTGTGACATTTGAATGGCAGTTGTTCACACAGGCCATGATTTTACAAAATAGTGAACCAAGTGAGGAGGACTCTGAGTTAAATGTGGCAAATGCACTTCTGTAGGAGAAGTATCGTACAGAAGTTTCTATTTGAACTCTTTGTGTTCAGGACGAAATCACACTTGGTTTACGACCTTTCCATGAAACATGTTCATGCATGTCGTTCCCTTCCAAAATAGTGAACCAAGTGAAGAGGACTCACAGTTATATACACAGCATGTGCACTTATTTGGGTTAAGTATCCTACACAGGGTTCAAGACTGTGAAACTTTGTATTCTGGAGAAAACAACATTTGTTTTGTGCTGATTCTACCGACGATGTTCCCTTCCAAAATAGTGAACCAAGTGAAGAGGACTCACAGTTATATATGTAGCATGTGCCCTTATTTAGGATAAGTATCCTACACAGGGTTCTAGACTGTAAAACTTTGTATTCTGGAGAAAACAACATTTGTTTTGTGCTGATTCTACCAACGACTATTCAGGCTTGTAATGAGCTTGAAAATAGTGAGCCACGAGAGACGCGTCAAATTCACATGTTTCACTTTCTCTTCTCAGTGATAAGAATCCTGTAGATGTTCCTACGTTGTAACTTTTTATGTTCAGGAGAAATTCACACTGGTTTTGTGATGTTTTCAGGGAATATGTTCACGCAGGCCTTGATTTTCCAAAAGAGTGATACAAGTGAGGAGGACTGAGAGTCAAATGTTGGAGGTGCACTTCTTAGGGATAAGTATCCTACAGAAGATTCTATAGTGTTACACTTTGTGTTCAGGAGAAGAACATACTTGTTTTGCGACATTCGCATATAACATGTACACGAAGGCCATGATTATCCTAAAGAGTTAAACAACTGCAGAGGATTCAGAGTAACTGTTGGAATTTCACTTCTTAGTGAAAAGGATCCTAGAGAAGTTCCTATACTGTATCCTTTATGTTCAGGCAAAAATCATACTTGTTTTGTGACATTTGAATGGCAGTTGTTCACACAGGCCATGATTTTACAAAATAGTGAACCAAGTGAGGAGGACTCTGAGTTAAATGTGGCAAATGCACTTCTTTAAGAGAAGTATCGGACAGAAGTTTCTATTTTGAACTCTTTGTGTTCAGGACGAAATCACACTTGGTTTACGACCTTTCCATGAAACATGTTCATGCGTGTCGTTCCCTTCCAAAATAGTGAACCAAGTGAAGAGGACTCACAGTTATATACGCAGCATGTGCACTTATTTAGGTTAAGTATCCTACACAGGGTTCTAGACTGTGAAACTTTGTATTCTGGAGAAAACAACATTTGTTTTGTGCTGATTCTACCAACGATGTTCCCTTCCAAAATAGTGAACCAAGTGAAGAGGACTCACAGTAATATATGCAGCATGTGCACTTATTTGGGATAAGTATCCTACACAGGGTTCTAGACTGTAAAACTTTGTATTCTGGAGAAAACAACATTTGTTTTGTGCTGATTCTACCAACGATATTCAGGCTTGTTATGAGCTTGAAAATAGTGACCACGAGAGGACGCGTCAAATTCACATGTTTCACTTTCTCTTCTCAGTGAGAAGAATCCTGTAGATGTTCCTACGTTGTAACTTTTTATGTTCAGGAGAAATTCACACTGGTTTTGTGACGTTTTCAGGGAATATGTTCACGCAGGCCTTGATTTTCCAAAAGAGTGATACAAGTGAGGTGGACTGAGAGTCAAATGTTGGAGGTGCACCTGCAGGGATAAGTATCCTACAGAAGATTCTATAGTGTTACACTTTGTGTTCAGGAGAAGAACATACTTGTTTTGCGACATTCGCATATAACATGTACACGAAGGCCATGATTATCCTAAAGAGTTAAACAACTGCAGAGGATTCAGAGTAACTGTTGGAATTTCACTTCTTAGTGAAAAGGATCCTAGAGAAGTTCCTATACTGTATCCTTTATGTTCAGGCAAAAATCATACTTGTTTTGTGACATTTGAATGGCAGTTGTTCACACAGGCCATGATTTTACAAAATAGTGAACCAAGTGAGGAGGACTCTGAGTTAAATGTGGCAAATGCACTTCTGTAGGAGAAGTATCGTACAGAAGTTTCTATTTTGAACTCTTTGTGTTCAGGACGAAATCACACTTGGTTTACGACGTTTCCATGAATCATGTTCATGCATGTCGTTCCCTTCCAAAATAGTGAACCAAGTGAAGAGGACTCACAGTTATATATGTAGCATGTGCACTTATTTGGCATAAGTATCCTACACAGGGTTCTAGACTGTAAAACTTTGTATTCTGGAGAAAACAACATTTGTTTTGTGCTGATTCTACCAACGATGTTCCCTTCCAAAATAGTGAACCAAGTGAAGAGGACTCACAGTTATATATGTAGCATGTGCCCTTATTTAGGATAAGTATCCTACACAGGGTTCTAGACCGTAAAACTTTGTATTCTGGAGAAAACAACATTTGTTTTGTGCTGATTTTACCAACGACATTCAGGCTTGTAATGACTTGAAAATAGTGACCACGTGAGGACGCGTCAAATTCACATGTTTCACTTTCTCTTCTCAGTGATAAGAATCCTGTTGATGTTCCTACGTTGTAACTTTTTATGTTCAGGAGAAATTCACACTGGTTTTGTGATATTTTCAAGGAATATGTTCACGCAGCCCTTGATTTTCCAAAAGAGTGATACAAGTGAGGAGGACTGCGAGTCAAATGTTGGAGGTGCACTTCTTAGGGATAAGTATCCTACAGAAGATTCTATAGTGTTACACTTTGTGTTCAGGAGAAGATCATACTTGTTTTGCGACATTTGCATATAACATGTTCACGCAGGCCATGATTATCCTAAAGAGTGAACCACGGGCGGAGGATTCAGAGTAGATGTTGGAATTTCACTTCTTAGTGAAAAGGATCCTAGAGAAGTTCCTATACTGTAACATTTGCGTTCAGGCGAAAATCATACTTGTTTTGACATTTGAATGGCACATGTTCACACAGGCCTTGATTTTACAAAATAGTGAACCAAGTGTGGAGGACTCTGAGTTAAATGTGGCAAATGCACTTCTTTAAGAGAAGTATCGTACAGAAGTTTCTATTTTGAACTCTTTGTGTTCAGGACGAAATCACACTTGGTTTACGACCTTTCCATGAAACATGTTCATGCATGTCGTTCCCTTCCAAAATAGTGAACCAAGTGAAGAGGACTCACAGTTATATACGCAGCATGTGCACTTATTTGGGATAAGTATCCAACACAGGGTTCTAGACCGTAAAACTTTGTATTCTGGAGAAAACAACATTTGTTTTGTGCTGATTCTACCAACGATATTCAGGCTTGTTATGAGCTTGAAAATAGTGACCACGAGAGGACGCGTCAAATTCACATGTTTCACTTTCTCTTCTCAGTGAGAAGAATCCTGTAGATGTTCCTACGTTGTAACTTTTTATGTTCAGGAGAAATTCACACTGGTTTTGTGACGTTTTCAAGGATTATGTTCACGCAGGCCTTGATTTTCCAAAAGAGTGATACAAGTGAGGTGGACTGAGAGTCAAATGTTGGAGGTGCACCTGCAGGGATAAGTATCCTACAGAAGATTCTATAGTGTTACACTTTGTGTTCAGGAGAAGATCATACTTGTTTTGCGACATTCGCATATAACATGTACACGAAGGCCATGATTATCCTAAAGAGTTAAACAACTGAGGAGGATTCAGAGTAACTGTTGGAATTTCACTTCTTAGTGAAAAGGATCCTAGAGAAGTTCCTATACTGTATCCTTTATGTTCAGGCAAAAATCATACTTGTTTTGTGACATTTGAATGGCAGTTGTTCACACAGGCCATGATTTTACAAAATAGTGAACCAAGTGAGGAGGACTCTGAGTTAAATGTGGCAAATGCACTTCTGTAGGAGAAGTATCGTACAGAAGTTTCTATTTTGAACTCTTTGTGTTCAGGACGAAATCACACTTGGTTTACGACCTTTCCATGAAACATGTTCATGCATGTCGTTCCCTTCCAAAATAGTGAACCAAGTGAAGAGGACTCACAGTTATATACACAGCATGTGCACTTATTTGGGTTAAGTATCCTACACAGGGTTCAAGACTGTGAAACTTTGTATTCTGGAGAAAAGAACATTTGTTTTGTGCTGATTCTACCGACGATGTTCCCTTCCAAAATAGTGAACCAAGTGAAGAGGACTCACAGTTATATATGTAGCATGTGCCCTTATTTAGGATAAGTATCCTTCACAGGGTTCTAGACTGTAAAACTTTGTATTCTGGAGAAAACAACATTTATTTTGTGCTGATTCTACCAACGACATTCAGTCTTGTAATGACTTGAAAATAGTGACCACGTGAGGACGCGTCAAATTCACATGTTTCACTTTCTCTTCTCAGTGAGAAGAATCCTGTGGATGTTCCTACGTTGTAACTTTTTATGTTCAGGAGAAATTCACACTGGTTTTGTGACGTTTTCAGGGAATATGTTCATGCAGGCCTTGATTTTCCAAAAGAGTGAACCAAGTGAGGTGGACTGAGAGTCAAATGTTGGAGGTGCACCTCCCAGGGATAAGTATCCTACAGAAGATTCTATAGTGTTACACTTTGTGTTCAGGAGAAGATCATACTTGTTTTGCGACATTCGCATATAACATGTACACGAAGGCCATGATTATCCTAAAGAGTTAAACAACTGCGGAGGATTCAGAGTAACTGTTGGAATTTCACTTCTTAGTGAAAAGGATCCTAGAGAAGTTCCTATACTGTATCCTTTATGTTCAGGCAAAAATCATACTTGTTTTGTGACATTTGAATGGCAGTTGTTCACACAGGCCATGATTTTACAAAATAGTGAACCAAGTGAGGAGGACTCTGAGTTAAATGTGGCAAATGCACTTCTGTAGGAGAAGTATCGTACAGAAGTTTCTATTTTGAACTCTTTGTGTTCAGGACGAAATCACACTTGGTTTACGACCTTTCCATGAAACATGTTCATGCATGTCGTTCCCTTCCAAAATAGTGAACCAAGTGAAGAGGACTCACAGTTATATACGCAGCATGTGCACTTATTTGGGTTAAGTATCCTACACAGGGTTCTAGACTGTGAAACTTTGTATTCTGGAGAAAACAACATTTGTTTTGTGCTGATTCTACCGACGATGTTCCCTTCCAAAATAGTGAACCAAGTGAAGGGGACTCACAGTTATATATGTAGCATGTGCCCTTATTTAGGATAAGTATCCTACACAGGGTTCTAGACTGTAAAACTTTGTATTCTGGAGAAAACAACATTTATTTTGTGCTGATTCTACCAACGACATTCAGTCTTGTAATGACTTGAAAATAGTGACCACGTGAGGACGCGTCAAATTCACATGTTTCACTTTCTCTTCTCAGTAATAAGAATCCTGTGGATGTTCCTACGTTGTAACTTTTTATGTTCAGGAGAAATTCACACTGGTTTTGTGATGTTTTCAGGGAATATGTTCACGCAGGCCTTGATTTTCCAAAAGAGTGATACAAGTGAGGAGGACTGCGAGTCAAATGTTGGAGGTGCACTTCTTAGGGATAAGTATCCTACAGAAGATTCTATAGTGTTACACTTTGTGTTCAGGAGAAGATCATACTTGTTTTGCGACATTTGCATATAACATGTTCACGCAGGCCATGATTATCCTAAAGAGTGAACCACGGGCGGAGGATTCAGAGTAGATGTTGGAATTTCACTTCTTAGTGAAAAGGATCCTAGAGAAGTTCCTATACTGTAACATTTGCGTTCAGGCGAAAATCATACTTGTTTTGTGACATTTGAATGGCACATGTTCACACAGGCCTTGATTTTACAAAATAGTGAACCAAGTGAGGAGGACTCTGAGTTAAATGTGGCAAATGCACTTCTTTAAGAGAAGTATCGGACAGAAGTTTCTATTTTGAACTCTTTTTGTTCAGGACGAAATCACACTTGGTTTACGACCTTTCCATGAAACATGTTCATGCGTGTCGTTCCAAGTGAAGAGGACTCACAGTTATATACGCAGCATGTGAACTTATTTAGGTTAAGTATCCTACACAGGGTTCTAGACTGTAAAACTTTGTATTCTGGAGAAAACAACATTTCTTTTGTGCTGATTCTACCAACGATGTTCCCTTCCAAAATAGTGAACCAAGTGAAGAGGACTCACAGTTATATATGCAGCATGTGCACTTATTTGGGATAAGTATCCTACACAGGGTTCTAGACTGTAAAACTTTGTATTCTGGAGAAAACAACATTTGTTTTGTGCTGATTCTACCAACGATATTCAGGCTTGTTATGAGCTTGAAAATAGTGACCACGAGAGGACGCGTCAAATTCCAATGTTTCACTTTCTCTTCTCAGTGATAAGAATCCTGTAGATGTTCCTACGTTGTAACTTTTTATGTTCAGGAGAAATTCACACTGGTTTTGTGACGTTTTCAAGGAATATGTTCACGCAGGCCTTGATTTTCCAAAAGAGTGAACCAAGTGAGGTGGACTGAGAGTCAAATGTTGGAGGTGCACCTCCAGGGATAAGTATCCTACAGAAGATTCTATAGTGTTACATTTTGTGTTCAGGAGAAGATCATACTTGTTTTGCGACATTCGCATATAACATGTACACGAAGGCCATGATTATCCTTAAGAGTTAAACAACTGCGGAAAATTCAGAGTAGATGTTGGAATTTCACTTCTTAGTGAAAAGGATCCTAGAGAAGTTCCTAACTGTATCCTTTATGTTGAGGCAAAAATCATACTTGTTTTGTGACATTTGAATGGCAGTTGTTCACACAGGCCATGATTTTACAAATTAGTGAACCAAGTGAGGAGGACTCTGAGTTAAATGTGGCAAATGCACTTCTTTAGGAGAAGTATCGTACAGAAGTTTCTATTTTGAACTCTTTGTGTTCAGGACGAAATCACACTTGGTTTACGAACTTTCCATGAAACATGTTCATGCATGTCGTTCCCTTCCAAAATAGTGAACCAAGTGAAGAGGACTCACAGTTATATACACAGCATGTGCACTTATTTAGGTTAAGTATCCTACACAGGGTTCTAGACTGTAAAACTTTGTATTCTGGAGAAAACAACATTTGTTTTGTGCTGATTCTACCAACGATGTTCCCTTCCAAAATAGTGAACCAAGTGAAAAGGACTCACAGTTATATATGTAGCATGTGCCCTTATTTAGGATAAGTATCCTACACAGGGTTCTAGACTGTAAAACTTTGTATTCTGGAGAAAACAACATTTGTTTTGTGCTGATTCTACCAACGACATTCAGGCTTGTAATGAGCTTGAAAATAGTGACCACGTGAGGACGCGTCAAATTCACATGTTTCACTTTCTCTTCTCAGTGATAAGAATCCTGTAGATGTTCCTACGTTGTAACTTTTTATGTTCAGGAGAAATTCACACTGGTTTTGTGACGTTTTCAGGGAATATGTTCACGCAGGCCTTGATTTTCCAAAAGAGTGAACCAAGTGAGGTGGACTGAGAGTCAAATATTGGAGGTGCACTTCTTAGGGATAAGTATCCTACAGAAGATTCTATAGTGTTACACTTTGTGTTCAGGAGAAGATCATACTTGTTTTGCGACATTCGCATATAACATGTACACGAAGGCCATGATTATCCTAAAGAGTTAAACAACTGCGGAGGATTCAGAGTAACTGTTGGAATTTCACTTCTTAGTGAAAAGGATCCTAGAGAAGTTCCTATACTGTATCCTTTATGTTCAGGCAAAAATCATACTTGTTTTGTGACATTTGAATGGCAGTTGTTCACACAGGCCATGATTTTACAAAATAGTGAACCAAGTGAGGAGGACTCTGAGTTAAATGTGGCAAATGCACTTCTTTAGGAGAAGTATCGTACAGAAGTTTCTATTTTGAACTCTTTGTGTTCAGGACGAAATCACACTTGGTTTACGACCTTTCCATGAAACATGTTCATGCATGTCGTTCCCTTCCAAAATAGTGAACCAAGTGAAGAGGACTCACAGTTATATACACAGCATGTGCACTTATTTGTGTTAAGTATCCTACACAGGGTTCAAGACTGTGAAACTTTGTATTCTGGAGAAAAGAACATTTGTTTTGTGCTGATTCTACCGACGATGTTCCCTTCCAAAATAGTGAACCAAGTGAAGAGGACTCACAGTTATATATGTAGCATGTGCCCTTATTTAGGATAAGTATCCTTCACAGGGTTCTAGACTGTAAAACTTTGTATTCTGGAGAAAACAACATTTATTTTGTGCTGATTCTACCAACGACATTCAGGCTTGTAATGACTTGAAAATAGTGACCACGTGAGGACGCGTCAAATTCACATGTTTCACTTTCTCTTCTCAGTAATAAGAATCCTGTGGATGTTCCTACGTTGTAACTTTTTATGTTCAGGAGAAATTCACACTGGTTTTGTGATGTTTTCAGGGAATATGTTCACGCAGGCCTTGATTTTCCAAAAGAGTGATACAAGTGAGGAGGACTGAGAGTCAAATGTTGGAGGTGCACTTCTTAGGGATAAGTATCCTACAGAAGATTCTATAGTGTTACACTTTGTGTTCAGGAGAAGATCATACTTGTTTTGCGACATTTGCATATAACATGTTCACGCAGGCCATGATTATCCTAAAGAGTGAACCACGGGCGGAGGATTCAGAGTAGATGTTGGAATTTCACTTCTTAGTGAAAAGGATCCTAGAGAAGTTCCTATACTGTAACATTTGCGTTCAGGCGAAAATCATACTTGTTTTGTGACATTTGAATGGCACATATTCACACAGGCCTTGATTTTACAAAATAGTGAACCAAGTGAGGAGGACTCTGAGTTAAATGTGGCAAATGCACTTCTTTAAGAGAAGTATCGGACAGAAGTTTCTATTTTGAACTCTTTGTGTTCAGGACGAAATCACACTTGGTTTACGACCTTTCCATGAAACATGTTCATGCGTGTCGTTCCAAGTGAAGAGGACTCACAGTTATATACGCAGCATGTGAACTTATTTAGGTTAAGTATCCTACACAGGGTTCTAGACTGTAAAACTTTGTATTCTGGAGAAAACAACATTTGTTTTGTGCTGATTCTACCAACGATGTTCCCTTCCAAAATAGTGAACCAAGTGAATAGGACTCACAGTTATATATGCAGCATGTGCCCTTATTTAGGATAAGTATACTACACAGGGTTCTAGACCGTAAAACTTTGTATTCTGGAGAAAACAACATTTGTGCTGATTCTACCAACGACATTCAGGCTTGTAATGAGCTTGAAAATACTGACCACATGAGGACGCGTCAAATTCACATGTTTCACTTTCTCTTCTCAGTGATAAGAATCCTGTAGATGTTCCTACGTTGTAACTTTTTATGTTCAGGAGAAATTCACACTGGTTTTGTGACGTTTTCAGGGAATATGTTCATGCAGGCCTTGATTTTCCAAAAGAGTGAACCAAGTGAGGTGGACTGAGAGTCAAATGTTGGAGGTGCACCTGCAGGGATAAGTATCCTACAGAAGATTCTATAGTGTTACACTTTGTGTTCAGGAGAAGATCATACTTGTTTTGCGACATTCGCATATAACATGTACACGAAGGCCATGATTATCCTAAAGAGTTAAACAACTGCGGAAAATTCAGAGTAGATGTTGGAATTTCACTTCTTAGTGAAAAGGATCCTAGAGAAGTTCCTAACTGTATCCTTTATGTTGAGGCAAAAATCATACTTGTTTTGTGACATTTGAATGGCAGTTGTTCACACAGGCCATGATTTTACAAAATAGTGAACCAAGTGAGGAGGACTCTGAGTTAAATGTGGCAAATGCACTTCTGTAGGAGAAGTATCGTACAGAAGTTTCTATATTGTAACTCTTTGTGTTCAGGAGGAAATCACACTTGGTTTACGACGTTTCCATGAATCATGTTCATGCATGTCGTTCCCTTCCAAAATAGTGAACCAAGTGAAGAGGAATCACAGTTATATGTGTAGCATGTGCACTTATTTGGCATAAGTATCCTGCACAGGGTTCTAGACTGTGAAACTTTGTATTCTGGAGAAAAAACATTTGTTTTGTGCTGATTCTACCAACGATGTTCCCTTCCAAAATAGTGAACCAAGTGAAGAGGACTCACAGTTATATATGTAGCATGTGCCCTTATTTAGGATAAGTATCCTACACAGGGTTCTAGACCGTAAAACTTTGTATTCTGGAGAAAACAACATTTGTTTTGTGCTGATTTTACCAACGACATTCAGGCTTGTTTTGAGCTTGAAAATAGTGACCACGAGAGGACGCGTCAAATTCACGTGTTTCACTTTCTCTTCTCAGTGATAAGAATCCTGTAGATGTTCCTACGTTGTAACTTTTTATGTTCAGGAGAAATTCACACTGGTTTTGTGACATTTTCAGGAAATATGTTCATGCAGGCCTTGATTTTCCAAAAGAGTGATACAAGTGAGGTGGACTGAGAGTCAAATGTTGGAGGTGCACCTCCAGGGATAAGTATCCTACAGAAGATTCTACAGTGTTACACTTTGTGTTCAGGAGAAGATCATACTTGTTTTGCGACATTCGCATATAACATGTATACGAAGGCCATGATTATCCTAAAGAGTTAAACAACTGCGGAGGATTCAGAGTAACTGTTGGAATTGCACTTCTTAGTGAAATTGCACTTCTTAGTGAAAAGGATCCTAGAGATGTTCCTATACTGTATCCTTTATGTTCAGGCAAAAATCATACTTGTTTTGTGACATTTGAATGGCAGTTGTTCACACAGGCCATGATTTTACAAAATAGTGAACCAAGTGAGGAGGACTCTGAGTTAAATGTGGCAAATGCACTTCTGTAGGAGAAGTATCGTACAGAAGTTTCTATATTGTAACTCTTTGTGTTCAGGAGGAAATCACACTTGGTTTACGACGTTTCCATGAATCATGTTCATGCATGTCGTTCCCTTCCAAAATAGTGAACCAAGTGAAGAGGACTCACAGTTATATACGCAGCATGTGCACTTATTTGGCATAAGTATCCTGCACAGGGTTCTAGACTGTGAAACTTTGTATTCTGGAGAAAACAACATTTGTTTTGTGCTGATTCTACCAACGATGTTCCCTTCCAAAATAGTGAACCAAGTGAAGAGGACTCACAGTTATATATGTAGCATGTGCCCTTATTTAGGATAAGTATCCTACACAGGGTTCTAGACCGTAAAACTTTGTATTCTGGAGAAAACAACATTTGTTTTGTGCTGATTCTACCAACGATATTCAGCCTTGTTATGAGCTTGAAAATAGTGACCACGAGAGGACGCGTCAAATTCACATGTTTCACTTTCTCTTCTCAGTGATAAGAATCCTGTAGATGTTCCTACGTTGTAACTTTTTATGTTCAGGAGAAATTCACACTGGTTTTGTGACGTTTTCAGGGAATATGTTCATGCAGGCCTTGATTTTCCAAAAGAGTGAACCAAGTGAGGTGGACTGAGAGTCAAATGTTGGAGGTGCACCTGCAGGGATAAGTATCCTACAGAAGATTCTATAGTGTTACACTTTGTGTTCAGGAGAAGAACATACTTGTTTTGCGACATTCGCATATAACATGTACACGAAGGCCATGATTATCCTAAAGAGTTAAACAACTGCGGAGGATTCAGAGTAACTGTTGGAATTTCACTTCTTAGTGAAAAGGATCCTAGAGAAGTTCCTATACTGTATCCTTTATGTTCAGGCAAAAATCATACTTGTTTTGTGACATTTGAATGGCAGTTGTTCACACAGGCCATGATTTTACAAAATAGTGAACCAAGTGAGGAGGACTCTGAGTTAAATGTGGCAAATGCACTTCTTTAGGAGAAGTATCGTACAGAAGTTTCTATATTGTAACTCTTTGTGTTCAGGAGGAAATCACACTTGGTTTACGACGTTTCCATGAATCATGTTCATGCATGTCGTTCCCTTCCAAAATAGTGAACCAAGTGAAGAGGAATCACAGTTATATGTGTAGCATGTGCACTTATTTGGCATAAGTATCCTGCACAGGGTTCTAGACTGTGAAACTTTGTATTCTGGAGAAAACAACATTTGTTTTGTGCTGATTCTACCAACGATGTTCCCTTCCAAAATAGTGAACCAAGTGAAGAGGACTCACAGTTATATATGTAGCATGTGCCCTTATTTAGGATAAGTATCCTACACAGGGTTCTAGACCGTAAAACTTTGTATTCTGGAGAAAACAACATTTGTTTTGTGCTGATTCTACCAACGACATTCAGGCTTGTAATGAGCTTGAAAATAGTGACCACGTGAGGACGCGTCAAATTCACATGTTTCACTTTCTCTTCTCAGTGATAAGAATCCTGTAGATGTTCTTACGTTGTAACTTTTTATGTTCAGGAGAAATTCACACTGGTTTTGTGACATTTTCAGGAAATATGTTCATGCAGGCCTTGATTTTCCAAAAGAGTGAACCAAGTGAGGTGGACTGAGAGTCAAATGTTGGAGGTGCACCTCCAGGGATAAGTATCCTACAGAAGATTCTACAGTGTTACACTTGTGTTCAGGAGAAGATCATACTTGTTTTGCGACATTCGCATATAACATGTACACGAAGGCCATGATTATCCTAAAGAGTTAAACAACTGCGGAGGATTCAGAGTAACTGTTGGAATTTCACTTCTTAGTGAAAAGGATCCTAGAGAAGTTCCTATACTGTATCCTTTATGTTCAGGCAAAAATCATACTTGTTTTGTGACATTTGAATGGCAGTTGTTCACACAGGCCATGATTTTACAAAATAGTGAACCAAGTGAGGAGGACTCTGAGTTAAATGTGGCAAATGCACTTCTTTAGGAGAAGTATCGTACAGAAGTTTCTATATTGTAACTCTTTGTGTTCAGGAGGAAATCACACATGGTTTACGACGTTTCCATGAATCATGTTCATGCATGTCGTTCCCTTCCAAAATAGTGAACCAAGTGAAGAGGACTCACAGTTATATACGCAGCATGTGCACTTATTTGGGATAAGTATCCTACACAGGGTTCTAGACTGTAAAACTTTGTATTCTGGAGAAAACAACATTTGTTTTGTGCTGATTCTACCAACGATATATAGGATTGCAATGAGCTTGAAAATAGTGACCACGAGAGGATGCGTCAAATTCACGTTTCACTTTCTCTTCTCAGTGATAAGAATCCTGTAGATGTTCCTACGTTGTAACTTTTTATGTTCAGGAGTAATTCACACTGGTTTTGTGACGTTTTCAGGGAATGTGTTCACGCAGGCCTTGATTTTCCAAAAGAGTGATCCAAGTGGGGAGGACTGAGAGTCAAATGTTGGGGGTGCACTTTTTAGGGATAAGTATCCTACAGAAGATTCTATAGTGTTACACGTTGTGTTCAGGAGAAGATCATTCTCGTTTTGCAACATTCGCATATAACATGTTCACGCAGACCATGATTTCCTAAAGAGTTAAACAACTGTGGAGGTTTCAGAGTAAATGTTGGAATTTCACTTTTTAGTGAAAAGGATCCTAGAGAAGTTTCTATACTGTATCATTTATGTTCAGGCGAAAATCAAACTTGTTTTGTGACATTTGAATGGCACATGTTCACACAGGCCATGATTTTACAAAATAGTGAACCAAGTGAGGAGGACTCTGAGTTAAATGTGACAAATGCACTTCTTTAGGAGAAGTATCGTACAGAAGTTTCTATTTTGAACTCTTTGTGTTCAGGACGAAATCACACTTGGTTTACGACCTTCCTTGAATCATGTTCATGCATGTCGTTCCCTTCCAAAATAGTGAACCAAGTGAAGAGGACTTACACAGTTATATACGCAGCATGTGCACTTATTTGGGATAATTATCCTACACAGGGTTCTAGACTGTAAAACTTTGTGTTCTGGAGAAACAACATTTGTTTTATGCTGATTCTACCAACGATATTCAGGATTGCAATGAGCTTGAAAATAGTGACCACGAGAGGACGTGTCAAATTCACAATTTTCACTTTCTCTTCTCAGTGATAAGAATCCTGTAGATGTTCCTACGTTGTAACTTTTTATGTTCAGGAGAAATTCACACTGGTTTTGTGTCGTTTTCAGGTAACATGTTCACGCAGGCCTTGATTTTCCAAAAGAGTGAACCAAGTGAGGAGAACTGAGAGTCAAATGTTGGAGGTGCACTTCTTAGGGATAAGTATCCTACAGAAGATTCTATAGTGTTACACGTTGTGTTCAGGAGAAGATCATACTTGTTTTGCGACATTCGCATATAACATGTTCACGCAGGCCATGATTATCCTAAAGAGTGAACCATTACCTGCGGAGGATTCAGAGTAACTGTTGGAGTTTTACCTCTTAGTGAAAAGGATCCTAGAGAAGTTCCTATACTGTAACATTTGCGTTCAGGCGAAAATCATACTTGTTTTGTGACATTTGAATGGCACATGTTCACACAGGCCTTGATTTTACAAAATAGTGAACCAAGTGAGGAGGACTCTGAGTTAAATGTGGCAAATGCACTTCTTTAAGAGAAGTATCGGACAGAAGTTTCTATTTTGAACTCTTTGTGTTCAGGACGAAATCACACTTGGTTTACGACCTTTCCATGAAACATGTTCATGCATGTCGTTCCCTTCCAAAATAGTGAACCAAGTGAAGAGGACTCACAGTTATATACGCAGCATGTGCACTTATTTAGATTAAGTATCCTACACAGGGTTCTAGACTGTGAAACTTTGTATTCTGGAGAAAACAACATTTGTTTTGTGCTGATTCTACCAACGATGTTCCCTTCCAAAATAGTGAACCAAGTGAAGAGGACTCACAGTTATATATGTAGCATGTGCCCTTATTTAGGATAAGTATCCTACACAGGGTTCTAGACCGTAAAACTTTGTATTCTGGAGAAAACAACATTTGTTTTGTGCTGATTTTACCAACGACATTCAGGCTTGTAATGACTTGAAAATAGTGACCACGTGAGGACGCGTCAAATTCACATGTTTCACTTTCTCTTCTCAGTGATAAGAATCCTGTTGATGTTCCTACGTTGTAACTTTTTATGTTCAGGAGAAATTCACACTGGTTTTGTGATGTTTTCAAGGAATATGTTCACGCAGCCCTTGATTTTCCAAAAGAGTGATACAAGTGAGGAGGACTGAGAGTCAAATGTTGGAGGTGCACTTCTTAGGGATAAGTATCCTACAGAAGATTCTATAGTGTTACACTTTGTGTTCAGGAGAAGATCATACTTGTTTTGCGACATTTGCATATAACATGTTCACGCAGGCCATGATTATCCTAAAGAGTGAACCACGGGCGGAGGATTCAGAGTAGATGTTGGAATTTCACTTCTTAGTGAAAAGGATCCTAGAGAAGTTCCTATACTGTAACATTTGCGTTCAGGCGAAAATCATACTTGTTTTGACATTTGAATGGCACATGTTCACACAGGCCTTGATTTTACAAAATAGTGAACCAAGTGTGGAGGACTCTGAGTTAAATGTGGCAAATGCACTTCTTTAAGAGAAGTATCGTACAGAAGTTTCTATTTTGAACTCTTTGTGTTCAGGACGAAATCACACTTGGTTTACGACCTTTCCATGAAACATGTTCATGCATGTCGTTCCCTTCCAAAATAGTGAACCAAGTGAAGAGGACTCACAGTTATATACGCAGCATGTGCACTTATTTGGGATAAGTATCCAACACAGGGTTCTAGACCGTAAAACTTTGTATTCTGGAGAAAACAACATTTGTTTTGTGCTGATTCTACCAACGATATTCAGGCTTGTTATGAGCTTGAAAATAGTGACCACGAGAGGACGCGTCAAATTCACATGTTTCACTTTCTCTTCTCAGTGATAAGAATCCTGTAGATGTTCCTACGTTGTAACTTTTTATGTTCAGGAGAAATTCACACTGGTTTTGTGACGTTTTCAAGGAATATGTTCACGCAGGCCTTGATTTTCCAAAAGAGTGATCCAAGTGAGGTGGACTGAGAGTCAAATGTTGGAGGTGCACCTCCAGGGATAAGTATCCTACAGAAGATTCTATAGTGTTACACTTTGTGTTCAGGAGAAGATCATACTTGTTTTGCGACATTCGCATATAACATGTACACGAAGGCCATGATTATCCTAAAGAGTTAAACAACTGCGGAGGATTCAGAGTAACTGTTGGAATTTTACTTCTTAGTGAAAAGGATCCTAGAGAAGTTCCTATACTGTATCCTTTATGTTCAGGCAAAAATCATACTTGTTTTGTGACATTTGAATGGCAGTTGTTCACACAGGCCATGATTTTACAAAATAGTGAACCAAGTGAGGAGGACTCTGAGTTAAATGTGGCAAATGCACTTCTTTAGGAGAAGTATCGTACAGAAGTTTCTATATTGTAACTCTTTGTGTTCAGGAGGAAATCACACTTGGTTTACGACCTTTCCATGAATCATGTTCATGCATGTCATTCCCTTCCAAAATAGTGAACCAAGTGAAGTGGAATCACAGTTATATGTGTAGCATGTGCACTTTTTGGCATAAGTATCCTGCACAGGGTTCTAGACTGTGAAACTTTGTATTCTGGAGAAAACAACATTTGTTTTGTGCTGATTCTACCAACGATATTCAGGCTTGTTATGAGCTTGAAAATAGTGACCACGAGAGGACGCGTCAAATTCACATGTTTCACTTTCTCTTCTCAGTGAGAAGAATCCTGTAGATGTTCCTACGTTGTAACTTTTTATGTTCAGGAGAAATTCACACTGGTTTTGTGACGTTTTCAGGGAATATGTTCATGCAGGCCTTGATTTTCCAAAAGAGTGAACCAAGTGAGGTGGACTGAGAGTCAAATGTTGGAGGTGCACCTCCAGGGATAAGTATCCTACAGAAGATTCTATAGTGTTACACTTTGTGTTCAGGAGAAGATCATACTTGTTTTGCGACATTCGCATATAACATGTACACGAAGGCCATGATTATCCTTAAGAGTTAAACAACTGCGGAGGATTGAGAGTAGATGTTGGAATTTCAATTCTTAGTGAAAAGGATCCTAGAGAAGTTCCTATACTGTAACATTTGCGTTCTGGCGAAAATCATACTTGTTTTGTGACATTTGAATGGCACATGTTCACACAGGCCATGATTTTACAAAATAGTGAATCAAGTGAGGAGGACTCTGAGTTAAATGTGGCAAATGCACTTCTTTAGGAGAAGTATCGTACAGAAGTTTCTATATTGTAACTCTTTGTGTTCAGGAGGAAATCACACTTGGTTTACGACGTTTCCATGAATCATGTTCATGCATGTCGTTCCCTTCCAAAATAGTGAACCAAGTGAAGGGGACTCACAGTTATATACGCAGCATGTGCATTTATTTGGGATAAGTATCCTACACAGGGTTCTAGACTGTAAAACTTTGTATTCTGGAGAAAACAACATTTGTTTTGTGCTGATTCTACCAACGATATTCAGGATTGCAATGAGCTTGAAAATAGTGCCCACGAGAGGACGTGTCAAATTCACATATTTCACTTTCTCTTCTCAGTGATAAGAATCCTGTAGATGTTCCTACGTTATAACTTTTTATGTTCAGGAGAAATTCACACTGGTTTTGTGTCGTTTTCAGGTAATATGTTCACGCAGGCCGTGATTTTCCAAAAGAGTGAACCAAGTGAGGAGAACTGAGAGTCAAATGTTGGAGGTGCACTTCTTAGGGATAAGTATCCTACAGAAGATTCTATAGTGTTACACGTTGTGTTCAGGAGAAGATCATACTTGTTTTGCGACATTCGCATATAACATGTTCACGCAGGCCATGATTATCCTAAAGAGTGAACCATTATCCGCGGAGGATTCAGAGTAACTGTTGGAATTTCACTTCTTAGTGAAAAGGATCCTAGAGAAGTTCCTATACTGTAACATTTGCGTTCAGGCGAAAATCATACTTGTTTTGTGACATTTGAATGGCACATGTTCACACAGGCCATGATTTTACAAAATAGTGAACCAAGTGAGGAGGACTCTGAGTTAAATGTGGCAAATGCACTTCTTTAAGAGAAGTATCGTACAGAAGTTTCTATTTTGAACTCTTTGTGTTCAGGACGAAATCACACTTGGTTTACGACCTTTCCATGAAACATGTTCATGCATGTCGTTCCCTTCCAAAATAGTGAACCAAGTGAAGAGGACTCACAGTTATATGTATAGCATGTGCAGTTATTTGGCATAAGTATCCTGCACAGGGTTCTAGACTATAAAACTTTGTATTCTGGAGAAAAAACATTTGTTTTGTGCTGATTCTACCAACGATGTTCCCTTCCAAAATAGTGAACCAAGTGAAGAGGACTCACAGTTATATACGTAGCATGTGCACTTATTTAGGATAAGTATCCTACACAGGGTTCTAGACTGTAAAACTTTGTATTCTGGAGAAAACAACATTTGTTTTGTGCTGATTCTACCAACGATATTCAGGCTTGTTATGACCTTGAAAATAGTGACCACGAGAGGACGCGTCAAATTCACATGTTTCACTTTCTCTTCTCAGTGATAAGAATCCTGTAGATGTTCCTACGTTGTAACTTTTTATGTTCAGGAGAAATTCACACTGGTTTTGTGACGTTTTCAGGGAATATGTTCATGCAGGCCTTGATTTTCCAAAAGAGTGAACCAAGTGAGGTGGACTGAGAGTCAAATGTTGGAGGTGCACCTCCAGGGATAAGTATCCTACAGAAGATTCTATAGTGTTACACTTTGTGTTCAGGAGAAGATCATACTTGTTTTGCGACATTCGCATATAACATGTACACGAAGGCCATGATTATCCTAAAGAGTTAAACAACTGCGGAGGATTCAGAGTAACTGTTGGAATTTCACTTCTTAGTGAAAAGGATCGTAGAGAATTTCCTATACTGTATCCTTTATGTTCAGGCAAAAATCATACTTGTTTTGTGACATTTGAATGGCAGTTGTTCACACAGGCCATGATTTTACAAAATAGTGAACCAAGTGAGGAGGACTCTGAGTTAAATGTGGCAAATGCACTTCTTTAGGAGAAGTATCGTACAGAAGTTTCTATATTGTAACTCTTTGTGTTCAGGAGGAAATCACACATGGTTTACGACGTTTCCATGAATCATGTTCATGCATGTCGTTCCCTTCCAAAATAGTGAACCAAGTGAAGAGGACTCACAGTTATATACGCAGCATGTGCACTTATTTGGGATAAGTATCCTACACAGGGTTCTAGACTGTAAAACTTTGTATTCTGGAGAAAACAACATTTGTTTTGTGCTGATTCTACCAACGATATATAGGATTGCAATGAGCTTGAAAATAGTGACCACGAGAGGATGCGTCAAATTCACGTTTCACTTTCTCTTCTCAGTGATAAGAATCCTGTAGATGTTCCTACGTTGTAACTTTTTATGTTCAGGAGTAATTCACACTGGTTTTGTGACGTTTTCAGGGAATGTGTTCACGCAGGCCTTGATTTTCCAAAAGAGTGATCCAAGTGGGGAGGACTGAGAGTCAAATGTTGGGGGTGCACTTTTTAGGGATAAGTATCCTACAGAAGATTCTATAGTGTTAACTTTGTGTTCAGGAGAAGATCATTCTCGTTTTGCAACATTCGCATATAACATGTTCACGCAGGCCATGATTTCCTAAAGAGTTAAACAATTGTGGAGGTTTCAGAATAAATGTTGGAATTTCACTTTTTAGTGAAAAGGATCCTAGAGAAGTTTCTATACTGTATCATTTATGTTCAGGCGAAAATCAAACTTGTTTTGTGACATTTGAATGGCACATGTTCACACAGGCCATGATTTTACAAAATAGTGAACCAAGTGAGGAGGACTCTGAGTTAAATGTGACAAATGCACTTCTTTAGGAGAAGTATCGTACAGAAGTTTCTATTTTGAACTCTTTGTGTTCAGGACGAAATCACACTTGGTTTACGACCTTCCTTGAATCATGTTCATGCATGTCGTTCCCTTCCAAAATAGTGAACCAAGTGAAGAGGACTTACACAGTTATATACGCATGTGCACTTATTTGGGATAATTATCCTACACAGGGTTCTAGACTGTAAAACTTTGTATTCTGGAGAAACAACATTTGTTTTATGCTGATTCTACCAACGATATTCAGGATTGCAATGAGCTTGAAAATAGTGACCACGAGAGGACGTGTCAAATTCACAATTTTCACTTTCTCTTCTCAGTGATAAGAATCCTGTAGATGTTCCTACGTTGTAACTTTTTATGTTCAGGAGAAATTCACACTGGTTTTGTGTCGTTTTCAGGTAACATGTTCACGCAGGCCTTGATTTTCCAAAAGAGTGAACCAAGTGAGGAGAACTGAGAGTCAAATGTTGGAGGTGCACTTCTTAGGGATAAGTATCCTACAGAAGATTCTATAGTGTTACACGTTGTGTTCAGGAGAAGATCATACTTGTTTTGCGACATTCGCATATAACATGTTCACGCAGGCCATGATTATCCTAAAGAGTGAACCATTACCTGCGGAGGATTCAGAGTAACTGTTGGAGTTTCACCTCTTAGTGAAAAGGATCCTAGAGAAGTTCCTATACTGTAACATTTGCGTTCAGGCGAAAATCATACTTGTTTTGTGACATTTGAATGGCACATGTTCACACAGGCCATGATTTTACAAAATAGTGAACCAAGTGAGGAGGACTCTGAGTTAAATGTGGCAAATGCACTTCTTTAAGAGAAGTATCGTACAGAAGTTTCTATTTTGAACTCTTTGTGTTCAGGATGAAATCACACTTGGTTTACGACCTTTCCATGAAACATGTTGATGCATGTCGTTCCCTTCCAAAAGAGTGAACCATGTGAGTAGGACTCACAGTTATATATGCAGCATGTGCACTTATTTGGGATAAGTATCCTACACAGGGTTCTAGACTGTAAAATTTTGTATTCTGGAGAAAACAACATTTGTTTTGTGCTGATTCTACCAACGATGTTCCCTTCCAAAATAGTGAACCAAGTGAAGAGGACTCACAGTTATATACGCAGCATGTGCACTTATTTGGGATAAGTATCCTACACAGGGTTCTAGACTGTAAAACTTTGTATTCTGGAGAAAACAACATTTGTTTTGTGCTGATTCTACCAACGATATACAGGATTGCAATGAGCTTGAAAATAGTGACCACGAGAGGATGCGTCAAATTCACATGTTTCACTTTCTCTTCTCAGTGATAAGAATCCTGTAGATGTTCCTACATTGTAACTTTTTATGTTCAGGAGAAATTCACACTGGTTTTGCGAGGTTTTCAGGGAATATGTTCATGCAGGCCTTGATTTTCCAAAAGAGTGAACCAAGTGAGGTAGACTGAGAGTCAAATGTTGGAGGTGCCCCTCCTAGGGATAAGTATCCTACAGAAGATTCTATAGTGTTACACTTTGTGTTCAGGAGAAGATCATACTTGTTTTGTGACATTCGCATATAACATGTTCACGCAGGCCATGATTATCCTAAAGAGTTAATCAACTGCAGAGGATTCAGAGTAACTGTTAGAATTTCACTTCTTCGTGAAAAGGATCCTAGAGAAGTTCCTATACTGTATCATTTATGTTCAGGCGAAAATCATACTTGTTTTGTGACATTTGAATGGCAGTTCTTCACACAGGCCATGATTTTACAAAATAATGAACCAAGTGAGGAGGACCCTGAGTTAAATGTGGCAAATGCACTTCTTTAGGAGAAGTATCGTACAGAAGTTTCTATATTGTAACTCTTTGTGTTCAGGAGGAAATCACACTTGGTTTACGACGTTTCCATGAATCATGTTCATGCATGTCGTTCCCTTCCAAAATAGTGAACCAAGTGAAGAGGACTCACAGTTATATGTGTAGCATGTGCACTTATTTGGCAAAACTATCCTGCACAGGATTCTAGACTGTAAAATTTTGTATTCTGGAGAAAACAACATCTGTTTTGTGCTGATGCTACCAACGATGTTCCCTTCCAAAATAGTGAACCAAGTGAAGAGGACTCACAGTTATATACGCAGCATGTGCACTTATTTGGGATAAGTATCCTACACAGGGTTCTAGACTGTAAAACTTTGTATTCTGGAGAAAACAACATTTGTTTTGTGCTGATTCTACCAACGATGTTCCCTTCCAAAATAGTGAACCAAGTGAAGAGGACTCACAGTTATATGTGCAGCATGTGCAGTTATTTAGCATAAGTTTCCTTCACAGGGTTCTAGACTGTGAAACTTTGTATTCTGGAGAAAACAACATTTGTTTTGTGCTGATTCTACCAACGATGTTCCCTTCCAAAATAGTGAACCAAGTGAAGAGGACTCACAGTTATACACGCAGCATGTGCACTTATTTGGGATAAGTATCCTACACAGGGTTCTAGACTGTAAAACTTTGTATTCTGGAGAAAACAACATATATTTTGTGCTGATTCTAACAACGATGTTCCCTTCCAAAATAGTGAACCAAGTGAAGAGGACTCACAGTTATAAACGCAGCATGTGCACATATTTGGGATAAGTATCCTACACAGGGTTCTAGACCGTAAAACTTTGTATTCTGGAGAAAACAACATTTGTTTTGTGCTGATTCTACCAACGATATTCAGGTTTGTTATGACCTTGAAAATAGTGACCAAGAGAGGACGCGTCAAATTCACATGTTTCACTTTCTCTTCTCAGTGATAAGAATCCTCTAGATGTTCCTACATTGTAACTTTTTATGTTCAGGAAAAATTCACACTGGTTTTGTGACGTTGTCAGGGAATATATTCACGCAGGCCTTGACTTTCCAAAAGAGTGAAACAAGTGAGGAGGACTGAGAGTTAAATGTTGGAGGTGCACTTCTTAGGGATAAGTATCCTACAGAAGATTCTATAGTGTTACACTTTGTGTTCAGGAGAAGATCATACTTGTTTTGTGACATTCGTATATAACATGTTCACGCAGGCCATGATTATCCTAAAGAGTTATACAACTGTGGAGGATTCAGAGTAAATGTTGGAATTTCACTTTTTAGTGAAAAGGATCCTAGAGAAGTTCTTATACTGTATCATTTATGTTCAGGCGAAAATCAAACTTGTTTTGTGACATTTGAATGGCACATGTTCACACAGGCCATGATTTTACAAAATAGTGAACCAAGTGAGGAGGCCTCTGAGTTAAATGTGGCAAATGCACTTCTTTAGGAGAAGTATCGTACAGAAGTTTCTATATTGTAACTCTCTGTGTTCAGGAGGAAATCACACTTGGTTTACGACCTTTCCATGAAACATGTTCATGCATGTCGTTCCCTTCTAAAAGAGTGAACCAAGTGAAGAGGACTCACAGTTATATACGCAGCATGTGCACTTATTTGGGATAAGTATCCTACACAGGTTTCTAGACTGTAAAACTTTGTATTCTGGAGAAAACAACATTTGTTTTGTGCTGATTCTACCAACGATGTTCCCTTACAAAATAGTGAACCAAGTGAAGAGGACTCACAGTTATATATGCACCATGTGCACTTATTTGGGATAAGTATCCTACACAGGGTTCTAGACCGTAAAACTTTGTAGTCTGGAGAAAACAACATTTGTTTTGTGCTGATTCTACCACGATGTTCCCTTCGAAAATGTGCACTTATTTAGGATAAGTATTCTACACAGGGTTCTAGACTGTAAAACTTTGTATTCTGGAGAAAACAACATTTGTTTTGTGCTGATTCTACCAACGATATTCAGGCTTGTTATGACCTTGAAAATAGTGACCAAGAGAGGACGCGTCAAATTCACATGTTTCACTTTCTCTTCTCAGTGATAAGAATCCTGTAGATGTTCCTACGTTGTAACTTTTTATGTTCAGGAGAAATTCACACTGGTTTTGTGATGTTTTCAGGGAATATGTTCACGCAGACCTTGATTTTCCAAAGAGTGATCCAAGTGACGAGGACTGAGAGTCAAATGTTGGAGGTGCACTTCTTAGGGATAAGTATCCTACAGAAGATTCTATAGTGTTACACTTTGTGTTCAGGAGAAGATCATACTTGTTTTGCGACATTCGCATATAACATGTTCACGCAGGCCATGATTATCCTAAAGAGTTAAACAACTGCGGAGGATTCAGAGTAAATGTTGGAATTTCACTTCTTAGTGAAAAGGATCCTAGAGAAGTTCCTATACTGTATCATTTATGTTCAGGTGAAAATCAAACTAGTTTTGTGACATTTGAATGGCACATGTTCACACAGGCCATGATTTTACAAAATAGTGAACCAAGTGAGGAGGACTCTGAGTTAAATGTGGCAAATGCACTTCTTTAGGAGAAGTATCGTACAGAAGTTTCTATATTGTAACTCTTTGTGTTCAGGAGGAAATCACACTTGGTTTACGACCTTTCCATGAAACCTGTTCATGCATGTCATTCCCTTCCAAAATAGTGAACCAAGTGAAGAGGACTCACAGTTATATACGCAGCATGTGCACTTATTTGGGATAAGTATCCTACACAGGGTTCTAGACTGTAAAACTTTGTATTCTGGAGAAAACAACATTTGTTTTGTGCTGATTCTACCAACGATATGTAGGATTGCAATGAGCTTGAAAATAGTGACCACGAGAGGATGCGTCAAATTCACATGTTTCACTTTCTCTTCTCAGTGATAAGAATCCTGTAGATGTTCCTACGTTGTAACTTTTTATGTTCAGGAGTAATTCACACTGGTTTTGTGACGTTTTCAGGGAATGTGTTCACGCAGGCCTTGATTTTCCAAAAGAGTGATCCAAGTGGGGAGGACTGAGAGTCAAATGTTGGGGGTGCACTTTTTAGGGATAAGTATCCTACAGAAGATTCTATAGTGTTACACTTTGTGTTCAGGAGAAGATCATACTTGTTTTGCGACATTCGCATATAACATGTTCACGCAGGCCATGATTATCCTAAAGAGTTAAACAACTGTGGAGGTTTCAGAGTAAATGTTGGAATTTCACTTTTTAGTGAAAAGGATCCTAGAGAAGTTTCTATACTGTATCATTTATGTTCAGGCGAAAATCAAACTTGTTTTGTGACATTTGAATGGCACATGTTCACACTGGCCATGATTTTACAAAATAGTGAACCAAGTGAGGAGGACTCTGAGTTAAATGTGACAAATGCACTTCTTTAGGAGAAGTATCGTACAGAAGTTTCTATTTTGAACTCTTTGTGTTCAGGACGAAATCACACTTGGTTTACGACCTTCCTTGAATCATGTTCATGCATGTCGTTCCCTTCCAAAATAGTGAACCAAGTGAAGAGGACTTACACAGTTATATACGCATGTGCACTTATTTGGGATAATTATCCTACACAGGGTTCTAGACTGTAAAACTTTGTATTCTGGAGAAACAACATTTGTTTTATGCTGATTCTACCAACGATATTCAGGATTGCAATGAGCTTGAAAATAGTGACCACGAGAGGACGTGTCAAATTCACAATTTTCACTTTCTCTTCTCAGTGATAAGAATCCTGTAGATGTTCCTACGTTGTAACTTTTTATGTTCAGGAGAAATTCACACTGGTTTTGTGTCGTTTTCAGGTAACATGTTCACGCAGGCCTTGATTTTCCAAAAGAGTGAACCAAGTGAGGAGAACTGAGAGTTAAATGTTGGAGGTGCACTTCTTAGGGATAAGTATCCTACAGAAGATTCTATAGTGTTACACGTTGTGTTCAGGAGAAGATCATACTTGTTTTGCGACATTCGCATATAACATGTTCACGCAGGCCATGATTATCCTAAAGAGTGAACCATTACCTGCGGAGGATTCAGAGTAACTGTTGGAGTTTCACCTCTTAGTGAAAAGGATCCTAGAGAAGTTCCTATACTGTAACATTTGCGTTCAGGCGAAAATCATACTTGTTTTGTGACATTTGAATGGCACATGTTCACACAGGCCATGATTTTACAAAATAGTGAACCAAGTGAGGAGGACTCTGAGTTAAATGTGGCAAATGCACTTCTTTAAGAGAAGTATCGTACAGAAGTTTCTATTTTGAACTCTTTGTGTTCAGGATGAAATCACACTTGGTTTACGACCTTTCCATGAAACATGTTGATGCATGTCGTTCCCTTCCAAAAGAGTGAACCATGTGAGTAGGACTCACAGTTATATATGCAGCATGTGCACTTATTTGGGATAAGTATCCTACACAGGGTTCTAGACTGTAAAATTTTGTATTCTGGAGAAAACAACATTTGTTTTGTGCTGATTCTACCAACGATGTTCCCTTCCAAAATAGTGAACCAAGTGAAGAGGACTCACAGTTATATACGCAGCATGTGCACTTATTTGGGATAAGTATCCTACACAGGGTTCTAGACTGTAAAACTTTGTATTCTGGAGAAAACAACATTTGTTTTGTGCTGATTCTACCAACGATATATAGGATTGCAATGAGCTTGAAAATAGTGACCACGAGAGGATGCGTCAAATTCACATGTTTCACTTTCTCTTCTCAGTGATAAGAATCCTGTAGATGTTCCTACATTGTAACTTTTTATGTTCAGGAGAAATTCACACTGGTTTTGCGAGGTTTTCAGGGAATATGTTCATGCAGGCCTTGATTTTCCAAAAGAGTGAACCAAGTGAGGTAGACTGAGAGTCAAATGTTGGAGGTGCCCCTCCTAGGGATAAGTATCCTACAGAAGATTCTATAGTGTTACACTTTGTGTTCAGGAGAAGATCATACTTGTTTTGTGACATTCGCATATAACATGTTCACGCAGGCCATGATTATCCTAAAGAGTTAATCAACTGCAGAGGATTCAGAGTAACTCTTAGAATTTCACTTCTTCGTGAAAAGGATCCTAGAGAAGTTCCTATACTGTATCATTTATGTTCAGGCGAAAATCATACTTGTTTTGTGACATTTGAATGGCAGTTCTTCACACAGGCCATGATTTTACAAAATAATGAACCAAGTGAGGAGGACCCTGAGTTAAATGTGGCAAATGCACTTCTTTAGGAGAAGTATCGTACAGAAGTTTCTATATTGTAACTCTTTGTGTTCAGGAGGAAATCACACTTGGTTTACGACGTTTCCATGAATCATGTTCATGCATGTCGTTCCCTTCCAAAATAGTGTACCAAGTGAAGAGGACTCACAGTTATATGTGTAGCATGTGCACTTATTTGGCAAAACTATCCTGCACAGGATTCTAGACTGTAAAATTTTGTATTCTGGAGAAAACAACATCTGTTTTGTGCTGATGCTACCAACGATGTTCCCTTCCAAAATAGTGAACCAAGTGAAGAGGACTCACAGTTATATACGCAGCATGTGCACTTATTTGGGATAAGTATCCTACACAGGGTTCTAGACTGTAAAACTTTGTATTCTGGAGAAAACAACATTTGTTTTGTGCTGATTCTACCAACGATGTTCCCTTCCAAAATAGTGAACCAAGTGAAGAGGACTCACAGTTATATGTGCAGCATGTGCAGTTATTTGGCATAAGTATCCTGCACAGGGTTCTAGACTGTGAAACTTTGTATTCTGGAGAAAACAACATTTGTTTTGTGCTGATTCTACCAACGATGTTCCCTTCCAAAATAGTGAACCAAGTGAAGAGGACTCACAGTTATACACGCAGCATGTGCACTTATTTGGGATAAGTATCCTACACAGGGTTCTAGACTGTAAAACTTTGTATTCTGGAGAAAACAACATATATTTTGTGCTGATTCTAACAACGATGTTCCCTTCCAAAATAGTGAACCAAGTGAAGAGGACTCACAGTTATAAACGCAGCATGTGCACATATTTGGGATAAGTATCCTACACAGGGTTCTAGACCGTAAAACTTTGTATTCTGGAGAAAACAACATTTGTTTTGTGCTGATTCTACCAACGATATTCAGGTTTGTTATGACCTTGAAATAGTGACCAAGAGAGGACGCGTCAAATTCACATGTTTCACTTTCTCTTCTCAGTGATAAGAATCCTCTAGATGTTCCTACATTGTAACTTTTTATGTTCAGGAGAAATTCACACTGGTTTTGTGACGTTGTCAGGGAATATATTCACGCAGGCCTTGACTTTCCAAAAGAGTGAAACAAGTGAGGAGGACTGAGAGTTAAATGTTGGAGGTGCACTTCTTAGGGATAAGTATCCTACAGAAGATTCTATAGTGTTACACTTTGTGTTCAGGAGAAGATCATACTTGTTTTGTGACATTCGTATATAACATGTTCACGCAGGCCATGATTATCCTAAAGAGTTATACAACTGTGGAGGATTCAGAGTAAATGTTGGAATTTCACTTTTTAGTGAAAAGGATCCTAGAGAAGTTCTTATACTGTATCATTTATGTTCAGGCGAAAATCAAACTTGTTTTGTGACATTTGAATGGCACATGTTCACACAGGCCATGATTTTACAAAATAGTGAACCAAGTGAGGAGGCCTCTGAGTTAAATGTGGCAAATGCACTTCTTTAGGAGAAGTATCGTACAGAAGTTTCTATATTGTAACTCTTTGTGTTCAGGAGGAAATCACACTTGGTTTACGACCTTTCCATGAAACATGTTCATGCATGTCGTTCCCTTCTAAAAGAGTGAACCAAGTGAAGAGGACTCACAGTTATATACGCAGCATGTGCACTTATTTGGGATAAGTATCCTACACAGGTTTCTAGACTGTAAAACTTTGTATTCTGGAGAAAACAACATTTGTTTTGTGCTGATTCTACCAACGATGTTCCCTTACAAAATAGTGAACCAAGTGAAGAGGACTCACAGTTATATATGCACCATGTGCACTTATTTGGGATAAGTATCCTACACAGGGTTCTAGACCGTAAAACTTTGTAGTCTGGAGAAAACAACATTTGTTTTGTGCTGATTCTACCAACGATATTCAGGCTTGTTATGACCTTGAAAATAGTGACCAAGAGAGGACGCGTCAAATTCACATGTTTCACTTTCTCTTCTCAGTGATAAGAATCCTGTAGATGTTCCTACGTTGTAACTTTTTATGTTCAGGAGAAATTCACACTGGTTTTGTGATGTTTTCAGGGAATATGTTCACGCAGACCTTGATTTTCCAAAAGAGTGATCCAAGTGACGAGGACTGAGATTCAAATGTTGGAGGTGCACTTCTTAGGGATAAGTATCCTACAGAAGATTCTATAGTGTTACACTTTGTGTTCAGGAGAAGATCATACTTGTTTTGCGACATTCGCATATAACATGTTCACGCAGGCCATGATTATCCTAAAGAGTTAAACAACTGCGGAGGATTCAGAGTAAATGTTGGAATTTCACTTCTTAGTGAAAAGGATCCTAGAGAAGTTCCTATACTGTATCATTTATGTTCAGGTGAAAATCAAACTAGTTTTGTGACATTTGAATGGCACATGTTCACACAGGCCATGATTTTACAAAATAGTGAACCAAGTGAGGAGGACTCTGAGTTAAATGTGGCAAATGCACTTCTTTAGGAGAAGTATCGTACAGAAGTTTCTATATTGTAACTCTTTGTGTTCAGGAGGAAATCACACTTGGTTTACGACCTTTCCATGAATCCTGTTCATGCATGTCATTCCCTTCCAAAATAGTGAACCAAGTGAAGAGGACTCACAGTTATATACGCAGCATGTGCACTTATTTGGGATAAGTATCCTACACAGGGTTCTAGACTGTAAAACTTTGTATTCTGGAGAAAACAACATTTGTTTTGTGCTGATTCTACCAACGATATGTAGGATTGCAATGAGCTTGAAAATAGTGACCACGAGAGGATGCGTCAAATTCACATGTTTCACTTTCTCTTCTCAGTGATAAGAATCCTGTAGATGTTCCTACGTTGTAACTTTTTATGTTCAGGAGTAATTCACACTGGTTTTGTGACGTTTTCAGGGAATGTGTTCACGCAGGCCTTGATTTTCCAAAAGAGTGATCCAAGTGGGGAGGACTGAGAGTCAAATGTTGGGGGTGCACTTTTTAGGGATAAGTATCCTACAGAAGATTCTATAGTGTTACACTTTGTGTTCAGGAGAAGATCATACTTGTTTTGCGACATTCGCATATAACATGTTCACGCAGGCCATGATTATCCTAAAGAGTTAAACAACTGTGGAGGTTTCAGAGTAAATGTTGGAATTTCACTTTTTAGTGAAAAGGATCCTAGAGAAGTTTCTATACTGTATCATTTATGTTCAGGCGAAAATCAAACTTGTTTTGTGACATTTGAATGGCACATGTTCACACTGGCCATGATTTTACAAAATAGTGAACCAAGTGAGGAGGACTCTGAGTTAAATGTGACAAATGCACTTCTTTAGGAGAAGTATCGTACAGAAGTTTCTATTTTGAACTCTTTGTGTTCAGGACGAAATCACACTTGGTTTACGACCTTCCTTGAATCATGTTCATTCATGTCGTTCCCTTCCAAAATAGTGAACCAAGTGAAGAGGACTTACACAGTTATATACGCATGTGCACTTATTTGGGATAATTATCCTACACAGGGTTCTAGACTGTAAAACTTTGTATTCTGGAGAAACAACATTTGTTTTATGCTGATTCTACCAACGATATTCAGGATTGCAATGAGCTTGAAAATAGTGACCACGAGAGGACGTGTCAAATTCACAATTTTCACTTTCTCTTCTCAGTGATAAGAATCCTGTAGATGTTCCTACGTTGTAACTTTTTATGTTCAGGAGAAATTCACACTGGTTTTGTGTCGTTTTCAGGTAACATGTTCACGCAGGCCTTGATTTTCCAAAAGAGTGAACCAAGTGAGGAGAACTGAGAGTCAAATGTTGGAGGTGCACTTCTTAGGGATAAGTATCCTACAGAAGATTCTATAGTGTTACACGTTGTGTTCAGGAGAAGATCATACTTGTTTTGCGACATTCGCATATAACATGTTCACGCAGGCCATGATTATCCTAAAGAGTGAACCATTACCTGCGGAGGATTCAGAGTAACTGTTGGAGTTTCACCTCTTAGTGAAAAGGATCCTAGAGAAGTTCCTATACTGTAACATTTGCGTTCAGGCGAAAATCATACTTGTTTTGTGACATTTGAATGGCACATGTTCACACAGGCCATGATTTTACAAAATAGTGAACCAAGTGAGGAGGACTCTGAGTTAAATGTGGCAAATGCACTTCTTTAAGAGAAGTATCGTACAGAAGTTTCTATTTTGAACTCTTTGTGTTCAGGATGAAATCACACTTGGTTTACGACCTTTCCATGAAACATGTTGATGCATGTCGTTCCCTTCCAAAAGAGTGAACCATGTGAGTAGGACTCACAGTTATATATGCAGCATGTGCACTTATTTGGGATAAGTATCCTACACAGGGTTCTAGACTGTAAAATTTTGTATTCTGGAGAAAACAACATTTGTTTTGTGCTGATTCTACCAACGATGTTCCCTTCCAAAATAGTGAACCAAGTGAAGAGGACTCACAGTTATATACGCAGCATGTGCACTTATTTGGGATAAGTATCCTACACAGGGTTCTAGACTGTAAAACTTTGTATTCTGGAGAAAACAACATTTGTTTTGTGCTGATTCTACCAACGATATATAGGATTGCAATGAGCTTGAAAATAGTGACCACGAGAGGATGCGTCAAATTCACATGTTTCACTTTCTCTTCTCAGTGATAAGAATCCTGTAGATGTTCCTACATTGTAACTTTTTATGTTCAGGAGAAATTCACACTGGTTTTGCGAGGTTTTCAGGGAATATGTTCATGCAGGCCTTGATTTTCCAAAAGAGTGAACCAAGTGAGGTAGACTGAGAGTCAAATGTTGGAGGTGCCCCTCCTAGGGATAAGTATCCTACAGAAGATTCTATAGTGTTACACTTTGTGTTCAGGAGAAGATCATACTTGTTTTGTGACATTCGCATATAACATGTTCACGCAGGCCATGATTATCCTAAAGAGTTAATCAACTGCAGAGGATTCAGAGTAACTCTTAGAATTTCACTTCTTCGTGAAAAGGATCCTAGAGAAGTTCCTATACTGTATCATTTATGTTCAGGCGAAAATCATACTTGTTTTGTGACATTTGAATGGCAGTTCTTCACACAGGCCATGATTTTACAAAATAATGAACCAAGTGAGGAGGACCCTGAGTTAAATGTGGCAAATGCACTTCTTTAGGAGAAGTATCGTACAGAAGTTTCTATATTGTAACTCTTTGTGTTCAGGAGGAAATCACACTTGGTTTACGACGTTTCCATGAATCATGTTCATGCATGTCGTTCCCTTCCAAAATAGTGAACCAAGTGAAGAGGACTCACAGTTATATGTGTAGCATGTGCACTTATTTGGCAAAACTATCCTGCACAGGATTCTAGACTGTAAAATTTTGTATTCTGGAGAAAACAACATCTGTTTTGTGCTGATGCTACCAACGATGTTCCCTTCCAAAATAGTGAACCAAGTGAAGAGGACTCACAGTTATATACGCAGCATGTGCACTTATTTGGGATAAGTATCCTACACAGGGTTCTAGACTGTAAAACTTTGTATTCTGGAGAAAACAACATTTGTTTTGTGCTGATTCTACCAACGATGTTCCCTTCCAAAATAGTGAACCAAGTGAAGAGGACTCACAGTTATATGTGCAGCATGTGCAGTTATTTGGCATAAGTATCCTGCACAGGGTTCTAGACTGTGAAACTTTGTATTCTGGAGAAAACAACATTTGTTTTGTGCTGATTCTACCAACGATGTTCCCTTCCAAAATAGTGAACCAAGTGAAGAGGACTCACAGTTATACACGCAGCATGTGCACTTATTTGGGATAAGTATCCTACACAGGGTTCTAGACTGTAAAACTTTGTATTCTGGAGAAAACAACATATATTTTGTGCTGATTCTAACAACGATGTTCCCTTCCAAAATAGTGAACCAAGTGAAGAGGACTCACAGTTATAAACGCAGCATGTGCACATATTTGGGATAAGTATCCTACACAGGGTTCTAGACCGTAAAACTTTGTATTCTGGAGAAAACAACATTTGTTTTGTGCTGATTCTACCAACGATATTCAGGTTTGTTATGACCTTGAAAATAGTGACCAAGAGAGGACGCGTCAAATTCACATGTTTCACTTTCTCTTCTCAGTGATAAGAATCCTCTAGATGTTCCTACATTGTAACTTTTTATGTTCAGGAGAAATTCACACTGGTTTTGTGACGTTGTCAGGGAATATATTCACGCAGGCCTTGACTTTCCAAAAGAGTGAAACAAGTGAGGAGGACTGAGAGTTAAATGTTGGAGGTGCACTTCTTAGGGATAAGTATCCTACAGAAGATTCTATAGTGTTACACTTTGTGTTCAGGAGAAGATCATACTTGTTTTGTGACATTCGTATATAACATGTTCACGCAGGCCATGATTATCCTAAAGAGTTATACAACTGTGGAGGATTCAGAGTAAATGTTGGAATTTCACTTTTTAGTGAAAAGGATCCTAGAGAAGTTCTTATACTGTATCATTTATGTTCAGGCGAAAATCAAACTTGTTTTGTGACATTTGAATGGCACATGTTCACACAGGCCATGATTTTACAAAATAGTGAACCAAGTGAGGAGGCCTCTGAGTTAAATGTGGCAAATGCACTTCTTTAGGAGAAGTATCGTACAGAAGTTTCTATATTGTAACTCTTTGTGTTCAGGAGGAAATCACACTTGGTTTACGACCTTTCCATGAAACATGTTCATGCATGTCGTTCCCTTCTAAAAGAGTGAACCAAGTGAAGAGGACTCACAGTTATATACGCAGCATGTGCACTTATTTGGGATAAGTATCCTACACAGGTTTCTAGACTGTAAAACTTTGTATTCTGGAGAAAACAACATTTGTTTTGTGCTGATTCTACCAACGATGTTCCCTTACAAAATAGTGAACCAAGTGAAGAGGACTCACAGTTATATATGCACCATGTGCACTTATTTGGGATAAGTATCCTACACAGGGTTCTAGACCGTAAAACTTTGTAGTCTGGAGAAAACAACATTTGTTTTGTGCTGATTCTACCACGATGTTCCCTTCGAAAATGTGCACTTATTTAGGATAAGTATTCTACACAGGGTTCTAGACTGTAAAACTTTGTATTCTGGAGAAAACAACATTTGTTTTGTGCTGATTCTACCAACGATATTCAGGCTTGTTATGACCTTGAAAATAGTGACCAAGAGAGGACGCGTCAAATTCACATGTTTCACTTTCTCTTCTCAGTGATAAGAATCCTGTAGATGTTCCTACGTTGTAACTTTTTATGTTCAGGAGAAATTCACACTGGTTTTGTGATGTTTTCAGGGAATATGTTCACGCAGACCTTGATTTTCCAAAAGAGTGATCCAAGTGACGAGGACTGAGAGTCAAATGTTGGAGGTGCACTTCTTAGGGATAAGTATCCTACAGAAGATTCTATAGTGTTACACTTTGTGTTCAGGAGAAGATCATACTTGTTTTGCGACATTCGCATATAACATGTTCACGCAGGCCATGATTATCCTAAAGAGTTAAACAACTGCGGAGGATTCAGAGTAAATGTTGGAATTTCACTTCTTAGTGAAAAGGATCCTAGAGAAGTTCCTATACTGTATCATTTATGTTCAGGTGAAAATCAAACTAGTTTTGTGACATTTGAATGGCACATGTTCACACAGGCCATGATTTTACAAAATAGTGAACCAAGTGAGGAGGACTCTGAGTTAAATGTGGCAAATGCACTTCTTTAGGAGAAGTATCGTACAGAAGTTTCTATATTGTAACTCTTTGTGTTCAGGAGGAAATCACACTTGGTTTACGACCTTTCCATGAATCCTGTTCATGCATGTCATTCCCTTCCAAAATAGTGAACCAAGTGAAGAGGACTCACAGTTATATACGCAGCATGTGCACTTATTTGGGATAAGTATCCTACACAGGGTTCTAGACTGTAAAACTTTGTATTCTGGAGAAAACAACATTTGTTTTGTGCTGATTCTACCAACGATATGTAGGATTGCAATGAGCTTGAAAATAGTGACCACGAGAGGATGCGTCAAATTCACATGTTTCACTTTCTCTTCTCAGTGATAAGAATCCTGTAGATGTTCCTACGTTGTAACTTTTTATGTTCAGGAGTAATTCACACTGGTTTTGTGACGTTTTCAGGGAATGTGTTCACGCAGGCCTTGATTTTCCAAAAGAGTGATCCAAGTGGGGAGGACTGAGAGTCAAATGTTGGGGGTGCACTTTTTAGGGATAAGTATCCTACAGAAGATTCTATAGTGTTACACTTTGTGTTCAGGAGAAGATCATACTTGTTTTGCGACATTCGCATATAACATGTTCACGCAGGCCATGATTATCCTAAAGAGTTAAACAACTGTGGAGGTTTCAGAGTAAATGTTGGAATTTCACTTTTTAGTGAAAAGGATCCTAGAGAAGTTTCTATACTGTATCATTTATGTTCAGGCGAAAATCAAACTTGTTTTGTGACATTTGAATGGCACATGTTCACACTGGCCATGATTTTACAAAATAGTGAACCAAGTGAGGAGGACTCTGAGTTAAATGTGACAAATGCACTTCTTTAGGAGAAGTATCGTACAGAAGTTTCTATTTTGAACTCTTTGTGTTCAGGACGAAATCACACTTGGTTTACGACCTTCCTTGAATCATGTTCATGCATGTCGTTCCCTTCCAAAATAGTGAACCAAGTGAAGAGGACTTACACAGTTATATACGCATGTGCACTTATTTGGGATAATTATCCTACACAGGGTTCTAGACTGTAAAACTTTGTATTCTGGAGAAACAACATTTGTTTTATGCTGATTCTACCAACGATATTCAGGATTGCAATGAGCTTGAAAATAGTGACCACGAGAGGACGTGTCAAATTCACAATTTTCACTTTCTCTTCTCAGTGATAAGAATCCTGTAGATGTTCCTACGTTGTAACTTTTTATGTTCAGGAGAAATTCACACTGGTTTTGTGTCGTTTTCAGGTAACATGTTCACGCAGGCCTTGATTTTCCAAAAGAGTGAACCAAGTGAGGAGAACTGAGAGTCAAATGTTGGAGGTGCACTTCTTAGGGATAAGTATCCTACAGAAGATTCTATAGTGTTACACGTTGTGTTCAGGAGAAGATCATACTTGTTTTGCGACATTCGCATATAACATGTTCACGCAGGCCATGATTATCCTAAAGAGTGAACCATTACCTGCGGAGGATTCAGAGTAACTGTTGGAGTTTCACCTCTTAGTGAAAAGGATCCTAGAGAAGTTCCTATACTGTAACATTTGCGTTCAGGCGAAAATCATACTTGTTTTGTGACATTTGAATGGCACATGTTCACACAGGCCATGATTTTACAAAATAGTGAACCAAGTGAGGAGGACTCTGAGTTAAATGTGGCAAATGCACTTCTTTAAGAGAAGTATCGTACAGAAGTTTCTATTTTGAACTCTTTGTGTTCAGGATGAAATCACACTTGGTTTACGACCTTTCCATGAAACATGTTGATGCATGTCGTTCCCTTCCAAAAGAGTGAACCATGTGAGTAGGACTCACAGTTATATATGCAGCATGTGCACTTATTTGGGATAAGTATCCTACACAGGGTTCTAGACTGTAAAATTTTGTATTCTGGAGAAAACAACATTTGTTTTGTGCTGATTCTACCAACGATGTTCCCTTCCAAAATAGTGAACCAAGTGAAGAGGACTCACAGTTATATACGCAGCATGTGCACTTATTTGGGATAAGTATCCTACACAGGGTTCTAGACTGTAAAACTTTGTATTCTGGAGAAAACAACATTTGTTTTGTGCTGATTCTACCAACGATATATAGGATTGCAATGAGCTTGAAAATAGTGACCACGAGAGGATGCGTCAAATTCACGTTTCACTTTCTCTTCTCAGTGATAAGAATCCTGTAGATGTTCCTACATTGTAACTTTTTATGTTCAGGAGAAATTCACACTGGTTTTGCGAGGTTTTCAGGGAATATGTTCATGCAGGCCTTGATTTTCCAAAAGAGTGAACCAAGTGAGGTAGACTGAGAGTCAAATGTTGGAGGTGCCCCTCCTAGGGATAAGTATCCTACAGAAGATTCTATAGTGTTACACTTTGTGTTCAGGAGAAGATCATACTTGTTTTGTGACATTCGCATATAACATGTTCACGCAGGCCATGATTATCCTAAAGAGTTAATCAACTGCAGAGGATTCAGAGTAACTCTTAGAATTTCACTTCTTCGTGAAAAGGATCCTAGAGAAGTTCCTATACTGTATCATTTATGTTCAGGCGAAAATCATACTTGTTTTGTGACATTTGAATGGCAGTTCTTCACACAGGCCATGATTTTACAAAATAATGAACCAAGTGAGGAGGACCCTGAGTTAAATGTGGCAAATGCACTTCTTTAGGAGAAGTATCGTACAGAAGTTTCTATATTGTAACTCTTTGTGTTCAGGAGGAAATCACACTTGGTTTACGACGTTTCCATGAATCATGTTCATGCATGTCGTTCCCTTCCAAAATAGTGAACCAAGTGAAGAGGACTCACAGTTATATGTGTAGCATGTGCACTTATTTGGCAAAACTATCCTGCACAGGATTCTAGACTGTAAAATTTTGTATTCTGGAGAAAACAACATCTGTTTTGTGCTGATGCTACCAACGATGTTCCCTTCCAAAATAGTGAACCAAGTGAAGAGGACTCACAGTTATATACGCAGCATGTGCACTTATTTGGGATAAGTATCCTACACAGGGTTCTAGACTGTAAAACTTTGTATTCTGGAGAAAACAACATTTGTTTTGTGCTGATTCTACCAACGATGTTCCCTTCCAAAATAGTGAACCAAGTGAAGAGGACTCACAGTTATATGTGCAGCATGTGCAGTTATTTGGCATAAGTTTCCTTCACAGGGTTCTAGACTGTGAAACTTTGTATTCTGGAGAAAACAACATTTGTTTTGTGCTGATTCTACCAACGATGTTCCCTTCCAAAATAGTGAACCAAGTGAAGAGGACTCACAGTTATACACGCAGCATGTGCACTTATTTGGGATAAGTATCCTACACAGGGTTCTAGACTGTAAAACTTTGTATTCTGGAGAAAACAACATATATTTTGTGCTGATTCTAACAACGATGTTCCCTTCCAAAATAGTGAACCAAGTGAAGAGGACTCACAGTTATAAACGCAGCATGTGCACATATTTGGGATAAGTATCCTACACAGGGTTCTAGACCGTAAAACTTTGTATTCTGGAGAAAACAACATTTGTTTTGTGCTGATTCTACCAACGATATTCAGGTTTGTTATGACCTTGAAAATAGTGACCAAGAGAGGACGCGTCAAATTCACATGTTTCACTTTCTCTTCTCAGTGATAAGAATCCTCTAGATGTTCCTACATTGTAACTTTTTATGTTCAGGAGAAATTCACACTGGTTTTGTGACGTTGTCAGGGAATATATTCACGCAGGCCTTGACTTTCCAAAAGAGTGAAACAAGTGAGGAGGACTGAGAGTTAAATGTTGGAGGTGCACTTCTTAGGGATAAGTATCCTACAGAAGATTCTATAGTGTTACACTTTGTGTTCAGGAGAAGATCATACTTGTTTTGTGACATTCGTATATAACTTGTTCACGCAGGCCATGATTATCCTAAAGAGTTATACAACTGTGGAGGATTCAGAGTAAATGTTGGAATTTCACTTTTTAGTGAAAAGGATCCTAGAGAAGTTCTTATACTGTATCATTTATGTTCAGGCGAAAATCAAACTTGTTTTGTG
This sequence comes from Typhlomys cinereus, assembly GCA_023101885.1. Classification (NCBI taxonomy): domain Eukaryota; kingdom Metazoa; phylum Chordata; class Mammalia; order Rodentia; family Platacanthomyidae; genus Typhlomys; species Typhlomys cinereus. The sequence continues at coordinate 8,433,705 of JALPQD010000051.1, forward strand.
ACATTTGAATGGCACATGTTCACACAGGCCATGATTTTACAAAATAGTGAACCAAGTGAGGAGGCCTCTGAGTTAAATGTGGCAAATGCACTTCTTTAGGAGAAGTATCGTACAGAAGTTTCTATATTGTAACTCTCTGTGTTCAGGAGGAAATCACACTTGGTTTACGACCTTTCCATGAAACATGTTCATGCATGTCGTTCCCTTCTAAAAGAGTGAACCAAGTGAAGAGGACTCACAGTTATATACGCAGCATGTGCACTTATTTGGGATAAGTATCCTACACAGGTTTCTAGACTGTAAAACTTTGTATTCTGGAGAAAACAACATTTGTTTTGTGCTGATTCTACCAACGATGTTCCCTTACAAAATAGTGAACCAAGTGAAGAGGACTCACAGTTATATATGCACCATGTGCACTTATTTGGGATAAGTATCCTACACAGGGTTCTAGACCGTAAAACTTTGTAGTCTGGAGAAAACAACATTTGTTTTGTGCTGATTCTACCACGATGTTCCCTTCGAAAATGTGCACTTATTTAGGATAAGTATTCTACACAGGGTTCTAGACTGTAAAACTTTGTATTCTGGAGAAAACAACATTTGTTTTGTGCTGATTCTACCAACGATATTCAGGCTTGTTATGACCTTGAAAATAGTGACCAAGAGAGGACGCGTCAAATTCACATGTTTCACTTTCTCTTCTCAGTGATAAGAATCCTGTAGATGTTCCTACGTTGTAACTTTTTATGTTCAGGAGAAATTCACACTGGTTTTGTGATGTTTTCAGGGAATATGTTCACGCAGACCTTGATTTTCCAAAAGAGTGATCCAAGTGAGGAGGACTGAGATTCAAATGTTGGAGGTGCACTTCTTAGGGATAAGTATCCTACAGAAGATTCTATAGTGTTACACTTTGTGTTCAGGAGAAGATCATACTTGTTTTGCGACATTCGCATATAACATGTTCACGCAGGCCATGATTATCCTAAAGAGTTAAACAACTGCGGAGGATTCAGAGTAAATGTTGGAATTTCACTTCTTAGTGAAAAGGATCCTAGAGAAGTTCCTATACTGTATCATTTATGTTCAGGTGAAAATCAAACTAGTTTTGTGACATTTGAATGGCACATGTTCACACAGGCCATGATTTTACAAAATAGTGAACCAAGTGAGGAGGACTCTGAGTTAAATGTGGCAAATGCACTTCTTTAGGAGAAGTATCGTACAGAAGTTTCTATATTGTAACTCTTTGTGTTCAGGAGGAAATCACACTTGGTTTACGACGTTTCCATGAATCATGTTCATGCATGTCGTTCCCTTCCAAAATAGTGAACCAAGTGAAGAGGACTCACAGTTATATGTGTAGCATGTGCACTTATTTGGCAAAACTATCCTGCACAGGATTCTAGACTGTAAAATTTTGTATTCTGGAGAAAACAACATCTGTTTTGTGCTGATGCTACCAACGATGTTCCCTTCCAAAATAGTGAACCAAGTGAAGAGGACTCACAGTTATATACGCAGCATGTGCACTTATTTGGGATAAGTATCCTACACAGGGTTCTAGACTGTAAAACTTTGTATTCTGGAGAAAACAACATTTGTTTTGTGCTGATTCTACCAACGATGTTCCCTTCCAAAATAGTGAACCAAGTGAAGAGGACTCACAGTTATATGTGCAGCATGTGCAGTTATTTGGCATAAGTATCCTGCACAGGGTTCTAGACTGTGAAACTTTGTATTCTGGAGAAAACAACATTTGTTTTGTGCTGATTCTACCAACGATGTTCCCTTCCAAAATAGTGAACCAAGTGAAGAGGACTCACAGTTATACACGCAGCATGTGCACTTATTTGGGATAAGTATCCTACACAGGGTTCTAGACTGTAAAACTTTGTATTCTGGAGAAAACAACATATATTTTGTGCTGATTCTAACAACGATGTTCCCTTCCAAAATAGTGAACCAAGTGAAGAGGACTCACAGTTATAAACGCAGCATGTGCACATATTTGGGATAAGTATCCTACACAGGGTTCTAGACCGTAAAACTTTGTATTCTGGAGAAAACAACATTTGTTTTGTGCTGATTCTACCAACGATATTCAGGTTTGTTATGACCTTGAAAATAGTGACCAAGAGAGGACGCGTCAAATTCACATGTTTCACTTTCTCTTCTCAGTGATAAGAATCCTCTAGATGTTCCTACATTGTAACTTTTTATGTTCAGGAGAAATTCACACTGGTTTTGTGACGTTGTCAGGGAATATATTCACGCAGGCCTTGACTTTCCAAAAGAGTGAAACAAGTGAGGAGGACTGAGAGTTAAATGTTGGAGGTGCACTTCTTAGGGATAAGTATCCTACAGAAGATTCTATAGTGTTACACTTTGTGTTCAGGAGAAGATCATACTTGTTTTGTGACATTCGTATATAACATGTTCACGCAGGCCATGATTATCCTAAAGAGTTATACAACTGTGGAGGATTCAGAGTAAATGTTGGAATTTCACTTTTTAGTGAAAAGGATCCTAGAGAAGTTCTTATACTGTATCATTTATGTTCAGGCGAAAATCAAACTTGTTTTGTGACATTTGAATGGCACATGTTCACACAGGCCATGATTTTACAAAATAGTGAACCAAGTGAGGAGGCCTCTGAGTTAAATGTGGCAAATGCACTTCTTTAGGAGAAGTATCGTACAGAAGTTTCTATATTGTAACTCTTTGTGTTCAGGAGGAAATCACACTTGGTTTACGACCTTTCCATGAAACATGTTCATGCATGTCGTTCCCTTCTAAAAGAGTGAACCAAGTGAAGAGGACTCACAGTTATATACGCAGCATGTGCACTTATTTGGGATAAGTATCCTACACAGGTTTCTAGACTGTAAAACTTTGTATTCTGGAGAAAACAACATTTGTTTTGTGCTGATTCTACCAACGATGTTCCCTTACAAAATAGTGAACCAAGTGAAGAGGACTCACAGTTATATATGCACCATGTGCACTTATTTGGGATAAGTATCCTACACAGGGTTCTAGACCGTAAAACTTTGTAGTCTGGAGAAAACAACATTTGTTTTGTGCTGATTCTACCACGATGTTCCCTTCGAAAATGTGCACTTATTTAGGATAAGTATTCTACACAGGGTTCTAGACTGTAAAACTTTGTATTCTGGAGAAAACAACATTTGTTTTGTGCTGATTCTACCAACGATATTCAGGCTTGTTATGACCTTGAAAATAGTGACCAAGAGAGGACGCGTCAAATTCACATGTTTCACTTTCTCTTCTCAGTGATAAGAATCCTGTAGATGTTCCTACGTTGTAACTTTTTATGTTCAGGAGAAATTCACACTGGTTTTGTGATGTTTTCAGGGAATATGTTCACGCAGACCTTGATTTTCCAAAAGAGTGATCCAAGTGACGAGGACTGAGAGTCAAATGTTGGAGGTGCACTTCTTAGGGATAAGTATCCTACAGAAGATTCTATAGTGTTACACTTTGTGTTCAGGAGAAGATCATACTTGTTTTGCGACATTCGCATATAACATGTTCACGCAGGCCATGATTATCCTAAAGAGTTAAACAACTGCGGAGGATTCAGAGTAAATGTTGGAATTTCACTTCTTAGTGAAAAGGATCCTAGAGAAGTTCCTATACTGTATCATTTATGTTCAGGTGAAAATCAAACTAGTTTTGTGACATTTGAATGGCACATGTTCACACAGGCCATGATTTTACAAAATAGTGAACCAAGTGAGGAGGACTCTGAGTTAAATGTGGCAAATGCACTTCTTTAGGAGAAGTATCGTACAGAAGTTTCTATATTGTAACTCTTTGTGTTCAGGAGGAAATCACACTTGGTTTACGACCTTTCCATGAATCCTGTTCATGCATGTCATTCCCTTCCAAAATAGTGAACCAAGTGAAGAGGACTCACAGTTATATACGCAGCATGTGCACTTATTTGGGATAAGTATCCTACACAGGGTTCTAGACTGTAAAACTTTGTATTCTGGAGAAAACAACATTTGTTTTGTGCTGATTCTACCAACGATATGTAGGATTGCAATGAGCTTGAAAATAGTGACCACGAGAGGATGCGTCAAATTCACATGTTTCACTTTCTCTTCTCAGTGATAAGAATCCTGTAGATGTTCCTACGTTGTAACTTTTTATGTTCAGGAGTAATTCACACTGGTTTTGTGACGTTTTCAGGGAATGTGTTCACGCAGGCCTTGATTTTCCAAAAGAGTGATCCAAGTGGGGAGGACTGAGAGTCAAATGTTGGGGGTGCACTTTTAGGGATAAGTATCCTACAGAAGATTCTATAGTGTTACACTTTGTGTTCAGGAGAAGATCATACTTGTTTTGCGACATTCGCATATAACATGTTCACGCAGGCCATGATTATCCTAAAGAGTTAAACAACTGTGGAGGTTTCAGAGTAAATGTTGGAATTTCACTTTTTAGTGAAAAGGATCCTAGAGAAGTTTCTATACTGTATCATTTATGTTCAGGCGAAAATCAAACTTGTTTTGTGACATTTGAATGGCACATGTTCACACTGGCCATGATTTTACAAAATAGTGAACCAAGTGAGGAGGACTCTGAGTTAAATGTGACAAATGCACTTCTTTAGGAGAAGTATCGTACAGAAGTTTCTATTTTGAACTCTTTGTGTTCAGGACGAAATCACACTTGGTTTACGACCTTCCTTGAATCATGTTCATGCATGTCGTTCCCTTCCAAAATAGTGAACCAAGTGAAGAGGACTTACACAGTTATATACGCATGTGCACTTATTTGGGATAATTATCCTACACAGGGTTCTAGACTGTAAAACTTTGTATTCTGGAGAAACAACATTTGTTTTATGCTGATTCTACCAACGATATTCAGGATTGCAATGAGCTTGAAAATAGTGACCACGAGAGGACGTGTCAAATTCACAATTTTCACTTTCTCTTCTCAGTGATAAGAATCCTGTAGATGTTCCTACGTTGTAACTTTTTATGTTCAGGAGAAATTCACACTGGTTTTGTGTCGTTTTCAGGTAACATGTTCACGCAGGCCTTGATTTTCCAAAAGAGTGAACCAAGTGAGGAGAACTGAGAGTCAAATGTTGGAGGTGCACTTCTTAGGGATAAGTATCCTACAGAAGATTCTATAGTGTTACACGTTGTGTTCAGGAGAAGATCATACTTGTTTTGCGACATTCGCATATAACATGTTCACGCAGGCCATGATTATCCTAAAGAGTGAACCATTACCTGCGGAGGATTCAGAGTAACTGTTGGAGTTTCACCTCTTAGTGAAAAGGATCCTAGAGAAGTTCCTATACTGTAACATTTGCGTTCAGGCGAAAATCATACTTGTTTTGTGACATTTGAATGGCACATGTTCACACAGGCCATGATTTTACAAATAGTGAACCAAGTGAGGAGGACTCTGAGTTAAATGTGGCAAATGCACTTCTTTAAGAGAAGTATCGTACAGAAGTTTCTATTTTGAACTCTTTGTGTTCAGGATGAAATCACACTTGGTTTACGACCTTTCCATGAAACATGTTGATGCATGTCGTTCCCTTCCAAAAGAGTGAACCATGTGAGTAGGACTCACAGTTATATATGCAGCATGTGCACTTATTTGGGATAAGTATCCTACACAGGGTTCTAGACTGTAAAATTTTGTATTCTGGAGAAAACAACATTTGTTTTGTGCTGATTCTACCAACGATGTTCCCTTCCAAAATAGTGAACCAAGTGAAGAGGACTCACAGTTATATACGCAGCATGTGCACTTATTTGGGATAAGTATCCTACACAGGGTTCTAGACTGTAAAACTTTGTATTCTGGAGAAAACAACATTTGTTTTGTGCTGATTCTACCAACGATATATAGGATTGCAATGAGCTTGAAAATAGTGACCACGAGAGGATGCGTCAAATTCACGTTTCACTTTCTCTTCTCAGTGATAAGAATCCTGTAGATGTTCCTACATTGTAACTTTTTATGTTCAGGAGAAATTCACACTGGTTTTGCGAGGTTTTCAGGGAATATGTTCATGCAGGCCTTGATTTTCCAAAAGAGTGAACCAAGTGAGGTAGACTGAGAGTCAAATGTTGGAGGTGCCCCTCCTAGGGATAAGTATCCTACAGAAGATTCTATAGTGTTACACTTTGTGTTCAGGAGAAGATCATACTTGTTTTGTGACATTCGCATATAACATGTTCACGCAGGCCATGATTATCCTAAAGAGTTAATCAACTGCAGAGGATTCAGAGTAACTCTTAGAATTTCACTTCTTCGTGAAAAGGATCCTAGAGAAGTTCCTATACTGTATCATTTATGTTCAGGCGAAAATCATACTTGTTTTGTGACATTTGAATGGCAGTTCTTCACACAGGCCATGATTTTACAAAATAATGAACCAAGTGAGGAGGACCCTGAGTTAAATGTGGCAAATGCACTTCTTTAGGAGAAGTATCGTACAGAAGTTTCTATATTGTAACTCTTTGTGTTCAGGAGGAAATCACACTTGGTTTACGACGTTTCCATGAATCATGTTCATGCATGTCGTTCCCTTCCAAAATAGTGAACCAAGTGAAGAGGACTCACAGTTATATGTGTAGCATGTGCACTTATTTGGCAAAACTATCCTGCACAGGATTCTAGACTGTAAAATTTTGTATTCTGGAGAAAACAACATCTGTTTTGTGCTGATGCTACCAACGATGTTCCCTTCCAAAATAGTGAACCAAGTGAAGAGGACTCACAGTTATATACGCAGCATGTGCACTTATTTGGGATAAGTATCCTACACAGGGTTCTAGACTGTAAAACTTTGTATTCTGGAGAAAACAACATTTGTTTTGTGCTGATTCTACCAACGATGTTCCCTTCCAAAATAGTGAACCAAGTCAAGAGGACTCACAGTTATATATGCACCATGTGCACTTATTTGGGATAAGTATCCTACACAGGGTTCTAGACCGTAAAACTTTGTAGTCTGGAGAAAACAACATTTGTTTTGTGCTGATTCTACCACGATGTTCCCTTCGAAAATGTGCACTTATTTAGGATAAGTATTCTACACAGGGTTCTAGACTGTAAAACTTTGTATTCTGGAGAAAACAACATTTGTTTTGTGCTGATTCTACCAACGATATTCAGGCTTGTTATGACCTTGAAAATAGTGACCAAGAGAGGACGCGTCAAATTCACATGTTTCACTTTCTCTTCTCAGTGATAAGAATCCTGTAGATGTTCCTACGTTGTAACTTTTTATGTTCAGGAGAAATTCACACTGGTTTTGTGATGTTTTCAGGGAATATGTTCACGCAGACCTTGATTTTCCAAAAGAGTGATCCAAGTGAGGAGGACTGAGATTCAAATGTTGGAGGTGCACTTCTTAGGGATAAGTATCCTACAGAAGATTCTATAGTGTTACACTTTGTGTTCAGGAGAAGATCATACTTGTTTTGCGACATTCGCATATAACATGTTCACGCAGGCCATGATTATCCTAAAGAGTTAAACAACTGCGGAGGATTCAGAGTAAATGTTGGAATTTCACTTCTTAGTGAAAAGGATCCTAGAGAAGTTCCTATACTGTATCATTTATGTTCAGGTGAAAATCAAACTAGTTTTGTGACATTTGAATGGCACATGTTCACACAGGCCATGATTTTACAAAATAGTGAACCAAGTGAGGAGGACTCTGAGTTAAATGTGGCAAATGCACTTCTTTAGGAGAAGTATCGTACAGAAGTTTCTATATTGTAACTCTTTGTGTTCAGGAGGAAATCACACTTGGTTTACGACCTTTCCATGAATCCTGTTCATGCATGTCATTCCCTTCCAAAATAGTGAACCAAGTGAAGAGGACTCACAGTTATATACGCAGCATGTGCACTTATTTGGGATAAGTATCCTACACAGGGTTCTAGACTGTAAAACTTTGTATTCTGGAGAAAACAACATTTGTTTTGTGCTGATTCTACCAACGATATGTAGGATTGCAATGAGCTTGAAAATAGTGACCACGAGAGGATGCGTCAAATTCACATGTTTCACTTTCTCTTCTCAGTGATAAGAATCCTGTAGATGTTCCTACGTTGTAACTTTTTATGTTCAGGAGTAATTCACACTGGTTTTGTGACGTTTTCAGGGAATGTGTTCACGCAGGCCTTGATTTTCCAAAAGAGTGATCCAAGTGGGGAGGACTGAGAGTCAAATGTTGGGGGTGCACTTTTTAGGGATAAGTATCCTACAGAAGATTCTATAGTGTTAACTTTGTGTTCAGGAGAAGATCATTCTCGTTTTGCAACATTCGCATATAACATGTTCACGCAGGCCATGATTTCCTAAAGAGTTAAACAACTGTGGAGGTTTCAGAGTAAATGTTGGAATTTCACTTTTTAGTGAAAAGGATCCTAGAGAAGTTTCTATACTGTATCATTTATGTTCAGGCGAAAATCAAACTTGTTTTGTGACATTTGAATGGCACATGTTCACACTGGCCATGATTTTACAAAATAGTGAACCAAGTGAGGAGGACTCTGAGTTAAATGTGACAAATGCACTTCTTTAGGAGAAGTATCGTACAGAAGTTTCTATTTTGAACTCTTTGTGTTCAGGACGAAATCACACTTGGTTTACGACCTTCCTTGAATCATGTTCATGCATGTCGTTCCCTTCCAAAATAGTGAACCAAGTGAAGAGGACTTACACAGTTATATACGCATGTGCACTTATTTGGGATAATTATCCTACACAGGGTTCTAGACTGTAAAACTTTGTATTCTGGAGAAACAACATTTGTTTTATGCTGATTCTACCAACGATATTCAGGATTACAATGAGCTTGAAAATAGTGACCACGAGAGGACGTGTCAAATTCACAATTTTCACTTTCTCTTCTCAGTGATAAGAATCCTGTAGATGTTCCTACGTTGTAACTTTTTATGTTCAGGAGAAATTCACACTGGTTTTGTGTCGTTTTCAGGTAACATGTTCACGCAGGCCTTGATTTTCCAAAAGAGTGAACCAAGTGAGGAGAACTGAGAGTCAAATGTTGGAGGTGCACTTCTTAGGGATAAGTATCCTACAGAAGATTCTATAGTGTTACACGTTGTGTTCAGGAGAAGATCATACTTGTTTTGCGACATTCGCATATAACATGTTCACGCAGGCCATGATTATCCTAAAGAGTGAACCATTACCTGCGGAGGATTCAGAGTAACTGTTGGAGTTTCACCTCTTAGTGAAAAGGATCCTAGAGAAGTTCCTATACTGTAACATTTGCGTTCAGGCGAAAATCATACTTGTTTTGTGACATTTGAATGGCACATGTTCACACAGGCCATGATTTTACAAAATAGTGAACCAAGTGAGGAGGACTCTGAGTTAAATGTGGCAAATGCACTTCTTTAAGAGAAGTATCGTACAGAAGTTTCTATTTTGAACTCTTTGTGTTCAGGATGAAATCACACTTGGTTTACGACCTTTCCAGGAAACATGTTGATGCATGTCGTTCCCTTCCAAAAGAGTGAACCATGTGAGTAGGACTCACAGTTATATATGCAGCATGTGCACTTATTTGGGATAAGTATCTACACAGGGTTCTAGACTGTAAAACTTTGTATTCTGGAGAGAACAACATTTGTTTTGTGCTGATTCTACCAACGATGTTCCCTTCCAAAATAGTGAACCAAGTGAAGAGGACTCACAGTTATATGTGCAGCATGTGCAGTTATTTGGCATAAGTATCCTGCACAGGGTTCTAGACTGTGAAACTTTGTATTCTGGAGAAAACAACATTTGTTTTGTGCTGATTCTACCAACGATGTTCCCTTCCAAAATAGTGAACCAAGTGAAGAGGACTCACAGTTATACACGCAGCATGTGCACTTATTTGGGATAAGTATCCTACACAGGGTTCTAGACTGTAAAACTTTGTATTCTGGAGAAAACAACATATATTTTGTGCTGATTCTAACAACGATGTTCCCTTCCAAAATAGTGAACCAAGTGAAGAGGACTCACAGTTATAAACGCAGCATGTGCACATATTTGGGATAAGTATCCTACACAGGGTTCTAGACCGTAAAACTTTGTATTCTGGAGAAAACAACATTTGTTTTGTGCTGATTCTACCAACGATATTCAGGTTTGTTATGACCTTGAAAATAGTGACCAAGAGAGGACGCGTCAAATTCACATGTTTCACTTTCTCTTCTCAGTGATAAGAATCCTCTAGATGTTCCTACATTGTAACTTTTTATGTTCAGGAGAAATTCACACTGGTTTTGTGACGTTGTCAGGGAATATATTCACGCAGGCCTTGACTTTCCAAAAGAGTGAAACAAGTGAGGAGGACTGAGAGTTAAATGTTGGAGGTGCACTTCTTAGGGATAAGTATCCTACAGAAGATTCTATAGTGTTACACTTTGTGTTCAGGAGAAGATCATACTTGTTTTGTGACATTCGTATATAACATGTTCACGCAGGCCATGATTATCCTAAAGAGTTATACAACTGTGGAGGATTCAGAGTAAATGTTGGAATTTCACTTTTTAGTGAAAAGGATCCTAGAGAAGTTCTTATACTGTATCATTTATGTTCAGGCGAAAATCAAACTTGTTTTGTGACATTTGAATGGCACATGTTCACACAGGCCATGATTTTACAAAATAGTGAACCAAGTGAGGAGGCCTCTGAGTTAAATGTGGCAAATGCACTTCTTTAGGAGAAGTATCGTACAGAAGTTTCTATATTGTAACTCTTTGTGTTCAGGAGGAAATCACACTTGGTTTACGACCTTTCCATGAAACATGTTCATGCATGTCGTTCCCTTCTAAAAGAGTGAACCAAGTGAAGAGGACTCACAGTTATATACGCAGCATGTGCACTTATTTGGGATAAGTATCCTACACAGGTTTCTAGACTGTAAAACTTTGTATTCTGGAGAAAACAACATTTGTTTTGTGCTGATTCTACCAACGATGTTCCCTTACAAAATAGTGAACCAAGTGAAGAGGACTCACAGTTATATATGCACCATGTGCACTTATTTGGGATAAGTATCCTACACAGGGTTCTAGACCGTAAAACTTTGTAGTCTGGAGAAAACAACATTTGTTTTGTGCTGATTCTACCACGATGTTCCCTTCGAAAATGTGCACTTATTTAGGATAAGTATTCTACACAGGGTTCTAGACTGTAAAACTTTGTATTCTGGAGAAAACAACATTTGTTTTGTGCTGATTCTACCAACGATATTCAGGCTTGTTATGACCTTGAAAATAGTGACCAAGAGAGGACGCGTCAAATTCACATGTTTCACTTTCTCTTCTCAGTGATAAGAATCCTGTAGATGTTCCTACGTTGTAACTTTTTATGTTCAGGAGAAATTCACACTGGTTTTGTGATGTTTTCAGGGAATATGTTCACGCAGACCTTGATTTTCCATAAGAGTGATCCAAGTGACGAGGACTGAGAGTCAAATGTTGGAGGTGCACTTCTTAGGGATAAGTATCCTACAGAAGATTCTATAGTGTTACACTTTGTGTTCAGGAGAAGATCATACTTGTTTTGCGACATTCGCATATAACATGTTCACGCAGGCCATGATTATCCTAAAGAGTTAAACAACTGCGGAGGATTCAGAGTAAATGTTGGAATTTCACCTCTTAGTGAAAAGGATCCTAGAGAAGTTCCTATACTGTATCATTTATGTTCAGGTGAAAATCAAACTAGTTTTGTGACATTTGAATGGCACATGTTCACACAGGCCATGATTTTACAAAATAGTGAACCAAGTGAGGAGGACTCTGAGTTAAATGTGGCAAATGCACTTCTTTAGGAGAAGTATCGTACAGAAGTTTCTATATTGTAACTCTTTGTGTTCAGGAGGAAATCACACTTGGTTTACGACCTTTCCATGAATCCTGTTCATGCATGTCATTCCCTTCCAAAAGAGTGAACCAAGTGAAGAGGACTCACAGTTATATACGCAGCATGTGCACTTATTTGGGATAAGTATCCTACACAGGGTTCTAGACTGTAAAACTTTGTATTCTGGAGAAAACAACATTTGTTTTGTGCTGATTCTACCAACGATATGTAGGATTGCAATGAGCTTGAAAATAGTGACCACGAGAGGATGCGTCAAATTCACATGTTTCACTTTCTCTTCTCAGTGATAAGAATCCTGTAGATGTTCCTACGTTGTAACTTTTTATGTTCAGGAGTAATTCACACTGGTTTTGTGACGTTTTCAGGGAATGTGTTCACGCAGGCCTTGATTTTCCAAAAGAGTGATCCAAGTGGGGAGGACTGAGAGTCAAATGTTGGGGGTGCACTTTTTAGGGATAAGTATCCTACAGAAGATTCTATAGTGTTAACTTTGTGTTCAGGAGAAGATCATTCTCGTTTTGCAACATTCGCATATAACATGTTCACGCAGGCCATGATTTCCTAAAGAGTTAAACAACTGTGGAGGTTTCAGAGTAAATGTTGGAATTTCACTTTTTAGTGAAAAGGATCCTAGAGAAGTTTCTATACTGTATCATTTATGTTCAGGCGAAAATCAAACTTGTTTTGTGACATTTGAATGGCACATGTTCACACTGGCCATGATTTTACAAAATAGTGAACCAAGTGAGGAGGACTCTGAGTTAAATGTGACAAATGCACTTCTTTAGGAGAAGTATCGTACAGAAGTTTCTATTTTGAACTCTTTGTGTTCAGGACGAAATCACACTTGGTTTACGACCTTCCTTGAATCATGTTCATGCATGTCGTTCCCTTCCAAAATAGTGAACCAAGTGAAGAGGACTTACACAGTTATATACGCATGTGCACTTATTTGGGATAATTATCCTACACAGGGTTCTAGACTGTAAAACTTTGTATTCTGGAGAAACAACATTTGTTTTATGCTGATTCTACCAACGATATTCAGGATTGCAATGAGCTTGAAAATAGTGACCACGAGAGGACGTGTCAAATTCACAATTTTCACTTTCTCTTCTCAGTGATAAGAATCCTGTAGATGTTCCTACGTTGTAACTTTTTATGTTCAGGAGAAATTCACACTGGTTTTGTGTCGTTTTCAGGTAACATGTTCACGCAGGCCTTGATTTTCCAAAAGAGTGAACCAAGTGAGGAGAACTGAGAGTCAAATGTTGGAGGTGCACTTCTTAGGGATAAGTATCCTACAGAAGATTCTATAGTGTTACACGTTGTGTTCAGGAGAAGATCATACTTGTTTTGCGACATTCGCATATAACATGTTCACGCAGGCCATGATTATCCTAAAGAGTGAACCATTACCTGCGGAGGATTCAGAGTAACTGTTGGAGTTTCACCTCTTAGTGAAAAGGATCCTAGAGAAGTTCCTATACTGTAACATTTGCGTTCAGGCGAAAATCATACTTGTTTTGTGACATTTGAATGGCACATGTTCACACAGGCCATGATTTTACAAAATAGTGAACCAAGTGAGGAGGACTCTGAGTTAAATGTGGCAAATGCACTTCTTTAAGAGAAGTATCGTACAGAAGTTTCTATTTTGAACTCTTTGTGTTCAGGATGAAATCACACTTGGTTTACGACCTTTCCAGGAAACATGTTGATGCATGTCGTTCCCTTCCAAAAGAGTGAACCATGTGAGTAGGACTCACAGTTATATATGCAGCATGTGCACTTATTTGGGATAAGTATCTACACAGGGTTCTAGACTGTAAAACTTTGTATTCTGGAGAGAACAACATTTGTTTTGTGCTGATTCTACCAACGATGTTCCCTTCCAAAATAGTGAACCAAGTGAAGAGGACTCACAGTTATATGTGCAGCATGTGCAGTTATTTGGCATAAGTATCCTGCACAGGGTTCTAGACTGTGAAACTTTGTATTCTGGAGAAAACAACATTTGTTTTGTGCTGATTCTACCAACGATGTTCCCTTCCAAAATAGTGAACCAAGTGAAGAGGACTCACAGTTATACACGCAGCATGTGCACTTATTTGGGATAAGTATCCTACACAGGGTTCTAGACTGTAAAACTTTGTATTCTGGAGAAAACAACATATATTTTGTGCTGATTCTAACAACGATGTTCCCTTCCAAAATAGTGAACCAAGTGAAGAGGACTCACAGTTATAAACGCAGCATGTGCACATATTTGGGATAAGTATCCTACACAGGGTTCTAGACCGTAAAACTTTGTATTCTGGAGAAAACAACATTTGTTTTGTGCTGATTCTACCAACGATATTCAGGTTTGTTATGACCTTGAAAATAGTGACCAAGAGAGGACGCGTCAAATTCACATGTTTCACTTTCTCTTCTCAGTGATAAGAATCCTCTAGATGTTCCTACATTGTAACTTTTTATGTTCAGGAGAAATTCACACTGGTTTTGTGACGTTGTCAGGGAATATATTCACGCAGGCCTTGACTTTCCAAAAGAGTGAAACAAGTGAGGAGGACTGAGAGTTAAATGTTGGAGGTGCACTTCTTAGGGATAAGTATCCTACAGAAGATTCTATAGTGTTACACTTTGTGTTCAGGAGAAGATCATACTTGTTTTGTGACATTCGTATATAACATGTTCACGCAGGCCATGATTATCCTAAAGAGTTATACAACTGTGGAGGATTCAGAGTAAATGTTGGAATTTCACTTTTTAGTGAAAAGGATCCTAGAGAAGTTCTTATACTGTATCATTTATGTTCAGGCGAAAATCAAACTTGTTTTGTGACATTTGAATGGCACATGTTCACACAGGCCATGATTTTACAAAATAGTGAACCAAGTGAGGAGGCCTCTGAGTTAAATGTGGCAAATGCACTTCTTTAGGAGAAGTATCGTACAGAAGTTTCTATATTGTAACTCTTTGTGTTCAGGAGGAAATCACACTTGGTTTACGACCTTTCCATGAAACATGTTCATGCATGTCGTTCCCTTCTAAAAGAGTGAACCAAGTGAAGAGGACTCACAGTTATATACGCAGCATGTGCACTTATTTGGGATAAGTATCCTACACAGGTTTCTAGACTGTAAAACTTTGTATTCTGGAGAAAACAACATTTGTTTTGTGCTGATTCTACCAACGATGTTCCCTTACAAAATAGTGAACCAAGTGAAGAGGACTCACAGTTATATATGCACCATGTGCACTTATTTGGGATAAGTATCCTACACAGGGTTCTAGACCGTAAAACTTTGTAGTCTGGAGAAAACAACATTTGTTTTGTGCTGATTCTACCACGATGTTCCCTTCGAAAATGTGCACTTATTTAGGATAAGTATTCTACACAGGGTTCTAGACTGTAAAACTTTGTATTCTGGAGAAAACAACATTTGTTTTGTGCTGATTCTACCAACGATATTCAGGCTTGTTATGACCTTGAAAATAGTGACCAAGAGAGGACGCGTCAAATTCACATGTTTCACTTTCTCTTCTCAGTGATAAGAATCCTGTAGATGTTCCTACGTTGTAACTTTTTATGTTCAGGAGAAATTCACACTGGTTTTGTGATGTTTTCAGGGAATATGTTCACGCAGACCTTGATTTTCCATAAGAGTGATCCAAGTGACGAGGACTGAGAGTCAAATGTTGGAGGTGCACTTCTTAGGGATAAGTATCCTACAGAAGATTCTATAGTGTTACACTTTGTGTTCAGGAGAAGATCATACTTGTTTTGCGACATTCGCATATAACATGTTCACGCAGGCCATGATTATCCTAAAGAGTTAAACAACTGCGGAGGATTCAGAGTAAATGTTGGAATTTCACCTCTTAGTGAAAAGGATCCTAGAGAAGTTCCTATACTGTATCATTTATGTTCAGGTGAAAATCAAACTAGTTTTGTGACATTTGAATGGCACATGTTCACACAGGCCATGATTTTACAAAATAGTGAACCAAGTGAGGAGGACTCTGAGTTAAATGTGGCAAATGCACTTCTTTAGGAGAAGTATCGTACAGAAGTTTCTATATTGTAACTCTTTGTGTTCAGGAGGAAATCACACTTGGTTTACGACCTTTCCATGAATCCTGTTCATGCATGTCATTCCCTTCCAAAATAGTGAACCAAGTGAAGAGGACTCACAGTTATATACGCAGCATGTGCACTTATTTGGGATAAGTATCCTACACAGGGTTCTAGACTGTAAAACTTTGTATTCTGGAGAAAACAACATTTGTTTTGTGCTGATTCTACCAACGATATGTAGGATTGCAATGAGCTTGAAAATAGTGACCACGAGAGGATGCGTCAAATTCACATGTTTCACTTTCTCTTCTCAGTGATAAGAATCCTGTAGATGTTCCTACGTTGTAACTTTTTATGTTCAGGAGTAATTCACACTGGTTTTGTGACGTTTTCAGGGAATGTGTTCACGCAGGCCTTGATTTTCCAAAAGAGTGATCCAAGTGGGGAGGACTGAGAGTCAAATGTTGGGGGTGCACTTTTTAGGGATAAGTATCCTACAGAAGATTCTATAGTGTTAACTTTGTGTTCAGGAGAAGATCATTCTCGTTTTGCAACATTCGCATATAACATGTTCACGCAGGCCATGATTTCCTAAAGAGTTAAACAACTGTGGAGGTTTCAGAGTAAATGTTGGAATTTCACTTTTTAGTGAAAAGGATCCTAGAGAAGTTTCTATACTGTATCATTTATGTTCAGGCGAAAATCAAACTTGTTTTGTGACATTTGAATGGCACATGTTCACACTGGCCATGATTTTACAAAATAGTGAACCAAGTGAGGAGGACTCTGAGTTAAATGTGACAAATGCACTTCTTTAGGAGAAGTATCGTACAGAAGTTTCTATTTTGAACTCTTTGTGTTCAGGACGAAATCACACTTGGTTTACGACCTTCCTTGAATCATGTTCATGCATGTCGTTCCCTTCCAAAATAGTGAACCAAGTGAAGAGGACTTACACAGTTATATACGCATGTGCACTTATTTGGGATAATTATCCTACACAGGGTTCTAGACTGTAAAACTTTGTATTCTGGAGAAACAACATTTGTTTTATGCTGATTCTACCAACGATATTCAGGATTGCAATGAGCTTGAAAATAGTGACCACGAGAGGACGTGTGAAATTCACAATTTTCACTTTCTCTTCTCAGTGATAAGAATCCTGTAGATGTTCCTACGTTGTAACTTTTTATGTTCAGGAGAAATTCACACTGGTTTTGTGTCGTTTTCAGGTAACATGTTCACGCAGGCCTTGATTTTCCAAAAGAGTGAACCAAGTGAGGAGAACTGAGAGTCAAATGTTGGAGGTGCACTTCTTAGGGATAAGTATCCTACAGAAGATTCTATAGTGTTACACGTTGTGTTCAGGAGAAGATCATACTTGTTTTGCGACATTCGCATATAACATGTTCACGCAGGCCATGATTATCCTAAAGAGTGAACCATTACCTGCGGAGGATTCAGAGTAACTGTTGGAGTTTCACCTCTTAGTGAAAAGGATCCTAGAGAAGTTCCTATACTGTAACATTTGCGTTCAGGCGAAAATCATACTTGTTTTGTGACATTTGAATGGCACATGTTCACACAGGCCATGATTTTACAAAATAGTGAACCAAGTGAGGAGGACTCTGAGTTAAATGTGGCAAATGCACTTCTTTAAGAGAAGTATCGTACAGAAGTTTCTATTTTGAACTCTTTCTGTTCAGGATGAAATCACACTTGGTTTACGACCTTTCCATGAAACATGTTGATGCATGTCGTTCCCTTCCAAAAGAGTGAACCATGTGAGTAGGACTCACAGTTATATATGCAGCATGTGCACTTATTTGGGATAAGTATCCTACACAGGGTTCTAGACTGTAAAATTTTGTATTCTGGAGAAAACAACATTTGTTTTGTGCTGATTCTACCAACGATGTTCCCTTCCAAAATAGTGAACCAAGTGAAGAGGACTCACAGTTATATACGCAGCATGTGCACTTATTTGGCATAAGTATCCTGCACAGGGTTCTAGACTGTGAAACTTTGTATTCTGGAGAAAACAACATTTGTTTTGTGCTGATTCTACCAACGATGTTCCCTTCCAAAATAGTGAACCAAGTGAAGAGGACTCACAGTTATACACGCAGCATGTGCACTTATTTGGGATAAGTATCCTACACAGGGTTCTAGACTGTAAAACTTTGTATTCTGGAGAAAACAACATATATTTTGTGCTGATTCTAACAACGATGTTCCCTTCCAAAATAGTGAACCAAGTGAAGAGGACTCACAGTTATAAACGCAGCATGTGCACATATTTGGGATAAGTATCCTACACAGGGTTCTAGACCGTAAAACTTTGTATTCTGGAGAAAACAACATTTGTTTTGTGCTGATTCTACCAACGATATTCAGGTTTGTTATGACCTTGAAAATAGTGACCAAGAGAGGACGCGTCAAATTCACATGTTTCACTTTCTCTTCTCAGTGATAAGAATCCTCTAGATGTTCCTACATTGTAACTTTTTATGTTCAGGAGAAATTCACACTGGTTTTGTGACGTTGTCAGGGAATATATTCACGCAGGCCTTGACTTTCCAAAAGAGTGAAACAAGTGAGGAGGACTGAGAGTTAAATGTTGGAGGTGCACTTCTTAGGGATAAGTATCCTACAGAAGATTCTATAGTGTTACACTTTGTGTTCAGGAGAAGATCATACTTGTTTTGTGACATTCGTATATAACATGTTCACGCAGGCCATGATTATCCTAAAGAGTTATACAACTGTGGAGGATTCAGAGTAAATGTTGGAATTTCACTTTTTAGTGAAAAGGATCCTAGAGAAGTTCTTATACTGTATCATTTATGTTCAGGCGAAAATCAAACTTGTTTTGTGACATTTGAATGGCACATGTTCACACAGGCCATGATTTTACAAAATAGTGAACCAAGTGAGGAGGCCTCTGAGTTAAATGTGGCAAATGCACTTCTTTAGGAGAAGTATCGTACAGAAGTTTCTATATTGTAACTCTTTGTGTTCAGGAGGAAATCACACTTGGTTTACGACCTTTCCATGAAACATGTTCATGCATGTCGTTCCCTTCTAAAAGAGTGAACCAAGTGAAGAGGACTCACAGTTATATACGCAGCATGTGCACTTATTTGGGATAAGTATCCTACACAGGTTTCTAGACTGTAAAACTTTGTATTCTGGAGAAAACAACATTTGTTTTGTGCTGATTCTACCAACGATGTTCCCTTACAAAATAGTGAACCAAGTGAAGAGGACTCACAGTTATATATGCACCATGTGCACTTATTTGGGATAAGTATCCTACACAGGGTTCTAGACCGTAAAACTTTGTAGTCTGGAGAAAACAACATTTGTTTTGTGCTGATTCTACCACGATGTTCCCTTCGAAAATGTGCACTTATTTAGGATAAGTATTCTACACAGGGTTCTAGACTGTAAAACTTTGTAGTCTGGAGAAAACAACATTTGTTTTGTGCTGATTCTACCAACGATATTCAGGCTTGTTATGACCTTGAAAATAGTGACCAAGAGAGGACGCGTCAAATTCACATGTTTCACTTTCTCTTCTCAGTGATAAGAATCCTGTAGATGTTCCTACGTTGTAACTTTTTATGTTCAGGAGAAATTCACACTGGTTTTGTGATGTTTTCAGGGAATATGTTCACGCAGACCTTGATTTTCCAAAAGAGTGATCCAAGTGACGAGGACTGAGAGTCAAATGTTGGAGGTGCACTTCTTAGGGATAAGTATCCTACAGAAGATTCTATAGTGTTACACTTTGTGTTCAGGAGAAGATCATACTTGTTTTGCGACATTCGCATATAACATGTTCACGCAGGCCATGATTATCCTAAAGAGTTAAACAACTGCGGAGGATTCAGAGTAAATGTTGGAATTTCACTTCTTAGTGAAAAGGATCCTAGAGAAGTTCCTATACTGTATCCTTTCAAATGTCACAAAACAAGTATGATTTTCGCCTGAACGCAAATGTAATGGCACATGTTCACACAGGCCATGATTTTACAAAATAGTGAACCAAGTGAGGAGGACTCTGAGTTAAATGTGGCAAATGCACTTCTTTAAGAGAAGTATCGTACAGAAGTTTCTATTTTGAACTCTTTGTGTTCAGGATGAAATCACACTTGGTTTACGACCTTTCCATGAAACATGTTGATGCATGTCGTTCCCTTCCAAAAGAGTGAACCATGTGAGTAGGACTCACAGTTATATATGCAGCATGTGCACTTATTTGGGATAAGTATCCTACACAGGGTTCTAGACTGTAAAACTTTGTATTCTGGAGAAAACAACATATGTTTTGTGCTGATTCTAACAACGATGTTCCCTTCCAAAATAGTGAACCAAGTGAAGAGGACTCACAGTTATATGTGCAGCATGTGCAGTTATTTGGCATAAGTATTCTGCACAGGGTTCTAGACTGTGAAACTTTGTATTCTGGAGAAAACAACATTTGTTTTGTGCTGATTCTACCAACGATGTTCCCTTCCAAAATAGTGAACCAAGTGAAGAGGACTCACAGTTATACACGCAGCATGTGCACTTATTTGGGATAAGTATCCTACACAGGGTTCTAGACTGTAAAACTTTGTATTCTGGAGAAAACAACATATATTTTGTGCTGATTCTAACAACGATGTTCCCTTCCAAAATAGTGAACCAAGTGAAGAGGACTCACAGTTATAAACGCAGCATGTGCACATATTTGGGATAAGTATCCTACACAGGGTTCTAGACCGTAAAACTTTGTATTCTGGAGAAAACAACATTTGTTTTGTGCTGATTCTACCAACGATATTCAGGTTTGTTATGACCTTGAAAATAGTGACCAAGAGAGGACGCGTCAAATTCACATGTTTCACTTTCTCTTCTCAGTGATAAGAATCCTCTAGATGTTCCTACGTTGTAACTTTTTATGTTCAGGAGAAATTCACACTGGTTTTGTGACGTTGTCAGGGAATATATTCACGCAGGCCTTGACTTTCCAAAAGAGTGAAACAAGTGAGGAGGACTGAGAGTTAAATGTTGGAGGTGCACTTCTTAGGGATAAGTATCCTACAGAAGATTCTATAGTGTTACACTTTGTGTTCAGGAGAAGATCATACTTGTTTTGTGACATTCGTATATAACATGTTCACGCAGGCCATGATTATCCTAAAGAGTTATACAACTGTGGAGGATTCAGAGTAAATGTTGGAATTTCACTTTTTAGTGAAAAGGATCCTAGAGAAGTTCTTATACTGTATCATTTATGTTCAGGCGAAAATCAAACTTGTTTTGTGACATTTGAATGGCACATGTTCACACAGGCCATGATTTTACAAAATAGTGAACCAAGTGAGGAGGCCTCTGAGTTAAATGTGGCAAATGCACTTCTTTAGGAGAAGTATCGTACAGAAGTTTCTATATTGTAACTCTTTGTGTTCAGGAGGAAATCACACTTGGTTTACGACCTTTCCATGAAACATGTTCATGCATGTCGTTCCCTTCTAAAAGAGTGAACCAAGTGAAGAGGACTCACAGTTATATACGCAGCATGTGCACTTATTTGGGATAAGTATCCTACACAGGTTTCTAGACTGTAAAACTTTGTATTCTGGAGAAAACAACATTTGTTTTGTGCTGATTCTACCAACGATGTTCCCTTACAAAATAGTGAACCAAGTGAAGAGGACTCACAGTTATATATGCACCATGTGCACTTATTTGGGATAAGTATCCTACACAGGGTTCTAGACCGTAAAACTTTGTAGTCTGGAGAAAACAACATTTGTTTTGTGCTGATTCTACCACGATGTTCCCTTCGAAAATGTGCACTTATTTAGGATAAGTATTCTACACAGGGTTCTAGACTGTAAAACTTTGTATTCTGGAGAAAACAACATTTGTTTTGTGCTGATTCTACCAACGATATTCAGGCTTGTTATGACCTTGAAAATAGTGACCAAGAGAGGACGCGTCAAATTCACATGTTTCACTTTCTCTTCTCAGTGATAAGAATCCTGTAGATGTTCCTACGTTGTAACTTTTTATGTTCAGGAGAAATTCACACTGGTTTTGTGATGTTTTCAGGGAATATGTTCACGCAGACCTTGATTTTCCAAAAGAGTGATCCAAGTGACGAGGACTGAGAGTCAAATGTTGGAGGTGCACTTCTTAGGGATAAGTATCCTACAGAAGATTCTATAGTGTTACACTTTGTGTTCAGGAGAAGATCATACTTGTTTTGCGACATTCGCATATAACATGTTCACGCAGGCCATGATTATCCTAAAGAGTTAAACAACTGCGGAGGATTCAGAGTAAATGTTGGAATTTCACTTCTTAGTGAAAAGGATCCTAGAGAAGTTCCTATACTGTATCATTTATGTTCAGGTGAAAATCAAACTAGTTTTGTGACATTTGAATGGCACATGTTCACACAGGCCATGATTTTACAAAATAGTGAACCAAGTGAGGAGGACTCTGAGTTAAATGTGGCAAATGCACTTCTTTAGGAGAAGTATCGTACAGAAGTTTCTATATTGTAACTCTTTGTGTTCAGGAGGAAATCACACTTGGTTTACGACCTTTCCATGAATCCTGTTCATGCATGTCATTCCCTTCCAAAATAGTGAACCAAGTGAAGAGGACTCACAGTTATATACGCAGCATGTGCACTTATTTGGGATAAGTATCCTACACAGGGTTCTAGACTGTAAAACTTTGTATTCTGGAGAAAACAACATTTGTTTTGTGCTGATTCTACCAACGATATGTAGGATTGCAATGAGCTTGAAAATAGTGACCACGAGAGGATGCGTCAAATTCACATGTTTCACTTTCTCTTCTCAGTGATAAGAATCCTGTAGATGTTCCTACGTTGTAACTTTTTATGTTCAGGAGTAATTCACACTGGTTTTGTGACGTTTTCAGGGAATGTGTTCACGCAGGCCTTGATTTTCCAAAAGAGTGATCCAAGTGGGGAGGACTGAGAGTCAAATGTTGGGGGTGCACTTTTTAGGGATAAGTATCCTACAGAAGATTCTATAGTGTTAACTTTGTGTTCAGGAGAAGATCATTCTCGTTTTGCAACATTCGCATATAACATGTTCACGCAGGCCATGATTTCCTAAAGAGTTAAACAACTGTGGAGGTTTCAGAGTAAATGTTGGAATTTCACTTTTTAGTGAAAAGGATCCTAGAGAAGTTTCTATACTGTATCATTTATGTTCAGGCGAAAATCAAACTTGTTTTGTGACATTTGAATGGCACATGTTCACACTGGCCATGATTTTACAAAATAGTGAACCAAGTGAGGAGGACTCTGAGTTAAATGTGACAAATGCACTTCTTTAGGAGAAGTATCGTACAGAAGTTTCTATTTTGAACTCTTTGTGTTCAGGACGAAATCACACTTGGTTTACGACCTTCCTTGAATCATGTTCATGCATGTCGTTCCCTTCCAAAATAGTGAACCAAGTGAAGAGGACTTACACAGTTATATACGCATGTGCACTTATTTGGGATAATTATCCTACACAGGGTTCTAGACTGTAAAACTTTGTATTCTGGAGAAACAACATTTGTTTTATGCTGATTCTACCAACGATATTCAGGATTGCAATGAGCTTGAAAATAGTGACCACGAGAGGACGTGTCAAATTCACAATTTTCACTTTCTCTTCTCAGTGATAAGAATCCTGTAGATGTTCCTACGTTGTAACTTTTTATGTTCAGGAGAAATTCACACTGGTTTTGTGTCGTTTTCAGGTAACATGTTCACGCAGGCCTTGATTTTCCAAAAGAGTGAACCAAGTGAGGAGAACTGAGAGTCAAATGTTGGAGGTGCACTTCTTAGGGATAAGTATCCTACAGAAGATTCTATAGTGTTACACGTTGTGTTCAGGAGAAGATCATACTTGTTTTGCGACATTCGCATATAACATGTTCACGCAGGCCATGATTATCCTAAAGAGTGAACCATTACCTGCGGAGGATTCAGAGTAACTGTTGGAGTTTCACCTCTTAGTGAAAAGGATCCTAGAGAAGTTCCTATACTGTAACATTTGCGTTCAGGCGAAAATCATACTTGTTTTGTGACATTTGAATGGCACATGTTCACACAGGCCATGATTTTACAAAATAGTGAACCAAGTGAGGAGGACTCTGAGTTAAATGTGGCAAATGCACTTCTTTAAGAGAAGTATCGTACAGAAGTTTCTATTTTGAACTCTTTGTGTTCAGGATGAAATCACACTTGGTTTACGACCTTTCCAGGAAACATGTTGATGCATGTCGTTCCCTTCCAAAAGAGTGAACCATGTGAGTAGGACTCACAGTTATATATGCAGCATGTGCACTTATTTGGGATAAGTATCCTACACAGGGTTCTAGACTGTAAAATTTTGTATTCTGGAGAAAACAACATTTGTTTTGTGCTGATTCTACCAACGATGTTCCCTTCCAAAATAGTGAACCAAGTGAAGAGGACTCACAGTTATATACGCAGCATGTGCACTTATTTGGCATAAGTATCCTGCACAGGGTTCTAGACTGTGAAACTTTGTATTCTGGAGAAAACAACATTTGTTTTGTGCTGATTCTACCAACGATGTTCCCTTCCAAAATAGTGAACCAAGTGAAGAGGACTCACAGTTATACACGCAGCATGTGCACTTATTTGGGATAAGTATCCTACACAGGGTTCTAGACTGTAAAACTTTGTATTCTGGAGAAAACAACATATATTTTGTGCTGATTCTAACAACGATGTTCCCTTCCAAAATAGTGAACCAAGTGAAGAGGACTCACAGTTATAAACGCAGCATGTGCACATATTTGGGATAAGTATCCTACACAGGGTTCTAGACCGTAAAACTTTGTAGTCTGGAGAAAACAACATTTGTTTTGTGCTGATTCTACCACGATGTTCCCTTCGAAAATGTGCACTTATTTAGGATAAGTATTCTACACAGGGTTCTAGACTGTAAAACTTTGTAGTCTGGAGAAAACAACATTTGTTTTGTGCTGATTCTACCAACGATATTCAGGCTTGTTATGACCTTGAAAATAGTGACCAAGAGAGGACGCGTCAAATTCACATGTTTCACTTTCTCTTCTCAGTGATAAGAATCCTGTAGATGTTCCTACGTTGTAACTTTTTATGTTCAGGAGAAATTCACACTGGTTTTGTGATGTTTTCAGGGAATATGTTCACGCAGACCTTGATTTTCCAAAAGAGTGATCCAAGTGACGAGGACTGAGAGTCAAATGTTGGAGGTGCACTTCTTAGGGATAAGTATCCTACAGAAGATTCTATAGTGTTACACTTTGTGTTCAGGAGAAGATCATACTTGTTTTGCGACATTCGTATATAACATGTTCACTCAGGCCATGATTATCCTAAAGAGTTATACAACTGTGGAGGATTCAGAGTAAATGTTGGAATTTCACTTTTTAGTGAAAAGGATCCTAGAGAAGTTCTTATACTGTATCATTTATGTTCAGGCGAAAATCAAACTTGTTTTGTGACATTTGAATGGCACATGTTCACACAGGCCATGATTTTACAAAATAGTGAACCAAGTGAGGAGGCCTCTGAGTTAAATGTGGCAAATGCACTTCTTTAGGAGAAGTATCGTACAGAAGTTTCTATATTGTAACTCTTTGTGTTCAGGAGGAAATCACACTTGGTTTACGACCTTTCCATGAAACATGTTCATGCATATCGTTCCCTTCTAAAAGAGTGAACCAAGTGAAGAGGACTCACAGTTATATACGCATGTGCACTTATTTGGGATAAGTATCCTACACAGGTTTCTAGACTGTAAAACTTTGTATTCTGGAGAAAACAACATTTGTTTTGTGCTGATTCTACCAACGATGTTCCCTTCCAAAATAGTGAACCAAGTGTAGAGGACTCACAGTTATATGTGCAGCATGTGCAGTTATTTGGCATAAGTATCCTGCACAGGGTTGTAGACTGTAAAACTTTGTATTCTGGAGAAAACAACATTTGTTTTGTGCTGATTCTACCAACGATGTTCCCTTCCAAAACAGTGAACCAAGTGAAGAGGACTCACAGTTATACACGCAGCATGTGCACTTATTTGGGATAAGTATCCTACACAGGGTTCTAGACTGTAAAACTTTGTATTCTGGAGAAAACAACATATGTTTTGTGCTGATTCTAACAACGATGTTCCCTTCCAAAATAGTGAACCAAGTGAAGAGGACTCACAGTTATAAACGCAGCATGTGCACATATTTGGGATAAGTATCCTACACAGGGTTCTAGACCGTAAACCTTTGTATTCTGGAGAAAACAACATTTGTTTTGTGCTGATTCTACCAACGATATTCAGGTTTGTTATGACCTTGAAAATAGTGACCAAGAGAGGACGCGTCAAATTCACATGTTTCACTTTCTCTTCTCAGTGATAAGAATACTCTAGATGTTCCTACATTGTAACTTTTTATGTTCAGGAGAAATTCACACTGGTTTTGTGACGTTTTCAGGGAATATATTCACGCAGGCCTTGATTTTCCAAAAGAGTGAAACAACTGAGGAGGACTGAGAGTTAAATGTTGGAGGTGCATTTCTTAGGGATAAGTATGCTACAGAAGATTCTATAGTGTTACACTTTGTGTTCAGGAGAAGATCATACTTGTTTTGTGACATTCGTACATAACATGTTCACGCAGGCCATGATTATCCTAAAGAGTTAAACAACTGTGGAGGATTCAGAGTAAATGTTGGAATTTCACTTTTTAGTGAAAAGGATCCTAGAGAAGTTCTTATACTGTGTCATTTATGTTCAGGCGAAAATCAAACTTGTTTTGTGACATTTGAATGGCCCATGTTCACACACGCCATGATTTTACAAAATAGTGAACCAAGTGAGGAGGCCTCTGAGTTAAATGTGGCAAATGCACTTCTTTAGGAGAAGTATCGTACAGAAGTTTCTATATTGTAACTCTTTGTGTTCAGGAGGAAATCACACTTGGTTTACGACCTTTCCATGAAACATGTTCATGCATGTCGTTCCCTTCTAAAAGAGTGAACCAAGTGAAGAGGACTCACAGTTATATACGCACCATGTGCACTTATTTGGGATAAGTATCCTACACAGGTTTCTAGACTGTAAAACTTTGTATTCTGGAGAAAACAACATTTGTTTTGTGCTGATTCTACCAACGATGTTCCCTTACAAAATAGTGAACCAAGTGAAGAGGACTCACAGTTATATATGCACCATGTGCACTTATTTGGGATAAGTATCCTACACAGGGTTCTAGACCGTAAAACTTTGTAGTCTGGAGAAAACAACATTTGTTTTGTGCTGATTCTACCACGATGTTCCCTTCGAAAATGTGCACTTATTTAGGATAAGTATTCTACACAGGGTTCTGGACTGTAAAACTTTGTATTCTGGAGAAAACAACATTTGTTTTGTGCTGATTCTACCAACGATATTCAGGCTTGTTATGACCTTGAAAACAGTGACCAAGAGAGGACGAGTCAAATTCACATGTTTCCCTTTTTCTTCTCAGTGATAAGAATCCTCTAGATGTTCCTACGTTGTAACTTTTTATGTTCAGGAGAAATTCACACTGGTTTTGTGATGTTTTCAGGGAATATGTTCACGCAGGCCTTGATTTTCCAAAAGAGTGATCCAAGTGAGGAGGACTGAGAGTCAAATGTTGGAGGTGCACTTCTTAGGGATAAGTATCCTACAGAAGATTCTATAGTGTTACACTTTGTGTTCAGGAGAAGATCATGCTTGTTTTGCGACATTCTCATATAACATGTTCACGCAGGCCATGATTATCCTAAAGAGTTAAACAACTGCGGAGGATTCAGAGTAAATGTTGGAATTTCACTTCTTAGTGAAAAGGATCCTAGAGAAGTTCCTATACTGTATCATTTATGTTCAGGTGAAAATCAAACTAGTTTTGTGACATTTGAATGGCACATGTTCACACAGGCCATGATTTTACAAAATAGTGAACCAAGTGAGGAGGACTCTGAGTTAAATGTGGAAAATGCACTTCTTTAGGAGAAGTATCGTACAGAAGTTTCTATATTGTAACTCTTTGTGTTCAGGAGGAAATCACACTTGGTTTACGACCTTTCCATGAATCCTGTTCATGCATGTCGTTCCCTTCCAAAATAGTGAACCAAGTGAAGAGGACTCACAGTTATATGCGTAGCATGTGCAGTTATTTGGAATAAGTATCCTGCACAGGTTCTAGACTGTAAAACTTTGTATTCTGGAGAAAACAACATTTGTTTTGTGCTGATTCTACCAACGATGTTCCCTTCCAAAATAGTGAACCAAGTGAAGAGGACTCACAGTTATATAGGCAGCATGTGCACATATTTGGGATAAGTATCCTACACAGGGTTCTAGACCGTAAAACTTTGTATTCTGGAGAAAACAACATTTGTTTTGGGCTGATTCTACCAACGATATTCAGGCTTGTTATGACCTTGAAAATAGTGACCAAGAGAGGACGCGTCAAATTCACATGTTTCACTTTCTCTTCTCAGTGATAAGAATCCTGTAGATGTTCCTACATTGTAACTTTTTATGTTCAGGAGAAATTCACACTGGTTTTGTGACGTTTTCAGGGAATATATTCACGCAGGCCTTGATTTTCCAAAAGAGTGAAACAAGTGAGGAGGACTGAGAGTTAAATGTTGGAGGTGCATTTCTTAGGGATAAGTATGCTACAGAAGATTCTATAGTGTTACACTTTGTGTTCAGGAGAAGATCATACTTGTTTTGTGACATTCGTATATAACATGTTCACGCAGGCCATGATTATCCTAAAGAGTTAAACAACTGTGGAGGATTCAGAGTAAATGTTGGAATTTCACTTTTTAGTGAAAAGGATCCTAGAGAAGTTCTTATACTGTATCATTTATGTTCAGGCGAAAATCAAACTTGTTTTGTGACATTTGAATGGCCCATGTTCACACACGCCATGATTTTACAAAATAGTGAACCAAGTGAGGAGGCCTCTGAGTTAAATGTGGCAAATGCACTTCTTTAGGAGAAGTATCGTACAGAAGTTTCTATATTGTAACTCTTTGTGTTCAGGAGGAAATCACACTTGGTTTACGACCTTTCCATGAAACATGTTCATGCATGTCGTTCCCTTCCAAAAGAGTGAACCAAGTGAAGAGGACTCACAGTTATATATGCAGCATGTGCACTTATTTGGGATAAGTATCCGACACAGGGTTCTAGACTGTAAAACTTTGTATTCTGGAGAAAACAACATTTGTTTTGTGCTGATTCTACCAACGATGTTCCCTTACAAAATAGTGAACCAAGTGAAGAGGACTCACAGTTATATATGCACCATGTGCACTTATTTGGGATAAGTATCCTACACAGGGTTCTAGACCGTAAAACTTTGTAGTCTGGAGAAAACAACATTTGTTTTGTGCTGATTCTACCATGATGTTCCCTTCGAAAATGTGCACTTATTTAGGATAAGTATTCTACACAGGGTTCTAGACTGTAAAACTTTGTATTCTGGAGAAAACAACATTTGTTTTGTGCTGATTCTACCAACGATATTCAGGCTTGTTATGACCTTGAAAATAGTGACCAAGAGAGGACGCGTCAAATTCACGTTTCACTTTCTCTTCTCAGTGATAAGAATCCTGTCGATGTTCCTACGTTGTAACTTTTTATGTTCAGGAGAAATTCACACTGGTTTTGTGACGTTTTCAGGGAATATGTTCACGCAGGCCTTGATTTTCCAAAAGAGTGATCCAAGTGAGGAGGACTGAGAGTCAAATGTTTGGAGGTGCACTTCTTAGGGATAAGTATCCTACAGAAGATTCTATAGTGTTACACTTTGTGTTCAGGAGAAGATCATACTTGTTTTGCGACATTCACATATAACATGTTCACGCAGGCCATGATTATCCTAAAGAGTTAAACAACTGCGGAGGATTCAGAGTAAATGTTGGAATTTCACTTCTTAGTGAAAAGGATCCTAGAGAAGTTCCTATACTGTATCATTTATGTTCAGGTGAAAATCAAACTAGTTTTGTGACATTTGAATGGCACATGTTCACACAGGCCATGATTTTACAAAATAGTGAACCAAGTGAGGAGGACTCTGAGTTAAATGTGGCAAATGAACTTCTTTAGGAGAAGTATCATACAGAAGTTTCTATATTGTAACTCTTTGTGTTCAGGAGGAAATCACACTTGGTTTACGACCTATCCATGAAACATGTTCATGCATGTCGTTCCCTTCCAAAAGAGTGAACCAAGTGAAGAGGACTCACAGTTATATACGCAGCATGTGCACTTATTTGGGATAAGTATCTTACACAGGGTTCTAGACTGTAAAACTTTGTATTCTGGAGAAAACAACATTTGTTTTGTGCTGATTCTACCAACGATGTTCCCTTCCAAAATAGTGAACCAAGTGAAGAGGACTCACAGTTATATGTGCAGCATGTGCAGTTATTTGGCATAAGTATCCTGCACAGGGTTGTAGACTGTAAAACTTTCTATTCTGGAGAAAACAACATTTGTTTTGTGCTGATTCCACCAACGATGTTCCCTTCCAAAATAGTGAACCAAGTGAAGAGGACTCACAGTTATACACGCAGCATGTGCATTTATTTGGGATTAGTATCCTACACAGGGTTCTAGACTGTAAAACTTTGTATTCTGGAGAAAACTACATATATTTTGTGCTGATTCTAACAACGATGTTCCCTTCCAAAATAGTGAACCAAGTGAAGAGGACTCACAGTTATAAACGCAGCATGTGCACATATTTGGGATAAGTATCCTACACAGGGTTCTAGACCGTAAAACTTTGTATTCTGGAGAAAACAACATTTGTTTTGTGCTGATTCTACCAACGATATTCAGGCTTGTTATGACCTTGAAAACAGTGACCAAGAGAGGATGCGTCAAATTCACATGTTTCACTTTCTCTTCTCAGTGATAAGAATCCTGTAGATGTTCCTACATTGTAACTTTTTATGTTCAGGAGAAATTCACACTGGTTTTGTGACGTTTTCAGGGAATATATTCACGCAGGCCTTGATTTTCCAAAAGAGTGAAACAAGTGAGGAGGACTGAGAGTTAAATGTTGGAGGTGCACTTCTTAGGGATAAGTATCCTACAGAAGATTCTGTAGTGTTACACTTTGTGTTCAGGAGAAGATCATACTTGTTTTGTGACATTCGTATATAACATGTTCACGCAGGCCATGATTATCCTAAAGAGTTAAACAACTGTGGAGGATTCAGAGTAAATGTTGGAATTTCACTCTTTAGTGAAAACGATCCTAGAGAAGTTCTTATACTGTATCATTTATGTTCAGGCGAAAATCAAACTTGTTTTGTGACATTTGAATGGCCCATGTTCACACACGCCATGATTTTACAAAATAGTGAACCAAGTGAGGAGGCCTCTGAGTTAAATGTGGCAAATGCACTTCTTTAGGAGAAGTATCGTACAGAAGTTTCTATATTGTAACTCTTTGTGTTCAGGAGGAAATCACACTTGGTTTACGACCTTTCCATGAAACATGTTCATGCATGTCGTTCCCTTCCAAAAGAGTGAACCAAGTGAAGAGGACTCACAGTTATACACGCAGCATGTGCACTTATTTGGGATTAGTATCCTACACAGGTTTCTAGACTGTAAAACTTTGTATTCTGGAGAAAACAACATTTGTTTTGTGCTGATTCTACCAACGATGTTCCCTTACAAAATAGTGAACCAAGTGAAGAGGACTCACAGTTATATATGCACCATGTGCACTTATTTGGGATAAGTATCCTACACAGGGTTCTAGACCGTAAAACTTTGTAGTCTGGAGAAAACAACATTTGTTTTGTGCTGATTCTACCACGATGTTCCCTTCAAAATGTGCACTTATTTAGGATAAGTATTCTACACAGGGTTCTGGACTGTAAAACTTTGTATTCTGGAGAAAACAACATTTGTTTTGTGCTGATTCTACCAACGATATTCAGGCTTGTTATGACCTTGAAAACAGTGACCAAGAGAGGACGAGTCAAATTCACATGTTTCACTTTTTCTTCTCAGTGATAAGAATCCTCTAGATGTTCCTACGTTGTAACTTTTTATGTTCAGGAGAAATTCACACTGGTTTTGTGATGTTTTCAGGGAATATGTTCACGCAGGCCTTGATTTTCCAAAAGAGTGAAACAAGTGAGGAGGACTGAGAGTCAAATGTTGGAGGTGCACTTCTTAGGGATAAGTATCCTACAGAAGATTCTATAGTGTTACACTTTGTGTTCAGGAGAAGATCATGCTTGTTTTGCGACATTCTCATATAACATGTTCACGCAGGCCATGATTATCCTAAAGAGTTAAACAACTGCGGAGGATTCAGAGTAAATGTTGGAATTTCACTTCTTAGTGAAAAGGATCCTAGAGAAGTTCCTATACTGTATCATTTATGTTCAGGTGAAAATCAAACTAGTTTTGTGACATTTGAATGGCACATGTTCACACAGGCCATGATTTTACAAAATAGTGAACCAAGTGAGGAGGACTCTGAGTTAAATGTGGAAAATGCACTTCTTTAGGAGAAGTATCGTACAGAAGTTTCTATATTGTAACTCTTTGTGTTCAGGAGGAAATCACACTTGGTTTACGACCTTTCCATGAATCCTGTTCATGCATGTCGTTCCCTTCCAAAATAGTGAACCAAGTGAAGAGGACTCACAGTTATATGCGTAGCATGTGCAGTTATTTGGAATAAGTATCCTGCACAGGTTCTAGACTGTAAAACTTTGTATTCTGGAGAAAACAACATTTGTTTTGTGCTGATTCTACCAACGATGTTCCCTTCCAAAATAGTGAACCAAGTGAAGAGGACTCACAGTTATATAGGCAGCATGTGCACATATTTGGGATAAGTATCCTACACAGGGTTCTAGACCGTAAAACTTTGTATTCTGGAGAAAACAACATTTGTTTTGGGCTGATTCTACCAACGATATTCAGGCTTGTTATGACCTTGAAAATAGTGACCAAGAGAGGACGCGTCAAATTCACATGTTTCACTTTCTCTTCTCAGTGATAAGAATCCTGTAGATGTTCCTACATTGTAACTTTTTATGTTCAGGAGAAATTCACACTGGTTTTGTGACGTTTTCAGGGAATATATTCACGCAGGCCTTGATTTTCCAAAAGAGTGAAACAAGTGAGGAGGACTGAGAGTTAAATGTTGGAGGTGCATTTCTTAGGGATAAGTATGCTACAGAAGATTCTATAGTGTTACACTTTGTGTTCAGGAGAAGATCATACTTGTTTTGTGACATTCGTATATAACATGTTCACGCAGGCCATGATTATCCTAAAGAGTTAAACAACTGTGGAGGATTCAGAGTAAATGTTGGAATTTCACTTTTTAGTGAAAAGGATCCTAGAGAAGTTCTTATACTGTATCATTTATGTTCAGGCGAAAATCAAACTTGTTTTGTGACATTTGAATGGCCCATGTTCACACACGCCATGATTTTACAAAATAGTGAACCAAGTGAGGAGGCCTCTGAGTTAAATGTGGCAAATGCACTTCTTTAGGAGAAGTATCGTACAGAAGTTTCTATATTGTAACTCTTTGTGTTCAGGAGGAAATCACACTTGGTTTACGACCTTTCCATGAAACATGTTCATGCATGTCGTTCCCTTCCAAAAGAGTGAACCACGTGAAGAGGACTCACAGTTATATACGCAGCATGTGCACTTATTTGGGATAAGTATCCGACACAGGGTTCTAGACTGTAAAACTTTGTATTCTGGAGAAAACAACATTTGTTTTGTGCTGATTCTACCAACGATGTTCCCTTACAAAATAGTGAACCAAGTGAAGAGGACTCACAGTTATATATGCACCATGTGCACTTATTTGGGATAAGTATCCTACACAGGGTTCTAGACCGTAAAACTTTGTAGTCTGGAGAAAACAACATTTGTTTTGTGCTGATTCTACCACGATGTTCCCTTCGAAAATGTGCACTTATTTAGGATAAGTATTCTACACAGGGTTCTAGACTGTAAAACTTTGTATTCTGGAGAAAACAACATTTGTTTTGTGCTGATTCTACCAACGATATTCAGGCTTGTTATGACCTTGAAAATAGTGACCAAGAGAGGACGCGTCAAATTCACATGTTTCACTTTCTCTTCTCAGTGATAAGAATCCTGTAGATGTTCCTACGTTGTAACTTTTTATGTTCAGGAGAAATTCACACTGGTTTTGTGATGTTTTCAGGGAATATGTTCACGCAGACCTTGATTTTCCAAAAGAGTGATCCAAGTGACGAGGACTGAGAGTCAAATGTTGGAGGTGCACTTCTTAGGGATAAGTATCCTACAGAAGATTCTATAGTGTTACACTTTGTGTTCAGGAGAAGATCATACTTGTTTTGCGACATTCGCATATAACATGTTCACGCAGGCCATGATTATCCTAAAGAGTTAAACAACTGCGGAGGATTCAGAGTAAATGTTGGAATTTCACTTCTTAGTGATAAGGATCCTAGAGAAGTTCCTATACTGTATCATTTATGTTCAGGTGAAAATCAAACTAGTTTTGTGACATTTGAATGGCACATGTTCACACAGGCCATGGTTTTACAAAATAGTGAACCAAGTGAGGAGGACTCTGAGTTAAATGTGGCAAATGCACTTCTTTAGGAGAAGTATCGTACAGAAGTTTCTATATTGTAACTCTTTGTGTTCAGGAGGAAATCACACTTGGTTACGACCTTTCCATGAATCCTGTTCATGCATGTCGTTCCCTTCCAAATAGTGAACCAAGTGAAGAGGACTCCCAGTTATATGCGTAGCATGTGCAGTTATTTGGCATAAGTATCCTGCACAGGTTCTAGACTGTAAAACTTTGTATTCTGGAGAAAACAACATTTGTTTTGTGCTGATTCTACCAACGATGTTCCCTTCCAAAATAGTGAACCAAGTGAAGAGGACTCACAGTTATATAGGCAGCATGGGCACATATTTGGGATAAGTATCCTACACAGGGTTCTAGACCGTAAAACTTTGTATTCTGGAGAAAACAACATTTGTTTTGTGCTGATTCTACCAACGATATTCAGGCTTGTTATGACCTTGAAAATAGTGACCAAGAGAGGACGCGTCAAATTCACGTTTCACTTTCTCTTCTCAGTGATAAGAATCCTCTAGATGTTCCTACGTTGTAACTTTTTATGTTCAGGAGAAATTCACACTGGTTTTGTGACGTTTTCAGGGAATATATTCACGCAGGCCTAGATTTCCAAAAGAGTGAAACAAGTGAGGAGGACTGAGAGTCAAATGTTGGAGGTGCACTTCTTAGGGATAAGTATCCTACAGAAGATTCTATAGTGTTACACTTTGTTTCAGGAGAAGATCATACTTGTTTTGCGACATTCACATATAACATGTTCACGCAGGCCATGATTATCCTAAAGAGTTAAACAACTGCGGAGGATTCAGAGTAAATGTTGGAATTTCACTTCTTAGTGAAAAGGATCCTAGAGAAGTTCCTATACTGTAACATTTATGTTCAGGTGAAAATCAAACTAGTTTTGTGACATTTGAATGGCACATGTTCACACAGGCCATGATTTTACAAAATAGTGAACCAAGTGAGGAGGACTCTGAGTTAAATGTGGCAATGCACTTCTTTAGGAGAAGTATCATACAGAAGTTTCTATATTGTAACTCTTGTGTTCAGGAGGAAATCACACTTGGTTTACGACCTATCCATGAAACATGTTCATGCATGTCGTTCCCTTCCAAAGAGTGAACCAAGTGAAGAGGACTCACAGTTATATACGCAGCATGTGCACTTATTTGGGATAAGTATCTTACACAGGGTTCTAGACTGTAAAAACTTTGTATTCTGGAGAAAACAACATTTGTTTTGTGCTGATTCTACCAACGATGTTCCCTTCCAAAATAGTGAACCAAGTGAAGAGGACTCACAGTTATATGTGCAGCATGTGCAGTTATTTGGCATAAGTATCCTGCACAGGGTTGTAGACTGTAAACTTTGTATTCTGGAGAAAACAACATTTGTTTTGTGCTGATTCTACCAACGATGTTCCCTTCCAAAATAGTGAACAAGTGAAGAGGACTCACAGTTATACACGCAGCATGTGCACTTATTTGGGATAAGTATCCTACACAGGGTTCTAGACTGTAAACTTTGTATTCTGGAGAAAACAACATATGTTTTTGTGCTGATTCTAACAACGATGTTCCCTTCCAAATAGTGAACCAAGTGAAGAGGACTCACAGTTTATAAACGCAGCATGTGCACATATTTGGGATAAGTATCCTACACAGGGTTCTAGACCGTAAAACTTTGTATTCTGGAGAAAACAACATTTTGTTTTGTGCTGATTCTACCAACGATATTCAGGCTTGGTATGACCTTGAAAATAGTGACCAAGAGAGGACGCGTCAAATTCACATGTTTCACTTTCTCTTCTCAGTGATAAGAATCCTCTAGATGTTCCTACATTGTAACTTTTTATGTTCAGGAGAAATTCACACTGGTTTTGTGACGTTTTCAGGGAATGTATTCACGCAGGCCTGACTTTCCAAAAGAGTGAAACAAGTGAGGAGGACTGAGAGTTAAATGTTGGAGGTGCACTTCTTAGGGATAAGTATCCTACAGAAGATTCTATAGTGTTACACTTTGTGTTCAGGAGAAGATCATACTTGTTTTGTGACATTCGTATATAACATGTTCACGCAGGCCATGATTATCCTAAAGAGTTTAAACAACTGTGGAGGATTCAGAGTAAATGTTGGAATTTCACTCTTAGTGAAAACGATCCTAGAGAAGTTCTTATACTGTATCATTTATGTTCAGGCGAAAATCAAACTTGTTTTGTGACATTTGAATGGCACATGTTCACACAGGCCATGATTTTACAAATAGTGAACCAAGTGAGGAGGCCTCTGAATTAAATGTGGCAAATGCACATCTTTAGAGAAGTATCGTACAGAAGTTTCTATATTGTAACTCTTGTGTTCAGGAGGAAATCACACTTGGTTTACGACCTTTCCATGAAACATGTTCATGCATGTCGTTCCCTTCTAAAAGAGTGAACCAAGTGAAGAGGACTCACAGTTATATACGCAGCATGTGCACTTATTTGGGATAAGTATCCTACTCAGGGTTCTAGACTGTAAAACTTTGTATTCTGGAGAAAACAACATTTGTTTTGTGCTGATTCTACCAACGATATTCAGGCTTGTTATGACCTTGAAAATAGTGACCAAGAGAGGACGCGTAAAATTCACATGTTTCACTTTCTCTTCTCAGTGATAAGAATCCTGTAGATGTTCCTACGTTGTAACTTTTATGTTCAGGAGAAATTCACACTGGTTTTGTGATGTTTTCAGGAATATGTTCACGCAGGCCTTGATTTTCCAAAAGAGTGATCCCAAGTGAGGAGGACTGAGAGTCAAATGTTGGAGGTGCACTTCTTAGGGATAAGTATCCTACAGAAGATTCTATAGTGTTACACTTTGTGTTCAGGAGAAGATCATACTTGTTTTGCGACATTCGCATATAACATGTTCACGCAGGCCATGATTATCCTAAAGAGTTAAACAACTGCGGAGGATTCAGAGAACTGTTGGAATTTCACTTCTTAGTGAAAAGGATCCTAGAGAAGTTCCTATACTGTATCATTTATGTTCAGGTGAAAATCAAACTAGTTTTGTGACATTGGAATGGCACATGTTCACACAGGCCATGATTTTACAAAATAGTGAACCAAGTGAGGAGGACTCTGAGTTAAATGTGGCAAATGCACTTCTTTAGGAGAAGTATCGTACAGAAGTTTCTATATTGTAACTCTTTGTGTTCAGGAGGAAATCACACTTGGTTTACGACCTTTCCATGAATCATGTTCATGCATGTCGATTCCTTCCAAAATAGTGAACCAAGTGAAGAGGACTCACAGTTATATGCGTAGCATGTGCAGTTATTTGGCATAAGTATCCTGCACAGGTTATAGACTGTAAAACTTTGTATTCTGGAGAAAACAACATTTGTTTTGTGCTGATTCTACCAACGATGTTCCCTTCCAAAATATTGAACCAAGTGAAGAGGACTCACAGTTATATGTGCAGCATGTGCAGTTATTTGGCATAAGTATCCTGCACAGGGTTGTAGACTGTAAAACTTTGTATTTTGGAGAAAACAACATTTGTTTTGTGCTGATTCCACCAACGATGTTCCCTTCCAAAATAGTGAACCAAGTGAAGAGGACTCACAGTTATACACACAGCATGTGCACTTATTTGGGATAAGTATCCTACACAGGGTTCTAGACTGTAAAACTTTGTATTCTGGAGAAAACAACATTTGTTTTGTGCTGATTCTACCAACGATATTCAGGCTTGTTATGACCTTGAAAATAGTGACCAAGAGAGGACGCGTCAAATTCACATGTTTCACTTTCTCTTCTCAGTGATAAGAATCCTGTAGATGTTCCTACGTTGTAACTTTTATGTTCAGGAGAAATTCACACTGGTTTGTGACGTTTTCAGGGAATATATTCACGCAGGCCTTGATTTTCCAAAAGAGTGAAACAAGTGAGGAGGACTGAGAGTTAAATGTTGGAGGTGCATTTCTTAGGGATAAGTATGCTACAGAAGATTCTATAGTGTTACACTTGTGTTCAGGAGAAGATCATACTTGTTTTGTGACATTCGTACATAACATGTTCACGCAGGCCATGATTATCCTAAAGAGTTAAACAACTGTGGAGGATTCAGAGTAAATGTTGGAATTTCACTTTTTAGTGAAAAGGATCCTAGAGAAGTTCTTATACTGTGTCATTTATGTTCAGGCGAAAATCAAACTTGTTTGTGACATTTGAATGGCACTGTTCAACACGCCATGACTTTACAAAATAGTGAACCAAGTGAGGAGGCCTCTGAGTTAAATGTGGCAAATGCACTTCTTTAGGAAGTATCGTACAGAAGTTTCTATATTGTAACTCTTTGTGTTCAGGAGGAAATCACACTTGGTTTACGACCTTTCCATGAAACATGTTCATGCATGTCGTTCCCTTCCAAAAGAGTGAACCAAGTGAAGAGGACTCACAGTTATATACGCAGCATGTGCACTTATTTGGGATTTGAATGGCACATGTTCACACACGCCATGACTTTACAAAATAGTGAACCAAGTGAGGAGGCCTCTGAGTTAAATGTGGCAAATGCACTTCTTTAGGAGAAGTATCGTACAGAAGTTTCTATATTGTAACTCTTTGTGTTCAGGAGGAAATCACACTTGGTTTACGACCTTTCCATGAATCATGTTCATGCATGTCGATTCCTTCCAAAATAGTGAACCAAGTGAAGAGGACTCACAGTTATATGCGTAGCATGTGCAGTTATTTGGCATAAGTATCCTGCACAGGTTATAGACTGTAAAACTTTGTATTCTGGAGAAAACAACATTTGTTTTGTGCTGATTCTACCAACGAT